>OX276336.1:45257429-47657429 GCA_946251815.1 Dasysyrphus albostriatus | reverse complement strand
CTTGTAAACTTACGACGTTGCATACCCTTAATATCTTTGTCATTTTGCTATGGGATTTTTTGCTCTGCATCAACACAGCGTAGGTACTAGGCTTAATGCGGATGCACTAGTTTTAATATACCCTCCATTGGCATAGTAACAATAAGTACACTGTATAAACTTTCAAGTAAAAACCATACTATGCGCTATGAAACACACGTTTCATTCTTTAGATCCACAAAGCCTTAATAGTATTGAAATAAAATAAAACTACTATTTCCCTATGTGTTTTGCCCAAGAGTAGGAGTTCTAAGTTCATGAACTTTGAGGCACCCTGTATATGTATGTGTCCTTTCATGTGAATTAAACTTTTGAAATGGAATATCAATAGTTCCGTGTCGTTTTTAATGAACTTTGTAACTATGAAAAATATGGAAACTCCCTTGTACAATTTGTAGGCATTATGATCCTGTATTGTTGTGCAAAAAATTGTTTCCATTGTGAAGTCTTTAGTACATACTTTTGAATCATGCCGTGAATCCATACAAAATTAGCATTTTTACTCATCGTGAAGACCTGTTTATTTTTCACACTATCCCTTTCCTAAAAACAAATGTAGTCATTACTTACCCGGCCTCAGGTCCAGTTTTATCCAAGTTTTTTAGTTACATTGCTAGTTCTACTATAAAATGCAGTTGCTTGGTATAGCAATATTTTTGGAACGAGTCCCATTTCCATTTCTGAGCAAGTCTGATGGATATTTTGTACATATTGTCTTCTTTTTCAGATTTGAACGTTGTTTTCTTGCGCAATTTTTTTGCAGTTAAATCGCACTTTTGATCCCTTTTTAAGACTCTTTCCATTTGTTTTTCATTGGTCTCGTTCAAGTTTTACTAGGATAGAAAGCTTGAGATTTATTTTATGTCAACAGATCTTTTATCATCAGCTGTGGTTTTACTTGGGATTACATTAGCTGCGTTTTATTATCGACCAAGATCCTTATAGATCTTCATTTGATAATAAAACGATCCGGATCCCAAAAAATTTTACTTTTCAACTGTGGTATGCCTGACTAGCTCAGAAGCTATTGGACAATTGGAGCCGACTACTTGCATCTAGCAGTGATGGAAGTGTATTTGAAATAAAATCAAAGTTAGGATCACTAAGATCATTTAAAGTATAGAAAAATTATTAATTCTTAATCACAGAAATTCAAATCAAGGGAACACACATTTTATGTAAACAAAAATATATCCTTATTCTTTTCTTAAATGGCATTTCACTTTTTTTGTTTTTTTTTTTTTGCACAGTGCTAACAACATTTATGAAATAAAATTGTCACCTGGTGTTCAGAATAAAAACTTATTCTTGGATCTTGAAATAGATCCCGATAAAAAGCAAGATCCTAAATTGTTTTTGTATTGCGTGTAAAAGTAAATCCAGATCCAGATCCGGATCCCGATAAAAGATAATAAAACGCAACTAATAATACAAACCTATCCACATCGCAAGTTTGGCCTCAGGCATTCAGCTTTTTCTTAAATGGTTCGCTGCTTATGTGTATTATTTCTGAGCTTGAAGTTAGGCAGCAACACCATCATGTGTAAATACATAAGGGTTATGCTTCTTCTCTGTAGTGTTGTTTCTTGCGCAGTGTGCCTTTTAAGGTGCTGGGCTTGATAGGATTACTTTTCCTTATTTTATGTCTGTTTTTTAATGAAAATTTAATCAATTTTTCAATACTTTTTTTGTTAACTATCCATAAATCCTTATATCAACTAATCATATTAGGTACATAAGTATTTACCTTTGGGCCTTACATCTTCAAAATTTAGTTCTATTATAGCCTTGAACCAAATTCGCTAAACAATTTAATCGAACCAAAATACCCGAAACAAATAACGAAAGTGTCATTCTCTTTATTTTAACATTGCTTCGCTGATATCCTTGAAACTTAAAGAAGCCTTACATTTCTAAAAATGCATAAAATAAAAAAATGTTGTCAGATAAAAACTAAAAAATGGTGATATTGAGTAAAGATATTCTGCTATACTTTCACATTTCCCTTTTTTTGCTTAAAAGTCAAAAGCATCAGAAATGATGATGATGATGATAATAAAAACCTTACAAAAAGTGCTGTCGATATGCACCAAAAGTTTCGCCATTGAGACAAAAATATTCCCTTCCCGGTCAGCCAAGAACATAGTGTGGTATGGGTGCAGTACGATGAGTTTCGGCAAACAAAAGTTCATTTATTTAGTTTTATCTAGGTTTTTTGAAATTTTGCCAAGAACTAAGGTAAATTTGCTATGGGACAATGAAATAAATACATAGTTATGAAATTTAGCTGTTGGTATTTTACATTAAATTTGTAATATAATTTGAAATCATGTTAAAGGTCTTCATAAAGACCTTAAAAGGTTTCTTAAGTTTTTCAGACTACATAAACATGTTAGCTGGGCTTTGTGATAGAAAAAGCATAGTTGATGAAGTTTTAGAGTTGTGTAAATGAAACTTACATAAATTGTGTTATATAATATTAATTAAATAAAAAAAAAATAAAGTTGTCACTCTGGTAGACGCAGACGGTGCTATAAAATAAATAATTTGTACAAATTATGAATAGAAACAATTTTAATAATGAAAGGCATTAATAATTGAATTGAATTAAAGTTTTTCAGACTAGATTTATATTTATTTGTTTTTTTTGGTTCGAAAAATGTTCAACAATAATTAATCAATAAACCATATCCAGCTAAAGTACATTATAAGTATTGAAAAATCAGATTGAGAAAGGAATTCTTTTGTTCACTGTGACCAGTTCTTAACAGCAATAACTTTAGCTTATGTGTCTCAAGACACTATTCAATTTATGTTGATTTGATTATATCGGGTTTTTCATTAAGAGCGCTACAAAAGTTTTTTTTAAATAAAACAAAAACAGTTTTGGATATTAATGAAATTCTTTATGCCTATGAAAGTTCGTTCGATGCCATTATGTATGAAACTTGATTTCTTTTGCATGGCCACCACGGGCACGCTTGCAGAAGTCCAGACGCTGAATCCAATTTTCAACGGTTTTCAAGCATAAATCGGCCGATACTGCTGCAATTTCACGTTCGATATTCGTACGAAGTTCATCAATCGTCGCTGGCTTGTTGGCATAGACCATAGACTTGACGTAGCCCCACAGGATATAGTCTAACGGCGTCAAATCGCACGACCGAAGAAGCCAAGCGACTGGGCCATTTCGTGAGAAAACACGTTTCCCAAACTTGGTTTCCAATAAATTGATTGTGACATTCGCTGTGTGGCTTGTGGCGCCGTCCTGTTGGAACCACATATCCTCTAAGTCCATATCATCCAATTGGGGCCAAAAATATTCGGTTATCATTGAACGGTAGCGATCCCCATTCACAGTAACGTGCCGGTCTTGATCATCACGGAAGAAGTACGCCCCAATGACGCCGCCGACCCATAAGCCACACCAAACCGTAATTTTTTCGGGATGCATTGATGGCTCATGGAGTACGTGTGGATTGTTGCCTAACCAATACCGCATATTTTGTTTATTGACGATTCAGCCAGAAATGAGCCTCATCGCTGAAGATGATTTTTCGATGAAAATCCGAATCATTTTCAAGTTGTTGCTCAGCCCAATTGACGAACATACGACGCTTTTGGTGGTCAAGCGGTATAAGTTCTTGCGTCAATTTAATCTTGTAAGGATGTAGGCCAAGATTTTTTCGCAAAATTCGCCACAACGACATCACAGAGATGCCCAACGCTTGAGAACGACGTGTGAGAGACACATTTGGGCTTTCTGCAACTGAAGTCTCAGCGGCAGCAATATTCTCGACACTACGGGCACTTTTTTGTCTCACTGGCACGGGAACATTTTGTACTGTGCCTGTGGATTCAAATTTGTCCACTAGACGTTCAATTGTTGATCTGCTAGGACTATTATGACGACCATAAATTGGACGTAGCGCTCTTAACGTTGAGGCCACTGACTCCGAATTTCGGTAGTAAATTTTAATAATTTCGACTCGTTCTTGGCTCGTATATCTTTCCATCATGAAATGGCAAACCTTACTGAAGAGAAATGTCAAAAGAGAGGCAAGAAATATGGCGTCGTATGCTGTCCCTGTCGCTCTACTTTTGTAGCGTCCCTGTTGAAAAACCCTTTATATGTAACACCAAACTGACTGCCATTTTTCTTTGCAAAAAACTGCAAAGAGCTACTTCACGCCGTCACACAGTGATCCTTTTGATGAATTTTGGCGACAAAAATCATTTCCCATGTGTCAAATTCTTGATACAAATTAATGAAATTTGGCATACTATTCGTAAGGGCCAATTTTTCAGATTGTCTTTTGTGGTTTTTCTTTCGACAAAAAAAAATCGATTTTATTTTGATTTTTTCCACCTAACACCAACTTTTGCTTTCTTTTCAACCAGAAAAGTCAATTTTTTTCCGATCTGAGGTGATTCCACGAATCTCAATTTTTAATAAGATTTACACGCGATTTATGAGCGTATAACTGACTGACCAGAATAGAGTGCTGCATCTGGATCTGCAGCTGCAACTGGAATTACTGTCAAAAATGCTGTACCTGATTTTTTTACTCGCCCACAATGTGCTCTACAGCTTTCTGATATTTTGGACATTTGAAGGCAGCTGTGCGGAATTTAATTCAAAACAAAAATAGAAAATAAAACAAAAATAGAAGTGGATAATGATGAAATGTAAGCTAAAATTACTTAACGTCTTTATCAGAGATTAAAAAGAGTTTGAAAATTTCAACTCTTACCGTTCTGGCTGCAGCAACGTTTGCATTTTTGACATCCATCTTGCATTCTGTTCAGGCAGTAAGTGTATGAACAGAATCAGAATGGCAGATGGAGCTGTAGGTAATAGATATATCAAAAATGATACAGCTGACGCAGTTAAAGTCAAATGCTGTTCAACGTATGTAGCTCCGGCTGCAGCATTTTTGCTATATATTCCTGCTTTGTCTCCCATTCTATTCCTCTCCACTTGAATGAAAATGCTTGAGTACCTTCACTGCACTAATGGGCACGTTCTGTAACTTATCTTAAGCGACACGAATTTGTTTGTCTTGTTGTTATGACAGATGATGAAACAATAATTCAAGATATCTGCAAATAATTTTGGATTCGGAATAGGGTAGCGGTTATATGCCTGACGCGGGAATTATTTTTGTTGACCTTTATGGTGGATTTGCTTACATGTGCCTTATTGAACCTGCAGATTTGAAGAAAATTAGAGCAAGACAGACATATGAATGCATGAGAAGTACCAATACCATTATGAAGATGAACATCATTTTCGTCTGATACATATAAATCTACTATCAATCAAATAGCATCCTTGGTGTTTAATTTAACAATATATTCTTCATGTTGTGTATTTATTCTTAATCTCCATGCACATCTCAATCTTAAGTGAATCTTACTTTATCCGACAATGCCATTTACTCGTTTTATCCTTACTCTTTAATCTCCAGTAATTAAATTGTACCAAAAATGATGACGGAAGCCATGTTAATCAACATGGTTCGAATAGCTTGTAGCTCTTACCAAACCACCTTCATGATGAATATGCGCCTGCATTCCTGTGGCTTATGATTTGTATATTATATTCTAGTGGAAATGGAAAGTTCAATTCAATGGAATTACAACTCTAAGGATAAGTTCTCTCAATTAATTAAATCCATTTACAGTTGAATCCATAAAAGAATCTTTGTAGCCAGATTAGGATAGGTAGGTAGGTATTACGTATAGGCGGTGATGATATTTGATATTGTATAGATACGGACGTGAATAACGTTCTACTAAATTTTAGGAAGGGAGGTTGAGTATTATTTATTTTTATGAAATATTATGGCTTCGAAACAAAAAAAAGTTCCTATCGTTTTATATGAATATCAAAACACCTGTAAATGTTTTACGCAAAAATACATATTTACATAGGTACATATGTACATTCCTATGACTGAATAAATACTTTTTACAATCACAATTTACTTTAATATTATCTTTACAAGGTTGTAGAAAAAATCAAATAACAAAACCGCATTTAAATCTCAGCCTCAATTTTTACATACGACAATATTTTATCCAGGCGATGACTTGTATTTCTTTTGGTTCTTGCTTTTCTCAACACTATAAATGCAAAAACAACTAAGCCCCATCGAGCTTAGGTAAGCCCAATAATTTTCGGGGCTTAACTTTTTCCCAGATAAGAACTGTCCCACAAATTTAATACTTGTTATCGATAGTTTGTATGGAAATTCCATTTTTTTCTGTGATGGGGTCGTTCAGCCCCGATGTCACCTAACAGGAGTGTTTTTTACAAGCCCAGAGGAGTCGGGTGAAAAAACGACATCGGAGCTTAGCTACGCACTCACAGAAAAAAAATGGATTTTCCATACAAATATTTCGTATAGCCTAGTACGCAGATCGAGCTAAAATTCCGCTCCCACTTTTCTCTCCAAAAACCACCTAAAATCCTAGCTAAATTTTGACATAAAATTGTTGTGGAGAATACATCACAACAAACAAACAGCTGTTCTCTGAAAAAAATATATTCAACAATTTCAAAGAATTTTCTTTTTATATTTCAAGTGAATATAATCAACTAAAATGGATTTTTCTCTTTGACATTGTTAAATCATTTGTCCTTGAATATTTTTCGTTCTTAATTTTTATTTTCACAAAGTGAAGCTCACGTAAATCCCACAAATATGAAAACCTGCCACAATTTAGCTCGAGAATTAATGTGCCGCACAATTATTTCACGCGCTAAATTTTGACAGATAGGTCCCGTACAGTAAGAAACAAAAATTGGATTTTTAGCTGGAGCTGCGTACCTCTCGGCTTAAATGCTTGGCTGAATTTTAGCTTGGCTTAATTTTGGAGAGAATTTTGTATGGGAGCGAAATTTTAGCTTGATCTGCGTACTAGGCTTATATTTCGAACAACGGGACAACGGCTTTTTTTTGTCCAAACCCATTCGAGCAAGGAAAAAAACACTGCTATTTGTCTCGATAAAAACGGTATTGCCAAACAACCATTAACCCTAGTGTATTTTTATATACACTTAGAAAAAAGTGTCAGGCTACTTTTTTCTAAGCGAAAATATAAATGCGCTAAAAAACAAGGATATTATCTTTATGTTATCGATAGTTATAAAGAAATTAGAAATGTCAAATATTTGGTGGTAAGATAGTTCAAAAGAAAATGGCAAATCAAGTCGTAAGGTGTAAATAAATGTTGAAGTTTCCCGAGGTCACTCTTTTACCAACACATTATTTTTTTATTGCCGTTTTAATATAAGCAATCGTTCAGTCATACTGTATTTTAACCATGCAAATCCTGGGGTAATTTTTTATTTTTGCCCTGCTCATGGGTGCTGAATCCGAATATGAAGTTTGGGACAAAAAATTATGCAAAAACGCCCATTTAGCGACTCAAGTGACAGTTGAATATTGGGGTATTTTTCCCGTTTAAGATGATATAAGGATTTCTGACTTCGAGCAAAAATATAACCCAAAATTTTCATCAATTTTTTGATTCATATTAGAGAGCAAAAGATAACAATTCAAGTTAGTGTAACTTTGTCCAAGGTACAGGTCAGAGGTATATAAGAGCCTAAAGGCCTAAAAAAGTAATGAGAATTTTAGAAACTACAAAAAAAAAATGTTCGACTCTCAAAAAATTTAAATTGGAATTAGCCCTTTTAGATCCAAAAGTTACACTATTATTAAGTGGAAATGGTAAAAAACACATCAATTTTCAATTAGCACTTGAATCCAATAGGTTGTCGGAAATTTGTTGAAATTACGTACATTTATACCTAATTTCAATTTATTTCTAGATGTTATTGACGAAAAATTTATAGTTTTTCGAGCCATAAGTGAAAAATTTCCCAAAAAACTACTTGTTTGCACTTTTTTCTCTGTGGCGTCACAAAATTTTACTTACAAATCAGAGATTCAGATTCAGCCCCACCGAAAACGTAAAGCAGGTAAAAAGTCAAAACTACTAAACAATTTGCACGCTAAAAAAATATTTAGTCCATTTTGAATTGAACTATCTTAAGCGTTGTACACATTATCAAACCTGAGTGACATCCGTGTTGGATATCAGACTGGTAATAAGTCTGTTCGTGTACTCCACAAAATTACCAAATTTAGCGTAAGGCTGTTCGCATACTCAAAAAAGTCTGTTCGTGTACACCACAATAAAACTACCCAAATCTACCAAATTTAGCCCAAAGCTGTTCGCGTACTCAAAAATTGTGTAGTTTTGGGCAGAAGAGAACGCTAGCTAGAGAGTAAAAAATGTCCCCTTCCTGACAATGTTTGCCAAATTCTGCCCAAGAAATTTCTTTGGGCAGAAATTGTCAGATTTGTGTTCAGAGTTGAAAACAACACCAAAAAAAATGGCTGTTGTTTACTTTTAGTTTTGCTTTTTTTTTAGTAAAAGTGCTTTTCTTATCTGTTGGTTTTTTTTTGTATTAAAGAAATCTATTTATCAATTTTTAAAACAGAAAATGTGACTTTATAGTGAATTTTGTTATTTTGTTTATTGTGAAGTCCTTTTTATTTAAAAAAAGCTGATATTTCATAACAAAAAAGTAATTATTTAATAATAAAGAAATCTTGCTTTAAGTGTATTTATTTTTTTTTTATTCTGGAACTCTAAATTTGTAATTACAAGATTAATATACAGTAAATACATATTTTGTTTTTAAAATATAAAGTTAGAATTGAAATTCCAATGCTGTGGCTTTGTGTTCTTGATTTCTTATGAGGTTTTTTCATTACTTTTTCAAAAGTACGTTCAAAAGGGGTAGAAATTTTGGTTCTGTGCGTTCGTGTACTTTAGCACAATTTTACTTCTCTCTGAGAGAATTGCATCTCAACTCCTCAACAGCTTGCCAAATTTAACCCAGAAAGTACACGAACAAACTTAGTGTGTACACGCTGAATGATGGGTTGCAATCATGATACAACTAAACAAGATAGCGCATTGCGCATCATTCACATAAAATGATGTCATCGACGCACACAAATACTTTTTCCAAAATTAATAAAAGAAAGAATTTTTGACTTAAATTTATTAATTAAATATGAAATATAATTTACTAAAAGCAATGCACTTGTTTTTAGGATTCTGCACACACATTTTTATTATAAAAAGAACAAAAGTATCAGGGAAAGTTGTGCGTCGATGACGTAGATGCGCAGAACAAAACGAAAAAATAACAGGACGGCGTTATCTGTTTAGTTGTATCATGGGTTGCAATCACAACCTGCTGCTCACAAAATTTTTTGATACTGCCTGACTGCCTCGGTTTGTTGGGTGGTTGATAGATATATCAAATGTGTACACAATTGAGTTTTGAGCCGCCATTTACGGGACAAAATAAGAATTATTTGAGAGAATTAGTTGGAAAAGTGCAAACAAAAAATAAGAAAAAGCTAGTATGTGATGCAAAAAAAAAAAAAAAATAAGATGATTCGTGGCGAAAGTAGCCTCGAAATAAAAAAACTGTTTTTTGCTTTGCCTGACGGATAAGTTTGAACACGAAACTTTTCACGCAGATTTGATATCCAACACGGGTGACACTCAGGTTTGATAATCTGTACCACGCTTAAGATAGTTCAATTCAAAATGGAATACCAAGGGGAAATGTTGAAATGTCCCGATGTAGTTTTTTTTGCCAAAGTACATATCGATATGCAAAAAAACGCAGCTATTTAGGCCTATTCTGCCAAATCTGTTATCCTGCTATGAATTTTCTGTTATAAATCATAAAAGATTTCCAGCATAAAAGATCTTTTATGATTTGTATTCAGGTGTTCGATCTTTTATAAAAAGCTGTTATGAAACTTCGAAAACGAAATCAGTCAACGAACAGACCTAAAATCTGTTGTCATAATAGCTTAAAACAAGTAAAATAAAAATATTTCTAATATTTAATAATTTTGTTTTTGGTTGCGGTTGAGGGTTGTCGTGATAAAGAAACACACTAGGACTACTCAGGACATTCAACAGGCTTCACTTACCCTGCGGCCACACGAGCCAGTACTGGCTAGCCAATTGGCTACATACATTGACTGTCAAATTCCTATTCGTGTATTTGCTGTGACGTAGGCGGCATGCTGTACTGGCTTCTATACTGGCCAGGGTTCGGATGTAAATCCAAATGGAATAAATCTATTCCGATGTTAGGGAAAGAAGTATAACTGATACGCTGTTCCGCTTTTTCAAAATTAAATGTACTAAAAACACTATATTGCTATGCGAAAAAACTAACAAAAGAACAGAGCGTTACGAATATTTTGCGTTGGTTCTGTGCGGAGATTTAGCTAATTCGAAACTGCAAGTAGTGACTGAGATGAGTCCCTTTTCGCCGAAAATCGATTTAGCTAATAAAAATTAGTAATGCCGGATTTACACAAATGACAAATTGTCATAAATTCTTCCATTTTCACGCCATTAATGACACAATCGTGTAAATGAATTAAAAATGTGCCATAATATTCATCATAAATAAATGACGAACTAATTGGCATTAAGTATTGCCATTAAAATGAAGCCATGTAAATGTACAGTGACACTATTTTGCAAATAATGACATTACAGAATAAAGAATGAACCTGCTCATTCTTAGCCATTATGATAAAAGAGCATCAAAACGCAATTATTTTGCGTTCGAGTAAATTCATGTCATTAATGATTTGATTCAACTATTATTTTGCCACTTTAATGACGTGAATGAATGGAAATATGTCAAATTTGTCACTTGTGTAAATCCGGCATAAGGGGGCCAGTGAAATGCAATTTCAGATTAGTCGTCGGATATTTCAGCAATGACTTGGTGTATGTGTTGGTAAATTTACATTTTTGAATAAGTATTTGTCCTTTTTCTCTAGAACTTTTATCACACCTATTCATGTATAGGAAATGAAAAAAAAGAAGATGAAAACAACCATCCTGTTATTGCCTTTTATTGATACTTTTTATATTTATTATCATATGTGAAAGAAATTATATTCTATTCACTTTGTCACTATTAGCATTTCATTTCTCAAGGATGAAAACTCACATTAAAATTTAATTACCACAAACACAATCACATAAATCTTTGAGTTCTTTAGGACTGGACATATGAACTCCCCAATTCTTATTTTATTAATATTTTGTGGAATAAAATATAAGTCAATTCTAGTTTTAGACCAAATTTTCCAAATCTGCTCCGAAAAAGTACTGCCGAACCCTGTTACTGGCTGCTCTACTGGCTTTCCAACTGGCTACGAAAAAAGCAAGCCAGTTGACGAGCCAGTTGCTCAGGCTTGTATGTGTTAATAAAAAAATATGAGTGTATTGCGACTGGCTAGCCAGTACTGGCTCGTGTGGCCTCAGGGTTAGCTGATTTTACTGATCCTGTGCATAGTGCATCCGTCTACAAAAATAATTTTAATTTATTTGATAATATAAATACATATCTACAATTTATTTGTTTACGTTTTTAAGAATATTTCGTTGACAAAATAAAAGATAAATATCCATTTGTACTTGATATACTTGTGTACTCATTAAATCTTTTATAATAAAAGTCACAGAAGTTTCTCTTCTATTCTTTTATGATTTATAACAGATTGAATAACAGATTTTAGCATGCTGAATACCAAAAATGCGATTTGTAAAAGATTTTGCTATGAGTTCGAAAGTTTGGCAGTTCATAACAGATTTCTTAGCAGATTAAATAGCAGATTTACGCAAGCAGAATACCAAAATTTAAATTGATAAAAGATTTTTTGACATCTTAAACTTTTGTATGGAAATTCATAGCAGAATAACAGAATAAAAGATCACGCCGAATAGGCTAGGTTGTTGCATTTAACATGAGAATTTCTTATCCACGACGTTGATTTTTTCGTCTAAGCCCATTCGGGCAAAGAAAAAAACACTATTAACAAAATAGTATCAATCAATCCGTTCCGAGTGTAATCAGTAAACGCTTGTGAGCTTTTATTATGCGAAAATGGTAATGCTTTTAAAGTTTCAAATGCCCGCCTAAATTGTTTATTTTAACTGTCAATTCAGTTTATGTCGGTTCATAATTTGCATTTGCACTCGCAATCATAATCATTTATCAAATTTCATATTTGCATTTTGACGACGTAAATAGCTTTTCCAGATTAAATAATCAATCAGTCAAAGCACCACCTTCACAAATCACAATGGAATCGCATAAGGAAACCCAAACAACTAATGGAACAGAAATGGTCAATCCTGATGAACAGCAATACCTAGATTTAATCCAAAAAATCATTAATAAAGGTATAGATTTTTGTAATAGTTATTGTTTTTAAATGATTTTTAATGCTTAAGGTGTGGCTCGACCTGATCGCACTGGAGTGGGAACCATCTCTTTGTTTGGTGCACAAATGCGCTTCGATATGCGTGATTGCTTTCCATTACTGACAACAAAACGCGTCTTCTGGAGAGCGGTTGCTGAAGAGCTCCTTTGGTTCGTCCATGGTAAAACTAACGCCAAGTTGCTGCAGGAGAAAAATATTCACATCTGGGATGGAAATAGCACACGTGAGTTTCTTGATAAATCTGGATTCACCGATCGCGAAGAGGGTGACTTGGGACCGGTGTATGGCTTTCAATGGCGTCATTTTGGTGCCACTTATCGCACTTGTCATGATGACTACACCGGTGAGGGCATCGACCAATTGAATGAGGTGATTAATCGTATTCGTGAGAATCCCACTGATCGTCGTATAATTATGAGCGCATGGAATCCATGTGATTTGCCAAAGATGGCTTTACCTCCGTGTCATTGCCTGGCACAATTCTACGTGGCCAATGGAGAACTATCGTGTCAGCTATATCAACGATCGGCAGATATGGGATTAGGTGTTCCATTCAACATTGCCAGCTATGCTCTACTTACCTACATGATTGCTCACGTTACCGGTTTGAAACCTGGTGACTTTGTTCACACTTTGGGCGATGCTCATGTTTATAACAACCATGTAAAACCACTTAAGGAACAGTTGCAAAGAGTTCCACGAGCTTTTCCTAAGCTGGTTATAAAGCGAAAAGTTGAGAAGATCGAAGATTTTACTTTTGAAGATTTCGAGGTCGTTGATTATAAGCCTTATCCGAAGATAAGTATGGAAATGGCTGTTTAGAAAGAAGACAACAACATTTAGATATAAGATTTTTTTTTCAACTTTATAATTGGTTAAAGCATTCAAATAAATAACTATTTAATTTTAATATATAAACATAATATTTTATTCAAATTCATAGCTGTCCATCTACAGGAATTGCCAATATACTTGGATGTTGTTTCATTGTCAGCCAGGAACATTTTATGCTAAAATTCGTTTTTCGTTTTGCTTTTTCGATCTTAAGCCTAGTTTACACATCAAACTTCAAAGCGAAGTAAAATCAAATTTGAAATTAAATATCAATAATTTATGCAGCAAAGTGTTTTCAAAAAGATAGTTTTCGTCATAAAATTTGGTTTGGAAAAGCCCATTGAGTTGCATTTGCTTCGAAACAAATTTGATCCTCCTTGTGGCCAAAATAATTGCATTTAGTTTTTGACAGTTTTTCACGTCTAGGAAAAAAAGATTTTTTAACTACACTTCGCATGGAAACTAGGCTTTTTGAGTAAACTCGTTCTATTAAAAATATAGAACGAGAACGATAAATCTCCTAAGTCGGTAGGAGATGAAAACTTTTAAAAAAGTTTTGGTGAGAGTTGGCATGATCCAAAACTACTAATTTCACTTCACCTGCTTATCATTGATGAGGTTTAAAAAGTAGCCAGTTAAATTGAGAAGTCTAGAGAAAAACTAATTAAAGTTGTTGCTGTAATTTAAAATATTCATTTCGATCAAATACGAACTGTAGAACACCCGATTTAACTTTTGTGATGTAATTTCAAATAAGAGGAATGTAAAACACGGAAGAGTTTTGATTTTAGAACCTCATCATACAATTTATTCCCAAAAAAGATGCCTTTCCAGTTCTTTGCACGCTCCAAAAAAAAATAAAGACTAATTACATAAGAAAACTTAAATTACTGTACAAATTAAAAAACTTGTTTAATCAAATCATCTTCCGAAGGGATGAATTTGATTGGCAGACTTGATATTGGTCTTAATAGCTGACGGCGCTTTGCCAAGTTGGTTTACACCTGATGGACTGACTGAGCTCATTGGAGTTGGTTGGCGAATCGCTGGTGGTACCATCATGCCACCCGCAGCTGAGCCAGGTCCGGATAGCTGCATTGCTGTCTTCAATCCCTTTCCCATTCCAACAGCTTGAACTAGTAAATGAGTGTCAGCGTTGCTGCTTGTTTGTTGAATTCCTTTCAGAAAAAAAAACAGCAAATAAATAGAGAAAACCTTGATTATTACTTATGTGTGCAACAAACCTGCACGGGAGGATGATTCAATTTCCCAGTCTTCTCTGGCTTTGCTGACCATTTCCGACACATGTGTGACAACCTTATTGTATTGAGCAACTTGTTTCATTGCTGTTTCCAAAGAAAGGTTAGCTGCCTGAAAATTAGATTAAAAAAAAGAAGTTTTTTTTAGTTTTTTCAACTGATGGAATCGTACCTTTTGTTCATTTTGAATCATTTTCTGTTCGGCTGTTGGGTCAGGTTTGGTCCTAAGGTAATTCGGAACAATGTCATGCGAGAAGACTGGAACACGACCTTCGGTTAGACTCCAAAGGGCCTCATCTCGTTCGGGGGACAACATCAAAGGCAAAACTGTGCGATTACGTAGTGGAGGTCCAAGTTCCTTAGATAGGATCTTTGAGAGGCCTGTTAACTAATAGTTGTGTTTTTTTCTATTAAATATTCATATGAACAAGTTTATTTGATTATTTTTTTCTTCTTACATGACTTGAAATGAGAGCAAAATTGTCAAGAAATGTTGGCCAGTTTATCGTATCGTATTCGGTTTCTATTTTAACAATCATTGAGCCGATTGAATTCTTTAAATCGTTTAAACGATTAAGGACCGCGTCCAGAGTCATTTCCAGTTGTTTTTCTTCACGTTGCATTATTAGGACTGAGGTATAAAATTAATAAAACAAAATACTAAGAAATATATTGATATTGGTAATTTTTTTCTGTAAATTTATTGTTTTCACAAAAATGTCAAATGAAATGTAGTTGGGTGACAGATAGATTGCTTACAGCGGATTTCGGTGCAAACATTACAGCGGCCTTCATTTTTAGTTTGCTTATTCAAAAAGAGAGTGCAGCACAGTCGTTAGGAAGATATATTAAGGCACTGAGACATTTAGCCAGTTTATATATCTGAGATCTCAGAGGACTCAGGGTGCTCAGAAATATAAACAGGATTCCTCTCAAAAATTCCTCACTTTTCCCTTTAAAAACTGAGTCTGAAATTTTTTGGACTCGATTTCTCAATTATTTTTTTGTCGCAGTAAATTACATAAGGAGAAAAGAAAAAGAAAGTTGTTTTGACTTCTATGTGAGGAATTCTGTTTATATTTTATTCTCCTGGTCTGCCAAAAAATTGAGGAAAAATACTGAGCGCTGAAGATACATACAGTGGCCAATTGGGTAAGTTTCAATGTTAACCCTGAGGTCACACGAGCGAGTGTGCTCACTAGTGAGTTGAGCAAGAGTACACGGCACTGACGTCATTAGAAACTGCAGCATATGTGTCGCATGTTTGGAACATGCGGCAGTGAGTACATGTTCACGTCCAGCATTGGGATCGTATGCAATTAACATGTGCATGAGGCTGTCAAACATGCCGATTACATGGCATGCGGCGATTGGGACGCATATGTGACGTATCAATGACATCACTGTGCATGCACATGTGGCATTTTACTTGACGTGTACTTGTGCCATTATACACAGAAACTTTTGCAACACGATCATCAACTGGCTTGCTGCTTTTGAAGATTGAAGCCGTTGACATGCAAGAAGAGCTTTGAGTGATTTGATAGTTAGATAATGTTTGTTATCTATTTGTTTTTTTTTTATTTTATTTTACCCTTCAGATTCTTTGCTGTAGTCAGCTTAGAGCAAGCTGCATTCTACAATCAGAGGCTCATCATGAGTGCTTGTGTTAGTGGTTAGTAGACTAAACATATATACAAACAATAAATTAACAAAATTTAAGCAATATAAATACAAAATTGTATATAAAATTGTAAAATAAAAGAAACGAGGGTGTAATTAAACATAACAAAAGTTGTGTTTTTTGCAACTCCAGTAAATTCTGTATGCAAAGCAATTTACATGCGTAAAGTATAGAGTTAGCTATGTCCAGAAAATTAAGTGGATCTAACTTCTGTCCCGATAAAAACGGTACTGCCAGACTACTATTGTTGTTATGCTATCTATAATTTGTATAGAAATGTCAAATGTTTGCTTATAAAATTATTTAATATAAAATGGCAGACCAAGGCAAATGTTGAAATGTCCCGATGTCGTCTTTTTCGCCAAAATGTACATATGGAAATGCAAAAAAACGCAGCTAAAAAGCTGTTACATGACGAATTTTGAGTCATGTCTTCTTTCAAAATTCAATGAGTGCGAACGAAAAAAAACATTAGATTTCACCTTTGCACTCATTTAATTTCGAAAAAGTCAAGACTCATAAGTCGTCGTGTAATTGGGCATACCTTAACGAAAGTAGAGCACTCACTGGTTCAAAATAATGTTTTTAATCAACAGCTGACGTGTTCAAGTAAAAAGTTTACATATAACGGGTGATTTTTTAAGAGGCTTAAAACTTAAAAAAAAAAAAAAAACACAAAAAATTCGAAAAAATTAATGAAATATTTATTTGAATCGATTGTTTGAACCTTGCAATTTAATGTTTAAAGATAATTTCATGCAAATGTTGACCGCGGCTGCGTCTCAGGTAGCCCATCCGCTGAGTCCAATTTTGGCATACTCTTTTACACATATCGGCCGGTATCTCACGAATGAATGCATGGATGTTGGCTTCCAGTGCGTCAATCGAAGCGGGCTTGTCCCTATAGACATTAGCCTTGACTTACCCTCACAAAAAATAATCTAATGGTGTCAAATCGCACGATCTAGGCGGCCAATTGACCGGCCCGAAACGTGAAATTAACTGTTCACCAAACTCGCCTCGCAATTGCGCCATTGTTTCGCGTGCTGTGTGGCATGTGGCACCGTCTTGTTGAAACCACATAACATGCAAGTCAAGAACTTCCATTTCGGGCAAAAAAAAGTTTGTTATCATCGCTCGGTAGCGTTCACCATTGACAGTAACGCTGCGATTCGCATCATCTTTGAAGAAATATGGCCCAATAATGCCGCCGGCCCATAAACCGCACCAAACAGTGGCTTTTTCGGGATGCATTGGTAGCTGTTGCAATGCTTCTGGCTGATCTTCACTCCAAATGCGGCAATTATGCTTATTTACGTACCCATTCAACCAAAAATGAGCCTCATCGCTGAACACAATTTTTCGATAAAAAAGCGGATCCTCGGCCAGCTTTCCAAAAGCCCATTCACCAAAAATTCGGCGTTGTGGTAGGTTGGCTGGCTTAGTTCTTGCACCAGCTGTATCTTAAAAGGCTTTACGCCCAAATCTTTCCGCAAAATTTTCCACGTAGTGCTGTAACAAAGGCCTAACTGCTGGGAACGGCGCCGAATCGACATTTCGCGGTCTTCTGTCACACTAGCTGATACGGCCGCAATATTTTCTTCACTACGCACAGTACGTAAACGTTTTGGTGGTTTAATGTCCAACAAAGTAAATTTGGTGCGAAATTTGGTCACAATCTTCCGAATAGACTGCTCAGAAGGTCGAGAATGCCGACCATAAAATGGAAGCAGCGCGCGATGAACATTTCGAACCGAGCACGAATTTTGATAGTAAAATTCAATAATTTGCAAGCGTTGTTCATTTGTAAGACGATCCATGGTTAAATTGCAAACCAAACTGAAGCTGTTTGACAGTGACACAAGGTACTAAACACATGTCAGCTGTCAAAACCAGTGTTGCCAAAACCAAACCAGCTAAAAAATCACCCTTTATGAGACAATTTATTGGCAAAATTGTGTCCGAACTCGTGAATCTCAGATCATGTCTATGTGAAAATTAGAGGCTTTTAAACACAGAGAAACGACAACAACTTTAATGCTTTGCACATTAAAACAACAACAACTGAGTCCCATGAGCCGGGTTTTATATTTGATTCATGCCTCACGACATCCCTGACCCCCACCTCTCTTGTCCAGAAACTACAGTGAGACCGATCTCAATCTTCCAAATCCAGTGCCTACTATGAGCCTGTCTACATTGTCTTCTTACTGAAAGTTGTTTTGACGAACAGTGTGTCTACATTAGGCAAACAAAAATCCTTTCAATTCACTACACTTATCCTTATTTCACGCAATCCAACTCTATACTATCCTCTTTTTCACGCAATCCAACTCTTGTTCATTTGTGCCATGGTTTATTCTGCGGAAAGGAACGTGATGATAGGTTCAAAACTTCTTAGGAGGTGGAATTTTCCAGAGCAGTTTATGCCTACAAGGTCTAACAAAAGTCAGGCGTATCAACTTCACCATTAATAAGTTGATGAAAAAATATTACACCACCCCTTTTATATAAAGTTTGGAGTTGCAGAAGCTCAATTCTGTATTCATAAGGTTTTGAACAAAATGCAAGACAGAGATAGAATAGATGTCAAAAATGCTATAGCTGGAGCTACGTGAGTTGAATAATTTTTTAGTTTTGCTACAGCATTTTTGACATCTACTGCAGCATTTTTGATGTATATGAAGTTAGCAGGACACTTTTGGAAATTAAGATAAAAAAGTATTCTGTCATTAGTTGCTTTTTAATTGCAAATTAGTTACGCAAAAAAAATTAATTGCTTTTATGCTTTGTGTACTTTTATATACCTCCAAGCCATTCGATTACAATTACATGTAATCAGTAATTGACTTTTTCCAATTACAATTACATGTAATTTGTAATTGAAAATTTTCAATTACAATTACATCTTATGTGTAATTTTCAATTAATAACAACATGTAATTTAAAAAAAGTAATTAAAGAACGAAAGGTAATTGAAAAAACGTGTATTGATAATTTTGTTTGTAATAATTACACACAAATGTAATTGAATACACAAAATATCAAGTACATTTAACAACACAAATGTAATTGATATTTTTTATTTTCAATTACATTTGTGTGTAATAATTACAAAAAAAGTAATCATTACATGTTTTCTCAATTATTTTGTTTTGTTTAATTACTTTTTTTAATTACGTGTTATTTAATCAAGTTACTGCTTTTTTTCAATAACATGTAGGTACTATAAATACATACTATAGTACATACTTTGAATTTTTTCAATTTCAAATAAAATGTAATCGAAATTGACTTTTTTTGTAATGATTACAACCCAAATCTTAATGAAAGTTTTTGAAAGACATATTTATCAAAATGTACGTCTTTATAATATCAGAATCTTAAGTTAGAGTCAAAGTCTTATTTTCCTCTTCTATCTATCTATCTATCTTTCTATTAAATGTTGTCCGTTGTTGACATAAAATTTATTAGAGATAAATAAATCCATTTAAGTACACTGATGAAATGTACGTATATTTACAAGCAGGTTGTATCACTACATTAGACCCATTTATATTTCAACGAAAATTCCAATTGATAGTCTTAATGATTCATCGACTGGTTATCTCAATGTTCAAATGGTATTATATTAGGTTTTGATGAAAACAATCCATTTATGATTTTCAGGAATAACTACAACTCTCAACACCCATCGAGTAGCATTTAAATTATAAAATTAATTCTGAATCCATATGTGGATCAATGTGGATATAAAATATGCACGTATCCAATAACTACCTCTACCTACACATTGATTTTAAATTGCTCGTATAGATGCTGCATTTTTGATCTGAATGAAAAAGTAAATTGTTATAAATTGATTGGAATAATTTCGATTTTCAAATAGCTAGGCATATACATGTTTGTTTGCAATTGCAATAAATGTATTCTATACTTGATAAGGTTTCTGCATTCATCTTTTATCTACATACTCATATTTAAAAGATATATTGGAGTATTTATACAAAAACTTTTTATTTTTATTTTAATAAGCAAATAAAATTTAATCAAACGGTTTGATGAATGAGTTCAAAATCAAATTTTTAAGTGCCGGTAACTTTAAATTTGGATCCTGGGAATTCTGGTTATAAAACTGTACAGAATTTTTGGGAATATCAGGAGTTGTTTGATGTATCAAGCTTCTTCATTAGAAACTAAGGAAGGTGAAAGCTACACATACAGTGTTCTATGTGAACAACGAATATCAAAAAAATAAGAAAAATTGGAAAAGGTGGTTCCAATGGGTGAGGAAGTCGATGTAAACATGTATCAACAAAATTTAAAAGAACTTTTTCTCTTACGTAATAAAGTGCTACCATTGAAATTAAATTTTTATTAAAATCTTTTTTATAAAATTTTACAAAACGACCTCAATTAAATTTTAAGCCAAGGGAAGCTATACGATATTCTGCAAACCAAAATCTCCAGTAACAAAATCTTGACTTTTGTTCTTAAAGCCTAGTTTACAGTTCCCCTTGCGAATAAAAATCAAAATTTTCAAAACAATTTTCCACCTATTCTATGCATCAAAATGTATAATATTCAAGGCGAGAAATGGTTGTCTTGGCCTAAGCCACCCATAGAGTCATTAATTTACCCTAAATTAATAAATTATAGACCTAAACATAAAAAATAATTGTTTTTGGATGCAAAAACAATTTGCATGCAAATGATGCTTTGAGGTGTATTTATGTATATTTTTTTTAAGTGTAAACTGACCATCAAAAAAAATATTTTATTCGCCACACTTTTTTTTGCATGCAAAACAATTGCCAGTCCATTGTTTTGCATGATATTTCGTGACAGCAGTGGTTTTTTTTTGACATAAAACTATAAAACAATCATGCAAACAATTAATTTTGAATTTGACTTCAATAATTTTTGACATGGGAGAATATTTGCATAGATTTTTTGCGCATGGGAACTGTTAACTAGGCTTAAGCTTAGCTTACACTAAAATGCAAAATGAATTGTTTGCATGATTAGTTTACAGTTTCATGCAAAAAAATACTTGCTGTCATGAAATGTCATGCAAAACAATAGACTGGCAATTGTTTTGCATGCGAAAAAAAGTGTGGTGAATAAAATATTTTTTTGGGACACTAAAAAAAATATATATATTCACCTCAGAGCATTATTTGCATGTAAATTATTTTTTTCATCCAAAAATTATTATTTTCCATTTTTAGGCCTATTGTTTATTAATTTAGGGTAAATTAATGACTCAATGAGTGGCTTACGCCAAGGCAAATATTTTTTGCCTTGAATATTATACAATTCCTTTAACAGAATAGGCGTAAAATTATTTTATAAGTGTTGATTTTTTTTCGTATGGGAACTGTAAGCTAGGCTTAAGTCTCAAGCAACGAAATTACTAAAATTAAAAATCTTGTTTTTCAATATCTCTCAAATACACAATTTTGCTTTAAATAAAATCGCATTTATATCTCGCAATAGGAAATCTAGAAAACTTCAACCAAAATCTCGCGAATTAAAATCTCGCATTTTGACATTTCCTAAATAGAAATCTCGCAAATTAAAACCTCACAATTTGCAATACATCGCTCTAGGTTTAGCGATGCAAATTCTGTAAATGGAAAATAGAAACTCGAAAACGAAAAACTTTTTCCTTTCAAATTTAATTGTTAATAATTATTTTAAACAGTTAAAAAATGTTACCTAAAATTAATTTCTGTATTTCTAAGGCAAAAAAAATTAAATATGGGTGAACAATTTTTTAAAAACACGAAAGACTTATTTTGTATTTTTGGTAAATATGTGTTTAGCAATGCTTCGCAAGTAATAAAGTCAATGGTCATTTCAAATTTTACCATATACGAACATGAAGCTATACCAACGCATGGCTTATTTTACCTTAAATTTTTATTACGAATTATTGTAGTGGAAAAAAGGAAGGTAGATAAAACGATACATGTGATAAGCAAACCAAAAACAGTATTATTTGTTTTCCATCTGACAGGCATGCACTGCACTCGGGTAAAAATAAAATTTTAAAAAGCTACATCCACATACGAAATCACGTTAACCATCAAACGGATTTAAAAACTGACAGACAAAAAAAAAAACTTACAAAAACGAATTTAACTAAAGTTTTCATTTATGAACGTCTGTTTTTTTTTCGTGTGTGTGTTTAAATCCCAGTTTATGATGACCATCTCCAATCAGTTGCAGTGTCGGGATATTTTAAAAGCAAAATGGATTACTATAAAGGGCTCTTGTTGGTCGAGTTTTTTAATTTGATATTGACTCTAATTTAGTTAAATAAAATACTTTTGAATTTAAGTTTAGTAAATAACTAGCAAGTTTATATTTGTGAGATCTCAGAGGGCTGAGAGGACTCAGAAATATAAACAGGATTCCTCAGGAAAATTCCTAACTTTTCCCCTTGAAAACTGAGACTGAATTTTTTGGATTCGTTTGCTCAATCGCAATAAATCACATAAGAAGAAAAGAAAAAGAGAATTGTTTTGACTTTTATGTAAGGAATACTGTTTATATTTTAAACTTATTGTGTGCCCATGAAATATAGGCTAGGTTAAAATATAAACTGGCTAAAAATTGATCCCAGCCGCTGCTGCCCAAAAACAAAAATGTTTTTCCGAGGTACTGTTTCCTGCGAGGAACTGACAAATCCTCCAAGAGTATACTTGTCATGAATAAGTGCTTCTCAATTAGCCATTCGGTCTCGGCATAAAATTGTAGGTCCCCTCCATTCCTACCAACAATACGCACACAGGAATGATTGAGAGTTGTAAGTCACTAGGCCCTGGTTCTTCATGAGTTGTTTTGCCTTTTCCTTTGATGACAGTTGTCGGGATATTAGTTTCACAATAAATTTAATTCCTGATGTAATAAAATAGATGTTCATATGACCCCCGATAATTCCCTCATATATGAGTTTAAATGAAAAAATATAGCCCGGTCCTACAAACTCTGAATCCCATTTATTTATAAAGTATACTCAATCTCATCTAAAAATACTCAACGAAAAAAAAAAGGAAACAAATCCTTAGTCCGTCCTTGTTGGCACTTGCAAACAAGCTCAGAACTTTTCGAAAAACAAACTAATGACCAGCTTCACTGGTTTAATCCAAAATGATGGTGCGGATTTTTATGGCGCTGTTAAAACTCAACCATCCACCTCCGCCCACTTAATGGCTTTACTCTTGGAATAAACTGCCAAATAAAAACCGCCTTCCTTTATGTTTGTATATGTATATATATATAGCTGGTATCAGAGTCAATTTATTTAATTACTTCTTTTCATAATACTGTTATAAATGTTGTCTAAAAATTTCCAATAAAAACAAAAAACCAAAAACTGTATATTTATGTACACCTAAAGTTGTTGCAGAAACAAAACATTCTTTCGCACTGCATTTCTCTATACACCTCCTAATAAATACATTCTCCCAACAAGTCACACGCTCCTTCATCCAATGGTTTCATCCAGAAGGGATTGTAATTGTGACAGGACTTCCGATGTATTGGCACTTGGATTTCCACCGGAGTAATGGGGACACCCTCCCATTGCCAGCCCTCGAATCGGTGTCCATCGGATTTATTGCACTGCATAGATAGCGGCTCCTGGACATACATTGTGTATAATTGATCAATCCGAGGCTGAGTCCACTTAATGCTTCGATAATTTGTCGAACGTGCCCCATTCAAATTTACAGTTCTCTGGTGCTCCTTCCTGCACAAAGAAACAACAACAAAAAGCAATCAGTTATAAAGAAAAACCAATAGATATTCAAAAACAGCAATGTACGAGTACATTTCAGCCAAGATTGAGCTACCTACTTTTTCATGTAAATAAAGTAATTCTCTAGAGTCTCTTCGGAAACAGAGCTCTTGCAGACTTCCAGTTCTGTAGCCGGATAGTAGTGGATGTAGTTGACGCACATCTCATCGCTAATGGAGAATCCACCTAGAGTTGCGTTTTCGTAGCCGATTGTATTGTAGTAGCAAGTTGTTACCAATGCATCTCCCTTGAGGGTGAATATATGGGAACAAACAAGACGAAACCAACGACAAGCATGGATGTGGAAAAAGAAATGGAAATTTCAAATTGAAAAATCATTTTCAGTAAGTACATAGCTTCATACAAAAAAAAAAAAAAAAAAAATGAAAATGAAAAAAAAAAATGGAAATTGAAATAAAAGCACAGGAAAATTCTTCTTATCGAAAGAAAGAAAAATTGAATTTCTCTGAGGAAACACACATAATATACAAACTTTGAGCAGAATAAAATGGGAAAGGGTTCGGACTTTTAAAATCAATGTTGTATTGGAATTAAAGGAATTACTTGGAGTAAGTAGTGAAATTGAAGACAATGAAAAATTAATACTGTAGATTATGAGAAGACTTCAAATTTGAGATTTATATTACTTTGAAATTCTCGCTTTTTAAATGAAATTAACGAAATGCATTTGTATACTTGTGTAAAATTAAAATAAAGAAGCTTAAGAAGTAAAAAATGATCCCTCGTTAAGGATTTATTAACTTATTTACATAATAAATGCCACTCTGAGGTTATATTAAGGGTATTCATGCAACGTCGTAAGTTTACAAATTGTGTAAAATGATAAGTTTACGCAAAGTTTGTATGAACGACCTTTTTTAAACATTTGATAAAATGCTACGTAATTCAATCCAAGTAAGTCACAATGTGTTGGGATAAGTTTAACCAGTTTGGTTAATTTTACGCAACAAAATCCTTTGATAAGTTTAACCAAATTGTGTAAATCATTTTCCATATACAAAATTTGACAGTTCATTAACCAAAAGATAAACTTAACCAATTTGTAAACTTATCTAGGGTTTTACGAAGTTGCATGAGTACCCCTTTTTATGTTCCGAGATCATTTCAGTTTCAGTTTCAGTTGGGCTATCAGTTAAGTTTTCAGTTAAACTGACGTCTAATTGTAAAAACTGAAGCATTTAACTGAAACTGTAATTGTAACCGAAGCTGATTTATATCTCTTAAAAAATTTTAGTTCAGTTATGAGTTAAACTGATGTGTAAATACGTTGTCAGTTGTCATTTCAATTGCAGTTTGTGGTGATAAATCAAGTTCTTTGTGTTCCTGCTTTTTTCCAATATGTCAAAATGTTTTTGTCGATTTTAATTGAAATTTATCGCACGTATTCGTGTTTGGGGAAGAAAAGTTAAAATGAAATTTAAACTGATAGCTCAACTGACATTGAAACCTAAAATGATAGTCTGAATGGAGCTTAAACATAACATCAGCTCAACTGAAACTTAAACTGAAATGATCGTCTAAATTGAGCTTAAGAGAATATGCGGAAAACAGACTTTTTCATTTACTTCAAGGAAATAAATATCCAAATTTTGTTGGAGTACCACAAAGAGGTGTTTTGGGTCCAGTTCTGTACCTTACGATTACACGTGATATACTTTAAACAGAAGACAAAACCGAAGCCACATTTTGCTTATATCAATGAGAAGACAAAAATTTGGCAAATAACACTCAACGTATCTACATACCCATACTAAATCAATCTATAAATACCGTTATTTTTGCATAAAAGTAATACATTTTTTTTAAATATTCTAATTAATTATAAGAAACCGTTAGTTATTAGAGAGAAATATTTTTAAAAATTCAAAAGAACCCAGTTTTTAAATTTTCGGTACCTACCTACGCAATATTATAAATTTTTTTTAGTAAAATCTGGGGCCACATCATGTAAAATGAAAACGATAGGACGATATCGTTTCCACGATTGCTATCTCTATTATTACCGTAGAGAATAATAAAGACAGCTATCATCAAAACGATATCGTCCAACTATTTTCATTTTACGTGATTAGTCCCCTATTTAAGAAAATGATCAAAATCAGTTAAAACATTTTTAAGAAAATCGAAAACCAAAGAATTGGTTCTTTCGGAGGGACCTTTAATATTTAACCATTTGTCGCTAAAAAGTTTTTCACTAAAAGGCTGCCTTCACTGAATAAATTTATAAATTTTTTTTTTGTTTAATCCGTTGATCTGTTTTTGAGAAGAAAAGTTTTTTTTTTAAATTTGAAAGATATGCTGGGAGTATAACTAAAAAAACACTATATCAGTTTGAATGAGAATGACCGCACATGCTTAACAAAATTGCGACGATCATAGGTCCAAAATTAACTTGATTTGTATGGTGAAGTGACTGTCAATGTTGTACACTGCTAATACTTGCGATTTAAAATAGTGTGACTAAAAAGTCGTAGTCGCAAAAAGAAAAATTTGTGAACAAACTTGTGATTTTCAATTACAATCTAACCGCAAGGAAAGATACACGTGATTTTGACTGTAAATGTACACTTGAAAATCAGAGTGACCGAGGCAGTGAAAATAAAACAGTTCTTTTTTGAGCGTTTTTTATTCACATTGTATTTGTTTGCGATTATAATGACAATGATAACAAATCACAAATGGCCTATCGCTAATACGATATGTTGCTATTGGTTTGATGCATGTGCGTTGACATTAAAAACTGTATGTTGTATTTTTTGCAACCCAAAATTTGCCCGATAGATAGCCGCAAGTGAGTGAATGGCAATAATAAATTGCGATTTTTGGTCACACTTACCTATTATCGCAAACGTGGTCATAGTCTTATAATTCCATTCAAAAATGAAGAAAAATATAGCGAAATTACGAGTTAGAAAGCAAATTAAGAGACATGCACTGGATACTCAGAAAACATTCTAGGCTAAGTACCGAAAACAACTTGACACTAAACAAGCAGGTACAATCTTGATAAAGCGAATTTGGCATTTCGCTTGCCAAGAAAACTGAGGAAACTGATTCCAAACCAAAACAACTTAAGTATTATTTTACTAAAAGCATTAATATGAGTATAGAAGATACTATTCTTACCATAGTTCTATGTTCCTAATATTTTTCAAAGAAAAAAACTAAATAAGATCTAGTCCAATAGGAATAAAATCCGAACCCTATATAAAAGGGCATTGCATCGAGATAGTGCATTGGGAAGTATTTTTTTCTTTTTTGGTTGATGGTTATTCTCTAGGTGTAGTTTAGTTCAGTAGGTAGTGCAACTCCTAAAATGAATGATGATATTTTTCTTGAAAATTCGTTATTTTTTAAAATAAATTGGACAGCATTGCAATTACAAGAAAAATGAGTTTATACTTAAAATTTATTTTATGGGTAAAATTGTTAGAGTAAAGGAAAAACTAACAGTTTAAATTGATTGTTTATTTTTCATTCTATGTATACAGATACATTAAATTGATTTATGATCATTGAGAATTTCAATTTATATTTAACCAAAATTAAATTTTAGTATTAAACGATTTGAAAAATGCTGACGATATTCACATGAAAGTATTAAATACGTACTTATAAAAATGTATTTCATATTAATGTATGTATTAAGTCCCTCACAAGGAACCAACTTAAGGTCTAAGTGTGTTAGTTTTTATGACTGACAGCCAATTCGTTCTTATAGATATTCCTTTGTTCTAAGGATAAAAAAAGGATAACGAGACCTGATGAAGCCAAAATCACACAAAGAACATTGTTGAAATAAAAAAAGAAATGGTTTAACTAAGGATTACCTAAATATTTAATTTTGTTTATCTTTTTACACAGGCTCTAATTTTCTTTGTTCAAAAATCCTCAGGAGTACTTTGTTTAAAAAAACAGAATCTGATGATAATAAAGTAATATAAAGTAAGAAAGAGTACTAAAAAAATTCATTTCTTTGACTTCTTTTTATGTAAAAACTAATTTTATTTGTAAAATTTTGAAATGCAATATTATTTGTATTAGTCAGAAGAACTTATGTCAAAAATTAGAACAACATTCGTGGACCCAATAAAATAAATGGGAATAACTATAACTATAAATGGGAATATATAACAAGCAATATAATTTTCAAAATTGTTTAAAACCGTGTTTTTGTTTTGTGAATTACTTTCCACATTTCTTGAACAGAATGATCTTAAAACATTTGCCTTAGGGCATCACAAATTCAAAATTGTATTCATCTTGAAAACACCATATTGTTATGGCAGCTATACCCATTCTAGATGAGCCAACAATCAAATTCTAAATTTTCTTCTTTGTAATAACCTACAAAACCAAATTTTAAACAAATCGGTCCACCCGTTTAGGCTCGACCTCTATATATAAATACATATATACACTTGACAGAAGCACCTACAGAAAGTGCGTGACAAAAAACATTCTTTTGGGCTTTTCCTTCATTTCAATGATAAATTTAATTGGAACCATGACATTTTGTTTTACACGAGAACAATATCTATGTGCCTCCTTCTTACCCCATAAGCAAGTAAAAATAATATAATAAAAACATTAAAAATTAAAAGAATAAATTTCATATTAAATTACCGGTAGCACTCTAGGTTTGTATCTCAGATTACGCATTTCTTGAAAATGATGTGAATAGAAATCATCCCGATTGACCTCTCTCAGCTCCTCTTCCTTTCGAAAATGTCTTGTTAGAATACGAACACCTCTCAAATGTGTATGTAATTGTGATCCAAAAATGATTATTCCAGAGTTTGGTAATGCCTGGTAGTTGGTAGTTATAGTACAAACACAAACAAAGACAAAAACAAAATATTAGAATTACAAACACAGCACTTATGTACGTCAAGTAAAATCAACAAAATCTAAATTCCATACCACTCTTGTACACTCGGCAATACAATATCCACTCAAGGGGAATCCCGTCTGACCGGGTGGAATAGCCATTTTATCTGTGTACTCCAATCCGAGTTCCATGACACCGGCATCAAATTGTCTTAGATTGGACACCATCTGCACCCTCATGCCGGAGCTGTCAATACGTCCTGCAAAGCAATCAAATCTAAGTTAAATCCGGTTCAGAATACTCCAGCAGCGTTCCCATCGCTCACACACCTTCTATCAGATCGGGATTATTGAAATGTACTTCTAGCCGAATGTAAGGATTGTAGTCTTCTCCGCCCACAGGGAGTCCGGTTTCTGGTGGATATGTGAATGTACTGGCCCCCATCGCCCACAGAGCAATTACCTTGGAGCACACTTTTGCCTCCTTTGGCAGCATATCACAGTCCCCATTGTAGAGGGGTATTTGCACAGAAGGATCTGTCTGACAATGGAATACTTCCATGTGATGTACTAGGTCATAGGATGTGATAAGCGGCTCGAACTGTACGATGTGGTGTTTGACTTCAAGAAAGTCGTCCAGCCTCTGGATGTGGCACCAGTATGTTGTTTCTTTTGATGGGACCTTAACATTGTCCAACCGGATCACAGTTTGTTTTAAGTCCCTTTAGAGAATCATACAATCACATAACACACACACAAATGAACACTAATATAGGGGACCACAAAATGTGGCAGTTTTAATTACTTACGTCTCGGGTATGATAATTTTATCGGCCCTCAGAAGCTGCATCATTTTAATGCCAGATTCCCGTTTGGATGCATTGGGAAATGCAAATTGGTGGTCTTCCATGGCTAAGGGAATTATTCCTCTGGCCCACATTATGTACATTGTTCCCTCCTGTATAAGATAGAACATTTATATTTAGTATGATTATGTATATATGTGTTCAAGGGGGCTTAGGGAGGTTTGTTGGCTAGGGTAAAATAATTTAGGCAACTAAAGCAACGTACATGCATCCTAAAATCCAAAGGGTCACAAGTGTCAAACTTTCTCTTAAATGCCAGTGTCGCATCGTCCATTTTGAATAGTTCGCAATCCTGCTGGTAGTCCTTGTGCACATAACGTCCGTCGGAACTGGTGTACGTGTCTGTGACGACATTGAAGAAGCCGTTTTGGTTCTCAAAAAAGCAAATATCAGCATCCCCCAATTCGCCGCGTTTCGAGAAGCCCAAATAGAACCAACGATGTTCGGGGTTAAATGCATTTTGTACGTGAAATAGAACTTCCTGTTTGTACCAGTCCACCATCCAACTGAGTTTAATTTCCTTATGGTCATCTAGGTATATTTCGTGAAGTTTGGTTTGTGAGAGTTCTATATTAATGGGATAGAAAGATAAATGGATATCATGGATAAGATAATTACTGGATGAGTTATATAAGTTTTATCTCTGAAGCTAATTCATTTTTATTCGCAAATATATTTTATGAACTAAAATTAAATAAGCAAATAGTTATTTCTTTGATTAGGCAAAACAATCTCTTTTGAGTGCGTGTTATAATATTTTGTTGACGGTTCTCATATTATTATAGAAACACACAAAATAACAAGATTTTTTCTCTACTTCATAAAGCAACACTGAGTAGGGGGATTCATGGAGTCATTCCAAATGTTACTTGAGATTTAATCAAAATCAAAATTAAGGTAAAGACAATTTGTGTGCATATAATAGGCAGCTTCAAGGGATGTGTGTATATTTGAATAAATACAAAATTAGAATTTGTACAGTTTACCCCTCAAAAAAATTCTTTATTCTCACTTAAATGGTTAGATATTATATCTGTTATGATTTTGATTAAGGTCTTAATATGTACATGGGTGAATAAATGTAGTAAGTCAAGGAATTATTGGGAAATTTTGTAAAAATAATTTTTTGGACAGAGTGTATTTGGAACAAGGTGCTTATATCTCATTAAATCCTACGAATGGTATCCAATTAAAGCTGAGGAATATATTTAGAAAAGAACGCTGGCTAGAGTGGGCTCGAATCAACACCTGCAAGTTAGTTAGTTAGTCAAGTTAGAGTCAAGCACTAACTTAATGTCCCGAAATTTCACTAAATCTCCCACTGGTTCCGCAAAAAAAGTGATTAAAAAATAACTTATTTTTTAATTGATTTAAGGAGGGCATTTGAATGTTTATCAGAATAAGGTTATGAAAAAAATAGAGTTTGAGAAATATAAAAAAAATTGGGATTATATTGATACCCTGATTTTAAAAGCATATGTTCAATATTAATTACAAAACATCCTATTTTTATTTTAAGATAACGTATATACTTTTTAGAAATCAATTTTTGATGGTTTTATTTCAAATTCTATTGTGTGGAAAAAGGCATTGATTTTGAAATACAGAACATCAAAAGTCAAACTAAGTTTTATTTTAAAATCCAAATTTAGACCAGGAAAAATAGCTCAGATAGTAAGGAGAACCTAGAAAAAATTAATTCATGAAATATTAAAATTGGTATCGATGCAAAATTGCACCCTTTATAGCATATCCAAAGTCCCCCAAAATCCCCGCATTGGCTTTTTGTATAGATGCATTTGAAGAGGTGGAGTGGTGAAAAAGTTGGAAGTTTGTTTTTTGTTTCAACATAATCATATATGAAACATGTTTTAGGGGTACGTTTAAACCCTGAATCTAATGAGACTTAGCCCAAAATGATATGACTACTTACCAAAAAAGATATAGTACTTTTTGTATAGTGATGATTTTGTTTTTAAGTACAACAGATAAAATATTATCGAAAACCCTATGAAAATAATGTTAAGTCAATGGAACTTGGAATGAATGTTTCATTAGTCATCAGATCCCAGAATCAACAGAGTTCGTAAAAATGTCTGTGGTGAAAGGGTGATTTTTTGAAGGTTAGAGGCAGGTATGGAATTATTACCATAACACCCAGGAAAAAATTCTTACCCGCATGAAATTTGGCAAAAATATTAAATTTGCCATGTGACTGTGAATTGAAAGGTTTATGCTATATATTGGAAGAGTTGCTTATCAAACATAAAAATCGTTCTTTTTAATTCTAGTAACAACTCGTAAAATAGATAAAAGCTCTTAACAAGATATTGCATGGCAAAATTTTGAAAAAAAAAACAGAAATTTGGATTTTTTTACAATATTATTTATTTTTTTTTTGAAAATTTTATATTTCAAATACAGGTTACGGAATTTTTTAAAAAATTGAAATTTAAATTCTTGTTAGTACATAAATACTTAATTTTTTTTAAATATTACCAAGATTGTACATAAAAAAAATTTTTTTAAGAAAACTACTTTTATGATTTAAATTTTTCTTGCATTTACGTACGTATTTTGTCAAGTAATTAAATGGCATACATGTTTTTGTTATTAAAATGTTAAAGATAATTGATTGGAACTGGTGTAGCCATTAATGAGTAAATTTAAAACCAAAAAAGCCATTGTATGAAAGGTACCTTTAAACATTTTTCTTAAAAATTTTATATCAAAAAGTATACATTAGTTATGCCTACAATAGTTCACTGATTTTTTTTTATCAAAATCTTTAGTGCCGTTTTTGAGATAGAGTATGGCAAGTACCGTTATTTTTAGAGCACAATAAAAAATAATCTATTTCTTTCTAGGGAATCACCAAAAAAACCTTAAATTCAAAATTTGAAGAAGATCGCATTATTGGTTTAGGCTGTAGAAGTGTAGATCGAGATTTTTCAACTCACTTTTTTCTGTTCTCTCTTATTGTAATATCATGTTTGATTGTTATCTCGATATCTTTTTACTCCACGAATCCAATACTTGACCATAATGGTACCTAAAAAGGTAAAAAGAGTCTGGGTGTGACCCACACTGATATTTTTCATTGGTGCTGGCCCTCGGAAGCTGAAGAGGAGACTTTATTTTGTTATTAAAAATGAACAGTTCAAGATCTTCGAAAACTTTATCAGCTGTCCAATATACTCAATTTTGTTTGCTTTGAAGAGATTCGAGCCTTAAATCTTTTTTTCCATATATTTTCAGATTTTTTTTTAATCTTTCGTTGACTATATCATCAATATGCGTATAACCAAATTAATTCAAACTCGAGATATTTGAGATAAATAAATTTGTACAACTTTTTTTAAATGCATTGAAAACTTAGAAATACTTGAAGCTTATTGGTTCTCCCCCAACCACCTTTCTAAGACAAATGATCGCATACAAATCTGGAAGTATAAGCATTTTAGTTTTTCAATTTGAAATGATTATTTTTATTCCTCCTGGCAAATCGAAGCGATTCAAACCAACTCAATGTTCATGTTCATGTTTTAAAATGTTTCTGTCTTACATATAACAAAAACAAATTCATTATTAGTATGAAAACTAAATTTTCCAAATTTAAGGCAACAATATTTAATATTTAAAACGACCTTTCTTTGAAACTACAAGCGCTAGTAACCCTCTTCTCCTCTCCTAACAGACTAATCATCTTCTTTAAATTGACGTTTTATTTATGTTTTAAAAATGGAAACCTTACGAAATAAATTCTTGTAATGGAAACCATTTTTAATATAGTTTTTTTTTACAATATTGTTGAAAAACGAAAAAAAAACAAGAAGAACAAAGGGAATTCCCTTATAAACATCTTTAAGGTTCAAACATAAAAATACAGATTTTATCTTTATTTCTTAAAAACCATGCAATTTAAATATATAAATGAACATTCCTCCTTCAGAACAAGACTGCATCATCCATTCTGTTTGTATAAAACAGATTTCATTAAAAATGCAGTTCAACCCAGCAACACTTTTACAGCTGTCAAGTTCCCATACCCCAATTGGTGCGCTCAGAATCAGAAGTCACATTCATGAAAATTTGAAGTAAAATATAATAATAAATTAAATCAATGAACTCAGATATAACTGTTCATGGAGCAGTGGCGGTAGTAAAATTTAAAGTAAACAGAAATCCCAGGAAGTAAAAGTTTCCCCGGAATTTCACCGTAAAAAAAGGTTCCTTAAGGAATTTTTCTTTGGAGAAATAAAACAAAATAAAAAAAAAAATAAGAACAGGAAGCATTTAAATGAATATTTCCTATTTTATTAGCAAATAAAAGTTTGTCTTTCATTTAAGATACCTACCTATTTTCTTTAACAGATTTTATATTGTTCATAAAAAGTCCATTGGAAATGGTTTTCATTTAATGCCATATATATAACCATAGATAATTCTTAAAGGTCATAATTCCTAATCACTTTTGTGATTTAATTATTGTTAAAAAATACATTTTAAGATTTTTTCATATAAAAATCAATATTTTTAAATAAAGAACCAAAAACTCAAAGCATTTTTAAATACAATGCTTAAATACTTCAACATATAACAGTATTTTCCAACAAATTGCTTGAAGTTAATTTTTTTTTTTTCCAAATTTGTATGAACATTGTTTTATGTAGTACCTCGGGCCACGTCGGGGCACAATGGTTAGTGCGTTGGACTGTCATGTCGAAAATCTGGGATTGATTCCCGTCGCTGTCGCTTTAAAAAAAAAAGAAGAATTTTTTTTCCGAGGCACTGCCTCTGGCGAGGAACTGACAAATCCTCCAAGAGTATACTTGTCATGAAAAAGTGCTTCTCATCTAGCCGTTCAGACTCGAACAAAAAATTGTAGGTCCCCTTCACTTCTGCTAAATAGCAAGAACACAGAAATATTTTAGAGTTGTAAGTCCCTGGTTCTCAACGAGCTGTTGCACCTTGCATCCACAAATAATTTTTTTGTTTTATTTTATTATTATATGGGAACAGGTACGACAGATAATGTATTCGTACAATTTTTTTTTTATTTTCCCGTGGGTAGGTGCAAAACCTGCATATCAGGCTCTATGAGGACCGAAAAAAACATGCTCATAGTAGTGTGAGATTCTTACTATACACTGAAACCACCTCCACTTCCCGATTGAAACTAAGTTGAAACTTATCTAGCAAATTATTTTTAACGGAGTTAAGTAACGTGTTGCAGGTTACTTTCCGGCGAAAGTTCCTGCTTAATCATCGTTTTTAAAGCGGTTTTCTGTTCACCGAACCAAGTTGGAAGGTTTCGTTCTTCGCAGACGGCGTACTAAATTCGACTCGTCAAGAATGTCAATACATAATCGTTGAATTAGCGTGTTCTAATAGTCGATCTCTATGTTTTCGCGCGAAACTTTTTATTTCGTCCCGGACCGTAGAAATCCCGAGATCCCTGTGAAGATCTTCGTTTCTTATATACCACGGAGCATTTACAAATGACCTAAGCAATTTATTTTCAAACGTTTGTAAGTTATTTAAGTTTGTATCGCAAGTACAACCCCAAAGTTGTATACCATAAGTCCAAACAGGTTTAAGTACCTGTCTGTATAAGATGAATTTATTTTCAATACTAAGCTTATTTACTACCAAAAAACCAGTTCATTTACTTTTTAGATCTTTGCATTTCCTTTTTACGTGCGGCTTCCATTTTAATTTCACGTCTAGAGTCATTCCCAGATACTTTGAATCATTTGCGAATGGAACACGAGCGGTATTTAGAAAAACGGGTAATCTATTTATTTTTGTTATACCTAAGATCCACGTGGACTGACTTTTGTTCATTGAGCGCTGCTGACATTTATCTTTTAATTAAAGACCATAAATTTAAAGATTGGACGTTATAAAACCGACGTTATAAGCTTTACAAACGCTCGATTTGAAGGTTATTTTTGCATATTGAAATTTTTCTCCACTTCACATCTGGAAGAGGCGAGATAAATCGTTTGTTTTAGTATCTTTTAATAATTTCGTTAAATGAAAAATCAGGAAAATAAAAACGTAGCCTATTTTGCACAAAAAAATTCACGAACGTAGAACGAAAAAGGATTTCTTGATGTCATTTTAATGAATTAATAATTTATGCTTGGTTCGTTCCTGCTCAGGGGGGGGGGGTTAATTGCACCCATTGCCCTCCCCCTGTATCCGCGCCTGGCCCAAACATGGGGTTGCACTATTTATGCGCCAAAATTCTGGGTGCTAGCACTGTATTTATGTAAGGCAAGGCAAGTGTAAATAAGATTCGAAAAACCAGTTTCTTTTGTGGCAATGGTAACATTTTTCTTAGTCAACAGTACCAGCCTGCAATTAAAACACGAAAACGAAATAAAGCCATTTTGGTTTTACTTCATTTTTTCAAGCGAAATAATACCAAAAAGAATATTCGGCTTAGGTTCCAAATTGAAAACGAAGGCAAAATTTTATATTTTTATGGCTTTATTTCGTTGGGACTTATTTCACGTTACCGTACTCGACACATTTATCTAGTTTTAAGGAGCAAAAATATCGTTGCCTGCAACTTTTTATCAAAATCAAAGAAAATATTTATTTCTCTCAAAAACCACTTCACAGATAAATAAAACAAAAACAATAAAATATTATACTGCCGTCATAATAAGGAAAATAGCGCATCTCCATTTTTAAACATTTATAAACTACATTTACATTTAAAAACTAAGATTCAAAAGAATTCATAAGCTCGTTTTTGAAATATTGAATTTTGAAAAAAAAAATATTTCATTAAAAAGCCAAAGCTATTTTTTTTTTATTTTGGATCTGCATACTATTGAAATTTAAGGGGATTTTTTTGATAAAATTTTAGAAATATTGAAAATAAAAAAAACCGTTATACGGCAGGTACCGTTTGATAACGGCACTGATTTTTTTTATGAAAATCGTTGGAGCCGTATTTGAGATGAATAAGCTTGTCTTTATATTGCAAGTACCGTTATTTTTGGAGATTAAAAAAATTTAATTTCTCCTCTGTAGAGTTACAGAAAAACCTTGAATTCATAATTTGAAGAAGCATCATTGATTTGGGCTGTTGGTCGAGATACAAACAGGCGGACATTCCAAAGTAAGAGTTGACTGTTAACAAAATATTTGAAAACATCTACATATGCACATTGCACATCCAATGGTTGTCAAACTATACTGCTGAGTGTTTTTTTTTCAATGTAAGCATCCTTAATGTTATGTTGGCAGCTTTTTATTTGACGGACTATGTACATATAAGCACATATGACTATGATGTTTTTTTGTGTGAAATCAATGAGGGGTTCTTTCTCCATTATGGCAATCTAAACCAAAGACTATGTATGTAGAAAAAAAAAAACAATAAAAGAATGTCCTAAAGCCATATTAAATAAATAATTTAAAATTCAATTGGTTTCATTTTCAATAGACATTGGAAGTTATGTTTTCAGTTGAAATAAAACATTAATTTTTTAAAATTTAATATTGTGGGCTAAGTTTTATGGTTTCTTTTTTATAAAAACACTTTTGTAAAATTATTGAAACGAAGTATTTACTTTCATTCCTTGAAATTGCTTTTATTTTGTCTAAAAAGTAACAAATATGTATGTATGGTTGCTTGTTTGTAAGCCAAAATATCAATTACTTTATTCTGAAGTTTAAACAAAAGAAAACATATATTTCATTCTTTGTGCCTACAACAAAAAGAACAAAATTAATATGGCAGTGAAATTACAAAAAAATTAATCAACATCATTAAAATCTATGAAAATAAAATTCTTAGAACTTTTAAGGTTCATTATTTCACAACGTATTTTATTTATTACAATAAAAAAATTAATTCGAAATATGAGCCCATCAAAAAAACAATTATTTGAATGACCTTTGTACTTAAATAAATTGTGGAAATACTTTGTGGGCTATAGGTCAAAAAAGAGATGTTAGTTTAGCTTGGTTAGCGACGTTTCCCACAATTTATGAGCCTTTTAAATATTATTGTTTATTTTGATATCAAATATAGGTTCACCACGGAGCTTCAATAATCATATAGCATACGATAAAGAATTTCCTATGTACGTATATACACACATGATGAACATCTATTTATAACTTTAACTCCTTTTTGGTTTCTTAAAAAATATTAATAATGACTTGAACGTGTCGCAAAGATACAAAGCCAGAAACACCACTATGAATAGTTAATTAAGCCAAATTGTCTTAGGTTATTGAAGCTTTGAATAAGCCAGCTAGGGTGTTAAAACGATGTGATTCTTAACACACGACAAAATCTATAAAAACCCTGACAGTGAAATTCCAACGATTCAGTCTTTTATCATCATAAGTCGACGAACCATTGTTAGAATATTTTAAGAAGTTCTGATCAAAATCTCTATTCGGTAACGGAAATGGCAGCAGTTGAAAATAATTTATTTTTGGTGTTTTCTGTGCTATGTGCAATCTATGTGTGGATAAATCGGACGAGATTTAAACTGATATGGAAACTAAACGGTGCACGTGGTATATTGCAACAACCGTTGTTGTTTATAATAATGTGCGTCATGCTTGACCCAAAAAGTTTGTAAAAACAACAAATGTGATTCAAAGAAAACAAAAAAGTGAAGTGACAACATTCAATTATTTATTGCAGGATTATTGGAAACTTTGCGATACCTTAGAAAATATTTCAAAAGACCGTTGGCATTTTTGTTCGGAGTCCAGTCTATACTCTATGTTGACGATCCTGTTTTGATGGAGAGAGTTTTAAACTCTCCAGAATGTTTGGATAAAACATTTTTGCAAGACGGTTTTTTCGTACGAAAAGGATTACTTCATGCAAGAGGTTAGAGTTTTAAAAGTGTTTTAAATTTAAAGTTTTGTGTTCGACGGATACAAGGCGAGCATTCAATTTTTTACTTTTTGTGTGTTTGGAAATAAAAATATACAAAAAGCTTAGAAATTAAATAAAAATTATTCGGTTTTATATCTTAATTTGTGCTAAGACTTCAATAACTGAGTTTTGGGGAAAAGCGACATTTAGAGATAAGAACAGGCCGAACAGTTTGACTAGCTTCCTAACCTTTGCATTTCAATTGGATTTGAAATGTCAAAAGTTAGATATACTTACCTTAATAAATTTACAATATTTATATATTGCACAGTCCTCGTTGCTATTTTTTAGTTAATATTGTGAAATCGAAAGACGAATTAAAAAAAATAAAAATGTTTTTTTTTTAATTTTTATTAGGTGTAGTGTTTATGTATACTTCCTTCACAAGAAAGTTTAAAAAATAAGTTAAAATAACTGATGGAGTTTAATAAGGCGCAATTAAAAAGAACCAATATTGAAGTGCGTGTATTTGTATCCATTAAGTTCCATTTAGGACATATTCTAGAATTCTGAAGGGATTGCTGCTCTGATGATTAGACACAATGTTTAGAACTTAACTTACAGTGAAATTATGTCCCCATCTCATCCTTCAAGCTTGAATCCAAGTTTTTCACAGTGATAGTAGGTAACATCTTTCAAAATTTCATCTTTGAATTATCGCAGTGACATTTAACATTATTTGGCAAAATGAACTTATTATGTTGCATTTACCATATAAACTCTTTTTAAGCCCCTTCTTTTCTCTGTGAAAACCCAGGTTAAAAAAGATCTTTTTTTTCAAGAAGAAAGACATAAGACCAATCTCTCGGTAAATATTCTTGGTGACCCTACGTCTTTTCCTATGGTTTCTTTTATTAATTTATTTAACAATAGACCTCAGTAGACGACAAAAGTTTTATGGAATAAAATGAAAACTTAATTCTACTCTGTAACAAATATTCAATTTATAGGAAAGTTATAGACATAACTTTTGATTCTTTTTTTTTTTTTGAAAAATCGATGTGACGCTATTTTTGAATAGACTATATAATTTTTATGGACATATTGAGTTGCTAAATGCCTCTACGTTTATTTAAGTTTTAAATTTTACTTTATAAAAATGTTTTGTTTTGTTCTTTTCTGTTAATTGACTATAGAAAGACTTCAGGAGAATTCATTTTTTATGTGGCGTTAGATAAAAGAAAAAGTCTTCTTCACTGACCTTAAATATTTCTTTAAATTTTTTTAATGACTGAAAAAATGTCACTTTGCATTCTTAGCCGCTGTACAGTCCTACATTATTTCACGAACACGATTCTTCATACATTTTGGTTGAGTTTTTTTTTTTAATTAATAATCAAGCAAAAACTTTTACCTTAAAAATAAAACATGTAGTCAACGATTTTTTTTTTGTAAGTATTATGATGTAATTTATTCATGCACACGTCCTTGAATATAAAAACAAAACACAAATATTTTATTTTAAAGATTATGGCTGAATGTGTCACTAAAAAAGAGTAAGTACCTAAATACATAGTGTACCTATAGTTTAGCAGACTAGGGTGAGATTAGAGAAGAGCAGAGAGGATACAATACGAATATTCCTACAAATGGAATTGAATGTTTTTTTATTTTCGAAGTAGGGAGAAAAAAACATTTCAAACAAGAGCTATAGGTAAACAAATCAGTACCTGTGTTGATTTGTTTTTTTAAAACGTTTTTTTTCTCTATTTTAAACTATACTTATTTGTACTCGAATAAGCTTTTTCGATTGTTGGCGTATACTATGTAGGGAGGAACATATTTTAAATTGAATAGGAGCTAGCATGAAATATTTTTTTTTTTTTTTTTCAACAAACATAAATTCAACCTGCATCATATCTATATTTTTTTTTTTGATAGGTTTAAAGCATTGTTGTTTTTATGTGAAAATCATCCAGTATAGGAAAATTTAAGGGAATAAGGGAACAATTTTGTTCAACGGTTTTTGTTATTGAATATGTTTGTTTGGAAAATAAGCTTACATAAAAACGAAAATGGTACTTACTTGATTTACCCTAGAGTTTCTGAGAGTATGGGCAAACTGGCCACTGTTTAATATGTTTGGTATAACTCGGATACAAAGCAGAATTTCGAAATTTAACTCATCCACCTTTTTGTAGAAAATTATCAATTTCCTATTGAAATGGATAGTATAAGAACATTAAAAAAAAACATTTAAACAGAAGCGGAGATTTAATTTTCTTAACTTAATTGCCCATAACTTTTTTCGGAGCCAAGATAAACTCAAGACCATGTATGTAAAGGAAAACTGTGAGGTTGTATCTATTTTAAAGATGTTATTTAAATTTTTTAAGTCGTGTTTGACAAACATGAAATTTTTCTTCCAAGATTTTTTAAAATTTGTGTGGCTAGTGAACTTATTTTAGCACAAAATGAAATGTTCTTAAAATATTTTAAAATGTATTTTAAAACCATGAAGTACCAAGAGCAAAAACAAAAATCGACTGCACTATTTGAAGTTTTAGAGGTTTCTGCATAGATAACATTTTCAAATCAAGAACTTAAAGGTGGCCTTTTGGCTCCCAAAAAAAAAGAGAAAAAAATGTGAAGGTGTGTATTCTTTAAATAACTTTGCAAAAACCTATGACAATTTTCAATATTTTTTTCAATTACATATAACAGTAGATGCTCGATTTAATGAATCTCGAAGTAGTGCACTATCCACAACATAGTGAACACACGACGTTTTATATTATATTGTTTTTTTTTTTTTAATAAAAATGCCTCGCAAGCATTTAACATGGCTTGATAACACAGAGGAATTTTTCCTGTTTTTGTTTTAACCATATTGTAAGCTTTCTTAAAGCTTAAATAAATGCAAACACATTCATATCGAACAAAATGTGCATTTTGGATCAAATTCATCTTTTAAAAGCCCTTTAAAACACCCTCTCGAAAAAATGAAAAATCTCGAAAGAGTGAAGAGGCCTGATTTCTTTTACTTCACTATGTCGAGTGTCTACTGTATTTATAAGTGAATAAGTGTCCTATAAGTTTTGGATTCGTGCAAAAAAAGTTTCGAGATAACAACGAAACATGACATTACGATGATAGAGAACACGAAAAAAGTTGGTGGCACAATTCTGTCTGTCTATCCGTATATCAACCTGCAGCCTAAACCACTAAAGCAATTTTCTTAAATTTTTGAATTTAAGATTTTTTTGTGACTCACCAGAGGGGAAATTGAAATTTTTTTTGCACCAAAAAAACGGTACCTACTTGCCCTACAACCGTAAACGAAAAGCTTATTTATCGAAATACCGGCTCTTAAAATTTTGATAAAAAAATTAGTGTAGTTTTGTAGGTACGGTGTATTTTTTGATAAGAAAAAAATGTTCCGAAAATTTTCACTAACGGTACATGCCATATAATTTTTAATTTTCGATTTTCTCATTAAAAGCTAAAACGATTTCAGTCAAAATTTCTTCTTAAATGTTAATAATATTGCATATCAAAATTTTGAAAAAAAAATAAATTTAGGATTTTTAAAAAAATAGAAAAAATTTTTTTTTTGAAAATTCAATATTTCAAAAACAAGTTCATGATTTTTTTTGAAACTAGGCTTAAAAATGTATTTTAAAACATAATCAAAATTGACATACCAACATTTTTTTTTTTAAATGTTATTAAATTTTTTTATATAAAAAATTAATTTTTAAGAAAACCGCTCTAACGATTTTAAATTTTTTTTTGCACATATTCATATTTTTTCAAGTAATCAAATGGTATACTTGTTTTTGAGCTCTAAGTTTTTCTATATATTTGTTTATACAGTATAAAAACCCGTTTAAATGCTTTTTTTATTTTTTTCTTATAAGTACTTTCATATTTTAAAAGTTTGTAATTCCAAGCAACTATTTCTTAAAAACAGCTCCTCATCTTTTCTAAAAAAAAAATTAAATACATTTCTTTTAGTAAAGCCTACTTTAAGGTAGAGAACCATTTTTCCAAATATGGTCATTATCCAAATAACCATTTTTTTGGTTTTCGATGTTCTTCAAAACTGTATTTCTCATTTCAATAATATTTTTTATACAGAAACTTCCAAGAAATATAAATATATTTTTATAATATATTTTTTTTCTTTAATTTTTAAACATACAAAAAATTTTTTTTTGTAAAATTTACCAAAATTTTCCGAATTTTTTTTTTGTATTTATAAAAATAAAAAAAAACAAAAAATTGAAAACTTCACACTTGCTTTTTATGAAACTCAATGTTTAAGAGTTTTTGAAAATTTTCTTTTTGAATATTTCAATAAAATAACTGTGCCTTCCATACAAATATTAAAAAACCGTTAAGAAAATATTTTTTTCTGTGTGCTAAAATTAGTGCGATTTACCGTCAAACATTATAAAAATTTACCTTTACCAACTATGAATAGTACCTACCACTCAGAAATTTCTATTTTTATTTAAATGTTCCCATTATCGGCTAAATGGACTTGGAATAATTTTTTGAATAAAAATTTCACACAAAATAAAGTAATATTGGACATCAAAATTTTCAAATACAAAGTTTTTGAATTGAAAAAAGTTTGAGTTTTTTTTTTAATTCGATATTTCAAAAATAAGTTTATTGGTTTTTGAAATTATGTTTTTATATGCACATAAATAAATACTTAGGATTTGTACCAAAATGTTTCAAAAGTTTTAAGGTACTTACAAAAAATTATTTTTTTTAAAATTCCTGAACGAACCAAAAATGTTTTTCCATACAATCATATTCAAATTTGTATGAAATCGATGCAATCGTTTAGACTGAAGTCGAACAGACAGAGAGAATTGGGAGACCAACTTTTTTCGTCTATCATCGTAATGAAAGTAAGATCAAAATCTCGGGGCCAACGTTTTTATTTATTTATTTTTATTCGTTAAAAATTCGTACATAGTAAAGTAAAAATCTAACCGATTTTGAGGTTTTTGGTACGTATGCAACATTATTTTAACTTTTAAGGAGCTTATGTGTAAAGAATTTGATCAAAACCAGTGGAACCGTTAGCGAGAATGTTGAAAATAAAATTTAAGAAAGCTATTGCCTTAAAGATTTGACTAGATTAAAAAAAAAAAAACAACATTTTATTTAAACAGTTTTTACGACAGTCACAGTTCATTTATTTTTTGAGCTAAGAAAATTTCCACCTTCCCTTTATTGAGTCATATAAAAATCTTAAGCATCAGAGCTTGAAAACAATCGTTTAAGCGATTAAGACGGCGTGTAAAATATAAAAACAACTATAAATGTATATAGTGCAATATTTGTTCGAAAATATTCAAATCATATAAAAATAATCTTATTTTTCGTTTTAAGGTCAAAAATGGAAAATAAGGCGAAAGCAGCTTAATCCAACCTTCAGCTACGGCGTACTAATGAGTTTCTTCCCAACATACAATAGCGTTGCCAATTCACTTCAGCTCAAATTCACTGACTACTTAGGCGTCCAAGAGTTCAATGAGATCGAGGACATAATAAGCAGAGCAGTCCTGGTCACCGCATGTCGTAAGACTTCTTCTGTTGTTAATAGGTTCAATGAAATTAATTAAAAGAAAACTTATCTATTGTCATAGAAACTACCATGGGAACGGAAACAAATTTCTTGGAAAACGATGAGCATGAAATCGCCCAAACCTACAAAAAGTATGTCGCAAGGACCTCCTAAGCTCCAATCATATTCAATTTTATTTATCTTTGCCATCATTGTTTCATTTTTTATTTAACTTTCTTTTTTGTATTTTTTGTTGTTGTTTGTGTCCAGACTCTTGAGGATATCATCGATAAAAACAATCAAACCATGGTTACAAATTGATTTCCTGTTTCGAATGACTAATATATATAACACAGACACTGAACTCAATAAAATGGCCGCAGATTTCGTCAAAGATGTGAGTATATACACCAAGGACATTTCTCACTCTCTAAGTAAATATTATTATTGAAATTTTATTGAAAGATTGTGAGCAGAAAACACAACGAATGGAAAAAGAACGAACGTAACACAAGCACCATCGAGGACGCTTCATGGGACGAAACAGAGGGCACGCAGCGCAAGAAAAGAAATTTCATTGAGCAAATTTTCCACTTGGCAGAAAATGGGGAAATCACGTTACAGGATATTATGGATGAATGCAATTCTATGGTTTTGGTTGTAAGTGCTTAAGATTTGTATTTCCATAAAATCTTTGGTGAGATTTAAGTTCCCTCAGGCATTCGAAACGGTTTCAAACAGTATACTATTGGCATTGCTGTGTCTGGCGATGTATCCGGAAACTCAAAAGAAGTTACGCCAAGAGATACACTTGACATTTCCAAATGGCGATGTCTCTAGTATATCCGGTGATAACCTGAAGGATATGAAGTTTCTGGATATGGTTATTAACGAGTCCCTACGTTTGGTTACTACCATTCCTATGGCATTGAGAAGTGTCAGTGAGGATTTTGTGCTGAAGGACGATATCGTTATACCCAAGGGCACCTTCATCATATTGGACACATTTAATATGCAACGAGATTCGACCCTCTGGGGTCCAATGTCTGAAGAATTCTATCCAGAGCACTTTTTGCAAGAGAATGTGGCTAAACGCCATCCATACGCATACGTACCTTTCATGAAGGGATTGAGGTTTTGCATAGGTAAGTAGGTATTCATGAACTTAATCTCTGAGGGATCTGATTTTGATCGATGTGCATATTTGCTGACTAATATAGTTTTACCTTTTCACTAACCTCAGGATGGCGTTATAGTCTTATGCTGACCAAGATTATAATAGCTAAGCTCATTCATTCGTATAACTTTGAGACTGAAACGAAACTGAAGGATTTGAAGTTCATCGAAGGGATATCATTGAAAATAAGGGATTGCGATAAAATTAAATTTACTGTGAGTAGGGTAAAAAATTAAGAATAAATTCTTTGATTTAAAGAAAAAGATACAATGAACTTATAAATATTAAGTTGAAACTTTTCTCAAAGAGCATTAAAAAATATAAGCAATGGATGTGTATGTATATAGATGTTATTTCTTATTCACAAAATAAGTTGGGTAATGTATGTACAAAATAAAAAACATATTTTCATGTAAAAATCTGTAAATATAAAATAACTTTAATTAATTAAATAAAATAAAAATTTTGTTTATAAGAACTTTTTTTATTAGATAAATATCAATTAAGAATTTTTATATTTTTAAATCTAAGAATGCAAACATGAAAGATGCAGTTACATATTATATCCTTGCAGTCTTTTCCTATTTTCTGGTAGATACAAATTTTTAACTCAGCCGTTTGTACGATAGAAATATGAAATAAAACGAAATAAGTGATTGAATTTTGGTAATTGGAATTTTCAATTACAAGATCTTTTTTTGTACTTAATTATTTCCCAACCCTGATTTCTGTCGAATTATTTTTTGACAAAATATTATTGTCCTTTAAAGTCTAAAAGGCTTTTCTTATGCTACTTTTTTTTTTAATTGAGTTATTCAATACAGAAAAAGAGTGACCGCAATGCAAGAAATATTTTACTTGAAACTTTGACCAATTGTTGTCATAAGTCCGACTTAGATCTTAAAAAGAAAGAAAGTGGCAAAGACAATGATTTTAATGGGATACACAATTTTAAAGGCATGAAATTCGTTCTTAATATTACATACGATTCGATATAAATCGAAAACCAAAATTCAATACTGACTTTACATTTTAATCCCACAGCTGGCCAATCAAAAATCTGAACTGCGCTCAGCTACATATATTTACTTCATTCGCTAGGTCTTTTTATCCAGAGATCATGGAGCGTACTTTGAGCTAGCCCTTATTAACACACAAATCTTTTTTTGACAGCTTACAAGAAAAACGCCTGTTGTAAACCTGTTTTTGAGATATTGGATTTTCAAAAAATAGATTTGAAACTTATTAATCATTAATTAAATCTATTTTAATTTGTATATACAAAAAATAAAATGCACGACTGGATCGCACGTACTTGCTCTTATGTTCAAGTTGCTTGTAATTAAGAACTTTTAAAACATGAAAGTAATTTAAAAAAAAATTTTTAAAAAAGCATTTAAATCGTTCTTTAAATTGTATAAGCAACTAGTTAAAAAACTTTGAGCTCAAAAACAAGTATGCCATTTGATTACTTGAAAAAAAATAAATATGTGAAAAAAATTAAAATCCTTGGAGCGGTTTTCTTAAAATTAATTTTTTTATTTATTAAATTTAAATAACATTTAAAAAAAGTTTTGGTATGCCAATTCTGAGAGTTTATTAAAATATATTTTTAAACCTAGTTATAAAAAAATTCATCAACTCGTTTTTGAAATATTGAATTAAAAAAAAATAAGTTTTTTAAAAATCCAAATATATTTTTTTTCAAAATTTTGATATGCAATATTATTAATATTTTAAAAGAGCTTTTGCATAAGAATTTTGACTGAAATCATCTGAGCCGGTAAGGAGGAAGTTGAAAATTAAAAAAAACGTTATATGGCAGGTACCGTTAATAACGGTTTTCGGTAATTTTTTTTTATTAAAAAGTACAGCATACCTTCAATAACACACTGATTTTTTCATACAAATCGTGTGAGGTGTTTTTGAGATAAATAAGCTTTTCATTTTTGGTTATAGGGCAAGTACTGTTATTTTTGGTGCTAAAAAAATTAAATTAATTTTTTCGTGTTCTCTACTATCGTAACGTCATGTTTGATTATTATCTCGAAATTTTTTTTGCACGAATCCAAAACTTGCCCTATAGTACCTACAAATATCGCAAGTAAAAATTTTAATCGATTCTGCCGATAAATAAAAAAATTCAATAATTTAATAATAGTTTTATAAGTTTTTGTAGTTTAACGCACTAATTTAAGAATACAGAATACAAAAAATAAAAAAAATTCTGAGTTTCATAAAAATCGATCTTGTAGTTTTCACAATATTTGATAAAAAATAACACTTTTTGAAAGCCCATAAATAATATATTTTTAAGTCTTAGAAAAAAAATATTTATGTATATTTCTTAGAAGCTTCTGTTTGAGAAACAATATTTTAAAATCAGAAGCAAATTGAACACACAAACATTTGAAGGTATCAAACCGATTTTTGGATAAATGGTTTCCTATCCAAAGGTAGCCTTTACCAAAAAAATTTATTGAATTTTGTTCAGAAAAGTTTTGGTGCCGTTTTTGGGAAAAAATAACAATTTGCAGAGCTGTTAAAAAAAAAATATGACAGGTACCATTATTTTTAGTCCTAAAAACAAAAGTAAAAACGTGTGGGCAAAATCACCAAAAACAATACATAATTAGCAAGTTTTAAGAAAATCAATCCAGTCGTTTGGGCTGTAGCCGAGCAGAAAGGCAGACAGACCGACTGACTGAATTGTGAGACCCACTTCATTCATCGTAATGACAAGTCCTTTCAAAAATTTTAAAACTGATTTAATGTAAAAATGCATATCTTGCCATATAGTAGCTACGTTAAGATTAAGCGAAATTAATAATTGTAGCTGATGATTGGGAAAAGTCTTCATTTTTTATCGCTCAGAATTAATTTTCCAGACTATTAATAATACGCGGAAAAATGACAGCTGAGTTTATTTTTTTTATTGATTACAAGAAAGCAATTTTTGTTGTGTGTTTATTTTTGTTTTTTATTTTGCAACCGGTGAAAACTTTCTATAAATATTTTTCTGGCTTATTTTCTTAAGAATTTCATAGCTTTGTTGGAGAAATTTGATTCCGCATCAGCTGCGTACTATAGGCTTTTAAAGAAAACAAAATAAAGTACTACTAAATGTGTAAAGTTAAAAGTTGCTACCCGTTTTAGATAAACAAATTTATAGCATTTGAAGCAGATAGATCGATCCGTTTAGGCTTTAGGTGAATAAACAGTGGCCCCATAAGAGACACACAGAGGCCTACAAGGTACAAAGGCACGACACGCACAGACAGACCGACACACATCATGAGTAACCCACTTTTTTTCAACGAAACCAATACCTCTTCTATAGAACACCGTACGTCTGACGCCCCTGGGATTCTGGTCTATAAGTCTCTAGATAACAAAAATCGCAGTTTCAAACATTTTCAAATTCTTGTCATTAAAATATCTATAACAAATCCAAATGTAAATGTCACAAAATAAAAAAAGGACTAAGGAAGTTTCTATTGAATGTCCAAGGTAGGCATTAGCATTACTAATTTTTACCTTTTTTTATTATTGTTTTCGTGTGAGAATTTTCTAAGATACTCGTACATTTGCATGTGTCCCAAAAGAATCCTTGCTAACGCGTGAGTTGAATTTGTGTGCAGTAAATGCTACAAGGCTCTTTTGAATAGATAAGTATCTATTGCCACACTAAAATTTAACAACATAAAACTTTCAAAGTCAAAGTTGGTAGCCAAAGAAGCATAAAATTAAACGCATTTTCAGATAACCTTCTCAAAAAATTTATTTATATTATTTGTCATTATTTTTTCTTACTCTAATAGGTATTGGTTTGTTTTTATAAAAATTTGAGATTTTAATCAATTCAAACATTACGATGATGAAGATTTCCAACAAAGTGGGCCTTGTCCATTGACAATGTTCTTTATGTCTAGTGAACATTAAGCTAGAGACTAAGCGAGTAGACCAGTTTGTTTGAGATTTGGCACATGTCATTTTCTTGTTAATCCCCAGAGTCTAGAGAATAAATTCTAATTTTTGTTCTTATAGCTCATCCATAACGGATAGTTGCTATTAAAGACGTTGATTTTTTTCGGGACAATACCTGGTTTCACAATTGCCCAGGTATTAAAATACCCGGGTTTTAACTGAGTAATCGGTTACCTGGGGTCTTCGGAAATCCGAGTATCTGAGTACCCACAGCACTAGAGTTTTGAGTTGTTTTAAGTCTTTTAAACAAATTCAATGAATTCTAAAAACTGCGGTGATGTTTTCGGCAACTCATGCATTTTATTAAAGTACGATGGATGTTGGGTGATTGTTCACTGAACGAGTTGACTTAGAACTTGGCCACCAAACATTGAATAGATTGATTGAGAAGAACGACCATTAAGATCGTTAAATGGATGTGTATTGTTGCTGCAACAGAACATACATTTTGACAATAAAGTTGTATCCATTACATGAGTAAATGATAAAACAAAGCAAACATCAGTGACTGAATAATAAACAACAGATTTGAAAGACGTGTCGCGTCACCAAAATAACCTGGTCACTACATACTATATATTCGAAAACACCTTAGAACATTTAGAAAATAAGTTTTTTCAATGAAGCGCTAGAGTTCGAAACACGTTGAAACTTAATTTAGCCCTAAATAATGTCTATAACTAGTCTTTCCTCAAAGGCAGAACTTATGAAATTGCTTTGCATTTTCAATAAACAATACCATTTCAATCTTGTTATCTTATATTCAAAACTCAAAAACACTTTCACGTTTTCAAAAATCAATTTTCCAATAAAATTTCTTGAAATCATAACCACATTATACTGTTGAAACAGACCCAAATTATTATGCTGTTCACGAAAAAACAGAGAATCGGCTGCCAATTTTATTTCATTGCTTTTATTATTCTCGAGGAAATCAAACGTGAAATCGAATCAGTGGTCTATTCATTGCCCATAGTCATAATAATGAAGTCTATATTTATCTTTAATTTCCATCATCAACCCTAGTGAATAAAAGGAAGGAAAAATAAACATTTTTTTAATAATATAACACAAAACAAAAATTACAAATATCTTATATACCACCCTAAGGACAATATATTCTTTCGGACACTTTAGCAAACAAAAGCCTTGTTCCCTGATGTTGTATTCGCATAATATTGGCATAATATTTAAAGACAGATAAATCCAAAGGATATGTATAAAAGATGATGATTTCTTTCCAAACATACAGACTCGTATCATCTCTCAAAGGCATCACAAACTTTTTACCATAAAGAAATCCGATACGTATTCTTTGGCATCACATAGGCATGGGGCACGGCATTATCTTTAGTGCAAAAGAATAGCACCACCGAGCACACATCAAGCAAGAAAAGATATTCTATCTAACACACAAAAGGTACATTCTATCTCATCCTTATGCATTCAAAAAATAATAAAAATAATAATATGAATATACTCTTACCCTGAATGATTGTATAGAAATGAATAGCCCCGAATAAGAATCAACAAGCTTTTGAATGCTCTAACAGCTAGCAGCTCTAGGCAAGTGTCTCAGCACACCCAACGAGCCAACACTATGCTATAGGTACCTGCATTAATTAAAGTGCCTAAGTGATATTTTAATGCATGTTATACATAAAATATAATAAAAACAAAAACAAGACTCTTGGGACGTATTTGTAAAGTAGGGCATTGTACCCAAGGACAACAACCCAAACCTAGATTATGGTGTATAGTGATGGGCACTGGTCATATTCCGGTTATTTTTTTTTTTTTTTTTTATAATTCACCGAAAATATTTATGTATCTGATGTCTTAAATGCTGGTTGGTATCGGCAAGGATCTGGATATTTACTTCAAATTATCAATTTTTTTCTTAATATTTTCATTGAAGAGGAAAACCTGGATTGTTTAAAATTGTGTAAATAAAAAATAAGAAATTGGTGTAAGCATGAAAGCTGTTAAGTCAATCTTAGCTTTTTTCGATCAAAATTAATTGTTCTTTTGTAGAGGACGTACATACCTCGTGGCATGATGGTTAGTGTGTAGGACTGTCATGTCAAAGGTCTGGGTTCGATTCCCAGCCGCTGCCACCTAAAAAAAAAAACAGAAATGTTTTTTTCGCGAGGTACTGCCTCTTGCGAGGAACTGACAAATCCTCCAAGAGAATATTTGTCATGAATAAGTGCTTCTCATCTAGCCGTTCGGACTCGGCAAAAAACTGTTGGTCCCCTCCATTCCTGCCAAAAATACGCACACAGGAATGGTTGAGAGTTGTAAGTCACTAGGCCTTGGTTCTTCACGAGCTGTTGTGCCACCAAATTTATTTATTTATTTATTTTTTTTTATAGAGAAAACTAAAGTTAGCGAAATGGTCTTGTGGAAAAAAAATTATTCTTTTATAATTTTATTTCAAATCAAAAGAGGGTTGCTAGGTGCTTTACAAATTGAATATCAAATGAATAAGTTTTATCGTAAGGATTAAATATTTTTAAATATATTTTATAGTCAAAAGTCATCAAAAGTTCAAAGGCAAAGACAAAATCGTAAGGTAGGAAGAGGAAAAAGGGAAAGAGGACTTCTTTGCCCTAAAATAGAAGAACATTATTTAAGAACTGCATACAGTGAGGTCGGACCTATGACAACAATTGCAAAAAAAAAAAGATCCCTTCTTTATTGAAATTTGAGAAAATGAAATCAAGTTTTCATTTTATAAAAAAACTGCATATACGAAAGAGAAGCGATAAGACCATCTAAATGCAGGAACACAGGTGAGTTCTCGAAAATAGTTCACAAACTTAACGGCAAAGTCTATGTTAGAAACCAAAATTTGACTAGCCATACCTTGATGATACAATTCAATCAACTGCTTAACCACAACTCTTTGTAGACCAATATGATTCAATACGCGCAACCTAACTTCTATGATGAACTATTAGACCAGCGAATTATACAGGATGAGGTAACTGCAGCGTTAAAAAGTCTCAAGGATAGTTAAGCAGCCGGATCACATTGAATACCAATATCGATATGATCGAATGATATGGTACGAATGACCTCATCAAAAATTTAACGAGTGTATATAACATCATACTGGAGCATGGAAATATACCTCAAGAGTTCGAAGAAGCACTAATTTTTCCGATCTATAAAAATGTCAGCACAATGGATCCTTCAGACTATTGAGATATTTCATTCTTGAATGCTTTTTATAAAATATTCACTACGGTACTGCACAATAGACTAAGATCATGGATTGACGCAAGCAACCTTCTTAAGGAATTCCAAGCGGGTTTCAGGCCAGGATACTCAACTATAGATCAAATCTTTGTCCTTACAAGTATCGCAGATTCGTTTTTGTCTAGAAATAGGAATTTGTATACTTTCTAAGTGGTTTCCAAGGCTGCATTTTATACAATAAACTGAAACGTTCAAAATGTTTGGACTGGGAATGTCACACAGATTTGGACGCGTCTTGCAGGACCTGTACATGGAAACCACAGCAGCAGTATGGGATGTTGAGAATATTTCAGAATGGTTCCAGCCTAACGGAATTTCTAGCAGGTGGTATAGAATATGAAGGAACCCTTATCAAAGCTCTCCTTTTTGCAGATGATATTGTTCTGTTTGCTTGCTCGCCGGAATCCCTTCAGCTTATGATAAACAAGCTTAATGAATAATATACAATGTTGAAATAAGTTAGAAAGGATAGAAAGCAAGGAATACAAATATTTAGGTGTTTATTTAACCAAAAACCTAAATATGGAAAGGCATCTTACCGAAAAGATTGTGAAAGCAAAAACCACAATCAATGTAGCTTGAAAGGAAATTTTTAGTTGTAGCCATATAGCACATATCAGCAAAAAATAAAATATGCATGCAATAAATATGTTTCATAAAAAAATGGAGTTGATTTGTCTTGATTTTTTTCCTACATTATCGTTTCGTGGGTTTTGGCTCCTAATCTAAGGTTTGTGACTATAATTTAGGAACGCAACATGCGAAAATTTGCAAAAAATAAATCCTTGATTTAAAAAAAATAGCATCAAAGTACAATTAATTGATTAATTGGTTCTAATATTTCAAAAACGTGACACGCTGAGGGTAGATTTGAGCTCAAAAAATTACGGAAGGGGAGACTGGGTACGATTGAAACAACTTTTCTTACATCGTCAACAACATTGCCATTTATAAGACTAGCCATTATTAGATTAGTTTTGGGAAATGCAAGATCATGATTTTATCTTTGGAATGGAAGTGTTTTATGAGTAAACATAAGCGGGTAAAACAGTGATAGGGGTCAATTGAAACACGTGAAAAGAATACAAAATCTTATATTATATAACATGTTTGATTCTTTGCTATGCTTGAACTTTGCTTTATGCTCTTTTTTTATCTGGGTGCCGGTGTTGGTCGTAGATTTTCTTGTTTTCTGACCCCTGCAAGTAGTCCACTAAAATGTTTCAATGACCTTGAATTTTGGGAAGGACATAGTTTTTTGTTTTGATGTGTTTTGTGATTGATACCGAGACGAAACCAGCTCCGAACGCTACCGTATTTTTTTGACCGAGATTTACCGATACTCTCGGTAGAAGCGTTTGGTATCGGCCGAAAATAGAGTTTTTAAATATTATTATTAATTTATTACAAACAAACAATTTTTTAACTTCCCACTGCCACGCCCATTTGAATTATGCTGGCTTTCTCTGAAACCAACGATTTGGATGAAATTTTCGAACTTTATTCTCTTAAGTGAGAAAGTGACTTTAGTGAAATCCATAAAATATTTGTGTGCATTGTTTTCATGTGAATGTATGACTCCGCGTCAAAATTTTCTGTTGAAATCTTTATCGGAACTTAAGTAAGACATTGTGAAACAAGACTTTAAAAAAGTCCACAAAAAAAGTTTCAGTTAAAAAAATGTCTTTTCTAATAATGATTTTTGTCTTGAATCTTAAAAATACCAAGCAAGTTCAACTACTACATCAAGAATATGTACAAAACTTCTGCATTTTATTTTGGTTTGCGACTCATATCAGACCGAAACCCGACGAGACCGATACCGACACACGACTTTTTTATACGAGACCAAACGAGACGAGACGAGACGATACTGAAATTTTTCGATTTTGACTATACCGAGACGATACTCGTACTTACAAACGTATAGATTGGTTTGATATCGTGGCCAGCCCTAACGATATCTTTAAAAAAAAAAAAAAAAATTGTATGTTGGCCAAATGGAGTGCCAGAAATGCAAGATTCGATTACAATATTGTCACGTTTCAATGGACTATAAGTCTTTTTGGGAGAGCTTTTAGTAAAGGTCATACACTTCTTCTTGAGAAAACAAAACATCACTTCTAGACAATATTGCTTGAGCACCTGAAATTTTTTTCTGGGAGCTTGGCTGTTTGATTATGGTTAAGCGTATCTGTAGAAGTTTCATTTTCAACTCTAGTCGGAATTTCTATCTTGGGGTATAATTAGTGACGTTTCATCAAGATATCTTCCTTTCTCAAACGGTCATCCAAGAAAACATGAACACTTAAGTAAACTTTTTTTTCAATCGTCCCCCAAAAATTTGTTTTCACTGTCCCCAACCTCTTTTTCAAAAAAAAAAGGAACATAAAAACACTGACACACCCCAACTAGTCACTTTGTTCTATTCTACACTTTTTACTGCGCACAAGTAAAAAAAACTCAACAATCTCACAACACTACAAAGAAATATAAAAGAATAAAAAAAAACTTATTTTTGCTTGTCTTAAGACAATAGAGCTTCCTGTGCACAAATTAACCGCGTGACGAACAAAGTAAGACAGGGTTATAGTGATAGAACCTATACTGGTTTATCTCCTCAATACTCATACTCATAAACATGGCTTGAACGGCTTGCGAGCTATTTGTGTTGTTTCAACCGTCCTGTGTTTCAACCATACCCAGTCTCCCCTAATATCCATACAATCGTTAAGGAAAATCTTATTTATCTCAAAAACGGCTCCAACGATTTGTATGAACAAAATAAGTGTACCTACTATTGTGCGTTTGGTGTATTTTCTGGTACAAAAATTACCAAAAACCAATATTAACAGAACAAAACATTATTTTTTTTTTGAAAATTCAATAAATTTTGAAAACGGGTTGATATTTTTTTTTAAACTAGGTCCGTAAATGTATATTGATAAATACTAAAAATTGGCACATCTTTTTTTTTTTAATTTTACCAAAATCTTATATAAAAAAAAAAATTAGTTTTTAAAGAAACCAAATTTTTTTTTTCCTCAAGAAATCAAATGGTACACTTATTTTTGAGCTCTAAGTAAGTATGAGTTGTTTATACCATTAAAAGGACAATTTAGATGCTTTTTTTCTATTTTTCTATTTTGTCTGTAATTACTTGCATAGCAAGTTCAAAGGCTTTTAAGTTCCAAGCAACTTGACCATAAGAGCAAGTACATGCATTCCAGTCATGCAATTTATTTGGTTCATGTTAGAAACCAAGTCTCAAAGTTTGTGAATTTGCCGAAATAGTAAAAATAGAAACAGTAAAAATACGTCAGTCTTCAACTAGTTCCCGAGACCAAATGGGTCTGAATAATTTTTTGCATTTTGTCTATGTTGCAATTTTAGTCGCAAATCTACGATTCGGATTAGATTATAAGCTTGCAACAACTGTTGCTGTTGCATTGCCAGAAAAAAGTGAAAAATTTTATATAATGAGTCGTCGTCGTTCTATGAAAACTCTTTAAGTCAATTTTTTTTTAAATCGAGTAGTGTCTCGTATAAACGATATCTACATTTTAGTTCAGTAAAAGGTCTCTATTAATCAAATATTGATGGTCTTTTTCTGAAATAAAAATTCCCCTAAACAATTTAAAATTTAGGTTCGTCATAGTAAAAATCCAAAAGAAGTACAGATGTCTAAAAACAAAACAAAGTGCACTAAGATTCCTAATTTTTATTGAATGAAGACGATAATGTATAATCACTTTTTTCTAATTGAATAGCCACGTGATCACGTCCGTCCTTAGCCTTAGGATACCAAAAATTAGTTTAATTTAAAATTTCTGAATGAAGATATTGCTTTTTTTCAATGTCAAAATCCAATAATAAACCACTTTCTCTCCCATAATAGGCACCTTCTAAGAAACTTCATGAATTTATAGGGCTATTAAGTTTCAATCTAGCTATACCTATAGGAATTGTTATTCTATAAACCACACCGCATGTCCATCACTAAGTTCATACTCATTTTTAATTTATTTATTTATTTATTTTTGCTGAACTTTCACGTCGAATGGATTATTTATAAGAAAAAAGTTTTCAAAGCATTTTGTGTTAATGCCATCGCGGAGCCGTTAAAAACTCTTCAGGAGGGGAGAGGGGGTAAAAAGTATTTCCTAACTGGCTTACAATCTGCTTACATATCCATGAGTAATTGAGTTGTTTCCTATAAAGTAAATTGCCAGCATGCTCTCTGTGAGACCCCCAGGCTAAATGCCCCGTCCATCTGCAAGATAAATCCTAACCCTCACAGCTCATTCTTCATTATCAACTTCGGTCTTCGTCATCATCACTTAGTCTATTTGGAAATTCCTTTTAGTGTAATACCGAGATGATCTCCCAAGAGGAGACATCTCAAGAATTCAGCGTTTCAACGCAATCTCCTTAAGTTTTCACATCACTTTATTATATAAGTGTAAAAGGGGCAACAGGGGTTGGTGATAAAGAGATTTTCTTTTGAAAAGGCAAAGAATTTTCAGAATTTCATAAAGACGATGATGATGCCCATTGCCATTTTAATAAATGCACAGAAAACTTAACCAAATAAAAGTGGAGAATACGAACGAACATTCCTGAGGGTCTCAAACGTGACATTCGATGTCATCGTTACGAGGATATTCGATGATAACAAGAGCCCCATAGCTGTCGTCTGAGTGGGCTGTTATATGTGTTTCCTTCGTCATTTTGAACTCATCAAACAGGCATGGCGGCACATCATCACACACACAATAGATGTATGGAAGCTTTTATTACGATTAGATCGAATCCTGATGGAATGGTTCTTTTTTTTTCTTTTCACTAACTTTTTTGAAGAATGTGCTGAACTTGTTTTATTATTTGCAAAGCACGGGCACGCACACACCCACATTCAGAACATGAGAATTTTCTCTCTTAATCGACCTTTTCTGCTTCGTTTAATGAAATTCCTTTGATGCAGTTCGAGGGTATTATATTCTTTGGCAAGAGACAGGCAGGAGGCATCATCACTTTGGAGGTTGAAACGTCTTGCAATTTTACACGCTACCGACCTGCTGCATAATTGAATGCGAATCGAAATTCCTGATTGGATTGCGGGTGGGGGTTTATTACTGACAAATCTATCTTATTTTATACTCGTATATATAATATTGAGGTACTTGGGAAACGGAAGGAATGAACAACTTCAGGTCAGATCATGCCCTTGCAATCATTTTTATTTGCTTCAATTTATAAAGAAAAAGTATTGGATTGGCAGAAAAATCATATTAAATTGAAGCCGTTATCTAAGGAAAATAACATCAGGTAGCTGTTTGATTAAATTTGCTCTCTGATTTTCAAAATAAAGGGATTTCTTTAAAAATGTTTTCCCTCAAATCTGAAGAAAGTATAATAGGAATGATTAATTGTAAGAAGTTGTTCTGTGTACAATGAATGATAAATTTATCATGTAAGTGATGAAAGAAATAAAATTACTGAATATTAGAGTCCTGTAGTTTATAAATCAAGAAAATTTAAAAAATCTTTTTATTAAAAATACATCCATTATCCAATTTTGGAGACAACATCTTAAATTGAAATTTAGCTATTGTAAGGCGTCTATTCTAGAAACAGATTGGATAAAAAGTCATTAAAACTGTGCAAAATTGGTCAGTTTTTGCCGATATGTTATCACAATAGAAAATTAAGTAAACTAGTTCTTGATATTAGGGGACGATATGAAAGTTTACATTCAAGGACAAATGTATTTTAAGACAAATCCAACATAAGCTTGACTCAGTCAATAGAAATGCTCTCTTTAAAATTTCGTACAATTTTTGGAATTAAATTGTAAGATCCTCATCTGAAAGAAAAAAATAGGCAATATCGCTGAAGTCTTCAAATTATTAAAAGTAACAGATTATGTCCTTAATTTGTATACAAAATTGGCGTGATGGGAAATGATTTTTGTCGCCAAAATTTAGCAAACGGACCACTGTGTGTCCCCTGTCACATCACCAACGTTAAATGATCCCACCAAGAAAAAACATATTTATATTTTATTAATTTCGCAGAATTTTAAACGAGATAAGATAATTGTTCACGATAAAAAAGTTCTTCTAGTCGAAATAAAGGCCTGAACCAGAACTTGGAAAAATTACAAATCCTAAGTCTAATTTTACAAAATTTATACAACTCATGGCTTATTATTAAAAATTTGTCTAACATTATAAAAGCAATTAAAAACAACGGCAACTTCAACAATACATTAATGCAAATTTTGTTGAAGTCAGAAATCTGATTCCTTATTTAATTTCAAAACAAAGTTACTTCGTGGAATAATTGTTGAAAAACTTATTTCTAAACTGAAAAAAATTTGTCTTAAGTATTTTCACGACTGGATTGCTCTTATGTTCAAGTTGGAACATAAGAATTTTTAAAATTTGCAAGTTATTATAGAAAGAGTATTAAAAAAGCATTTAAATCATTCTATAACCTGTTTAACAACTTGGAGCTCAAAAACAAGTATGTCATTTGATTACTTGAAAAAATATGAAAATATTAAAAAATTAAAATCGTTGTTTTATTTTCTTAAATAGAAATTGTTATGTACATATGTATACAAATTTATTATTTTTTTTTTTATTTTAGTACCAATTTTGTGTACTTATTTATTAATATACAATTATTTATTTAGTTTAAAAAAAAAACGTCAACTTCTTTTTGAAATATTGAATTTAAAAAAAATATTTAATCTTTTTTTTTCAAAATTCAAGTATGTGTATGACTCTTATAAATAACAAACAAAATTTGAGGTTCACTATTATTGACATTTTAAAGGAGCTTTTCCATATAAATTTCGATTGAAATCGGTTAAGCCATTAATGTGGAAAATGAAAAACAAAAAAAAAATCCTTCACAACATTTATCAAAACGTGCGTTATTTGTACAATACACTGATTTTTTTTTGTATTAAAATTGTTATAGTCGTTTTTGAAATCAATAAACTTTTCCTTAACGGTGGTATGAAAATTTCAATTTTCCCTCAAGGGAGTCACCAAAAAAACTTAAGTTCAAAATATGAAGAAAATCTCATCATTGGATTAGGCTGTAGATCGAGATACAAACAAACAGATAGACAGACAGAATTGCGCCTCCACTTTTTTCGTGTTCCTTATCATCTTTATGTCATGTTTTATTGTTATCTTGAATTTTTTTTTCGGCACGAATCCAGAACTTTCCTTATAGACTCTAGTACCCATACAAAGGGTGTGTTTTTAGACATGTGATTTTCAATCTGGCAATACTTTTTTTGGAGTTGGTCTTTTTGACAGCTGTCACTTGATTTATGTTTAGTTTCGTTAGTCATTTCATAATGCTCTTAGACTTATTCCTGAACAACTTTTGCACACTGTGCAAATTTTATTACCAAAATAATGGATCGGTTCATGCCACGCATCGCGAAACAATCAATTTATTAAATTTATCTATTTATTGGTGGTGAGGCGCCGAATATTCTCTTCCAAGGCATCTGCGTAGACAAGTTACTTCCCATAACCCCACAAAAAATAACCACTCGATGCGAGATAATGCGCTCATCAATAGTTTCCTTCAATATGCCTCTTTGTTTTTCTTTTTAAATTGAAAATTTAAAAAAACTCCTTTTTCTTTTCGATGCGGTGCATTTTTGAAGAAAAAAAAATATCACGGCACTAGATTTAGTTTTGTTTGTTTTGAGACAACCATAGACTCTAGTATACACTCAGTTAAACGAATCAAATCTTCCTGACTACCTACATTCTTGATCTTGATTCACCCGAACGAAGCCAACTTTTTTTTCTATTAAAGGCACCTTGTTTAGTGCCGGGTTTTAAGCGGGCTTTAAAAAAAATTATTTGAATGAATTTATTCTATAATAACGGTTTATTATTGTGAACGAGAAAAAAGTGTTTAACTGAATTTGACTCATTAATAGGAGAAATCACTTGGCTCAATAATTCATATTTATTCATAGTCGCTTAAGAAACGAAGAATAAGTACATAGGCAATTTTATTTATTTACAGTGATAATGAAATTCTTTTAATGACGTTTTTTTAAGTAAAACAGGTACAATATTACCCAAAATCCTTTATAAATAATGGTTTGGTTGGAATAAATGTTTAATTAGTCAATAGAACCATGAATCAGAAGAGTCCCTAAAAATATGGGTGGTGAAAGGGTGTTTTTTTGAATGGATGGAAAAAGTGTAGAATTTTAACTATAACACCCACGAAAAAATAATTAATTATTTCCAACCTTACTTTTTGCACACAAACTGACAAATTTTTATTATGCATTCAAATTGCTTAATATTTAATAAGATTATGAACTCATATATATTATGTGTAAGCAGATACGTACCTTGGCTTTTTTATGGTTTTCGTATTTGTTGAAGTCCTTTCTGTATCATATTTTTACTTTACTCTAACCTGTATACGACTAAAGCAAAAAAAAAAATATTTACATATAAATTTATCTTGGAGACGACAATGTAAGGTGCTTAATATTTAATGGACTCGCTCATACTGGAAACTCATTGTCATCAACAGATAGATATACATGCACCTGAGATATAAGAAACTCGAAAAAAAATGTTCAATGTCTGAAAAAGATGATCTTTTAAATGCTGAAGCATTTATGGAAATTTGATAATAAAATAACTACTTTCAAAGATTTGGGATCTCTATTTTCGATAAACAAATATTTTAGTACGAGTATAGCTACATTGGATTTTGTTTTTTGCTTAAGAAAATCACCACATAAGTAGGTAATTGCGGCTGCCTTTACTTACTTACTTACGCGTCTTAGATTGGCTATCGTGGCTTCTTACTGATGAGCCATTGTATCCAATAGTAATCGATGAGTTAAGACCGCACTTACCCACTTATTGAATATTTTTCATAAACTTCACTATATTGAATATATCACAAAATTAGGTTAATAAAGGAACAATTACGTTAAAGCGTCTTAATTATTGAATGCTTATGTTTATTTGAGGTATAAGTATGTATGTCTAAAACCGAAAGAATTGCTAAATTCACTCTAGTGTTTCTGAAAGAATGGTAACTCTAAAACTTAGCCAAATTTGACTTTTTAACTTATAAAACTTTTTGTAATGACAAGAAGCCAGGGGTGCCAGTCTCCCAGAAACGCAAGTGTAAGTTTAGTAGTATTTTTTGTTTTAAACATCTTACGCGACAAGTAAAACTAATTAATATCCTTGAACGTAATTGTGCCTTATTATAATGTATATTCCCTATATTCTAATATATATATAGTTTTTTTTTACATGTTCTTATTTATAAAAATGATTTATTTTTAAGAAAATTGCTTTTCCTTGCCTCTACACGATTTTTCTAAGAAAAGAATTATATACAAAAGAATACGTACTGACGCTCAACTTTACCTTGTTCATAATGAATGTAGGTATGTTTGTATAAAAATACATGAGAATCACTAGTAGTAGCAAATTATGTCATCCTTATTTTTGTTCTTCTAATTCAATTTCTACGAGTAATAGCCAGAAGCTACGTAATAGAGGTATGTTGGTAAAAACCTTTGATTTCCTAAGTATACGGAATAATTTTTTCTGATTCTGACGAAACGTTACCATGAGCATTATTAAGAAAAATAACTTTGAAAAAAGCCATCAAACAAAGTTGTAAAGTGCTGTGTGGTTTGTGCACGTAAAAGCTAATAACATTCCAGAGAAGTTATTGAAACAGTCATGTAAGTTCTCTAAATTCTAAGAACTATCTCCTTGTACCAACTCACAACAGAAAACTAAAAAAAAAAAAATAAAACAATCAAAAATTACAAGAACGAAAAATGCTTGATAAGGCTGTACGAGATAACTTTTCTTATAAATGTTTTATATTTTCTTTCACAAAAAATTTAATGCAACAGTGCTGTTTTTATTCGTCCACCTAGCCAAGGAATTTTGTGAAGAAGTTTGTGAAGAAGTTCTTAGTTATCAAACAAATGAAATTTTGATGGGTTGTAGAGCTAGTTCAAACAGTATTTGATGAAAAATCTCCATGTCTGGCTGATAAGGAATCTGAGTAATCAACAACGTTAAAAAAAATAGATGTAACAAAAAAAAACAACATATATCTAACGGTATATTTTACAAACTTTATTTCATAGTATTTATAGCTTTATTTTTTTATTAGAACGCCTATTTTTCTTAAATTTATTTTTTTCGTCGAAATTTAATTTTTACCAATTTTTAATAAAAATAAAAATAAAAATACAGTTTTGTTCATTAATAAATTCTGTGTTGTTTGGTATATTTTGCAAAAATTTTCCTACACCCCTCAATATAAAAAAAATTTATATTTGAAGAGAAATCTTGAAAAAAATGTATTCAATTAATAAGTGAAAATAAAATGGTATATGTTAGAGACTGGAAATACTTCAAAAAACTCGGAATTGTACATTTCATATAAGATTGCATAGTTTTTGTACATATTCTATCGTCAAATTTTACAAAAATTTGAAAAATTAAGGTTTTAACCATATTTCCCATTTTTGGTTATCTTTTTACACTTAAAATGAAATTTTAAACAAAATGAAACGAAATCAAATCAAATAGTTGTGCGCTCCCTTACTAATGTCACATTGTCTTAAATACTTTCAATTATTTCCATTAAAAAAAACATGGACAAAATTTTAAGGGACCAAAAATCAAAATAACAAATAACGGTACATTTCAGAAAGTTCAAAAACATTTCAAAGGATACAAAATTTACAAAAGTATTAATTTGTATAAATTTTAGGAGATGTATTTTAGTATAAATGCTCTAAGATAAATAAAATTTTTAAAAAGCGTCGAAAATGTGAAAATAGTAACTGAATTTTTGCAGTTTTTCGTAAAATCAAAAGTATATCTTGTTTAAGTGGTGTGTTTAACGGTAGGTACTTAATTTAAAAAAAAAATGTATTGGTTAATAAACTCATTTTGCGTGATTTGAATTATTTCAGAAGTTTATAGCACGAAGGTCTGTTTGACAAATTTCAATTGAATGTTGAAGAAGGGAAAAGTGCTGCCAATTGTTTATAATTGATGCCAATAAAATTCAATAGTTAACAGTACTTAATAATACTTATGTATATATAATTTGATTATGTTTCTTATTTTCTTTTGCGTTTTTTGAAATAATTTTAAGGTTCCACCTACGTAAGTTTCTTAATGAATATTTTTTTTAATCAAAGAAAACCTGGAAAAAACACAAATTTGAGTTAAAACCTAGTTTTTATCATATTAGTTTTCTGTTTCTTTAGCTACGAGTACATTGATTTTGAATTATTGAGCTAAACTACATTCTTATTAATTTCATATAACATTAAATATCAGTTTCATATACGCCGAGCATAATTATCTTTCGTCTCTGGTGTTACTGCATGATATTCCCTCGCAAGTTCCACACAATAACGTTCACAACATAATTAATACCTGAACATCAGTTCGGATTTAGAAGCCAGCATTGGACAGTTGATCAAGTGAATAGAATTACTGACGTAATTGAGAGAGCTCTTGAAGAAAAGAAAATCTGTTCGACTGTCTTTTTGACGGGTCGCAGGTGTTTGACAGGGTGTGGCACGAAGGCCTCAAATTCAAATTAAGACAAGTTCTGCCTGAAGGACTTTACAACATTCTAAACGGATATCTAAATGAAAGACTTTTTCGTGTAAGACACGGAAATGACTATTCTGATTTCAAAGAAATAGTGGCTGGGGTACCACAAGGAAGTGTATTAGGTCCAGTTCTGTACCTTTTATTTACACGCGATATACCTTAAACAGATGACACTATTGTAGCCACGTTTGCTGATGATACTGCAATACTAGCAGTAGGCAAAACGATTAGCGAAGCTACAATTAAATTACAAAATGCTCTTGATAATGTAAATGAGTGGACAAAAACACGGCGAAAAGTGCTAAGTGAACAAAAGTCAGTCCACGTGAACTTAACGAATAAAAAAATATATAGACTACCCGTCTTTCTTTATACCGCTGGTGTTCCATTTGCAAATGAGGCAAAGTATCTGCGAATGACTCTAAGCCCGAAATTAAAATGGAAGCCGCACGTAAAAATGAAATGCGAATAACTAAAAAGTAAATTAAGAGATATGAACTGGTTACTCGGTAAATATTCAAAGCTTAGTATTGAAAATAAATTCATTTTATACCGACAGGTTCTTAAACTTGTTTGGACTTATGGTATACAACTTTGAGGTTGTACCTGCGATACAAACTTAAATAACTTACAAACGTATGAAAATAAATTGCTTAGGTCATTTGTAAATGCTCTGTGGTATATAAGAAACGAAGATCTTCACAGGGATTTCGGGATTCCTACGGTCCGGGACGAAATAAAAAGTTTCGCGCGAAAACATAGAAATCGACTATTAGAACACGCTAATTCAACGATTATTTACATTCTTGACGAGTCGAATTTAGTACGCCGCCGTCTGCGAAGAAGGAAACCTTCCGACTTAGAGTGGTGAACAGAAAACCGATTTAAAAACGCGGATTAAGCAGGAACTTTCACCGGAAAGTAACCTGCAACACGTTACTTAGCTTTATTAAAAATAAATTGCTAGATAAGTTTTAACTTAGTTGCAATCGGGAAGTGGAGGTGGTTTTAGTGTAGTTAGAATCTCACACACCTATGAGCACGGGTTTTTCGGTCCTCATAGAGCCAGATGCAGGATTTTGTACCTATCTATGAGAACAAAATTCCTGATCGCTTACATTTGCATCTTGTTTTACATAGTCGCCATTGTAGTACCTCGTGGCATGATGGTTAGTGCGTAGTCTGGGTTGGGTCTGGGTTCGATTCCTGGCCACTGCCACCTAAAAACAGAAATGTTTTTTTTCCGAGGTACTGCCTCTTGCGAGGAAGTGACAAGTCCTCCAAGAGTATTACTTGTCATGAATAAGTGCTTCTCATTAGCCGTTCGGACTCGGCAAAAAATTGTAGGTCCCCTCCATTCCTGCCAACAACACGCACACAGGAATGGTTGAGAGTTGTAAGTCACTAGGCCTTGGTTCTCCACGAGCTGTTGTGCCACCAAATTTATTTTATTTATTTTTTTATTTTACATAGTGGCCAGCAGTTGCAAGATATTATTTAGAAAAATATAAATTTTCTGATGTTCTGCAGAACGATCAAATCATATTAAATCAACCTCCCTCCATTTCGATTTATTTTCCTTTTTTTTATGTATTTGAATTTTCATGTATTGAAAAAAAAATACTCTTGTATTACAAGCATCTGATGTATTGAACTTGTTTTTTAGCTGATGAAATTCAAAGATATAGCCATTAACAATAATATAAAAAAAAATTCACACTAAAATTCCATTTTTTTCCTCAACACCCACAGATGTATTATAATTATAGTATTCGCTATATTATATGTTTATTAAAACTAAAAAAAAGTAAATAAATTTGATGGCGCAACAGTATGTGGAGAATTAGGGCCTAGTGACTCACAACTCTCAACACACAGGCATATTATTGAAAAGAATGGAGGAAACCTACAATTTTTTTCTGAATCCGAACAGCTTGATGAGAAGCATTTATTCATGAGAAGTATACTCTTAGTCAGTTCCTCGTAAGAAGCAGTACCTCGGGAAAAACATTTCTATTTTAGGTGGCAGCGGCTGGGAATAACAGACCTTCGGCGTGACAGTCCAACGCACTTAAAATCATGCCACGAAGATATGAAAGGTATTAGCAACATTTAAAAGTTTGTGTGGAGCCGAATATTCTTTGTTTAGGCAGAATTTTAATAAAGGGTAAAATTAAAATCTTCTCAAACGAGGTTTTCTGAAGAATAAATTCCTTAAATGTTTCTCAATTTTCTTATTGTTTTATTTTTTATAAGTTCAAATTGAACGAACCAACGTCCATAACGTTTTATTTAATTTTTGTGATAAATAAATATTAAAATATTTTGATTAATATTTTTAATTTAAGAACAAACAATTGTTAATTATGAAATAGTCACTAAGTTCCAAACGGCTAAGTTATGCATGAGTAAGTTCTGAAAAGACTGAGTTTTGAAAAGACTGAGTTCTGAAAAGTCTAAGTCCTAAAAAGAATAAGTTCTGAAAAGACTAGGTTCTGAAAAGTCAAAGTTCTAAATAGAAATAGTGAATTAAATTTAAGGATATAGCCATTTTAATGAAATAAAAATCTCAACAAAAAGTTAACTAAAATACCGTTTTTTTTTGATGCGACAGGGTACATCAGGTATAGTATTCGCTACAATATATGTAAGTATGAAACCTATTATGCCCCATAGGTACATTCAGAAGTTTGCATGGAGTCATGTCTTTGTGTCCTGGGCTAATAATAATAATTCTATTATTTTTGATTATGAATATTGAGAGCAAGATCATAAAACATCTCATTTCTTATAAGGCCATCAGCCCCATTAACCTTAGTTCTTAATTTGGACATGAATGATTTTCAATAGTAAAAGAGCATGCTTCCAGTTTTAATACTTTTTATTTTTTTTTTTAAGAAATATAAAACTCCAAATGTTTCATTTCGATTTGCAATAAAATATTTATGATTCAATTCGTATCGGTTTGAGTTTTGAAATGCCATGCACACAAGCATAATGGTAATAAAATAAATTTGATGTATGGTTTGTCATAATTTTTCTTCTTCGTCTCCATCAGTTCAGCTGCTGTTTGTAGTATGTGATGGTTGGCTTCTGGTCTGGTATCTAATGTTCGTAAACATCATCAGTGAATGGGACACCCAATATATATATACTTATACATCCTTGACATGGTAAAACGTATTGATTTGACTTTATTCCTTGAAGGGTCACAATTTTTCAAAGTCTCGTATCTTCTAGGACGAATAGTGGAGTAAAATGTTTGTGAGCCTGATATGCGGGGTTAAAAACGTTACAAATTGCTGTCACTTATGTGTTCAACATTTTCTGACATGATATCCTTCATTAAAAAAAAAAAAAACACACACACACGCAGAACACAGAAAACATGGTGATGATGATGATGAAGCTAGGATAGTCTTGTCAAGGAATTGTGGGTAGAAAGATGTATGACTATGAGGATAGAAGACAAGATTAAATTGGGAATGAAGACATAAACTTCTCATCGCAGCTGTCATCAATTATTTTCATCGTATTCATTTTTAATCGACTGTGATGGGGAAAGTTCCAAATGCATCTCAAGCAAAGTTTTCTCCTCGCAAGGGAACTGTTTATAAATTTTCAAGAACTTTGTGGTATAAACTTTATCAGATAATATATTGCAATACCTACTTGTATAGAATAAGGATACTCTATGCTATGTCTATAGTTGAATGTACTTTAATAATGATGTTTGGTTAAATGATCATTCGTGTACGAAATAATTGCTTGTTTTGCTATTTGTCGTTTGGTTTTGAAAAGTTATAATATTCATAATGAAAGTAACCATTAGTATGTGGCTGTAACCAAAGAACATACTTTTGGTTATGGGCCAGTAGTTGTAGTAGCTTTCCTTAAAAAGAATAATTAAACATTTAAATTTGAAATTTTTGAGACATCTATAAAGCAGGGAATATTGAATATAAATATAGGAAAACCCGACTGAAGACTTAAAAATTCAAAGACTAACACAAAACCAAGAGAATTGTAAAAGATTTGTTAATTCATTTTGTTTGGGCTATAAAAATTTAAGCCTGGTTTTAGCACCAACGCGAAGTGAATTCCAAATCAAATGAAAATATCAATAGATCTCGTGTGGACAGGTTTTCAAAAAAAAATAAGTTTCGTCCCATGCTAGGTTTTGATAATTGACTCATGTTCGTTTCGAAAAGATTCTACCTGCTCTCGTCAAAATAATTGATTTCGCGATAGGAATGGTTAGTTATGCATTTTCCAGGAAAAAAAGCCTTATGTCGGAAGACTAGATAGAAAAATAAAAAGCAAAACTTAAGTCAATTATTCTAAAAGTTATGTTAGCAAATACGAAAATCAGCTTTCATTCAAATTCCCTAAACCCTAATTTTCTGAATCTGATATAATTAAGCCATAATGTTTAATCATACAACAAAGTAGATATAACTCAATAGAAAAAAAACATCGACGAAGTGTGTTTTCATTGAACTCAAACTTTTACCTAATGATAAACTTAATTAAAGCCAGATTGGCTTTAAACATTGCATAATCCAAGGCAATTGAACGTGGATAAATACAAATTATTATTTTACCTGTACGTGTATACATATTCATTCAAATTGAAATAAATTCTTGTTTTGTTTCATTCAGAAGAAATTGTGAAAATTCTATAACTAAAAACACTTATTTCTGAGATACATATGTAGGTACATTAGTTGTATCGATTTTTTTTGTATATTCAAAATGGGTAAAGTGGTTCTGGTTAAGGATTTAGAACGAAGTAATTTTTGTTCTGTGACATTTTCTAAAATTGAATTTTAGACCCCATAGTCGCACAGTCGTCCGTTTGTTGAATTTTGGCCACAAAAATCATTTTCCACGCCAATTCTTAGAACATATTAATGAAATTTAGTTTTTAGTAGTAGTCAGAACATGGTCCCAAATTTCGAAATTTTGAATGAAGTAATGTAGAAGTCAGAATGTGAGTCAAGTTTATGTTTGAAAAGTCCTTAAATATGCGCCTGAATGTATTCTTTCATGTAAAGTTGACTTCAATACTTATTTGTACAAAATTTAAAGAAGACGTTCCAAAATGTTGGGAAATGTTCGTAAGGAATAAGAACTAATTTAAGTGCTATTTTAAAAAAAAAAGTTGTACTGGAAATTATTTTTAGACCGAATTTAAAAGAAATTTGACAAATTTGACGGTTGGAAATAGGGAATAGAATTTTTGGTCAATTACTCAAATACTCAGAAAAATCAAAAATAGTCTTAAGTAATAATTTTGATTGTATTGATATTTTTTCTTGTTGTATCAGTTTACTCTATTGTCAGGCTAAAAATTCTAATAATTGACAGTTGAAAAAATTGTTAAATTACTATTATTACTAAGCAGTTTAAACATTCTTCTATAAAAAAAATAATAGTTTTTTCCAACTGTCAACTACCAGAATTCTTATCTTGATGTCAGATTTAATTTATGTAACCAGAAAAAAAATCAATACAATTAAAAATATATCTTTAGACTATTTTTGATTTTTCTGAGTTTTTGAGTTATTGGCCTAAAATTGAATTCGCTATTTCCACCAATCAAATTTGTCAAATTTCTTTTAGATTCGATCAAATTAGGTCTAAAATTACTTTTCAGCACAAAAAATTTTAAAAACCAGCACTAAAATTAGTTCTTATCCCTTAGGAATTTTTGTCAACATTTGGGACCCTTCTTTTAAAATTTTGAACAAATCAGTATTGGAGTCATTTTTATATGAAAGAATACAGTCAGGTGTATATTGAAGGACACTTCAAACATAAAATTGACTCAAATTCTGACTTCTACAGTACTTCATTCAAAATTTGGAAATTTGGGACCATGTTCTGACCTTAATTGTGGATTCCCAGTTTGAAGTATCACTGAAGTCAGCATCTCCAAATCATAAAGTGTACTAAATTTCATTATTATGTGCTAAGAACTGGCATGAAAAATTATTTTTGTCGCCAAAATTCAAAAAACGAACCACTTTCCACCGGCTGTTTCTAGGCAAAAAAATCAGAACTCGAAAAAGTGGTCAGAAAAATCATTTTAAATTTAAGTCAATATGTGATCACAGTTACTTAAAATGATTTTTGTTTGCTTTTGTAACCTGCTGCTAGGAATAATAAAATAAAAAGCTGCTCCCTTAAATGACATACAACCTTAAATGTTCATTAAAATTTTTCGATTTTCTAGCTGTTTGCGATAATTTTTTTTAAATGGAATGCTCAAGTTGGCCCAACAACTTTGTGCAGCATACTTTAATTGATATTCATAGTCAATACAAATGAGTAAAGAAAGCCAAAATAAAACATAATTACAAAGGATATAAAATTACCAAGAAGACGTATCTCATACAAATTTTTGGTTTGCAAAACTTTGGAACCCACTCTCAGAGCTTTTCCTCTTTCAAGAACTTTCTCTCAAAGTTTTTCATACAACGTCAAATGAGATGCCGTACCCAGTCAAAAAATCATCATTTTTACTATCCTTATACCTTACTAATAATATGCCTAATTACCTACCACATATCGACGCAAATTTAAATGGTTTTTCTGACCACTTTTTGAACTGTGGTTTTTTTGCCTTAAAACGCCCTCGGGGTTTCAAAATTCAATTTTGGAAAATGTCGCAGAACAAAAATTACTTTTTTCTAAATCCTTTGTAGGATCCACCAAACCCATTTTAAATAAAAAAATCTATGTACATTAGGGTGGTCCTAATATTGTTTTTTTTTTGGGTAGGCATCACATGGCTCTACGTTAAAAAAAATTTTCTAATTTTTCAGATTTTTATTTCACCCCCCTGGTCACTCTATTTTCACTTTAAGGTTAAGGTGATTCCTATAAAACGCAAAAAAAAACAATCTGAGGGTATAGATTCGATTTAGACGAGGAAAAAACAGTATTGAAGGGGGTCACCCCCAGCCTAGACAGGGGGGGGTAATTTTCCTAAAATTTGGCTCACATAAAAAAAAATATTTAAATAAAACACGGGAACACTTAAAATGCCACGCCTTAGCTTTTTAAAGCCACGATTTCATTCTGCAATATGCTTCCTAAATAAAGATTTTATTTTAAATACGCGTAGTTTTTGAAAAAATAATTTTCCAACTTTAAAAAAAATATGATTTTTTAAATTATATCCTTTTTTCTGACCTTTTTTAAGAAAATAAAAACAAAAATGGACCTACAGCACACGATAGGAACTAAGTATAATTTATAATTTAAAAAAAAGCTTAAAGCTTTATGCCAAGTTTAAAGTTAATGAAGTCTTATATCAAAAATCCTAAAGAATAATTTCGAAACAACTCAAAATTATGACAGAAATTTGATATTATTAATGAGGTTAAAATTGAGGTCAGGTTAAAATTTGTTGTTCTCACTGATCAAGTTTTCAAACATTTTAAATTTGTTATTAAGTAAGTAATTAAGAAAAACTTGCCAAGTAAATCTTCAAGTACGATTCACAAAGCAAAGAGGAAACGTAGCGTGCACGTGACGAGTTCTCGTCGTTTATGTCAAACGACTTTCAAACAAGCATACGAGAGTATTCGAAAAATTGAAAAAAAGACGCGACGTGGTGACGATTTTATTTGTTGACAAGTAATTTTCATAATGGAAACAAAATTTGCAAGAAAAAAATACAATAATTTGAGATTAATAGATAAAGCAATTGATAATCTGTTGTCTAAAATATTTTTTATTTAAATTTTTTGATTTTTTTTTTTTACAAAAAATTAGGTCTTGTCGTTAAAAATCCCACCGCATTGTGAATTGGGAAACGATTTTGTAACTTGAAAAAGATGACAGCGTTTCACGTCACGCTCACATCACATTTCCTCGTCGTATTGTGAATCAGGCTTCAAAAGCACGCCTCTTGTGTTAAAAATTACATATCTTTGACTTTTATCTTTTTTTATGCATGCTCAATCAACCAACTTTTATCGTTCTACAACAATCGAAGGTGCTCCATATAAAATGTTAAAATTTTTAAGAAAGTGGCTAGATGCAGATTTTTGTTTTTCATTTATATGCACCACAAGACCTACCGCTGTGCGAAATTTATAGGTTCTACGGTCGGTGTCGGGAAGTGCTCCATAATCTTGATGATCTGTCAGTGAATCAGTGAGTCGGTCAGTCAGTTAAGGTTTTAATGATTTTTGAAGTTTTATATCTCAGGAATTACTAATATTTAAGAGTTGAAATTTGGTGAGCCATTTGTGTTGATCCAGCTCAAACAAAAAATGCGAATTTGAAGTTCTGGCTTCATTGGTACTGAAATAAGAGGGGGGGGGGGGGTTGAAAATCACCTAAATTTGTAGAAAGGGTATAGTGCCGCGAATTTTGCTGGGAGTGCCCTTTGATTTTTAATATTCCCTTCCAAATGATTTTAGATAATGACCATGACCAATAATTACCATTTTTATTGTTGGGACAAGGAGTAGTGTCAAGGAGCTCCGGAGCATTCTCTTCTTAAATGAATTAACACACTTAAGCAGAGAATGCTGCGGAACTATAGTTTTGAACAGCCACAAAATTTTTACACAAACAAATCTTAAGCTCTTAAAGACCACACATTAATCAAACACTTCTCGAAATACTATTTTAGCTTTAATTTATTGACGTTTTATAGTTGAATAATACAAAATCTACTAAATCTTTTTCCCAGAAAGGATAAAACAGGAGATACCTAATTCATTTCTAAGCTATGTGCAGACGTGTAAAAAATAAATAGTCACTCATCCAGGAAATCACTGCAGTGCTATTTTCATAGAACACAACAAAGCAAATAAAAAAAAAAACTCTTTGCAAAACCCCTTTGGTGTTTCTAAACGAAGTAAAAAAAAAATATAACACACCACTTGCCACCATATACAATCTGGGTTATCAAATGCCCTCTCAGCCATTGCAACATTGATGTAAGACAGGCAGGATGAAATTTATATGAGATTGATTTAACCAATATCCCTAACGTAGTTTGATGGTCTACTCAAATTCTGCTGCTGGCTGGGGTATCACAATTCAACCGCTGCTGCTGCCGTTGTTCTGCCAAGTTCGACCGCAATATCTGCCCATCACATGGAGGGTGATTAAATTTTGATGAAATCCAACGCAAAACACTCTCTCGACCCCCTACATTCCCCCATCCATCCACCAGATGTGTTTCGTATAGAACCACTGACTTCCGATGCCGGCGACGGAAGTCAAACTTTGTGATTGTGTGTTCCTTCAAACTTTAACACCATAGGAGGACTTTTGCTAGTCGCCATCACTGCCTCGCACCATGTCCATGTCCCCAACGGGGCCACAATGTTTTTCCAATAAAATGTTGATGGCAATTTTCGGGTCAAATTTTGAACACCATGCTGACAACCTGTTGTGTTGGTAAAGTGCTCAGGGTGTTTTTAAGATTGAAATTATAATTAAATCCTTGAAAAGTGACGACTATGATTATGGAGAAGGAGACTGGCCACAACACCCACAATAAAAACAAATTCTCACTAAGACTAGCGTACCAGTGTATTACTTTGCCTCACATTTGTTTAATATTAATCCCCTCTTGGCGTTTTAATAAAATTCAAAGCGCCGTGAAGTCCTTTGTATTTTTTTTTTTTTTAGAAATTAACTTAATTTATTAAATTTGTTTTTAACACTAATACACTCATAAAGGTGTACGTACACCATTTGAACTGTTAACATTGAAGTATTGGTAAATGCTTTGACTCTTGGTGGTGCAAAACTTAATGAGCGAAACAAATTCCAATTTCAAGGTGTGCTTCGGGTAATTTGAATTTTGTCAAATAATTGTTGTAAAGCACAATTAAGGAACAATGATTGTCAATTAATGAGTTATTTATAGGTAAGGGAAATAAATTAACTTTTTTAGGTAAAAAAAATTGACTTTATAATCCAAAGTGAGTTATAAACTTAAAACTTATAATAAGTGTGCATCGCACCTTCGCTTAATAAGTGAAACTGAGTGCGAAATGTTCAACTATAGCTTTTACTTAAATATTATTATGTAGATTCATATAGTATTTATATACAAAATGGTTTTTAAGTATTTTGTTTTCGAAAGGGGTTAATAAAGCAATTCCAGTTAATCCTTTGAAAACTAAAGAGATAAAGAAAATATGAATATTTATAAACCAGAAATAATTTGTAAAACCTTATCCGTTAGCAAAAATGCCCCAGGGAAAGTCTTCTATTAAAGGAATGAGTGTTTCTGGGGATAAGTTGATAATTTTGATGGGTTGGTTGGTTGAAATTATTTGCATGTTTCTATTGCATAGGGAGCAATGTTCTTTTGATGTCATTTAAATAATAAAAAGGTTATGATTATGATATCTTATCTTAATACTTTCTCACTGGCCAAGTACATAGATAGAAAAGATAAAGTTGGGTTCTGTATATAGAAAACAAAAAAAAAAGATTGAAGTCAACACAAATTAGAATACCATTTTCGGCCTCTTTCATCAACAGATTACGATTTTCAACCTTTTAGATTGGATTCAAAGGTCTGCGACCGACATTCTTTTTGGCAACGAAATTTCAAAATTCCAGCATAAAGGAAGGATGAATATTAAAAATATAGCATGTTTTAGAAGAACAAAAATTAATAAGGTTGGCAGATTACCCGCAGCTGAGATGAAATAATTTTGGTTGATAAGAGTAGTGATGGACGGAAGTGAGATGTATATATAGGTTGACCTGCTATACAGCCCACTTTAACTAGATTCAACTTATTTAGAGAGAATAAAGAGTGGAAATGGACAAATACCTATTTTGGGTAAATACCAAGAATATTTTGACCAGTTTTTTCCAAGAAGAGTATAAACGTGGGTATTTATTTTTAACCATTACAAGCCTGCTTAGTCATTTGTTGATGGTTATTTTTCACTACAAAAATTAAACAGCAGCATAGGGTGTACAAGTGTATTTACTTAACTGTTCTTCTAACACTTGTGTCTTATAACACTTTTGAGAATAAGTTTGTAAAATATTGTACCTACTTTTATGCAGAAATATCTGTACTTTTCATTATTATTATGATTATTCTTATAAGCTTTTTATTAAAATTTTAAAAATTTACACAATTATTGCTTGCTTCTATTGATAATCTTCTATTTTAATTATTAATAACAAAATAAAAATAAAAACAAGTTCAATTTTTTAAGTGTTGTTAAATCAGTTTAAATTAAAGTCTGGCATAGCATTAGCCTCCTCCAAAGCTGCCCATTGTTCTCTATTTTTTGTGATGTTTTACCAGTTTTGACTTATTTATGTCAAGATCATCGGACCATTTCTTCTTAGGGATTACTTGTGGCGTCCATCTTGTATCTCCTTTTGTCCAATTTTGGTCTTGTATTCTTGGCATTTGTCCTGCATACTTTCGACTTCGTCTATTATCCCTGTTCTTCTTCTAATTTCATCGTTCGTCATAAGAATGTCAAGTATTTTTGACTCCATCTTAGCTTGACAAATTCTTTATTTGTCGAGTGAACTGGAAGTTAAATAGAGTATTTGGAGTCCATATATCATAACCGGCAAAATAGCGGAGTAAAGTATGTCTTTTTGTGTTTCTTTGATTTGATTTGATAGTTAAATTTGTTTTAATCTTCCATACAAGTTTGAAAAGAATCTATTTTTTCAAAAACAACCAATTGATATATTAAAATGAATGCTATCTACGACCAAATACCATTTAGAAATACACTTAGCAACTATTAATAGTAGGTACTTCCATGGAACTTTTTTTAAATGAATTTTTTCAATATCTTAAAATAATTTTGCATGCCAAAATTTTCATTTGTTAAAAACTTTCTATTTTTTTTTTTTTTGAAAATTCGATATCTTAAAAATTTGCTGCCAATTATTTTTAATAATATTCGTAATGTTTAGTAATAATAATATACTTTTCAAAAACGCTTATTTTTTATTTTATTTTCAAATTAATTTTTACATTTGGATAGCAAAAATGTTTCCTAAAAATATTTTTCGAATTTTATAGATACAAAATTATTGTATGTAATTATGTCTCTATACGTAGAAACTATGTTTTACATTCGTAAACAAAAATTAACCCGAGATTTTGATCAGACTTGTCATTTCGATGGTATAGGGAAGAAGAAATAAGTGGGCTTCACAATTTTCCTTAATCTTTGGAAAGGAATTTATTTAAAAAAAAATGGCGTTCTAGAGTGTTTCGGACTGAAAAATGGTGATTTCATGAAAAAGATTGTGAAGCGTGCACTTGTCCGATCAAAACGACTAAGGTGTCTACGGATAGAATAACTCGTTTTCTAGGACATCATTGGAGAAAAAATGTTGTGCTTTGTCATTTCGTAAAAAGCCTTTTAGATAACGAGAATATAGTCAAAATGGCTGTTTTGCAAATAGAGGGAATATTCTACAAAAAAAATATTTAATAACATAAAATTCCATATTCTTATTAGGACACCATTGAAGAAAAATTTAAATTTTAATAATACAACATAAAAATGATTGTACATTTTGAAAAAAAAAACAATGACAATAAATTTTTTATACCTTACAATATTTATTTGACAATTTTGTTAGTGATATAAATTCCATTCATTATTCACGATTTTCATTAATTATACTCGTATAATCATAATTGTATCATTTGATTTTGAAATTTTCAATTATTAAAATGCTTTTTTGACAGAAAATTCATGTAAATTTGAAAGTTAAAATCAGTTACTTATACAAAATATTTTTTTTTAACAAAAATAAAAAGTTTTAAAAAACAAAGTATTTCATGAAAGTGAAAAAAACCGGTCTTATTTTGTTCAGTTCGGAACACTTTTAATGGTAGGTAGGTACCTTCCTAAGAACAATTTTTTTTTCGATCTTCTTCAAAACGGGTTTTTTGTTTTGTATTTTGTTCTTTGCATTGCAAAAATATGATTTGAATTTTAAGAGGTAATTTGAAATGTTAGACAATTTTCATGTTTTCAAAGTTTGAAGGCTATTTTCAAAATTTTTTAACTATCATGTTTCAACCAAATATGAAAAATGCCTACGAGAAGCACTCTGGTTAAATTCAATCAACCTAAACAAACTATTATAATAATGAATTGTTCGAATCATATAAAAGAAAATCTCCAAATTTTTCAAACACATGCTTTTTAAGTAACTTTACTAACTCTTCGCCAAATTTTTTGAATTTTCAGTTTTACCAAAATTGATTAAATTCACTTGTTGAAATGCACTGTCATTTAATTTCACTCTGTTCATAGACCTTCACCATAGACTTTCTTAAAAAATAGGTGTAACAAATAATACTTACATATTCTTTTTGTCGGGACGCTTTTGAAATTCGGAAATGATTTTCCTGCGAGTTTATTTATTTTAATAAGGCTTTTGACTTGAAAGTTCACAGAACATTTGTGATTAGTAAATTGAAGATTCTGGGTAGTTACCGTCCCATTAAGAAAATAAAAGGAATTGTAAAGAATGTTCTTGGTGTTCTTCAAGATAGCTATTGTACATTATTGTTTATTTTTGATTTTGGTTTAAAAAAATCTGTCAAGTACATACCGATAACTAAAATCTTACAAAATGATCTTAATAGGTTCTTTTCGAGTATATGGTGCAATATTAATATTGACTTCCATTTGTTACACACAAATGTTAGACTTTATTCACTTTTTGTATTTTCTGATTTTGAAATAATTTCCGAAAATTTTTAATTTTATCATTAAAAAGGCTTACTTAATGCTGGATTTACTAAGCGATTCTCATCAGACTTCCAAGCTCAATACCATTATGTCCTCAAGTTTATTTTTGTATTTATTGTAGGAACAGTCTTCAAATACTGGGTGTGTACTATGTAGTATGGCCATGGACACCATTCTACTCAGTTTACATTACTAGACTTGAGGTAGTTCAGAGTTTTAGCTTTTTTCTCTTCGTTTTCTTCTCCCTTTTATTCAAAACTCAAGTTGAATCTGCCTTTCAAAATATAGCTATGTTACATTAGGAAGCCGTGCTTTAAAATAGTCCATTGAAATGTTACAAAATTTTGCCAAAACTTTCATTTTGGGTGGAAAAAAATTAAATTATCAACAATTCATGCAACATATACTTTTTGCCGTAAAATTGAAAATAAAGAAGTAACAGGTAAAAAAAACAAAGTTGATCGTTCTATTTTTTGTGTTTCTCAAAATAGTTAATGAAAAAAAATTACAATCTTTTTATATACATTTTTTTTTTTTGGAAAATATCCGTCTATTAATCTGCAACTTCCTTATTTTCAATTTTGCTAGAAGTTTGTTAGCTTAAATTGTAGATAATTTAATTTTCTACCAAAAAAAGTTGGAAAAAATGTTCTTAAATCTAAAATTCAAGATATCGTGGAAGCCCTTTTCCTTCATATATTCAAGATGGCAGCCGAAAATCAGATTTTATACTTATACTGAACTCCTCTACAAATCAAAAGAAAAAAGATGCCCTACCCAAAATGCAAAAACAATGTAACATTTGAATGGAATAAAAGATGGAATGTCAAATGACACAACAATACGGAATTATACCAAATTGATGATATGTTTAACATAACAAATAACATTAAAATGCTAAAAAAAAAAACAAATATTAAGGACCATCCACATGAGACCGACCAACAAACGACGAATAAACGAATTAAATTTATTCGGACCAATTCAATTTTCTCTAATTATTATTATTATTATTATTTTAAAAATGCTAATTTTAGGCGCTCAATATTAGCGTCAATAAGGTTTCAAACATTTTGTCTATTTTTTTTTTTTTGAAGAAGTATGGTTTGTAAATGTGTTAAATCCAGTGTTACCGCTGTGTGACTATATTTTATCCGTGCGACTAAACGACGACCTTTTCTCAGTGCAACTTTTTTTTTTTTATTTATAATATCAAAATTGCAAAAACAGATTTCTCGAAATCAACCATCTAAATTGGAATAGAGAAACAGAAGAAGAATTTAAAATATTCAGGCAATGCAAAGAACTAATTATTTTCAAAAGCCAAGTTTAAAATTTAAAAAAAATTACTTCTGAGTTCCATGACAATGACAGTAAATATATTAAAGATTTCCTTTTTTGAACATAATAGGTGCAGGGAAGCTCTATTACATTGATATGAAAAAATGTATTTGTGACAAAAATTCTAGATGTGACCTTTTCGAAATTGGTGATTCAATTAAAATCGACTTTCATTCAATTCTTCTTTTTCCATTTTCTTTAAAACGCAGCGGCTGCTGCGGCTGCCACAAAAAAAAGACAAGATTTATATTTTTATTTGAAATTAAATGAGGAAATTCGAAATTAAAAGATTAAAACGCCAGTTAAGGGATGAGCCCAACTACTTGTTTAAAATATCTGTTATTAATATTACCTGTTTTATTATCTTCGATCGGGATACAGAAAGAAATGGATCTGTATTAACTTTTGTTTTTGAATAACCTCGTGTTATTTTATTCAACAAGATATACACATTATCCCGATCCGGATCACAATCTCTATTATTATATTACTATTCTTCAGTAACAGTGGGTAATACTAAATGTTACTGAAATAACAGTAACGTAAAAAAATACTCGTTTAAATATAGGAACATCAAAGTTGACCGTCTAAAGCTCCAATTGAAACTTATCATTGGAATTATTATAAAGCAAAATCAGTGATGATTTTAATATGAGTGACTTAATAATTATTTGTTTAATTTTGGTGACACAAAATAATAAGTCAGAACTAAAACAATAATTTTTAAATCAAAATAAATTAAATAAATAGATAGGCTGATTTTGCTCAGCTGTTATTCAGGTAAATAATAATATCAGGAAATGTCCTAACAATTTTTGCTGAAAGATAAATTCAATTGTTTTTACTGTGGTTACAAATGCTAAAATATTGCTATTTAAATTTTTTTTATTTTGCGACATTTTTTTCTTTATTGCAACCTTTCAAAAATTTTCAGCGGTAGCCCTGGAATTTCGTTTTGCTCGTTTATCCGTCGTTCGTTGGTCGCTCTCATGTGAATGGCCCCTTAGAGAAAAAGGCATCATCGGTTCAATTACATCTTCATCAGTTCTAAATATTACATTTGAAAACTTTTTTAATAAAATATATTAACTTTATCAAATCTGTTAAATTTATATGTGCGTTAGCGAGAATTTTTTACAGATTAAAATAAGTAAATATGCAGTCTTATTATTATTCTTATATATGTTTGTTTTGTATCAAAGAAATATTTTTACAAATATTTACTTTTAATCTCCTTTACTATGTTTTGATAAACTTTTATTGGATTTGGACGATTATAATTTTAAAAGTTTCGTGTAGGTATGCTAATGAGAAAAATAATTTTTAGTGAATAAAGGCATTATTAGTTGAATTAGTTGAAAAATCGGTTAGATAGTTGATGATAAATAATGGTATTTAAAGAAAAAAACGTACAATATGTACCTAGATGTTTATTTTAAATATGTGTAACTGCCACGTCGACGGTGGCGGCCACCACCAAAGAATCCAGCAGCAATTAACCAGAGTTTCAATCCAATCCAATACCATTTACAAACATATCCAACCTATATTTCACAGAATATATTGTATTTTATCATTTACACAATGGGTGTTTATTACTGAAATTAATAAAAGAATATGAAAATCACATTTCGGTCGTTGCTCAAGTTATATGACGAAAGTAATTTTGGTTGGACATAGGACCTGCCATCAGGGCTCAGGGGTATTTCAGCCGATCTTAAAATAAATATTAAAGCCTGCTGTTCCGATTTCAAGAGCCACTACCAGCATTGTACCTACCTGCTATCGTTATACCTATTTACTCCAGAATTTATATGATTTTACCGATTAATATGTTGATCACCCGAAAGCAAGAACAACGTTAACCGACAAATAAATCATAAGGGCCACACAGCTAACGATATAATAAATGTTTAATTTTCTCTTTTGGGGGATTTATAAATTAATATTCTCATACAATTTTCTGATTGAGAGGGATCCAGATGCCGTGCCGTTTCCTTCAATATATCTAGCCGTATATTATTATTAACGTTTGATATAAATATTAATTTTATAATAATTTTAATATTCAATATAGCAAGCAATAAAATACATATATTATATATCCGGGCAACATAAACAAAGAATATTTAAAGAGACATCCCAAACGATTAAGCAAAAACTGGTTTAAATGCTGCGTAACAAGGCTCTTATATAAATACCTATCTACCAAAGTTATTAAAAGGGCTAGCAAAAAAATTCACTTGATTTACTTCATCGGTTTTTGCAAATTTAATTGAAAGAGAGAAATCCATTTTAACTCAAGTCCTATCTGTCCAAACCTAAAAGCATCGTTTATCATGTTTGTATTTACGTAAACGTGCTAATGCTCTTTTTCATCGTAATGTGTAAAATTTGCTAACCCTGCAAATAGACAAATATCCAAAAAGCCATAATGAATCATCGTTTTTTGTATCCACCTCCCCCTTTACCACATTTGTGCCTGTGCACCCACTTTATAGGAACTCCTAGTCCTTAAATGCTGGAAAAACTCATTCGTGCCATATAAAGGTATACCCTTCCGACTCTAACCAAAACTGCTTTAATAGTTGCCCTCCTTTCATACACGAAAGCAAACAGGTCCTTTTTCAACAAAGTACCCTTAAGCTTTTGATCATATTCACATAGTGAACATTGTAGCACAAAATTCACAATAATGAAGGAGTAATAACAATAAACGTTAAATGCGTTAAAAGATGGAGGCTTAAGTTAAGTTCACGGTATTTGAGCTTATGATAAAATGGTATAATTTTAGAAGCTCTCGTTCAAGGCTAACTTTTGGGTTGGCATTTTACAACTTTAATATGGGCTTCCAGTATACATTACCAACTTGCCTTAATTGGTGCTGGATTCCAACACGGAAATAATTTAATTCCAGTGTGTGTGGTTTTATGTGGGAAACCGACAAATATATTAGCCCGATTGGAAAATTTCAAACCACATGTCCATTTTTAGGCTAAATAGATGTTGTGGTCGATAACTGACTTAACCGTAGAACTTTGAACCTTTTTTGTTAATTGTATTTGTATTAACAGCACATGTTCAACTTATCTTTAAAAATAATGCCACCTACTGTAATTTTGCCACCGGTTTCCGTTTCCGTAGTCGTAGTCCGTAGAGTAATCTCAAGTTCAAGTGAAAGAAGTACCCAAATTTATAAATTTCGTATAAAATGTTCGTGTGTGTGTGTGTTATCGTCTCTCTTTTATGGTGTAGAATTATTGTAAAAGATGAATTTGATGTCATCGCCTGACTTACAAGGGAACACATGCTATAGCGCCAAAAAAGGGTTAACTCGGATTATGTGTGCCACATTTACATACATTTATACGAAGATGGATAATGTGAAAATTTTCTTGGCTACTCGTATCATGTTCTTCGTAGTCGGCTCCTTTGTTCCATGACCTTTATTTTTTAATTTATTTTTCATGGCTTTCAGTTTGGGCCAAGAAATCTGATGTAGACCAATGTCGAAATTGTATTTTCAGTGGGTAATCGATAGTTTGAAGGACACCACTGTAGCCTGAATAGACCAAACCAACTACTATTATATGGCTGCAGGGGATTTCTTTACTTTCGAGTCATCCAGCCAGACCAAATAAATCTATGGGAAGTTTTTTTTTTTTCCTCAAGATGACAACATGTGCGCGCCTAAAAAGAAGTTTTTAAAATTGCTATGCACGTTTCGGGAATCTTTTTATATATTATAAATTATTACAAATTTAAAAATGGGTCAAGTTAGCTAACAAGATGATTGATGAGGCTTTCAATCATAGGTTTGAATTATTTTATAATATATTCAGTTTAAACGGGTAAAATTTGAAATAAAATATTTTCATAATGGACGTCAAGAGAAATTAAATGCATGACTGCATCGTAGGTATGTAGCTACCCACTCTATTTTTCAAAAAGATACCAATCTCGAAAAATGTAGTTATACACTATATTTTCTTAAAATCTTGTGTAGAATTTTATGAGCTTTTGTATGAATCCACAAATTTTTAAAACCAAAAAAAAATATGGGTGTTGAAATATTTTTTAAAAGAACTGATATTTGTCCCTTTACAGTACAAAATCAAAAGTCATAGCCGTATTTTGATAAGCTATAACTAGAGTTAGTTTTAAAAAACATTATATTATTCGTCAATATTCTAAAAAGTCTTGAGAAATTGCTAAGAAATTGAAATTTTTTGTTAGAAAAATATGTGAAGGAGACTTTAAAAAAAATAGAAAAATGTGTGGCCAAGATGACTTGAGCATTAGGCGCTACATGATTTCATTGGCAAAACAGATTCCATACAAATCTACGAACGATGCGTGTTGTCCTGAACAGACGTTCAACATAGGTTAGTGAGCTTAAACTTTTAGATAGTTAGGAACTTTGTTTAACAAAGCTCAAATATTGGGTGCGTTCGTCGGCGGAAATCTGAAAATTCAGTACTGAATCGTAACGTCAAACGCACGAAAAATCTGAATTTCCAGCCAAATGTCATTTATTTGTTTTCTGCCAAAATCTAGTATTTATTTGCTGATTTTATTGAAAGTGAATATAAAGAAGATTTTTTTCAGAAATTAAAAATTTAAAATAAATTTTAATCAAAAATTAGTGACTCTGATGAGAATGAAGTTATATGTAGATGACTGCAAAATGATTTTTCTTTTTTTAATTGGATTTCGAAAATAGTTGAAGCCGCACTTTTCACTTACAACCAAAAAATCTTAACAGTAAATGCTAATTTTCATCGGGTTTTTGTACCAAATATTATAATTATTTTAAATAAAAACGGACAAACTTTAACCTTTTGTTATTTCCTTAAAGAAAAGGCTGAAATGCAATGGAAAAAAACTACTTTTTAACCATATTTTTTATTTTATTCACTTACAAAAAGACAAAAATTCAACAAAAAACTAACACGCCAGCCGCACCAAGCCGAAAACAGAACACAAAAAAAGAAAAAAAGTGCACCAATTACTAGGTTCAACCTTCTATGAGCAGATTTGTTTGTCTTGTTTTTTAAGCTGTCATCTGAGTTTTCAGATGAAATTTTTTTTTCTAAAAAACGTAAGCAAACGTAACGAAAAGTCATCTGAATTTTCAGAATTTTTATGACAACCTGCCAATCAGATGCCCCGAAAATTTCAGATTTCTGGATCCTAGAACGCACGGATTAACTCAGGCAAAGATATAAGTGGCAGTCAGCGGACAGTAGAACAATTTGAATTGAAAATCGGTCAAAATTCAATAAAAACTTGAAATTAAAAACCGAAATTTTCTTACATGAGTCTTAATTTCCAACTCAAAATTTTGGTTTCTTAGTACCTACAAGACTCTCTTTTCCTTTACTCGTTTGTCGTGAAAAACCTCATGATTGACATGAATATCATCATTCATCCCCAAAGCTGTAAAAATCTAGATTTTCGTTTTAAATTTTAGTTTTTTTTTTTAATTCTTTGTTGATGAGCTTAGAGCAAGCTGCAACCTACAAACAGAGGCTCATCATAAGTGCATGTACATTTACAAAGTTAAAGTTATGTTCAAGATGCTGAGGATTTAAAAAAATTATATGTAAGGACGTGAAAATTATGAGAGAAAAATGTTTCAAAGCATGAAATAGGATATTTAAATAAGCTAAAATAATTCGTTGAGAGGTGGAGATGAAAAACAAGAACGAAATCTTATTTTTGTATTGAATATAATTGTATGGACCAAAAAAAATTTAAATTATTGGAGCGGTTTTCTTAAAAAATAATTTTTATATATAAGATTCCTGAAACATTTTTAAGGAAAACTTAAGGTATGCAAATCTTATGTTTTAATTTATGTACGTATAAAAATGAAATTTGAAAAAAAAATTCAACCCGTTTTTGAAATATCGAATTTTCAAAAAAATAATTGAAGATTTTTTTGAAAACTTCAAAAACTTTTTTTTAATTTATTATTTTATCTTATGTGAAATTTTTATATAAAAAATGTATCTAAATCCGTTCAGCTGATAATAAGAAAATTCAAAATAAAAAAAAAAACGTTCTATGACAGGTACTCGTAATAGTTGCTCAGTGCAAAATTTTATTATTTTATGTAGTAGATCGTATTAATTTAGTACATGGAAGAATTTTAATCAAAATCGTAAGAGTCGTTTTTGATAAAAAAAAAATATTTTCCTTTCCGGTTTTTAACCTTTATATGGAAGGTACCGTTTTTTTTTCTTAGGTATAATTTAAATTTTTTCTAAAAATATTTTAGAGAGTAAGTAATAAAATACTCTTAAGTATTGGGTTTCCAAGAAAATCGATCATATCATTTTCGAAATTTTTGATTGTCAAAAAAAAAATTCTGAAACATGTTCTAAAAATCCAAAAAATATATTTTTTTAATTAAAGTAAACAGAAATATTTATAGTTTTGATAGTGTTTGTCAGACGAAAATTGAAAATTTAAGAAAATGTACCATTAATAACCATTTATTGAAAAATGATTCTCCTTCTAAAGGAAGTTTTTACTAAAAATAATTTACTGAATTTTTTTCAAGAAAAGTTATCAAGCCGTTTTTGAGAAAAATACGATTATATAAAATTGCTCTAAAAAATTGTATGGCAGGTACCGTTATTTTTGGTTAAAAAAAATACGAAAAAACACTTAAATTATTGAAAAAAAATCAATTTTATTAAAATTGTGATGTAAAACCTTATTATAGTACACATTTTCTTATATTTTACTCAAAAAATACTCCTGAGTTAGTAACATTTAGAGCTACCTGAAAACAAAACATGAAAATGTCAATATAGCAACAGTTAATTCAAATTTTTATAAAACGGGCTCCAACTACATTTAACTCTAAATGAAATGTTATAGCTATTAATATAAGTATTAACAAAATAACAAATTTGTAACAGTAACAAATTTGTCCCGCACGTAACACAATTTTAATTATTATTTATCTCGTAGTTTCTTAATTTTTTAATTTGGTCAAAATTCAGAGACATCTTTAAGCAAATAATCCAAGTTGTTAAATGCATTTCCAACTTCAGGTTTTGCTAAACACTTTGCGTTAACCACACAAATTTAAAACAATATTACTTTTGATGTCCCACACGTTACGCAATGCTCAGCAAAATTGAGTTTGTGCCAAAATAGTTGCAAATATTTCAAAAAATATTATTCTATAGTGAATACATTATGTTGATGTATCCTGTTAAGAAAAAATATTTGAGCAAGTTGTAACAGTTTTTAATCCAGCTAACCGTTTGTCATGGGTTTCTCGTACGAATATCGCACACATAACAATGGAATGCTCCTGTACAACGTAATAAATAAATAAATACAAAAAAATTCTTGTCCAATAATTGTTATTTTTAGCAATTTCTTAGATAAAACTACTGTTTAAACACTTTGAATTTCTACAGTCCGAACCTCGAACATCTAGTTTAGGTTATTTATTCTACATTGCATTAAAATCACCGTTTTGTATCAATGTTAACAGTTCATTTAAATAAGCAAACTAGAATTTACGGAAAAATCAGACTAGAGAAAATAGGTTTTTTTTTAGTTTTAATTGCAATTGTTGACAATAATTTTTACATCAATTTTTTTGATTGAAAAAATCCAAACATTTAAATTTGGCTTCTTGTTTAAAATACAAAAATGTACGTTTTTTCGAAATCGAGTTATTTTCGTCGAAGAAAAAAAATAAAAAATAAAAAAATTGGGTTTTTGCATTTTTCTCAATATTTTTGAGGTTATGTGAAAAAATTATTCAACTAAAAGTTTAAGGTATTTTGAATATTTGGCCTTTGAAAACTGGTTTGGCACTGGTCTTTAAAAAAGTTTAGGAATAAAAAGAAGAAATTGGCAAAAAAAAAGATAATGAAAATAAAAATATTTGTATTAGCTCTCATTACCTTCCATTATCAAAATTGTTGTTATAAAATGTGCGTTTTAAATTTAATTTTTTTTGTGAATATGGTGCTGACATTTTATTTGCAAAAATTACCATAGCTTTTCTACTTATGTTCCCATATTTCTCGTTAATGGCTTATTTGAATTTGTCCAATGCCACCAATATATTACTTTTATTCAGTACAATGTATACCTGCTATAAAGGAGCAAAATACGTGTGACCCAGTCGTGCATATAATTTCCTGGTGGTGAGCAAAGTACAAAGGTACGTACAGACGTAGGTATAACTTTATGTTTGATGTACCTTTCTACTTATATAATTTTGTTTATTATATTGAAAGTGCTCTGAATTAACAAGTAGTGTCTCATCTAGAAAATGAGATGCATATAGGTATTTAGTTAGGAAAGGATTAAGCCAGAATTGTTATTTTTGTTATATAATTTAATTATTATTTTGATTGCCAAATTAACCAAAAACAATTAAATTAAAATGTCTTTTGCCAGTTGAAATAGTTCAGTAGCGAACTTAATTCACGCAGGTGAAATGTCAATGTGCTCCCTATCAAAAAACCCTTTTTACCTGCAGTGTTTGTTTGCAAAGAGAGGAATAGACGAACACGTAAACGTATTTTGCCACCTTATGTCACCGACTCTGTTTAATTAATGGAAAACAATACAAACACACATTTAAACACTCGCAATGCCCTGGCTATAGCTTAAAGCTGCTTTTGTTTTTTTTTTTTTGCTAAAACCATTCACACATTCACATGCTTCAAAGGAAAGTCTTGTTCCATTAATTTTTTTTTATTCTTTTTTCATTTTAAAGTGAAAAAGGAAAAAAACTGACTAAAAAAATGGTATCGGAATGAAGAACGGACAGGAAGCCGTTAGTATAGAGATGTTAAACTGCTGTTAGCTGCTCCCCTTTTCTATTCCTTTTCCCTTCAATTTGTTTTCATTTCTTTTAACAGAGTTTTTCCCGTTCTATTTTTCAATTTTTTTGTACGGTTATACACATGGCAATTGTTACTGAATTGCAAACATTCCCTTTTGCTTTTGTGGATTCTAGAATTCCCGATCCAGAGCCAGCAGAGTACCTACTTCATTGGATGCATGACATAGCATATACGATTGATTGTTTTTGCTCATTCGTTGAAATACTTTCTAAATTTTATTTGCTGTTTGGGGATTTGAAAATGGTGTTTAACACGTTATTTTTTTTTTGTTTTGTTAAAGTTTGTAAATTAGTTTACTTATCTAAAAAAGAATATTAAATTAACTGAAATTAAATTTTGGCATCAATTTTTTAACTTTTTATCTTCATTAATTTAGTTCAAGAGTTTAAATATATTATTTTTCTACAACTAACAACATTAACTTTTTTGGAACTGAAAATTTAAAATGCTCTGTTTCAAACATTCGTGTTCGAGTGTTCACCACTAGTGACTAAAAGTTATGAGCTCATGCTCAGACAAAGCAAACAGACAAGCAGTGACCATCCCTTTGTTAAAATTTATTATTCTTGGCTATTATAACAAGTGTATCTTTGGTAGCACGACCAACGACCAGTAAACATTAATATTATATTTTACATGACAACATGGCTGGTAGTGGTAATATTCTACAATCTACAAGTAATTTATTTAGCGGCCTTAAAAAGAGTTAATAGCCCCATATCCAAAAGAGTTCTAGTACAGTGGAATGTACTAGATTATATGTCTTTGAAATATATTTCATTAGATATATTGCATTAGTTCACATGAACTATGCCCCAATAGATCTTCCTCCCAAAATGAGCATAAATTGATTCTTTTTGATGATTTTTTGGAACCATGCAATTGTATAAAGAGTTGCTAAGATATGCTTAGTTAATTCATAGATGAAAAATACAAAGTGAGGAGCTTTCACTACTAATCAAAAAGCTTTTTTATTCACCATTCAGCGTCCAGGCCCAGAACCTCTCATCTCCAAAAATCCATGTATTTTTGGAATGTATTTTCAGGTATTTGGGAAAAGAGGCAACATTGAGGATTAATGTGTTCCCCACTTAATTGACCGAATTTTCAATCAATTAACCGTGGAAACATTTTCATGCTTTGCGTTCGTTAGCTATAGTTTTTAATATCAATTAAGCAAGAAAGTCAATTAAGCGAGGTGCAATTAACCGGGGAGTACTGTACCTGTTAGATGTAAATGTAACTATTTTATGATAAACATGAACCAATTAATTGTGGTCAGCAAATTGGGACGTGACACGACACAGGTAGGGCCGGCCCGAGCTAAATTAGTGCCCTGCGCCAGCTTCATCATTAGCGCCCCTCATTTCCAGCTAAAATAAAAAAGATAAGTTTGGTGGCACAACAGCTCGTGGAGAACCAGAGCCTAGTGACTTACAACTCTCAACCATTTCTGTGTGCGTGTTGTTGGCAGGAATGACCTTCAATTTTTTGCCGAGTCCGAACCGCTAGATGAGAAGCACTTATTCAAGACAATTATTCTCTTAGAGGATTTGTCAGTTCCTCACAAGAGCTAGTACCACGGGAAAAATATTTTCTGTTTTTAGGTAGCAGCAGCTGGGACTACCCCTCGTTTGGGTACTACCCATCGTTTGGGGTTATTAGTCGAAAAGGCATTTCCTCAATATACCAAAGATGTGATGTATTTTTTTAACTGTAGGTGTGAATAGGCAGGCAGACTTATTTTTAGAAAAGTTTAAACTTAGCTATATAATGGAAACCAATATTGGTGTGAACTATTAAACAAAAACCAAATTTTGTAATGCTTGTTTAATGCTCAATGCTCACAGCGCCCTGTGCATTTGCACCACTTGTACATATAGCTTGCCTGGCCCTGGACGCAGAACGGAGAGCCGCCCATCACGTGACCTAGGGGTCAAACTACTACAGCAAGTGAAAATCGGATTTGGAAAACCATTACAAGCAACAATTTTTTTTTTTTAATTTATTTGAAAGTCAATTCAATTTTTAACTTTTAAAAACACAAAACATAAAATGCACGACTGCTCTTATGTTCAAGACGCTGAATGTTTAAAAAAAAATGTATATAACAACACGGAAATTATGAGAGAAAAATGTTTAAAAGCATGAAATACGATATTTAAATTAACTGAAATAACTTCTTTGAGAACTATAAACAAAAAAAAACGCCATATTAATATTTAATTGAATATGATTGTATGAAAAAATATTTAAAAGTGTTGGAGCGATTTTCTTAAAAAATTATTTTTATATATCAAATTCTTCAAACATTCTTAAGAAAAATTGTTGGTATGCAAATCGTCATATTTATTTATGTGCATATAAAAAATTAAATTTCAAAAACAATTGAAAGTCCGTTTTTGAGGTTTTGAATTTTCAAAAAAAAATTAAACTCTTTTTAAAAACCAAAAAAAAAATTAAAAATGCACTATGCACTTTTTTTACTTGCGATATAAGCACTATACATAGGTAAGATTTTGGATTCGTGCAAAAAAAAAATTTCGAGATAACAATCAAACATTACATTACGATGATAGCGAACACGAAAGAAGTGGGTGGCATTATTCAACCTGTTTGTCCGTACTTTGAACTTCAGGTTTTTTTGCAAGCCACCGGATGGGAAATTTCAATTTCTCTTAGCACCAAAAATAACGGTACTTGTCCCACAACCGTAAATGAAAAGCTTATTTATCTCAAAAACAGCTTTAACGATTTTGATAATAAGATCAGTGTATTATTGTAGGTATAGTGTACTTTTTGATAAGATAGAAATTAGCCGAAAATCGTTATTAACGGTACCTGACATAAAACGGTTTTTTAATTTTCGATTTCAGTCAAAAATCTTATGCAAAAGTTCTTTTCAAATGCTAATAATAATGCATATCAAAATTTTGAAGAAAAATAGTTTCGGATTTAAAAAAAAAATACAAATTTTTTTTTTGACAATTCAATATTTCAAAAACGAATTGATGAATTTTTTTCAAACTAGGTTAAAAATATATTTTAATACATACTCAAAATTGGCATAGCAAATTTTTTTTTAAAATGTTATTAAAATTTAATATATTAAAAATTAATTATAAAGGTTATTATGGTCTTTACCCCAATGAATGCGTTTCGCCCAGGCATGGTGGTGAGCTCATCAGTTAGATGCCACCATACCCAATCTAAGACGCATTATTTTTGTCAATGGTTACCGAAATTATTCATATAACACTCAGTGAAAGAACTCACTGAGAATTATAGAGAAACGCATTCATTGGAGTAAAGGCCACAGTAACCTTTATTATTGAATTTTATTCATGAAACTCCACAAAAAAAATTTATTTTGAAATAATTATTGATAGTTTTTACTATTAATAATTTGATCCTTATATTTTCTTTAAAACAATTCTTATTAAAAAAAATAATTTTTAAGAAGTCGCTCGAACGATTCTAATTTTGTGTTTCCATATATTCATATTTTTTCAAGTAATCAAATGGCATACTTGTTTTTGAGCTTTAAATTTTTTAACTAGTTGTTTATACAATTAAAAGAACGATTTTGTTTATATTTTTATCTATCATTAATTTCATGTTTTACAAGTTCTTAATTCCAAGCAACTTGAACATAAGAGCAAGTACGTTGCGATCTAGTCATGCATTTTATTTTATCTTATTTGATATTTGTATATAAAAAATTAATCTAAATCTCTTCAGCTAATAATGAGAAAATTCAAAATTAAAAAAAAAAAACGTTTCAATAAGAAGTACTATTTGTAAATTTTTATAATTTTTGGTAGTTTATAGAACGAATTTTAAAAGACAAAAAAAGTTTAATAAAAATCGTAGGAGTCGTTTAAAAAAAAAATTCTTTAACGGTTTTGGATTTTTCGGATTCCTTAACATATTATGTATGGAAGGTACCGTCATTTTTTCATAAAAGTAATATTTTTCTTTAAATGAACCTTACAAAAACCCTTGAATACCGTGTTTTATAAAACTCAAAGTTTTCATATTATAGGTAGGTATTTGATTTTCAAGAAAAATTTTTCAAATTTTTTTAAAAATCCAAAAAATGTTTTTTGGAAAATTTTAGTTGAAAAAACTATTTGCATTGTTTAAAAGCTTCTGTATAAACAAAATTATTGAAATCAAAATAACCATGCTGTAGAAAATCGAAAAATTAAAAATGGTTCTTTGGCGTTTTTGAAAAATGGTTTCCCATCCAAAGCTGGCTTTAATCAGTAGAAATCAGTAGATAGTAGAAATCAGTAGAAAATTCAAAAAATAGAAATTTATTGGATTTTTTTTTAAGAAAAGTTGTGGAGCCATTTTTGAGCAAAATAAGATTTTATTAAATTGCTGAAAAAAATGAAAATAAAAATGTTGGGAAAGCCAATGTATTACAACAACAACAACAAGATCGTCACTGGAAAAATCGGGTCATGTAAATGCCGAATTATTATTATTTTCTACATTGCTGAACACTGCTGTCGGACATTCCAATAATCTTTCCAGTCAGTGCTGGAAAATTAGTTGGTGGGCAGAAAAAATTGAAACGTCAAATTTAGGTTACGACAAATAAAAACAAATAAATATTCAGTCTCGCTCTAGCTCTCGCTTTTACTTTTTATACAATTTTCTTTAATTGTTTTTTAGTTTTTGTGGTGCAAGTATTTAATAAATTTTCACATTCTGCACTTCTGTGCAAAAAAAACCTTTACAACGATATATAACTGCTACGCCTTTGGCGTTTGTAGACCACGTAAATCACACCACAAAATTCGTGTTTGCCGTTTTATTATATGATGATACCAGGCATAAAATTAAATTTATGAAATTAAATTATGAAATTAAAATTTAATAAAAAAATGTTTATTTTTGTCATAACCTTTCACATTAAAATATGATCATTGATAAAAAAAAATTACAAAATTCCAAATTATATTTTCAAACTCAAAAATTGAAATAACCCATGATCCTTTTAAATGATTTTTAAAAGATTCTCCTACAACAGGAGATGATAAAATGGCCTTAAGCTTTGATATACATAGGTAAGCCTAAAAATAAACATCACTCACTCTTGAATAATCGGATATGGGTCTTTTACAATCCCTGGCGATGCTATTCTCAATTTTAGTTGCCCTTCTTGAAATTGTAAAATGTAATCCAATTTTCATTCTTATTGTGAATAAATTTGCTTTGAACTTCAAACATCTCAATAGTCAATTATATTTGTTCAAACAAATAAGAAGTTTCATTGAAAAGCAAAAGCTCTAACCAAAGACGTTAACATAGTATCTACATATGTATGTACAAAGATTCTTATACACTCTCGTATTTCAAGAGCGTAAGGTACCTAATATTTGATCTATTCATCTCTGCCATAGTGTGAAACGAGAAAACTTATCAAATATACCTTCAACGACTCACTATTACTACCTTTATACATTTATATGTATATCACCCCCATCAGCAAGGATGTCACCGATGCGATGTTATGTAGGATATTCGTGTCAAAGTCCCATTCTGAAAGTTTGCCCTTATAACCTAAGTCGGTAACATAACGTTAGTTCCAATTAACCTCTCTAGTTGCCGCTTCACAGGAAAAAGCGCACATAACCCATAGGTAGGTGGTTAGATTGCCGAGAAAACTAGCTGACGGTATAAAGAGCAACTATATCCTTTTTTACGACATCGACCAACCATAATAAATTTAAGAGGATGCCACAGTTTGTATAGGCGACCCGGGGAAAAGATACAAAATCTATTACAAACACCTCTACTCGTCTTATCGAATAATAAAATCCATGTAGATTTATTTGCGTTTTACTGATACCTCTGATGGATAAAAAAAAAAAAAACTAGATAACATGGATCAAAACTTTAGAAATATAAGTTTTTTTAAAACTTCGTAACACAGTTATGTAAATAAATAGTTTTCTTTTTTATTTTTATTTTTAACGGAATTGGTTTTTAAAGTGATTTTCATTTCAATAAAGTGCAAGTAGGGAAACCCATGTAAATATTTGATGCAATGATTAAAGGGCTGACATTTATGTAGATATACACATAGGTGTCGAAAGAGCAGTATTTTTATAAATAAAACAAAATAAATAAATTGATCGAATGAAAAACATATAAACTGAAATGTAAACATAAATAAATGGATTGAAATAAAAAAATTAGCATTACTATGACTATATGTATATGCATACATCAATTAGAGAAGAAAATTAAATAAGCAAATTTTTGAAATGAACAATCTTTTACAATTTTTAACTCTCTAATAGGTACTTAGTATCTAGGTAAAGGGTTTTTCAAAAGGGATGCTACAAAAGCAGAGCGACAGGGACAGCAAACGACGCTATATTTCTTGCTGCTCTTTTGACATTTCTCTTCAGTAAGGTTTGCCATTTCATGATGGAAAGATATACGAGCCAACAACGAGTCGAAATTTTTAAAATTTACTACCGAAATTCGGAGTCAGTGGCCTCAACGTTAAGAGCGCTACGTCCAATTTATGGTCGTCATAATCGTTCTAGCAGATCAACAATTGAGCGTCTAGTGGAAAAATTTGTATCCACAGGCACAGTACAAATGTTCCCGTGCCAGTGAGACAAAGAAGTGCCCGTAGTGTCGAGAATATTAAATAAATGTGTCTCTCACAAGTCGTTCTCAAGCGTTGACCACCAGAAGCGTCGTATGAGCAACAACTTGCAAATAATTAGAATTTTCATCAAAAAATCATCTTCAGCGATGAGGCTCATTTCAGGCTGAATGGCTTCGTCAATAAACAAAATATGCGGTATTGGTCAGGCAGCAATCCACACGTACTCCATGAGTCATCATTGCATACCGAAAAAATTACGGTTTGGTGTGGTTTATGGGCCGGCGGCATCATTGGGCCGTACTTCTTCCGTGATGATCAAGACCGGCACGTTACTGTGAATGGGGATTGCTACCGTTCAATGATAACCAAATATTTTTGGCCCCAATTGGATGATATGGACTTGGAGGACATGTGGTTCCAACAAGACGGCACCACAAGCCACACAGCAAATGTCACAATCAATTTATTGAAAACCAAGTTTGGAGAACGTGTTATCTCACGAAATGGTCCAGTCGCTTGGCCGCCTCGGACCTCGGTCGTGCGATTTGACACCGTTAGACTATTTCCTGTGGAGCTACGTCAAGTCTATGGTCTGTTTCAACAAGTCAGCGACGATTGATGAACTTCGTACGAATATCGAACGTGAAATTGCAGCAGTATCGGCTGATTTATGCTTGGAAGCCGTCGAAAATTGGGTTCAGCGTCTGGACTTCTGCAATCGTGCCCGTGGTAACCATGCAAAAGAAATCGAGTTCCATACATAATGGCATCAAACGTACTTTCACAGGAATAAAGAATTTCATTGATATCCAAAACCGTTTTTGTTTTATTTAAAAAAACCTTTGTAGCGCTCTAATTGAACAACCCGATATATGTATACTTTGCGTCAGATAAACTCAGAAAATCATTTGAGTTTTGGTGAAAAATAGCTTAATAAATTTTCTACATACATAAATGTAATTCAGTAACCAATAAATATGATTTTTCAGAAGAAGCAAATCAAACTTTTATCTGTTTAAAAATATCAAAATCACACAAGAGCTCCAGTTTTCAAATATTTATTGAGAGCCTTGTTTTGTGTGTTAAGTGGATAGTTTTATTTTTTCATAAAATAAAATTGCGAATATTTTTATTTCGAAGCAGGAAATCAAGTCACCGAATTTTAGTCCACTGAGAAACTTTATTCTCAGTAAATGGAAACTAAATCCACTTCAGCGAAGTGGACTTAGTTTCCATAGAAGATGGGAAAACTGAGTGATTTTACTTCCCTTTAAATGTGGAATGGATTTCTACTTTCAATTTAAAAAAAAAGTAGTCAAGAAGGTAACTCGCAATATTATTCAATCTTTTTTTTTTAAATAAAAATATTTCTTTTTTTGAAAAATCTAACAAATTAAATTAGAGAAATTTTCAAACGATTAAATCGAGCGATTTTTCTTTAATTATTTTTAGAGTATTCCCAGCTGAATTTCATTGTCTATTTTCATTGTGTTTTAATTTTGTAATTTAGTTTGTAAGACCCTGAAAATAATCAATGAAAAATCGCAAGATTTTATTTTGTATTTGTGAAACTTTTATTGTTGACAGTAACTTCCGCCTTTATATTTCAAATTGTGTGTGTACTTAGCTCTCATAAAGAGTAGACTGCATTCTCACCTTGAAAACTAAGTTTATTTCAGAACTAACTAAGAGAACTAAGTTCCTCGGTGGACTAAGTTCCCATATCGTGCACCTGTACAAACATTTAATTTATCGAATAGTATCGGCTTTCTTCCAGACATTTGTATTGAAAAAGTCTGATGAACCTAATGGTGTAATAGTTAGTTAATTGGACATTTACGCGAAAGGTATTGTCTGGCCATCGATTCCCATGAGCTTCAACTACACTTCCACTTCCTCTTGTAATAGGAAGTGACAAATCCTCCCAGAATGCTTGCACTTGGTAGAAAAATGGGTCTTTCTCCATATCATTCCTGCTTACATTACGAACACCACAAATGTTTCATAGTTGCAAGTCAAGTTGTTGTGGGCTGAAGAGCAAATTTCGGATTTTGTTCAGAGTCTCTTCATCACCTGGTCATATCTTAAGTATATAATCGGTAGGTATACCCTTTGGAATGCTTTGCTTACGTTGGGCTACTATTTCCAATAACCCATTGTTCGAATTTCAATTAATTCACCCTTCACTATGATTTTTAATATTTTAATTTAATTTTTTATTTTCACCACGCATGCTGCGCCGCTTGGCTAATCTTGCAGACTTACCGGTTTTCGATTTATATGAAAGTTTTTCTAAAGCCGTTAAGTTAAATCATTAAAAATTTGATATTTTTAGCTTAGATGTAGATATTGGTAATTTAATTTGAAATCGATTATGCACAATTAATTTTAATATTTTTTTTATTATTAGGTAATCTTTTTTGCTTACCTATGCTGTTTTGAATGCCTTGCAAGTTTTCTGCAGAAGCTTATCTTGTTTTTAAGCCTCGTTTGTTAAAATTTCAAGACTGTTGTTTCGCGATAATTTATTTATTATTGTTTATTTCTTTCTTCCTATCATAGTCTGCGAGCTGACCATCATAGCGACAACGTAAAAAAAGGATGCCAACGGATAGTTTTAGTTGAAAAATTTATTAAAACTACTGATTGGACAAGCTTTATCAGGTTACATTGGTTAGGTTGCATTTTTGGTTAAGTGTACTTACAATAATTAGCAACTTCGATAAAAGGGGTATCGAATGAAAGGTAAGACTACCTTCTACAAGATACCAATGTTCGAATACACCTTTGTTTTGGTTTTTCCCTCGAATTCCGAACACTTTAGTAAAATTATGGATTTTTTAAAACTTTGACGAAAATCATTAACAATTTTATAGCAATCGTGTGAGCTCTTGCTGAGAAATTTAGAATAAAACAACAAAAAATGTACGGGGTATTTAAGAAATAATTTGCTTTTTTATATGTTTACTTGTATTGTATACATAACTTAAGCATACTCGTATTATATAAAAATACATAAATGAATGCTAAAAGTGTGTTCAAGCCCTCAAAATCTCAGTGGCCTAGCTACCATTTTAATGAAATTCGGCTTTTACTGAACTGAATTCTTGTCTTAAATTTTTTTGTGTGTCAAAAAGTGATTTTTTTTGGATGTAAAACCATTTTGAAAATGGTTATTTTCTTTCTTATTTTCGGTTTTCTTCAAAGCGGTTAACTTGATCTTAATATTTTTTTTATACAGAAGCAATGCCAACAGTTTTCCCTACAAATATTTTCAAAAAAATATTTTTTAGATTTTTAAAAAATGTTCACATTTTGTTTTTTAAAAATCAAATATTATGAAAACTAAATGGTCGATTTTTAAAAAACTCGGTGTATAAGGGTTTTTAGTGACTATATTAATAGTATTCTTCGTTCGCATTGAACGATTTTGAATGTTCTCATTATCGGCTGAACAGATTTAGATGATTTTTTTTACATACAAATTTAAAACAAGATGACAAAATTAAAAAAAAAAAAATTTGAATTTTTAAAAAAAGTTTCAAATTTATTTTTTAAAAAAATCGATATCTCAAAAATGGGTTGACAATTTTTTTTTAATTTTATTTATATATGCTCACAAATAAATACTTATAATTTGCATACCAAAAATTTTCGACAAAAATAACTTAAAAATTTTATATATAAAAAATTGTTTTTTCCATAAAATCATATTCTATCAAGAATTAAGATGGCGTTTTTTTTTTATCTTAGACTCTTAAAAAACTTATTTAAGCTATTTTAAATATCGAATTTCGTGCTTTCAAACATTTTTCTCTCATAAATTCTATATCTTTACACATAGAGTTCTTAAACGCTCAGCGTCTTGAACATAAGAGCAAGTACGTGTCGCAAAGTCTTGCATTGTTTTTTTTTTTTTTGAAAATCAAAACATAGCTATGACGAAAACAATACATAATCAAAACCATTCAATACTTAGTACTTAGTTTTTAAGACTTTCTAAAATATTTTGAGAAAATAAAACACTTATGAAAAAATAACGGTACTTTAGATACAAATGTTAAAAAAACATTAAAAAAATTATTTTTTTTTCTTAAAAACGGCTTTTATGATTTTTATAAGACTTTTTCTGCTTACTTAAATAAGTGTGATCTGCTACCATAAAATTAAAAAAAAAATACACTTAGCAACTATTGGTAACATGTATATTGTTTTGTTTTTTTAATTCCGAGTTGGATAAGCATCAAATGGCTCTAAAAAAAAATTTGTTTCAATGTTTTGAATCGAATAAGGGCTATTCTAGACTATGTCTAATTTAGAGACCACCCTAATGTACATAATTTTATTTTTATTTGCACATAAATAAATAATTAAGATTTGCATACCAAAATTTTTCCTTAAGAATGTTTTAAGAATTTGATACACAAAAACTAATTTTTTTCAAAAAAAACCTTTTTCCATACAATATATTTGATTGAATAATTTCGAATTTCTTGCTTTAAATATTTTTCTCTCATAATTTCAATGTCAATACAATTTTTTAAGTGCTCAGAGTCTTGCGACCCATTCTTACATTTTTTTGTATGACTGTGAATTTATTGCTAGTTTTATTGTTAATTGCAGGCTTGCCAGATTGGGCTATTTATCAGAAATTGGGCTATATTTTTCGGAAATTTCCGACCAAAATTTCAGTATGACAGCCCAATCAAAATTGGGCTACTAATAGCCCAAATCGTATCTTGGGCAATATTTTTTTTCGTATAAATAAATCACTGAATAGTCCCAATTTTTTGACGCAATAATAATTGTTTTCCATTTGTATAGGCTTAAGACAGCCTAGTGCGCAGATCGAGATAAAATTTATCTCCCATATAAAATTGTTCCCAGAACAAATTTTATATCGGATTTTTTTCCAATCAGTACGCAGCTCCAGCGCATAATTTAACGTTCGTAGTCGCTTTACATGAAATGTCAAAACTAAGTCTCCACTTCAATTTGCGCGGAAAAATTGTGAAGTTTTATTTTTATTTCGGTTTTTATAAACTAAAATCATCTCCCTGCTTCATATTCATACTTTCCATTATTATGACGTTTTGAGGACGCATGATTAAAATGTAAAAATTAAATGCGTAAAGAAAATGATAACATCAGAATTGAGAACAGAATATATAGAACAGCTGTTTTAAATCAATCAGTGGCGTAGCTAATGGGAAAGGGCAGACAAAAGGGCCTCATACAGATTCAGAAAATATTCTCTTCTATACTCAAAATTTAAATTTATTTCCAAATCGAGTTGAAATCAGCAAAGCGATCTAACAAAATCAAGTGGATTTCTGGAGGAGTAGAAAACTCTGATTATTTCTGATTTTGGCATAGCTTCACAGACAGAGAAAGAACTATTTAACGCAAAAAGTTTATTTTGTTCCAAATGTCTACCAATTTCCGGAAAAGTAAAAAAAATTAAAAATTTCGGAATTCTTAGAGGTTTCTTAAACCAACGACATCGTAGCCATTTTTCAATGGAATTTGACAGTTAATGGGTTGACAGATGACAAACTATGTTTTGATGAAAAAGTACATTTTAATCCAAATGTCAACCAATTGCTTTAAAATCACTTCTTTGCATAGAAGTAAAAAAATCAAAAATTTCGTAATTTTCAGAAGTTTTTTTTAATGCATCGCCATCGTAGCCATCTGTCAATCTAATCTGACAGTTGATAGCTTTAAAGAGGAAGGAAAAACTATAGTTTTACGAAAAAAGTTCATTTTTGTCCAAATGTCAACCGGCAAGTCGCCTTCTCAAGAGAAATAATAGAAATAAAAATTTCAGGCTTTTTAGAGGTATTTTTATCCATCCACATTATATTGTTCCCCAACAAGCGCAGGCGCTCAACTTTTCTTGCTCTGCAAATGCTTTGACAGAATCTGATTTCTGTATATAAAATTTTTAAATTTGTGAACTAAAGGAAATCTTATAATTTTTTTAAATTTCTATCTACGCTACTGTTCTCATTAGACTTTTGTTTTATCTCTACAACTTTAGAATTTTTCTTGAGAAAAAAATTTTTAAATTTGTCTTTGCTCGATCTGCGTACTAGGCGGATAAATTCTTGACTCAAGGGTAACTAAGGCAAAAGCAAACATTTTAGCCTTGCATATTATTTAATATTATTCACAGAATAGGTGGAGAATTGTTTTGAACAATTTAATTTTTTTACGCATGGAACTGTAATTTTTTGTGTTGTGAGCAAAAAAATTATTTTATTTTCCGTTTTTTTTAGAATACTTTTTTTTATTTTTTTGGGCTACTATTTGGGCTACTTTCTAGCGGAACTTCGGTTCTGATTTTGGGCTACAAAAATTTCTAAATAGGGCTATCGAACTTGTCCAAGACTTGGCAACTCTGGTTAATTGCGTTAAGGATTTCCATTTAATTTTAACACTTTCTCTTTGATTAAAATTATTAAAAGTTAAGAATACTGAAATAAACAATTAAAAAAGCTTAAGAACTGCTGTTGACAACTACTTAAAATTAAGGATACAAAAATTAATCTACTTTGACGGAATACAATATACCAAACCATTGATTCATAATTTCTTTTCAGATTATTATTTGCTTATTCCATCAGTGCATTAAAAATATTAAAACCAACCCACCCGAAAATTTAAACTTGTAACTAATATTACCTAAAATGTGAAGGCATTAACTACTGAAATTTTAAAATAAATCGAATAGAATAAAAAATGCACATTAAATATTCATATATGGGAAAATTCCCAGGATAGAGAGTGGGGGGTTTTTGAGTTTGAAATGTGATAGTAAAAAGTCCATAGGAAAAAAAAAAAACATTAGTTGGTAGCGTTGTATTTTTTATAGCCAGGGAAGGAAAGAATTCCTCTCTTTTTCCCTCTACGGATGCCTATTATACCTGTGATTCTTTCGCCGAAACGTATGTAACTTTTTTTTTATTAAATTAAACTTTATAATTTAAATTTCCCTTCAAAACTACTGGGAAATGAAATCCCTGGTAAATTTAATTTTAATGGATGGTGTGCATATATGGTATTTTCTAAATAGGTAAATATGTTTGGCAAAAACGATATAGTTTTTCTATTTAAATATGAATTTTTGGTCTATCTTAAAAGTTCATTTCATTTAGTTGTTTCTTTTTTAGTGCTATAAGAGTAAGAGGCATAGCCTTAATGTATAGAAAAAAAATTAAAACAGTTCTTTTGAATAAAGTATTTATGAAAACAAATTGCCTTATGATTTTTCAATATTTTGCAGATATAAAATCAATCATATCAAATACTGTCATAGAAACACATTATCTATTTCAAAACGAACGTATTTCTGTTTTCGGTCTACTGGAAAATGTAAACAAAAATCAGTAAGGCCGACGGTTCCAAAACTTATTTAGCTGTGGAACAAATTTTTTTACTAGCCAAAAATGAAAGACAAAACATTTCAAAATCTATTTATTTGTAACCTCAAGATTGTTCTGTGGAACCCTAGAGTTACCCGGAACACAGTTTGGGAGTCGTGGAGTTTGGCCACTCGCTTCTCACTGCCTCATTTATAGGTATCTTGCATTTCCTAAGTAAGTTAAAATTTGTAACCTCATTTCATATTTCATCTGGATTAAACATATATCCCTGCGAAAACATAGTTGAATAGATGATGTATAGAGATGAAGGATTCATTTGAGTGCACTAATCTCGACAAAAAGTCAATGATTAATAATTTATAAAATACTTGAGGCTCAATATCCAGTAGCTCTGATTTAGTGCCTAATTAAAATTTGTTTACCACTTAATTAATTTCCTCATGTCTGAAATTTCTACTCACCTCCATAGACTTGGAAATCTGGCAGTTGTGTGAATATTATGCCACTTATATGCATACATACATAAACCTGAAGCCTGTGAATTAAGTAGAACTAGGTATACATACCTATATTATAATATATTGATCCAAACACACATTCTTAATTATTTACATTCCCAATTATCGAATTCGCCTAATCGAATCCGTCAACCTTAAGTGTATTTTATTATCCAAAGAAATACCATTTTCATATAACTGAATCCCATGATATAGCATCAGATACGTGTTTGTCTTGTAGAAGATATTCATACATCTACATACAAAATGAATGAATGTCGACATTAATAAAATATAGGTGAAGTAGTTGTTGAAAGTTGTTAACATTAAGGTTAATAGGTTTTCATTACAATAAATTTGGATTGATTGGCAAAAGGACTTATTACCAATATGGTGTTATTTCTTGGGATTTATATCACATTCAGTGTTGATAAATGTACAAATGCACATTTGTACATAAGATTCATATACTTATAATATGAATATGCCAGGACCTTGTGGATTGTGGTTAACGCTTTAAAATTGCTGAGAAAATTAATGTTTTAGAAATTGGTTTTCAAATACCTTTATTGACAATGTGAAGCTATAGGGATTCAATAAAAACGCTGTTTAATGCAACGAGTACTTTATTTGAATATATTACAATTGAATAAACAAAGCTAAATTATGATCTTGGAGAAAATTTGAGAAAAAAAAAATGTTTGAATGAGCAATAGGGTAATTACTCAAATAAAGATTGCTTTTAAATTTTTTGTATATCGTCCCCTGATTGCAAGAACTAGGTAACTCAATTTTAACAAGGTTCATAGATACCTAGCAACTAGAGAACGATTCAAAGATTAATTTTTATGTTTCTCACACTCATGAATATCTTATATTTTTCAATTGTAAGACAATATAGTAGAAAAGTCTTAAAAATTGCATAAAATAAAACCGTTTTTGCCGAGATAATGTAAAAACTGAAAATTGAGTTACTTAAAGTTCTTGCAATCAAGAGACGATATGAAAAAATAATTTTGATGGTTAGTGCATCAATAGTTGAACAGTTTAAGTAGTCTCCTTAAACATTATTACAAAATCAGTTCACCAATTGACGGGATCTATTGGAATAAGTCAAAAATAAGAAATAAAGCGCAAAATATCAAAATAAGTATTTGCTTAGACCAGTAGCGTAGCTAGATAGGCAAGGGCCCTGCGGTTGAAAATAAAATGGGGCCCTTTAGCAGAAATTTATTGCATTTTTGATTTAAAAAAAGGTTACTAGATACCTATGTAATATCATAGGAATTTTTTGCAAAAACCGTCAACATAATATATCCCTCAGGCATAAACTCTAAGGTATTACTATTTTAATAATAAGACATTGGTGGTAAACAAATTTTTTGTGAAATATTTCAAAAATCGTTGGTCAAATCATAAATGCTATGGGAAAATTCCGTCTTGTAATAGCATAGTGAACAACGCTTTAAGCCTTTTAATTAATTATTTGCATGATTGGTTTACAGTTTAATGCAAAAAAAAACATTGCTGTCATGAAATGTCTTGCAAAACATTGCACTGCCAATTGATTTGCATGCGAAAAAAATGAAATAAAATAAAAAATTTTTTTTGGATGGTCGGCTTACACTTCCAAAAAAAAAAAAATATATGTATTCACCTCAACACATTATTTGCATGCAAATGGTTTTTGCATCTAAAAATTATTATTTTCCATTTTTAGGCCTATAGTTCATTAAATTGATTGATTTTTTGTTCGCATGGGAATTATAAACTAGGCTTTAAAGTTTAGGATAGGACCTGTTTTTGGACTAGTTCGCTTCTTATGCAAAGCGAAATTTTTCCGTGACATTTTTCCGTCACAACAAAAAAGTATGAATCGTCACTAGTAGCAAAAATAAAAAAAGGAAAACGCAAGTAATTACAGAAAGAAAATAAAATAAATAATAATATTATGTAAATGAAACTTGTGTTGTCAAAAAAAAAAAATTGGAATCATTTCCAAATAATCTGCACACCTTGCAAAAATCTCGGCCATTATAACAGTACTGCAGAATCAATGTAAAAATGACATTTTTCATTTATGATCTCATGTGTAATCTGATGGAATTTTTCGATTTGCATCGCACCGAAAAAAACGATATCGTGATATTCCTTCATTTCTTCTAAATAGCATTGAATTTTTCACCAAACAGCAATGTCAATTTCAGAAGTTTATTCACACGCTAAAATCTTTACTTGTCTTGACAATGATTTAAAACTAAAACACTGGTATTGTTTTGAAAAGGAATTATTAAAAACTTCTATTTTCAAAACAGACAAATTGTACTTAATATTTAATATCCAAAACAAACCAAGCGAAAATTCTCTTAGGACAAGAAATTCTTTCATTTTCGCTTTGAAAAATTTGTTTCTGTCAGTCTCTGGGGCCCCAAACTTTCGAGGCCTTGGGGCGCCACCCTCGCTGGCTTAGACAGAATTATGTATCATTTCTTTTCCAAATATAATGCATTAGGTCTTCGATAAATTCTGTCTTTTTGACCTTACGAGTAGAAAGGTTTTTATTTAAATTTGAAGAAGATAGACTTTCGAATATTCAGTTTAAATAAAAAAAAAATTGACATTTATTTTAAATAACTCACAAACTTATCCGATAAAAATATCAAAAATCTCTCTCTTTGCATTCAGTTTAATTGTATGCACTCATGCTTGCAAATCATTCGTAAAATTTAACCCCTCATAGCTCTCACCATAGCTACATAGGTATCACATCAAATGATTTCTGAAAACTTTCTGCCACCACTTTAGTCAACTTGTTACTGAGATTCACCTGATTCAACTTGAGAGCCACTAGAAAAAGAGCAACTTTTTTTTTGTACCCATCAGTTTCACACAAATTTCTCAACTATGGTCACTTGAAGAAGACTGACTTTATTTTTCTTTGTCGATGATTAAGAAAAAAAAAATAGAATAAAATACTTTTTTTTAGTTCTTGGACTTATCCTCTTCGAAACACTTGTAGCAAAACCATAACCAAAGTATATTTGAATTTCAAGAAAGAAAATTCATAACAGAAGCCTTGAGTTCTTTAGTAAATAAAAAAAAAAAATTTTATTCACATTTTGTTTTTATCTTTTTGCTAGTCTGTAAATCAAAGAAAAAAAATAAGAAACAAAAGTTTCCTGAGAAATTTAATTATTTTTTAAATAAATGTATGTGAATGTATCTAATACGAATGTATCTTAAACCAAGACAATTTTGATCAGGATTGACTGGACCTTTAACTGAAACTGACCTTGATAAAAACTTGGGTTTGAACTCTTTCCATATTTTTGTTTTCAATTTTTAAATACATACCTACATAAATTTGCCATAACCGAGATTTAAGAAAGATTCTTTTACGTTATATTGATGACATTTATTGTATAAAATGGAGGATAAGAAATAAATCTAGGCACCTTAAAAATACTAAACAAAACGTTAATTGACTTTTCGTGTCGAAACTATTTTTGTCTAATTCGCCAATTTCAATGTTTTGTCTATATTTATTTATTGAGTTTTTGGAATACAACGTCTTTTCCCGTGGACCTAAAATCAAAGTAGGTATATCTTTAGTATGAATTCCCAACACGAAAAATCTTGAGAAAAATATTTCCTTATATTTTCCTAAATACATATAGGTACATAAGTAGTTTTTTTTTTTTTAATTCATTTTTATTTTTCAATTTTCTTAAAACTATCTTAAAGCTAGACAAAAATTCATAAAAACTAGCCTACTTATCGATATCTTAAAACTAACTTACTGGCCCCAGTCGGGCGCTCTAAGTTAAACTATAATAATTTAATGCTAATGCCTTTCGGCCTTAGAACTATCTTAATACTAAATCCGGGTTGGTTTTATTTTTACCGAGAAGAATTTACATAAGTAGTAGGTAGGTATACAATAATTTAGATAAATGTTTTTGTGAATTAAAATTAAGGAAAGTTTATTTTTCATTATCTGAAAAGAAGTCGCTATTTTGCACAATGACAGTTTATATACGCAAGGTATTTCCAAATTGATCACCAATGCTTCCTCTAGAATCCAAAATATTTTACAGTGGGTAATGGTCACTTCGACTGAGGCAGGTGTGCAGAAATTTCACAAAAGGGGGGGGGTTTCCTTGTTTTGCATAGCTAAAAACTATTTAAAAGCAAAGATATCTTAAAAATATTGAATGAGACGTGTTTCATATCGCATAGAGTTCTTTTTTTAACTTGATAGTTTATTCCAATGGGGCGTTAGAGCCCCCAAACTCCCCCCTGCTTACGGATCGAACACTACAAATTTTGCAAGCACTCACTACTGCCAAATTAGTCTGGTACATTTCTTTCCATAAAAGTTTATATTGTATTTTTATTCTGAATTGTGGGTTAGTTTTGATTTTACCCCTCTTTTATGTTTTTGAGGGTGCTGAGTCCGAATCTGACTAAAATTTCGTGACGCAACATGGAATTAAAATGCAAAAAAAATACGCAAAAATGCATTTTCGGAGTTTTTCACTAATGGCTAGAAAACTACCAATGATTCGAAAAGTACATTAAAGTACTATTGAAAGTATACACAATTCTCAATAAATCTCTATCCGAGTCCTTTTTCTGCGACAATTTATTTGGACTGAAGTGCTAATTCCAATTTGACTTATTTTTACTGTTTTTGAAAATCCGCTTGAAGGCACTTAGTAGCTACTTTATGTGAAAAATTTTAATTTTTGTCTGTGACATGAACCAACATATACTTTTCTAATGGTCTTTGATGCGTTGAGCTTGAATCTGTTCTTGAAATCATAGCATGTCATGTTTTTGAGATATTTGAATAAAAAATGCGTTTGTTTATGCAAATTTGGGGTTATTTTTTTTTGTCGAGGTAGTTCTTTTCGAAAAAATGTTTATAATCAATCTAAAGTATGAACATTTTACTTCAAAATTCTTTTTGAATTTTTCATATACATTTATTCATCTTCGAGAAATCGTTAGCTTTTGCCTTAAGCTAAACGTAATTTGAAAAATCCAGTCAATTTGCATTTTTATAGCAATTTTTGTATGTTGGTCACGAAATTTTAGTCGCAAACCTCAGTTTCGAATTCAGCGCCCGCGAAATCATAAAAGAGGAGTTAAATCAAAACTACCCCACAATTTGATCGCTAAGACCCTTTTTGAGCACAGATTGACTAGACAAATAGATAAGCTAAAATATATTCAAACGCCAGATTAGCAAATCAAAATTATTTAAAATTTTTGAAGGAAGAACACAAATAGATGAAAAACCTATCGTTTATATTTGAATTTCAAATTAAAAATGTTAATTTCCTACTCAGCACTGAAAACCGCATTAATTTTGAAGGCATTAGGGTAGGTAGTTTGGGGCAACAAATCAGTAATATCACTTTGGATGCGAATATTTTACCAACCAGACCAGCGAGGATGTATCGATAGGCTTTGAATAGACCTTTCCATTGATGTATGTCACGATTTATTTTATTAATATTAAAAAAAAAAAGATTACGCAAACTTACGCAAGTCTACGCAACTTTACGCAAGTCTACGCAAGTTAACGCAAGCTTACGCAAGTAACTTTGGATGCGTATATTTCAAGAACCGGACATTTTTCAGTTTTGAAAAGCTCTGGAAATTTTTATCGGTTTTTGTTTTTTTTCTATTTTCTACAGGGCTTGGTTTTGGAAATATCGTAATCCAAACACATTGAGGTAGGTATTTGGAGGCAGAAAATCAGTCAAATTACTTTGGAGAGAATATTTCCTTATTCATAGGATACAAATTTTTTTTCCATATGTCAATTGGGTTTGAATAGACCATTCCACGAACGAACGGCACGATTTATTTCATTAAATTGGAAAAAAAGTTAGCTTTTTTTTTTAAATGGCAAGGGGTCCATAGTTTCTTCCGAAATCCATGAAAAATTTGTGAATACATTTTTACGTTTTTGGAAAGGTGTTCATAACTGAAAACTGCACCAATTTTGAAAGCTTGGTTTGTTAGATATTCGCATTTATTCGCATTTAGTAAAATAACATTGGATGCAAATATCTAATGAACTAGACATTGCAGAGCTTTAACGTTTTTTACAAATCAAAAAAAATATTATCTTGAAAATTTTGGTAGACAAAACTATTCATATTTTAATAATTGTAATCAGAAATACCGTTTTGAAGAGAATCGCAAATAAAAAAATTGGTTCTTTGGAAGGTAGGTATTATTAACAACATTTTTGGATATATGGTTTCCTATCCAAAGGTAGCCTTTAATAAAAGAATTTTTTTTCTCAATAACAGTTGTGGACCCATTTTTGAAAAAAATAAGAATTTGTAAAATGTTTAAACAACATGTGTGACAGGCTCAATTATTTTTAATTTGAAATAACAAGCCTGATCAATGGCAAGTCTGATCAAAATCTCGAGTTTAAGTTAGTAAGAGTTTTTTACGAATGCATTTCTTGACGTCTAAATTTGAATAAAAGAAAATAAAACTTTGAGTGGGGTATTATTGAAATTAAATTATATTTTGAAAGCAATTTAATGTGTGCTTTGAATTAAATTTTAAAAAATTGAAATTAATTATTTTTTTCTTCATGATACATATATATATTTCCTCTATCGGATTAAAATATCATTATTATCTAAAATGACGAATGAACTTATCTTACTTTTCTCCATATTCAGTAGAAACTTCATTTCATTATAAGCTGCACAATTATTTCACTGTGTAATAAGTAAATAAAATGTTTACATACCAATAATTGTTTCAATCCAAATAATCCAAATAGTAGGTACTAATAGATGAGTTTTTTACAAGGACTAAATAAATTCTTTCTGTTAACAACAATTTTGATTAATCAAGAATCAATTAAATTTAAATTAGTTTCATTTTATATTGATGAATCAATTTTCACCGCAAATATTTGACACGAAAAGCCACTAAGCTTTTTTCACTTAGCATTTTTTCACAGTATGAAAAATTGGTTTCCCCTTGAAGACAAGTAGTGAGGAGAAATGTTTTTTTTTTTTTAATATTGAAATGAAGGCATGTAAACACGATCGATAGCAACGCCAATTAACAGTTTGAAATGTTTTTTCTTTTTTTTGTGTGTTCTGACACCAGAGTTGTTTCTGCAATTTATAATTCTTTTACCACCGACTGACAGTTGTTGTTATAGATTGAATAGAAAATAATTTCCATCGAAGGTATCATTTCAAACAAGTTTTCATTTACGCCCCAAAAATCTTGCCAATTTAAAATAAAATTTGAAATCCTTATTTGTGTTTTTTTTTTGTAATATTTTGTGTAGGTGATGCCAGGGCTGGAATCAAATTTGAAGAGGATTGAAGGCAATGAAAGTTTTGAGGTTAACTTATCAATTAATAGACTGAATCATAAAATTGAAACGCTAATTTTATAAACCACATAAGTCACCGTACAAGAAAATTAGACCACACTTTATTAAAGGTTGAAATGAATTACGAGGCAACCATTAATTGCATTGCTATAAAATACTGTTATAAAAATGTACGCGAAAAGGTAATTTACTGGTCTAAGGAACTTAACAGACCAATGCGCGCATATAGAAAGTTAAAGCAAACGTTTACAGCAAGAAAAGCATATTGAAAAAAAATGCGAACTTTGTATGTGGTTTTTGAAAAGACCGATTCAATTCATCTATAGCCTTTAAATATGGGTGTTAAAACTATCAATATTAAAGCTGATGAGTTTTGGTGGAGAGTTTTTGTATGGGGATCTTTAGCATTTCCTATACAATATACCCTAAACGAGGACCAGGCCTGAATTTTTGGGGTTGGAGTATATGCTGCTAACCAAAACGGCAGTGTATCAATTCTAAAAATGGCAGTTCCCAGCAGGACCGCATTTACTTGCTCTTCTAATTCAACGCTAAAACTAAAAACATTCCACAATGCCAATTATTCATTAACTAAATTTTCCAGGTTCAAGTTTGGATGATGGAAAAATCTTACTCTTACATTTTCAAAAGAAACCTTTTATTTTACTTAAAACTTTTTGTTTTTCAACACAATTATGTGAAAACAAACAATTTTAATGAAAGTTTTTTTTTTTAATGAAAAAGTTGAACTTTAAGCTTGAACTTATCCTCTAATGCTAGGTTTTCATTTGTCTTTGAATTGACACAGTTTGACAGATAACGATTTGGTCTTTAAACGACGCAATTGCAAGTTGATACATGATCGTTCGTCTTTTTAAGGACAAAGAAATTTTGACAAAACTTGTTTGTCAGTTCATTGACAGCTATTTCCATTTTGGTTCGTCTTTTATGACCTGACACTCACTGTCAATGAGCAAATTTTCACAACTGTCAGTAATCTTCAATGATATCTGTAGTGGTTCGAAGAATTATTATTTTTATAGAATTTTTGGATTGAGTTACAAATAATTTCGAACTTCTGTACCTTTTGTATTAACGATTTTGGATCATTTTATTTTCAACTTTAGGAGTTTATTTTCTGTCTCTTCTTATTTTGTTTTTGTCAGGGACATTATTCTCTAAAGTGTATGGAAAATAGCTATAAGCATATACATCTATGTCATTTCACACTTTTACTTTTTTTCTTCTTTTTTTATAACATAATCGGCCAAATTTTTAAAATCACATTTAAATTGCCTTGTATCAGCTGTCAAATTAGTGTCATTCATTGACAAGGAATAAAAACACGCTGCCAAACAAATTTCTTTGTCAGTTAAAGACAAAGAGACATTTCTTCCACTTGTCTTTCAATTTTGTTGCCTTTCATTGATAAACAGTGTCAGTTCAAGGACAGCAAATAAGGGCTATTTCCACTTGTTATTTTATAAAATGACTCAAAAAACGCGTTGTTTGTCAGTTGGTAAATAACAAGCGGAAACAGCATAACACAATGTTTTTCAATGGTTTTTTCATGATATACAATTTGTATTTCCAGTAGTTCTTGAAATTTCTGAGGTCAATAATAATATATAATTGATTTAAGAACGACTTTTAAATAAATAAATAAATTTGGTGGCACAACAGCTCGTGAAGAACCAAGGCCTAGTGACTTACAACTCTCAACCATTCCTGTGTGCGTATTTTTGGCAGGAATGGAGGGGACCTACAATTTTTTGCCGAGTCCGAACGGCTAGATGAGAAGCACTTATTCATGACAAGTATACTCTTGGAGGATTTGTCAGTTCCTCACAAAAGGCAGTACCTCGCGAAAAAAACCTTTCTGTTTTTTTTTTTAGGTGGCAGCGGCTGAGAATCGAACCCAGACCTTTGGCATGACAGTCCTACGCACTAACCATCATGCCACGAGGAACGATTTTACTGAACTTAAAAAATTATTTGATTGCTAAAGTCTCAAAAATACAATCATGATTTGACAGATTTTTTTCTTTGTGACCATCAAGATTCTACTTACAAATTAAGTCTCTGCAAAATTTAATTTCATTCTTGAATAGTGAAAAAAAAAATAGTTAATGATATTTTCAAAAAAACATTTTGAAATTTTTCACAAAATATTTTCATGAAAATTTTTGGCATGCAAGAAACTATAAAATTCCTATCAGCCACTAATGATAAAATTCGAATTTATCATATTTGATATTTTTGTTATAGAAATTTTGAGAACATACCGACAAAGAATTTACAATTTTTAGAAATTGAGACAGTTATCTTGCTCAAAAAGAACAAAATTGAACAAAAGTGTAGACCTCCACTGAGTAGTAGTTGCTTTTGATAGTATTCACCGTTTAAGAGTTATACATGAAGATCCTATATATTTGACATTTGGGCCTTTTTCAATCGCTTTATCTTTTGACCAACCATTAAAAATAAAATTTGACTGCTATTAGATAGTAAATTTAAATTTCTACAATTTGAGCTTAAATTTTTTCAACAACTTAGTAATTTAAAATCTAAAATCAAAAAACCATTTTTTTTTATTTTAATCAAATTCTTAAAATAGTTACCTACTTATATCTTTTGAATGGTTAATTTTAGAAAATAGAAATATTATTTTTGTAGAGTTTCACATATTCTACAAACTTTAAATGAAGTACCTTCGATAACATTAACTATTTAAGAGTTGTAGGTACGTAAAAATTCGGTATTTTTGACATTTGGACATTTTGAAATCACAATACCTTGTAAAAAACCACTCATACGGGAAAAGTGTTTGCCTACCTTTTAGATAGAACACTTTGACGTCTTTAAACTGAGCACATATTGATTTTGAACAACTTAGTCATTTGCCAGTCAGTAAGTAAATAGCTATATTTTTTAAACCAAAGGTCTTAAGAAAGAAAGTGTATCATAATTTTTTGTAGCAAATTCCATGATCTACAAAATTTCCTATTATTATTTTTCGATAGCATTCATCGTTCGAAAAACCAACTTTTTCGCCGCTTGACTTTGAATAATTTGTTTATGCTCGAATGGGATGATTTGCTATGCCAAAAGGAAAAATTTCAGTCTTATCGGAGTTTTGGCTAAGGGTTAAATGTCTAGTTTGACTCAACTTAAATGGCTTGAATCATTTTAATTTTCATATAGGTATCTATCCACTATTTTCATGGTGACTTTTTTAAAGATTTTATTTTTCTTAATTTTGAATTACGGACAGTTATTAAAAAATGCGAAGTAAAATTTTCGCACATTTCTACATTATTCTCAGAAATTTTCCATTTAATCTGTAAACAAAAAAACTAAGACGGTTTTGTTGTCATTCTAAATTTATTTGTTTTCAATTTCATTATTCAGATAGTTTCCGTGACAAAAGGTTAAATTTAAAAAAAAAAAAAACAAATATAAAGCTCCTCTTTTGATTCCCTTACAAAAGAAATCATATTCAATGACATCAATTCCACAAAATTATATTTCTATTGTTCTTTTATTATTCTTGTCTAATAGAGACAACTATCATCAAAAGGATTATAGTAGAATATATTTATTTAAATTCTATATAAATAAAACAGAGAAGTTGTGAATGAATAATAACGGTCATCCATTGTTTTAAGAATTTTTGCAACAACCAATTAAAATAAAACGCACGACTGAGTCGCACGTACTTGCTCTTATGTTCACAGCGCTGACGGCTTCAGAAAATTATATGCAAAGATATGGAAATTATGAGAGAAAAATGTTTAAAATCATGCCAAATACGATATTTAAATTAGCTAAAAAATTTCTTTGAGAGTTTGAGTGAACAAAAAGAATGCCATCTTAATTCTTTACTGAATATGATTGTATTAACAAAAAAAGATTTAAATTGTTGGAGCGGTTTTCTTAAGAAATAGTTTTTATATATAAAATTCTTAGAACATTTCTTAGGAAATTTTTTGGTATGCAAATCTTTAGTGTTTATTTATGGGCATATAAAAATAAAATTTAAGAAAAACCGTTTTTGAAATATCGAATTTTCCAACGAAAATTTTGAAATTTTTTTTCAAAAAATTCAAAACTTTTTTTGAAAATTTTGGTATGCAATATTATTTAATCTTATCTGAAATTTGTATGTCTTTAAAAAAATTTATCTAAATCAAAAAAATTCAAAATAAAAAAACATGTTCTATGATAGGTACCTACTGTTAATAGTTGCTTAGTGCAAACTTTTATAATTTTTTGTAGTAGATCGTATTAATTTAAGTATATGGAAAGAGTTTTATCAAAATCATAGGAGTCGTTTTTGAGAAAAAAATATTTTCCTTTCCGGTTTTTTAACTTTTGTATGGAAGGTACCGTTATTTTTTCATTAATGTAAAATTTTTCTAAAGATATTTTAGAGAGCACTAAAAAACTCTTAAGCATCGAGTTTCAAAAAACTCGATCATATCGTTTTCAAAATATTTGTTTTTCAAAAAAAATTTGAAACATTTTTTAACAATTTAAAAAATATTATTTTTTAATTTAAGTATCCAAAAATTTTTATATTTTTTTGAAGCCCCTGTATAAAAATAATTGTAATTAGTCAAATCAGTCGTTTTGAAGAAAATCGAAAATTAAAAAATGGTTCTATGTGAGGTATGTACCATTCATAGCCATTTTTTGAAAAATGGTTTTTCACCCAAAGGAAGCCTTTACTAAAAGTAATTTACTGAATTTGTTTTTTAGAAATAAAAGCTGTCGAACCGTTATTGAGAAAAATACTTAAATTGCTAAAAAAGTGTGTGTGTTCAATCTGATAATACTTTTTTCGGACTTGGTCTTTTTGACAGCTGTATCTCGATTTATGTTCAGTTTGGTATGCCATTTCATAATGAATAGACTTAATCCTGAACGACGTTTGCAGATCGTGAGGGGCCGAATATTATCTTCCAAGGCTTCAATCGTCTTGGGCTTATCTGCGTAGCAAGCGACTTTACATAACCTCACAAAAAATAACCCCACGACGGGAGTTAATGCGCTCATCAAAAGTTTCCTTCAATAAATTGATTGTTTCGCGATGCGTCGCGCAAACCAAACCATTTGGTAATAAATTTGCACGATTTGCAAATGCTGTTCCGGAGAAATGGGAAACCATTCTGAGCATAAATCAAGTTACAGCTGTCAAAAATGCCAACTCCGAAAGTAGTATTGCCAGATTGAAAACCACATGTCTAAAAAATACCCTTTACATGTAGGTTAATCGAAATAAACTCAAGTTCTGTTTTTTTTTTTTGGTAAAACCTCAGAATGATAATATTGATCTGAGAGCTCAAATTTGATTTTTCTTAATTTATAATAAGAAAAGAAAAATCACCATACAAATTTTTGACTATATATATCTAAGCTACCTCAATTAAAATCGATGTCAATACCAATATTCTCGATTTCAACTTATTCTCAAAGTCTATATGTACAGGTATTAGTTCTTTCTTATAATCCTTTTGAATTATAGCCATATACCTACTTTGGCCTTATCGCTCATAGACTAAATTATATTTTGCTTAAGAATTAATTCCTTTGCGTTTTTATTTTTATTAATCGATTCAAAACCACTAACAAGGTTCAAGGTATTTTGACTCACAATGAATTCCTTAAGGGATGCATAGCATACCCACCCAACTTTAATGTCCTAGTTTGAATTATTTATAATCCAGCTCTGAATTCTGTAGGCTGACAGAATAAAATGTTTGTAAATTACATTGATTAAAGTTGAGCTTAGCTTTTCCCTCGATTGGGATTCATTAAAGCGATCTATCCGTAATATGATATAAAATTGTTCATTATGCAAATGTCTTTTCATTTCGTATAAATATGCTGGCGTTGTTAAAATAATCTCCTCGATATTTTGCTGTACCAGTTTTAGTTTTAATTGCTAATGAACATCATTGAACGCACGCGGGTATAGTTAATATGTTGACTTTAAAATTCAATGTTATACCATCACCATCTAATTTAATTACATAATATTGGTTCAGATGTATTCTAATTACTAACCGATTATAACACACATATAACACACGATAGAACGTCACATGCTTTGTACAAAGTACAAATGTTTGTACACTTTCTGTTTTTTTTTTTTTTTACATTACATTAACTTAATGAGTTTTTTTTTTTAAGTGCGAGTAAATTCATAAACTATATTATATTGCGTTAAATGATGTTGAAAATTCTTGTTGATTTAAAAAGTATATTTGAACCTTTTGAATTAACCAGTTTTCGTATCTGTTTTATATGATTCGTTACGTTTTATATGATTCATATTTTTGGAATGCAATCGTTTTGGCTTCTTTGAATGCATTAATTGAGAAAAATAAATTGCGTGCAGTTACAATATATTCTGTGCATCTAGAATTTTTTTGTTCAGCTGACAGAAAAAAACTTTCACAAAAGACTTTGTATGCCCCCGTTTTGATTATAAAAAGTTTCTGGCTTTGACGTCTCTCAAATGAAATAGAACTACTATGTAACTAAATTGAGAACTTTTTTTCTGAAAACTTAGGAAATTGATTGTCTTGTGAGTTGTGATAGTCTGTGAAGTAGCATTTTAATCAGTTAAACTTACACCCATGGTTTAGATAAAATATTGCACTTCCTACAGCATTTCTTAAAATAAGATTTAAAAGGATTGATTTGAAATTAAAATTGTCAATATCTTACTGTGAAAAAGTTTATTTAAAAAAAAAAGGAAATCTTGTTCCGATTCAAAATTCAACAAAACATTGAGCCTTGCAATAGAAGAAAATAAATGAAAGGCAAAATTTACTGTTCAAATTTTTGCAAATCAAATACAAAATTTCAATGTCAGTAGTAAATCCTATTTCACTTATGCATTTTTAGAAATTTTAAACTTTTTTAATTGGTTTCTTGCTATTGTAAGGTTAAAAACAATTCAAAGAACGTGTTAAGAAATAATTTGTATAGTCAGCTCTCATTTTATATTTGATAAAAGAAGGCTTTGAAAGTTTTAAATTTTCCGACAAAAATTTGAATGGTCGATTTTGTAGTTTACCAGCATATTATTTATTACGGTAGCACAATTATATTATATTTAGATTTCATATGTTTCCATATTGCTTGTGTACAAAATTGTAAAAAGTGCAGAATGAAATGCTTAAAAATGGGTGATTTAGAATTTTCAAAGTCTGTCTTTTTTTTTTATTTTATTTAGCTGATCCAGTTTTTATGTTGTTTGTGACGATTTTTATTTTGAGGAAATTACTGGATATCACGCCCCTTGAGTAAACATATAAAATTTTCAATTTTTCAATGCAAAACACCTAATACTCTACCAAATTTTATCATTGTACTACAAAATCACAATATAGTTGAAAGATTTTAAAAAGTGGGTGATCAGAAAATATCAAGTTTTCAATTGTTAGCTTTATAAGCTCTACAAGTTCTACCGCTTTATCAACTTTCCTCATTACATGTTCTAAGCAAATTTTTTTATTTTCTATGCACGAGATTACAAAATTCTTCCATAATTTTGACCATCTGTCAGTCAGCGAGTGAGTGATGAGTCAGTAATATGGTTTTAGTGATTTTTGAAGATCTTTTTGTCTCTGGAAACACTAATTCTTTAAAGTTGAAATTTAGAGCAGCGTCTGGACTTGATTTGGTAAGTTAATGTTCCTAATTTGAAGTATCTGACTTCATGGGTACTGGAGTTAGTGGAAGGTCAATAATACCCTCAGTTTGATACTGTAAAAAAGGTGTACAGCAAGAACTTGGCCGCCCATTACCGTGCCCTTTGATTTATGCTATTTTTTTTAATTAAATTTGTTTTTTTTATAAAAAAATTTAATAAAAATACTTAAATTTTAAATAACATAATGCGTACCAATAACGGTATGATGAGTTTATTCCATAATTTATATGTATGAATATGTTTGCATAGTTTTTAAAAACACTTGCACATGTTTAACCTTAAGAAGCTTATATTATTTAGCTGGTAGTATATTCAAGAATATTTGTGCAAAACTTCAGCGAATTGTCTCTAAGGACAAAAAAGTTACAGATTTTTGAGATGCAAAACGTCATTTTGGCCCATAGCGCGATGGCTTTACGGTGTTGTATGATGAATACGCTTATTATGAAGGTTTTTTACTTGTATTTTCTTTTAAATATCAACAGTTTACCTAAGCTCTTATAGCCATTAAAAACACTCTAATGTTTTTGTAAAATTCAAAAATTCATACAAAACATTGACAGTTTAAATTTCCTATGATACACTCAAAATTTTACACAATAATGTAAAAAACAGTGTCAATAGATTTTACAATAAATTACTTTTGTTTTTTTTTCCAGGGAGGGGGGGGGTCAAGATTGATTCAAAATACATCTGAAATATTAATTGACCTTCATTGTGTAAAAATTGAATCAAAAAATGTTTTAAGCAAATAAAACTAAAATTCGTAAGATATTTAAGGTTTTTATTTTATACTTAAATACTTAACACAACTTGATAAAAAAAAGCAATAAAATGTTTCCGAAATAAACAAAAAAAATTGAAAATGTTTTTTGTTTGTATTTGGTATGACTAGATATTTTTTAAAACTTAAAAGTTTTTAGGATCAAACAAAATTTTGCCGTATTCAATTCAGTGATAAGTAAAAATAAAAACCGGTTCGTTGGTAGATTGCTTCGAAAAATTTAAATAAATATAATTCTTAGAGAAGAAATTTAAATTTTGCAGGCTATATATCGATTTAGTTTTCTTTTTTTAAATTATGATTAAATTTCAAAATTCTTCTAATCGATATTTTACTAAGTCCATTAATTCAAAAATGCCACAACACTGCAAAAATTAATTTTCATTTATTCATGCCATTATTATGTCAGATCTACAGTTTTTCTACTCTCAACAATGGCAACATATTTTATCAAAATGCACATAAATAGCACCATTTTTTAACAATTGTTTTTGGCAGTGTTGGAGCATGACAACATTTATGAACTCGAAAAGTCTTTACACAAATTCTATAGATTTTTTAGCTTTGCATTTTTGGGCTCCAGAACTTTGTAGTTTATGTTTTCTTTAATATTTTCGAGTTTATTCAATAAAAAATAAAACAAAACAAAAAAGACACGCTCTAACGAATTCAATACATTAAAAAACATAGTTTTAAACAGCTTTGATAAGACTTCCCCTGAACATTTAACGTATGGTGATAGTATGGCATTTTAGAAGGTTGAGTTACAAACTTATCAAAAAGATTTAAAATTTACGGTTTTATAAAATATTTTGTGTAACAAATCAGAAAAATTAAAAAAAATAAACAAGAAAACAAATTTAACTAAAATCGATAAACATGTTTTTGAGAAAATTGAAAAAATATTATAAATTGATCTCTTATTTTATTGTTTGTTAATAAACAATATCCAAAATTTGTGTAAAAATTTTAGAATTACTTGAACTGCTTCAAAATATTTATTTTCAAAATTTTCGTTACATTGAAAGAGCCATTAATGATAAATGGATAAAGTCAAATCCAATTATAACGACATCGGTTATAACGAAAAATCAGTTATTGTGAACTAATCTTGAAGTCCTGTCAGAGGTCCAAACAAATAAACTAACCGAATATCGATTTTAACGACATTGTCCATAATGAATTATCGCTTTTAACGAACGAACAGTTTTAAATGGAAAAGTCAAAAATTCTTTATATTCTTTCAAATTTCAGATTAACGTAGGTCATCAGAAGTCAGACACATACAAAAACAATTCTTGCCAAAAAACCGTTCCACATTTTTTTGAGAATCTGCTTGTCTCATTTCATTAAAATTCGATAGACAATTTTTGCCCATGGACAAGTGTTCTCTAACATGGGACTTAGGACTGTTGAGCAGTTTGTCGGCTTAGACTGAAAAGCGGCTAACTCCACATTTTTGTTGACCATTTAAGCCACTTAAAAAAAAGGAGTTAGCTGCTTTTGACTCTAAGTCGACGAAATATTTAAATGGTGTAATGAATAGCGACCTAATAACAGAAATGTTTCTCAAGGTACTGCCACTTGCGAGGAACTGACAAATCCTCCAAGAGAATACTTGTCATGAATAAGTGATTCTCATCTAGCCGTTTGGACTCGGCAAAAAGTTGTAGGTCCCCTCTAGGAATGGATGTATAGAGTTTTAAATAGGTTTCACTTGTTTCTGCTTAAGTACTTATAGCTAAAGAATCTAGTTTCTTTAAGGCACTTTTAAGTAAAGAAGTCATATAGAAAGAAGAAAAAAACTAAGTGAGTGTTATGGTAATAATTCTCCACTTACCCTCACTCCTAAAAACAACTATTCACGCAATAAATATTTTTAGGGTTTCTATGATATTTGTGTCTATTGACAAATGAAACATTTATTTGAAGTTTCGTTGAAATACCATTATTTTTTTAGTGGGTTATTGATAACATTTTACCTGTTGTACTTTTTTTATTTTACACATTTTTATTTACATTTAACAATTATTAAAATGATATTGAAATAGATATCCATTATACCATTATATGGCAAACTTAGTTGTCTATACCTAACCTTAACCCACAAAGTTTATATGAAAACACAAATTTGAATAAAAACACCTGCATATGAATGAATGGAAAAACCTACTTACATATGGCTGGTTTGATGTTTTCATATGGGATTCTTTTTTCTTAAAACAATAATATTTATGAACAAATTTTAATTTGCAGAAATAAAAAAAAAAAAACACCCGCAGTTTTCATATAAGCAAATGAACTAAAAACGAGAGCCTGATGCATAGATATATGAAGTTTAGATCTTTATAATAAAATGAAGTCATAAATATTTTCTTAAAAGTCTTTGATTATTATGCAATGAATTATGCATGAATTATGTAATCATTTTAAATCCTGCACACGTCGCCGTCATGAAAAACCAAGATAAAATGTTAGTTCTGTATATTTATGTACACCGTGTGATGCATTTTATTTGTTGTTGTTGTCAATGGAAACTTTAGTGGAAATCATTAATGTACTATCATCAGTTTATATTACAATTTTTATCTAGTACGAGTAGGTAAATATCTTATTTAAAAACTTTAATCACTTTTCTCCCAAAAATCTGAAAAATTCAAAACTGAAATATGTTTTAGTTATTAAGTCGTTCATCGTCTCTTTCTGAGTATCTTTTTGTACTTAAAATGTAACTTTAAAACTTAAAAGTAATGAAATTCTATAATTAATCTTTTTCAATTTCTTAGCAGCATTGGTAGAGTCTAAAATAATTTATTTTTATAATTCATTTCGGACTTTTATGACAATTCATTTGGAAAGCAGTCCAAACATTTTTAATGTTGTCCTAAGACTGCTCCGCTATTGAACGTATTCTAAGTGAAGCAACGGAATTGTGTCAATGATGCAAAGGACATAAAAGGGTTAAGCCCTTGGAACCCGCGAGAAAGCGAACTAAAGTACACTTATTGTTTTCAAGAAAAAATTGTGTGAAAAAGATCTCAGATCTGGAATGAATTATGGAAATAAAACAATTTGGACATTTACCAAATCTGCTGGGAAATTCTAAGTTTCAATAAAAATTATGTTCATACAGGTTCACACATCACACGTTAAATACTCGTAAAACATGATTTTCCTTTCAGGAAAATAGAAAAATGTTGGTATGACTTTTTTGTAGTTTTCCCTTTGAATGACAAAAACATGGGGATATTTTTTATTTTTTCATAAAATCTTGAGCCTCTGATCCATATATTGTACAGTATACTAAGTCCTCTTAACGAGAGGATTATCATCCTTTTTATCTCAAAAATTGGACTTGATTTACCAGTTCTAAGGTTGTATTCAAATTCAGAAATTGCAATGACTCTATACATAAAGCTATAGCCCTTTGCAAAAACGATCAATTTTGTAGATCAGTGGATAGTAAGATATGCATTATTTATTGTGATTTAAATTTTTCTATTAAAATTATTTGTTCATCCGGTTCAAAAAGGTAAAATATCGAATACAATCGATACAAAATTTTTCATACAAGTCAGATATTAATAGTTTTCAAAGGATTAAATTTCCATTTTGTTTTATGAAAACAAATTTGTACCAGACAGGTGCAGAAAAGAAGCCGCAATCAAAAATGCAAAGTATTCCAAATATTTATTTAAGAAAAGACAACATAAAATGGTTTTATTTAAAAAAAAAGGCATTTTAAAGGTGATTAGAGAAAGAAGCAAACAACAGCCAACTGGTACTGATTATGAAAGAAGTAACAGAAAACTTTTTGGACAAAATATGTTCAAAACTGTGAAGATTGTCAATCACGGAAATTAAAGTGGTCGTATTAAGTTGAAACAAGATTTTTTATGATTTTGTAGAAATTATTTTAAGTACTAGAAAACGTCTTTTTGTGGTTTTTCGGCAATTTTTTTGTTATTTTTCAAAATTTGATTGCATGACTTGCATTGGTATGCAGATTTATAAATTTTAACAGCATTAATATTTCCGTTTTTCTTCACCAAGTCTAACAATAAATTTAGGGGACAAATACATTGCGTAGTCGTCATCAAAAAGAATTCAAAACAACTATTTTCGTCGATTTTTTTTTATTTTTCACATTGGTTAGATATTTTTTTTTATTTTTTTAATTAAATAAAAAGTGCATTTTTTCAAAAAAAATTCAAAACAAAATTTTAAGTTTTCTTGTATGAGAAATGTATGATTTTTTTTTTGGAAAATGTACTTTTTATTTCATTTCAAGGCAATAAAATATCAAACCAATGCGAAACTATGAAAAAGATTGAAGAAAATTTTTGTTTTTAATTCATCTTGATGACTACTACGCAATGTAGGAACAACACAATTCATCCCTTTAATTATTGGCTTACAAGACTTTAAAAATTTGTTGAAGAAAAATGGTTCGGTAAGTCAATTTGAAAATTGGCAGTATTGATGCTGTAAAAGTTTTGTTTTAGTATATTTTTAAATTAACGATAAAGAGTAAAAAAATAATTTCTACAAAATCTTTAAAAAAAATCATGTAAGAACTTATTTAAATTTCCAAAACTGTATTTTATTTTTTATGACATCATTATTTGCTGAGATATTGGTAATCACAACCAAAAATCAGATTAATCATACAAAAAAAAAATTTAAAAAAAAAAAAACGAAGCTGAATAAACAGGTTATCCGACAATTACATTTGATTGACCCAAAAAAGTTATCTTTAGAAATGAGGACCTTCAGAAAATACAAAAAACAAACATTTTTTATTTGGTGTCAGTTCTTACAGTAACGCAATAACGCTTTTTGTTTCAACTCGACACGACCACAATGTTACAGCTCCTCAAAAAACATCAACAAAAATTGAAAAAATTGTGTTAATTAATTATTTCCATGACAGTTTAATTTCTAGTGAATTTCTCCGATATTTTCTTCCTTAAAAAACAGAAATAAAACATAAAAATAAACACCAGCTTATTTTTTTTTTGTTGGACTATGTTTTTTTTTTCAAAAAGAAAATCGATTAACAATTATTCCATCAACTTTTAAAATTATGTATATAATAGATACACATTCTTAAAATAGCAAATTTTGACAAATGGGTGATTCTTTACCAAACGACTCTTTATGAAAAAAACACAAAATATGACTTTGAGTTGAAAAAAAATACCGTAGGACGATTTTAAAAGCTTTAGTGTTTCATTTCAAAAGTAAATTGTTAATAATTTATTTTATCATCACTTATTTTGTAATTAGAACCACTTAGCAGAATAGGGGAATAGAGCAGAAGAAATGCCACTTGTTGGCAGAAACTGTAAACCATTTTTTTTTTTTTTGACAATTACCTGTATGTGAAGTTCAGTTTGAAAATTGGTGCCTATTTTCTCTAATCATAACTCTTAGCATGCTTTTGTGACATTTGATTATTTAATAGTAAATATAAACTCAGTTTTTGAACAGTTGAATCACTGAATAGTTTGTGTCACACCCGTAACAAAAATTATAATAATATGTTTCATTACAAGAAGAATAAATTTTTTTAAGAAACTGAAAATTTGTGAAAAAAAGAAAAATGTTTTGATCTACTGTCAGATGAAATTTTAAGCAGTTGAAATTAATTCTAAATTTTAAGTCTTTGTTATACACATGCCCATCTTAGGTAGGCAATTTAAAACTTATTCCTTCTCTTTTCAACCTATTTTTAGTTTTGATTTTAGATATGAGATTAATGAAGTTTGGATACATGAAAAAATTACTGCAAACATTTTAATTTTTTGCTCCGATGTGTTTTTTTTTTTTATAATTTGAAATATATTTTATTATAATAAGGAGTGTTTTGATATTTAGTTAGGAAATAAAAACTTTCAAAGCAGAACAATCTTCATATTTTATTTTATTTTTGAAATAAAGGTATTTTGCCTGTCCCGCACAAAACGCTAAAAATACAATTTCCTTACCTACTCCTATTTTTTAAAAAAAATTTCAGATATAATATAAGATATATTGGTAAACAGAGTTTATTATCTGTATCTTGAATCAAAAGAAAATTTAAAATTACATTTAATACATTTTGTAAAATTCAACTTCAAAAGTTGTCCCACACGTAACGCTCACTGACCTTAAATAACAAAAAGAGTTTGGATTTCTTTTTCTCAGTTTTTTTGGTTATTTTTATCTAAAAAAAACTTGAATCTAAACAGGGAATTAAAATTATTGTTTAAATTTTGTTAGCCTGGCATAATATTTAAGTAAACCTATCTTAAAATTGGGCTGTAAAAACAAAGATGCAGTTTTGTACCTTACATTCTCATCACATGGAAAAAATTCTAGATAAAATTATTTTAAATATAGCAATCATCTGTTAGGATTCAACATAAATATATTTATGGAAATACTACACATTTCGTTTAGTGTTTCTATGCTAAAAATCTCAAAAAGTGCACATTTTGTAGTGTTTAAATATCTTTTCAGGCGAAAACTATGCGTCGTTTCAAAAAAAAAAAAAAAAAAAAAAAAAAATAAAATATCGATCTTGTGCGTGTCTCGCACGTTACAATTTTGTCCCGCACGTAACGGTGAACTAAATTGATTTTTATTATTATTGAATTTGTAAAATTTTTTAATTTATTCATTATTTTGAATAGTCTTAAAGCTATATCCACTTTCTTAAAAACACTTACTACATCAGGCTTTACTGAACTTATGCGTCAACAACACAAATTTAAAACATTGTTTGTTTTGATGTCTACACTTAATGATTAGCAAAATTGAGATTTGTCTTAGATAGTTCAATAAAATATTTTAAAAAATACTATTTTACAGCCCCAACATTAGTTGGATATATCTATTTAAGAAAAATATTTAATCTCATTTAAAGAGTTTTTTATCCAGCTAACAGTTTGTCATCGGTTTTTAGTAGATAAAAATGTCCCACACATAACAATGGAATGTTCCTAATTGTTTTAATGCAATATTTTACACCACCAAGAACATTAGATACCCCAATCACAAATCAGCAGTTTTCTGAGGTTACACTAGGCTACTGAGGTTAAAATAGCAACTGAGTTCTATAATAATTTTATTAATTGAAAGTCAAAATACACCACTGGAAAGTTTTGTATTATCAAAGAAACTAATGAAGTATACACAAGAGCAAACCATAAAGTCGCAGTAATACTCTCCGCAGTATAATAAAAAAAGCCTAGTTGTGTCCAAAACTCTAGATAAAACCTGACTCATTCTATTTAAATTCCAGAAATGATGAGTGAACCTAAATTGCTACCTAACCAATATTTTGTACATAGGAAGCAATATTTACTCCTATAAAAAATATTCGTTTAAAAATAATTACATTAGTTAAATCTGTAGGTAGCTACCTAGCAACCTAGATGTTTTTGTTTAGTAATCTATTCATTACGAATAATTTCCATTAACCAAAAAGCTGCTTTTGTGTCTTCAAACTTATCAAATATTTTGTGTGTTCCCATTAATATTATTGAAGATACCCACTGTCCCTAAATTATGTTTAAATTGAACCTTTATTTTCAACCAAATTAATTAATTAATATACGCTTAGAGCTGACTTTTTATATCAAACCATTTCAATTCCTTTCAAATTGATTGAAATATATGAAATGAAACCTTCATAATTAAGTTGCAAACAATAATACCGTTTTTATAAAGCATTCCAATATTTTATTCATATTGTACATAATAAAAAATTCATTATCTTATTCGTGCTATTTTAAGTAATTTTTCACTTACACATACCTACCAACAAAAAAAAAAACCCAAACAAAAAACCACCCACATTCTGACATTCAAAAGTGGCTTTTATTATTTTATGTCATTAAATAATATTTCTTGGCATAATAAGCAACTGGTTCTGCCACAGAACACTCAAAGCGCACACCTCCTCCAACTTTCCTTTTCAAGATTGTGTGGCTCTCACGTTGGTTCAAAGAATTATCCCCAAAAGTTATGTCTACCTCTACCTACATATACCGGTGGAAAACGAACAAAATTAATTTTTCACTACACGGTTATAGAGTCATCTTGTTGGGCTCAAAAGAAACAGAAACAAATAAACAGAGAAGATGATACAATTCACATTTTGTAAGCTTCTCAGGATTATTCTGTGTTGAGAGACTAAAAATTTACATCCTCTGTGAGACGCAGTCATAACCGCAGTACCAGGGAAGTGCCTTCATACGGTAATAAAGTTATTTTCTTTTTTAAGAATTTTTCTTTTAAATTGATCGTAAAAAATATGATTTAGAATTTGCAAAAAAAAGTAAAGTAATTTACGTTCACAAAAAGAAAATATATTCCCAACACTCTTATATTTTATAGCCAACGGTAAAAAAAACTTACTGTTTGCATGATTTTTTAATGGCATGCATCCAAGCAAAATGACTACAAGAACTCCAATCCAAAGCACCTGACGCGGCATAATGGAACCGCAGGATGTTAGCACAATAATTCGGTTGAATTAAGGACCTCTTGGGATAAAGCACTTGTTTATATATAATTTTTTTATCCACTCAAATACGCACAACAAGTCAATAAATGACTTAACCGACAACCATCAATCGAACAAATTTGATAAATCGGAAATCTTGTTTGATCTTTTCAGAATCAGGACGTCTGAAAACGACAAACGTTTCTTTTACACTTTTTTTTATTTTGATTTATTTACTCTAGCGACACGCGAAAACGAGGACGAGGACAACAACGAGACTATCCTACTCGACAAAAATACAGCACACACATATACATAGACAAAAAATAATATTCAACTCAAGTTAATAATAATGAATTGCTCCCGAAGGATGTGAAACAAGCGCGCAACACAAAACGAACAAAATTGAACGGAACCTAAGCTCGTAGAATGAAATTAGGATATCCTTCCATCCAGAACGACACGGATGGTCTGGCTTGGCTGGTGTGAACGCAAACGAATTTTGTGTCCTGTTTTATATGGTAGTGGCTGTTCGAGTTTTCTCTGATGGTTCAGTTATTTTATTTCAACCAAAGATAGACACAGAGTTGCGAGCTTCGTCGTCGTCGTCGTCGTTATCCTTGCACGCTTGCTATTCGAGTGCGATTAAGAATGATTTCAAAATGCTCACTGCCATTTATATCTTCATCCGTTGTGCGCTTCCTGTTTTTCCTGGCTGCTGTTGTTTACGTTTTTTTTAGGTTTTTTGTTTTTGTTTTGGGGGATGGATGGTTATTTTTTGTGCACTGCTGTTTGCCAATTGGGGGTGATTTTTTCAATCTTATTCTCAGGGTTACCATGTTAAGGAAATTTGAATTAATGGTTTTAATCTTTTTATATATTCTATGTTATTTTTTCTTATATGTCCTTTGTTAGTTAATATTGAGTTATGTGTTCAAAAAATATAACTTAAGGATTTGTTATGATACAAAAGCATGTAAAGAGATGGAAGTTTACAAGAAAACTGTGTTTGAATATTTATTAGATTTCATTTTTTTAAATATGTAGCTATCTTTTGTATTTTCCATGTTGTTAAGAAGAAATGAATTAAGAACGTTGGGATTTAATAAAATAGTTAAACTGTACCTACATGTTAATAAAACTTGAATTTATGACCTGATATTTCACAACAACAGCTTAGATCGACAAAACTTTTAATTTGTGTTTTCAGTATTTTAAGTTTTTTTTAAATGGTAGGTGTTGAAACTAGAGCGTTGAAACCCGGGTACCCGAGTACCCGATATCCTGGTATCTTAATACCCAAATATCAGGGTTTTTCCGATTAGTATCTTGGTACACAGTAACTTGAAATACCAGGGTACCCAAAATACCGGAGTTCCTGAGTATCTTCAACTACCTGGGTAACCGAGTAAGTGAACATTTAACAAAACACACGCACAAATAATGCACTTTCTTTAATCTTTAGGTTAATTTTATTTCTGTACTAGCTTAAAATCATATTTTGAATGCAAATAATGAGGTTTCGTACTCCATTGGTGGCGGTCATAGGGTATCCGAGTGATATGGGTACCCGCGTACTCGGGTAATCAAGACACAAGGGTACCCTGGTTCTCGGGTACTCAAGAGATACGGGTATAGTTGGTTACGTTAAGGGATCTGGGTAGCATTTTGGTCGTGTTTTTTTAAGGAGTGAATAGGCGGCTCAGAAATTTGTACATACAAACAAAAACAGATTTAAGAGTGAATATAATTTTGGTCAGTAATCGGAATAAACAAAGAGTGAATAAAAATTGTTGTAATGGTGAAATAAATAATGGCGCTCAACTCGGTTGCAGATTAAATATTCCTACCCCAAAATTAGGCTATTCCAACCAAAAGGTAGGCTATTCCAGCTAAGAGGTAGGCCTACCAACCAAAAATTAGACTATATATGATCCAAAACGTAGGCTATACCTGCTAAAAGGTAGGCTATACCAAAACAGGCTATATCAACTTTTAAATTTAAGAAAAAAGTGCATCTAAGAGTTTTGTTCAAATTCTATTGCTGCGCTGGTAATAATTTTCACCAAAACACGGCTTTTATCTCTGAAAGAATGTCAATAACCGTCTCTGCTTAAAGGTTCTTCTTTTGGTAGCCGTTTTCTATATTATCGGGTGAAATTCATTCCGAACAGTTAGAATCCCGCGATCTCTGTAAAGATACTTGTTTGTTTTACTAGTATACCATCATAGTACACTAATAAATGATGAAAGCAATTTATCAAACGTTTCGGAATAATTGGCATTGTTAAAAGTGTTTAACAATTTAATTGTAGCTCTGAATATCAAAATGGGAGGGAAATACAGAGTCAGGTAAAGCATTCAGGTAATGTGACGATGAAAAGAATTTCTATACTTAACAGTACGTCCGGAATTGGGCTCAAGGGTAAATTGATGTGCATTCCTAGAAGTATGAGTATTACGGCGGAATTGCTTAAGGGGAGGAATGCAACTGGCTAATTCACTAGAACTTTGCTTGTAAAAATAGCGATAAAATAATGCCAGACACGAAACACTGCAGTGATGTTCGAGAGATGCAAATTTGTCCGTTATAGCTCTATCACCTGTAATTTTTAAAGCTATATTTTGAATTCTTTCTAGATTGCAGCCAGATCGAAAGGGGAGAAAAACTTCTTGCATCTTCGGAGAAAGCCTAAACATTTTGCAGCGTTTTTGGCGACGTCGAATATATGACCATTCCGCAGAAAATGGTCTGTGATGCACATACCTAGAACTGAAAGATGTTTAGTTTCCGCGATGCAAGTGCCACTCATTGATAGTGGCATAGAGGGTGGATTTTGCTTTAACGATAGAAGACAGCATTTAGTTTTCGAACCATTAAATTCTACACGGTATATTACTCCCCATTTGACAATGCTGGTTGTGATCAGAATTTAATGAGTTTATCATACACTACCATTTGAATTTTCCACATACGAAGGACCAGGAAGTGAATCTTGAAACGAATACGAAAAACCGAGGGTACTGTCGTCTGCAAAACAATTTAATGAATTGGAAGTTTCACACAAAAGATGGTTTATGAAAATAAGGGAGAGAGTCGGAGACAAAACAGAGTTTTGGGACACACCAGCATTTATTTTATGAATGTCGAACTTATAGCCATCCAACACAACTTGTATTGAACGATCTGAAAGGTAATTTCCAATCCAATGAAGAAAAGATTCATCTATACCAAATGCACGCAATTTCGATAAAAGAGCTTGATGCCAAACTCTATCAAACGCTTTTAAAATATCAAGTCCAATAATCTTACATTCTCCAAAACGATGTAAGGATTTGTCATTAATTGTTTTTTCCATGGCTAATGTTCCGATATCATCAAAACATGCCTGTTTTAATGTCTTCAATTTGAGGTACACCACGTGCTAGTATAAGATACAGAACTGGACCTAGAATACTTCCTTGTGGTATCCAAGTCATATTTGTTTTAAAATTTAAATATTTATTTGCATATTATCACAAATAGTTCTTTTTTCTTTATATTCCTTAAGAATTTAATAAAGTCCTTTAAATAGAACTGATTTTATCTGAGATTGATGGCTTTATGCCACTCTCTGTTAAACGCTTGTAACACACATTCAAGGAGACTATCGACAAATATTTCAATTTTTCAAGAACTCTTCTGTCGAATTGTATTGTAATGTAACGTAATCGGTCAAATTGTTGCTTCTAAATCCAAACTATAGTATTCTTATACTAAGCGTTTTTATTTTTGCATTGCTGTTGCTACGCGCAGGAATAATATTCTCCCCAAAACTTTTGATTTCACAGCAATAAGCAAAATGGTCTTACAAAACTACTTTTTTTTATAATGGTTTTGTTAAATTTTTGAATCGTTACAACTTCCACGGCTTTCTCCTGCATCAGAATATGATCTTACTCAGAACGGCATACAAATGAGTTTTTTTAGAGCAAAAAAATATATTTCACATTAATTTTTTCAGTTTTATTTAACAGTTAATCATTTAAAATAAATTAGAAACTAGAATTTCCATGTGGCAACCCTGCTAAACCGTTGTCCTTTTCCAATTTTAATGTGTGTGTCTCTTTCGAAACTCCAGCATGCTCTGCTCGTGCACTCTTGCATGCCATCACTATACCATTGAACACGTTACGTTATTCGGCTTTCCCAAAGGCCATCGGCATCCTTTCCACAAAAGATCCTTCTATTCCACATGATTATTATTTATTTACTCATTTTGCTTCTGTTTTTTTATGTTTATTTTTTGTTATTTCGCCTTCAAGTTATTGTGTTAGTTAGTTTTTATTTTTAGATAGATAGATTGTCATCAATTGAACGTTCGTTCATTGACAATTGTCCCAAAGTATGCACATGGCACAGGACACCATCATCAGAGCACCCGAGGACTACACCTGACTTATAACCTAGATCAGGTTTATTTTATTCTTGTTTTTTTTTTTTAGGTTACGTATACGCCATGTATACCGGCAATGCTATTGGTATTTGTTTGTTTTGTTTTTTTTTTTCATTATGAATGAGAAGCATAATCATCCCTTATTTAGATGTGGATGGTAGACAAGTACTTAGACAATATGTAGGTATTGGTGTTGGTTCTAGAAGTCGCCAACATCGTCGTCGGCATACTACTCGTGAGTCGACTTTATCGTTGGTATAGTTCCTGCTGTTTTGAATAGCTATTATGAATTCGAATACAAAATGTATAAATTTATTAAATCGTTTGGACTTGCGTCTGCCTGTTGGTGGTTGGGGTTGTTGTTATTTTATACTTTAAATGGCAATTGGGAATTCGTATTTAAATGGTGGCAGAAATATCTTCGTGAATGACATTGGTCAGGGAATGTGCGACCTGCCGGTTTCTGTAGTGCTGGCTCTCAATTTTCCTTTTATCTGTAACAACTTCGTAACATTTTCCACTCCTTCCGATGGCGATTGCCATTCATGCCACCACATCATCGCATTGCCTACCCCCTTAATTGTTGATACTGGGGCCATAGACTGTGTCGCTTTTGCCAGCTTGTATCAACATGGGAATAACAATGTCCTTAATGAAGGATTTTTATTTTCTCTTTTTTGCATTTTTGTAGAATTTAAGATGGGGTTTCTTTTGCTGCTTGTTGGTTGGTTTATTAGAATTTTTTGATTGCTTGCTGTGCAAAAGGTATAGGGTTTGAGGGTTCTTGTCCTAATGGATTCATTTCTTCGTCGTAAGTTTTTTTTTTTTTTGATTGCATTAAAACCAATGGAGGTAGGTATTCTAATTTTTTGTCGTTTACAATATTGATTTGTTGAAAATTAATTAACCAAAGTGTAAACATATTATTGTAATCAAGATTCAATGTTATTATGATGGTTTGTTATTTAAATCGGAAGTCACGTTTTCGTGGCAAAATGGATAAGCAATGTTTTTTTTTTTTTGTTGCTGCTTACAACACAATAGTGTGTGCGATATTTTAATGTGTGTAGAGTTAATTTTATACACAAATGATTGATTTGGTATGGAAATCGCTTGACATAAGAGAATTATGAGGCAACCAATCAACCGAGATTGTACCTGATTAAAATTTGAATTTTTAAGTTATAAAATGAAATATAAATTTTTCAAACCACAACAATTGTGATTAATTGTGTTAGAATTTGGCTTTAAAATTAAATTTATGTATTTTGAAGCAGGTTTGTTGTTGTGTTTTACTTTTGGTGAAAAATAAATTGACACAAATCCTGAAAGCTTTTTATTTGTGTCTAAGATAAATATTTTAAAGAGCTTTCTTAAATGGGATTGTGCATGAGATATAAAATTCTCTTTATAGCAACATATTGTTGCTTAAACAAACTCTGCACATAACAGTAAGAAATTATGGTTATTTTCTTAGAATTTTGTTTACTAAGGTAATAAACATATGTACATCTATTTTTATAAATCGATTTAAGAATGGTTTGTGTTTGAAGAGCCATAAGGCTTCTTTTTAATGTTTATTTAGAGAGTGTAAAATCTTTCATTCGATATGAGTAGTGCTTAGAATTGAACAAGGGTCTTAAGGTCACCAAACCAGTGTTTCATGAATAAAGCCGAATTTTGGTGTACAGCTTCCTTTCCCAAAGCATAAACATATTTAAAATATACATGAATTTCATTATTAAAAAATGATTTCATTACAGCAAAATTTGTCCTCTAATTGTTTATATTTTTATTTTGGCCATCAATAAAACTTTTATGCGTATTTAAAGACACAATTCCAATAATAACGAGTAAAAAAACAAGTAAGAAAATTAAAAAAAATTCTATCTAATTTTACCAAAGCTATAAAATTTCAAAATCTTATTTAACATGGTGTTTCCCATATAAAACTTCTTTCGCCTTGAGGGCCAGGTAAAAAGTAAAATAATGATGCCTATATTTTGCAGAATTCAAAAAAACTTTGCAATTTGATTCCAAATCTTACGATCATGTTGTTAATTTTCATTTGAAGTTGCTGTTATTTTTTAAGATAACATAAACATGTACCAAAACACCTTGTGTTGGTTCGAAAAACGGGGTTTTAAGAACGGGAATTTAAAACACGGTATTTTAAAGAAGGGATTTTAAAACTGTATAGCAAAAAAGGGATTTAAAAAAACCGTATTGAACGGGATTTTAAAGGCGGGATTTAAAAAAAAACAGTATTTTCAAAAATAGGCTTCCGTACTTAACCAAAAAATTATTAAAATTCTGTTATTTTTGTTCTAAACCCAAAATGAACTTTCCATAAAATTGACGTCAGATAATAAAGGTATATATCTTCTTATGATGCACATAAATGAATTTTTGGTACCACTATATTTTTCATATATTTTATTTATATTTTTTGGATTTTTAAAAAATGTTCAGAAATTTATTTTTTTAAATCAAATAATTTAAAAACTGCATATTTGGTTATTCTCAAAACTTAATATTTAAGGGTTTTTTACACTCTCTTAAGTATTTTAAGAAAAAATTTTGTTTCTTTGAAAAAATAACGGTACCTACCATACAAACATTGACCTACTATATAATAAGTCAATGCATACAAATAATAGAAACCCGTTAAGGAAAATATTTTTGTTCTTAAAAACGGCTTTTACGATTTCTAATAAACTTTTCTTGTATGCTTAAATTAGTAATTAGTTATTAATCAATTATAGAAATTTACAAAATTAATAGTAGAAACTTCTCATAAAAGGTGTTTTTAATTTTTAATTCTCTCATTACCGGCTGAGAAGAATTTGAATAATTATTGTTATATGTATATGAATTTTCAAATTTTAAATAGGTAATATTGAATATATTGCATATCATAATTTTCAATCAAAAGTTTCTGATTTATATTTTCATACATAATATTTTTCATTTCAAATTCTCATACTTTGAAAAATTTTCCATGTTTTTACATATCGTCATCGTTCAATGAAAACTCCCTAACTCTTCATGGATTTTTAGTAACCACAATTTGAAAATGTTTTGTTTAAAAAAATATGTCCCTTATAGAAGACCAAAATAAAGTTTAGAGAAAGTTTACAGAACTTAAATGTTTATACAGGGTGGCGCACCAATTGTGCTACAATAACAAATTCAAATAACTTTTTTTTTAATCGATGTATTTCATTTATTTTTTTTTTATTGGTTAGAAAATTAAATTTTATTTTAAATAGTTAGTTGTTTTTAAAGATTATAGACCGCAAATGACCTCCACGCTCTCCCACGCATATGCGGCACCTGATCAAAAAATTATTCATTGCGGCCTGAAGAGTTGAAGTTGGGATCGTCTCAATTATTGTCGTTATGGACTGCTTTAATTCAGTTAAATTCCTGGGCTTCGTTTTATACACCTCTTGCTTGACATAACCCCATAAAAAGAAGTCTGGTGCAGTCAGGTCAGGTGACCTTGGGGGCCAGCGAAGAGTGGAGTTCCTAGAAATTAATTTGTTTGCGAATTTTTTGTTTAGCTCCGCCATAACTGGTCTGGCTATAGGTGCAGTTGCTCCATCTTGCTGAAATCAAACGCTGTTGAATGGTATACGTCTTCGGCGCAGTTCTGGGTAAAAAAACTCCTTCAACATCGTTAAATAACGGTCCCCATTGACAGTAACGTTTAAACCGTTTTCTTCAAAGAAGTACGGCCCGACAATACACCTTGATGAAACTGTGACTAGACGCATTCCATATACAGCAATTTTGCTTGTTTACATTGCCGTTAAGATCAAAATGGGCCTCATCAGACATGAACAAACAATTGATCAATGTGTGGTCTTCTTCGGCCATTGATATCATTTTTTGGCAAAATTCCAGGCGAACAGTTAAATCCTGAGGGTTTAACTTGCTAATAATTTGGACTTTGTACGGGAACAAGTTTAAATCGTCATGAAGTATCCGTTGTAATGACCGTCTACTAACTCCAATTTGCCCCGATAAGTTTCGGGTCGAAACGCTCGGATTGGCCTGTATTGCAGATGCTAGTGCTGCGATTGTATCCTGAACCCGAACATTGGCATCTCGATGGTACGGCCTTCGTGCGATGCTTCCAGATTCGGCAAACATGTTTACAAACCTCATAATGGTCCATCTACTCGGGGGATTACCGCCAAACTCCCGCCTAAATTCCCTTTGGACGGAAATGACGGACTGCAAAGCATGGTACCGTTGCACTATCCAAATTCTTTTCTGCGTATCCCAAGCATCCATTTTTATAAATCTAAATAGTAACCTACAAAATAAAAAAAAAAATAAGCCGATTACTCACACAGAAAAAAAGTAATTACGTTTTATTTTTGTAGCACGATTCGTGCGCCAGCCTGTATTTTATTAAATATATTGCTTTTACGAGAGGACCCCCGGTTTCTAAAAAAAATAGAGTTAGAGAGTTTTCATTGAATGAGGATGATATAATGTTTTTAAACCCTGAACGTCTTGAACATAAGAGCAAGTGCAAGCGACCCAGTTGTGCATTTTATTTATTTTGTCATTCCTAAACTCGCCGTGAATGTTACTGGAACTGCAAAATTTTGATATTGGAGTTTTAAATATGTGAGATTTGAGTTTATTCGCGAAAGTTTTTATTTTGAAAAGCTAATGCGAAATTGTTAAAAATGGGATTTTTAAATTTTGAGATCATTGAAAAAATACGAAACCTTATTTTTCAGGACTTTGGGTTTTGTGGTATATTTTATGGAAATATTTCGATAAATTTTTTTAAAATATTCACTTTTCAGTTTTGTAAATATAAAGTTTTAAAATCAACTTTTGGTCGTCGCAAAATTAAATATGCAATTTTGTTCTATTAGACTTTGATGCGGGTCTATCACATGTCAAATAACTGTTATTTACAGTTTGTTTGTTGTATGCTTTTTTATATGACAGATAAGCGGAATTGTGCAAGGCATATAGATATAAAGTAATTGTAGTCAAAGTCTTGTTGTGAAACGTGATTTTGTACGAAGTGAAAGAGCTGGTGAAAGAAGAGTAATAAGTTTTTTTGGGTAGTGGTTATTAATAATAGATTTATTTAGAGGTGATGATTAGTTTTGTTTTGTTTTTGAAATAATTTGTAGGCTCAGGAAATAATTGAAAAAGCATGTTTTTGAAGGCATTTTTTCCATTTGATTAAGCTTTTAAAAAAATTGTAGCAAGCTGCAGCAGAATTTTTAGTTGCATTACATTTTTCTAATCTTAAAAAATAAACAAATTCATGAAAAATTGATTTTTTTTAATAAAAAATCACGAGAAATTTTAACTTTTATTTTGAACGAATTGATGATAAATAAATGCGCCTTGAAAATAAAAACTTATTTGAAGTCAAAAATTGAGTTTTTTGACTCAAACCATAAATTGAGTTTTTTGACTGTGACTCAAACCTTGAACGACGCGACAATAGAATCAATGTCCAAGGAATCATGCTCTCTCCAGGAAGCGCCATGAGGCTGTTTTTACATTTCCGAAGAGCATTTCAACCCATCTGCAAAATGTATTGCCTCTTGATGAACCAGGAACTAGTCAAAAAGACCCCACTACGTATTTATAGAAGATTTAAAAAAAAACGAAGATCTGGGAATCTTTTCTAAAATCATGTATTTCTTAGTAGGTATTTTTTCACGCAAATAATGCAATTTAAAGGAGGTGTGGCGGGGGTGAAAAGAATTAACAATATTTTGTTTTCTTAAGCTTACTATCTAATTTAAGTTTTTGAAATAGTATTTTAATCTTACAAAGGGTTTATAAAAAGTTAAGTTTATGTATAAGTGGGGCAGGCTAGTGCGTCCGACTGTCATGCCAAAGCTCTGGGTTCGATTCCCGGCTACTGCCACCTAAAAACAGAAATGTTTTTTTCCGAGGTGCTGCCTCTTGCGAGGAACTGACAAATCCTCCAAGAGTATACTTGTCATGAATAAGTGCTTCTCATCTAGCCGTTCGGACTCGGCAGAAAATTGTAGGTCCCCTCCATTCCTGCTAACACAACACGCACACAGGAATGGTTGAGAGTTGTTACTCACTAGGCCCTCGTTCTGCATGAGCTGTTGCGCCACAAAATTTATTTATTTATTTATTTATAAGTGGGGCAGAGATCGGATTGTTTTGAAGCTTTTCTGTATTTTTGAACTCACCTAGAAAATCAAATTCCCTATTTTTTACTAAAATCTCGCAAGCCCTTTTTAGGATATAAATCATTTATACAAAAGTCAAAAGTAGGCGTGGCAAAGGGAGCGAAAATTCCCTTGTATTTTGTGAAATTTCTATTTTATTATATTTACAACCAAATTTTTGCAATGTCAATTAAGTTCTGGAAAACTGATTTTTGTCCACCATCTCCATACAATCGATGCACTGTGCGTCGTGTTGTACTAATAATAATAATACTTGCAATAAACGGTAGGCATTTTGGCGTATTTAGAATGTTCCATATAAAATTAAGAATGTGTCTCCAAGAATTAACTGATTCAAATTTTAAATATTATATTTATTAATGTAAAAGAAAAAAATAATTTGCTGCATATATACAAAAAATTATCTAATTTTGAAAAAAACTTACTCGTATATTAATACGCCGGATAACAACGTGCTAGCGTTTATATATTTGTTAACTTGGAATTCTTATTAACAAATGAGTTATAGTCTGTGACATGTTTTAACGTACGGATAACTTTAACTCGCCAAATTCCGCTTATAATCAACGGATAACTTACTAACACTGCCAGTATACACTTCGTAAAGCAGTGCATGCATTATAAGAAAATCCCCAGAATTTGATGAAGTGGTGAATAAAATACTGGAAAGATATCATATCTTTTTTAATAAGAAAAGTTATCAAATGGGGACAATTTGTCTATCTGTGTGCCATTTAACATGTGTGTTAAAGACTGGATACCAGTTTTTATTAATACTGCTGTTCAAAAATAAATCATTTCTCACTCTTTTGGTATTGCGTTTATATTTTCCGTGACCACAGTTTATTTAATGAACCAGGAAGTAGATATTTTACAAAAAATAAACAATGGTCAAAATTAATCAATATTTATAATGTCTCTAAGTATATGCATTTTATTTTTCATATCACATATGAAAATGAAAGAACATAAATCAATAATTGAGAAGCTTAATGCAACAGACATACAAACATAATTTTTTATTGATGTTTTAAAATATGCATATCAATGTATAAGGCAGCACCAAAAAAAAAAAAAAGTCAATACCAAATGCATTTTCATATAAGGTACAAAATTATGATGCAACTTAATGAGGTAAAGCCATAAATTTGACTTAGAGCATATGCTTTTCCATTGTCATCGTTTTCCACATATAGTTATTATTTGAATTCCTATTAGCTTATAGCTACTTTACTGCTCACAGAAATACATAAGAATCACTTCTTATTTTTCCAAAGAACCTATTATTAGTTTTGAGGATATTTGGTTAACTTGAACTTTATTTATAATCATATTTAGCTAAACATTTTGCGTAAAAGACGAATGCTTTGTTTATTTTCATCTATAATAATGTGGGAATTTATTAGTTTCTTCATATTCATACGAACAAAGATACACAAAATTTTTTAAAACATGCAAAGCAAATTTTCAATATGCTTCATTCGAATCGATCTCCAATTTCTGCATTTTATTTCAGGAGACTTTTATAGTTTAAGCATTGTTGTGTCTGGCGTCATTGATGACGTTCCTTAAACCCATTTCCAGTTTGGTTCTCATAGCTCATATAAGTTTGCAAAATCAAGCAAAAAATAGCCTAAGTTATATGAACTGTGGCACTGATGTTAAATTATATGAACAATGTTTGCTAATGCATTAAAAGGAAAGTAAAACTATAAAACGCAAAGAGGAACTAAATAGTCTGAACACGTCCAATGCAATGTAGGTCTTGTGTTATAAAAAAAAAACGTGATAGCAAAAATCTAATTAAAGTTTAGATATAAATGTTCATTGTACATACATTTACTACATAGTTATTACGTATATTGAATTCGCAAGCAACAACGTGATGAATTTATAACATTAATTGTTGTTTATCCTTTTTAAGTAACTATTAGAAAACAAAACTCAAAATACACACTACATTTTGTAATCTCTATTTTTTCTTGACTTGTTGGTAAAATAATTTTCAAATTCACAAACTATAAACAAGACGAATTTGTATAGTAAGTCATATCTCAAAAAACCGTTGAAATCGCCGGTCGCACATTTACAAAAACACTTTTACTTAAGAGATTTAGTTTTTTGAGATTGACCTAGAAACTAGAATCCCTCAAAACGATCAATTTTTATCAATTTTCAATTGATAACAGTTGTAACATCGTAACTAGCCAAAGTCTTTAAGAAAACAGCAGAAATATCACTTTTAATGATTACCTCTTTTTCTTCTCAAGATTATTGCTCAGTCTTTAACTCGGCATATTAATATTAATGGAGCATTAGTACCTACCTATAGAAGATTAACCTCTCTTCATCTATACACAACTTCAGCTGGTTTTAATCTAATGCCATGATTGTTTGTTACTATTATCTTAACTACACCGCACCAACCACTATTCTGTGGTAATATTAAAATTTCAATTACAACCACACAAGACTTTTGTATTCACTCCATGGTCGTGGTTAAGAGTGGCAGGCAACTATAGTCATGTGCCTTTTCGATGTCACGATCAATTTTCTTCTTTATATCATTAATACCACCATCAGATATTACGAACTATACAAAGCAAACGTGCCCAGATTACGCCGACACGCGGCAAATACTGAATGAACAATGAGCCATGCATTCATTGTAATGTCTTTGGCATGGGGCATCACCACCACATCAGTATCAGTTAGCTTCAACTTCAGCTTGAGCAGCCGCAAGCGTCCAAGTGAAAAGTGAAATTTTGCAAGAAAATTCACCAAAAGAAAACTCTACACATCACTGTCGTTTTTCCTTTTTTTGTTGTTGTTGTTGTTGTTGTTGTTGTTGTTGTAGTTGTGAAAAGTGAATTAGCCAGCTACAACAACCTTGGAGGCGATTGGCATCTTACAGTTGATGAATCGGATAGACATAGTTTTGTGATGATGACGACGATAAGGAACTTGTTAGTTGCGTGATCTTTGATGATCTCAATTATGCATTGCTGGTTTTGCGTGGGACAATGCAACAAAAAAATTTTTTTCATTTTTTTCTAAAAGCAAAAATAAATTCAGATTCAGAGGTGCTAAGATTTATATGAAATTTAAATATATAGTTCGTTTTACTTTCGCTCTAAAATTGAAAAATCATTTTAACTGATAAGTAAAAGTATTAACAAATTATAGTCTTTTAGTTGGTAATAAGTTTAGGTAGGATGAAGAATGGAAAAGAGCCGAATTATTGCAATGGTAACAAACAATATCTTTTCAGTTTCGTGATTCCAGGTAAATCCATAAAATCTGAAACATCATACGAATTTAAATGAACATATTCATTTTGTGTTCCGCCCACAAACATGCCATCCAACCTATCAATCTTATGCATATAAAATTTATAGACGTTAGGTTTTGTTTTCTTATACTACTTTCCTTTTCTATTAAATAACACACATGTTTTTTGCAATCATTATTTTGGAAATGGTTTTTAGAAACAATAATTAATAATATTAATAATAATAATTAATTAACAAAATTTAAAAATCAGCTTGTGTCTTAAGCTCGTAACACAGCTGTACTACTAAGAAAATTCGGTATTTTTTATTCATCAGTTCTTCAAATTCATTCAACAGCAAACCTAACAACTTTATTTGACTATGTCCCCATTTTTTATTTTTAAAATAATTTGAAGGTAAACTTATTACATGCAGTTTTTTTTTTTATTTACACATATATTAATGGTGTTAATGAGTTACTTGCAATTTGGCGATACTAAAATTTTAAAATTTTTACCTGCATAAAGTTCTGAACGCATTGAAAAAAAATTGATGAACTCAAGATTTAGGGTTTTATAATTCTGCCTCTGACAAAATGGCGGAATCGATTTTCTTCAAAAAATTCTGTCTGTGTGTCTGTTTCAACAGCTGGACCGATTCTCTTAAAACTTGGTACATAGTGATTTTTGGTGATTCTGCCTACACGTTATTAACATTTTCTATTAGAACTTAAAATAATGTTACTTTTGAAATTTTACAAAATCTTATGTTTTTAAAAAGCGATTCCACAACTTTTCTTAAAAAAATTCAATTGATATCTTTTGGTGAAAGCTAGCTGTCGAAAAGAAATCATTTTCCAAAAAATGGTTATTAATGGTATACCTCCAAGGAAAGCATTGTTTTTCATTTTCGATTTGCTTCAAATCTGTTATTTTCATTTTAATAATTTTTTATACAGAAGCTTCTAAGCAAAGTTAATAGTTTTCAAAATAATATCTGTTTGATTACAAAATTTTTTGTTTAATGGTATTCATGCAACTTCGTAAAACCCGTATATAAGTTTACAAATTGGTTAAGTAATGAACTGTCAAATTTTGATTTACACAATTTTGTTAAACTTATCAAAGGATTTTGTTGCGTAAAACTAACCAAACTGGTTAAACATATCCAAACGTCATTGTGACTCTTACTTGGATTGAATGACCTTGTGAATAAAAAGTACCTAAAGCTAAAACTTGCATTTTTAAGTTAAAGCTAGGTTTTGTGTGCATAAAAAAAAGCTTAAGTTTGCAAATAAAAGATGTGTTCTAGTAATAGCTATTTCAACTAGCCAAAGCTAAATTCATGTAGCTTAAGCTTGTTTTTCCAGCATAAGCTCCAAATTATGTGATTAAAAATAGCTTAAGCTAGAATATTAGGGTCAAAGCTAGAAAAATATCAAGATTCTTGGACCCTTAACTAGAAAGCGTTGACTAGTTCTTTTTTTGTAGAACTCTCTTCAGTTGTAGTGCATTTAAGGCTGTAATGCGGCTAGGAATCGAAGATATATGGTATGAATACAATTGAAATGTTAGATACAAAAATATCAAAGGAAACTATGCTAAGCAAATATTTTTCTTATAAATACAAAAACTTGCTATAAGCTTTGGAATTCAAAATAATTTTGTAGTTCTTAGCAATATTTGTGCAAAAACTGGATCAAAATAATTAAAATATTCTCAAAAAAACTATAAACGCTCTTTTTCCATTATATGATTTTTTTTTACCAATAACTTACAGGCACAAAGTTTAATAAAAATCCTTAAGGACTATTTTGAAAACATTTGAAAATATCGAAACCGTTATATTGGAGCAACCTGTCACAGATGGGCTAGCGCACAAGTTCGAACTTTTCCTCTAAGAAATGACACTAAAATGCTTTCTACCAAATTTGAAAAATAAAATCGGTTTATCCACTTAGGCTCCAGATTGATGTACAGTGGACTTACAGACGCACAGATATTTTTTCGACTTGTAGCATCGTATTAAAAAAAATTTATCAAAATCTTTAAATGTTCAATATTACAAAATAAAAATACAACAATACTTGCCATAGAGAGTAAGTAAACAGTTTTGAAAAACCAAAATCTCATATCCACTTGCTTTGCTTTTTCGTTTCAAAAATAATAATTTTAGGTAAAGCTTTTACGCCAAAACATGTGAATAAACAAACAAAAGCTAAAAATATTAAGCTTAAGCTGGAATTTTCTAGCTAAAGCTCTTTAGTATAATTTTTTTTATTCACATAAATCAAAGCTTAAGCTAGAACTATCTAGCTTTACCTACTAGTAATAACTCTATGACTATTAAGCCTTAGCTACTTTCAAAAATAGCTTCGACTTCTTATTTATTCACAAGGCCCCGCATTTAATCAAATGTATAAAAGAAGTTTTATACAATTTGTAAAATTACGACGTTACATGAATACCCTTTCTCAGAAACGGAATGGTAGATTTTTATAAAACTCTTTTTTTAAAAAATGAACGATTTAAAAGAAGTATTTAAAAAAAAAATACTTTTTTGAAAAAATAACGATACCTTCAATACAAAGGTTAAAAAAGGAAAATATTTTTTCTTAAAAATGGCTCATATGATTTAAATGAAAAATTAGCGCGATATACAACCAAAAAATTATAAAAATTTTCAAAAAGTTACACTACTTACAGTACTTCTCATAGCACTTTTTTTTATTTTGAATAGTCTCACTGTCGGAACAGACTTAGATTATTTTTTTATATACAAATTTCAAATAATATTAAAAAAAATATTGCATATCATAATTAAAAAAAAAACAGTTTTTGAATTTTTAAAAAAAAATTTCAAATTTGTTTTGAAAATTCGATATCTCAAAATCAGCTTAGCAATTTTTTTTTTGAAATTTAATTTTTATATGTACATAAATTAACACTTACTATTTGCATACCATAAATTTTCCTCAAAAATGTTTAAAGAATTTGATATATAAGAAATTATTTTTTAAGAAAACCGCAACTACTTTAAATTTTGTTTTTCCATACAATCATTTTCAATCAAGAATTAGGATGGCGTTCTTTGTTTTCATTTAGAACTCTCAAAGAAATTATTTTATTTTATTTGAATATCATAAGGGCAAATATGTTGGACCCAGTCGTGTATTTTATTTTTTAAGCAGAAGTCCAAAAAAATTAAAAGTGTGGGTCAGTCAAAATTTACAAAAAAAATGTATTTTTATAAATTTTAAAGAACTTAAATTTTTTAAAAACTCAGTACTTATTATGAAAACGGCTCAGTCAAGTTTTTAAACACTTTTGAAAGAAAATATTTTTCTTTTATGCAGCCATAGAAACGTTTAGAAGCCACTTTATTGACACAAAGTCATTGTTTTTTTCAATGACAAAGAAATTTTGACAAACAACTTTTTAATGAAATGAAAATGAAATATCATTATCATTGGCAGTTATATCCATTAGTTTCATCTGTTAAGCCTCTCTCAAACCAATACAAAATCATAGCGAACCATATACGCAACGATCCAAAATATGACAGATACACAATGCTTAATGCTTGGCGTCGCGTCAGTTTGGGATAGCCCGTATGAACTGACACTCACTGTCAATGAGCAAATTTTCACAACTGTCAGTCATCTTCAATAAAATTTGCGAATAATTATAATTTTTGCCCATTTTTATAGATTTTTGTTGGTTTCAATCCCAAATATTATCAAATTTACACATGTAGGTACCATTTGCAAGCTATTATAGAAAAAGCATTTAAAAAGCATTTAAATTTGTTCTTTAACGTAAATAAACAAACAGTTAAATAACTTAGAGCTCAAAAACTAATATTTTAGACATAAATTTTGATAACAGTTTAGGAAAAATGTTGGTTTGCCAGTTTTGAAAATTCATTAATATAAATTTGAAAACCCAGTTGTTAAATACATTTGTCAATGCGTTTTTCAAATATTGAATCTTCAAAAAAAAAAATTAAATTTTTTTAATCCGAAATTGTTTTCTTTTTTTTCATTTTTATATCCAATATTATTTACATTTTAAACGAGATTTTTGAAAAAAAAATTGATTAAATCGGTGAGAAAATCAAAAAAACAGTGTTCGGTAAATTTTGTTCACCAAGTACATACTACACTTTTATTATTAAAATCGTTGGGGCCGTTTTTGAGATAAATAAGCTTTCCCTTAATAGTTGTGCGGAAAAATACCGTTTTTTTAAAACAAATTTCACCTCTGGAGAATCACCAAAAAGCCTTAAGTTCACAATATGAAGAAGATCATATCATTGGCTTAGATTGTAGATTCAGATACAAACAGCCAGAATTGAGCCACTCACTTTTTTTGTGTTCACTCATCGTAATGTCATGTTTGACTGAAATTTCGAAACTTTTTTTTTGCACAAATCCAAAACTTGCACTCATTGGATGCACCAACAAAAAATGAAGTTTAGAAATACTTAATTAATTAAATGTACAAATTAAATGTAAAAAACAAATGCATTCTTTACGTTGTACGATTATTTTTTAATACAATTAAGGTTTTAATTAATTGAATTTAAAAAGGACGTATCTTTATCGGAACTTCATGATCACTCAATTAATTATTTCTAATAATGCTAAGGTTTCCATTCTTAACTAAATGGACTCTTATACTCACAACAATTAAAAATACTTGCACTTAAAACCTTCCTTCAACAAAGAAACATATGTCTTATAGCTTTTTAAGTGCCTTTCCTCATTTAATCCACATTGCACCTTCACATAAGTACATTTCCATCATCATTTACCATTTCCCATGACTTTCATTATTTTATTATTCAGATTCACTGTTGCGTATACGTAACGTAATTTTTATAATCAATAAACGCCCCATTGAAAGTTTTTATTTTAATGTAACAGCTACCGCGCGACACCTCGGGATCCAAAACCTAAGCAAAATAACTCTTTCACATTAATCTTTCTTTCGAAATACTTTAATGTGCATCGGGTAAGTTATTGTCTTGACAGTGCACTATACCTAACCTCTATACACCGCATCGTTTCGTTTCATCCCGACCACCAAAAAGCCAAATCCCATAGGCAATTCACTTGCACCTGCAGCTACGGCAGAGGTAAAAATCAACCGATAAGGCTTGACAAAATGTGGATAAAAAATTGATTCACAGATTAGGAAGCCAATACACTTGAGTTCCAGAGCCAAATGGAGTGGTGTTATAGCAGCACAACCATGTTAAAGATCATTACTCATGTCTTCGCAGCAGTGTTCGGTGTGTGACTGGCGCAGTGCCATCTCTTTTTGCTGCCTTGGAATTTTGGTTCAAAAACTCAATGCAGCTGAAGATCATTGCCAACTACAACGATGGGGATCAGTGGGTTCCGCTTAATATTTTCTTTTAAGCAAGTGAAGGCATCGAAATAGTGGTTAATAGATATTTCACTTTCAACGCGGTCGGTTCGGTGAGCGAAAGGTGAATTCCTGATTTGTTTTTAATTTTTGTTTTCACAAAAAATTCTGTAAACACGTTCAATAAATATAACGCGGTAAACATGACCTGGCCAATAATATCGGGTGTGATTGTTTTAATTGGTGTTTTCACATTTGTTCTCGTTGAGTGTCGGTGGTATCAAAGTGGTTTGATTTTTTATGATATTTCAACCAAACAAATGATTCTCCCGCCAACTGTTTCGATTCATCGTTCGCGAAGTTTGCATTTGCCAAATATACCAATGTTTTCAACCCTGGGGAAACCATGCACTTGCCAAGGATTAAAGTGCGGATGCTGTGCTGGGCTTGAAGTTCGAGAATATAATTTCAATCAAAAAAGTATGTGCATTGTACTATATGATATTTGATTTTTTTTGTTTTTGGATTTACTGCGTGAAGATTAAAGATCGTATGGTTCTCTTGATATAAAATAAATATGAGATGAATCTGCCACAGAACAAATATGCCACCATGAGAAGTGAATTTCTTTTGTTTAATGTTTTAAATGTACAGAGTATTATTAATCACTTTAACTTTGTTGGAAATTATATTGGAATTACATTGCCTTGTTCCATGTTTTTACAATTAAATCTTTAATTTCTTATGAAATATTTAAATGAATAGAAATGTTGTTCTTGGAAAAGTTTGAGTATAATACTTGCTTGACAAAGTTTTGTAAAAAGTAAGTCTACATACTTATTGCTGTATAAAATAATCATGAATGAATGTTGTCCAAGGATTAAGTTTTATTTTTGAATTCAAAAGATTATCGGCTGAACTTCCATTTTGTTTTAGTTTCAAGGCGTTTGTGTTTTGGGATTCTTAAAGATACACTTTTTATTTTATTTATTCATGTGTAAACAACATCAGTCATTTTATTTTTTCTACGTTCTACCTTATGAGTGGTATGTTGTCATTTGGAAAAAGTATATCACAAATTTATTTGTCATTAAGTGTTGGGAAATAATGATTACTTTTTGTAATTTATTTCTACTTCCATTTCAATTATATGTAATTAGTAATTGAACTTTTTTAATCACAATAACACAAAATTGTAATTGAAAAAAAAAACATGCTTTTCCATTACTTGTTACTGTAGTTGAAAAAATTTACTTACCAATTAGATTATTCGAAAACTCTACGGTACTGAGTTTTAAAAAAAATATTGACCGTTTTGTTTTCAAAATATTCTTATACTTATAGCTCTCAAAAAAAATTTGGAATATTTCTTTAAAAATAAATAATATGTGTATATTTTTTTTTTTTTTGAAAATCTTGGAACACTACAATTCAATTCATATTTTTAGTAGCGTCTGCATAAAAATTTTTTTTTAATCGGTAAAACCACTTTCAAGAAAATCGAAAATCAAAAAAGTTTTAAAAATAGGTTCTCAAAGGGAGATTTTTCTAGGAGTAATTACTTGTTTTTTTTTTTGAAAAGTTGTGGAGCCGTTTCGATGAAAATATGATGATATAAAATTACAGGAAATAGTTGTATGGAAAATATTGTTATTTTCAGTTCTGCAAGCAATTGAAAAAAATGCATTACTTGGTCACACGTACTTACTCTTATATTCAAGAAGCTTAGGATTTAAGAAAATTATGAGACAAAAATGTTTAAGAGCATGAATACGATTTTTAAATAAGTTACAAAATCTTCTTTGAGAGTTTGAGATGAAAAAAAGAACGCCATCTTAATTCTTGATTGAATATGATTTTATGGAAAAAAAATTAATCTTTGGGGTGGTTTTCTTGAAAACATTATTTCTTATATGCACAAAATTCTTAAAACTTGATTTTAGGGAAATTTTTGGCATTCAAACAGTAAGTGTTTTCTTATATGCATACAAAAATAAAATTTAAGAAAATCTCAAACTCAGAACTTTCAAAACAAAATTTTACTTCTTTTAAAAATTCAAAAAAAAGAATTTGATTTTGATATTCAATATTTTTAAATCTTATTTGAAATTTGTATATAAGAAATTTAAACTTAATTTGTTTAGAAAATTCAAAATTAAAAAAAAAAAATGTTCCTTAGAAGCACTTTTAATAGTTCCTATTTAGAACTTTTTATAATTTTTGATAGTAGATACATACATCACACTAATTTGAGCAAATAGAAAAAGTTTATTTTAATTCTTAGGAACAAAAATATTTTCCTAATCGGTTTTCTAACATTTGAATGGAAGGTACAGTTATTTTCATAAAAATAAATTTTAGTCTTAATATTTTACAAAGTGTAAAAAAAAACCTTAAATACCGAGTTTTATAAAAATCGACCATGTTGTTTTCAAAATATTTAATTCTCCGAAAAAAAATTTAAATATTCATTAAAATCAAAGCATTTCTTGTTTAATTTTGGTAAGAAAAACTATTTATATTGATTAAGAACTTCTATAGAAAAATTATTGAAATCAAAATAAACCGGTTTGCAGAAAATCGAGGATAAAAAATGGTTCTTTTTTTAAGGTCTTATTAAAAACTATTTTCTGAAAAATTGTTTGGGAGGTTGGTCGAAATTCTGGTTTAAAAATTCTGCATTTCAAATTTTTGTAAATAAAAAAAATCTATTTTTCAAAAAAAAAAATGTTCCGTTCTGTGGGTAAAATTCGGCTTTTCAAAATTCGATATGACATAATTAAAAATGAAACTCTGCCTATTCGGCTTTTTTCTCAAATAACTTGTATTATTAACGCACATAAACAAAAAACTTTTTTGTTGAACGAATGGCACTATTTTTTAAGCTGAAAGAGATTTTGTTTTTGATATTAATTTATGTTTGTTGTTTGCTGCACACTGCCAATTTTCCCACAATCCTAGACTAATCGCTGTTTAGGCCTGACTGTTTCAATTGTATGCAAATAATTATTAACTATTCAATTTCTTCACAACTCTTCGTAAGCCATTTCTCTTATTTCTGGTTTGCACATGTCCAATTTTAATATTAAAATTGATTTATTTTTTCTTCAAAAAAAAAAAAACAAATGACCTGCCATGCACATCTTAATTAACTAAACTTAACTTATTTTCAACCAAATCGATGTTTTATAATACTATGTTAAGACTAAACCAAATCTGATTTTTCAGTAATTTTTTATTGAGATTTCAACTTAGTGGGGAAAGATTTTATTAATATTTTGTTGAAATCTGGAGTTTTTAGTGAGATTTCGATGAAATTTTCGTAAAATCTTGTTCCATCAATAAAAATATCGAAAAATCAAATTTCATAGGAAAATATTGCTTGATTTAAAATTTAAGTAGGTCATATTGTATCTTACATACATTTTGACGAATTAATATAAAAGTAAACAGCTAAATCTAAAAAAAATCAGCTACACCACTTTTTTACCAAATAAAAGAAATTTTTCCTACAATTCATGCTTAGACAATATAAGAAAATTCAAAATCACAGAAAAGCAGAATTTTTAAAGCAGCCTTTACTGAAAGAAATTTCCAGAAAAATATAATTTTGTAAAATTGCTAAAAAAAAAATTACCTATGGGTAGAATCACTAAAAACCCACTATGTACCAAGTTTAAGAAAACTGAGCCAGCCGGTTAGGCTGTAGCTGAACAGACAGAAAGACAGAATTGTGAGACCAACTTTTTTCGTCTTCCATCATCGTTATGACAAGTCTGATCAAAATCTCGAGTTCAATTTTATTGTACGAAATTTATCATTGTAATAACAAGTTCATTTGAAAATTTAAATAATAACGAATCAAAATTACAGGACATTTTGATTCTTCCCTACCGTTATCTGTCATTGTCTTCTTAAAAATAATATCTCAAAATGAGTAAATAATGTTGTTTCGAAATATGCGGCTTTATTTCCTATTTGTACTGTACGTTCATACGTACCTACTACTATAGGTACAATTTCTCATATTTTTTTTTCCAACAATCTATGATTTTTATTTTTAATTTATTGCTTTCAAAATAAAATATCTTATAACTAGGAACGATAAGGCATTTTGGAGACCTCAAATTAACAAAAAGGTATAAATTCTTATAAATAACACCCAGTTACCGTATTATGAAAATCTTTTCCCTGTTACATAATAAACAAAGACTTAATTTGACTTTCATAATCATAATCACATCTTCAGTTAAAAACTCCTGAGAGTTTTTTTTTTTTTTTGTTAAATACAAAATGCAACTGATTAATTATAGCCATGACGGATTTCATTTTAGTTAAACAAATTATAAATAACAAAAGAGAAAAAAAAGTCCATCATTTGCAACGGGTAGCTGGGAAGTAGAATTAATTTAATCTTATACATTATTCATAAGTCAGACCATAAAGACATCCGTTAGTACCTACCAATTAATGATAGTGTTTAAGTTATGTTAAGCTAAATCAGTCAAAAGCATAAGCAAGGTTCATTACGCGAGCTTCACATTATGTTTGGTTATAGTTTTTGCAAATTTAATATAAATTCTTATACAGTGATGAATAAATTAATTTAAAATCAAAAATGGAAAACAAAAATAGTGTGCATATTTATTGCTTTGAAAAATATAAACAAAACATCTAAGTTGCCACTATTTATTGTTTGTTTTAATAATTTGTACCTGTGTATATGAGAAAAATGTGTTGTGTAATATATATAAATGTGAAGGTACTCGTATCATTAAGATGAAGAATTGATATAAATCTTTTTAATTTATTATTGTTATCGTTTAATCATCTTTAATAAACCGAAAAAAAAAACAATCACGTTTGATTTGAAAGATGGTAATATACCGTCCTGTATAAAGTAAAGTGCTCTATTTACTCAGATTTAGAAAAAAAAATTATTTTGGATACGAAAAATTAACAATGAAATCAACATGAAATTTTGGGCAAACATGACATTACGATAATAATAGTGAAGCCTGCATTAATAATTATGATCCTGTAATTCTACAGCTTATATATGCAATTTTCTGGACACTTTCCAGATACGTTTTTTTAGCAATAGAGTGATTTTTTTTAAAACGATATCACTATGACTTCAATCAAACTTAACTTTTATTACAGAAGTATTTTAAAAGCTTACATTTTTGGTAACGTACATATATTGAATAAAATATATAGAAAAAGAAGCTTAATGACCACGAAAAATATCAAAAGGTTTTACATTTCCCATGTCAATAATTTTTCAGCTATTTTATTCTGGATTACATTTTCATTTTAAAATGAAAGTGTCGAAAAAGATTTTAATTTTATAAAGTATATTATATCTAATAATTTTGTTTTGAAAACTCACAGCCTCACAGCAAACTCAGGGGCTACCTTTGAGTGGAAACAAAATGTTTCTAAAAAAAATTATTAATGGTATATGTGTATATTTGGGTCGTCCTTATATTGTTTTTTTTTTTTGAAATTCTAAAGTGGATAGGCATCAAATAGTTCTACGTATAAGCAAATATTTTCCTAATCCTAAAAACAGGAACACTAACAATGCCACGCCTTAGCTTTTTTTAAAGCCACGATTCCATTCTATAATATGCTTCCTAAATAAAGATTTTATTTCAAATAGTTTTTGAATAAATAATTTTCAAACTTAAAAAAAAAAAAAAAAAAAAAATTTAATTTATTTATAAATTTAAATGTCTTGATATACAATTTTAAGACCCATGGCCCACTGTGGTTTAGGGGGACAAAAATCATTTCATCAATTATTTTATCAAATATTTAAATTTGGATTTGTGACATTGCAGTTTGAATAAGTAAAAAGTAGTTGAAGCATTAAGATCAGGATTTTGTTTGTGATATCAATTTCTTAATTTGAAATTTTGGACCTCAAAGTTGAAAAATGAGATTTCAGTGATTTTGAAACAAAAAATGAGCATACTTTAAATACGTTTTTTTTAAATATATGATTCTTTTGATTATTTTTGTTAATTTTCCTCTGTTGACTGTTGCGCATCATCATATAATAAAACAGTAAACACGAATTTTGTGGTACAATTTACGCGGTCTACAAAAGCCAATGGCATATAAATTATATATCTTTTGAAAGGTTTACTGCACAAAAGTGCAGAATGCAAAAATGTATTAAATAATTACACCACAAAAATTAGAAAACAATTAAAGAAAATTGCGTAATAAGTGCGAGCAAGAGCGGTAGTGAGACTGTGCATTTATTTATTTATTTGGTTTTATTTGTCATCCTAAATTTGACGTTTCGATTTTTTCCACCCACCAGCTAACCAATTTTCCAGCACTGACTGGAAAAATTATTGGAAAGTCCTATAACAGTGTTCAAGGCTGCAGAAAATAATAATAAGTAGCTCATATTACAATAAGCAGCTCAGTTTTGATCCACGCTAAAGACGGATTTAAGTGATGGATTTATTCTTATGTTTTTTTTACTTAATATTGGAGTACTTGGAGGTGAGGTGTGACTTGCACCTACAATCAGTTTTAGTTTCTTAAATTTTATGATGAGTAGATACGCAATCAAGGGCGTATGCACAAAACCGTGTAACCAGAGCGAATAAGTTGCTATCAAAAATTTGTATGAAACCTAAATTTTAATTAATTTATAATATTTATAAAATAATATAAAAAGTTGGAAAAATTATTGGTCAATTAAAAATTTCAATAAAATTTAACAAACATTTTTGTGTTTTATTTCTATATTTATAACTAATTGATCATAACTTGGAGACTAAGCTAAATGCATTTAAGTTATAACATGGTTGTTTCAATGTTAAAGGCCTTACTACATTAATTTAAAGAGAAAAAACTTTTGTCTTTTTTCAAACGACTAATCAATCCTACCTTTTATCTCAAGTTTTACAATAGTGAAATTTAGAGCGTCCCTAGCAGCTTTAATATTTGTAGAAAAGTCAAACAGAACAAAATCTAAATAAACACTTAAAAAGCTAATTTGTAGATGTCACTCACATCGACAATAGTGTTGCTGAGCTAGCCTTTTCTGTGTTTGAATGCATTGAGCTCAACTCATATTTCATCCTTTTTTCGCACGAAGGCCTTTATGTCTAAAAATAAAGTTTTCAAGAGTTGTATGTTAATTTCAATATATTTTTTTGAAGTTATTCAATTAGACAATAATGTTATTAGCATTCCTGTTTTAAATGCTGGACGTACTAGTATGCATAAAACAAATAAACATTTTAAAGAAAAAAATAGGATAGTTGTAAAATTTTTTGTATGCTAATTTTTAAAATTGGTACCTACCTTTTTTTAAGTCAAACTCAAAATTCAACTAAGAAATAGGAAATGTTCCCTGATCTTCCCCCGTCTGACTTAAGGTAAGATTTATATTTTAGATTGAACCATCAAAAAAACTGCTATTACCTGGCGAACCATCAAGATCATCGAGTTAATGTTTTAAGACCCCCAAGAGTGAAAAATTTTTAAATGAAGTTTGTGTATGGGATTGTACATCCTTGCCCTAAATATGTAAAAACCTATCTTTATTTTGTTTGTGGAGATGGATTTTTGTATTAGTACCATTTTCAATCCACTTTCTTAAGAAAATTTTTTATAGGGCCATACAAATTCAAATTTATAACTTCCTTAGTGCCCTATTACACGACGACTCTAGAGTCATAACTTTTTTAGAAATTCAATGAGTGCGAACGAGAAAAAACATCTGATCTCACCTTCACACTCATTGAATTTCGAAAAAAATCATGACTCTAAAGTCGTCGTGTAATAGGGCACTTAACGTCCTACACTATCATTTACGAAAATGAGCTTATAATTTTTTTTTTTTTAATTAAGTAGAAACTTATTCGGCTTAAATTTTTGTATACAATTTTTAAACTACCCATTTCAATAGAAAATTAAGTTCTGAGCAAAAAGTTTTATATATAAAATCGTAAAATTTGACTTAGTTTCGGGTTATACCAAAACTATTTAAAAATAGCCGGTGTGACCATTTTCTCAGAAACGCATCGTTGAATTGAGTAGCATTTTCGGTTTAAGGCATGGCCTATACCGAGGCCAAAGAAAACATTTGCACGTTATTGATCCTTTTAAAAGGTCTATTCAATAGGCGAATAATAATATAGAAATATTTACATTTTCAAAATATGTATTAGTTTGACAATAAAATAATTTTTACAAGCTCGACATTGCAACGTTTTTGAAATTGAAATTGTTTGGACAGAATTTTTAATATAGGATGATTTTTTTTAAATTGTTTAGTTTCTTTGTAAATATCATTTCGTTCAATTTTTGGAGTTAAAATAAAACTTTTGAGTTTTCAAAGTCCTTTAAAGTATCTATAAAAACCTACAAGATGTCATCATTATAGTTTAGTTTTTGTTTTGTGGATTTAAACCGTTTTTCCCCTGGAACCCTTGATGTATTTTCTTCATTATAAGTACTTGTAATAAATTAGAGCCAGGAACAAATATCTTATTAAATTGTATTTTATATGACTTCCATATCTTCTATATTAACACAATTTCTATTTACCTTGATTTCAGTGTGTGCTAATGTGACATACGTGCCAGAGAAGAAAGAAGCCTTACTCGATGTGTTCCTTAACGAAATGAGCAGAGCTAGATACGGAGTTTCAACTCGCAATCCATCACCCATATGTGTTCCGATCATGATGCCAATTCCAATGGCAGCGTGTATTCAAATGTCACAAGTTGGTCTGAAGGGTGATAATTTGCACATGTGCATGGATTTTGTAATACGACTGCACACTACTGATGCCATGGAGCTTCATTTTAACTGCCTGTCAATGGGATTAGATGGCTTTCAATATCTCGATCCAAACGGAAACTCAGTTCTTCCTCGTATTGATGAAACACAAGAAGATGAAGAAAACACTATTGATGATGAGTACTATGACAGTGCTGAAGAAATCCAGGAAAATTTAAAACCAGAGGATGAACAAAAGAACGTCGAAGAAAGTTATGATGATCAAACCAACGTTATCGATGAAACCGAAACGGATACTGAATATTATGAGGATACTAATGATCTTGAAAATAATGTAGTTGAAGATGAAGATATGAATAAAGACATACAAGAACAAAATAGCAAAGAAGAGGCATCAACAATTAAAAACTACAATAAGAAGGATAGTAATTTAATCATAGTCTACGAGACTGTGTAGCTATCGCAGGAAGCTTGTTTTTTAGTTTGTAGAATTGTACAGCGAAGTTGCTTAGTTTAAGTTATTTATTTAATTTATTATTTGATAATTGTTATTTATTTATACAATTAATTTATTAAATAAAAAGAGGATTATAAAATAACATGATTTCATATAAATTCCTTGGTGGTACCTACCTATTCTTTACCCTACAGAGACAATCAATTTATAGACTTTATGATAAGCACATATTTTGTCCTGAGAAGGTTATAACATTCGATAAATAAACTAAGAAAAATTTCAAATATGTTTGCATCAACAATCTGAAGGCTTTATATTATTCCTTAGGACCAAAACGTGACTTTCTTGCAACCAACAAGGAGGAATTTTTAATCGATTCTTATTCTGTGTAGGTGTACCCATATTGCCATACATGTCAGATGATTCCCCATAACGTGTAGTTATGTTCAAATAAGACATTTAAGCCTCATGAAAATAGAATGGAATTCAACCTCAAGGCTCATATTATTACCAGTTAGTATTTTTTTAATGTTGGAGCTCATTTGTAAAATAAGGAGACGTCTACATTTGATACAGCAACGAAAATTTCCATTGTTAAAATTACTTAGCGACGAGTCATAATTATAGTCACTTGCTTGAGGAAACATTGTTTAGTATCAAGTAGTAAATGAAATCTTTATTTAAATACAATTATAGAATTGAAGTTGGTTCCAAGGCCGGCTACCAAGGAAACATTCTGTGTAACAAAGTATATTTTATTTATTTAATTTAATTATTTTTAAAAATAAGCACGGATTAAGGGTTATCCTACCAGTTTCATAAGAACTTGGTTGGACAGTTTTCTCAAAAATGCAGAATAAAGATCTGAACATTTTGCTGTTGAATTTTTTTGATTTTTCGCAAACAAGCAAAGTAAGTATAATTTTTGTTTTAACTCAACTAATTCGCAATTAATTAGCAAATAATACTTACAAATTTTTTAATCTTAATTTTAAGGTGTCCTGCTAGTTCCATACACATAGCTTTGCTTGGTCATTTTTTGAGCTATGGATTTCCATTTTTTCCTAGGATTATTTGTGATGTCTCAAAAATTTCTTCTATTGATAACTTATTTATTTTCTTTTTTGTAGGTTCGGTAAGGGTTTTTAAGTAAGATATTAATTAATAGTTTAATAATTATTTGTTACTAATACTTACTGTTCTACTTTTCGTTCTGCAGTCAGCGCTGCCATAATGGCATTATAAATGCTAAATGCATATAATTCATGAGTGAAAAGCATTCTGTTCGCTTGCTTCCCAAAACTACTTAACCAAAAACTTTGGGCTATATTCGTAACTTTGCAAAGTAAGAGTTGATTTATGAAATAAATTCACTGATTCAATGAAAAATTTGTTGTTTGACAAACAGCTGAATTCACATTTACGTAGTTATTTGGTTTTGTGTAAGCAATCATATTTCAACTACCAAAATTTAAAAAAACACATTAATATTTGAACCAAATATTTTTTTTTTTTTTTTGAGTTCAAAGTGTTTCTGAAAAAATAATTAACTTTATCAAAAGTTCTTTTTTAATCGTTGATTTAAAATGTTGTGCGGGGAAAATTGGAAGCATATGGATTTTGAAATCTGCATTCCGTTTCTCCAGCTCTCATATAATTTAGCATTATGAAATTTGAAATCTAGCATAGTGAAATTTGTGATTAAAGCAATACTGTCTGCTGTACGCTGCGCTCTTTGATGAGCGAAATTTATTATTGTAGCAGATTATTTGGAGAAGTCTTCACTCTATTTTTCGTACGCAATTAATTACACAATTAATTACCCAGACCATTTGTGCGAAAAAATGACATTTGTGTTTTTTAGGGTTTATTTTTATTGTTTCCTTAGTTACAAAATGGCAACCTGTGATTTGTTTTTGCATTTGCAATTGTTTAAATTGATAGAAATTGTCATCGAATATTTTTCCTTTTCGGTTTCGTAAACATTTCGTTGTCTTGTTGGAGACCAACTTATTATTTCGTTTCGCATCAGCAGCGTACTAGGCTTAACGAATAGTACTACAAAATGGAAATTTGGTTTTATTTGCAAACTAAAAAAAATTCAGTTGCTTGTCTATCGCAACAACACAATTAAGAGTCCCTTGGTGATTTTTGAGAACCGAAAACCCCATTTTCTTGGCAATTCATAACACACAAGTCGTAAGTACTAATTTATGTAGGTACATATAAACTAAAATTTCAAAAAAATTGTTAACCCATTTTGGAGATATCGAATTTTCAAAAAAAATTAAATACATTTTTTTTTAATTCAAAAACTTTTTGGATATGCAATATTTTTTTCTCTTATTTGAAGTTTGTAGTACCTCGTGGCATGATGGTTAGTGCGTAGGACTTTCATGCCAAAGGTCTGGGCTCGATTCCCAGCCACTGCCACCTAATAACAGAAATGTTTTCTTCCGAGGTACTGCCTCTTGCGAGGAACTGACAAATTCTCCAAGAGTATACTTGTCATGAATAAGTGCTTTCTCATCTAGCCGTACGGGCTCGGCAAAAAATTGTAGGTCGCCTCCATTCCTGCCAAAAATACGCACACAGGATTGGTTGAGAGTTGTTAGTCACTAGGCCTTGGTTTTCCACGAGCTGTTGTGCCATTTTATTATTTTATTTTTTATTTGAAGTTTGTGTATAAAGAAAATAATCTAAATTGGTCAGTCGATAGTGAGAAATGCTCTTTGTTACTTTTTGTTATTTTTATAATTTTTTTGTATATCACACTAATTTTAGCATATAGAAGAAGTTTAATTAAAATCGAAGGAGCCATTTTTCGAAAAAAAATTTCCTTAACGGTTTTGTTTGGTAGGTACCGTTATTTTTTCATAAAAGTATTTTTTTCTTAAAATACCTTACAGATTGTAAAAAAAACCTTAGATACCGAGTTTTATAAAAATCGACCGTTAAGTTTTCATAATATTTGATTTTCAAACATTTTTAGAAATTAAAAAAAAATAAGTTTCAATATTTTAGTAAGAAAAACTATTAACAATGTTTAGAAGCTATTGTATTAAAAAAAAACCCAAAGATTGCTTTTAAAAAACGAAATTTATAGAATTTTTTTTAAAGAAAAATTGTGGAGCTGTTTTAAAAAAAATTATTTTTTAAAATGGCTTAAAAAATTGCATAGCAGGTATCGTTATTTTTAGTTCTAAAAAAAATATGTGGGCAGAATCACCAAAAACCACTTTGCATCAAGTTTCATGAAAATCGATGCAGCCGTTTAGGCTCTAGTCGAACAGACAGACAGACAGAATTTTGCCTTCCACTTTTTTGGTGTTCTCTATCATCGTAATGTCAAACTTGCCTTATAGTACCTATGTATGTATATCACAAGAAAGAATTCACATATCAGACGAAAAAAAAAATGACTTCAGATAATGTACTGTTTTTTTATTTTTTTTTTTTTGTGTAATTTGTTTTGACATCTGATAAAACTCTCATACTTTTTTTTCGCTATATTTTCGTTTTTGTTTTCGTACTCGAGTTGGGCACCCAGAAAATTTTCGTTTCACTTCAGTAGCGTGCAAGGCTTACTATTAACTGCTTTTTTGCTTTATAAAGGTATCAAATAATGATTACAAAAATAATTACATCATCGATTAATATTTTAATAAGCACTCTGCACATCAATTCGTTGATATTAAACCAACAAGACATTAATGATTGAAAGTGATACTTTCCCTTTTAAGCAACAAGTGTCAATTATTGGATGATTAAATTCAATCAGGTGGCTGCCTCATAATATTTTATCCCAACAACGTCCTATAGGATTGTTGACATTCATTATAGGTATATGTGGCTAGCCAAGTGTACTTTCGCATCAATATGATTTGGTGTCTCCATATAACATTTCATTATTTGTTATTCAAGAAATGTTGTTTAAAGTAAAAAAAAAATAACTTTTCCTTTCATTTCAGTCATTGCAACTTAAATGCGTATTACAAGATTGAAACGTGTTTTATTCATGTTACAGCCAAAATAAATCCTATTTGTAGTAACATAACATAAATGAATTCTCTCCTGATAAATAAAATAAAATGCACGACAAAAGTTTTTTTACGTGTATGCTTCATTATTTATAAGATTTAGGGCCAGTTTTAAGACTTACGGATAAGGTCTCGGATGGCCTATTTGGAACTTTTTTGATAGTTTAAGTTAAACTTTTGGTTTCAAATGTCTCGGATAGTGATACCCGAATGATAAAGTCTCGGATAGTATATCCACCGGATCAAGTGGCTGTTAAATATTTTATCCAGAAGATGTCTAGCTGCTATGAGTTTTCATCGTAATATTTTGAATTTCGCTTTGAATTAATCCGTCGTGGTTCTTACTGAATTTTTATATTAAAAAGCAGTGACATTTAAAATTAAAACGATAGGGATTTTTTGTTTTGACAACAAAAATTTAATTTTCAGTATGTTTTTGATGTTTTATGTTGTTCTCAAACTGTAAATTTATCCACCGGTTAGTTTATCCGAGACTTTGATGATGAAACAGAAATAAAATAAGAGCCACTTTTATCTGCCGGATATCGTAATGTGTCGGATATCTATCCGAAACTTTAACCGGAACATTTGAAACTGGCCCTTACAATTTTATTTTAAGTTTTTTTTTTCAATTAGAGACGGTTAAAGTTGAAATGAAGTTTAACGGCCGTATGTGATTTATTAACGGAATTCTTTTTTATCTGAAATCCCTTTGCCTTCAATTATGAAAAAACGTTTTTTCTTTTGAGTCGAATTCCATTTTATGTTTTTTTTATAATAAATTTAAAAAATAATCTAGAGTCACCCATTACAACATTTTTGTTATAAATTAGGGCAAATGAGGTACCTACATAACTTGACTTTAATAAATTATCGCAATTTCGATATCTACAATTTCAAAAGAAAATAGTTTTCAACGAAATTCGCTATAATAAGTTAAGATGGAAAATAACTACATTTGTATGTACCTACTCAAAAACTTAACAAGCTTACCTCAATCCGGAAGCTAATTGAAAAGCTTTGAAAAGCTTTAGAATGGAAATATCACAAATCGATAAATACAAAACATAAAGGAAAAACGAAACTACGACTAAATGTTTTATAAACTCAAAAAGGAAAAGGGCTTATCACCGAGAAACAGTACACGTTGCTCACGTTGTGAGAAATGAGAACTGTCAGATAAAATTCAAGGCAGCCGTTCTTGTCAACAAAGAACAAACACAAAATGATAATTTAAAACAACACTTAAAACCAGGATGAAATGTTGTTTGCATAAAAAAATAAAATAAATAAACACTGAGAAGCCTGAAAAATTATATATTTTCTAATAAACAAGTAACAAATGACCACAAAACACAAAACGAGTTTTGATGTTAAGCCGATGGGGTCACGGGGCTAACCAATTTTCACAGATTTCGTCAGATGCGCAACACTGAACAAAAATGAAAACGCTTATGATATTACCTATAATATGTGTACTGTGCCTAAGAGTATCTTCATTTTAAGAGATTTGAAAAAAATTGTATATTTAATGATTTTGATTTTATAATCATCAAATTTAATAAATTTGGAAAAAAAAAATTAAAAACGATTTCTTATTGAAAAAATAATGTTATTTTAACTATGTGCATAATGATTTTGACTTATGACTTATAAAAATGAACATGCGACTTTTATGTTTTAAGCTTACTAAAGTTCAAGCAACTTACATGAAACCTGCAATGAAATTGGCGTTCATGATTTTCAACTATTTGCTGTTGGAAATTTCAGTTTTATATAAGCCTTAAAGCCCAACCATAATAGAAATAGGAATGAATAAGCTAGTGTCAAATGGCCAAGTTCTTAATTGTTCCGACAATTATAGTTCTACCTTTAATGTCACGAAAGTCAACGAAACTTAACGAAACGGAGCATCAGATGGCTATTATTGTTAACAACAGCCGTTTTCCTTTGGAGGTGGGAAAGTACTTGTGAGTAGATGAAAACTCTAATCTAGTACTATCAACTGCACATGCTCCCATGTGCGAGTAGATACATTTAACATGAGAAAGCAGTTTGATGTGTTCTATTGAAAAAAGCTGGCAAAGTACTTGCAAAGTACTTTGCCAGCCTAACATATAATACAGTCTACTGGCTCGATGGCTTAAACTTACTTAAGCTCGGTTAAGTCTGTTATAGTTGGTCTTAACACAAAAATACTAAGCTATTTAACAGTTTCAATGATAGTACTAACTCCCTTTTTTCTTAGGACGGTAGTATTATAGAGGGAAGCACAGTACACATTCACATACTCGTATCTAAGGTTATATAATAGTGAAGGTTTTCAAAACTGAAAGTGTCAGGAGTTTAAAATTACTATTCGAGTCGCCCTTAAATAACACGTCAGCACAGTAACAAACAATATTGACATTAGTAGTAAAGGGCTACTCTGCATCACCCATTTTGAAACCAATTTGTGTACATGCGCAGAACTGAACAAAAATTAAACTGCTAAACTTAATATGTGTATAGGAACAGGAACTGTTAATGAAAAGCTGTCTCAGTGAAGCTTATGCCTAATGTCATAATCCGACGGAAAAAGCTAAAATTTCACTGTCAATACAGGCACCACATAAGTTTAGACTTAACGAAACCTTATCTCAACTTTTATATTCACTTTTTTACTGACTTATTTATTGACACTTTTGTATTTTGTTGTTGTTTGCCAAGGATAATATTACTGTGCCAGCTATTACTTTTTCAATAAAACATTCTAATAGTTGGTACAGAATGCAACAGATCACTGCAAGCACAGTGCTGCCACTCAGAAATTTAAAAAAACATAGTTTTAAATCATGATTTCAGTTCAAAAATCATGATCCACACTTCTGGAGTTAAAAAATAGTAAACAGAGAGAAATGAGATCTAAAAAAAAAAAATGAAACCATATTCAGCTTTTTTTAAAGAAATTTAAAGAAAACTTTGGAAAAATATCAACAGAAACTTGAAAATTTCGTTTGAAAGGGAACTGGGAAAATGGCAAAGAGTAAATTACAAATTCTGGATTTTTAACGTTGAGAAAGTGTGTGTGCGCGGTGAGCAGCTTAAAGTGATGAATTGTATAATAGGATGTGCTTAAAATGTAGTTATATAAAATTGAGTCAAGTTTTATTTCGCTATGTTCGTCGTCAAATACTTAGGCTGGCTCAATTTGTTTTAGACTGCAGCGTACGTAAGACTTGGTTTTTACAAAATGCCTATAAAAATAATAGTTTTTCATTTGGAATTAAGAAAAACATGATTTTGGACTCGAAAACATTACAAAAATTCAGGTCTAAAAAACATGAAAATCATGCTTAATCATGATTTCTGTCAGCCCTGATATCGCCATCGCAAAAATAATAAATAGTGCAAAAGTGAAATGCCAAAAGCCAAATAATAAGTTAGAAAATTATTCTTTGAGCATAGAGAAATAAAAAGTGTGTGTGGTGACTAGTTAAAATGGTTGAAATTAGAAAAATCATGATTTGGGACTCAAAATCATTAAAACATTATTTGGCTCCAAAAAACATGAAAATCATGATAAATCATGGTTTCTGGCAGCCCTGTGCAAGCAGCTTGAGAGTGTTAAAACCATAGTTCTACGCGTTGTTAGTTACGTATGACTCCAAACGCTGCAATCATGCATTTCATACAGCAGAATTTTAGAAAAAATGTTTGTACAACTGTTATTTTATGGATTATATAAAATTTTGGATATCTATTCACTTTTTTCTGAAGTTATTTGAAGTGAACAGAAACAATTTTAACTCACCTTTAAGATCTTCGTCCAGTTCTCTTGTAGCGATTGAAGCGCCAGTATCATCATGCATAGCCCTGAATACAACCATTTCATTCGTCAATCCACTGTTTCTCAAACTATAACATCTGTCATCTACACGTGTGAATAAACGTCAAAACAATTTTTTTACGCAGACGAAGTGCTACTGCTAGCAGAAAGTTTAATTTAAACGAAAATATTTAATTAATTTAAAATTTCCTCAAATTAGAAATGGACATTCAACTAAATATTAACAATAATATTGTTGCGAATCGTAGCAAACCAAAGGTAAGCTCATAAAGTATAAATAAATATTGAATAACTAAGAAAATAAACCCAACAGAAAGCTCTGCCTCAAATAAGACCCAAGATAATTGCCAAGAAATCTTCCAAAAATCAAGCATCTGCAGGGTTTGCCTTTGACTCAAAGCCTTCAAAAATCAAGGCAATTGTAGCTCGACGTCGTCCACAGAAGACAAATGATACTCCAAAACCAAGCGTCTCAGAAACGCCTCCCAAGCGGCCGTTAGTGTTGAGGCCACCTGATATGGTTGAAGAGAAGCAACATACACAAGGTGAACTTATGTTGAACATAGTTGTTGGTGCACCAAAAGCGACAACTCAGCAGAAAAAACATAAGACATCCCGTTTCGAAAGAATTAACAAAAAAATCAACCAGAAAATCAATCCTTTCACAAAGAAGGTTCTAACCAACAAAGAAATCGACGAAGGAATCCGCAAATTCTCACAGAACCCCAACAGGATTGGTAAAGACGCTAATGAGCCCCAGCAGAATGGCGACTTGAAGCCTGTTAAAAAGGTATTTCATCCCAGTGATCGATCTGTGAGTAAAATCAATCTTTTTACACAAAATCCAGAAACGAAGATGCTTGGCCAGAGACTAGTGAAACCTATAACAGAGAAAGTCTTCACTGGAGCCCCTATTTCATCGCTGGAAATCCATCCACATTGCGTCAAGAACTTGGCCGATATCCTTAACATCACAGAACTTACTACAGTGCAACAGAAAACTATACCCGAAGCCATCAAAGGCAAGGATATTCTGGTGCGTTCTCAAACTGGTTCTGGAAAAACTCTTGCTTATGCTCTACCCGTAGTCCAGAAGCTTCAGGAAATTCGACCCAAAATATCCAGAGAGGATGGTATTTTAGCTGTGATTATTGTACCAACCAGAGAACTGGCCATTCAGACCTATGAGCTTGTTGTGAAACTCTTGAAGCCATTCACATGGATTGTCCCAGGCATTCTCACTGGAGGCGAACGAAGAAAGGCTGAAAAAGCTCGTCTGCGTAAGGGAATCAATATACTAGTGGGAACACCGGGTCGTCTAGTTGACCATTTGTTGCACACCGAGACCTTTAAACTGGACAAATCCAAGTTTATCATCCTCGACGAAGCTGACAGGCTTCTCGAAATGGGATACGAACGTGATGTTAAGCAAATTGTTGAAGCCATCGATGAGCAGAGGCAAAAATCGGCAGCCGAAGGCAAAGAACTCGACAATCTCCAGCGGCTGTTACTCTCAGCTACTCTAACGTCGGCTGTACAGAAACTAGCCGGGCTCACATTGAAAGACCCTCTCTTCATCGACAATAAGGATGAAGATCCGGCTACCACAGTGCAGACTATGATTGGAGGTGAAATGCCGGATGTGGACGAAGATGGGTCGCTTGTTATTCCGGAGAATCTTCAAATGAGTTTTGTTGTTGCTCCAACGAAATTGCGATTAGTCACATTGTCTGGGCTTTTAGCCAAAGAACTGCAAAAGAAGAATTTCAAAGCGATGGTTTTTATGTCTACAATGGAAATGGTAAATTTCCACCATGATTTGATGAACGAACAGTTGACTCAAAAAGTACTCGATGATGAGGATGAACCGAACGAAGATGAAGACGATGGTGACAATCCACTTTTGAAGGGAATGCGATTTTTCAAGTTTGTTGCTATCCGAATCTATCTTATAATTGGTCTTTAAACATCAATAAGATTGTGTTTTCAATTCTTTTAGATTGCATGGTTCAATGACGCAAAATGAGCGACAAGGTGTTTTTAACGCATTCAGAGACGCAAAAGCTGGTGTGCTTTTGGCAACGGTAAGTTTTGTTTTTAATTCTAGATAAGACTTAGTTTGCTATAAAAAAGACCCGGCAATCGTACACCCATCACTAGGACAATCGCATAAATTCAGGGGACTTCGTTATTATCTGCTCGGATCAATGTTGAAATCTCCCTAAAAAAGTATTGTTTATTGAAAAAAAGCTGGGTATTCTTATATAATGTGAGAAATATTTTATTTCTGTATTGTTTCTCTAAACACAAACTGAGTGATATATTTTTTTATTTGGATGATTTGTTGTGACAGCTATTTCAGAACTGATATGCTATCTGTTTAAACAGACCCAAGCTTAACCACAAATATTTTGGTGAATGTTGAATAATTCTCCATTTGGGATAATGAACAAGTAAGAAAAACTATTCACCTGTTTACTCGATAAAAAGTGGACGCAATGCGCAAGTTTTAAAATGGAGTTATCATGTTTCTCCCAAACGCCAAAGATTTATATTGAGATATTTAATGAAACAACAAAAGCTTAAAAGTTGCAGTTATTTTTATATATTTATTTTAACCAATCACATTATAAAGGAAAGTGAAAAGGAACCTAAGCTTAAACTGAATTATTTCAGTCCTACCGAAACATCAAGCATTCTTTGAAAAGTAATCCCTTGAGAAGGTAGATTTAAAGATTAACTAAGACTAAGAAATTGATAATTATAGCACATTATTTAGAGAAGTCTATACTCTTTTTTCGCATAACACTGTGTCCCATAGTTACCGCCGCAGAGAAAAACAATGGGTACCTGAGGTCATTTTAAGTCAAAAAACCTTGATGTTAATTTTCTCGTTTCGTGTGACAGTTACAACAGTTTTAATGATTTAAGTACCCGGTTCTTTTGACTGGCCTATCTTTGTCAAACCCCAATTATAAGAACAATAAGGTTTTCCTTAACTGTTGTATGGCAAGTACCCATATTTTTTGAGTTAAAAAAAAATTTAATATCCCTTCTGGAGAATCACCAAAAAGCCTTAAGTATTAGTAGCATTTACTGAAAGATATTTATTGATTTTTTTTAAGAATAGTCGTGAAGCCGTTTTTTGAGAAAAATAAGATTTTGTAAAATTTCTAAAAAAAAATTGTATGACAGGCGTTCTTTTTAGTTCTAAAAAAAATTAAAAAAAAAAGAAACTAGGCAGAATCATCAAAACAACTATGTACCAAGTTTTAAGCCGTTAAGGCTGTATCCGAACGGACAGACAGACAGGCAGGCCGACAGAATTGTGAGACCCATTTTTTTGTCTTCCCTATCATCGCCGGTAATGATATGTTTTATTAAAATCTCGAGTTCAATTTTTACGAATGCATAACTTGCCTAATAGGACCTATCGCAAGTAAAAATACCAAATAGAAAATAAAATAACTAACGGACTTTATTAAATAATTAAATGATCAATTTTTGTTAACAATTTTTTTTCTATGACTTATTGTAGAACAATTTATTTTCAAGTTGAGGAAAACTCCAAAAAAAAACCTCTTTTATTTATTTAGGATTATTTTTCCACCTCCGCGCGGTTTTTGTAAGGGTCAGTTCATTTTCCGTATCAGTTCCGTTGTTGATTTCATGTGTACAATTGTAATGTCGCCTTTCATTGAAATTTTAAAGATTTGATCTCAATATCCGGAATTCATCTTTTAAATGAAACAAGGCATATTTTTGAGTTGTATCAGTGAAGATGCAATTTTAGGGTAGTCCTCAAATTAGACAAGGTCTTGGACAGCCCTCACTCGATTCTAAACATGGAAAATCAATTTCATATTTTTTCTCAGGAATGTTGGAACACTTACAATGCTACGCTATTGCTTCTTTAAAAGCCACAAATCCATTCTCTTATATGCTTTCTGATTCAGTCAAATAACTTTCATAAAAATCAATTTATTTTTTCCAATTAAAGTGAGTATTAAAAATTCCAAACTGAGTATCAAAAATTCAAGCGAAAAAACAATGATATTTTCATAATAATAATTCACGTGTATTTTGAACCATTTTAAAGTGTTCATTTCTCAAGATGTGAGTACTAGGCTTAAGCCTAGTGGAAAAAAAAAGTTAAGTGAAAAAAATAAATTGATTTTTTTGACATTTATTTGAAAGAATCTTGAAATATTTTTTGAAGAATATTTATTTTCATTTCGTATTTTGTTGTATTTTCGAGTCTTGTGTTATTTTTGTATTGTCGGTAGCATTATTTTTTCCTAGTGGTTGTACATTGGGAAAAGAAAATCATTTCGTGAAATATATATCGAAACGGTTCATATTTCTCTCTCGAATTTGGGAACTCACCTCTCGTTGCGAACTCCATCGCTGTAAACTAATCGGCATTTTTGTATGGAAATTTCATTTTCACTCGAACTGAGTACTAGGCTTTAAGATTGAAAATTATTTTTGCCAAAATTAACTACAATCAAAACCTTATTAGCATATTCGAAAATGGTTTTGTGGCTTTAAAGCAAGATATAAGTATCGCCAAGTTCAGAGATACAATTAAAAAAAAAAAAACGCATAAAATAACTCTACAAACAAAATAATAAATAAGTCTTTTCTTATGAATTTCTCTACTGTTCAAATTTAGTTCATGAATCAAAAACAATAAACGTTATTCATTTTAAATGCTTTAAAGTTCAAAATAACTACGTCGGGGTAGGAAGAGATGGGTTTGGCGCAGAGTGACGTGCGCCGGTGGGTGTAATCCACGCGCTGGGCCTGCCTTGCTAGTGAAAATATGATATTCAATGAACTTCATCATACATTTTTTTCCATATAAAAAACTTTTCATCTCCATATAAATATTCGCTAGTTAGTTCATTTTTGTTGGGTATTATTTTTCTATTCTTTTATTTCATTAGGGTGTTATTTCACGAAGCTATCAATCTCAAAACTGCTCATATTCTTAAATTAAATAAAAAATAAATTAACGAGTTTAGATTTAATTTCATTGTATTATGATCGAATGTAATCTGGATTCTTTTTCGCAAATTTAAATAAACTTTCTTTCAAACAAACTTTCTATATCCCATAGGATGTTGCTGGTCGTGGATTAGATGTTCCTGAAGTAAACTTAGTCATTCAATATTCTCCACCTCAAAAAATATCAGACTTCGTTCATAGAGTTGGACGAACAGCTCGTGCTGGAAAAAGTGGTCGTGCTGTTCTTTTCCTTACACCAAGTGAAACAGATTTCATTCGTGTTCTCGAAGACAAAAGGATAAGGTTTGTTTTACATACGCAACATAAGTTGTAGTATCTAGAAAACCGTTTTAAACGTTTTATTTGTGTATTTTTTTTGTTTTAGAATTTCACAAGTTGATATGGATGTCTATTTAAATGCCTTAGTTGAAGCTGATTCAGAAGCCAGAAATATACAAGAAGCTGCTTCGAATCTGCAACATAAATTTCAAGAATTAATAGCTGATGATAAAGAAATGCACGACAAAGCTTGTAAAGGTAAGCGAATATTTATATATGTATTAACGATTTAAATTGGAGCCTACGATTTTAAATGTGTATTTGTAATACACAAACTTCTTGGAGTCTGGTTAGGGTATACAAAATTGTATCCACCATATCTGTTTCGATTTATAGGCCGTGAATATTTCGGCAAAAAATTAAAAACCGTTATTAATAATACCTCTATCTCCAACTTTCCCGAAAACTCTTATCAGCTGTAACACAAGATATGTTCCCTTATTCCTCTTATCTTTTTAATAAAACGCAAGTATAAAGACATAGCTTTGAAAGCATAACAGTTTGCGTTTGAAAGGTTTCAAAGCTGCCGAATTACGTAGATACATATATAAAAAACAACGCAGCAAGAATGTTGCTTCGCTAAAAATCTTTCAATTAAACGCTATTTGAAATTTTTTTGTCAAATCAATCAACGTCATGAACAAACATGTGTACACTAAGCTGACCTATTTGGGTTTTAGTTTTGTACAAATGAAGCGAAAAAAAACAAAATTCTTTTCCTAAAGCATGAACTTCCGATTACCTTTGTATATATCTATGTATGTATATAAATGAACAGAACATTTGACCTTATAATAATATTATAGACGAACTTTTATTTTACCAAATCTATCAAGCTGTTCTATTGGTCATTAAACGAACTTAATCTAATGAAACCACCCACCGTTGACGTAATTAAGGTCGCAGGCGTATTCACCATAAATCCTCTTAAACATAAAATCCTTCGCCCCAGTCAATAGGCCACGTGCTCTCTCAAATAAGCGTTACACACAAAATCGCAATGGAACTCATGCTCAAACAAAAGTTCTTGTATTACGAAACAAAAAAAAAGAAAAACGCGTACAATTTTCCAGCCACATAAATTATGCCACGAAATACTAATTGCTGAGGTTTTCAACGTTCGTAGGAAAACTTTGGTAACTTTTAATAATAGATTCAAAAAAGGCGGGCATTAGTCACTGTCTTGAGTCTTCCACATTGCCAGAAGAACATTTCGTCGATAGGATATTGTACTGCTGTGTTTATTATTACTGTTAAGGCGATAAGCGGAAGGACTTCATTGCTGTTAGCGTCGTCATCGTGGGGAAGTAAAACCTTTTGAGAGTGGGGCCAGAAGCACTTTCACGTAAATACATTACCTTTTCTTATTCGACGCGTGGGTTGGTTCTTGATTTTCTTATGGCAACATACTATACACACTATACGTCAGAGCAACTGTTCACTTAAGAATCTGGGGTCTTGGGAAAAGAACTTTGTTGTTTTATTGCCACAATTATGCTGCAATGCGATAATTAATTAGTGGTTTGTACGCTTAAGACTGTTAAACGGTTTGTGCTTGGAAAATTAAAATAAATTGAGAGAATTTGATGAAAAATGTTGTTGTTGGGAAGTCATAAGTCATAGTCTAGGTAATGGCAAAAGTGTATAAAAAGATAAGTATTGCGATAAGACATGCAAAGAAAATTAAAGGTGGAATGTACGTAAGTACAATTCATGTATATATATCGCTGGCTTAAGATTTATAAATATATTTTATAAATATACATGTGTGGATTATAATGGAGAAAAAAAAAACGTTGTAAACTTTATTTTGAATTTCCAAAAATCTTGACAAAAAAAAAAACTAACGTTTTCATTGATAGAAAAAATATATTTTAATGGTTTTAAAATGAGCCTTAAAAAATATAAAAAAGTTAGATTTAATGTTATAGTTTTGAAATTAAAAATTGTTTTCAAAACTTTTAGAGGAAAAAAAGTACAGTACGCAAAAACCAGTTCACTTTTTAGTATGGGCAGTCAAGATTTGTTTCTTAGTATGCTTTTGGATGCTGAGCTCAAATCCATCATCCCTTATTGGCCATATGCTTAAGTTTCCAAGATATTTCCGTTAGAAAATATTAACAAAATCTTTTTTATATTTTTGAGGCTTTGTAACATTTATCAAAATTCTTTATTTGAAAAAAATTACCTCGAGAAATAATATAACCCCAAATTTGCATCAAAAACGCATTTTTCTTCAAAACTTTAGATTCGAATATCTCAATAACGTGACGTGCTACATCAATTCTGATTCCAGATTAAGAGAATTCAGCAAATCATTGATATTAAAGTCAAAAATTCACATTTTGTCATACAAAGTAATTACATAATTAGTGTTTTCGAGTTGATTTCCGGAAACAGTAAAAATATATAAATTCAACAAGCGCTCGAGTCTAAATGGGTTATCGTAAAAAAAAACTTTGAACGGGCACTGACGTGCGTTGTTATTTGGCCCCAGGTGTCTTGTACTTTACTCATGTTGCAATCTATTAATTTATAATATATTATGTGAATTATTTATAAAATAGGTAGTATCACTGTTCCAACCTTTAAAAAAAATTAAAAGAAACATGATTTTCCTATTATTTTTCATTTAAACTACACAGTAGTGGAACTGCATAATTATAATTATACGATTGTTTTTTTTTTTTTTTTAATGATAACTTCGGTCTTTCTTAGTATTAATAAACAAAATTGACTTATGAGGTTTTCTTTTGGTAATTTCAGATTTTGATCTAAAAATTGATTTTTTTCGTCGCGAATGGTATACGTTCTTACGTTTTACAGATCTGCAAATTTAATTTTCGATAAAAAAAATTGATTTTTTTCACCATTGGAAAGCTTTTATTGTCAAAATCTGTGTTTTGACAAATCAGAAGGGGAAAAAAATCAGTTTTTGTTACCAAAAGAAAACCCCATTAACTTAAATCAGCTGGTTGATTTGCTTAAAATATCACACTGAAAATCAAGCATTGAAAATTACGAAATCTCGCAATTACAACTTCATGTAATTTAGAATCTCTTGAACTTAAATCTCACGGGAGTTTTAATAATAACAAAGGTGCGGTAACACGGTTGTTTAAAGCGAGGTTTTTACCGCAAGATTATGAAAAAAAGATTATCATGCCGATTATAGAATTCGCAATATTCTACTCCCCGGGAAAGGGAATTGACCAGATTCGTACTGGGTTGTCTTTCGCGTTCTTTTCAATTAGTGAATTCGTCGAATGAATTATGTTCCCAATTCCTGAACTTCCCTACCATTATCCGAACTATAGTATCGCTTCTGTCATTTATTGACATTTTCAAAATCTCAGAGGGTGTTCAGACAGGCCTCACGTCAAAATAAGTCGCCTTTATTTATACTTTACTTTTACATTCAGAATTTTAAGTTTTAGCTTACAGTTTTTGTCATTCGTGATTATTTTCTGGGGAATAATGATAAACAATAGCAGATTCGCAACACAATTGGTGCGGATGTAAAATGGGAAAGTTTGTATGGAGAGCGAATGGTTTGCGGTTTCACTAATATCAAATTAGTTGAACAAAATGTCGGCGATGAAAGTAATGTTACCTGCAATTTTCTATCGCGAATTCACTGATAGCTAAAATCTCGAAAATGAGTTGAATGGTGGCTAAAGCTCATTCGCCGAATTCACTAATAGAGGTGTATAAGTTTGCAAATTAAGAAGTTTTTCTTAAATGCCAGATTAAGTTATTCGAGATTTTGTTACTAATAAAAGCTAAAACGGAGTTTTTTCAACTGGTTTAAAGGCAATATTTTATCGATGTTTTTTCCTGAATATATTCCAGTTATAGTTGGAGTTCTTTCTTTTTGGGCTTTGTTAACGATAAAAATTGAGTTTTATAAAATCCGCCCACTGATACGCCCACTTTTTTTTAATATCTGATAAAACCGATAGAACGATTCAGATAGAATTTTCAGAATTTGAACGAGAAAAAAAATATAAAAATTGAGTTTTGTATAATCCACCCACTGGCACGCCCAGTTTTTTTGTTTTTGAACATGAATATAAAGATTTCAATGCATTTTCAAAGATTTGTTTTCTTCATATAAAGGGGAAAAATATATTAGAATTCGTTTTTTAAATCCACTCATTGCTACCGTAACGTTTCTTAGTTGAAAACAGCTTTATTTGCTCTACTTATTGAAAATGAATAAAATAATTTTGAAAATATTTTATTTAAGAAAAAGAAAAAAAAAATTAGAAACATTGTTTCAGGAATAAAACCATAAAATAGCACACCAATTTTTAGAAGGTATTTATAGCTTTCTGGGAAATGGTTCTAAAGATCTGGATAAAATTTTCGAATTTTTTTTGTGTAGTGACTCTTATAAGGAAAAAAAATTATTTCAGGAATATCCAACTTCTCGAAACGACAAATGATTTTTAAAATATTAAATGATATAAAATAATACACGGTTTCAGTAAATTCTGTTTTTTTGTTTGTTTTTTTTTTTAACTATATTAAATTATAAGTTCTTAGTTTATCCAAGTCCGTAGTTAAGAAAGTATTATCAATGGACTTTTTTTTTCCTTAGATAATACTAAGCAACAAAAGTTAGTGTCAAACTAAGTATTTCGATCTTAATATTTATTTAATGGCCATAAACGATATGGTCATGCCAATACATTTGGCTCTGGTGGATTTCTGATTGACAGATGAAAACATTTTTGGAGCTCTCCAGATATAAAACAATTTCTTAGTTTTCCGATTTAATTTTTAACTTGCGATATATGTATGTATGTAGGTACTAAGGCAAGTTTTGAATTCGTGCAAAAAAATTGAGATAATCAAAAATGACATTACGATGATAGAGAACACCAAAAAAGTGGGTGGCAAAATTCTGTCTGTCTGTTTGTCTACAGCCTAAACGGCCCAATCGATTTTCTTCAAACTTGGTTCATAGTAGTTTTTGGTGATTCTGCCCATACGTTTTATGTTTCATTTTCCGTAGAGCCAAAAATAACGGTATCTGCCATACAATTTTTTTTAGATATTTCATATAATCATATTTTTCTCAAAAACAAATCGACAACCTTTCTAAAAAAAATCAACAAATTACTTTTAGTAAAGGCTTCCTTTGGTTGGAATTTTTCGAAAAATATTTATTAGTGGTACCTCCTAAAGAAAAACGGTATGACTGATTTCAATATTTTTTTTATACAGAGGCTTCTAAAAACTATTAGTAGTTTTGTGTACTTAAATTAAAAAAAAAAATATTTTTGAATTTTTAAGAAATGTTTCAATTTTTTTTTTTGGAAAATCAAATATTTCGAAAATGATATAATCGATTTTCTTGAAACTCGATACTTAAGAGTTTTATAATACTCTCTGAAATATTTTTAGAAAACTTTGTACATATATGAAAAAATAACGGTACCTTCCATCCAAAAGTTAAAAAACCGAAAATACAATTTTTGTTCTCAAAAACGACCCCTACGATTTTGATTTAACTTTTTCCATATACTGAAATTAATACTAGCTACTATAAAAAATTATACCTACAATTTTGCACTTAGCAACTATAAATAGTACCTGTCACAGAACGTATTTTTTTTATTTAAAAAAAAAAGTTTTTGAATTTTTAAAAAAAGTTAAATTTTTTTTTCAAAATTCGATATTTCAAAAATGGGTTGACAAATTTTTTTCAAATCTTATTTTTATTTGCACATAAATAAATACTTAAGATTTGCTACCAAAAAAAAAATAAAAAAATATTTTTTAAAAAAACCGCTAAAACGATTCAAAATTGAAAATTTGTCCATACAATCATATTTAAGATGGTGTTCTTTTTATTTGTCATCTCAAACTCCCAACGAAGATTTTTAAGCTAATTTAAATATCGTTCATGCTTTTAAACATGTTTCTCTCACAATTTCAATGTCTTTACATATAGATAATTTTCTTAAGCCCACAGCGCCTTGAACATAACAGCAAGTACGTACGACCCAGTCGTGCATTTTATTTAAAGATGCACCTGTGTAAAATGGTACTAAACTAAACATGGCAGAAAGTGTGTAAAATAGATATGAAATTCAGCCGACCTCCACGGCTTTCAAACTATATACCTTAAATTGAAATTGGTTGAATACTTTTTGAAAAATGGTACCATATAATTTTTTAAAGAACATTTTAACATAAGTACAATGGAAAATAAAACCACTTTTATTTGCAATAAAAACTTACAAAAAAAGATAACACAAATGTTGGTAGATAAAAAAGCTTAACAAAAATTAAAAAAAGATTTTCCGAGCGAACCTTGGTCTCGCAGGTACACATAAGTACATAATTAGGTGTTGTTAATAATTTGAAAGTTCCATAGTGAATAACAAAAATGGATATTTTATTTGATTATTTTGTTGAAATGAAATATTGTTCGAAAAACTAAGAGACGGCTCAACAACTCGCAAACGACACCTCGCGTCAAAATATTACGCCCGAAGATGGTTTTTTAAACCGAAACGCGTCGCAAAATAAAAGAAAAATTACAAACTTTAAATAAATTAAAAATTCATTTTTTTTTTTAATTTTTAGTTTTATTTTCATTATATAAGAGCACCAGATTGCTAAATTATAAAACAAATCCATTACGCCCTTAAAAAGAATTTCCCAAAACTTGAAATACCGATTTTTAAGAAAACCCGTGTGATTTTGTTGGCAAAAATCTGAAACGCAGTATATTTTTAATAGATTTTTGGACACTCAAAGTTAAGGTCTATGAAAAGATTCATACAATCTCGTACGCAGATCGAGTTAAAATTCCGCTCCCATACAAAAATCTCTCCAAAATTTAGCCAAACTAAATATCAAATTTTCGTTTCTTACTGTACGGTGCCATCTGTCAAAATTTAGCGGGTGAAATAATTTTTCGATACATTAATACTTGAGCTAAATTGTGGCAGGTTTCTTTTTTGTGAGAATTATGTGAGCTTTACATTATTAATTAAAATTGAGAACGAGAAATATTTAAAAGACAAACGATTTATTAATGCCAAAGGGAAAAATCTATTTTATTTGGTTACATTCACTTGAAAAATTGAACATAAAATTGCTGAATATAATTTCTTTTCAGCAAACAGCTGTTTTATGTTGTAAAGTAATCTCCACAAAAAGCATATGTCAAAATTAAGCTGGCAGTTTAGCTGGTGTTTGGAGAGAAAAGTGGGAGCGAAATTTTAGCTCGATCTGCGTACTAGGCTTTATCAAAAAAAAACTATGTTATCATAGTTTAAAATTCGTTTTAAATATTCAAGTTCAAAATAAAATATATAATTTAATAATTTCCATTCACTTTGTGTACATAATATACCTACTCATCGCTAGTTCATTAAAAACAATAAAATAACTTTTCCGTTGCAAACTACAAATACAAAAAAAAAGCAAGTTCCTATATCCTATTCAGATTCAATGAAGTGAATTACAAGCCACAAAAAGCACTTAATCCATTCGATTTGTTTGCTTCATTCTCGCGTATCACTTCACCTCCTTATAACCAACCCTTAGGTCGAACGGCGCAGAGTGTAGAGAATTACTGGGGATATGATGTGTGTGCTAACACTGCTAACTTTTAAATCCAAAATTGACGGGGGTTGGTACTTCAGGATTCTTCATGTAACGGTTTGACTAATAGAAACACCACTTAAAGCAAATAAAACTGTAATAAAATCACCCCGAAAAGCAAACACTCAGCAGGGGTTCCAGAAAACCGAGAACAAGCACAACAACACCCAATCCAACCCACTCATATACTTCGAAACACTTATCCTTTTGCCACGGAGCCACGAAGACTGTAAAACAATAAACTGAACCAATCAAAAAGCCATTTCGGCTATTCATTTCAACAATGGAAACGTCGTCGTCGTCGTCGTCGTCGTTGTCGTCGTCCTTATCCTCATCCTCGTTCTAGTCGACGTCGTCGACCGGATGACGGAAGAATTTCCCTTAGTGCCGCACTTTTAATGCACTAAACTAAGTTGTAGTAGATCGCTGTCCAAGTTCTCGACTTGGGCTCTATAGGAAATCACTCTTTATGGGTGGCAGACTGGCAGGCTCTTCGACCATAAGGACTCAGCGAGAACTTTGGTACTTGGGAAAGAGTTTTTTTCCTTTCGCCTTTAAAGTGAGCAGTAGTAAAGGAACCCTTGTTGCAAGCCTCACACACAAATTATACAATTGAAATTGAAAGTTAAATTGTTAAAGAGTCTTTTTTTTTATTTTCTAAGGGTTTGAGGGTGAGTTTGCATTTATGTGTAGCGAATGAAGAGCGGCTTCTTGTCCACAATTACATTGATTTTCACAATATGGGTTGAGTGTGTTGTTGTTGAGCTTCGTATATAGGTACATAAAAATATATTCCATCGGATGATGAGAAATTGAATTTTAAACTTTTCTAAATGGGAATTTTATTGAAAGCAATACAGAAAAAAAGAAGGATTTTATGACTCTTGATATTATATTCGCAGGAGAGAATGAGTTTGCATTTAAGTTTCACTATAAATTTTGTATGAGAAAAGAGATGATTTGAGTTTATGTATTTTATTGATTTTCGTATCCTGATGGGAAAAAATAGAATAAAGTTTATTAAAATACACATTATTTACCAACTTTATAATATAATTGCAAGACCTGTTAAAGTGTAGTTCCGGGATTATAGCACATTGTCTGTGGAATATTAAATGGTCAAAAAAGGTCAATTAGTTTCAAAATAGTTGAAGACGAATTGGAGACGTTTCGCCGAAGCACTGGATGCGAACCTGAATTGGATCGCAGACGAATCTCAAAGGGATCGGAGACAGATCTTCCACTTCCGTCTAGAATACACTGCACTAGTTTGGAAGCCTTATAGATCTCTGCTATAGGTGTGTTAACTAAATAAATGCGTCATCCAACTGTTTCGAAACTCTTGGAACCATCAGTAAAGACCGAAATATGATTTGCATTTATTACCCGTTTTTCATTCCAGATTAACTTGGTTGAGACTATGAGTTATTGGTACTTATCATCCAGTTTAGTTAACGATCAAGTCGACAAGGTCAAGATATTTGGCAGTGCAATAAACCTGTAATGGAATTCCGTTAATGGTTGAGACGGCTTAATGTTTGGTTAGGTTTTTTTGTAAACAGAACCAATTCTGTCTTCAGTGGGTCCACTAGTCCAAAGCTGCTTACCCAAGATATCTGTCAATTTGAATAAAAATTAATTTTTTAATATCCCATATAAAGGCCAAGAGCCTCATCTTTATTCTGTTAAAATATGCTTTAAGCCCATTCTTGCAAAAAAAAAAGTTATGCGCAATTTATTAAAAAATTAAGAAATCTTAAATTTTCATTTTTTTGTTGGTTACTGTTAATTTTTCATGTTCAAACTTTTTGTTTTATTTTTTAAACAATCCATTTCGATAGAAAATTCAATTTTGAACAAAAAGTTTTAAAAGTAAAATTTTCAAATTGGGCTTAGTTTCCAAGTTTTACCAAACATTTTTAAAAAGTTTTCAGGAACGCATTGGTGAGTTTAGTAGCGTTTTCGGTTTTAAGCATGCTTGTGGGCCAAACATGTCACACAGTAGTACCTCGTGGCATAATGGTTAGTGCGTTGGACTGTCATGCCGAAGGTCTGGGTTTGATTCCCAGCAGCTGCCACCTAAAAACAGAAATGATTTTCCCGAGGTACTGCCTCTTGCGAAGAACTGAACAATCCTCCAAGAGTATGCTTGTCATGAATAAGTGCTTCTCATCTAGCCGTTCGGATTCGGCAAAAAATTGTAGGTCCCCTCCATTCCTGCCAACAACACGCACACACGAATGGTTGAGAGTTGTAATTCACTAGGCCCAAGTTCTCCACAATTTTCGCCAATCTTTTTTTTACAACTGCCTTTACCTATCGTTTAATTATTCTCAAAAGACATATAATGGAAAAAATATTTTTGGCCCGTTTTCTTTTCAAAATCGTGCACAGTGGTGCGTTTCTTGAATTTTGGTTACAAAAATCATTTCCCACGCCAATTCTTAATGAATATTGATGACATTTGGCAGACTTAATAATTTGGTGACGCTGAATTCATTGATTCTGTTGGTTTTTTTCTCTCTCAAGTGAGGGCTTCACAAACTACCTTACGTCAGAACTTATTTAAATTTACGTCTTAAATGTCTGAAAATATGTGCTTGAATGTTTAAATACTTACAACTTGCATACATATAAAAGTGATTTCAATTCAGATTTGTACCAAATTTAGAAAAAAGGTAGTTCAAATTGTTGAAAAATGTTCCGAAAGGCTTAAAACTAATTTTTGTACTATTCTTTTAAATTTTTTTTTTATAGAACCTTATTTTTAGACCTAATCTGATCGAATCTGAAAGAAAGTTGTCAATTTTGACAATTGGAATTTGAAAAACAAATTTGAAGTCAACTTTTCAAAAACTCTTAGTAATCAAAAATTATCTTAAGCAATATGTAGCTGATACTTGAAAAAAGAAACCTTTGAATTACTTTATTTACAGCTATGGACAATGAAATAGCACACTTTTAAAATGAAAAATAATTGGAAAAGAATTCCCGTTATTTTGAATGATCATTGCTAATTTTTTTTAGGTATTCTGCCTACAGCAACTTAAACAACAAAAAAAAAAAAAAACAAATACAACCTCTTATCACCCATAGATTTGACCTTTATTTTCAACTGGATTCTCACTGACAGATATTTAATTCTTCAAATTTCATTTTGGTCTCGGTGCGTGATTTATTTTTAAAAATTAATAGGTCTTTTGGTGAGATTTATCATTTAACTTCAAAAATAACTCTTACCTGTTAACATATTTTATAAGAAATAAAAGGAAACGATAAACCTTAAACAGTTTCCATAGAAAATAAATCAAAAATGGTTTTTCTCTCGACGACGACGACATCGGCGACGACGGCTAAACGTTGTTTTCAGTGAAGTGGTCATTTTGTTAATCTTTCTTTTGACTCACCATACGGTTTACACGGCTTTTCGTGTCGTGTTTTTCTCGCTATGGTTTCGCTTTGGTCTCGCCGTGATATTTACACGTGGTTTTTAGCATTGAGCATGTTTTGCCGTAATTTCGCTTTGGTCTCGCTATAGTCTCGCCAAGGTTTTTTTGTTTTAAATTATTCTGTTTAAAAAGGTTAAAATAAGCTAAAAATGCGGCTAAAAATTCCTAACGTCGTTTTCAGTGTCATTGTCATAGTTTTTGCCTTACTGATGTAGTCTTGCTGTGCCTCTTTACATGGATATCTGTGTCGTGGTTTTCTCGCAATAGTCTCGCTTTGGTCTCGCTGTGAAATCTACACGTGGTTTTTGTCATTGTGCACGTCTTATCATCGCCTCGCTTCGGTCTCGCTTTTTTCTCGCTAAGGTCCGTTTATTAAAGTAATTAGAGTTTCATTTAAGCTACATTTTTTCAAGTTGCTGGCCACCCAGGAACCTGTAATTCAAGAAAGCTATTGAATCCTTAAAAGATCCCTTTAAGCAAATTTATTAAATACGAACATTTTCAGATAAAGCTATAACCATGAACGAGAAAATCTCGTAAAAATTCATACGGCGAGACGCCCACGATATGAACATCATATGAGAAAACCATGTTTAAAAGGCCATGGCTAGACCAATGTCATGGCCAAAAATGACGAAACCGTGTGTAAACGCAATCGGCAATATGACGCCAAAAAATCTTCAACCACTCAGACGCGTGAAGACTTTAAGACCAAAATGAGTCACTCACGATCACTACACTTCCACTTAACTCTGAAACAATGAATGATAAACAATTCTTTGAATTTCCAAGAGCAGAGTTTTTTAATGGTTAAAACAAAATAAAGATCTCCAAATGAGATTTATTTTTTTCAGTGTCAGTAGTTAACTGAAACCTAAAAAAAATCAAAAGTTTCTCACTAAGAAAAACCGAAAAAAGTTCTTTTTAAGTTAAATGGTTAAGTGACCATTTTAAAAAAATCTCGGCAGGTAAGCAAAATTTTAAAGACCTTTCAAAATATTGTTTTTAAAAGTCCTAAATAGTTGTAAATATGCCTTAGTTATTAAAATAAAACGTCAATTTACACTAATCTTAGAAAGCCGAAGCCTTTGTCTAAGTTAGACAACTTTTGGACAACAGTAAACAAAGTTTATTAATAACTTTTTGATGTTGGACTGCTTTCTAAAGTTAGACAAAGTTTATATACGATTAAATAACTCCAAAATATACGCAGAGGCGTTATAATTGAACTTTTGAAAAAAGAAGTATTATCTCCAAGAACAAGGTAAAAATCCTTCCAAAATTTCTAAATTAATTAAGTATTTGCGAAAAACGATTTACGATGCCATTTATTTTGTGCTTTTTTATTAAATAAAAAAACAAAATTCGAAAAGCCACCTGCCTCAAAACTTCAATACGAATTGATAGAGCCGTGGTCAGAAAGTGTAAAGCCGATCATTTTAATTCCTCCCGCATTATTGAAAAAGGACTAAACGATGAAAAATTATGTAGACGCGTATGCAGAAAAAATCTCGACTGGTCAAAAAAAAATATTAAGACTCGTGTGGCATTTGCCAAAAATCATATCGCAACAAATAGGCCAAATTTTGGAAAAATGTTCTTCTATGTGATCTTATCCGGTTAATCCTTGTTTCATCAGTCCATTGCACCCTTTTCCAAAATTTGGCCATTTCGCTGCGATATGAGTGGGAAATGATTTTTGTCGCCAAAATACAACAAACCGACCACTGTGTGGCAATGCGAGTAGCAAATATACGAGAACGCTAAGTGAAAATTTGAAAAGAGCACCTGAAAATCTAAAAAAAAAAAACATTTAATATAATCTCAATGAAATCTAATATTCGATTCTCTTTCGCGGGCCCAAAACCATTCCTCCATTCCTATGTATGTAGTAGATATTCCCAAAATAATTATTGGTGGTCCATATTAAGCTCCTTACCTATTACAGGTAATATGTGCATTGTACTGTACACCCATTATAACTTATTAATGGTATCGTCCCTCATTTCAACTTCGTTTGACACATTTATGACGAAGTAGCATTCAACTGATTATGTGTACATAATCTGCCTTTTTTGAAATTGACTTTATTTCTAATTATTTATGCATTCTATTTCCAACCAGCAATTTGGCCTCAATAATATCCATAGGACAACCAAACCCCACTTATTATTTAAATATAGTTAACTTAAACCAAAAAAAAAAAAAACTCAACCCCTTTTTTTCGTTGACATAATCAAAAATAATGTCACAAATAAAAATCAAAAGAATTTGTAATTATGAGCGACCAACCTGTCGTCGCTGCATCCAAATTACAACGGCAGAACAGCAACGGTAATATCCTTCAACCCCCAATTCTCAATACCTACTTATTAAAATAAAAAAATACATTTCCAGAAATCAAATGGACTTTTAAAAAAACATAAAAAAAACTTATAACCAGAAAACTTTTATCACCCCTTTTGTGTCCCTTTGCTTGGGTATTTTTTTTTTTTTTGATTTTTTTCTTCTGTTTTTAACCACCATCATCCCTTTGTGATTGTTGGCAACAACAACTGTCTAATTAACTCGAGAGCTAATATAACAGTTTTTATCGTCTCACGCAATCGAAATTAACTTCAAGTTTAACAGTACAAAAAAAAAAACAAATGCAGCCACCTCTCCCATAGTCGGTCTCACCGCCAATACGCCCAGAGCCATAGACTAGTAATAATTTCTGTCCAAAAAGGACACTTTCTATTTTGAAAAATAAAATAAAAAGGATGAATAGGGCAGTGGCAGGAGCAGCACAATCAACAAACGATGATGAAATATAATAAAGTTGGAAATTAACTTTTGCTATTTGTACGTCAAATGACACAAAACAACCAATGAAAATAGAAAGAACTGACATGTATACGCGAGAACCTATAAAATATTGGAGAAGTTTCATTAATTGGGTTCTTCTGACCTAACGACAAAAGTGTAATTACTTGACTGCTCTAGCGATCTCCCTACATCATTAAAAAATAAGGACGATATACACTGAAGCGAGTTTGTGATACCAGTTGACTATATAAATCAACCATAAAAGTTCTGATGCTGAAAGGTTATTTTAAAACTGCTGAGTACTGATTAAAATCACTTTCCAATTCAGTTTAATTAGACTTTCTGATTGTTATCGGTTGTAAAAGAATGCAATCTTTTGTGAGTGAAATCGATTAAAAAATACATGAATTTCCACTTCCCAAAAGATTGCATTCAACTGATTGTTGTAAAATGTATTGGGGAATTTGCAGAATTTGAAGTTGAAGTCTCAAAGTGCTGATTTGTCGTTTTCGACAACGGCCATTGGTTTTCGAAAACGACAAAACAAAGTCAATTTGATCGTCAAGTGATCATCATTTTTTGACGCAGATACTGTGATGGTCAAATATGCAATCGTCCTGCTAGCACAAAATCAGTTTGATCAACGTCAATTAATTTACTTGCAAATGCATTTGACGTTTACGAACACACTCTCAGACTTTTCAATATTTTGTTCATTAATCCGTTTTTTTTTACTGCACGGCTGCACTGCAGATGACGTTTTCGAACATGTGGCTTTAGTAAGCTGCATTATCGAACAAACTGCTAATGCAGTAAAATTTGTATAAGTGTTTTCGAACAGAAGACTGCGTTTAAAAACATTCTGCATTTGCATTTTTGACGGAGATGACGTTTTCGAAAAGTCTTTTATTTGAACTCAATAAATGAATTTAATGATTGCATTCACAAAAGATTGCATTCTTTTACAACCCTGGGTTGACGAACGATTTATTGGTCAGTCATTTAAGTCGAAAAAATGAGAGTGGCTGGCAAGAATTGGATGAGTTTTAAAAATTTGCATTTTTTATAGAATCTGATACGCTCTTTCCACGTTTTCAGTTTGCGATTTTTTCCGCAAAAGGAAATTTTCAAATCATTTTAGTTAAAATTACTAAATAAGTGGAATATTGGTATGGAGACATTTTATGGGTTAGCATTTGAGGCAATTAAGAAACTTTAGGTATTTTTTTGTTTAAGTTTATTTTTGCTAACTTAAATACCATTATGCCCCAATGTGTGTGTTTTTGTTTTCAGTCCTTCAAGTTTACCCATTTTGGATTCATATCTGGAAATTATTAGAACATTAACTATTTATAATCAAATATTCATCTATAAAGTCTGCCTCTATTTTTCCTTTTTCTGTTCGTTTTACCAAAAAACCTGCAGCTACACCTACAAGTAGAAATATTACTTATTTTAACAAGAATATAAAACAATACCGCAAATAACGGAATGTTTTATTTTTGTTTTTGGTTTTTGTGGACTTTTGAATGAAATTCGAATGAAAGTTTTTTGTAACCTTTAGCCCCTATGCGTTTCAACCAGGTACAACATTAGCTATTTTAGCTTGTTTTTCTTCACCTTGTTACCTGTTATTAATATCGCATCAAAGCTTATAAAACTATAAAGTCATATATTTAAGAACTTACAACGACCAAGAAAGTTTTTTTAAGTGGTTCTACTAATGAGTTAAATTACAGCCGTCCTTTTTGGTGTTATTAATGCGAGGGCGAAATATCGGTAAATGCACGACATTATTATAGTTTAGTGATTATTATGGTAATAATAATATAAAAAGTAGCCTTATGTTGTCTTAATCGAAATTGAATTAATGTGTTTTAAATGGAACATATTTAGTATTTACATGTATTTGTACTTTTAATGACGATTGAGTAGTTTGTTCGTGCTATCAAGCAAAAGAATACAAAAATGTTTGCAACTGAAAATAAGATTGTCTTAAACGGGGATTGATATTTTTGTAGATTTTTTTTACTCTGGAAAGATATTATTCCATTTCGGCATCACTAAACTCTGCTTAATCATTTTCCCCCGTTGAAGAAATTAAAGATTTCCAATAGTCATATGACCAGAGATTGAAAATACCTGCTGACTCTATTTTTAATTGGGTTTTCACTAAAAAATATTTAATTCCTTCAATTTCATATTAATTATTTTTAAAAATATACCTAATGGTGACTAAGCTCGTCTCGCTGTGATCTCGCCATGTCCATTTACACGGGAATCTGTGTCGTAGTTTTCTAACAGAATGGTCTTGCTTTGGTCTCGCTGTGGTATTTTTACGTAGATTTTGTGGATTTAGACATTGAATATTTTTTGCCGTCATCTCACTTTGGCCTCAATATATAATCGTTAATTTTTTTTTTAATTAAATTTTTTAAATAGTTCAAATAATTTAAAATCGTGGTTATAAAGTCCAAACGTGGTTTTTAGTGTCGTGGTCATTGTGTTCGTCTCATTATGGTCTCATGCTGTTCCCATTTACTTGGCAACCTGTATCGTTGTGTTCTCGCTATAGTCTCGCTTTGGTCTTGCCATGACATTTACACGTAGTTTTTATCAATGCACTTCTTATCATCGTCTCAGTTTAGTCTCGCCGAGGGTCAACTATTAAAGTGATTATAATTAATGTTTCATATTAGCCAGAGGCTTCATTTTTCAAACTCCTGACAAGGCACGGTGCTGACTGACCCCAGAAAACTGTACACACTGGTATTTGCCACCTGCCTGCCGACTGAATATACCCTAAACCCTAAGCAAGTAAATAGAGTTGCGTGATTGGTACAGAGGAGAGGACCCAAAAAGAGAGTACAAATTCAGATGAGATTCAAGAAGCTTATCACCAAGGAACTGTCGTTCAAAAAAGCTGTTGACTATCCATTACGAGATGAAACTATAAACGAAAAAACCACCCGTAAATGCATACGACGAGACCCCGATGAGATGAACACCATGACCATAAAACCACTTGTAAATAAAGACAGTGATACCCAGTTTTCTTGAATATTCTTCTCGGTAAAAAATAAAACCTACTTGGATTTTAGTATTTAGATAGTTCTTAGGTCGAAAGACATTAGCATTAAGTTATTATAGTTTAACTTAGTTTAACTTAGAGCGCCCGATTGGGGCCAGTAAGTTAATTTTAAGATATTGATAAGTAGGCTAGTTTTTATGAATTTTTGTCTAGCTTTAAGATAGTTTTAAGAAAATGAAAAAATAAAAATGAATACAAAAAAAAAAAAAATTTGAAAACGACGACGATAAGACGAATGCCTAGCAACAAATATCAAAACCACGTGTAAAAGCTTTGGGCAAGATGAAGCCAAAAAGTCGTCACTATCGAAATCGTGCAGTCGTCGTCATTTTGGCTGTCATTGTCGGTGACTAGGTATTTCACCTTGTGAGATTTTGGTGTACGAGATTTTAACCACAACCCACACAGACTCTTGTCGGCTCTAGGACAAAGAGTCACTCACGATTACTGCACTTCCAATGAACTTTTTTGTAAAGAATTAGTTAAAAAATTAGAATTCTTTGACATTCCAAAGCAGAGCTTTTTAATGGAAGAAATAAATGTTAAATTACACAAGTCGTCGACTCGCCGCCGCCGTGAGCTATTGTGTACTAGTCAACCAAATAAAATAAAATCGTTATCATTACGAAATAATTGTGTGTTTATTGAATTAACTTCTGTTTCTTTTGTATAAAGGTTGTTTTTTTTTAGACGTGTGGTTTTCAAAAAGAAATAAAAAGCATATAATTTAATGTTATTGCCAAGAATTTAGCTTTATTATAAGGACAAGGGTTTTGCCATTATGTTTTAAAAATGAATTCGGGCAAGTCGCCGGCGCAGCTGGCTTGAATAAATTCCAGCCGAGGGGCCCAATTTTCGACCACTTTGTGCAGCAATTAGGGCCGTATGTCAGCAATAACGCGACGAATATTCTCTTGCAAGGCGTCAATCCACTCGGGCTTATCTGCGTAGACAAGCGACTTTACATAACCCCACACCAAAAGTTTCTTTCAATAAATTGATCGTTTCGTGATGCGTCGTGTGAACTGAACCATTATTTTGATAATAAATTTGCACGATTTGCAAACGTTGTTCAGGAGTAAGTCTATTCATTATGAAATTGTAAACCAAACTAAGCCTAAATCAAGTAGCAGCTGTCAAAAAGACCAACTTCGAAAAGGTATTTCCAGATTGAAAACTACGCGTCTAAAAAACACCCTTTATCTTATCTAAATATTTTTTTTTTGTAAATCAAGATTTTAGAAAAAAAATTGGTAAAACTAACTTAATAATTATTTTGAATGAAATAAAATCAAAGTAAAATAATTAACTACCAAATAAAAAGAAAATGCACGACTAGGTTGTACGTATTTGCTCTTATGTTTAATACATGGAAATTATGAAAGCAAAATGTTAAAAAATATGATATTGAAATTAGCTAAAACAAGTTCTTAGAGAGTTGAGATGAAAAAAAGAACGCCATCCATTCTAATTCTTAATTGAATATGATTGTATGAAAAAGGAAATTTTCAAATCGTTGGGGCTATTTTTTTTTTTTTAATATTTTTTTTTTATCAAATCCTTGAAACATTTTTAAAAGCAAAACTCTTAGTATGTATGCAAATCTTAAGTATTTATTTATGTGCATATAAAAATAATACTAAAAAAATGTCAACCCATTTTTCAGATACCGTGGTGGTCCAGTATAACCAATGGTATAATATTCAAGGTCCATTCGTTGTATCGAAATTCCGTTATATTAAACACGTTTTATCTAGAAAGAAGTAGCTTTTATTTATCTTTCAACACTTTATCTTCTAGCATTTTCCAATACAACACAGTTGTGTTCTAAAATCCATTATAAAAATAAAAAAAAAATAGAATTTTCATACTTTAAATAAGCAGAGATGAGAGTATAAATTGAACAAAACGAAACAAAGTTGATAAAATAACGATAAAATTATACAAATAAAGAGTCGGTTTGCACTTAATTATTTTCTAAATTGGTGTCCATATTTTTTGATTATTTTTGTGAAATTCGTTATTTGTTCGTTATATAGAATACCTAATGGGCCTCCAAAAAGTGTTCGTAATATCAATCATTCGTTATATCGTAAATCGTAGGAGACGTTTTTAAGAAAAAAATAATTTCTAAAAACGGCTTTTAACATTTGTATGGAAGGTACCGTTATTTTTTATAAAAGTAAATATTTTTGATTGAATACCTTACAGCCAATTTCTTCACAAAAGTACTAAGCCAGTCTAGTACCCCGTATAGCTAGACCAGGTACTAGGTCTGGTACTCGGTCCTAACAAAAAGTTAGTACTTGAACATTTCTTCACCTGATCTAAGTTCACACATCAGTACTTGGAATTTAATACGTCTAAAACTTGTCTAGTACTGATTTTGACGCAGTTTTGGCATTTTAAATATTATTTTGATTATTATTTTATTTTAGAATTTAAAATATCATTGAATATTATGGTTTTTGTTTGCAAATTGTGGTCCTTAAATATATACATAATATGCATATGCATATAAATTTAACTGATAAATAGTTAAAAGAAGAATTTTGTGTATACATATGTATGTATTTTGTTTGAATGATATTTTTTATTTATTGATGTGTTTCATTTTACTCAGAATTTGGTGTTACAATAGTTGGACAGAGTGTGGGAGTTATGCTGTGTGAGATGAGTTATCTAATAACTCGGTGACTCGTCTGTTCGCGTACCTCCTAAAACTACGAATTTCTGCGAATTAAGCCCAAAGTTCTGTCAAAGCTCATAAAAAAAAATAAAATTCGTAGAAATTCGTAGTTATGGGAAGTACGCGAACAGACACAATGTTTGTGTATCCAAAAATTAAAGGCCAATATACATATAATTTGGAAATTTGCTGGCTTCATTAAATATTCACACAGCTCATATGTACATATTCGTATACATAATGTATACATTTTGTGTGATGGTGCACAGTCTCCACCCAATATGCAACAATGACAATTAAGTGAGAAATTTTGGTGTCTTGACAATATACACAGGTACCACTGTTTTAAAAAAAGCTCGCCCACAGAGTATATGTAGTAAACAGGAAGAACCAAACGGCCATTAAATTATTTTTAGTGCTGGGTGAATAGAAACAATAGGTTAACATATTAACATAAGCATTAGAAATAATGCAATCAAATCTACCGTTTACCTAGCACATATACTTCCAAATCCAAAAATGACCATTTGCGAGTTACATTAGACCATATTTATCCACCGGTGGATTGAAATCTAATAAAGATGCAATAGATTGCACCAATGTATGAGAACTGAGAAAATCGGTAAGACATGTTCTCAGTAGCCATCTTTCGTTCTGCCAGTGATGCTGGCTTTTGGATAAAGATCCAAATATCGAATAATGCATTGGAAATTTTTTGGCAGGTAATGGGTTGATGAAATTGGTATACAACTATTATAATACGCTATCTGCTATAATCCGCAAAGCAATGAATAATCCACATTTTCCATGTACAATTCAATTACACAAAAAAAAAAACACCACCAAAGACTGTAGAAATTGAACAATATCTTTTGTAGCTAATAAGATTTGTTCTGATCCAAGTACTAACTCCACTAGACTGTCGATTTCAAAGTTCTAACTGATACCGAGTCCTAAATAATACTCGGTACCAAGCTGACAGCCCAAGGCCTTAGTACGTCTGTGAAGAAATCGTTTAGTACCGATTTAAGTACCAGCAATTGGTATAATAACCAGGTACTAGGAGATTTTAAGGAGCTTGCTAGTACCAAGTCCCTACTAGTACTCGGTTCTAAACTGACAGGACTAGGGCCTAGTACTTGTATGAAGAAATGAGTTCTTATCGATATGAGTACTTAATTGGGCACTAGTACCGGTACTAGTGATAATACTCTGTGAAGAAATTGGCTGTTAAAGATTGTAATAAAACCCATTTATACCGATTTTTATTGAAATCGATTTTCAAAATTATTTTTTTAACCGTTTTTTAAAAATTTAATTTTTTTTAAATTGTAGCAATAAAACTATTTATTTTGTTTGAAAGCTTCTGCATAAAAAAATAATTGAAATCAAAATAACCGTTTTGAAGAAAATCGAAAATTTAAAAAATGGTTCTTTGGGAGGTACCCTTAATAAGCAATTTTCGAAAAATGGTTTCCCATCCAAAAACTGAAAAAATTTATAGAACTTTTTTTAAGAGAAGTTTTGAATCCGTTTTTTTAGAAAAAAAAATTTGTAAAATTGTTAAAAAAAAAATAGTTTGGCAGGTACCGTTATTTTTAGTTCTAAAAAAATAAAAAAAAAACGTGTGGGCAGAATCATCAAAAACTACATTGTACAAAATATAAAGAAGTTCGTTATGTCTGTAGTCGAAAAGACAAACAGACAGAATTGGGGACCCGCTTTAGTAGTATAAACTAGAGAGCACGAGGCCACCGGTATCACCGGTATCATTTGGGTTCTGATCTATGCTATGCTAAATACCGGTCTTATTTTGGGTTCTAGACCATGCTAAGCAAACGTTAGAATGCAAAAACGTAAAATTCACGTTCACGTTAAAACGCAAAAACGTAAAATTCACGTTAAAACGTAAAATTCACTTCACTCAAATGGACCACCTTTTCTGAAAAACTTAACTCTTAAACATCATGTTCTGTTCATGATTTTGTTCAGTTTCCTAAATTTTACGTTTTTACGATTTAACGTAAATGTTAATTTTACGTTTTTGCGTTTTAACGTGAACGTTAATTTTACGTTTTAACTTGAATTTTACGTTTTTGCGTTTTAACGTGAACGTGAATTTTACGTTTTTACGCGAATTTTACGTTTTTGCGTTCTAACGTTTGCTAAGCATGGTCTAGAACCCAAAATAACACCGGTATTTAGCATAGCATAGATCAGAACTCAAATGATACCGGTGATACCGGTGGCCTCGTACCCTCTAGTTTATACTACTCGCTTTTTTCGTATAAAGTCGCCATATAGTACCTATTTATCGCAAGTAAAAATCGAAGATTTAAAAAAATTTTATACCAGGAAGTTTCCTTTCCCTGGCTGGCTATGATAGCAAACCAAACGATACTTTTGTATCGTCTCGGTATCGTCAAAATCAAAAAAATTTCAGTGTCGTCTCGATATCGTTTCGGTTTCAGATATCGAGACTTTTCTGGTATCTTGGCCAGCCCTAGTTTTCGATCATTTCTATCACTGATACATACAATTTTTTCATAACACAAAATTATACTTTTAAGTTAAAAGTGTTTTATCCTTTCAGAGCTTTTGTCCTAAGAAGCAGAGCTACATTTGTGTCGATCTCGTAAAAACCATAATTGTAAGAATATATTCCAATGAAAAGCAATTTGGTTATCAATGTGCTGCTGACTCGCGAAAGCCATCTCACTCTGATATGTGAGATTCCCTAGGTAATTTATAAAAATTAGCTTTGTTTCTGATAAAAAGCTGTGAAACAATAAAGATAAACTTATAGCATTTTGCTAGCTATAGTTAGTGGTAGTGCTAAGAATATTCAATGCTCAATCACTTTTTTTTTGTTTAATTTCATGCAATACTTAAACCGTTTCGCGACAGTGAATATTTCTTTTTGCCAATTAATAAAAGTGTCAGAACTGTATATTGTGTGCTCGTATCAAGTGGATTATTTCGCTCGTAATTTAATATGTAAACGAAAAACCTCCACCTCACATGAAGACGAGGAGTTTAAATTTTAACAACAAGCAAACAGAATGGCGGCAGCTGTTTTTGCTCTTGAAGCTCTGTCTAAACAACAACCACCAACGACCGTGCGTCGTATCGTACCATTTTCGACATCTTTTGTCTTGGTATTTTTTTTTGTTCATAATCCTTGTGCCAGCTCTGTACATATCAGCAACATTTTCGCTGATGGTAATCCATTTGTGGTCGGTTGACACATACTGATCCTAAAATCTGCCAACATCCTCCATAAAAGTTGTGCTCCTCCCACATTAGCAAACGAACGTGGTTCGTACATATATCTATACACGTCCTTAATAGGTCCCAAATAGATAGAGCTATGAATCTAATTTGTATCCTTCAGTGTCTAAGGATGACGGTAATTTCCGAATTTATACGAGACAATCGTTCCTTGGAAATTAAATTCATTCGACATGTGAGAGCCGGGAAGGAGGGCTCAGAGAGGCGGTGCGGTGTGTGTATAGTTCAATGTCTAGATAAAGGATACACAAAACATCCCGTTTGTGGAAGGATACTATTCTATATATCTCAGAGATGGTTAAGTTTTTTTCTTTTTTTTTTGTTCATTTGTTATTGTTGTATGCTGTTGTTCTTAATATCCTCTTTTCTTGTCTCGTACTGTTGTCTGTAGCTCCGTATAATGAATCCATTGTTATGCCACAAAACGGAGCTCCATTAGAAGACGATACATGCGAATGAAAGCCATTATGTGGAAGTGCCACGTATATCCTGCTACGCTTTCTTGGCAATAATTTTATTTAGCCAATTAAAAAGAAGAACCAAGCTGACTTGAGAGCTGGCTCCTGAGTGTATCAATAATATCCATTGTGGTTTGTATGGCATTCGCTCTCATACCCCCAAGGACATTTCAGACATTCATCGGGGAATTAACTAACAAATGGATGAAATTGATATGCTTTATGCCTTCCTGTCTTCTTCAAAATTCATATAATACATACCTATAACGTATATCTTCGACGTTACCAAAACCCATCTGCATTTTGAATAATTGCTCAAGAATTGGGAGATATTATCAACATTAATTGTCAAAGGCACTTGTGGTTCCGTTTAGAGTGTTATTGGGTTGGAACACAAAAAAAAAAACGGAATATTCTTGGGGTAGACATGAGTAAAAGAATGTGGTTTTTTTTTATGGTACGTTTGCACTTAATTATTTTAAATAAAAGTAGATTAATAGTTATTTTAAAACACATAACCTAGAAGTAAACAGTTTGCCAATTTCTTATGAGTCGAAAGCGCGGAATGCCTTAACCTTAACTAATATATTCCTTTTTCTTCATCTATAAAATTCAAATATGTTTTTCTATGGCCTCACTAAATGAATGTTCTCTTTTTTTTGCAGCATTTGTATCCTGGATGAAGTTTTATTCCACGTTCCCCAAACAACTTAAACCAATTTTTAATATTAAAGTTGCACATATGGGCCATTTCGCTAAAAGCTTTGGTCTAAAGGACGAACCAACATCCTTCGCAAAGAAACACGCTGCTCCAAAAGCACCTCCACCAACAAATAGACTAACATACACAGAAAGGTATTTTTTTTAAATAAATTAAATATTTCTTAGACAAAAACTAATGGTTTTGTAATTTTTTAAGGAATCCTGAAAAAATCAAGGAAGAAAAAAAGACTAGAAAACGATTATATGCTACAACTGTTACCGGTCATATGCCAAATAGACTCAACAAATTCGTCACAAGCTCAAAGGCACTCACAGTATCTGAATTTGGTAGTGGACTGCCGGAAACTAAAAGAAAAAAATAAAAGACAAATTATTTAGGTAGTTCTGTTTTTGTTAAATATTCAATATAAATAATATTCGTCGATAAATTTTTATTAAAATAAATTAAAGCCAGCAGAAAAAATTCGTATGCAATTTGTTGTTGAATGAAACAAATTTATAATGATTTTACTTATGTGACATGCATAGGTACGACATTTTTACTTTCTATATTCCCAATGGGAGCTCATGCCCCAATCTGATTTTGAAGGGGATCAATTTTACATTCAGATACATTAGAAACGTATAAGATTTAAAAACTAAATGAATGCTAAGGGGAAAATGGTTCCAGTTTCTCACTTATTTTATTTCGAAAAGAGTCCAGAGCCAGACCAGTGCTGTCAAACGTACTGCAATTGTAATATTTGTATTGCTTTCACCTAGTGCGTACTGCCGTACTGCTCTTCTCTGTTTTGTACTGCATTTTGTTTTTTGTATTGCTTTTTGAAATTTTTTGTACGCAATTAAATGTATCGAACAACAATAGCGATGGCATTTCTTTTCATATTTTTCATTCAACATTCCATTTTCATTTGTAAGAAGAAGAGCAATTTTGGTGAATTTGTCAAGAAAATTCTGTCCAATACTGGCTCTAAAGTATAAGAAAATGATGTTACAATGTACTCGTATTATCAACTAAGTACTAAGCAAGCGGCAATCTGTGTCTCTCTCTCTCTGTGTCAGTCCACTCACAGAAAAACGTCAGGTAAATAACTTACCTGAGCCTCTTTAAATTCACAAGGTGCCGAGTCCCACCTACACTAACTTCATCTACCCTGTTGAAAAATAGCAACCTCATCTATCAGGTATAATAAACCAGAAAAATTTCAATTTTCTATAAAATTAACAATTTTCTTTATAATTTTCTTTTTTATAATTTTGGAAATTTTCTTCAAGAAAAAAAATTGAAGTAGTATCCGGATGCGTTCAAATATTATAATTTTTACAACAAAAACAACAATTTTGGACACACAGTCAATCCGATAGTCAAAAATTCAAACAAAGAAACCGAAAATATCGTGTATTACTTTCGTCCCAAAATTATGCAAACATTGCCCTGATCGTTTTTAAAATGACAGCACTGGTCCAGACTCTATTTTGGCTTGTTCAAACTTTGTGTACGTTTTTTTCCAGCTCTATAATTAACACTGAAGTAAGATGGCTCTCGAAATTATTTGAAAAAATGTGTTGAACTTTGCAATTCTCTTAAACTAATAGTCGATATCTTCGAAAATCATAAGCAACTTTAAGTAGATCATAAAACTTTCGAGAAAAAATGAGGATTACTTATACATACTAGGGTGGACCTTATATTGTTTTTTTTTTTTTGAAATTCTGAGATGGATAGGCATCAAATGGTTCTACATAGACAAAAAATATTTTCCTAATTTTCTCAGATTTTATGTCACCTTAAGGTACTAACTATGGGGTTAGGGTGATTCTTATAAAATGCTAAAAAACAATCTGAGGGTATAGATTATTTTCCCCCGTCTAGGCGATAAGGGTAATTTTCTCAAAATTTGAATCAAAACAGAAAAAAAATTATTTAAAAAAAAACGGGAACACTTACAATACGACGCCTTAGCTTTTTGTAAGGCCACAACTCCAATCTATAATATGCTCCTAAATAAAGTTTTTATTTCAAATAGTTTTTGAAAAAATAATTTTCCAACTTAAAAATTAAAAAAACAAAAATTATAATTTTTAAGATAAAAATTATTTTTTAAAAAACTATTTGAAATAAAAACTTTATTTAGGAGCATATTATAGAATAGAGTTGTGGCTTTAAAAAAAGCTAAAGCGTCGCATTTTAAGTGTTCCCGTTTTTTTTTTTTAATATTTTTTTACTTTTTGGCCAAATTTCTAGAAAATTACCCCTTCCACCTGAACGGGGGGAAATAGACCCCTGCTCCAATACAATTTTTTTCTTGTCTGAATTTAATCAATACATTCTGATTTATTTTCGCGTTTTATAAGAATAATCCTTCATCCATAATTAGTACCTTAAAGTGAAAATAGGGAGACCAGGGATGTGAAATAAAAATCTGAAAAAATTAGGGAAATTGTTTTTCAACGTTTTGAATCGAATGAGGATATCCAAGGCTACGACCAATTTAAGTACCACCCAAATATATACCTATCTTTTTTATCACTCGTATTGATATGTCAGACATATTGTGTATTTATAAAACAAATTTTAACAGTTTTTTTTAGATACAAAAATGTGAAATGTTTCTATACCGCTATATACCTTATAGTTGTTGTTCATCTGGAAAATTTATCAAACGATTGAAGCTCAAATTTCTTTAACACGAGCCAAGATATATTTTTCTGATGGTTTTTGATTCACTGAATTCGAATCTGGCCTCAGTCAAAATAGTTGCAGACAAAATTTTAAACAAAGATTTGAAATTTGATAAAATTTAGGAATAATTGATATTTTTCGATCTTAAAGTAAAGAAAATAAAACAAAAAGCATTTTTGCATAATTTTGTTTATTTTTTCCATACTCCGCAAACCTCAGATTTGGATTCAGCACCCTGAAAGCGCCAAAACAGGGAAAAATTCAAAACAGCTTACCCCACAATTTGCTGGCTAAGGGCCCATTTGAGCACAATTGACTGGACTATATTTAAACACTTTAAAAACGTTTTTTTTGGAATTTTTCCAAGACAAAAAATATAACAATATAATGCAACAATTTTCTCAAAAACATCTGCACGTATACTTGTTCTTATGTTCAAGGTTGAGGGTTTAAAAAAAATCAATTCATTTAATAGTTTGAGGTGCAAAAAAGGATGCTATCTGAATTCATGATCAAATATAACTATGAAAAAAAAAATCTTACAAAGAAAATTGTAGCGGTTTTTTTTTATGTTTTTTCTTATGTATCAAATTCTTAGAACATTTTTAAGGAAAAATTTGTGTATGCAAATCTTAAGTATTTATTTATGTACATATAAAAATAAAACTAAAAAAATTGTCAACCTGTTTTTGATATATCGAATTTTCAAAAAAATATTAACAGTTTTTTCAAAACTTCTTTTTTTGGTTTTTGAAAATTTCGATATGTAATTAATATTATTTGCATTTTATGCATAAAAAACTTTATCTTAATCCGTTCAATTGGTAGTGAGAAAGTACAAAATTCAAAAACCAAAAGACGTTATGTGAGAGGTTCTATTAATAAATATACTTGCTAAGCGTAAAATTTTATTATTTTAAGTAGTAAAATGCACTAATTTTGTGAACTGAAAAAAGTGGCGAAAAAATATATTTTCCGATACCGTTATTATTCCATAGAAGTAAAGGGTTTTTCAACAGGGACGCTACAAAAGTTGAGCGACAGGGACAGCAAACGACGCCATATTTCTTGCCGCTCTTTTGACATTTCTCTTCAGTAAGGTTTGCTATTTTATGATAGAAAGTTATTCGAGCCAACAACGAGTCGAAATTATTAAAATATACTACCGAAATTCATAGTCAGTGGCCTCAACGTTAAGAGCGCTACGCCCAGTTTTTGGTCGTCATAATCGTCCTAGCAGATCAACAATTGAGCGTCTAGTGGAAAAATTTGAATCTACAGGCAGAGTACAAAATGTTCCCGTGCCAGTGAGACAAAGAAGTGCCCGTTATGTCGAGAATATTGCTGCCGCTGAGGCTTCAGTTGCAGAAAGCCCAAATGTGTCTCTCACACGTCGTTCTCAAGCGTTGGGCATCTCTGTAACGTCGTTGTGGAGAATTTTGCGAAAAGATCTTTCATCGAAAAATCGTTTTCAGCGATGAGGCTCATTTCTGGCTGAATGGCTTCGTCAATAAATAAAATATGCGGTATTGGTCAGGCAGCAATCCACACGTACTCCATGAGTCATCATTGCATCCCGAAAAAATTACGGTTTGGTGTGGTTTATGGGCCGGTGGCGTCATTGGGCCGTACTTCTTCCGTGATGATCAAGACCGGCACGTTACTGTGAATGGGGATCGCTACCGTTCAATGATAGCCGAATATCTTTGGCCCCAATTGGATGATATGGACTTGGAGGACATGTGGTTCCAACAGGACGGCGGCGCCACAAGCCACACAGCGAATGTCACAATCAATTTATTGGAAACCAAGTTTGGAGAACGTGTTATCTCACGAAGTGGTCCAGTCGCTTGGCCGCCTCGGTCGTGCGATTTGACGCCGTTTGACTATTTCCTGTGGGCCTACGTCAAGTCTATGGTCTATGCCAACAAGCCAGCGACGATTGAAGTCTATGGTCTATGCCAACAAGCAAGCCAGGATTGATGAACTTCGTACGAATAACGAACGTGAAATTGCAGCAGTATCGGCCGATTTATACTTGAAAACCGTCGAAAATTGGGTTCAGCGTCTGGACTTCTGCAAGCGTGCCCGTGGTGGCCACGCAAAAGAAATCGAGTTCCGTACATAATGGCATCAAACTTACTTTTACAAGAATTTCATTGATATCCAAAACCGTTTTTGTTTTATTTAAGAAAACTTTTGTAGCGCTCTTATTGAAAAACCCGATATAATATTTTTTTTTTAACATTCTAGACAGTGCTAAAAAGCCCCCAATCCCGAGTTTCAGAAATATACTTCATATCCAAGAAGTTTCTCTATAAAAATAAATATTGAAATCATAACAACCGTGTTGAAGAAAATCGGACTTGGACTGAAGTACCTAATCTTATTTTTTAAGATGCCAAACATTTTTTCTATGGATTCCAGTCCAGTTTCAAATTTATGTTATTAGCCTATTGACAGTGGCGTATTTTTTGAGGGTGGCACTCAGCTTTGGGTGCAAAATATAAATTCCTTTATAAATTTGTATGGTCAAAGTAAAGCCATGCAATAGAGGGGCCAGTAGAAATATCATCAATACGATTTTTGCTAAGTACGTAAATTTTATTTAAATACTTTTTTTTATAGAATTGAAGCATCCAGGTCAAAAACCAGATAACTTTTCTTTTTTAATAAACTATGTTTTTGGTGCAGAATCTCAGCTATTTTGACTCTTAATTATATAATCCCAATTTTATGCTGTTGTCTTGTTTTTGCACCGCACCGTACGTGAAATTTGAAAAACCCAAATATTGTAAGAGGTACCGAATCTTTGCAGATTTGACTTTCAAACGGTGCTCAAACTTACAAAATATAATATTAAATTGAAAAACAACAGTTAATGCAGTAGATTGTAGGTGTATTGATTAGGAAAACGAAGCCAGACAACTCCAAAAACAAATTAATTTATTTTTTGAATGAAAAATTAACTTTTTTTTTAGCTTATTGAATTTGTTTTTCTATTCTCTTTCCAAAAAGAGAGTTTTTGAGAATAAATTGTTCTTTAATTTTTAAAAGAGTTTTTATATTTTTCTCAATTTTCAAAAATATGAAGTAGGATAAATATTTAGGAAATCTTTATAGAAATTTTTGAGACCAATCATGAAAACAAAATTTTTGATTTTTTGGCATACAGCCCATTAAGTAAGCATACGAGTATCTCGCTGTTAGTGTTCAGGCCTTACTCTTATCATGTTTCGGAAGATTACAGTGACAAATTTAAATGAGAAACGTTTATGTTCCGTACTCAAAAACAGACAAGTTATGTACACTCTTGGATAAGCGAAAAACGAAAGCGAAAAAATTAAATCTTTTAATACGCTAATGCGACCTTTAAAAAAGGAACTTTTAAGTGCAAGGGTTTTTATTGTTGAATATGAACTTGATAACTTTTCCTGCTTTATTTTTTTTATAAAAAATTGTAAACAATCCATTCCGATAAAACATTTTGTATTGAACCAAAATTTCAAACGTTAAATTGTCAAATTCGGATTAATTTCCGAGCTATACCTAAAAAAATTGAAAAATGGCCAGTGTGACAATTCTCTCAGAACGCGTGGGTTAATTAAGTAGCATTTTCAGTTTTAAGCATGCTTAAGGTCTAAACAAACATATTCAGTAACAAAAAACCGTTGCACGTAATTGTTCCCTTTTACTCCTTATTTTCCGGTCTATTCAATAGACATACGTGGTCCAACTATCCCCGCCCTACTCTACCTTGAAAACCATTTTTTGAAAAATGGTTCCCTTTCCAAAGCCTTTACTAAAAGAAATGGATTGAGTTTTATGTTATAAAAGTTATGCAGCCGTTTTTTTGATAAAAATAAGATTTGAAAAAATTGCCAAAAAAAATGTATGGAAGGTAACGTTATATTTTTTGGTTCTAAAAAAAAACTGTCAATAGAAACGCCAAATAGATACCACTTTGCACCAAGTTTCGATTCAGCCGTTTAGATAGACAGACAGGCAGAATTGTGAGACTCGCCTTTTTCATCTTCCCTGCGTACGGATGCGTTATATGCCATAATATACTAGCAAGTAAAATGGTTATTAAAGGTCACTTTCGCCCTTATATACATCAATCCAAAAAGTTAAGACAGTAGTACCTAATAGAAAACCTACTTTTCACCACCTAAAACGATTCAAAACGTATTAAAAATAGAAACAAGTTTATAAAAAATAGTGGCAACATTTTTTTTAAAGCTAAAAACTAATTCAATTAATTCATTTTTTTTTTTGAGATAAAGTATAGGTAATTAAGGTAAATATTTATAGAAACAAAAATTATTCCTAACTTTGAAAAAAAAAATTAGGTACCTATGTAAGTATGTATGTAGGTATGTATCTATAAATCCAAATTAAAATGAAAACACAAGTGCTTGTTTCTAAAAAAATAAAATGTTTTTCTTGTTTTATATTTTTTTATAAGAGAAAGCTATTTTGTCTTACAAAAATATTAACCTTCAAAATAAAAATACCCATCAGACCTCCCCTCTAACTTTTCTATAATTGGCTATTTTGTTTTTTTTTTTTTTTTAATTTTCTGTCCTTGAATTATTTTGATTCTTTTGAAGAAAATACAAATTTTTTATTTGTTAAAGCTTCATTTCCCCATGGGAAAAGTCAATCCATTTTTTGCTCAATGGAATGTCATTCAAATTAAAATTTGTTTATGTCAATTTTGCGTTGCTAGACGTCATGTTTGTGACACAAGACTTTTATTATCATGCTTTATTAGAAAAAAAAAAAAAACAAAACACCAACACATAAATCAAAATATTTGATAAATCTTATGATGTTGGAGGGTTGAAAAGGACTATCGCAAAAAAAAAAAAAACAGATTAAAAATATCGAAAAAATGTTTGCCACCACAGTTGATGAAACGTTAATATCCTGGGAAAGGATAATGCAATTTGTTATATTTATTGAGGGCGGTAGGTATATTAGTGTATATTATATAGACATATTATAGGATATACGATACGGAAGATCAATGTTATAGTCGAGCCGACCGACGCACGTGTCTAAGAAGTAATCGGCTCATTGGCAAACATATTGTTCGATGACACGTGGCAACGATACACTTAAAGTGCTATATTTACTCACGTTTTCAAGTGACCACAAAAGAAGTGTTTTTGAAAAACCGAACAATGTATGATAATTGGAGAAGCATTTGTAATGAAAGAAGTTATGTTTACATATATAATGTGACTTTTGAGATGTTAAACATACACAAATACAAATATTATGGGTTAAACGGTCTTAAATTAATATTTATTTATAAGGAATAAATCCTTTTACATATAACGGCAAATTCAAATATTAGGTACCTACTTTAATCGAATTGAGATCAAATGAACTGATAGGTAAGGCCCTGAAATGTCAGATCAAACATGTACCTATGTAAGTCGTATGTGTCTTTAAATTAGCAAACAAATTGACGATTTTTGTCAGGCTTGACTTGTAGCCGATTTACGATGATCTAGGTATACTGGGGACTAAGTGACGGCACTATTATGCTTTATTCACAATCTATTTTTATCCATATGTAGATCAAATCAGTAAAGGTGTCCAGTGTGCAGTCTCCAGTGCCAATTGGTTGATTTGATTTAAGGCGTCCATTACCACTTACCTGTTTTACCAGTGACGAATTTGCATCGGAGGTAGTTTAAATGGATTTGGCCCCGAGAAAACTGAAACCGAATTAATTAAAATAATTAAAATACCTGTCAATATCCCAATTCCTTGTTAAAACTTCAGATGGATGACTAAATGTACCTATAGATCTAGGTAAGTATTGAATTTCTGACATATTAAAGAATTATTGCTTTGTTAAATTTCTCACAGTGTCTGGCTACCGGAAAGACTATATACAAAACCAAAATTATCAAATTAAAGAAATAAAAACAACAAATGAGGTCTTTCAAATTACAATCAAGTCCAAACCTACAAATTGAGTACATAGATAGGTAGGTATATATCCCACTTTAAAATGGAAAACGTTTCATAGAGGTGTATCTAATCTTTTAAGGTACCTACCTACCTACCTAGACTTACCTCCTCCTTGAATTATAAAAAAAAAAAATCAAAAGAAAAACAAAATCGTTCAAAATTACAAATTAAATACAAAACTACAATACTTACGATCCCCCACTATAAAGTTAATTTTACTATAAATTAATTTAACTCATTAGATAACCGACAACGTGAAGAACTTATATACGTTACATTCGAATTAAAAACACATTTAACCCAAAACTTAGGCTTGATTGGCGCAAATTACAAGTTAGTCTGCGTTCACGGACGGATGTTGCATCACTTGACTTCAAAATTGAGCAATAAAAGCGGCACATCATAATGATTGTTGTTTGATTTCCTTATACCTGTTTAACTGAGATACCAAATGACTTCCTGCGTGTGATCTGGCGTCATTAAAGAAGTCAACAACTTTTTTGTTTTATTTTTGTGAGCGACTTCTATGGCGACGACATGACTCAATTAAACGGTCTTTTTCTCGTAAAACATTTAAGAATAAAGATACAAACTGTACCTTCCTATCTTTTCAATTAATGTCAAAAATTCATAGATTCTTTTAAATCACTGCTAGATGCAAATAACCTTTTTTCCTTCAATATTCGGCCTTCAGAAATATGATTTTCATATAATTTACTACCACAGTCGGTCACTCGTTTTCTAAACGGTACGAATATTTGTAATAGTCATCGATTGATGTGTTCGTGCTTTAATGACAAACCTACCCCTAAAAAGGGTTGTTCATTTTTTTTATTTTTATTTTTCTGACCATAAGTCCAAGTGGTATTGTTGACTCCGTGACAAAGTTGGCCCTCCTTGCACCTGGCAATCATTTTACATTCGAACGAGTTTAATTCACACTAATGCGAACATAATTCAACCCATTAATGTAATCACATTTATTGGGGTCCCTGGTTCTTTGAAAACATCACCTCTATCCTGTCCCGTGCGTCGTCGTTGTCGTTGTTGTTATCAAGTGGAGTGGGAGTACTTTAACTGAGGACAATAAGTGGACAAATGTTCGATACATACAAACAACAAAACAAAAACGAAAAGGACAAATAATCCACTTTAAAGGTACCTAACAGCTAACACGAATGTCCTTTCTATATTCAATGGGATATAATCAGTTAAGGGAAACAAGTTTATATGCGAATGAAAACACCTTGCTTTTGCCTTTCAACATTCGGCATTGGAATATAAGGCAACACAAAGAGCACACACATGTAATTAATAAGTGGTTAGGTTTGGTAACTATTACTAACATCAATTTTTGTGTTGCCATATATCCATTGGCGAATCAACTCATGAACATTTCAATTGCTCTTTTATTAGTTTTTGATGTTTTTGATGAATGATTGAATTTATGAATATTGCTGATAACGCATCCATCATATTATTATTAATTTATGTACTTAGGTGCTTCTGTGGTAAATTAATTAAAAAAAATATATGACTCTTTAAAATATTAAATAGGCTCAAAGAAAGAAATTATACCTATATTCTTTTTTTTTAAACAAGGTTTTAAACTTGCAACAATTTGAGCCCAAAATCATCTGTGTAGACCCAAGAATTTTCAAGAGACAAGTTTTTGAAATGTATTGTTAGTAAATTTATAAACAAGACTAGTACGTTCAGCCCTCGAAATTCGAGAGCTAATAACATTATTTGTCACTAAAAGATGTCTTTGGCGTAGAGAAAAACTGAGCTACTTCTTATTATTTTCTGCAGCACTGAACGCTGCCATCAGACATTCCAGTAATCTTTCCAATCATTGCTGGAAAATTGGTTGGTTGGTGGGTGGAAAAAATCGAAACGTCACATTTACGACACATAAAAACCAAATACCTATTCGGTCTCGCTCTCGCTCACTCTCACTTATTACGCAATATTTTTTTACTGGTTTTTTAGTTTTTGTGGTGCAAATCCAATAAATTTTTACATTCTGCAGTTCGGAGCAAAAAACATTTCCAGCGATATATAATTTAAATGCCTTCGGCTTTTGTTGACCGAGTAAATTGTATCACAAAATCGTGTTTGCCGTTTTATTGTAATATGATAATAAAAATACAGTGTGCTTGGCATAAGAAATAAGAAGCTTCAAAATTCTAGAGCAGATAGGTTGGGTCAAAAGAAGAAAAAAATATTATTGAAGGGGGATGCATATATATCCGTTCAGCCAGAGGAGCAATTATCTAAAAAAGTGACCTAAAACAATAAAACAAATATTCAAATATTCTTTTAAAATCACGTTTTTTTGATAGTTTTTGAAAATATAATTTTCAAACACAAAATTTTAATAAAAACAATAATTTTTCTCATATTATATCCTTTTTTTCATTTTATGTACTTTTTCACTATTTTGGTAAAATATTTAATGCGCTTAATTTAAATCAAATACAGGAAACCAGATACCTACCAGACGTACTTATAGTTTTTGAGGAAATTGAAAATAACTTAATCCACCTCACATTTTCTGCCTAATTAATTTGTTACTATTCTGTCTGTTACTTCTATATTACTTTATATTAAAAATTTTTGTTTTGCTTTCTTTTGAATAGCTGTATTTTTGAAACTTTTGGGTCTAGAGAAACAATTTTTGACTTTAATTGAAGCCAATGCAGTCGTTAAATTAAGTGTAATATGCTAATTGCGAGAGAGATACCGCGTCGGGATAGATGCCTCACTCAACCAAATTCATATACATATCTAACAATCCACGCAAAAATTTTGTTTTTGTTTTGTCATCGTTAGATAGGCAAAGAAAAACGCAGGCAAAAAACTTGGTTATTTCGAATGTGTAACGGGAGTTTTTCCTATTTGTTTTGTTTTACGACGCTCTTCTTCTGACTACGGAAATTTTTCAGTATGTTGCAATGTATCGAAGCGGAAACAGTTTTAAGCGTGTTTTGTCAAGTATTTATAATTATAAGTATTTTGTAAGGCTTACTTGAGTTATGAGAAGTGTTTGGTTAGGTTTTTGTTGTTGTTGCTATTTTTTTTTTTAATTTAGTAAGATAGTGCGACATCTCTCCCTCACTAAAGGGAGAGAGATAATATTAAGCTTAATTATGCCCCGAAAATATATCCGTAAGACTTACAGAGGAAGAAAAAAGAATATAATCGGAGATTTAGTCGGCTGACGATACTAATTATCGAGCCGAATGTTGGGAAAATTATTTTTCAACGAAAAATCGAAAAGATTGGGTTCAGTATAAAAAATTTGGCAAATGGCTCTATATAAAATGTACACGCTACAAAAAACCCGATAACACACTCTGTAAAGACTGTGGACGTGATGAACACAGACAACATATTAAAATTTAATGTATTTATACTACGTGGCATCTCTCCCATACATGCCGGGAGAGATGGCACAGTTAATATTTTTTATTTTTTGTTATTTTTTTATGAAAACAATTTTTATTTTTATGTTCAGTATTTTTTTATGGTAGAATATAAGCCCATTATTATATATGTTTTAAAAATATAGTCTATAAAATTTCTATCGATTTTTGAAAAACTGCGGCATTTCTCCCGCAATAACCCTACACATATGCAGTTTTTAATAAGTCCTTGAAAGAGAAAATACATAATAAATTGAAAAAATGGCGACATTTTTTTTTATTGTTTTACAATGTTGCGTTTTGTGCTCGAGGTCACCATAAACAAAAACCCACAACTACCAGATTTGATCCACGTTTTGATCCACGGTCTTCTATACATTACCCAACAAGGTTTCCGCATTGTAATTAGTTAAGTAGATTTGATTATTCTTTTTTTTTCTCAAAAACTGAAAGACTTTTTAGAATATGGGTTTTTAGAATTTGACTTACAACAAATATACCTAGTGCCATAAAGTAAACAACAAATAGTTAACAAAAAAATTATATTTTTTCATTTCCAAAAAACTGTGTTTTAAAACTAATTTTTCCAAAAATATTAATTAATTTTTTTTTTTTTAAATATTGAAGAATGGATTTATGGCCTAAGAGAAGCTAAGGGATTTTGATTCGTTTTCGAGTTATACGCAAAAACCCGAAAAGGTTGCTATTGCTATATTATATTGTTAAGGGAGGTGGAGGAATTTTGTAAAAACGGTAAATATAAGTAAGATGAAACAATTTAAAAAAGAGCTTATCTTATTACAATGGAGTTATATTGGTTACAAGCTGGCCCGCCCCGGCTCCGCCCGGGTAGGCAAAAGTATACCAGCCCAATTCTAAATGATAGTTCCCGAAGAAGTATTTCTCTTTTCCCTTTCTTCTTATTCTAAATGAATAATTCCCGGGAACCTTGTTCCGTTTTCCCTTCTCCCATATTCTAAACGATCTTCGAATAGTGGAATAAACTCCCTGGGGAAAAAGTATGCATTCTAAACGTCAAAAAAAAGGGAAAATCTGAATTAATTTGGCACGAGATTTTTTCCGAAAAATTTGCTGGAGAGTCGATCAATAAAATATTATATTTTCCTTTTCACAGGTAAAATTTCTTAACATTACATTTCTTAACAAGTATTTCACGAACGAAGGGAGAACTCTAATTGTTCTGGCAAAAGGGTTGAGAGAATATTGAAATAATTGAAGACATTTTTTTTCTGGTTACGAACCAATTGGGATGGAAGCGTCCGTAGCTCACTTAAATCGAAATACAAACTGTGTACAATGACGTGACAGCAAAAAAGTTGAATTTCTAAGCGCATATCTTGGGCAAAATGCTGCAAACATATACCAAATGCAAACATAACCATTCCTGCAGTGTAACCCAAAATGCAAAATATTCTTTTTTCTTGTGCAAATACAAAAAGGTATTTTTGGTAATGTTGAAATTATGTTGCACAGTTTACTTCAATTTGCTGTGGGTGTGTTTAAAATCAGCTTTTTATGCATTTTGCTTTGAAAATCTTGCGTTTAGGAACTTGGCCAAATATAACACAAAGCTCTTATTTATCGTTCAAAATCAAGTCGAAGTGCATACAAATCTAGTGCCTGTGAAGCTTTTGAAAAAGAATTAAAAATCGGAAGATTAAAATATTTAGTTTTTGCTATCGATTTACTTCTAATTTTTTTCATTGGTACTGGTAAATAATTTTTAGTCATAACTGAACTCTTTTTTCTTTAAAATTTAAATAAATATTACAATTTTAAACACCTTTTTTACTCCCTGTTATTTTTTGGAAAGCATTTATGTCGAATACTGCGAAACAGCTGTTTCGAATAGTCAGAATTCTCATTCCCGCTTTCGAAAGGAATATTATTTTCCCGGGGAAGTCGGAATAGGACTATTTTACTCTCGGGAGATCACATCTCCCGGGAAACAATTTTCCCCGGGAATATTCAGAATTGGGCTGTACAATTTTTAATATCCTGAAATTCTATCAGGACATTTGGCACCTCGTATTTATATGGGAAATTTTAATATAGAAAAAGGCATCATCATTTTAATATAGAAAAAGGCATCATCATCATCAGACCCAATAGATAACTTGTAATCAAGGCTTAACGTTTTTCAAGGTCTCCCAAGGCCAGTTTGTTTCAGTAATTGGTCAGCTGCTGTTGATTCTTTTTCGGCGCCTCATTTCAAGGGTAATTTTATGGAAAAATTATACACTCTATTATAACTATATCACCATAAAAGGTCAATTAGTTTCAGTATTTGATTAGCACTTGATTTTTTGTTATGAATTTTTATCCTTATGCCAAAAAAACTTTCGTGACCTTGAAAAAAAAATTGAAAAATCGTAAAAAAGAATCAATAGCTGACCAATGACTTAAACTAGCTGACCATTTATATAAATCTTAGGGCCTTTCAGATGGTATAAAATTTTGGCAAATTTCCCATAAATGAAGTGCCAAAAATCGCTATGGTCTTGAATTTGTTGCTTAAATTCATTAAAAATTCATAAAAAAATATTTATGGTTGACCATTGACTGAAAATAGCTGACTTTTTGTGACCGTAAAGGCCTTTCCAATAGCATACTTCCTTTTTTGAAATGACAAAAATGAGGTGATGCCAAAAGTTTTTTTTGTACCTTTAAACGAGTTTTGAAAATTCATAGAAAAAAAGCTATGGCTGACCAATTACTGGAAATAGTTGACCTTTTATCCCGATCTGGAGATCTTCCGGATGTTATCCTTCTTTTTGTAAATTTCCCATTAATGAGGTGCTAAAAACCGAGCGTGACTTTGAGTTACCTTGAAAAACTGTACGCCTTGATTACAAATTATCTAGGCCTGATCAATTTCTAGGACTAGTTGACCTTTTCTGACCAAATAATGATAATAAAACTAGCTGATCTCTACCTACAATACTTTCAGAATGTGTAAAATTCAAAACTTATGTGGTTGGTAACTCCTTTTTTATTTGATAAACACTCGCCCATCATAGAAAGTCATTAAACGGACTTTTAAAAAAAATTATGTCTTTGTAAAAAAAAAAATACTTTATTTAGCATTTGAAACTTATTATAAAAAAGTTTGGTAGGTAAGGCCGTGGTTTTGCCGACTTATAATTAAGAGCTGACTCCTTTGTGAATCTGATGCGATTGTATAACATTTTGAGTCTTTTATTTTCAAGTATGCTTTTCCATAGCAAAGTCATGTAATGTAAATATATATCTTCCTGTGGACTATGTATGTAAAATATAGTGATGAAGCAAACTATGTTGTTTTGTAACCACTGACCGCTATAACTGATGCAATCTCCTTTAATCAATCACTTTTGAATCGAGCAGGATATACTCTCATGCAGATTTGCTGCATAAATATACAAAATAATTCGCCTGATCCATTCTTATTGAATTTAAACATCAAAATAAGTACATTGCGGTGCATATATACCTTTCGCATAAGTAATTTAACCAGAAAATTACACCCGCCCGCCCGGTCTAATCGAATTGTGGCGCCACCACTTGAGCTTCCAAACATCATCACATTCAAATTACTTGCAACCATAAATATTGGATTATCCAAAACCGCAAAAATTATGCGTCATTTTGCGGGCAATCGATGGATATACCTAACTTCGAACTTTGAAGATGGAAAATGCTTTGGCCTCAGATGTGGCTGCTGGTTCTTTTGATGCATACCTAACCTATATGGGTTATGTACCTACCTATATAAACATTCCAGCGAATATCTCCAATCAGAAGTTTATTTTCACGTAATGCCAGAAGTTAAATTGAATTTAAATTGGACAAAATGTTCGATTTTGTATCAAATTAGCATCTGGCATTTGATTGAATATGGAAAGTTCAAAAAGATGCCCCGCAGCTTAACATTATACTGGCCCAGGCACACGTCAACCCTGAAGAAGTAAAAATATTTTTTTTTTTATTTTTATTCACATCTAATGGGGAATGACCTACGAAATTAAAAAAAAAAAATCCAACACGCGAGTTCCACACAATGAAATATTTTCGATTATTTTCAATAATTCAAGTGGAATAAGTTTAGGAAGAAAATTTTTGGAAACTGTTGATGGTGTGAATGTCGCCTGAGGCCACAAATGTATACAAAGCGTTTTCTTTGTGAAAATGCATTCGGATTGAAATTTCTCCCGTCCATCACTATAACATGTGAGACCACCTATTGTACCCCTTATTATAATAACGCGTTAGCAAAATAATATAATATTCATTTAAAATGATAATAGGTAATAATAAAAGAAACCGGAGAACCGGACCCTTGAGCTAATCACGTTAAGTTGGCAATTTGCAATCATTTCATTCCATCCCAAACCCTCATTTTTGTTAATTGTGTTTTGATATTTATGGAGTGTGATTTTCGAAACGACTGTCGCATCAGTTTGTTAAATAAATGCCCGCGGGTGTAATTTGTCACACATTTTTGAATGCGATTTTGATGTAGTTTTCTATGAGGGATTTAGCATTCTTGTGCATCACTTTAAATACAGGGTGATTCGCATCATAAGGTGTGTCAAAAAAATTGAGCGTGTGTATGTGTAGGTTGGATCGGGAAAAGAAAAAATTCGTACGGTCTAAGAGCCTGCAACATATTTTTGGAGCGAAAGGTAACCAGATGATATTAATACTATAGAAGTAGTTCCGGTGGAGAAAATAACGAATACGTCCCGTCTACCAGCACGAGATGGTTCCGTGTACTAGAAAAAGTGCATCAAATGTACATTTTTTCCGAAGACAAAAATTAATAAGTGAGGGAATCCACTTCAAACGCAATACATCCTAAAGCCCTTGACTAACTGAATACAAATTTGGTCGCTAAAGACGTCTAAGTGACCGCGAAACCCCTGACAGACGTCCCGAAATTGCAACAAGTTTTGCGTTTAGAATTTCACCAGGTAAACCACTTAAAATATACCTCAAATGAAGGTCTTCACTCCCTGAGTGCCCGACATCTAAGTGGCCCCAAAGCCTCCTAGAAGTCCCTGAAAATTAAATTTTTTAATTGAAATGTAACACAAGAAACCATATTGAAATTGCAATGGTTTCATTTTATTGAAATTAAAATGTAAGCAATAGACCAGGGTTGCCATATCTTGAACGAGTTCGAAAGCCCAATTTATAAAAATTGTGTAGCCCAAAATTGGAGCCGAAAAAGTAGCCCAAAATAGTAACCCAATATCAATACATCTTTCTTATAAGAATTGGAATTCTGTGTCGAGATTTAGCTAATTCGAAACCGCATCGGGGAGAGAGTAAGATGAGTCACTTCGTCGTCGTCGAGAATCGATTTAGCTAGTAAAAGTGAGTGAGTGGGCTACTGAAATGAAATGTCAGATAAACTCGCAGGATATTTCAGCAGTGACTTAGTGTATGCATTTGTTGGTAAATTTAAACTTTTTAGCAAGTATTTATGCCTTTGCGCAAAAAAATTTGTCACACCTCTTCATGGATTGGAAATGAAAAAAAAAACATAGATAAAAACAATCACCCTTTTAGATACTTTTTGAGATGAGTCGGCGAGTAAGGCGAGTCATCTCACATCACTCACTGAAATAGCTAAATCTCGGCAATAGAAACAACATATAAATTGAATGAATTATCAATGTGAAGATTGTTGCGGTTGATTAGAAATGTCAAAACCAGTGAGTATATTCAGTGAATAAAAAGTGGTGCCAAATTCTGGAAAGCGTTAAGGAAATAGTTTTTGATATGATTTATTCATATGAAACAAAATATCGCCCAAGATTAGATTTGAGCTATTTATAGACCAATTATGATAGAGCTGTCGTACTGAAATTGCTGTCTTCAATTTTGGAGAAAAATAACCCAATTTCCGATAAATAGCCCAATCTGACAAGCCTGCAACAGACATGATAGCGATGTTATCAATTGTCCAAAAATTCGTTTATATAAAACCCGTGACTTAATTCATGTTTGTCGGTAGTTTTGGAACCACTTAGACTATGTCGTGAACATATTCTTACTCAGGGAATCAAGTCCTTTTGTCTGAGATATACAGGGTGTCCGCCGGGAAGGTATACTACTTTGTTTTGCCGCCATTTTGGTAAACATTAGTCTTGACAGTCGTGAAGTAGACTCATGGAAAATTTACTAATGAAAATCTTTTAATCTTTAAAACATTTTATCAAAATCAATCATCGATTAATGTAGCGATGAGAAAGTTACGTGAAATTTTTGGGAGAAACAACGTGCCAACAAATGCACTATTTATCGTGTAGTGAATGATTTTGTGGTATCAACAAGAAGGTGCCACATCGCATACAGCCAGGATTACAATGGAATTACTGCGAGTGGTGTACCTTCCCGGTGGACACCCTGTATTTCAAGTGGGTTCCTAAAATTTCAAAAACGAGGAAAGAAGTAGAATTTTCGGGGTTGTCTGTCGGGGGCTTTGTTGCCAGTTTGACAGACGTTTGTGGGCTTTGAATCTTTGGCATCTCATACATATATAGGAAATTTGGAACTTCTAATTGGTCAGAAAAGTTCAGCTTGTGCTAGAAATTGGTCAGACCTAGATAACTTGTAGTTAAGACTTAAATTTCCCAAAATAACGCAAGGTCATGCACGATTTTTGAGAAATTTACAAACAAAATTTTACTATTCGAAAGATCGTGATAAAAAGTTAACTATTTTCAGTAAATTTAGTCAGCGATAGATTTTTTTATGAATTTTTAAAGTACGTTTCAGGGTCACAAACAAAAATTTTGGCACCTTTTGTGGGCCATTTAAAAAAAAGGATGCCATTTGGAAAGCCATTTCACGGTCAGAAATGGTCCAAATTTTGACTTTTTTAATTTGAATTAAAAAATTTTATTTCAGTTTTCGAATAAATCACTTTCAAATTTTTACGTGGTCTTGCTTTGAAGTTGTTATAATCGGATTCACCGCCTTCCCTCTTAGGTACTGTTATCTCAGACCATTATTGCCCAAAAAAACATCTTTCTGATGAATTTTCACACCCTTCGCCTTAGTCTTTCGTTTTAAAAGTATTTGAAAATGAATGGTGATTGCAGTATTCGTAATTGAAGTAGTAAAATGAAGTCAATGAAAACATTATATTCTAATTGAATTCAACAAATTATTTTTAACTAGAACGTCCAGCCCTCGAAACTCGAGACCTAATAACATTATTTGTCAATAAAAGCTGTCTTTAGCGTAGAGAAAAACTGATACCACGTTTAAATGTAGAATTGAATCCGAATTGAATCAGGATTTAGGTCCATGTAGACCTGTAGCTCAGTGACCTGGATCGAATCGAAAATAGAATATATTGAAGAATCGAGATTTCAGATGCTTGTTGGTGCGCGTGCGTAGCTGTTTATTTTGGTATTTTGCTTCTAGACTGTTGTATGTTATATCTTTGACATAATTTGGTTGTTTGTATAATATTTGTGGTCGAAATTTATTTTAAGTAACAACGTGGCACCCAACAATAAAAGCTAAGCTTTCACTTGAATTCCATTTGCATTTAATTTTTCGATCTGGAATTGTCATAAGCCTGGGCCGAAACTTCGAACCGGATTGAATCCGATCCTTCGATCCGCTCATGTAAACTTGATAGGAGCTACTTATAACTATTTTCTGCAGCACTGAACGCTGCCATCACATATTCCAGTAATCTTTCCAGCCAGTACTGGAAAATTGGTTAGTTGGTGGGTGGAAAAAATCGAAACGTCACACTTACATTATGACAAATAAAAACTATTTTATTGTTTTTTTTTTTATTTTTTGTGGTGCAGTTATTTTGAAGACCGCGTAAATTGTACCACAAAATTTGTGTTTGCCGTTTTGTTATATGATTATTGCATATTTCATTCGCAAAAGATGACATTCTTTTACAACCCTGCTTAACTCATCGTTTTCGTAATTTTCAATCTTGTCGTTAGCCAGTAGACATAAAACCACAAAGTTTCTGTGTTCGATAAAAATTCACCAGTGAGAATTGAAAGCCAATTAAGTTATCCTCTTTCACAGTTTCAAAAAAATAAAATTAGAATGTTCAGAATTTTTTTTTAGAAAACTATATATCTAAAAGAAATTGCTTCTCCTTTGCTCTCTAAGAAAGCTGTGATTTTTTATTAGCACTGTTCGATTCGTTATCTTGGCATGCAGCTATTCTGCACTTATATGCACTCTGAAACTAAATCAATCAAAACAATTGATGATATCGACAGATGAATATGAATTGGTTCAATTTACAAACACATAAGCGACATAGATATAAGTACCCACAGAAAACCACTTACATATAACCTATGAAAATTATCATTGAGAACCCAGTTAGTCCATAAATATAACAAAACGACAATTGAATCAACATAAATTTAAATACAGATAATGAAACCGCACTTCGGCACCCTTAATCAAATAAATACCCAATCGAAATAGTAAAATAAACAAAATTTCCCAACTAACACGGTGCGATGATGACTGACAAACTATAACACCTTCCGGATCTTGAACTTAATTAATTGCCACAGAAATTCCATATTCACTCTGCAATCATTGTGCGGCACCACACCGCATTGCCACCTCGGTGCCACACGGTGGTAATGCTGGCCGGTGCGGTGAAGTGAGAATTTTGGTCGTAGGAAAGCGTCAGGGTGCGATGATTTTGATGAAATTATAATTTCATCCCCCAAAAATTTGCCCGCCCACATTCATCACATTGGCACTATGGCATTCACTGGGAAAAGTAAAAGAAGAGGTAATCGAGTTGTGACAACTGACGAACGAGCCAGCAGTCTCTGCTGTCCCCACGATATAAAGCAATTTGACAAAAAACAACCCCAGCAATAATTGTTGTAGGTAGATGTAGTACACGATGCGGTTATCGTCAAGCACCCTTTCCGTTTGAATGACACAATTTATATTAATTGGTTCGAATGCAAATCCGAGACGAGAGAGTTCCAGAGGCTTCAAAAAGTGCCAATGTCAGTTCCTTACACTTTCACCATCAACAGGAGAAAGGGGTGTGAATTGTGGAATTTGTAAAATCACCGTAATTACAAGTGTAGCTATAAATATTGGCTCTCAGTGTTAACACCATCATGATGATGGGGGTCGTAATTGCTCACGGGGGTTGTTTGTGTTTGGTGATGGTGTGGTGTAGGTGAATATTGTTTTTGAAACGATTTTGCAAATTATTATCAACAACAACATGTCTGTGCCTCAATCATTTCATAGGGGTGTGTTCAACAGCAACTATATAGGTAAGGCACTCAACCCTTTATCATCTGAATCGATTTGAGCTGCGCTGGACCTCTTTATGATGGATAAATAATATGGATCCTTGATGATATTTATTTGTGAACACTTTTCGTGTTAATTTGGTGTTGGGGGAGCTTTTATGATGAGGATGATGATGTTATTAAACGCTTTGACGCCTTCTCTGTTGATTGGACTATGAAATTTATTCGGTTCTATTGTTTGGAGAGTTAAGTTAATGAATTTTCTATTTATCGAATTTTTTTTTTTGTAACTATTCAAATTTGAATGAAAGAAATGGAATTCACTTTAGACTTGGGACATCAGTAAGTAAGTAATAGCAAGTAGTTTTTCTAGTTGCATTATTTCAATCTGACATCAAGCTTAGTATTCTCATAGTTGAAAATTGAATAAACCGTTAAACTACCATAATTTGTGAAGCAATTTGAATATTCTTATATGTATTTTAATAAAAATTTTAAATACACGGTTTTTCCAATTGTCAACTACCAGAATTCTAGGCTTCATGTCAGATTTAAAATCAACATCATGAAAACTATTACTTTAGCTGGTTTTTATTTTCTCAAGTTTTTGAGAAAAATAAAAAATGGTGGTGCAACGGGCCTAGTGACTTACAGCTCTCAACCATTCCTGTGTGCGTGTTATTGGCAGGAATGGCAATTTTTCGCAGAGTCCAAACTGCTAGATGACAAGTATACTCTTGGAGGATTTGTCAATTCCTCGTAAGAGGCAGTACCTCGGAAAAACATTTTTGTTTTTAGGTGACAGCGGCTGGGAATCGAAGCCTGACCTTCGACATCATGAAAGTCCAACGCACTTACCATTATGCCACGAGATATACAAAATTTTGAGTAGTTGAAGTTTTATTGGTAACTTCCAGGTGTCGAAATTATCAAATTTCTTACTGATTTCATCATACAAATAATTTCAAATAAAAAAACAATTTTAAAAACTAGCACTTAAATTAGTTTGTTATCCCTTGGGAACATTTCTCAATATTTTGGACTATCTTCTTTAAATTTTCGGTTCCTGGCTTCGACAGTATTTTTTTTTAATTTTAAATGTTAGTCTATGTTTTGACCTTAATTGTGAAGTTCCTGTTTGAAGAAAAAAAAAAATTAAATTATATAAATAGCATCCCCAAATCATTAATGTACCAAATTTCATTAATTTGTTTCAAGAATTGGAGTGAGAATTGATTTTTGTCGCCAGAATTCAACAAACTGGTCCACTTTAAGAGCCTATTTAGATTGGCAATATTGAGTCCGGACTCGTGAGTCTCATCGTGTCTACATTCGAAAATTATAGAGGCACCTCAAAACACATAGAAACAACAACCACTTCAATGCTTTGCAAATTGAAATAACAACAAATGAGTCTCATGAGTCCGGTGTTTATATTTTGTTCATGCGTCACGACATCCCTGACCTCCCACTTCTTTATCCAGAAACTACCGTGAGAGATGAGACCGGTCTTAATCTTCCCCATCTAAACAGCGTCTAAAGGCATCAATCGTTCGAGGGACTTATTTGCATAGACCTACGACTTCAGAAAATTCCACTAGAAATAAAACGCACGACTGGATTGCACGAACTTTGCTCTTATGTTCAAGTTGCTTGGAACTTAAGATTTTTTGAAATAAGCAAGAAATTACATAAAAAAATAGAAAAATGCATTTAAATCGTCCTTTCAATTGTATAAACAGTTGTATTAGATACTTAGAGCTCAAAAACAATGTATGCCATTTGATTACTTGAAAACATCAATATGTGCAAAAACAAACTAAAATCGTAGAAGTGGTTTTTTTGAAAACTATTTTTTTATATATAAAATTTTGGTATCATTTTTTTAAAAACTTTTGGTATGCCAATATAGAGTATTTATTAATATACATTTACAAACCTTGTTTCAAAAAATCCAAAAACCCATTTTTGAAATATTAAAGATTCAAACTTTATTTTTTTGTTTTTTTAAAAAACCCTAATTTTTTTTAATTTGGTAAGCAGTTTTATTGACATTGAAAAGGAGATTTTGCATAATATAAAAACCGTTATAAATCAGGTAGCGTTAATAAAGGTTTTCGGTCAAAAAATTTTACCGCGTAATAACAATAACATATTGATTTTTTTGAATCAAAATCGCTGGAGCCGTTTTTTAGATAAGTAAGATTTTCCTTAACGGTTGTTTGGAAAGTACCGTTAGTTTTTGAGCTAACAAAGTGTTCACTTTCCTCTCTTGAAAATCACCAAAAAGTCTTAAGTTCAAATTTAGAAGTAGATCGCATCATCGGTTTGGCCTGTAGATCCAGTTACAAACAGACAGACTGAATTTTGCCATCCACTTTTTTTGACGTTCTCTACTCTATCATCGTAATGTCATAATAATGCCGAACGAAACGTCAATTTTTTGGAATAAATGCCATTAAAAGCCTTTTGAATAAAAATTCAACAAGTAGGTAACTCTGGGTTTGTATCAGAAAATCCATGTTAGTTAAACCAGTTAATTCCAGACCAGAACAGGTACTTGTACTTGTATAATTTCACAAAATTACTTGAAATTTTTGTATTGATTACTTTTATACTTATGACTTGTATTGATATACTTTTCAGTTCCTTTTTAACTCTAAGAGTAATTTCTTTTAATTCCTTTTAATACAAAATCTCACCAGATGATTGGTATACAATTTTGTTGGTGGTGTTTGTCTAGACTAGATATACTCTTGTCGTGCCTGTTTACATGGAATCTATGTCGTCTCGCTATGGTCTCGCTTTGGTTCACCGTGATATTTTGAAACACGTGGTTTTTATTTTTGAGCATGTTTTGCCTTCATCTCACTTTAGTATCGCCATAGTCTCGACAAATTTCATTTTCAAAATATTATTTTTAAAAACGTTAAAATAAGCTAAATTTATTTATAAAACGCTTTGAGTAGTTTCCTTGCAGATCATCATCGAACAGTGCGTTGAATATCGATCACCACTTCACCTGCCATCCATCGATTTCGAAAGGGCGTTTGACAGTCTTAATAGAGAATTTTGTTGGCTTGCCTTGTGCAGGAAGGGCATCCCGGATAAATTGATTGCTATTATTAAGGCTACACATGAAGGATCCAAATGTTACGTTCTGCAAAACGGAAGGTTGTCAGAAGAGTTTGAAATCCAAAGTGGGGTTTGACAGGGTTGTTTACTGTCACCAATACTGTTCCTGTTGATAATAAGTGATGTGCTGCATGTAGCTTCATCGACTGTAAATGGAGGTATTCAGTGGAATCTGCCATCACCCCTGATACATCTGAACTACAGTGATCACGTATGCTTACTCTCTTATAGAATCTTGGATCTGCATTAAATGAAAAGAAAGGTGGAGAGAGAAGCTGAAACCGTCGGGCTTAAGATTTATACTGCAAAAACAAAAAGGAGCAGCCTTGGAACTTCCGCATCTACTCAAATAGATATTTTTGGACAACCAGTAGAGATGGTAAAGAGTTTTCAATGCCTTGGAAGTATTGCCTCTACTGATAGCGGGACCGAACTTGATATAACCATCCGAATCAGGAAAACAAAGGCTGCTCTATGCCTCTATGGAGAAACAACTCTATAAGCCTAACGACCAAGCTACGACAGTTCCACTCGAATATAAAATCCGTGGTTCTCTATGGATGCAGCATTTGGAAAGTAACACCCACTGTAACAAGAAAGCTGCAAGCATTCGTGAATAAATGTCTGCGAAACATCTTACGGATTTTCTGGCCTAACCGTATCTCCAATGATGAATTTCATGCAAGGACAGGTCAGGAATCCATCAACTCTATAATACGAAAACGTAAGTGGCAGTGGTTCAATCCACTACGATTCGAAAAGTCCACGAGTGCATTGCGGGTCAAGCGATGCAATGGAGCCCTCTCACGCAGCAAGGCATAGGAGTGGGCTGACCTTGAAGTACTTGGCGAAGAACGGTCGAAGAGGAATCAGGACAACTGAGGAAGAGTTGGAGAGAGCTGAGGTACATCTCCAGAAACCATACACGATGGCGCATAGGAGTAGTAAAGGCCCTATGTCCCGCAAAAGGAACCACACGAATGTAACAGGTCCGAGGACCTATAAGTAACCATAAACATCAAATGGTTGCGCATGATTGCAACAAATGGAACACCCATTTTGATAATAAAGTTTTATCATTTTCACGTTGTGCTCTATCATGTAACTTGCCAATATGATTCGGCATCAATATCTGAATAATAAACAACAGATTTGACAGATGCCACCAAAACAACATGGCCGCCAAAGACTGTCACATTGACCTGTTCCTATTGGAAAACCCGGTGTTTTCTTGATTAGACACATAGACAAGGTCATCAGTGAATTATTTTGGATTCATTTCAAAATATCTTTGCAACTTCTAACTACAAATTAACACTTCACAACATTGTGTGCGTACCAACAAATTTACTAGTTTAAATATATGTAGCTACATATAGTTATTTAAATTGCTCATGAAAAGATCCAGATGATACAAAATACTTTAACCTTTTTTTAAATATTTGAAATTGCTACTGAATTGCTTGAAGTTTGCGGAATTAAAATCATGCATTTTTTGTTTTGCATAATGAACAACCATGAAATATTGCAGATGATTTACCACGAAATTGAAATTCAGATGATGAAGCTACTACTGAACATGACCACAAACATAAGCGCGATGCTGCAAATGCAAATCATCAAATATCTCATACACACACAAAGAGGCGATTATGCGATTCAGCTCCTGATGCGTTAAAATTCTTCCAGATCTATCTATCTTCCTTTTTGTCCATCAAGCATCAGCAAGTTCGAAAATTGGAAATTGCAATTATTTCCGTAATTCGATTCGGGCAATCGGCAGTAGCAGCGGCCGACAATCGATTTGGCGGAAAATTTCACATCAAAAGTATATGGTTGTTGGCAACGACAACGACCATATCAACGCAATGCAACGCAACAGTGTGGTCGATTTCGATTTGATATCTGTTTTCGATTGTTCATTATGATGAATCCATCGATGACCAGGACAGAGGGCAATAAAATCCAATTCGGCTTATAAGTCTCGATTTGCTCTGATATGACACTGTCTGACACTGAATCCATCAGGTATACTTATTCCTATTCTAGAAATGGAAGCATACATTTCACTTGGCTTATGTTGATGATTGTTGCATGGAGAAGAGCATGGATATGAACTAATTTGTGTACTTGAAGTGGCATTGCTACGTGTGCTTTTGTGCGGTTGAGTCAATACTTTTAATCTTAATTTCTTAGTAGGAGCTTAAGGCAATCTGAGATATACAAGTGGAAGATGCCTTTAAAATAGTACTTGGAAACCTTTTTTTGGCTTTTGCAATAATTTTCTTTTGTTTCTTGACCTCTTAAACACAGGCAACTGTAATACTGAAATTTGCCATTCTTGATAAATAAATTCGATAAGTAACCAATAAGTTTGGTTTTTATCTTGATTCTCTGGCAATGGTGTTTTATCAAAAGGCTTGAAATCTTGTAATTTCCAACGCTTTATTCGTCGTATCAAAATATTCGTGTCAAAATAGCTTTTAATGACATTAAGTTCATACAAACTTACGATCTCAAAGTCAGTTGGACTCATAAGTAAATAGTGAGAGCCTTTGTCCCTAATCATTAAAGTAAATATTTTCTTAATGACCAGCTAATAAACTTCAAGTCTTTGGTATTTAGTAAAAAAGTCATCGCATAAATGTCATTCCCTCTTCAAATTGCCCTTCAACTTTCATATTACTTTGACACCGCCCTTATTGTTAAACACTGTTCTTCTTGTCATTTGCAATCGATTAACAAACGAAACATCCTTACAGTCAAGTTTGAGTGTGTCAAATAAAGGACTCATAACATTCTCAACAGTAAAAATGTAGATTTAATAAATCTGATCTAAAATCTTCGCATGCATTGCATATATCTGGCAGAATAATGGCAACGATATATTCATATATAAAAAATGTCACCCTTCTCTAATAATACAATATAGCAACGACCCTATATATCTATGAGCTTAGGGTATATACATAGATAGGTTTATACGTTAAATAAGGGATGCGCTGCATTTTAAACAGTGCGTCAGCATTCGATTTAATCCGATTCCCACAAAAGGAAGTTGAAATTTGTCACGTTAGTGAACTTATGGCAGCAGAAAAATAAATGTGTAGATTGCCACACAAATTAGCTTTGAAGTAGTGTTGAATAAAATGATATCATTATTAGCAGTATGTTTGCTGTACTGGCTATAGATTGTTAGGGGATGTAGTAGATTTTTCAAAAAAAACTAATTGCTCTTTTTGACAGTTTACTTTTGTCCTAAAACACTTAAGAAAAAGATGATATAACGTCGATACGCGAATAAGTGGTGAGTAAAAGTATATAAATATTCGGTCACTTAGTCTAAGACCTTGATATTAATTTTACTTTGGACTTTTTTGCAAATTATTAAGGACCTCATAATTAAGTTACCTTGCACAAAATGTAATAAATTAGTCTTCAAAGACTATTAATTTTTGTTAGCATAAAGTCAATATTTGAGAAGAAACTTAAAAAAATTTTCGACCTACAGCCTAAACTATAGAAGAAATTTTCTTCAAATTTCGAACTTAAGGTTTTTTTGTAACTCTCCAGAGTGGAAATTGATTTTTTGTTTTAGCACCAAAAATAACGGTACTTACCCTACAACCGTAAATGAAAATCTAATTTTCCTTCAAAATTAATTTTAATTTATATTAATTAATTTTTTTGAAACTAAGTTTAAAAATGTATCTTAATAGGCACACCAAGACTTTTTTTAAATATTATTAAAATGTTTAATACAAAAAATTAATTTTTAAGAAAACCGCTCCAACGATTTTTAATTTTTTTTACATATATTCATATTTTTTCAAGTAATTAAATGGCATACCTGTTTTTGAGCTTAAAGTTTTTTAACAAGTTATTTATGCAATTAAAAGAACGATTAATTTTTTGTTTGTATTTTTATATTTTTTTTTTATTACTTTCATATTTTTAAAGTTCTTAATTTCAAGCAACTTGAACATAAGAGCAAGTATGCTCGATCTAGTCGTGAACCATTTCATTTATTTTCGATTAGGTTTCTTCAAAACACAGTTTCTGATTTCATAATCTTTTTTTATACATACAAAAGCTTTTAAAAATATAAATATGTGATTATTTTTAACAAACATTTATTTTGTTTGTTTTAGATTTTTGAAAAAAAAACTTCAAATTGTTTTTTTTTGAAAACCAAATATATTTGAACTACATTGTCGATTTTTTTGAAACTATGTATTTAAAATTATTATTATAACTTAAATATTTTAGGAACTTATTTTTATGAAAAAATAACGATACCTTCTATATAAATGTAAATCATATATATATAATATTCGTTTTTCGTAAAAATGGCTGCTAGAATTTTAATTAAGCTGTATACAAAAATCAGTACGACCTGCTACCAAAAATTGTAAAAAAGTTACACTAAGCAACTATTGATAGCACCGTTGAACGTTTTTTTATTTGAATTTTCTTATATGGGCTAAATGGATTAAGATTAATTTTGTATATACAAATTTCAAATGTATTATTTTATTTATAATAATATTGCATATCAATATGTACCTATTTAAAAAAAATTGTTTCTATTTTTTAAAAAAATATTTTAATTTTTGTTTGAAAATTCTATTTATATCAAAAACGAACTGATAATATTTTTGGTAATTTAATTTTTATATGCATATAAATAAATACCTAAATTTTTAGGTAAATTTGTTTTCTATACAGTTATATTTGATCAAGAATTCAGATGGCTTTCTCTATTTTCACCTTAAATGATTGAAAGAGTTTTGGCAAATTAAATACCATATTTCATGCTTTAGATATATTTCATAGTTTCCATATCCTTATGTACATTTTTTTTAAACTTTCACTTAACTTCTTGAACATAGGAGGTAGAACTACAACCCAGTCGTGCATTTTATTTGCATTAAAATTTGAAGGAAAAATATTCTCCGTTTCTTTTATTTTTCTGATTTGAATAATTTTATAAGGTCTTGGAAATAGAAACTAGGGAATCATTTAGGCCTACCCAAAAATCTAAATCTGGACCTGGCCACCCAACATATATTTGTTTCTATAACGCTCCATTTAGTTAAATGTGAACTTCTTTAAGACTCTCATAATTAACCACATAAAGATACTCGTACAATAGAAGTGAAAAAAGGTCGACTTTTTCACTCTATGGATTTTTATGTAATGCTTATATGCAAGTTGAATGAAAACGAAAAGCATTTACGGAGGAATATAGAAGCGAAATTGTTAGTTGGGGCACTCTATATTCAGCATCTTTAAATCATTAAGTGTACTAAATTTCATTAACATTATAATAAATAAATGGTGACGGAAATAATTTTAGCCGTCAAAAAACAACAAATCATGTGTGCTAGCCATTCCGTTTAATAAATGATCGTCTTTATCTTCCTGCTATTAGGCTCTACTGAATATGTTCTTCAATAGGGAGTAATTAATTCCTTTTGGAAATAAGTATGCTTAAAACTGAAAATGCTTCTTAATCCACCTTTGCGTTTATGAGAGAATGGCCACACTGGTCACATTTCAATAGGTTTGGTATAACTCGGAGACCTTTCCGAATTTTACAATTTTACACTGTAAGCTTTTTGTAGGTACAAAATTAGTTTTTTGTTTATCGAAATGGACAGCAAAAAATAAATTATATAAAAACTGACATACAAATTATCGAAAACCAATCAAAAAAGGAAAAATCAAAAAAATTTTATGATTTATTTTATATTTAAACTGCACATAACTATTTTTGGAGTAAATATATGGTTATACGGACCTAAACAACATTTATAACACATTAAGCGAACTTAAAAAAATGATATAATAATATGACATATATCGTTTTAAGTCGAAATGTCTCTTACTATGTAAAGGGTTTTTCAACAGGGACGCTACAAAAGTAGAGCGACAGGGACAGCAAACGACGCCATATTTCTTGCCGCTCTTTTGATATTTCTCTTCAGTAAGGTTTGCCATTTTATGATGGAAAGATATACGAGCCAACAATGAGTCGCGATTATCAAAATTTATTACCGAAATTCGGAGTCAGTGACCTCAACGTTAAGAGCGTTACGTCCAATTTATGGTCGTCATAATCGTCCTAGCAGATCAACAGTTGAGCGTCTAGTGGAAAAATTTGAATCCACAGGCACAGTTAAAAATGTTCACGTGCCAGTGAGACAAAGAAGTGCCCGTAGTGTCGAGAATATTGCTGCCGCTGAGGCTTCAGTTGCAGAAAGCCCAAATGTGTCTCTCACACGTCGTTCTCAAGCGTTGGGCATCTCTATGACGTCGTTGTGGCGAATTTTGCGAAAAAATCTTGGCCTACATCCTTACAAGATTAAATTGACGCAAGAACTGAAGCCGCTTAACCACCAGAAGCGTCGTATGTTCGTGAATTGGGCTGAGCAACAACTTGACAATGATTCGGATTTTCATCGAGAAATCATCTTCAGCGATGAGGCTCATTTCTGGCTGAATGGCTTCGTCAATAAACAAAATATGCGGTATTGGTCAGGCAGCAATCCACACGTACTCCATAAGTCATCATTACATCCCGAAAAAAATACGGTTTGATGTGGTTTATGGGCCGGCGGCGTCATTGGGCCGTACTTCTTCCGTGATGATCAAGACCGGCACGTTACTGTGAATGTGGATCGCTACCGTTCAATGATAACCGAATATTTTTGTCCCCAATTGAATGATATGAACTTGGAGGACATGTGGTTCCAACAGGACGGCGCCACAAGCCACACAGCGAATGTCACAATCAATTTATTGGAAACCAAGTTTGGAGAACGTGTTATCTCACGAAATGGTCCAGTCGCTTGGCCGCCTCGGTCGTACGATTTGATGCCGTTAGGCAATTTCCTGAACTTCGTACGAATATCGAACGTGAAATTGCAGTAGTATCGGCCGATTTATGCTTGAAAACCGTTGAAAATCAGCGTCTGGACTTCTGCAAGCGTGCCCGTGATGGCCATGCAAAAGAAATCGAGTTTCATACATAATGGCATCGAACGTACTTTCACAGGAATAAACATTTCATTGATACCCAAAACTGTTTTTGTTTTATTTAAAAAAAAACTTTTGTATCGCTCTTATTGAAAAACCCGATATGTTTTCAAGGGATTTAGAAAACAACACAACAACACAATCAATAACAAAATACTCAAAGAATTTTTTGTGCAAATAAAACTTTTAATTTAACAATTTTTTTTTTTTCTAAAAAATTAATTTTAACTATTTTCCTGATGCAAACTAATTTTTGGTATCAGAAAAATTAATTTGCATCAGAAAAATAGTAAAAAAAAAACATTTTTTAGAAAAAATAATTGTTCAATTGAAAATTTTGATTGCACAAAAAAATTCTTAGTGTTTTGTCATTGATTTGTGTAGTATTTGTGTTGAAAACATAGTAAATTATCCTTTTGAAAAATGATTCCTGGTGCGTTTTCCTGATCGCTGTAGCTGGCCCCTAAGAGCTGCTACTTGTTGGAAGGATTGATGTGTATTTGCCAAATACCTATTACTAAAAAATAAGATTTCTGGCAAAAACTTCGGAATATGATAAGAAATTAATGTTTAGGTTTGATTTCTTATACCTATTGTCTCAGTTATGAATAAAAATTACTTTTTGAACGTGCCTTTTCTTTTTTTGATTATAACATGTTTTCAATCTGTGTTTGTTCCAAAAAAAAGTTTAAAGCAATTTAATAAAAATTTTAGAAATCTTGTATGTCCTTGGTAGGTTTTTGTGAACTTTTCCTGCTCAAATTTTGTATCAAAACTTTTAAACTATCCATTTTAGTCTAGTAAATTTGTGGTCAACTAGGGTGCTGAATCTAATTCTGAGCCTTGCAACTAAAATTTCGTGACGCAACATGCAAAACTTTGCGAATAGTGCTACAAAAATGCAAACTAACTGGATTTTTTGAATCACGTTGTCTAAGACAAAAGCTAACGATTTCTCGAAGATGGATTAGAGTATTTGAAAAATTCAACAAGAATTTTGAAGAAAATTGTTTATACTTTGGAATGAATACAAACATTTTCTCCAAAAAAAATACCTCGACAAAAAGTAAAACACCAAATTTGCATACCAAAACGTATTTTTTATATGTTTAGATTCGAATATCTCAAAAACGCGACAATCTAGAGCAAATTTCAAGACCAGGTTCGAGCGCAACGCATTAAAGACCACTATATCTTGGTTCATGTTACCGGAAAAATTAAAATTTTTCACATAAAGTAGTTACTAATTTCCTTCGAGTGGATTTTCGAAAACAGTAAAAATACGTCAAATTTCAACTATTCCAAATGGATTGTCGCAGAAAAAAACCTTGGAAAGAGATTAATTGGAAATTATGTATACTTTCAATGGTACTTTGATGTACTTTTCGAATAACTGGTACTTTTCGAGCCATTAGTGAAAAACTCCCAAATAGATTATGCTTCTGTGTTGACTTCTAAATTCTTCTGATTGTGACAATTGCAGCAATATCACTAAAACTTGTAAAAATGTAAAAATATTTATTATCTTTATTCAACTTATTATATGAACCTACATTGTAACACTTTTCTCATAACCATATATGTAGATTCATTATATTCTAAGTCATATTCCGAATACATCTTAATAATTTTGACTTAGCCATCAAATGATAAAATAGCTTGCGTGACCGTTTTTTTATTAGATATTTTATTTATGTAAGTAACCGAGACAAATGTACTAAAAGTGTCACCACATTCAATCCCACCCTTCTCTCAGTGATCCACGTAATAACACCCAACACACAATCCAAAAAAGAAAACAAACATAAAACCCACTAATGGACACTTTCGTTAGGAATAATATTTGATAGACCGTTTCACCCGAAATCTGAACTGAATTATTATGATGAGATTTGGCCATAAAAATTAGGTCTTCAGTTGTGTAACATGTATTCGCTCATACCAGAAATTTTGATTTTCGGATTTGGAAAACACCCACAAAGTCTTAAATTTTTGGAGTAAGAAAAAAAAATTACTTGAGGATCCGTTTATTACTTTGTAAAATAGTCAAAGTGTTACTTTTAATAATTCAGTTATATCAGTTGAGAAATAGAATAAATTTCAAATGCAATACTTATCCCTTGGAACAGCGCAAAAGTATCTTACAAAATCAAAGTAAAAATAAAGCTTATTCATGCATGAAACAAACCTCGCTCTTTACTCGAATAATCATAATAATAAATAGCTAAGCAGCTTAGCTTTACCCAAGAATCTCCATCTATTTATTGGCCTCCTTTTTTCATATTAAAATATACTCACATAACAGAAGAACACTGAAAAAGGATATTGTGAAAATTTGAGCTCATTGAAGCTACCCATTGCCACAGTGTGAACGATAAAGACGGATTTTATGCGAATCTTATTTGCAGATTCTCCTCTTTCAGTTCACACTTGAGATCCTCATCACAATGTTACACGCAATCGGTGTATGAAGGACCTTTTCACACATATCCTTGATGAATAATGGAGCATAAAGATGTGCCAAAGCCAGGGGACTTAAAAGGAGCAAACATGATTTTTATTTTATATAATATGACTTAAGCGAATAATGGTTGGCATTTGGATTGATATGGGTTCACAATCGGGAAGGGGGTTGGAATTATGATGGGTGGTTTTGTCGTTGGGTCTGTTTTAGCTTTAGTGTGACGACGCCATGACCGACACCCAAAGTTGGTGACGACTGCCATGCCATTCGCCACTCGACTCCATTACGACGACCTTTGTATGTTTGCATGCTCATTTTGTACGCGCATAGAACTTTGAATAGAAAAGGAAGCTAATTTATCATTCCTGAAAGGGACATTAAACCACTTGACTTCCTGCCACGTGGCAAGTTCGAGACTGTATATCTATTTTGTACTATCACAAAGCGACTGAAGAGCGATGACAAAGTGAAGCTTCAATTTTTGTTAATTAATCGGAACCACACAAATTAACCGAGGACAATGCGATACACGCTTTTGCTATAGGTACACAATCGTACTTTAACGCAAAAGGAGGAATCGAGAGTTTCAATTAGTTCTATTTATTTTATTGAATAAGAAAGTACAATGGAAATAAGGGAGTTGACGTTTGTTTCCGCAATTATACTTATCCATTCCTACCTATATTTATTTTGCTTTTGTTCAGGAATATAGATATAAATAACTAAGAATGTAAACATACATCGAAATTGAAAAATTCTTGATTAAAATCGAGGAACTCAGGGAGTCAGTAATAATAAATTACTAAGAACAATTCCTATGATATTTCGTACCGCTGCATCGTGACATTTTGTTTGTTTATTTGAAAAAGCTTCGGATTTGTTTATTGTAACACTAAAATTTAGTGTTTAAAAAATAAATTTTCCGACCTATTCACATATCACAGTACTGTCTTATTGAGCACCTGAAGTGCGTTCTTTTTCTTAACAAAGTAAACTATAGTTAACTAACTGGGGTAAAATTAACAAAAAAAAAACAACAATAGTTAACTTTAGTTTCGCAAAAATCATCACAAACGAATATTCTTACTACTTTCTTCGCAGCTGTGCAGCAACCGATCAAAAATCCACCTCCTCCAAAATAAATAGTTTATAAATTTTGCTCAAAAAAAAATGTTTGACGTTTAAGCAGTTTTTACAGTTCGCATGCAAACAAATCAAAATTTCGAAACAATTTTGCACCTATTCTGTGCTTAATTTTTTTCAATTGTCAAGGTTAAAAATGTTTGCCATTTAGTCGTTAATTTACCCTTAATTAATGAATTATATAGGCCTTAAAATGGAAAACAATTAATTTTGATTGAACAAACCATTTGCATGCAAATGATGCTGTGAGGTATTTTTTTTTTTTTTTGGAAGTGTGAACCGAGCATACAAATAAATATATTTTGCTCACCACTCTATTTTCTCAAATGCAAAAGAATTTCAGGTCAATTACCGGACCAATCATACAAAAAAGTAATTTTGAATTTCATTTCAATAACACAGCTCTGCAAATATCGGCTTACATTTCAACACGTTCTAAATGTAATTTATCGCGTTTAATATAATCTGCATAGTACAAAAACTCAATTATCCAATGGTAATATCTCGAAACCATGAGCTGATAGCGTAAAACAGATAACGGACTCGAGTTCATCACGTAAAATAAACCTTAGATCAACTCATATCTGGTCTTGGCGAAAACCTCGTAAGCCTACGTAATTTTTATATGAGAAAAAAATTATTAAAAACATGAAAAACGATATTTAAATTAGCTGATAAAAAACTTCGTTGAGAGTTTGAGATGAAAAAAAAGAATGCCATCTTTCTTCTTTATTGAATATGATTGTATGGACAAAATAAATTTAAATCGTTGCAGCGGTTTTCTTAAAAAATAGTAGCTTTGGAACCTATATATACATGTATTTATATTTATTATTTTTAATTTTATATATAATTTTATTTATAATTTTTATATATAAAATTTTTAAAACATTTTCAAGGAAAACTTTTTTTATGCAAATCTTAAGTATGTACTTATGTGCATGTTTTTGAAATATTGAATTTTCAAAAAAAAAAATTGAAACCATTTTCAATAATTCAAAAACTTTTTTTAGAGAATTTTGATTTGCAATATTTTTAATTGTATCTGAAATTTGTATATGTATAAGAAATTTATCTAAATCCATTCAGCCGATACTGAGAAAATTCAAAAAAGAAAAAACCCTGTTCTATGACAGGTACTATTAATAGTTGATAATTAGAAAATTGTATATTTTTTTTGTAGTAGATCGTATTAATTTAAGTGTATGGAAAAAGTTTAATCAAAATCGTAGGAATCATTTCTGAGAAAAAAAGTATTTTCGTTTCCGGTTTTTTAAATTTTGTACAGCTATTTTTTCATATATATTAACTCTTTTCTAAAAATATTTAAGAGAGTACTAAAACACTCTTAAGTTTAAAAAAAAATCCATTATATCGTTTTTGACATATTTGATTTTCCAAAAAAAAAATTTTAAAATCCCAAAAATATTTTTCTAATTTAAGTACACACAAATATTTATAGTTTTTGGAAGCCTTTTTATAAGGAAAATTATTGAAATTAGTCACACCGTTTTGAAGAAATTCGAAAATTAAAATAAAAAACGGTTCTTTGGGAGGTGTAATTAATAACTTTTTTTTTTGAAAAATTTTCTCCCAAAGGAAGCCCTTAAAAAAAGAATTTTTTTTTTAAGAAAAGTTATCAAGTCGTTTTTGAGCAAAAAAAGATTATGTAAGATTGCTTAAAAAAATTGTGAGGTATCGTAATTTTTCTGAAAAAATGAAAAAACGTGTGGGGCTAATCACCAAAAGCCACTTTGTATTAAGTTCGAAGAAAATCGATCGGGCCGTTTAGGCTGTGGACGAACAGACAGACAGACAGAATTGTGCCACCTACTTTTTTGTTGTTCTCTATTATAGTTATGTCATGTTTAATTGTTATCTCAATTTGTTTTTTTGCATGAATTTAAAACTTGCCTTAAAGTTCCTAAATCGCAAGTAAAAATGCACTTGGAATTGTAATTGCTTTTGCATAGAACTAATTTTTGCAAATTTTTAACTGAAGACAGATAGTTAAATTTCATATATATATTTTTTTTTTGAAGACAATTTTAAGGTTCTTGTATATATGTTAATCTTTTATGTGTAGAAAAACATGACCTACAATTTGACCTTCACATTTTTTCAATTTTTTTTTTAAGGTTTTCAGGAAATTAAGAAACAAATGTATGCCCTTTTACCCCCTAAAAAAATTACCCCTGGTCCAAATTTAAGGAACATCTTAAGACGTCAAAACAAAAACACCAATTTCAGTTTTGGCAGATTTTTTTTTGTGTGGTTTTTTCATTTTAACTTGCGATACATTTTGGTAGAATTTAATCAGACTTGATTGCCATGATACTCGTAGGAACGACAAAAAATGTGGGTCTCATATTTCTGTCATTGTGTCTGTCTATCTTTTCGTTCGGCTACAGCTTAAACAGCTGCTTCGATTTTCTTAAATTTTGGTATATAGGGGTTTTTGGTGATTCTGCCTTCATGTTGTTTCTGTTTTTTAAAACTAAAAAAAACGGTACCTGTCTGTTCTTTTAGCAATTTTACAAAATTTTGTTTTTCTTAAAAACGGCTACACATTTTTTCTCAAAATAAATTATAAATTTCTTTTAGTAAGGACTACCTTAGGACGGAAAACCAATTTTCAAAAAATGGTTATTAATGGTATCTCTCAAAGAACCAGTTTTTTTACGGTAATTTTGATTTCAACAATGGTTTTTAATACCAGAAGCGTCTTAATAAAAGAAATAGTTTATCTTACTAAAATTTTCATAGAACTATTTTTTGGATTTTTGAAAAATGTTTCAACTTTTTGTTTGAAAATCAAATATTTTGAATACCACATTGTCGATTTTTATGGAACACAGTATTGAAGGTTTTTTTTTACACATTTTAAAGTATTTTAAGAAAAAAGCTTTACTTTTATAAAAAAAAACAAATGTTGAAAAATTGTTAAGGAAAAAATTACGTTAGTCTGCAACTTTACGGAGTTTAACGCAAGTTTACGCAAGTTTAAGCATGTAACTTTGTACAGGCATCGTAGACGGTTCTAGTTTTCAGCTTTGAAATGCCCTGGAAAATCTTTATAGAATTTTTATTTTTTCTATCTTTTACAAGGCTTGGTTTTGGAAATATCGTCATCCAAACACATTAAGGTCGGTGTTTGGAGGCAGAAAATCGTTAAAATCACTTTGGAGCAAATATTTCCTCAATCAAACGATGACTCAAAGTTTGGCTTTGATGTGTCAATTGGGTTTAAATACACCTTTCCATTAACATATAGCATGATTTATTTCGACAACTTTGAAAAAAAGTTGTTTTTTTTTTGAAAAAATGGCAAGGGGTTAAGTCCATGTTTTTTTCCGAAATCCATGAAAAAATTTCGTGACTAGGTTTTTACATTTTTGAAAAGGTCTATTACTTTCTTATTCAGAACTGAAAGCCGCAACAATTTTGAATGCTTCGTTTGTTAGATACTCGCAAATAACGGATTGCGTAAAAATTCAGTAAAAAATACATTGGATGCAAATATCTATTGAACTAGACGTTGCAGAACCATTTGGTTTTTAAAAATGGATAGCTTCTAAATAGATAAAGTAAATTTTAAAAACCGAAACCAGTTGCATGGCTTGATGGTGAAAATATATCTATCCAAAGGCATTTTCAGGCTAAATGCAAATAATCGAATATTACTTTGTATGTTTATATTTCGGAAATTTTATATGAAAGTAGGTTTTTATTTTCAATTTAGGAAAGTTCTGGAAAATTTTAATAGCTATTTTTTTTATTTTAACCTTCTACAAGGCTTTGTTTTGGAAATATCGCCATCCAAGGACATTAAGATAGGTAGTTGGAGGAAAAAATTGATAAAATAAGGTAAAGTCGCTTTGGATAAAAAAAATTTACTAAAAAGACCTTAAAACCAAATTTTGAAAAGGTGGGTTAATTTCCTACTTAGCACTAAAAACCGCATAAAGTTCGAAGGCTTGGTTAAGAAAATGTAGTCATTCAAAGGCATTTAGATAAGTAGTTTAGGGCAGAAAATCAGTAATATCACTTTGGATGCGAATATTTTACCACCCAGATAATGAAAAAAAACTGTGTTTCTTACATTAAAAAAAAAAAAAATTACGCAAGTTAACGCAAGTCTACGCAAGTTTGAATAAACTTCATATTTTTTTTTTTTATTTTTAGAACAAAAAATAACGATACCTGCCATACAACTTTTTTAGCAATTTTACAAAATCTTGTTTTTCTCAAAAAACGGCTACACAACTTTTCTCAAAATAAATTATAAATTTCTTTCAGTAAAGTCTACCTTTGGATGGAAAACCAATTTTCAAAAAATGGTTATTAATGGTATCACTCAAAGAACCAGTTTTTTACATTTTTAATTTACGGTAATTTTGGTTTCAACAATTGCTTTTAACACCAGAAGCATCTTAATAAAAGAAATAGTTTTTCTTACAAAAATTTTCATAGAAATATTTTTTTGGATTTTTGAAAAATGTTCCAACTTTTTTTTTGAAAATCAAATATTTTGAAAACCACATGGTCGATTTTTATAGAAAACAGTATTGGAGGTTATTTTTACACTTTTTGAAGTATTTTAAGAAAAAAACTTTGCTTTTATAAAAAACAAATGTTAGAAATTGTTAAGGAAAATATTAACCTCTCATATAACGATTTTTTTAATTTGAATTTTCTCATTATTGGCTGAATAGATTAAGATTAACTTTGCTGTTTACAAATTTCCTATAAGATTAAAAAATAAAGCATATCCAAGTTTTCAAAAGAGAGTTTTGAATTTTTAAAAATCTTTTCTTTTTTTAAATTAAGTATGTAAAAAACATCTCATTTTTATATGCTCATAAACAAGAACTTTGCAGTACCTCTAGGCATAATGGTTAGTGCGTAGGACTGTCATGCCAAAGGTCTGGGTTCGATTCCCGGGTACTGCCACCTAAAAACAGAAATGTTTTTTTCTGAGATACTGCCTCTTGCGAGGGACTGACAAATCCTCCAAGAGTATACTTGTCAAGAATAAGTGCTGCTCACCTAGCCGTTCGGACTCGGTAAAAAATTGTAGGTCCCCTCCATTCCTGCCAATAACACGCACACAGGAATGGTTGAGAGTTGTTAGTCACTAGGCCCTGGTTCTCCATGAGCTGTTGCGCCCCTAAATTTATTTTTTATTTTTTTAAACAAGAACTTAAGATTTGCATAACAAAAATTTTTCTTAAAAATGTTTTCTTTTTTTATCTCAAACTCTCAAAAAAGTTGTTTTAGCTATTTCAAATATAGTATTTCATGCTTTTGAACATTTTTCTCTAATAATTTTCATCTCTTTACATATAATTTTCTTGGACATAAGCAAAAATACGTGTGACTAAGTCCTGCATTTTGTTTCTTTGAGTACAATTTTTTTCTCATAATAAAAAAAAAATAAATATTTCACCCGAAGAATGTTTGTTCCCGTGGAATTTTATAAGCTATTATGATTTTCGCTTAAACTTCGCTTGGCCTAAAATAAACAAAAACTTTCACAAAGGGCACCAGTACCATTTGTTTTTCTTTCCTTCTTCGTCAAAAAATAAGTGACAATTTAAGCCCTTTATTGCGAAACATTTCCGAAATTAGTTATCACAAAAACAGGAGTTTTCGTTTTTCAAGTGAAACTTAAGTCCATTTTTTCCACTCGGGATGTTGTTCACGTGAAACTCACAATAAGGCTGATAATGTTTTTGATTTTATTTTTAAATAATTTTTAGGTACTTAAATCTTTTCTTTTTTTAAGTTCGGTTTATTTTTGTAATATGTTTTTGACTTTTGTTAACAAATATTTTTATATTCTTTAGAAACTATTTTTTTTGGGATATTATAATCCATTTCCTAGGTTTTAATAAGATCATAATAATTTTGTGTTTATCGTTAAAAAACGCATTGCAAAGTCTACCCCTTGGGTTATGGTGACATAAGCTTTTCTACCAATAGCCGCAATTGAGGGCGCTAATGATGCAGCTTGCACAGGTTGCTAATTTATATTGGGCTGACCTTGTGTAGTGTAGTTAGGTTAAATGGTGAACAAAAATGATTCTACAGAAATTATTTTAGCGACACTTACCGTCTTCCGTAACTTAAGTTATAAATAACATTTATTTTAAAACCCTTAAAAAAAATAAGATAAAATGTGGCAACTTTACAAGAATTAATATTTATGTATAGAAAAGGCTTTAGTTTAATGCTTTTTTCCAAAGTTTGATTGCATTTTATGGTTATGGTCTTATTGTTGGAGCATAAAACCAATCCTCTTCGTTAAAATGTTGGCACTTTTGTCTATTACAGGTAAAATTTTAAATTTTTTTCCGAGATCCTTGGTTTTTTCCTCGCCTTGTAACCCAATGATGGTATGGTGCTTCTGTGAATACTTTTCTAACGGACAGTACCAGCCTGCAAATAAAACATGAAGACGAAATAAAGCCAAATTGGTCTTATTTCGTTTTCTAAAGCAAAATAAAGCCAAACTTAATATTCGGCATTATTTCCAAAACGAAAACGAAATAAGACCAATTTTTTATATTTGGCTTTATTTCATTGGACCTTATTTCACATCTTGAAATGTTTGCGCCACTGACGATCAAAATGTAGCCCAATGCATATCCTCTGAATTTTCCTTTCAATCTATTAAAAACCTTCATAGCTAAAAAAATCTACCAACATTAGGAGAGAATTTAAAAGTCGAATGCATCAACTTCACCGTTGCGTCATCGGGACAAACAAATAATTTTCTAAGCCACCTATAACAATACCAATCATGTTCTACCCCTAACATTCAAAATATCAAATAAAAAATAAAAGAAGCAAATTGAAATACCCCTTACCCCTCCACCAACCATAGAAAAATGCTATAAAAAAAAAATTAAATACAATATCAGATGAATAAACAACCCCAATCATTTCCAAATTATTTAATATCGCGTGATGAATATTACGGTAATTTTCTCAATGAGAAATAAACCTCTATTGCTCTACTTGAATCTTTTCATTTAAGGCCTCCCTCGATAAATCTATAAGGCAGTAGTTTGACCAATTATTTAATAACTGTCATCGATTACGCATTCCAGAATCACCGCAGTTGCGATGAAATGCCATGTGAGTGGTTATAAGGGATTTTTTTTGTTTTATTTGTGATTAATTCAGGGAGATGACACATTAATTCCCTTAGTACGCTTTGTAGTTATAGCCACAAATTGTTGTTCTTAATATATTCCTACATACATATATAAAAATATACTCCTGACCACTTGGCTTGGCGTCCACTTCAGGTGGAAAAAAAAAATAATAATAATAGAGAATTGACATGCGATTGAACATTGAAGTGCATTTGCAATATGCGTTCTTTGTTGACTTTAAAAACGTTTCGTCCTCCATCAGCGAAACCTGTAAGCAGTATTAGGGTGCACCGCACTATTTCATACATATCTATTCCTTTATAAGCGATTTATTGCGTTGAGGGTTGTTGGTCATTGCAGAGGTGTTTATGCTTTCAATTATTGATGGAAATGCTTCTTTTTAAATTGCTGAAGTTTATGTGATTTATCGATATTTTTACAGGTGTTCTTCATATTTTTGGGGTAGCAATAGAAAAAAAGGATTTTTTGTAGAAATCGTATAGGATAGAATACAACAACTCGAAATGATAAGAATCGCGTTTGATATAGCGAAAAACTGTAACTCGCACAAGAAAAAGTTGTAGACTAAGCTTGAATGGTTGAAAATTGTTGTTTGGATAAAAATAATTTTAGAATCGGTCGGGGCTTGGCAACGATAGGACCAAATAAAAGAACCTGGTTCTAAAATCATAAAACCATCATAACTGCCAAACGAAGCAAAAACGAGAAAATTACCTCTTGAGTTTTTCGACTTAAAATTACCTCAATAGCCCATGGTTTTTCTCTGCGGCGGTAACTGTGGGACACCCTGTATAAAGTATTAAAATACATAGTATAAAACATCAGAAATTGTTTAAACTATTATCAGATATCTGTTAAATATCCCTGACTAAAATCGTAACAAATTTCAATCCGTATAATGTACTTTGTAAGACAATGGTTCACTCACGCGTATAAGCACTTTTTTAAACTTGTTTTTTCTTTATTATTTGTTTTGTGCAGCTTGGATTTGAGTTATTTTATAAAAAAAAAATAAATTTTGTGGCGCAACAGCTCATGGAGAACCAGGGCCTAGTGACTAACAAACTCTCAACCATTCCTGTGTGCGTGTTGTTGGCAGGAATAATGGAGCGGACCTACAATTTTTTGCCGAGTCCGAACGGCTTGATGAGAAGCACTTATTCATGACAAGTATACTCTTGGAGGATTTGTCAGTCCCTCGCAAGAGGCAGTACCTCGGAAAAAAACATTTGTTTTTAGGTGGCAGTGGCCGGGAATCGAACCCAGACCTTTGGCATGACAGTCCTACGCACTAACCATTATGCCATGAGGTACTACATTATTTTATTAATTTCAATATTAAATTTTGACACTGCAAACTTCTTATTCCTACCATCTGTAATGTGTACGCAAGGCCAGCTTTGTCGATTATTTTATTTAAGCTTGAAAATAAATCTGTTTCTTAGTTCTAAAAGTTCAAATGCCAAATTTGATAATTTTTATAAAATCGAAAATTTTACTTTTAATTTTAACTGCTGAATATCTTTTTTCAATTACTAGCGATATCTTGTAAAATAACAATTGGAGCAACTAAGCCACTGATGGTCTACTGACTTTAGAGAACGTTAACTTTTAAACTATTAGTCGTAGCATGCAAATTTTTGAAAATTACATGTTCTACAACTTTGTAAGACATTTTCTTCCACAATAGCAACCACCAAGGAGATATATGACAAATTCAAAAAAAACATATTTTAAGGTGTTTTAACTTTGACAGTATAAATTTAAAAAAAAATAGGTGCAACCTACACTGATTGGTTATTTTATCACAAATAACTCGCCAATTAAAGATCTTCAAAAAACGTTTTCAGGTATTCAATATGCAATGAAGTGAAGACAAATGAGTAGAATATAACTAACGCAAAGCCAAAATCATTGGTTGTTTTCAAGATATGTGAGAAGAAAAAAAATTGTTTAACAATGTTTCGTAAAGTTTCATGTAATCTTTTCAAATTAAAAAGAGCAATGTTTGTTGAATTATTTTACAAAACCAATAAAATATTAATTATGAACCTGCGAATAGAACCTAATTAACCCAAAACCAATACAATTTTGGGTGAAAACTTGTGGCTTTGATCTAAGCCAAGATGCAAACCAACATTCAAACTGGAAGACAGCACGCTACGTATTTTTAACGAGAGTTGATGAGTATCAAATTAGAACCTTCATGGTGGAAGGTTCGGAATCAATTTACAGATCAGTATATAGTAAATTGCAATACAATCTGATGGAAAGAAATTATTTCAAAGATGAGCTTAAAACAGAGGCAATATCGATGATGTTCAGGCTTAGGGTGGAACTTCTTCATGTAAATTATTATCATGTGAAGATCTACCTATTCTATGTAATATATGCAATTTAAATGAAAAAGAAGATGTTTTTCATTTTGCCGGAAGATGTCCAACGTTGCTAGAAACAAGGGGTTTTTATTTCGGCAGCGATTGTATATCAACGGAACAAGATGAATGTGTCCAAATTACTTAACTACTGCAAAAGAGCCTTAGAATATCGGGAAAGAATCATAAATGCTGCTTTTGAATAGCCTTTATTAAAAAAAATCTAATATTAGTCATTAGCTTATTTACTTATAAACAGAAACTATTCACAAATGTATGTAACGGGTGATTTTTTAGCTGGTTTGGTTTTGGCTACACTGGTTTTGACAGCTGACGTGTGTTAAGTACCTTGTGTCACTGTCAAACAGCTTCAGTTTGGTTTGCAATTTAACCATGGATCGTCTTACAAATGAACAACGCTTGCAAATTATTGAATTTTACTATCAAAATTCGTGCTCGGTTCGAAATGTTCATCGCGCGCTGCTTCCATTTTATGGTCGGCATTCTCGACCTTCTGAGCAGTCTATTCGGAAGAGTGTGACCAAATTTCGCACCAAATTTACTTTGTTGGACATTAAACCACCAACACGTTTACGTACTGTGCGTAGTGAAGAAAATATTGCGGCCGTATCAGCTAGTGTGACAGAAGACCGCGAAATGTCGATTCGGCGCCGTTCCCAGCAGTTAGGCCTTTGTTACAGCACTACGTGGAAAATTTTGCGGAAGGATTTGGGCGTAAAGCCTTTAAAGATACAGCTGGTGCAAGAACTAAAGCCAGCCGACCTACCACAACGCCGAATTTTTGGTGAATGGGCTCTTGGAAAGCTGGCCGAGGATCCGCTTTTTTATCGAAAAATTGTGTTCAGCGATGAGGCTCATTTTTGGTTGAATGGGTACGTAAATAAGCATAATTGCCGCATTTGGAGTGAAGATCAGCCAGAAGCATTGCAACAGCTACCAATGCATCCCGAAAAAGCCACTGTTTGGTGCGGTTTATGGGCCGGCGGCATTATTGGGCCATATTTCTTCAAAGATGATGCGAATCGCAGCGTTACTGTCAATGGTGAACGCTACCGAGCGATGATAACAAACTTTTTTTTGCCCGAAATGGAAGTTCTTGACTTGCATGATATGTGGTTTCAACAAGACGGTGAAACAATGGCGCAATTGCGAGGCGAGTTTGGTGAACAGTTAATTTCACGTTTCGGGCCAGTCAATTGGCCGCCTAGATCGTGCGATTTGACACCATTCGATTATTTTTTGTGGGGGTATGTCAAAGCTAATGTCTATAGGGACAAGCCCGCTTCGATTGACGCACTGGAAGCCAACATCCATGCATTCATTCGTGAGATACCGGCCGATATGTGTGAAAGAGTATGCCAAAATTGGACTCAGCGGATGGGCTACCTGAGACGCAGCCGCGGTCAACATTTGCATGAAATTATCTTTAAACATTAAATTGCAAGGTTCAAACTATCGATTCTTTTTTAAAGTTCTAAACCTCTTAAAAAATCACCCGTTACTAGCTTTGTAAATTATATTAAAGTCCAATCGGCAGACAGCAATGCCATGCTATTTTAAGATTTTGTTATTATTTGTTTATTAAAAATCTTTTCTAATCTAAAATCTATACATTTTTTAATACATTTTCCCTCTTTTTAAAATTACAGAATTCAATTTAAATTTAAATTTTTTTAAAATCTTTTGTTCATTATATTTATATTATATCATGTACTTCATGATATAACCAAAATAGCTAAAAACAAATAAAGCAGCAGCCAAACATTTTTTCTTAATTGATGCTTGTATACAAATAATTATACGGTTGCATACGGTAGCATTACTTCCTGCATGACCTTAAAACAGATTTGCTGATCCATGATGCCTTTAAAAAAAAATTATTGTTAGTGAGGATCTAACTAAGTTTTGAACCTCCTCATAAGTTTTGAGTTCCAAAATCAGTTTTCTAATTTCGATAAACAGTTCCTGTGTGCAGTGTTTGCATCTTTTCCATTGCTGGCAAAAAATATGTCCAATTCTAATAAAAACTGTAATTGAAAAAAAATCAATATGAAAAATCACAAGAGAGGTAGGAGAAATGTGGGGTTAGTTTTTAAAAGTCTGAGCTTTGTTTAAATGAAAACACTTGAACTTCACCAGATTTCTTATAATTAATTCAGCAAACTGACAGAATAAAAGGTTAATATAACATTTATATTTTGAATTCATTTAGAAAGAAAAAAGAGTTATATACATTTTTTTTTATTTTAGTATAAATATGCTTTTTTTTTGTTATAAGATTAAATGTTGCCGTAGCTTTGGAATAAATGTTTTCTCCTAGCTGTAAATTGTTTCTTTTTATTCTCTCTATTTTGGGTTTTTTTTTAAACGGGCCCCTTTTTTTGTCCTGGGACCCTTTTTGGGACCCCTTTTGATTTTTTCAGCGTCAACACTGCTAAGTATTGCTTGAAAAGTTTGAAAATTTGGTTTGGTTAATTTTTTTAAACAGGTTTTATTGATTTTATGTGTTAAAATATGCGCTCGGGCTTGATTAAACTTATACCCTATAATCAACGCGTATTTTTCCTGGAAATGTTTGCCCTGTCTGGCTGAAAGTAAACATTTTAGGTCATTCATACCATACCATACCTAGGTACCTATTAATACAAAAATTAATTTATTTAACAAAAAACTCGCTTTTGTTAAACAAAAATTCATAAAAATCGGTTGGGAATCCCTCAAGAATTCAAGCAGTTCTAATTAAAACTATTTTACTAAAGTAAAAATCAATTTGAGAGAATTTTTGGTCCATACGAAATAAAAAAAAACATTTCCAAATTTAATTTTTCCTCCTTCTCATTTATCCCCATATATACTCGTACTTATAACTTTTGCAATTTGTCATTCCTCTTCCATTTGGGTTAATTTGAAATAATTTAAGTCACATTAGAGGACCACTTACAGGAAATAATACTGTTATTATAGTCACCCTCCGCAGCAGGATTTATATTGAATGGTTTCGGTATTAAGCGCAGCACACTAAAATTCATCCCCCGAAACAATAAACCAAACACAAAAAAAAGTACAATTGAGAAAATACCAATCAAAATGAATCAAAATTCTTTTTGTAAAGATTTCCCTTCACCATATTCTCGTATATATCTGTAAAGAGTTTACTTCATACGCATTTTCGACGTTTGAGGGGTGTTGAAAAGAAATAATCTACTCCTTTGTGGCAGAGGCATGATGCATGATATGCGTAGGTATAGTGTGAGAGTAAAAGTTTCAAAAAATAACTCTTCAAACTTATATTTCAAGGACTAAAAACAACAACAATAATATCCAGAACCTAAAATGAACATTCTTGCAACTTGACGATTGATCGATATACTTTTGACTTTTTGCAATTAAATCAAAGGTTATGCCTTTAAGAGGATTGTTAAAAATCAAGATTTTTTTAGCAAGATTTTTCTCACAGTTTCTCAAGGCATATATGTATTTTTTTAAAAATGAATTAATATTAAATGAAAAACTTTCGCACGGTCCTCTAATACGAAACAATTATTAAAATTTAACTGAAGGTTGTGCCTATGTACTTAATTTTTAGTAGAATACTTTTTTTTTTTGGTCTTATTCATCTTTGAAATAAATGAAGCATATGCAAGCTGATTGATGTTAAAAAGGATAAAATTAATATAATGTAGCTAAGCTATACCTTCACTATAACTATGTATGTACTTTATGCTCCCTCATGTTCTTACAAAAAAATAAACTCTCGACTAATAGAGTAATTTAATAATCATCAAAATCATTTTGAATAAATACATTTGAATAAATCCTTCCAAGTGGCTGGCCGCAGACACCCTTGCTAATGGTAATTTCTCTTATTGGTTGCAACTGTCACTAGGATTTTCTTTTTTGTGTTCTCTAATAAAAGAAACATTGTCCTTATTTCTGAACGAACGTTGAGCCATATACGGTTGGTATTTCTGATGATGGGCATATGGTAATTGGATCAAGTTAATTTGCAACTGGTATGTTGTTACCACCACTTGAAAAGTATTCTATTACAGGGTGGTTGGTTTAATATCTGCATGACGACTATACGCTAGAAGTGAAAGATACTTACCGATAAAGAGCGATAAGATTTAACACATTTTGGCTCTTATTTAAAATTTCAAGATAAAATATTAAAAATTTTGTATTTATTTATATGGATGTGCTATCAGCTACACTCAGAGAAAAAACAATTAACCTGACACTGTTAAATTTACAGGGGGCATAATCCCATATAAAGTTACAGACATTTCAGAAAATTATCTGATTTTAATAACCTTATATTATGTGTTGGATCAGCCTGGTGGACTATTTTATCATATTCGATTTGATTTAAGCAGATGCCTTGTTATTTTAGCCCTAGATTCTGGTAAACAAGAAATTTTGACTAGAACATAGAGCTAATTTTTGCTGAGATTGTGTTTTTTTTAACACTGTATCAGGTTGAATTTACGTTTTATATGGTTATTTTTACAATATTTACTTGTTGAATTAAACCTGGCCTCATATTAAGGAAACAATTTCCCAGTTAATTTCCGCGTGACACCAGTGTAAAACAAAAATAAATGTATTTAATTTTAACATGTCCGCCTGTTGAAGTAACACTGTACCAGTGTTGAAACACACACACAAGCCATCGTTAAAGAAACACTCTGCCAGTTCATTTCAACGTGACACCAGTGTTTAAGCACATACATACACACAAGCCAGTTTCATTTTATTGATATTTGGCACAAGTTTTTCATGCAGCAAAATGGAACAGGGGATGCATGCTCTCTCCACGTGTTAGTGGTTCCCAGTTCAAAACAAGGTAAGTATCATAAAGGATTTGTAAAATAAAGTAATAAACATAATAATAAATTTCTATACTTTCAGAATAATGCAAAATGAATTGGACGGTGAGTAGCGTTAGAGATGGGACCTAGGTCCATGGATCCAAGACATACAAATTACCGAACACAGGGCTGGTTCAAAATTGAATTATGTTAAAATTATGTTAAATTAAATAGATCTTCATGTTAAATTTACAGGAGAATGAACATTCTATTGATGTCTTTGAACTAGATTTTCATGTAAAAATAACTAGATTTACAGGCAAAATTAGCAAGATTTTCTGGTAAATTTTACAGATTTACTTTTTTTAAAGCCAGTGTTAAATTAACATGATGTCATGCAGATATTACTTGAAACGTACGTTGATTCAACACGATATTAAAATCAGGTATCAGGTTTAGCAGTAGTAGTACGTCGTGGCATGATGGCTAGTGCGTTGAACTGTCATGTCAAAGGTATGGGTTCGATTCCCAGCCGCTGCCTCCTAAAAACAAATGTTTTTTCCCGAGATACTGCCTCTTGCGAGGAACTGACAAATCCTCTAAGAGATCACTTGTCATGAATAGGTGCCTCTCATCTAGCCGTTCGGACTCGGGAAAAAATTGTAGGTCCCCTCCATTCCTGCCAATAACACGCACACAGGAATGATTGAGAGTTGTAAGTCACTAGGCCCTAGTCCCACGAGCTGTTGCGCCACCAAATTTATTTTAAAAATTTTATTTTTATCAGGTTAAGCAGTTAACCTGATCTACCGGGTTGAAAAATAACAACCTGAAAATCAAGTGTAATAAACCAGAAAATGGTTAAATATACCAGCTTTTTTCTCTGAGTGTATAAGCTAATTTATACCAACTATATATAAAATGAATAACAGTAATTGAATATGTTCTTTTGTCTACTTGTGATTACAGAAAACGTCTTTAAGTATTAATCAAAAATACTTTCCGAAAAAAAACGTGTTTAAAATATTAAACTCAAATATAAAAAAAAAATTATTTCCATGTTATTTTTAACGAAGATTTATTGACTTAAAAAAAATATAGCAAAGTTGTTAACAGTTCAAAATTATTTTTAAATATTATAAATTCTAGTGAAAATCCCTTATCCTTACTTAGCGGAAGGAAATTGAGATCCTTCATGTTTTAATGGAATTTCCTCTTAATAAACTCAAAAGCAAACACAAAGCAGAGATTTCTGAAACAAAATATAGAAAATATCACCAAGAAAGATTTATACTGACTGGATGCCATATGGTGGATGTATGGTGATTTGTGTGTATATGGCTCTCTACAATTATATCATGGTTGTATAATTGAATCAGGAAAATTAACACTGTAAACCATCGCGCGCCGCCTTTATGTGAGTTTAATTGGTAGCAGCATATAGTGACCGTATATATGGTATAAACGTAATTTTACTTTTAGCTTGAAAATCTTCATCGTAGTCGTCGTCATACCATCTCCGTACTTCTACAGAATGAAAATCTCTACAAAAATTAATTAGATTTTTGAATATAAGGAAAGGAAAATTTATTATGAATTGCAACGGCATTTGTAAAACAGCGCGGCACTCTTGAAATTTAGAACTGTTGAATAAAATAAAAATAAGTCGCATATATTGAATAATAGTTTCTAGCAAATATGAAAGTCAATTAAATGTGAAATCTGAAATTAAACGCATTGTATTGTTCAAAGATGCTTAAGACAGAAAAACATGGAAATGCGTTTCTTAATTTTAAAAAAATGTTGTCAAATGTGTTATTGTTGATGCGAGAATTGACTAGCACATTCAGGAATCACTATTCAAATATTTTTGTAGATCTTACATTACTTTACTCATGGTTCAACTTTAAATATTGAAGTATGTATATTTTAAAAGAAAGAAGAATTTTGTAACACATACCTAAGTGATTATCTTTCAAAATTAACGCAATATGACAATATTTCATCAATATCTTCCTACCTTTATACCACAAATAAAAAAACTATTACAAAGAAATCGAACGATACAAAGGTTAAAATTCTTATTAAATATGGATGTAAATTTTTTAAAATAATATTTACAGCTTAAAACTATTCTAGAAATATGTATATCAACAAATATATTCAAATTTTTTACAAACTGTCGGAGAGAGAAACAGTCGAAACCCATGATGGTTTTATTGATAAATATTCATGGTTTTTAAATTATAAAACTTGTACATAAAATTGAAAAAAGAATGTGGAATCATAGAAAAAACAGCAATCCACATATATATTTAAGATTTTAAGCTTTTATTTTCGCAATTGCATGTAAGTATATTCATTTTAATTTTTTTATATTAAAATATTGCACTCGATATTTTGGCCGAACAAAATTTCCAACTGGTAGTAAACAATCAACATTGTTATTCGTAGAAGGGAAGGTATGAGCTGGTTACTCGGTAAATATTCAAAGCTTAGTAATGAAAATAAGTTGATTTTATATCGACAGGTTCTTAAACCTATTTGGACCTATGGTATACAACTCTGGGGTTTTACCTGCGATACAAACTTAAATAACTTACAAACATTTGAAAATAAATTACTTGGGTCACTTGTAAATGCTCCGTCGTATATAAAAAAACAAAAATCTTCACAGGGATCTCGGGATTCCTACGGTTCGGGACGAAAAAAAAAAGTTTCATGCGAAAACATAGAAATCGACTATAAGAACACGCTGATACAACGATTGTTGACATTCTTGACGAGTCGAATTTAGTACGCGCGCCGTCTGCGAAGAAAAAAACCTTCCGACTTGGTGCGGTGAACATAAAACCGCTTTAAAATCGCGGATTAAGCAGAAACTTTCACCGGAAAGTAGCCTGCAACACGTTACTTAACTTCGTTAAAAATAAATTGATAGATAAGTTTCAACTTAGTTGCCATCGAGACGTGGACGTGGTCTTAATGTAGTAAGAATCTCACACACCTATGAGCACGCGTTTTTCGGTCCTTATATAGAGCCTTATATGCAGGTTTTGCACCTACCACGAGAAAATGAATTTAAAAAAAAATCGTAGAAGGCAGTGGATTGGATATACACCCTACTGCGGTCGTGGTGAAGACTCTATTACTTGCAATGGAGTGAGATTCTTTTACTCAAGATAATAGAAGGCTTGTAGACCAGGGAAAAAATAGGCACGGAATAGTCGAAAAGGAATCTGATAAGCCCAGAAACAGTTGGGGAGAGCTCAAACACATTTCCAGAAACAGAACAAAAGGGCATGCAGCTAGCGGTATTAGAGTATTCTTTGTCCCCTAGCATTCACTGTACTCCCATACCACACCTTGATTTTTATTTCGACGAAAATATTGAAGCATTTTTTCAATAATTCTTTGATAATTGTGTTCGCAAAGAAAAACTGTGGTGGCATCTCCAATCTCATACTGATTCGTTTAACACATTAGTGCTCTTAATCTTTTCATTTTGTATGAGCCTGAAGGTTACAATTTGCTGCTTTTGGAGAGACGCGTTTAAAATTCAAAAATGTTGTTCTATATACATATACGATGAAATTTTTTGAAAATAAAATGGGTAATACCTTGAAAAAAACTTCAAAAACTTGTAAAAAAGAATCTATAGCTGACCAATTACTGAAACTAGTTGACCTTTCATATAGATCTTAAGACTTTTCATGTGGTATTAATTTCTTGCATATTTCCCATAAATGAGGTGCCAAAAATCGCAATAACCTCATTTTTTTTTAAATTCATAAAAAAGTATGTATGGTTGACCAATTATTGAAAATAGCGGAACTTTTATGAATATGAAGTGGCCTATCAAATGGCATACTTACTTTTTTGGAGTGCGCCAAATGAGGTGCCAGAAGTTTCTTTTGTGACCATAATTCTAGAAAAAAAAAGCTAGGACTGACCAATTACTGTAAATAGTTGACCTTTTACCACGATCCAGAGATCTTTCGGATGGTATACTTTTTTGTAAATTTCTCTTAAATGAGGTGCCAGCAATCGCGCGTGACCTTGATTGATCTTGAGAAACTTTATTACAATTTATCTAGGGCTGACAAATTTCTAGGACTAGTCTAACTTTTCTGACCAAATATATGGCATTTTCAAATATCAAATTTCCCATATATCAGGTGCCAAAGGTCCAGAATTTAGAAGACCATATGGACATTTTTGTATTTTTCAAAATTCCACAGTAAGATGATCAAAAATAACTGCTAGAAAACTATAGTCTGTGGATGGCAAGTGACTCTTTTGCCCCCAATTTGCAGATGTCTATGCTTTATTTTTTTAACAATTACATAGTAAAATTATTGACTTTAAGTTATGCTTTAACCTTTTTTGGTAAAACTGAAAGATTTATAGGAGCTTATTCAATTATATGTTATTTTTCGTAAAATCTAAGATGTCGACTAATGCTCCTGTGCAATTTTCCCGAAAAACTACACCTAGACTCCTTATGGCCCATTCCAACGAAAGGTGAAAAAAATGCGCTATTCTATTTTTTCTATTTCAAATGTTTGTTGCGAATGGGCTAGAAAGGCATTTAGAAATCATACCTACCTTTCCATTTTGGTGTGAAATTTATTCTCATATTTTTGCGATAATTATTAATTATGTTCAAAATTTTCTGAATTTAGTATTAAGCTCACGTAGTATATAATTTTTAATAAACAAAGCAAGGCACCTACCTAAATACATTGATGGTAGTGACATTTTAAACATACATATATTGTGACGTATCAAAAAAGTCCTCATAATAATTCTTATATAAATATTATTTTTCAAAAACATCACCATTTAAGAGAAAAACGCAAAATACCGTTATTTTTGACTTTTGTCCATGCTAAATGAAAAAAAAATATTTTTTCTTGTAGAAGGTTAAATAAACTACAAACTGTGTGAAAATAAATTTTCTAAAATTTACCGTTTAAGCGTAGTTAGTAAAAAGTGATTATTTTCGATAATTTACCTTTCTGAAGAAGCAATATCTTGTTAGTGGTCACTCGTATCGAAAAAGTGTGGCAATATTTTTTGTAGATTACGTTGGAACCTATAAACTGAGCATAAACTATTTTATGAAAACCTATAGTTATTTAAGAGTTAGAAGCTAAAATCTGGAATTTTGGGTTTTTGATGAAATTTTTCAAATAAATAATAATCTTTAAAATTATCACTATAGAAAAAATAAATATTTGTATTATGTAGAAGGTAACACAGTGCACAAACCTTACATGCAAATGATTTCGATAACACTCACCGTTTCTGAGTTATAAGCAAACAGGTGGTATTTTCGTCAATTTAGGTTTTTTCAAACGCTGATATCTTCTTAACCATCAGTGGGGGGAAAAAAGTATTATAATATTTTTTGTAGAAAATCACTACAATTTCTACTAAAATTCTACAATTTCTTCACTACTTTATAAGAGAAAAACCAGTATTTTCGAAATTTTCTTTGAACAAATTTTTACGCAAGCCAGATTCGTTTGTAGACTTTCACATGCGTTTTCCTTAGGCACAAGTAAAGATAATTGCATATAAAATCTTCACATGGAATTTTTTCGCAGATTGGCAATTTATGTGTACATTTTTCTTGGGCTAAACTGTCAATAAATATTTTTCCGGTTCGGTTTCTTAAGCACTTCGCTGTCTTATTGGAGACCAACTTAGAATTTCATTTAGCATCAGTAGCATTCTAGACATTAAAAAGGAATACAATCACAGAAGAAATAGAACTGTCAATATTTCTTCACTTTAAGTTAAAAGTTCGAATGAGCTCAACTCCATTGCGTTTCTCAAACAGAAGAATTTTCTTTTAAATTTTCTTCATATTCAATGTTTCTTAACTTTATATCAAAAGAAAAAAAAACAGAAAATCAAGTCCACTATTTGTCTTATATTTATTCTTCAGGGATATTGTATAGATTTTTAAGGTCATAATTTTTGAACATAATATAATTGAATTTCAATTCTAAGCTTGTAAAACGTTCTTTAAATTAAGCTCAAATAGTTCTAAGAATATATAACTATGTTTGTTTTCGTAGTTTAACTGCAGGGTCCTATATAAGTATGTATATTCGAATTTGAATTGATCGATAAATCAAGTTTCATTGTAATAAAAAAAAGCTATAATTTGATAAAATATCTCTTCAGCCCCAAAACTTTAATGGTATCGCACTAAAACTTAGGACCCCATCTTTATGCTCCACTTAAATATATTCACAATCATTAACGTGCAAAGTTCTCTTTCGAATTAGAATCTATTTGATATATAATTTATTGATGTGTAGTGTCATATACCTACGTATTAAATTCTATTGTATTTTCCATGTATATCTCATAAAAAAATGATACAGGTTTTTATTTCATAAATAAAGGATCTCATAAAATATAATGCTTCTAATAACATGAGGTCTATAAAAAATCAATAGCCTAGTTCTATTTAAATGTTAGTACAAAAATAAGTTTACATATTGTTTTTCTTTTTTGCAAACAAAATAAGTAAACTGAAACGGAAGTTTTTTTAAATCCACAAACTTTTATTTCTTCTCAAACACACAAAAAAAAAAACAAAATGGAGTTTAAATATCTTTTAAATCTAAAGTGTCCCAAATTTAGCTTATCCCACAAATCATTCTTAATAAAAGCATTCTAAAGTTGAACAAAATAAATACAAAAAAAAAAAACGAATCAATTCAAGCATCAATAAAACGAATAACAGAATGAACCACAAAAATCCACATCCCTGATTCTAAACATAACGATGAAAAGAAGGAAAAAATAAAACCGTCAACTAACATTCTGCCAATTTCTGTTCAATGGCAGAAAATTTAAAATTTATGAGACCATTTCCAGTGGCCAAATAACCATTGCTCACCGTTCGTTCTCTTTGATGTCCAATTTTCTATTTCAGCAAAAAAAAAATAAAAATAAAATAAAATAGAAAATGGAAAAACAATCTAGACAGGCAGAAAAAACCAACCACTAACTCAAACAAAGATATTTTTGTTTGCTTTTCCAATCCAGGATACATTTAGATACATTTACCCCATTTTAGGTGGTCACAGCTCACTAGTTAACAAACCCAAAATAAAAGGAATGTTTCCGCTTAAAAAGCCATCATCCATTTATTTCGCTAGCGGTCTTTTTCCATGATGGACGAAAAGGACGAACCATATACGATGTACCTACACAAAAAATTAAAAAAAAAAGACACACACAAATAAAAATTGGTATTTTGAGCAGGATTGTGATGCCGATTCCAGGACGGGCCGGGCCGGGCTAGGCTGGGTGAGCACAGAACTGGTGACTGGTGGCCATTAAAATTCAATACAATTTTAGAAAGATTTATCGAAAAATTTCAAGTGAATAAATTTACCTAAGTGCATGTCATAGCACCGTTTTAGGTTTTTCTGAGTGGATATTCGATATTTTTCTATGCCATGGGATTGCTTTGAGCTTGTTAGTTTTTGCCCAGGGTGAATGGCGGTGATTGTGCATAGATGATAGGAATTAATAATTTACCAACTGTGTTTAGTTTTAATAGAAAAAGTTTTCAATTTTTTTTTTAATGGACATGAAAATTAAAACAAATTGCTAGATTATTCAATGACTTTATGTTAGATTTTTAAGTAATCGATAAATGGATAGATTAAGAGTGGAAGTCTGTTGAAATCTCTTAATAAAATAACTGAATAAGTAAAAATAGAAAAAAAGGAAGCTCTTTGATCGTCTTTAAAATTTTTGAAAGAATTTGTCAATTAATTCTCGAAAAGCTGGCTGATATGATGTTAGAAGCCTTTTGTAAAAAGGTTAAAAAAAAAAAGCTGAGATACATGATCTTTACTGGGCCGGAGTCGAAATGCCTTAATGAGATGTTAAAGAATGCAATCATTTAATTATTGCAATCAATTGATCAATAGACTTATACTGCATTCGTAAGAATGCAATCAAAAGATTTGAATAATATATTCTTTGTAAAAGACTTTTTAAAGACTTCAATTACTTCAAGCTGTCTTAAATATTGCTTTCTTTTTACTTAAAGTCTTTTGACTGGTTTAAATGATTGCATTACTAAAGACTTCAAAATTGAATGGGAATTAATCGTTGAAGTAAAAATTCTTATAAGAAACATAAGAAACAATAAACTGCATTCACAAAGGAAAGTTAAATGACTGGGATTACAAAGAATGAAATACCAAAGTATTATTATACCAACGAAAAGAATGAGTGAAGAAAGACGAATTAGTTCAAGGGTTTGTATTATTAAATAGATTTGGGTGGGACCTTAAGAATTTAACTAAAAAACCTTTTTGTAGGATATCAGATATGTACAATAGGGGTGTCGGATTTTTTTCTTTTTTAAATTCAAAATAGGTATCGTGAATCTTGAAAAGGGTTTAGAAAGAAGTAATTTTTGTTCTGGGACATTTTCCATAATTGAATTTTGAGACCCCGCGGTCTGTTTTAGGTAAAAATTACAAAACTGGTCAGAAAAACCATTTAAATATGCATTGATATGTGGTCACAGTTACTTAAAGTGATTTTTTTTTGCTTTTGTAACATGCTGCTAAGAAAATAGACTAAAAAACTGCTCCTTAAAATGTCATATGAACTTTTTACCTTAAATCTTAAGGAAAACCCTCAAAAAATCAATCGAATTTCTAGCCGTTTAAGATTATTTTTTTTTTTAATGAAATGCTCGAACTGGCCCAACAACTTTATACAGCGTACTTAAATTGATAATCGGTTAATAAAATTGAGTAAAGAAATCCAAAATAAAATATAATAAGTAATTCTGACCACATATCGACTCAAATTAAAATGTTTTTTCGGGCCACTTTTTCGAATTATAGTTTTTTTACCTTAATGTGTGCGGGGTCTCAGAATTCAATTTTGGAAAATGTGCCAGAACAAAAACTACTTTTTTCTTAATCCTTAACAAGATCCACGATACTCATTTTGAATATAAAAATTTAAAAAAATTCGGACACCCCTAATGTACAAGCTGTATGGTTTTAAAAATTTATAGCAAATACCAGTCTACATAAAATCGAAAAATCATACGTACATATTCACTTCTTAAAAATATCACGCGAAAGAACTCAATTTTCGCATGATATTTTTTTCGCATGAGGTTTTCCTGCATGATAGTTTTCGGACACGATAATTTTCTAGCATGATGCTTCTCTCGCATGATAAGTTTGTCATATGATAGTCTTCTCGCATGATAGTATTTTCGAGTGACAGTTTTCGTGCATTATAGTTTCTAAGCATGATAGTTTTCTCACGTGATAGGTAGTTTCCTCGCTTAAGAGTCTTATCGCATAAGTTTCCTCGTGTGATTGTTTTCTCATGTGATATTTTTATCGCATAATAGTTTTCTCGAGTGATAGTTTTTTGGTATGCCTTCTCACATAATAGTGATAGTTTTTTTTCGCAAGAAAGTTTTCTTGCATTATAGCTTCCTCGTATGATAGCTTCTTCGCATAAGAGTTTTCTCGCATGATAGTTTTCTCGCATCATAGTTTTCTCGGATGATAGTTTCCTTGCGTGATAATTTTCAAGCAAGAAATTTGGACGGCATGATAGTTTTCGCGAGTGATAATTTCCTTTCATGATAGTTTTCTCGCATGAAAGTATTTTCCCTCATGATAGTTTTCACACATGATTGCATGATTGTTTTCTCAAATGATAGTTTTGTCGTATGATAGTTTCCTCGTATTACCTAAAGTTTTCGAGCATTTTAGATTCCTCGTGTGATTGTTTTCTCGTAAGATAATTTGCTCGCATGATAGTTTTCTCGCATAATAGATTTCTCGGATGATATAGTTTCCTCGAATGGTAGTTTTCTAGCTTGTAAAACTTCACGCATGATAGTTTCCTCGTATAATATCTAATTTTCTACCATGAAAATTTTCTCGCATTATAGTTTTCGGGCAATATTGTCTACTCGTATGATATTTCAGTTGCATTGCTGTTTTCTCGCATGAAAGATTCCTTGCGTGATATTTTATTAGCAAGAAATTTTCCCCGCATGATAGTTTTTTCACATGATAGTTTCCTTTCATGATAGTTTTCTCGCGCATAAATCTCGCATGATTGTTTTCTCATTTTCTTCGCTTCGTATTTGACACAACAAATATCTGTATTTTATTTTTGTATCTTTTTAAGGAACCAGTGGGATATTAAATCAAATTAAGGCATCTTTTTCCAGCATGACACATGCGGGACAAAAGTTGTTTACGGAGCAATCTTTAGGTATTTTGGGTGGTGTTTTTATTTTTATTTTTTGTGTCTAGCTAAAATGCTCTTACTCTTAAGCAAATATTCGAACAAGATTTTTTATAAAACTTATTTATTGTAATAAGAAGCCGGCGCTTATTTACTCCCACAAAAATACTGAAAAGCACAGCTCACCAACTTTTCTTCTAAAATCGATATTTCCGGCAGATTTAAAAGAAATCATCGATAAAAGTTCTTATTAAGACAAAATATTTTCATTGGGTAGCGTAAACAAAACGAAAGCAGGAAAATGCATTTACTGTCAAAGTTTTTTTCCATTTAAATTATTGAACAATAGAAAGAGAACAACGTACCAATCGAAATAGCTTAGTTGAAAACTATTGCACTAAAAAGAAAGTAGATGTCCTGCAAATTGAAAACAACTAACTAAATTAACGGAAAAGGAACTGCGATAAAAATGGCAACAACCAATACTCCATGGATTGTGTTATTTTTGTTTTTTAAGAAAGAGGAAAGTTGTATTTGTAATTCTATAGTATCGTAAAGCAAAGAGAACACACAGAATTCATCACGGACACACAGACACGCGACGCGCATAAATATCCCATTTAGACACACAAAGCCATTCGATTTGTTGCCAATGAAAGGGATGAACCGGAAGCTATTCATCCTTTAGGACCATTTAATGTTTGCACATTTGTCGTTCTTGTTTATCTGCCCTTTTGCTATGGTTAAAAAACCAAGTGCACAAGCGATTTGTTTCGGACAATTTTCTAAAAAAAAAATCAACATCATAAAAAGTAATAAAAAAAAAAATAAATCGGAAAGATACTCTTCTTTCTATTTTATGTGTGACTGTGTATAGAAATCGTCGCAATCGTAACGCAACTCTTTTTCAAAATTTGTGGATCGGAAGAAAAGCTTTTCCATGAACAAACACAAACACAACAACACAGATGATGAAGCCAAGGACAATGGGCGCAAAACATTCTCGAACGTTGGCCATGCTTCTTTTAAATGGTTGGATATTATATCCTTTTGGCTGCAGAGGGTATTTATCCACATTGATATTTCCATTTTGTTTGTTAAAGACCAAGGATAGACGATAGCGTAGAAAATAAAAAAACGGTGCTCAGCAATAAAATTTACAAGTTCCGGCTTCCGTTCAAATGGGTGAATTTAGGCAAACGATTACATTTCGGAAATCCCGTCCAAATGTTGGACATAAAATGTATTTTGTTTGTATTCCTTAGGGTCACCCATTTCAGTCGCATAAATAGTCGCATGTTAATAGAAAAAGTTTGCATAGTAATAATTCTAAAACTGTAGGTATTTGCTTTGGTATTGAATTGTGATTAAATTTGTTAATAAATTTAAAAAAAATCAAAATATAAATCAATAAAATAACGTTTCATAACCTATGGAAGCCATTTTCAGATTCTATGGTTTGTTACTGAAAGTGAACTTTTATAGATCGGCTTTTAACTCAACTTACTGGCACAAGTGAGATAAAAGTTTCTAGCAAAAATTATTCGAAAATATTTAATATAAGGGCAACATAGCCAAAAATTACTAAGAAGTACTGTGATGGATTATGCTCAAATCGTGCTTTAAAGGTCCGTGCACACTGTTATCCTATATATTTCATTATTTACTCATTAAAACTAGAAAAATAACCCGACTAAGCTCAAGTAGTTAAGTAATTAACTATAAATTTTATGACTCAATAAGAAAATTAGGCCTAGGTATACATAATTTTCAATACAATGTAATAGTTCAGTCATATTGTATTTTTATCGTGCAAATTGTGGGGCAGTTTTGATTTTGCCCGTCTTTTATGTTTTTGGTGGTGCTGAATCCGACTCTAAAATTGCGTGACGCAACATGGAAAAAATGAAAAAAAATGACTCAAAAATGAATTTTTTGGGAGTTTTTCACAAATGGCTCGAAAAATACCAATACACAAGGGGACCGTAGTAGGACACAGGTTAAAATTTTGGTGTTGGATTTATGGCCTCATAATTCCTTATAGTATTTATTAATAACCATATCATCTAATCATCTAATGCCAGACACAAATTTCAAATAAACGAACAGAACTTAGAATTGTTTGGTTCCGAAGTGGAACATACGAAATTAGAGATCGTTATCTAATTCTTTAAGTTTAATTTCTTTAAGTCTCATTTTTTTTAAATAGGTTTTTGATATTTTTTGTCAATGGTTACTCAAACTTAAGGTATTTACTTTGTCCATAAGGTTTGTATTATTATTTTAGCCACTTCAAAACCACGAAAAAGCCCCACAAAGAGAAACTAAAATTGTTTTTTTTTATGTGTCTTTTTCTCCAATTTAACACTACACTAAAGCCATGAAAATCATGCATAAATCATATGCCAATATATCTATATATATATGTAGTCTTAAGAACAATAACATTTAGCTGCAACAAAGTGCAAGTAGGTACGCTATAAGCTCTGCTTTCCCCTTCCAACTTACAGTTTTTCTAGTTGTACAGCGAAATATGGCCATAGGTTCATAGAATGTGAATCATTTTTCAAATTTTAATGAAATTTTCAGGGACGATAGATAGTTTTGAAGAAAATCATTATAACCAATTTCCGCCCCCACTAGCCCGCCTACTTTTTTTAAAGCACTTCGAATCGCAAATATTTCTAAAAATTTGGACACGAGTACGATATCTTTGACATAACAAACTATGTTATGTACTTAATTAGATTTTTCTATTCACTCTGTACATTAAATTATCAATTACTAAGGACTAAATGTTTTTTAGTAAATAGTTTTCAAGAAAATATAAAAATACTTAAACCACTTTTTTAGTAGGTTTTAATTTTTGTCGGTTCAAAGTTGAAAGCACTTAATAAATTTGTCAGTTGATTTGAGTCTGTACTTTAAAAGCGCTTAGACAATTTTCTTTCCAACAAATAATTCACAAATTTTTTTCCAGAGCCCCAAAGGAGTTTTCACAATTTTATTTTTAAAATCTCTTTCACAAAATAGCTTATAACGAAACATGAAAAAGAGCTTTTTTTAATTCTTAATAAAAATATTTTATTTTTCAATTAACATTTATTCCAGATAAAACCAAACAATTTAATTCAAAAACTTTTTACACTTGTAAAACAAAATATTGTTTGATGTATAATAAAAGGATATGATGTCTTATGTTTAAAATAAATTCATTTAAATTTAAAAAATTCTCTTGAAATCAATTGAAAATATAATAACTTAAAGAGCTATTAATTTCTAATTTAATCGAAGAAAAGTAATTGAAAAACTATCTTCTTCCCAATGTTTGATAGAGAATTATTGGAAACAGTGAATAGTATAAGCCAATTCAGTACTTATCGTTTCGAAAAAAAAATCAGTAGTCGCTTGTTTTCTCGGCTGTTTTTCACAGCTAAGAGTTTGAATTTGTTTTTTTTTTTTTGAAACAATTTTATTTTAAATCATACCTCTCAAGTAAATGAGGTACTTAAACCCTCTACTTTTATAAAAAAAATAATTGAATTTGTTTTTCCTACGAGAATTTTGTTGGCGCCAACGATATAGTACCAGTGCCCAAATTTTAATAAATATTTGTGATTCGAAATGCCCTTTTTAAGAAAATAGTGGGCGTATTAGGAGGTGGATGATGTCACATGATTTATTATAAAAATCTTCATCGTACCTGAAAATTTCATAGTAATCGGTACTGTGGTTCCGATTCTATGAAACTCTGACCGCCTCTCCATACAACTGGAACCACAGTGTAATGATTCGAAAATTACATCAAAGTACCTACCATTGAAAGTATACACAGTTTCCAATTAATCTTGTCTTAATCTTTAAGGTTTTTTTCTGTGACAATCCATTTGGTTTTGAACTCAAGCGCTTGTTGAAAATTGAGGTATTTTTAACTGTTTTCGGAAATTTACTTGAAGGCACTTAGGAAAGTAAATAATTTATTTTCTGCATCTTGATTATGGTATGGAGTGCCACAAGGAGGCCCACCATCATCTGACCTTTTACATAAATTTATGTGAAAAATTTGAGTTTTTGTCTGTAACATGAACCAAGACATACATTTTAATAACCTTTGATGCGCTGAGCTCGAATCTGGTCTTGAAATTGCTCTAGCATATCACGATTTTGAGATATTCGAGCCCAAAGACATAAATTTGCATTTTTTTTATGCAAACTTGGGGTTTTATTATTTGTCGAGGTAATTTTTTTTAATTCTAAAGTATCTAGGGTATAGTCAATTAACTTCAAAATTCTTTTTGAATTTTGCAAATACCCTTCTCCATCTTCGAGAAATCGTTAGCCTTTGTCTTAGACTACGTAATTCGAAATATCCAGTCAATTTCCAATTTTGTAGCACTTTTTGCAAATATTTGCATGTTGCGTCACGAAATTTCAATCGCAAAGCTCAGATTCAGTATCCTAGTAAACATTACATAGGGGGAGGGGGAATCAAAACTGCCCTTTTGAGCACAAATCGACTGGATTTTTCGAATAACGTATAGCTTAAAACGAAAAAAAACGATTTCTCGAGGAGTAATGGTGGTATTTAAAATATTCAAAAAGAATTTGAAGTAAAATGTTCATACTTCAGAGTGAGCCTAAAAAAATTTTTTAATAAAAAAAAACACCTTGACAAAAAATATTTCCCCAAATTTACCTAAAAATAGGCATTATATATAGGTTAATATTACACACAAAAATTCAAATTTTTCACAAAAAGTAGTTACAAAGTGCTTTCAAGTGGATTCTCGAACACAGGAAAAATACGTCAATTTTCAACTAGTGCTTGAGTCCAAATGGATAGTTGCAGAAAAAAAAAACCTTAGACCGAGATTTATTGGAAATTGTGTTGGTATACTTTCAGTGGTACTTTGATATAATTTTAGAATAATTGGTAGTTTTTGAGCCATTAGTGGAAAGCTCCCAAAAAATGCATTTTTGGATTACTTTGTGCATTTTTTTCCATGTTGAGTCATGAAATTTTAGTCTAAATTTTAGATTCGGATTCAGCACCCCCGAAAGCATAAAAGAGAATCAAAATCAAAGCTACCCCACAATTGGCTCGCTAAAACCCTTTTTGAGCACAAATTCACTGGATTTTTCAAATTTCGTAAAGCTTAAGACGAAACCCAACGATTTCTCGAGGATGAATGGTAAATAAACCCTACTAGAACTACTACTAGACTAGTAAATAAACCCTGTACATACGTACTAAACAATAATCAGGTAATCAGAATCAGGGTTGAATGAAATAAAATGGACGTTTAAATTTAAACAAAAAATAAAGTTGCAAACAACCAAAAATTGCCTTAATCATAAATTTAATAACCATCTTGTATCTGTTATCTTACTTATTTATAAGTAGATGTATGTTTATATACATATACTTTTTATAAAGGAAGGCTCAAATTTTAAACAAAGGGAGGCATTTTTTTGTACATAAACCGTGCACATACAGCTTTTGGTATCCCTCCGACCAACCGCAAATCAAAATGTTCAATTTGATCCACAATTGATTCCTCTTTGACTAACAACCACCTGGATCTGCTGGCTTTGATCTGAAATACACGATTTGGATTGTACTCGTAACTCTTGAATTTTTATTTTTTTTGTTGAATGTGGCATCGATATCCAGCAAATGGCCGCCAACAGCATTTTGCCATTCGCATTGGTAATTGCTGCTTTAGCTGCACATAAGCGCAGCTTAAGTCCAGCCTTGCGGCACCGCTTCCAGTAATTGCACTCATTTAATACAGTTGTATTGTTAAAGAAAATACACACTTGAGGAATAATTTAAATCTACTATAAGATCTTTTTTATTCGATTATAAATAAAGATTTCGACGCCTATTCTTATTTTTTTTTTTTTTGCTAATTTTCACACCCCCAAAAGCAGCTTTCGGCTCTAAATCTATATTTAAATCAGGTACTTTTTATTAGAAGAATTGTTAAATTTTTTGAATTTTTAGTTTATTAAAATTTAAGATTTAATTTGCACTTATAAATGCTTAACCAATTATTTAAGTTGTTTAGTAAGTTTAAATAAAATAAACAACGTAATAAAGGACACGATTGTAGATTCTCAAAACTTCAAGGGTGACCAAAGCTTCAAAGAAAATATAAGAGTCTCAAGTTTATGCCCCATTTATTTATTTAAACGAAAAAAAAATTGAAAAACTGATTTTGAATTGTAATTATATCATAAAAAGGACTTTTCGTGGGCTTGAATGAAAATCCAGATCTCAAGCAAAATTCGTAGATAATTTAAAACAAATTCTAACAATGTTAAAAATTGTTTAAAAATAAAATAATAACAAAAAAACTTTCATCTGTAATTTGTTTTGTCATACACACTGTCTTAACACACCCCCAGTAGGTGCTTCACCTTAAAGTTCATGCATTAGGTAAAAATACGTATACTTACATGAAATAAAAAATAACAAACCTCGAATGATATATGTAGGTACCTATGCTCGTCTTCTTTCCTCCAATAATATTTCCAGTTCCCTGTAATTTATTCAAAGACTCGATCATTTTTGATCTGGACTCAGGACAATCAGCGGCCATTTTTATTCTGCAATCGCTGTCTTTCAGTCTTTCCTCCCGATCAAGACAACAATGACGAGTATCTCGCGAAATAATTGTGCACTTTGTGCAAAAACAAAACGAAAAGCTATATCGCATCGCAAAATGTCGGATATTTACGAATTATAGTTATTTGAGAGTTTTTATCGGTTGGACGTGAATTCTGGACGTGTCCGCCGCCACCATGTCAACATGCATTGTCATAACTTCGTCGTTGACGTCGTCGTCGTCATCATCGTCATCTTTCGACTTGGAAGTTAATTTTTTGTATTTATTTTTATTTTTGGTTTTAACTCGGCTCTCATAATAAATTGCACCAAAGTGGAATTTAATATGAACAAAGGTCCTTCGCTTGGGCTGAAATTACATTGCTGGACTGGTTGTTGATGCCAATTATATTGGTCTTGGATTGGGAACTTGCAACTCGGATACCGATAGCCATAAACCTTTACCTTTGCCTGATGGCTAGTGCGCGGGATCTCGAATGCGGATAGCAAAACTTTGAAAATGATGAATTAAGTGCTATCGATGCCATCAATTTGATGTCATTTTGTGGTCATTGGTTGACTTGACGTTTTGGTTTTTGTTTTTGTCTCGGTTACGATTGAATGATCTCGCATAAAGTTGTTTTTAGGCCTGGGAATGTGTTCCGACAATTTTGCGACTTGATGATGATTGAGGCTTGGGTGGGGATCTGATGTGCAGGGGCATCTCTCTAACCTTTGTTGATTGGTATAGTCTATCCATCACATCGTATAGGTTAGGTATATTGAAAGGCAGAGGTTTAGGTATACATTAACGGATAATAATTGCGAATGGCCTGGCCCGTTCGAGTTCGATTCGCAAACGATTGAACGATTACTATAGTGAAATTGCTGGGATTCGATATAGGAAATTAAATGAGAATTCAATTGGATACAAAATATGTGTTTAGGTTGGAATCGTGCAACTGTTAATAGACATCAGATGGGTCGCGGTCGCAGAGTTAATTTTGTTGTGATTTTTTTTTGTAAACAACTATTAAATGGATCTTTGTCTTTTTAAAATTACTTTATGAGTCAGATTATAGGATTTCAAGATCTAACAGCGAGATATCAAATTACAGTTTAAATATTCTTCTAAAACATTCTTGTGTTTCTATGCTTGGAACACAAATAGTCATCACTTATCCCCTAGGAATAGGTCCATGCTAACTTAGCCTTTTTCTGTGCATTATCATACGAAAGTATAGACTTTATACAAAAACATACGCCTCATGTCCTCCTGATTCCAAAAATTTATATTTAATTTTTAATTTTTTACCCGTAAATGCCTTTTTATACCTTTTTTGCTTTGACATAGGTTAGGTTAGAAGGGGTGATAATACGGCAAGCCGCATCATCTCACTCGGATCTCCATAATAAGTTAAGGTAGGTAGGTATAAGGAAGTTCGGGGTATTGAGGGTAACTTAGGTATGGGATGCCTTCCTGAACCATCCTGAATTCTGAATGAATTTCTAGATATTTTTTAGTGGCAAGGAAGATATGTCGCCCATTTCATGGAAAAAATATTCTCCGAGTGCTTCTTTTCTGGTTCCAGCCAAGGTGGGATATTCACAAAGAAAATATGATGAGCCCTCCTCTGCCTCTTCATCTTGACACCCTCTACATAAGTCCGATGGACTGATGCCCATTCTTCTCATGTGGCTTCCAATTGAGTTGTGGCCCGTTTGGACTCCAACTAGGAGTGATAGTTGAGGCCTGCTTATCTTATGTATATGCTTGGTTCTTTGAAATGTTCGAACACGAATTTCTTGAAACCCAGCAAGTTTCAATTGATGCGAAAATCTGACGTCTGCGGCTTCGAGGAAATTCTGGTCAATTCTACTTTTTTTTTGCTCCAGTGGCACAAATTCGAGGGTTCAACCTGGCTCGGATCAACAGATGACGTTTTTGGCCAGTGCATCTGCTAATTCGTTCCCAAAGATATTAATTTTGTCCTGAGACCCATTTGAGGGTAACAGTGTTTGTTGCACCAAGAGATCTCAGCTCAATTCGACGACATGCTACCAGTTTGGACTTTATAGTGAATGAGGAAATAGCCTTGATTGCCGGCTGGCTGTCTATGAAAATGTCGATATTACTATTGACTACTTCATGAGATATAAGGAATATACTGCAAAAGTTTGGAAGCTTTATTGATCCTGACCCTACCCCTTCATTTGTTTTGGAACCGTCAGTAAACACCGAAAAATGATTCGCATTAATGACCCTGTTTTCATCCCAGAATTCCCTTGATGGGATATCTGTCATCGCCGTTCGGCTGAAATCTATGCGCGGTGTGATGTAGTCTGTTTAACGCCTATGTCCGTAAAGTTCGTTATTATTCTATGACCGTATTGGCCCCTTTTCCAATTATTGGACTGTTGGAGTCCTAAAGCACTTTTGGCCGCCATCTCTTTCGTAAACAGATCGAGTGGGGCCAGTGAAAGGAAATTATCGAAGGCTGCCGTTGGAGTAGTTCTCATAGCACTGGTTATGCCTATACACACTGTTCTTTGGATTCTTGTCATGTCTTTTAGATTGGTTTCCTTATCTAAAGCAGGCCACCAGACCATGCAAGTATACGCAAGAATTGGACCTATTATGGCTGTGTACATCCAATGAAAGATTCTGGGGCTGGGACCCCATCTTTTGCCAAAAATTCTACTGCAGGTGTAGAATGCTATTGAAGCTTTTTTTTTCTTTCTTCAATATTTTCTTTCCAGGTTACTGCCCGAACCTTTAACGGAATTCTGTTTATAGTTGGCGGGTCTATCTTCGGAATATTATGTTTCCTCACAAATTTCACCAGTTCTGTCTTCTGTGCGGCTGCTGGCCCAATTACTGAGCTTGTCAAGGGCCGTTTGTAGGAGCCACTGGCTAAAGATTTATTTATTGAATTCTGCAAATGCATTTTGGACTCAAATGCCTTAATGGCAAATAAATCAATTTCTTTACCTAACCCCTTAATATAAAGAATTCCAATTTTTAGGCAATATCCGTACGGAAAAAGTTATTTTATTTTATTTCTAGTAGGTACTCGTATATTAAGGTGGTATAACAATTCGGTCAACAAACTGAATCCCAAGGGCTTTTTGGCGAGTTTTTGTATGATTGGAAATCATACATTAGGACGAAATTTAGCTTGTGAGTCATTTTTGTAATCCTGTCGCTTGCACGCCACTTTGAAAAAAATGTGATTTAAACAACAACTAATATATCGCCGGAAAAAAAACTAAGCAGAAAATGTACACAAAATCCAAATAACACTCCACTTAGCTCGGCATATAAAGAATTAAATTAAATTAAAAATTAATTAAAATAAAAAAAAAAAAAAAACTGTAACGAAAATTATTATTTAGCTGAAATGGAAACAAAAAGGAAATATCTATTAAAGGTGAGTGGAATGCAGTCCCGATCCGAGAAGCCTGAAGTTACTAATCGCTTTTGTACATTTTACAGCAATGCCTCTTTTTGTACGGATGGGAAAGTCAATGATAGTTTTTTGAATGATAGTGTTTTCTTTGATCTTATTCCATCTAATTAACAACTTTCTATCATTAAATTATTAAATAACTCTAGTTCTGTTACCAATGACAATTGCTCCAGCTTAATATTTGAAAAAAATTGTGTCTTTCCAAGCGCGTTTGGAACCTTTTAACAAAAAGTCTAATCCTCGTAATATGAATAACTATAGGCCTATGTTTCTCCTTCCTTGTTAGCTCTAAAAATTTTGAAAAAGCAATGAGAAGAAGATTTTTGGAGTTCTTAAATAAAAATTATTTCTTTAGTGAATTTCAATTTGGATTTCGAGTCCATCGATCAACTCATTATGCTTTGTTAAAATTCTGTTGTAAAATTTATGACTGCATTAATAATTAGCTCTTTATGGCTGAACTCATCATTGACTTAACGAAACCTTTTGATTTAGTCGATCTTTTTAGAAAATTATATAATGCCTATGCGTGGATTTATTTATAGTGGGCTTTACTCTTACTTGGCAAATAGAAAGCAAATAATTAAAATAAAAGAAACTTGGAGAAATTTATGCAACGTAGGTATTGGTGTTCCACAAGGTTCGGTTGAAGGGCCCATGCTTTTTTTGATTTTCATCTCTTCTATTTTTTTAATAGAATTTTAAAGGAAAAATTACAGCATTTGCTGATGAAATAGCCTTTGGACATTGTTGTAGATCTGGTTAACATAATTTCTGAGATCAACTCAGACTTGGATATCTTAAGACGATGGTTTGCAATTAATAAAATCGTCTTGAGTAACAAAACCAAACTAATGTATATCAGTCTATCTGGGTACGTTATCTTAGATGATTTCAGTATTTTGTATCATTCTTGCGACTGCCAAACATTTAATTTACATGTAAGGAATCAAAGAATCTAATCTCAAACTTATTTCAATATTTTTATTTGATACCTAATTTCAAAAAAAAATCATACAAAAACTATCCTTCTTTGAGTTTAAAATTAAAATTAAAGAAAAATTACCTCAATTATCCCTTCTCATTTCCCGCTGAAAGCCATTAAACATTTTTTGGCGTTAAACTGGTCGCTTACTCCATATAAACATCCTAATGCTATGATCTTGTTGTCTTTAATTTAGCATCTTATATTCTTAAGTTAAAGCTCAAAAGCCTTCAAGGCATACCATGATCGTATTATATTCAGATTTTCTTTCAACACTGCGTGTGCAGTGTGCACTTTCAACGTGGTAGGCAGGCGCGCCATTTCTTTAATTTGATTCCATCTGCAAATCTGACTCCATCAAAAGCGCGCGGTGTATTTATGAACAATTCGGCGATTCTGTTGAAATACTAACACACTACAATTAAAATTGCGTTAAAAACCCATTTAGGTTGCTGGCCAGCCCACAGGTGCTTGCCATCTTAACGGGTGCTCCATAAATCCTTCACTAACGAAGCGTTGAAAAAATCACTTTACCAAAGGCGTCGTCGTCGCTCTCGCTCATCGTGCGTCGTCGCGTTGTTGGCCAACAGAAAATATAAATATATTTTCAACAAATAATAATGGCGCACAGACTGTTAATTTATTAAACAATCCGCCTACGGGGGCTGGAATGGGGCGATCCGGCTACTTAATACCCGTCTTTGGAGCGGGTGCAATTAATTCACCACCAAAATATGTACTCAAAAAAAAAAGGAACCAGCACACAGCGCACGGCAACAGCTATGACAAATGCCATTCAATTACTTCGTTCCAATTATGGCCGACAGAGGCGTTGCATCATTAATTCGCACCGCAAGACGCGCGTCGGTTGCGCAGTGCAAAACGCTGACCTACCTCGTCGCAACTTGACGATCCATTACTCTTTCGAGTGCACTTCTATGACAACTATACCTACAGACCTTCGCAGTGGAACTATCAACTCTGCCGGGCGCTTTATCTGCGCCAGCAGGATCACCGACAAAATGACACATGAAAGATGATGAACTCACCATGGACAGACAGTAGCTGCGGCAGCGTCATCTGAGCATCAGATAAAATCGATTGCTCAACCCTTTGATGGCCACCGACGAAAAAGGCAACGCACCAGAACAGAGCCATTCCACAAAGGCCACGAAAACGGGTCTAATCCAGGTATGCTTTCTTGAGACTCCTCTGTGTACTCGTATAGATGATGATCATTTCAGTCCGCATCAAGACTGGCGTACACGGAGGCAAAGTTGAGGACTTTTGTCCTCCTCGGTGACGTACCATTGTCCCAAGTTGTTAAAAGGTGAATTTCTTAAAAGAAAATCTCTTAAATAATTTTAAATCGTTTTGCAACAAGGACAAGGAACGATTAAGATTGTTCTTAAAAGCAAATAAAAAGACTAATTAGTTAATAGAGTCCGATTCATAAAACCGATTTCGATGAAATTTTCAGGGACAATGAAAACTTTTATAATAAATCATGGGACAAAATTTCCAACCCCTAAAACGCCAATATTTACTTAAATTTTGGCAATGGTACTATATTTTTGGCGCCAAAAAATTCTCGTAAGGAAAACAAATTTAAATCGTTTTATTAAATGTGCCGAAAATATAGTTCCCGTGTCCTAATTTTTGAAAACATTTGACATTGATTAAAAGTGCTATAAACAAGTGGGCGTGTTAAAAGGCGGACATTTTTCCTGATAATTTACTTTAACACTATTTATCGTCCCTGAATATTTCATCAAAATAGTTCACATTCTATGAATCCATGGCACCTCGTAGTACAAGTGGTAAAACTGTAAGTTGGAAGGGAAAAGCAGAGCCCATATGGCATCCCAGAGCAGCTTGTCGCTCCTTGTTGAAGCTAGATGTTACTGTTTATGAAACTAAATATATATTTATTAATATTTTGGTATATGATTCTTATATGACTTTTCATGACTTTTTAATTAAAAGTCTCGTTAAATAAGAGAAAAAGGAACCAAACGGATAACGGAACAAATTTAAGCCTCTCTTTGTGGGGTTTTTTCCTGGTTTTGAAGTGGTTAAAATAATAATACAAGCTTTATTGATATAGTAAATTCCTTCAATTTGAGTATTTATGGCTAAAAAAATATCATAAAAAGCCTAGTTAAAAAAATTGAGACTTCTGAGACTTGAGGAATAGAGCACTGTGATTTTGATAACGAGCACTAATTTCGTATGTTTCACAATAATTCTAGGTTCTCTTCGTGGATTTGATTTTTTTTTTGTGGCATAATAATTAATAATTACTCTATGAGGCAATGAATTCAACTCCAAAATTTTAGCCTATTTCCTACAACGGTCCCATTGTGCAATGATTAGAAAATGCACTTTTCAAGTTGAATTTTCTGCTAAATTTACCTAAAAGCAACTTCTATAAAAGCTAAGGCTGTCCTCTACAGTCTACACGATACCAGTAGTCGGACAGACTTTTTTGGCGGCTGCTACGAGTTCGAGCACTTTTCTTAAATTAGGAATTTTGTGCATCCCTCCGTTTTTAATTAGGGAGAACAAAGTAAAATCATATCAAATAGCTAGGAAAGTGGCATTAACCAATTTTATCCAGGGATGTACAAAATTCTTTATTTAAGAAAAGTGGTTGGACTCGTGACAAGAGCCAAAAAAGTCTGCCCGACCAAGAGGACAGTCTTAACTTTCATTTGATACCCCATTTATAGAAGTGGTTTATAATATTGGTGGGAGGTAAAATTTATATGACATCATGTAAATTCAACACTGCCTAGAAATAAAATCCAGTAAACTTTACATGAAGGTCTAGTTAACTAAACATGACTCAATGTTCATTCAACCCTGTGTCCTGTATTTATGAATGGATATGCCTATAAGAGCCGTCTCTAATGCTGCATACTTTTTGATACTAAGTTTTGAACTAGGAACCTTTCACATGGGGAGTGCACGCATTCACTGGGCAAATTCGCTGCACAAAAAACTGGAGCCAGCAATCAATAAGTTAAAAATAATTTTATTTCAATGGCCAACGTTTGTGTGTTTTAACACTGGCATCACGTTGAAAGGAAATGCCAGAGTGCTACTTTAAAAGGCGGTCCGGCAAAAAACAGATAAAATGTTTCCTCAACCAAATTTATGGTAAAATAAAAATTGATAACATAATCTAGGTTAAAATTAGCAGTGTTACCTTGTCCATAATGGAGTTTTTGCTCACCTGGGAGCGTCAAAAAGCCTGAAATGTATTATGGGGCGAAACCCCAGAAGGAAATGGGTCGTCCATACTTTTAATATTTGAAGAAAAGATAAATGAATATCAATGAAATAAAATGCACGACTGGGTCGCATGTATTTGCTCTTATGTTCAAGACGCTGAGGGCTTCAGAACATTATATATGTAAAGACATGGAAATTATGAGAGAAAAATGTTACAAAGCATGAAATTCGATATTTAAATTAGCTTAAAAAACTTCTTTGAAAGTATTAAATGAAGAAAAAGATCACCATCTTAATTCCTGATTGAATATGATTGTAAGACAGCAAAATATTTAAAATCGTTGGATCGGTTTTCTTAAAAAATATTTTTTTATTAATCAAATTCTTAAAACATTTTTTAGGAAAATTTTTTGTATGCACAAGTATTTATTTATATGCATATAAAATTGAATTTAAAAAAAAAAATTGTCAACCCGTTTTCGACATATGGAATTTTCAAAAAAAAAATTAAACTTTTTCTTAAAGTTTCAAAACCTATTTTTTTTTTGAATATTTTTATATCCGCTTTTTAAAACTTTATTTAAAATTTTTGTAAAAAATAATAATGAAAATCTGTTCAGAAGGTTTTATTTATAACACAAATTCTATGACAAGGCCCTCACTACGTCACTGATGAGTCCAAGTGAGTAAGCCGGACGAAACGCCAATTTGTAGGACTAAAGGCGAAAAATCTGTTCAGCCAATAATGAGAAAATTCAAAATTAAAAAATACTTTCTATGAGAAGTACCTATTGTTAATTTTTGTAATTTTTTTGGTAGTACTCGTATATCGCAGAAAAAGTTTAATAAAAATCATAGGAGCTATTTTTAAGAAGAAAAAATATTTTCCATAACTGTTTTTTTAAATCTGTAAGGAAGGTTATATTATTGTTTTTTTTTTTCATAAAAGTAAAATTTTCTATGGCAGGTATCGTTATTTTTAGTTCTAAGAAAAAACGTGTGGGCAAAATCATCAAAAACCATTAAAAAAAACAAGTTTGAACAAAATCGATCCAGCCGTTTAGGCTGTAGCCGAACGGACACACAGACAGAATTTTGCCACCATCTTTTTTGGTGTTCTCTATCATCGTAATGTCATGTTTGATTTTATTATCTCGAATTTATTTTTTGCATGGAGCCAAAGCTTGCCTTACCTACAACAGTACCCGTATCGCAAGTAAAAACGAAACAAGAAAATCTATGAATTCATTGTCAAAGGTTCAAAAACATTTACAAAAAAAAAATCTTGCGTACATTCGTCAATATATTCCTAAATGCTTGCTCAAAATCCAATGTGTACAAAACTTGACGAAATTTCAACAAATTTGATTCAATATTTCGAAAATCGTGCGAGTATTTGCTTTTTCAGACTTGTGACTGTAAGTAAGAAGAGGAAACGATAAACCTAAAATAAAAATAAGAGTTTTAAATATCCAAAACAATTTTTTTTTGTTTTAGGGTTTTTAAAATTCAAAAAAGTAAAAAAATTTAAAAGAAATAATTCTCGAACTTACTTTTTTGAAAATTTGTTTTTTTTTTAAAGTTTTGAAAGTGAAGTTTTAAAAACTTTAGCGATCGAAATTTTGTGATACTTGAACGAAATTTTTCTATTTTTCAAAATTTCACAAAAATCATTTTGAAAAATTTTAAAATTGCGTTTATCAAAAGAAAACTTTAATTTTTAATTTTTAATTTTTTTTAGGGAACTAAGGAAGTACGGACAAAGTTGGGCAAGTTTGAAAACAGTTAAAAATAATATTAAACCTTCCTTTAAAAGAATACAAATCTTTTCAAAAGATTCGAATTTATTAGTCCACATGGTGAAATTTACCTATCAATTTACTACAACTGCGTAACTTAGCCTCGTGTCCATCACAGTGCGAGGAAGCATTTAGGTTCAGCATTGATAATTGCGATGCCTCCTCCATTAAATGGTAGCGATGTTGATTGATTGCCCAATCGATTATTGCATTATTTGGGGGCCTTCGTTTCGAGAGCCGCTCCAATCGCACATAAGACTTCGATAATTCGAAGAATCGTTAATGATCTAGTCTCTACTTCATTCTCCTCACACCACTTTTTTGTCTGCTATATCTTCTTGAGAGGAACATATTAAAGCGTTAAATTAACATATTGACCAGATCACGGTGGTGGTGAGAATGGAAATACCTGCGGAGCTGATGAATTGAGGAAACTTTAATTGATTTTTGGCGGTTCAGCAGCAAGTAGTATAGTGGCAATTGTGGTTACTTATATTGGTAGGAGTTGAACTTGAAGTCATTTATCATTTATCATAAGATATATGTATTGTATATGATGCCAATGTTCTGGAGAGATTGGCATTAAAAAATGATTAGTGAATGAACGAACCTGCATTCCAAAGTAACCAACGTATATATGTTACAATTAATACAATAAGATAGTTCTGGCTAAGAGGAAGCAGTTCGTTTCGTATTGTGTTGGTTGCATTTGCGGAAAATCGATTCAGGAATCCATTAAACCATTAACCTCTTGTGTGGGTTTTGATTTTAGAAGAATTAAGACTGAACAGAATATGCCAGTTAAGGAAGTGGGAATATGAACACGATGTGTAGTCATTTAGTCAGCTTTTAATCTTTTACAAGAAAAGAAAAAATGATTTCTTAAATTTTTCAAACAAAGTATTAATGTTTTTTAACCGACCTAAAGTGTTTTTAAGTAAATATTTGAACTGGTAATCCGGACTGTAATTTTAACTGTTCATAATGTGTATACAAAGTCTTATTTCATGTCACCCGCATATACCTACTGTTCAGGTTTTTGTTTAATATTAAACTTGATACCTACTTGAACAATATTTTAAACATATAAACAAAAATAGCAACAATTAACAAACCACAACAAAAATTTATTTGCGGTAATGTATTGTTTTTGCTACGAAATACTGCCTGACATCAGAGAGCTTACAGCTTACATCAACTTACAATAACAGCGAGGGAGAGTATAACCCTATAGTATAGAGTAGTAATGCAATCCTGCTGTCACAGAATCAATTGTAAGCACTTAATTGCATGACATATAACTGTAACTTAATCAAACAACAAATAAGTCAACTTACAAAGCAGTACATACCGTAAAACACATGTCTGAAGCGCCCACCCGATCAAATGAAAACTTATTGCTTGATTTACTATGAAAAATAGTCACCGACAGATAGCTCCATTGGCGGTAAATAAATATACATATGGAGTTCCAAAACCACAAAATGAATAAAATCTCAAAAACTGTTTGGCAAATCGAACATTAAGTTGCATTAAGAAAATTATTATATTTTTTTTTGTATTATTTATGCAATAATTTTTTGTAGTGCCTGTTGCAGTAAATATATCGAGTTGTATAGACGTTAGATATAACATGGACGTTTGATCTTTTTTTCTTTAGCAATAAGTCATATCTACGCCTTATTATAAGGTCTTTTGAAAATTCAATGCAAGACTGAGTATGTACCTACTTATACTCATTATTTTATAAAAATATAAAAAATAAAAATAAAATTAGTAATCCTAGATGATCTGCGCAGATCTGTTTTAAGTAAAATGACCACAGAAACCATTAAACAAAGAAATGCTTGACGTATATGTCAGATCATATTCTGTACTTACACAAGTTGCGACAAAGTGGCATGGGTTTGGTTTAATATTTGATTAATTTGACAGTTCGTCAAATATATCGCGTTTTCCTTGGTATTTTTGAAGTTAATATATTTTTTAAAGTTGAATAGACAAAAATATATGTGGAGACTGAAAATATTTTTTTTATTTAACGAGTCTATTTTAATAAAAATCAATTATCATTGAAATAATAAAGTGATTTTATAAGGAATGCTGGGCTATAGGTATTAATTTAATGAAGATTTTCTATTTTTCAATTGATTTTATAAGTCACAAATTCTGAGGATTTTCAGTGGTTTAACATGGGGGTGGTAGTTTTGCGAGGCGCATTTTATGATAGCTATGCCTCCCCAGAAAATTTGTTCATGCCGATTGTAATCCGGGTGGCAGCAAGAAAATTAAAGCTACGCATTACATTTCAATGAATAAATTCACCGACCAATGAATTGTAATATCGATAAGCGAAACCACCTTGCTACCGAAAGTGCCAGCTCCACATCGCTTGGTTATTAAATTTGTTTCTCCAAGAAAATATTGCCTGGATCGGCACTTTAAGTCTAGTTTACAGTTCCCGTGCTCAAAAAAAAAAATCTATGCAAATACTATCGCATGTCAAAAATAATTGAGTTGGTATGCAAAATTAATTGTTTGCGTGATTGCCATACAGTTTTTTGTCAAAAAAAACCATTGCTGTCATAAAATGTCATGCCAAACAATGAACCGGCAATTTTTTGCATGCATTAAAAAGTGTGGTGAATAAAATATTTTTTTTAGATGGTCAGCTTACACTTCAAACAAAAAAATATATATATTCACCTCAAGGCATTATATGCATGCAAATGGTTTTTGCATCCAAAAATAGTTATTTTCCATTTTTAGGCTTATAGTTTATTTATTTTAGGTAAATTAATGATTCAATGGTTGGCCTAGGCTAAGGCAAACACATTTCGCCGTAAATATCATTCAAACTGGGTGTATAAAATAGGTGGAAATTGTTTTGAAAATTTAGATTTTTGTTAGCAAGGCGATTGTTTTGCATGACATTCTATGACAGCAGTGGTTTTTTTTTTTGCATTAAATTGTAAACCAATCATGCCAAAAATATATTCAGCATTTCACCTAAATTATTTTTGACATGCGAGATTATTAGGTTTGTTTGGTATTTTTTTCCAAAAAAAATTGTAAGACGAGGCAAATTTTGGAAAGAGGGGAAAATTCGATCAGAGTTGGGGGAATTTGAAAAATGTTGAAAAACGCATTGAACAATGAATTGCTTCACTTTTTGTTAGAAGCGTAATTTTTGTGTATAAACGGCGTTGCAACTTTGCCATGATTTCAATTGATCTTTTTTATCCGATGGAAACCTTGAAAAGACACTCGGTAAGAATCGGTACTGAGTAGTGTGGGACTCTTACCGCACTAAAACCACCGGTGAATCAGAACCAATCTTTGAAAGATCGACAAATGACTTTTCTTTCTTAATTTATAAATCGCATTGTGGGAAGTTTAAGTTATAACACTTTCACATAGCTTTTAGACCATCAGCTCATGAGGCTTGGTTCTTCTTAATCTCCGAACATTGTCTCGTACATTTAAGACAGTTGGTATGACTTTGCAGTCGCTTTATTGTGTGATACAGCGTGTTTTTTAACCACTTCTGTAACCATTTCAATTTGAAGGTCACGATGTAGATCGCTATTTCTTTTATACCAAGGGGCATTTATTATACCGCGAAGGACTTTCCTTTGGAATTTTTGGATGGGTTCAGCATTTGTTTTCTTTGTACAGCCCCATAGTTGGATGCCATATGTCCAAACGGGTTTCAGTACTTGCTTATATAACATAAGTTTGTTCTTGATAGATAGGTCAGAGTTCTTTTCAAGTAACCAGTACATTTTTCTGTACTTCAAGATTGGTTCTTCTCGTTTTTTTTTTATGTGCTCTTTCCATTTAAGCTTTGCATTCCAAGGAATTTGGCAGTATTGGAGTAAGGTCCTGCTGTACTGTTTATAAGAATTGGAATATTGTTTAGTTTTTTGTTTGTAAAGTTTATATGCGTCGATTTTGTTTCATTTATTTTGACTCGCCATTTTTGAGTCCAATCACTTACTTTATCGACTGCATTTTGCAGTTTTTGTGTAGCCTTTGTAACGGATTTATCTGGCACCAATATGGCAGTATCATCAGCAAAGGTGGCCATGTTAGTGTTGATGTCAACTGGAATATCCCTTGTATATAACAGATACAGGGTTGGTCCTAGGACACTTCCTTGTGGTACACGGGCTTCAATTTTCTTTAGTTCCGAGTAATTTTGGTCGTACCGTACTCTAAAGAGTCGGTTCGTAACGTAGGATTTCAGTATTTCGTAGTACTTCCTGGGAAGATCCCTTTGCAGTTTGTACTCAAGTCCCAAGTGCCAAACCCTGTCAAAGGCTTAAGCAACATCTAAGAATATAGCCGAGCATACTTGTTTTTCTTCAAGTGCCTTTTCCACAACATCCGTAATCCGATGCACTTGGTCTATCGTGGAATGTTTATTTCTAAATCCAAACTGATGGCTTGGAATTAGTCTTCTTTCTTCTATTATTTTGCTTAATCTTTTCAGAAGCAGTTTTTCGAAAACTTTTGCCATGATTGGTATAAGCGATATAGGTCTGTAAGATGTTACTTCTGTTGGTGGCTTACCTTGTTTAGGTATAACAATGATGTGGCACATATCTAAGTTTAAGGCATGCATTTATTATAAATTGGAGTTTAATGAAGGCTATTGAAGGCATTTTCAAAACCTGAGCAGTTATTAATCAATTGATCTAATGCACTTTTTCGTAAAACAAATCTACTGCTTTTAAATCGAATCTACTGCACTTTTATGTGTCGGAAAACAAAATTATCATTCATCAAAATTCAGTCCTCTAATTTTTCTTTTCAATACTTTTCTTCCGTTTTCCGACTTTTGAATTGCTTTGCTTACGATCGTGACAGCAAAATTAATTATATTATGTTATTTTTAATTTCTTTTGTTCTTCTATTTTGAAAATATAAGTAAGAATTGGAATTTAAAGATCTTCTGTAAGAAAATTTAAAATACTCCGTTTTTTATTTGAAAAACTACTTCAGAAAGTTTTTCCAATTAATAGCAACGCTGTAACAGGAACTGCAGGTGACGATTTTTGACAACAGTAGTAACACTTCGTGGTCACAAAAATTTATGTAGCATTAATAAGCAAGTTTTATAACGGAGGGGAATATATTTGCTCTCTCATTGCGCTCTCTCGATGCAACTTTTTGGAGCTAAGCTAAGTTTACTGTTCCCGTGCGCAAAAAAAAGCCTATGCAAATATTCTCGCATGTCAAAAATAATTGAGGTGAAATGCTATTACTTGTTTACATGATTGGTTTACAGTTTCACGCACAAAAAACCTTTTCTGCAATGAAATGTCGTGCAAACAATGGACCGGCAACTGTGTTGCATGCGAAAAAAAGTGTGGTGAGTAAAATATTTTTTTTTGGAAAAAAAATATATGCACCTCAAGGTATTATTTGCCTGCAGATGGTTTTTGCATCCAAAAATAATTATTTTTCATTTCAGTTTATTAATTAAGGGTTAATTAATGACTCAATGGGTGATGGCTTAGACCAAGGCAAACATTTTTTTCCTTGAATTTTATACAATTTGGTGCAAGGAATAGGTGGAAAATTGTTTTGAAAATTTCGATTTTTTTCGCATGGGAACTGTAAACTAGGCTTTAACAAACAGGAATTTGTGACAATTTTCGAAAATTTGTGAAAACTTGTAGGAAATTTCACGATAACAACTAGACCTATTTTCATTGATTTTTTTTGTGATTGTTAATATCTGTATTTGAATTGCATGTGTGACAGTTAAGTTTTTGTATGTTATTTAGTGTAATTTATGATTTCGTGATTTGAAATGTCATAACGTGATTTGTCCAGTGCAGACAGAAACATCTGATATTTAGCTGGAGAGAAATTATCTCCGATGGTCCTGTGGAGTCGGAGAGTTAATATATTGGCGGTAAGTTGAGATTTTTATCACATATATGTCAGTTTAAGATACAGTTTAGGGAAATAAAAACGAAAAAGAACACATTCAAATATTTAGAATTTTTTTTTAGATATAAATATATTTTATTTGATCGTAGATTGACTAATTTTGTTTTATTTTGTATTGAAACTAGCAAATTAGGAGCAAAAATTTAACGAAAAATAAAATTCTTTTTTGTGTACCATGAGGCTTGACAAATCTCTTATAACCTTTTTAGCTTATTTTAAGTGATAAAATCTTACAAAAAGGGATAAATCCTCTGATTTGGCATCACTGATAATGTAAAATATTTATTTTGTAGCGTAAATAAGTTCATTGCTTCCATCATTGTGTTATGAATTGCAGCGTATACGGCACAGGGCATACGTAGCGTTGTTGTCAAGGAGTTTTCTTTAGTAACAAACTATCAAATCTTGTTCATAAACTCTACTCTTTTTATTCGCTGAAACAAAAGATGGTTTCAGTTGTTTTATTATTTTATTTCATCTGGAAACCATCCTTGCCTCAACATAAAAAAAAGAAGACGGGGTTGTTTTGTTATAACATAAAGCGTAGTGTTAACGCACAAAGTCATTTTTATTATTTCCTACAAATTGCTTTTTAGTTGAATGAAATTTTCAGAGTTGATTCGTGTGAGCAAGACAAAACTTTGGAAAATGAATTTATTAACATACGCCTACTGCCACACGCCCTTTTTTGTATGTTTATTCCTCAAAAATAGTTCTAAAAGTAATAGCTCTCTAATGAGAAGATCAAAATTGAAGGTGATTTTTTTAAATTCCACCTACAGTCACGCCCACTTTAATCATTACTTCGTTTATCAAAGAATGTTCTAACAATATGGATGAAATTTCCAGAGATGATTCGTGTGAGTAAGATAAAACTTTGGAAAGTGATTTTACTATTTAGAATCTGCTCGCTGCTACTTCAGGCAAAGGCTTCACAATTTAGGCCAAAACATGGTGAACAATTTCAAAAATTTTAATATACTACGGTAGAGGTCGGGAACTGAGTCAAGTTTATTTTTGAAATGTCCTAAAATATACGCCTGAATATAAACGTTCATATTAAAATGAATCCAATACCATTTTGTACAAAATTTAAAGAAGATGTACCAAAATGTTGAAAAATGTTCCCAAGGGATTAGAACAAATTTTAGTGCTAGATTTTTAAATTTTTTATATTAGTAGCTATTATTAGATCCAATCTGATTCAAACCGAAAAAAATTGAAAGATTCGATGACTGGGAGTTGCGGATTAAATTTTAGGTCAAGCACTCAACAACTCGAAAAAATCAAAAATAATCTAAACTAGGTAGGTACCAATAATAGTTTAATAAATGTTGATGTCTTATTCTGTATGCATTATTTAAATCTGACATCAGACTAACAATTCTGATAGTTTGAAAAATCTTTAAACTACGATAATCTTTGAAGCAATTTAAATATTCTTATATATCAAGAAAATAATTATAATTTAAAAGGTTTTTCCATCCGTCAACTATAAGAATTCTATGCCTGATGTAAAATTTAAATAATGCAATTAGAAAATATCAACATTATTTAAACTAACAGGTATATAAGATTCGATTATTTTTTATTTTTTCGCGAGTTATTGTGTGGTGGACCTAAAATTTGATTGCAGCTTCCATGCGTCAAATTTTTTTTAGATTCGAACACATTTGGTCTTCAGATAATTTTAAATTTAAAAATTGTTAAAATCTACCTCTAAATAAGTTCCAATCCCTTGGGAACATTTTTCTCATCATTTATGGACTTTCTTCTTTAAATTTGGTACAATTTGGATTGGAGTAATTTATGTATGAAAGTTTTCAGTCAAACACGTCACATCCAGATGACAATGCAAACATAAACTTAACTCAGTTCTCGACTGCGATAGTACTTTGCTTAAAATTTTGAAATTTTGGACCATTTTCCGACCTAAATTGTGGAGTCCGTGTTTGAAGTAGACAAATAAAGGCAGTTCCACTGAATTCAACTTTCCCAAATCATTAAATGCACCAAAATTCATTAATTTATATTTAGAATTAGCGTGGAAAATGATTTTTGTTGCAGAAGTTCAACAAACGGACCACTGTGGGCTGACGTGGTTGGAAGGAATACTGAGCCTCAGCCACAATCAGGACTTATTGAAATCAACTCATGAAGGATATAGGTCTTAAAAATAAAGGAAAGCCACGGTCAACACATATATTTCTGGATTTGCGCTTACAAAAGGAGGGTTTCCGAATTCAAAATCATAAAAACAGTGTTGAAACCCAACTCCAAAGCAACATGGGTTGGTGTGCTGAAAGACTGAATTACATATTCAGATAAACGCCATGAAAATCTTACTAGTTCGCGTTGTGCTGAAGGAGAGCTTACGAATTAAAAATCGTAAAAGCGAGGACTTAAATTGGGGTAGGTAGCAGCATTTGACCGCCCCCCCCCCTTATTAAAAAATATTTCATACATTAGGCAACTAATCTTCTTTTGGAAGTATATTAAAGCAAGATTTCTATACCAAAACTATTTTTTTTTTATGTTGTCCCCCAAACTGTAACTCTGAATGAGTTTGCCCCCCCCTCCCCTAACCGAAATTCAGCGTGCGCCCTTGCGTAAAAGCACTATACTACAACCGTCCTTGGGACCAGCGTTACGTGTGCATTGCGTCGTAGGAGCAATTGGTAATACGTCCTCCTTCACTACTTTTTCAAATCACTGATAGCTAGTTTTTAAAAGCAACGTTTGTATGTGTACTACTGCCATATGCAGCAACCTATTTAAGAAAATTTTGTAACATTTAACAATTTCCATATATTAGTATTTGCATATAATATTGACTTACATACATGATGTGGACTACATAAGAAAATTTAAATTCAAAAAATAGGTACAAACAAAAAAGTTATTAAAAAAATATTACATAAATAAATACATAGGTATACTCGTATTATTTAATCCACCTAACCATATGTTTGTCCCTAAGTCCATTTCAAATTGGAAACCAAGGATTATAATTGGCAAAACGAAACATGTGCATCGAACTCTCTGTGATAAAAATCACACTCGCACACAAACGTTTTGAAAGAACAAATCCTTCTAATTCCGTCTGATAAGTATCTTTGTGTATTATGTTTTAAAAATTCACCACTTCATTCAACACGAAATTCACAAATTGTGCTGAAGGGATGTATCGATTGAACGCCAAGATAAGGTTCTTACGGAAGGGCTCTTTCCATCTATTGGCAGCTCTACTTCTAAAAGCGCAATCCGGACATGATTCGTAGTTTATTTAATCGTCCTTTTTTGTGCTTCTTTATTTCTGGCTGGAGCTCCGCTTCGGTGTGGACCAATGTGACAATATTTTCAAATCCGCTTATGTGATACAAATTTTATCCTTTGTCAGTTTATTTTGTTGTTTTTTTTTTTTTTTGTAAATATGTGCTTCACTGTTTTGTGTGGCAATTCATGTAGAAAATATATTTTTAGTTGTTTTTGTTTTTTTTTTTTTAATTCCTTGGACAATTTTTGGACTGTAAATCCTCTCACCCTATCGTTTGCTGATATCGAATGTCACTTAACTGGTCGTGCTTCTGTTTGAGGGTGTCGTGTGTCAAATGTTCAACTTAAGGTGATTTTTATTTAACATGCGAGATACATAGATAGAAACATGTTTGCAAGTACACATAAGTAGAGGTACCTACCTACAAAAATGATAATGTTAATAAAGTGCTTTAGGTTTGTTGAGATATCATCAAGTGAGATTTGTTTGCTAAATGCTTATATTTTGATGATAATAAAACTCTTATGAGGGTTGATTATTTTAAGATTGGTTTTGTAATGCCGAATAATGAATACATATATTGCATATAGATAAAATTGAAATGTTTGGGATAGATTGGTATTTTTGAGTTGGGCTTTAATACATCAAGGGAATTTGTTTCGAATAAAACCAAAATACGTAAAATAATTCTTAAGTTTAAAAAAACCGCACGTCCTTGCTCTAATGTTCAAGTTGCTTGGAATTAAGAGCTTTTAAAATATGCAAGAAATTATAAAGGGTGTTTTTTTAGGCGTGTGGTTTCAATATGGCATTACTTTTTTCGAGGTTAGTTTTTTTGACAGCTGTCACTTGATTTATATTATGGGTTATGCGAGACAATTAACCCCTTGGAAGAGAATATTCGGAGCCTCACGGAAATTTTTCTAAGAAAATTATTTTTGTATAAATTCATCAACCCGTTTTTAGAATATTGAATTTAAGAAAAATGTATTTAGTTAATTTTTAAAATCCGAAGTTATTTTTCAAAATTTTAATATTATCGGCTTTCTGTCAAAACCTCGTAAATCTAATTACAAAATGTTAAAAAATTTACACAAAAAAAAGTGTTTAAAAGTTAATAAAATAAATCCTTAGAACCTGAAAGTTTTTTAAACTGATACTTCCAAAAACAAACATACCAATTCAATTCAATTCCCCTCCGGAGAGTTACAAAAAACTCTTAAGTTTAAAATTTGAAAAAGCTATATAAAAGGGTCTATGGTTGGGAGGAGCAATTTTCTAAAAAAAAAACACACAAAAATTACAGTAATACGAGTACTTATAACGAGGAATTGCATGTTTTTCTTAAAGCTAGAAGTCTCATCTACCTTGTTTTTTAATCAAATGATTTCTATTCACCATCTATGAACCGGAACTTTGCAAACGATTTCAACATCATGTTTTGGAATGTCACCAGGGGCGTAAAATAGTTCGATTTTGAAAAAAATGTAACGGTAAATAAATCGTCACGCCATTTTTTAAAATTTTATTTACCGAAATAAACCAAGTACGTTGTTGATGCGAAACGAAATATTTAGTTGGTCTCCAACAAGACAACGAAAAAACGAAACCAAAGTAGAAAAATATTCGTCGACACAAATTCAAAAAAATTAAAACAATTGCAAAAGTAAAAAAATCACAGGCAGTCATGAAAGAATCAATAAAAATAAACACGAAAAAACACAAATGTCATTTTTTCGCACACAGTAAGCAGTCTGGGTAATTATTTGTGTGCGAAAAAAGAGTGTATACTTCTTCAAGTTATTTGGTACAATAATTAATTTCGCCGAAAAAAAAATTGTTTTGAAATTTTTGCGTCGATTTTAAAAATTGAAACGGCAATCAATTCATGACGAAATTTCGATACGCCATTTTTTTTTATTTACCGTAGTAAGAAAATTATGGCAAAAAAGTAAAACGTGTCGAAAATAATTTAAATATTTTTGGACTGTCACCAGGTCCATAAAAATGCATCGATAACAATTGATGACAAATTGAATTTTTAAAATCAAAAGTCCAAAAATTTTCAACTCGCTTTTTTCTCGGCACTAAATGATTTTTTTTTTTGTTAATTTTTTATTACGGTTAATAAAATAAAATACAAAAATAGTGTGTTGAGATTTAGTCATAACAAATTGACTGCCGGCCGTTTCAATTTTTGAAATTGATGCAGTTTTATGGGGCTGATAAGAGTCCAAACATATTCAACGTTCTTTTTTTTCTCGGCACTAAATTCATTTTTCTTCATAACCTTTTTATTACGTTAAATAAGCAAAATTAAAATAGCATATCGAGATTTTGTCGTGACAATTTGTTTGCTGTTACATTTATTAAACTCAAAATATATGCACGTCACTGGTGACAGCCCAAAAAATTATATTCAAATCGTCTGCAAAGTTCAGGGTCATTAATATTTTTGAATAAAAAAATTTGTTTCTGAAGTTTAGAGTTTAAAATTATTTTTTTTCTTTTTTCAAAAACTTTTCATAGATATTCATATTACTAGACCTAAAAACAAGACGATAAAAGACTTTTAGCTTTAAAAAACTTGCATTAATTATTGAGTGTTTTTTTTTTCGAGAAAATTGCCACCCATATTAGGGGATGTAGGTACCCCATCCACATAGTGAAAAAAAAGCATGTATACCTGTCAAATTGTTCTACAAAAATTCTTTATTATTTCTTGTTGCATGAAATATCATACTTTTGTCACTTAATGACAAACGCATTGGTATTGCTTTTACCAGCCTTAATTATAATTTTCAGCCTTAATAAAAACCTGCCTTAGCTCTCCGTCTAAAGTAACATTTTCGGTTTTAAGCATAATTATGCGAAGCCCCACACAAACACATTCAGTAAAAAACACCTTGATCGTAATTGAATCGGCAATTTGAAGAAGGGAATATAAACGCCAAAAATTTGAAAAACCTTAAAATCCGTGCAGTGGTGGTCCAAAATTTCATAAGGAACAATAGGTATAGGGTATTGAAAAGTATTTTTTTTTTACCAAGCAAACTTATATCTTTTAAGGATTTTGATAAACATTTTGAGTTATTAAACTTAATCTTTCCAACATTAGTTTGAAGAAGGGAACTTTTGTGAAATTATTTCACATTTTCATTTACTTTTTTGACAAAAACTGAAAGTCATTATAACCACTGTGAAAATAAGATTGATTGGCATACATTTTGAATTTAAAAAAAAATATACAAAAAGCTATAATGTTTTTTTAATTTGCAAAAAATCTCATTTTTGAACTTATTCCCTTCTTCAAACTGCCGATTCAAATGTTCCGTATTAGGTTAAGTATATTCACTAGCCTACTAAGAATCAAATTATGAGAGATAAATGTTTAAAAGCATGAAATGCGATATTTAAATTTGCTAACAACTTCTTTGACAGTTTGTGTTGAAAAAAGAACGCCATCTTAATTCTTAATTGAATATAATAAGAAAATTTAAAATCGTTAATTGATCCAGCCGTTTAGGCTATAGGCGAACAGACAGACAGAACCGAGAGACCCATTTTTTTCATCTTCCCATATCATCGTAATGACAAGTCTAATCAAAATCTCAAATTAATATTTTTTACGAAAGCATAACTTTCCATCACTTTTTCAGACCGTTTAAGCAACATATTAAACATATTTCTTGCAGGCAGGTGACGTGATATAATGAAATACCTTTTACTTTGTGTAAGCATTTAATAATATCCCAAAACTCACTGCAAAATTAAGTTTTTTTTTGCACCACACTATTGAGTTAAACAAATATATTTTAAGCAAATATGAGACTAAAGCCATAAATAAAAGGTTATATACCTACACAAGTATCCTATTAACAATAATCAACAGTCAACACCTTTATAAAAAAAACAGGTTAATTCAAACTAGTGATGGAATTTAATTAGTAAAATTTAACATTTTGTTACATTGTAAGCCCTCAACTGCACACAAAATTGCAAAATATTCTTCGATATTATCAAACATGTTATTACGGCAGCTTTGGGATGAAACCTTTAATGCCCGGTTAGTGACATTTAAGGGATAGTAAGATCAACGCTCAAAATAAACACAATTTCTACCCATTGATTAATTCAAAGACGAGATACAAATTAACACTCACAATGTTTGCTTTTCGCTTAAACGCTAGGGCTTAAGGATAAGGGTTGGTAAAAATGTTTATTTTCTTAAAAAACAAGCAGGGATGGCTTTTATACAAAATTAATAGTGATTGTAATGTTTTGTGTATAAAATTTGAGATCCAAAAATGTCTCTGAATATATTTTCACTTGCATATATTAGGTAGTCAGTTATTTCCCAAACTCATTTTTTGGAAAACACAACATAAATTGAAAATGTTTCATCCGAGGTCATTAACCCGTGCCTGTAAGGTCATACTTTCCCCATACAAATTTGTATGAAAATTTCGCACTTTTCACATTGAATTTCACACTACTCGTATAACAGTTATTTCTAATTTTTTTTGTTGATTCTGATAAATTAATTGTTTTTTTTTTCAAACTGCACAAATTTCTTAAATAGTTTTTATAATTTATTTCGATTTTAAAAGTTACTTAATACTATAGTATTTTGCTTTTTTTAATCATTTATTTTTCGTTTCCGATCTTCTGCAGTTTGTACTGTTATTTTTTTAATCGATTGTTTTTAAAGTATAATTTTTCTTAAGACCATATCAAAAAATTTTATGAAAACGAATTAAAAGTAATTAACTTCGATTTTTCATTATTAATTATTTTAAATTTAGTTTTTTTTACTTTTTATTTTTTTCTATTAAATATATATATATATTTTTTATTATTTTTTTTTAAAATATCCTCTCTAAAAATACATTTAAAAAATCAAACGTTATAAGTAATTTATTTCAATTATTTACCCAAGTAAATTTTTGTAGTTATACTCTTTTTTGACACTTAATTCTTTATTGATATTAAATATTATTTTTTTGTCATAAGCCCAAAACCAATGAAATGCCACTTAACAAAATTAAACACACGACTGGGTCACACGTACTTGCTCTTATGTTCAAGACGCTGAGTGTGTAAGAACTTTATAAGTAAGAAATCATAAGAGAATAATCTTTAAAAGCATGAAATGCGATATTTAAATTAGCTAAAATAACTTTTTTTTAGAGTTTTAAATGAAAAAAGAAAGCCATTTTAATTTTTGATTGAATATAAAAAATCAATGGAGCGGTTCTCTAAAAAAATAATTATTTTCTCATAAATCACATTCTTAAAATATTTGTAGGGAAAATTTTTGGTATGCAAATCGTTGGTTTTATTTATTTGAATATAAATATAAAATTTTGAGAAAAAAAATTTTAAGACTTTTTTTAAAAATTCAAAAACACAACAATTCAAATATGCAATATTTTATATTCTCATTTGAAATTTGTTTCTCTTCAAACCGATAATAGTTGCTTTTTATAATTTTTTTATATTTTTTGGTAGAACATCATACTAATTTTAGCATACAAACAAGTTACGAGTATAATCGTAAAAGCTGTTAAAAAAAATTTCCTTTACGGTTTTTTTAACATTTGTATGGAAAGTATAGTTATTTTTTCATAAAAGACAAATTTGTGTTCCTAAACAAATTTACATAAAAACCCTAAATACAGAGTTTTATAAAAATCGACCATTATGTTTTCATAATATTTGATTTTCAAAAAAAATTTGTTTCAATATTTTTTTAAAATCAAAATAATGTTTTTTTTTTAAATTTAGATAAGAAAAATTATTAACATTGCTTAGAAGTTCCTGCGTAAGAAAATTATTGAAGTCAAAATAACTGTTTTAAGGATAATCAAATGTAAGAAAAATACACGACTAGATCGCACGTAATTGCTGTTATGATCAAGTTGCTTGGAATTTAGAACTTTTAAAATATGAAAGTAATTTATACATTTTTTTTTTCCGATGGAAATCTTCAAAAGACACTCGGTAAGAATCGGTACCAAGTAGTGTGGGACTCTTACCGCACTAAAGCCACCGGTGAATCAGGACCAATCTATGAAGATCGACAAATGATTTTTCTTTCTTAATTTATAAATCGCATTGTGGGAAGTTTAAGTTATAACACTTTCCCAAAGCTTTTAGATCATCAGCTCATGAGGCTTGGTTCTTCTTAATCTCCGAACATTGTCTCGTACATTTAAGACAGTTGGTATGACTTTGCAGTCGCTTATTGTGTGATGCAGCGTGTTTTTAACCACTTCTGTAACCATTTCAATTTCAAGGTTACGATGTAGATCGCTATATTTTTTATATACCAAGGGACATTTATTATTCCGCGAAGGACCTTACTTTGGAATTTTTGGATGGGCTCAGCATTTGTTTTCTTTGTACAGCCCCATAGTTGGATGCCATATGTCCAAACGGGTTTCAGTACTTGCTTATATAACATTAGCTTGTTCTGGAGGTCAGAGTTCTTTCCTAGTAACCAGTACATTTTTCTGTACTTCAAGTTTAGTTCGTCTTTTTTCTTTTTGATGTGCTCTTTTCATTTAAGCTTTGCATCCAAAGTCATTCCAAGGTATTTGGCATGATTGGAGTAAGGTACTGTTGTACTGTTTATAAGAATTGGAACATTGTTTGGTTTTTTGTTTTGTAAAGTTTATATGCGTCGATTTTGTTTCATTTAGTTTGATTCGCCATTTTTGCGTTCAATCACTAACTTTATCGACTGCATTTTGCATTTTTTGTGTAGCCTTCGTAACGGATTTATCTTTGCAGTATCATCAGCAAAGGTGGCCATGATTGCGTTGATGTCCACTGGAATATCCTTTGTATATAACAGATACAGGGTTGGTCCTAGGACACTTCCTTGTGGTACACCGGCTTCAATTTTCTTTAGTTCCGAGTAATTTTGGTCGTACCGTACTCTAAAGAGTCGGTTCGTAACGTAGGATATCAGTATTTCGTAGTACTTCCTGGGAAGATCCCTTTGTAGTTTGTACTCAAGTCCCAGGTGCCTAACCTTGTCAAAGGCTTGAGCAACATCTAAGAATATAGCCAAGCATACTTGTTTTTCTTCATGTGCCTTTTCCACAACATCCGTAATCCGATGCACTTGGTCTATCGTGGATTGTTTATTTCTAAATCCAAACTGATGGCTCGGGATTAGTCTTATTTCTTCTATTATTTTGCTTAATCTTTTCAGAAGCAGCTTTTCGCAAACTTTTGCCATGATTGGTATAAGCGATATATGTCTGTAAGATGTTACTTCTGTTGGTGTCTTACCTTGTTTAGGTATAACAATGACTTCTGCAATTTTCCAATGATGTGGCACATATCTTAGTTTAAGGCATGCATTTTTTATAAATTGGAGTTTTTTGAAGGCTATAGAAGGCATTTCTTTCAAAACCTGAGCAGTTATTAGATCGTACCCTGGTGATTTTTTGCTAGACAACTTATGTTGACACATACTTCTTACTTCTTTGAGCGTGACAAATGGAATTTCACATTCGTCGTTTCTATCAACAAACTGTAAGGGATCTGTAAAAAGCATTTCAATAGTTCTTTTAAGTGTGTAAACTACAAGTTAAAAAAATAGGAGCTCAACAACAAGTGCGCCATTTAAATACTTGAAAAAATTCAAAACAAAATTTAAATCTTTGCAGCAGACTTCTTAAAAACTAATTTTTATAAATAGAATTTTAACAACATTTTCAAAAAAAGTTTTGGTATGCCAATTTCGAGTATGTATTAAAATACATTCTTAAACCTAGTTTCAAAAAAAATCATCAACTCATTTTTGAAACATTGAATTTTCAGAACAAAATATTTCTAATATTTTTTTAAAAATCCAAAATTTATTTTTTCAAAATTTTGATATGCAATATTACTAAAATTTTATAAAACATTTTGCATACAAATTTCGACTGAAATTGTTAAAGCCGTTAATGAGAAAATCGAAAATTAAAACAACCGTTATATTGCACGTACCGTTATAATGGTTTTCGGTACATTTTTTCTTACCAAAAAGTAAAATAAAGTTTTTATTTACGGTTGCAGGGCAAGTATTGTTATTTTTGATGCTAAACAAAATTCAATTTCCCCCCGGAGGGTTACAAAAAAATCTTAAATTCAAAATTTGAAGAAAATATAGCTTCAGTGGCTAAGGCGTAGGTCAATATACGGGCAAACAGACAGACATACAGAGCTGTGCCACCCACTTTTTTGTGTTTTCTATCATCGTAATGTCATGTTTGATTGTTATCTCGAAATTTTTTTCACGAATCCAAAACTTGCCTTATAGTACTCGTACCTACCTCGCAAGCAAAAATGGTTCTCTGGGAAACCATTTTTTGAATAATTGTTTTCAGCCAAAGGTAGCAAAGGTAGGTAGAGAAAAAAAAAGATTTTGTAAAATTGCTAAGAAAAACTGTAATGCAGATACCGTTATTTTTAGTTCTAAGATAAAATGAAAAAAGCGTGTGGATAGAATTGAATCAGTCGCTTAGACTTTAGCCGAACAGACAGACATACAGAATTTTGCCACAAAACTTTTTTGATGTTCTCTACGATCTTAATGTCATATTTGATTGTTATCTTAAAGTTTTTTTTTTGCACTTATCCAAAACTTGCCTTAAAGTATCGCAAGTTTTGCAAGAAAAAAATTCAACACGATTGATTTAAATATGTATAACCTCAAACATCAAAAACATAAATTTTTAGTAGTTTCTCTTAATCCGGCGATGGCATGGATTATGATTTTGTGTTATCATCATTATTTTTGCCCAACTTATCTTTAATTATATTTTAAACAATAGTACTTGTATAAGAGGACCTCAACTAATATTTACAAAATTTATAAGATTTTGGAAAGAAATATTAAAATGTATTTAATATGAACAAAGTGTCAAGAAATGTAAGGACTACAAATATTTTCTAAACTAATATCAATTATTTATAATTTCTTGTATTAATCACAAAAATCATTAAACAAAGCATAAAAATTTCAGTTTTTGATGAGAATAAAATTTTAAAAAAATCAAACTATCTCGCCAACTTAAAATATTGAAGGCTCATGCCCAATTTCACGAAAGACATTTAATTATTTTAGAAGCCATTTAGCCTTTAAATGATCTTTTTTGGTTTCATCAGATGCTTTTAAATTTCAGAAGATTTTAAATGCCCTTGTACAATAAAAGCTCGTTTTTATCTCATTAAATTTTAAAAGACTTTTATGTTCAGCCATTCTTGGTCAACCACAGCTGATATTTTGGTGTCGAAATAATTGTCCCCTCATCCTCTTCTTTTATATCCTGGGACTTAAGGCAAACTCAGTTTAATTTAAAATATCCCAAGAATATCTTGATAAAATTCAGAAGGAGTTTAGGTAAATGCAATTTTAGTGTTTGTTTATGAAATGAGCAATTAAAGTTTTTTTCCATTAATTTTTCAAAATGTTTCCTCAAAAAAAAAAATTATTCAACAAAATTCACTAAACAAAATGGGAATAAAATAAAAAGTAGTATTAAGTAAAAAAAAAAATAAAATATTTAAATTGTAAATAATTTAGAAAATTGAAATAAATTATTTTTAATTTGTTTTCATAAATTTTGTTGATTGGTTTTTTAAAAAAAATAAATAATTAAATAAATGAATAAATAAAAAGGTAAAATATTTACTTCAGAAGTCGAAATAAATTAAATCAATCAGAATCGACCGAAAATTAGAAATAACTATTATATTTCGAGAGAAAAGAAAATATATATGAGAAGTGCGAAATTTCTATACAGATTTATATGAGGAAAGTATGACCTAAGAGTCACAGGTTAATGACCTTGGATCAAATTGTTTTTTTTTTTTCAGTAATTTTTCTTACGATATATAGTTTCGTTTTCCAAAAATCTGAGTTTGAGAAATAAGGAACACCCTCCTGCATGTACAAAAAACACATGCTGTTATATATAATAAAAGAAGGATAATATCGTCTCTTTTCTTTAAAATAATTTTTCCGCATAAAATGCACCGAGTCCTTTTATAGCTCTAGTAATAATGGCTGGCATTGTTTGACATAACAATAAATTAGAACTTTGAATATAAATAACTTTAAACATATTGAATTTGCTTTTAAATTTGAAACCAAAGCCAAGTAAGGTTTAAAACTAAATCCTAACGTCTTTCCAATTTCTATGTGGGTGGATATAGGCGTGGGCGGTATTAATACTTACATCAACATCATCAACAAACAGCAACAGCAACAGTTTTCCATAAGAACCAAGTGCAGCCATTATCGCATTACCACAATCGTCAATGCATAAAACAAATGACAAATGACATTCCAATTGACATTTTGTAGTGTGTAGGCCCCGCAATTCAATTATCATCGTTCATTGTCGTGATGTGGGTAGATTAAAGTCTATGTATGTATGTCTGTGTGTGTGTAGACATGGGCATGTGTATGACTCGTAGCATATTTTTATATTGCCGACAATTTCGTGGTGGTGTCCTGTCCGTTATCGGTATTTGGAAGATATTTCGTTTTCGATCCTTTGCCTTAATTGACTTGTATATTGGAACAACGCGCATTGGACGCTCGATATGATTGATGGTCAGTCGGCACTGTTTATATCAATACATTCCCCACATTCGATCTTTGGTTATGCTTGTTGATGATGGTGTGTCTGTGCCTGTATAAGCCTGTGCATTATACACCAGTGTGCTATCCACATAAGACACGAGTCCTCGTCATTGAAATCGACATGAACCTGAACGTCCGTCTGTCTGTCCGTCTCGTCCGCCAGTCTGTTGTTTCAACAACGAAACTTTATACATTCAATATAAGCAGTAGGACTGTGAAATTGAAACATTTTCTTGAATTGGCCATTTGTCATGGTTTAAGATTTCGACGGCCCTGGCCATTGATTGATTACTTTCATCTCGTATAGTTTTATAGCGAAAGGTATGTGTCAACGTATAGGGCAGGCACTTCTACAAACTCACACACAAAGGTACATGTATCTTTTTTAGTTTTTGGTAAAAATTATCAAGATGACAGTTTGCATGACATTCGAAACGATTCTTAATTAATAAAGCGCATAATGAAGATTATTTTTTATTTTGGTTTTGATAAATTGAATGAAAATAACAGATAGGGAAGGCGATAAGGAGTTTTTTGGTATGAAAAATAAATGTTTCTTTGTATTTTTTGTCGTCTCAAGGAAGTCATGTTATTGAGTTTATAATATTTATATGTTTATTAATGTTCATAAATGAAATCGTATATAATCTAGTGAATATTATGGCAATTAAATATTTTGTTGGACCTTTTGTTAAATATTTTAGATGAAACAGCCTTTATATACTCTGGCACTTTCAAGGTTATTCAAATGGTCCTGGTGTAGTGGTTTCCTTCAACAAGATTCTCTAGTACCGGTCGAATTGAAAGCCGATGTAATCCAGTAATTCAGAAATCCTAAGAAAGCCCACCCCAATAAGGTTTCGGGCGTCTTGTGTACATAAGTGTCCAGTAAGTAAAGCAACTTTAACGAATCGAAAAATGAATAGGAGGATGATTTGTCATTAATTAGTGGTGACAATTTCAAATTTGTAGTTCAATGTTTTCTTTGTTTTTTGGTTGCATTGCTAACTTGACAAATCTCGAAAAGTGGTTAAAACTATTTAAACCGAATGATTTAAGGCTAAATAATTCGAGGTTATTTAGTCGTTAATTAGTTTTGGCAGTTTCGGATTTGTCATTCTATATTTTCTATGTTTTTTTGAAAAGTGGTAAAAACTTCTAGGCATAACATTTTATTGGTTTATAATTTGCCTTTAATTAGTCTTTAATTAGTTGTGACAAAATAGATTTATCGTGCGATATTTTTTATGTATTTTTCAACGAAACGTCATTTTACCCAGTGAAAACGTAATAGAGCAACAAACAGTTCAATATAATCAATTTAAAAGCTTTTTTCCTGTTACTTCAAATGAATTGAAACATAAACAAAAACCATAGGAACATTCAAAATTGCCACAGCTAGTTAACAACTAATTAACTAAAAATAATTATCATCCTACCAATTTTTCGATTTGTCAAAGTAGCTTTACTAACTTGACACTCATAGAAAACAAATAACCCAAAAACAATTAGAAAAACGGCGTGGAAAAATTAATTTTTTCACAACTATATTAGCCTTTGACACTTGGGACTTGAGTACAAACTGCATAGGGATCTTCCCAGGCAGTACTACGAAGTACTGAAATCCTACGTTATGAACCGACTCTTTAGAGTACGGTACGACCAAAATTACTCGGAACTAAAGAAAATTGAAGCTGGTGTACCACAAGGAAGTGTTCTAGGACCAACCTTGTATCTGTTATATACAAGGGATATTCCAGTGGACATCTGCGCTAACATGGCCACCTTTGCTGATGACACTGCAATATTGGTGCCAGATTAATCCGTTACGAAAGCGACACAAAAATTGCAAAATGCAGTCTATAAAGTTAGTGATTGGGCGCAAAAATGGCGAATCAAACTAAATGAAACAAAATCGACGCATATAAACTTTACAAACAAAAAAATAAACAATGTTCAAATTCTTATAAACAGTACAATAGTACCTTACTCTAGTACTGCTAAATACCTTTGAATGACTTTGGATGCAAAGCTTAAATGGAAATAGCACATCAAAAAGAAAAGAGACAAACAAAACTTGAAGTACAGAAAAATCTACTGGTTACTAGGAAAGAACTCTGATATATCCAGAACACACTAGTGTTATATCCGGTTTTTCAATAAGAGCGCTTAAAATTTTTTTTTAAATAAAACGAAAACGGTTTTGGATATCAATGAAATTCTTTATTCCTGTGAAAGTACGTTCGATGCCACTATGTATGGAACTTGATTTCATTTGCATGGCCACCACTTGCAGCTTCTGGTGGTCAAGCGGCTTCAGTTCTTGCGTCAATTTAATCTTGTAAGGATGTAGGCCAAGATCTTTTCGCAAAATTCGCCACAACGACGTCACAGAGATGCCCAACGCTTGAGAACGACGTGTGAGAGACACATTTGGGCTTTCTGCAACTGAAGCCTCAGCGGCAGCAATATTCTCGGCACTACGGACATTTCTTTGTCTCACTGGCACGGAAATATTTTGTACTGTGCATGTGGATTCAAATTTTTCCTCTAGACGCTCAATTGTTGATCTGCTAGGGTAATTATGACGACCATAAATTGGACGTAGCGCTCTTAACGTTGTGGCCACTGACTCCGGATTTCGGTAGTAAATTTTAATAATTCCGACTCGTTTTTGGCTCGTATATCTTTCCATCATAAAATGGCAAGCCTTACTGAAGAGAAATGTCAAAAGAGCGGCAAGAAATATGGCGTCGTTTGCTGTGTCTGTCACTCTACTTTTGTAGCGTCCTTGTTGAAAAACCCTTTATAAGCAAGTACTGAGACCCTTTTGGACATACGGCATCCAACTATGGGGCTGTACAAAGAAAACAAATGCTGAACTCATCCAAAAATTCCAAAGCAAGGTCCTTCGCGGAATAATAAATGCCCCTTGGTATATAAGAAATAGCGATCTACATCGTGACCTTCAAATTGAAATGGTTACACAAGTCGTTAAAAAACACGCTGTATCACACAATAAGCGACTGCAAAGTCATACCAACTGTTTTAAATGTACGAGACAATGTTCCAAGATAAAGAAGAACCAAGCCTCATGAGCTGATGGTCTAAAAGCTATGTGAAAGTGTTATAACTTAAACTTCCCACAATGCGATTCATAAATTAAGAAAGAAAAGTCATTTGTCGATCTTTCAATGATTGGTCCTGATTCACCGGTGGTTTTAGTGCGGTAAGAGTCCCACACTACTCGGTACCGATTCTTACCGAGTGTCTTTTGAAGATTTCCATCGAATAATTAAAAAAAAACAACTAATTAACAGCGAATTATTAAGTACTTAAATATTGAAATTTAGAAGTTTTTACTACCCTTCAAAAAAAAAAAAAACATAGAATGACAAATTCGAATTTATCGCATCAAAGTATAGCATTGTGTTTGATAATCAAGTTTGCTAAAGTCACACATTTAAATACATCATCAACGGTGCAACTGAGGAGTAGAAAAATCAAGTTGAAAAGCCAGAGAGCGTGTTTGCAAGTAAACCGACTGGCGTTTATCAATCAAATTTTCTGTAAACAGGACGGTTACACACTAACTTCTTATCATGATGCAATATCGGCGTCAAAAAACAACGATCATTTGAAAACCAAATTGACTTTGATATTGCATTTTCAAAAATATTGTGATCAGTTAATTGTTTAGGAAATGATGTTTAAAAGCGCACTTAACTTGCTTTTGATTGTCTTCAGCCGAATAAGGCATTCAAAAGAAAACGTATTTTAAACATGATCTAAAATTTTTCAAAGCATCAAACAACTGTTAAATTCGTTTTAAAAACTCAGACAAGAATGATAGATTTGAGTTTTTGTTGATTCCGTGCAAACATACCAAGCAGAGCGATGTATTTTAAGTTACGTTGCGTTGAATTGAACGACAGAAAAAATATCGAATTTTTAAAATGTCAACAGGTAAAACAGTGAATTTATATAAACTTTTTTGGAAGTACTACCTAAGTAATGTGGAAAAATATCGACAAGTCGATAAAATTGATAAAGGCAGCTGATTTTTTTTCTAAGTTAAAGTTCGAAGTTAAAGAATTTATAAATTAGTTGCAAAAATAAATATTTTAACTTGCAAGAAATTCGATATAAACCGACATTTCAACTGGTAAGATCGCCTGTTTTGTCGATAACTCGTAAGTAACCTATGCTGAAATATGTTGGTACTATGGTTTTTAGATGTTATAAGGACGGTGAAGGCATTTATACGATTTAATATTTGATTTTTGTATAAATTCTGTAGTAAAATTTATTAAAGCTATAAAAGTGACTTCTTTAAATCAGGTGTTCTAAGTGCTAGAAACGGCCCTGCGTACGGTATCAATCCGAATATCAGAACATCCACCATAATCTTCTTTCATTGGAAGAATGCTTACGGATTTAAATTTCGTGATTGTAGCGTCTCCTGAATCGCTCGGCCACAGCCAAGTGTCTATGTAAGAGTTCTATCTAAGATTGATTCTTTTAAAACTCTCTCATCTTCAACTTAAGAATAAAAATGAATTAGTTTTGAACTAAAGTTACACAAGATTTTAAAAACCTAGTCGGACGAGGATTTCTATTTTTTTTTGCGATAAACAGGACATCACATGAAATTGAAGACTTTTTACGATTAACGTTTCATGTAGGTACTCGTAATTACTTAATAATCTAAATAATATTTTTTTGGCATGTTAAACGCAAGTATTCTATTATTTCTAACTTCTCGACGCTCGAATGATTTAGAGCCATATATCCAAATGTTTAGGTCAGCTTATGCCAACTACGATAATATCATAAAGTCGATGTTAGGACATTTTGGTTCTAGTGAAATTGCGATTTGGCTTTATTACCTACTATTTAAAAATATCAAAAACATACTCGTACACATATCATTAAATTGCTTTTTAACATTTTACAGAACCAACTCCTCTTTTTTTCAGTAACGTTTCATTTTTATCTAACTACTATTAAAGGTAGCTTAAAAACAACCCTCGATACAAATTAAAATACCTACCAAACCACAAGTCGAATGACTGTATAACATTCATCCCCTGATGCACTTTGGTTACTACTTTTCACTTAGAATAAGCTAACCGCCAACCATAAAGCTCCTTTTTGGCTATTAGGAACGCATCGAACCCATAGAAATAAACCAAGCATATCAGGAAAACTCAACCAAATGCACCCAAACACCCACCCCCACATGAAGATATCTCATAGACTTTGCTGTGCTGCATGAGGGCTATGAATTTCCTGCTATCCGACGTCACGTTCAATTCTGCAGTAAATTTTATTGTGTAAAATGTAGGAACCTAATAAGAAAACGACTCCAAAGTAAATATTGTCACAAAGGTAATAAGTGAGAATGATGATGATCCAATAACTAGATATTTTCCACTTGACATCACTGAAGCCTGTTTATGCTAAGATACAACCGATACAGCTACACCTAACCTAACTATATTTACATTTAAAAAAAAATCGAATTTTCCAGTCGCACTATTCCCCTAATCGTTGTGGCAAATTGCTATTGAAGTAATCTTTCCTCTTGTGACCAGTGGCCAGTAGTTGTGCAGTTGCAGGGGCGCATGTATTTCCAAAAGTAACTCGAAACCGTTTTTGCGGTCAACAGAATTTATTCTCCAGCCGAAAAGTTCAATTCACCCTGTAAGTAGTCCAGTGGTTTTTCTACATCACAATTGAACGTTACTCGTACACTGCGTCACTTTTTTGTTGTTTTTTTTTTTTTAGTATAGAGTTACAAAGAAATTTGTGATATTTTTTAAAATATTCTTTTTTTATTGGTTTTTAAAAACAAATAAACCAGTAACTACATGAGAAGACGATTTATACACTCTGAGTTAATTGATTGAGTCTAATTTTTGTTTAGGCTTGGGAATGATCAACTTATCGAGTTGTAATGAGACCTTGGTTCTAACCAAGATCATGACATCCATTGGGGCAGTCGGAGCTTAGTCCTAGGTACCTTACTCATAAATGTCAAATATTAATTTTATTTAATAGTTTTTTTATTTGTACATGAGTTTTTTAATGAATGCATGCAAACATTCTGAACGTATTCCTTTTAATGTCTTAGAAAAAAAATAAGAAGAGATGTCACGTACAGACGGGTCGAGCCAAACAATGTTCAAGATTGCTATCTCAATGTTCAAATTTCAGCAAATTATGAGAATGAGAATGAATCAAAAGACGTATAAGCGACAAAAAAATATCAAGAAAATCACACCGTTATTTTAAAGCTAATTCTTTTTAATGTTTTGTCACGTACAGCCAAATGACGTCACAGAAAATTTAATTAATATATAAATTACTTTTTTTTGATTTGTGATTTAAAAAAAAATGCTTTAGGGTGTATAATACATGATACAAATATTGTGCTTTTGTTTGTTTACTTATAGCTATATTTTGTATGAGTAGCAATAAAAGTATTGTTTTCTTTAGGATTCAAAATATAAATATGCATATAATTATTTGTGATAGAAATGTAGCAAACTAAAATACTGCATCAAAATCTTTTGAGGTCTTCAGAGGTGAAGTCAAATGTCATTCTCTTTTAATGGTAAACAAAACATTTTTTTTTTTGTAATCACTTACTACCACGTTATAATTAAATTACGACCAAATACATAAATGTTTACACATTAAATTTTTAGCAAAACAGGTGTCATTGAATATCCTTGTGCCTTGTAAATAAAATAGTAAGAGTTTTGAAAACAAGGTTTCGAAAGGCATAGTTTCGAAAAACTAAAGTTGCGAAAGATAAAGTTTCGAAAGCTAAAAGTTTTTAAAAGTCAAAGCTTCACATGAGAAAGTATCGAAGGAGAAAGCTTCGAAAAAAAGTTCCAAAATGCTTGGAAGTTCGCTGTTCTTTGACCGATTTAAAAAATTAAATAATAAATAATTAATTGACTGATACAGAACTAAAAATAAAAAAATCTTTTATAAGCAGGGTGTTTCAAAAATATGTCAACATATTAAAAATATTTGTTCATTTTTAATTCTGTATCAACTATCACGTGTGTCAATTTTTACTAAAATCGCTCAAGAAACAACGAAGTTGACATTTTTTTTTGGAAATATTTTTTCAATTTATATACTATACTATAAGGCAAGTTTTGGATTTGTGCAAGAAAATATGGGATAACAATCAAACATGACATTACGATGATAGAGAACACCAAAATAGTGATTGGCATAATTCTGTCAGTTCATCTTCAGCCTAAACGGCCCGATCAATTTTCTTCAAACTTGGTACATAGTGGTTTTTGGTGAATATGCCCACACGTTTTTAAACTTTTTTTAGGACCAAAAATAACGGTACCTGCCATAAAATTTTGTTTGCAATTTTAAACTATCGTATTTTTCTCAAAAACGGCATAACAACTTTTCCTTAAAAAAATTCAATAAATGACTTTTAGTAAAGGCTTACTTTGGGTAGAAAACCATTTTCCGAAAAATTATTATTAATGGTACCCCCCAAAGAACCATTATTTTAATTTTTGATTTTCTTCAAAACGGTGTGACTGATTTCAGTAATTTATTTTTATACAGAGGCTTCTAAAAACTATAAATACTTGTGTGTACTTAAATTAAAAAAAAAATCCTTGGATTTTTAAAAACTATTTAAAAATTTTTTTGAATAACAAAATATTCGAAAACGATTATTTTCAAAAACAATACTTAAGAGTTTTTTTAAATTAAAAATGAAAAAAATAACGGTACCTATACCTTCCATACAAAAGTTAAAAAACCGGAAAGGAAAACATTTTTCGTTTCTCAAAATAACTCCTACGATTTTGATTAAACGTTTGCCATATAATAAAATTAATACGATCAACTTCAAAAAATTATACAATTTTCCACTTAGCAACAATTAATAGCACCTGTCATAGAACGTGTTTTTATTTTGAATTTTTTCATTATCAGCTCAACGGATTTAAATAATTTTGTATATACAAATTTCAGTTAAGATAAAATAATATGGCATATCAAAATTTTCAACAAAAAAGTTTTTGAATTTTTAAAAAAAGTAACAAATTTTTTTTGAAAATTCGATGCACAACATATAAATACTTAAGATTCGCATGCCAAAAGTTTTCCTTGAAAATGTTTTTAAGAATTTTGTATTTAAGAAATTATTTAAAAAAAAAAACTGATAGGAAGGCAGGATCAGAGGATTGTTCCAGGCAAGACCTTGAAGAGCAAAGCGAACGAAGTGACGCTGGACGCTCTCGATTCTGGGAATGGGGAATGTGAATAAGTTCATAAGGGGACCAAACTTGAGAAGCGTATTCAAGAATTGGACGAACAAAGGATATGTATAGAGATCGAGTTACATAAGGGTTAGAGAATTTCTTTGACCATCTTTTGACTAGCCGACCAGTGAATTCGCCTTGAGAATGATATCATCTATATGAGAGAAAAAATTAAGCTCCAGGTCAAATATTATGCTAAGATCACCAATATTATCAACGGCGGGTATGGGATTTATGGAGAGGGGATTTATAACGTTTACGTGTGAAAGTGATTGATTGCGAGTTTTAAGCTCCAAGCTATTTTTAAAACATTAAACTGAAAACTGTCTAGGCTATGTTGAATATAGGAAGATTCATGTGTCTATAAAATAGTCTTGAAAAACTTTGTATCATCAGCATACAGTGCAATAGAAGAATGTTTCCTTTTTAATATCGTTAATAGCAAGGATGAAAAAAGTGGGCCTAGGTGGCTGCCTTGGGGGACACCGGAGGTAGCTAAGAAAGAGCAAGAGGTGACGGTTTAAAAGCGAACGCTGTATAATAACTATTATCTAGGTAGGAAGAGATCCATTTTAACAAAGAAGTTTAAGTTTAAAGGTAAACTATGTTAAGAAAAACAACTATTTTTGATTTTTTTTCTGTAATTACCTGCTTATTTCAAAAGTTCTTAAATTCAAAGCAACTGGAATATAAGAGCAAGTAAGTGCGAAAGATTATTAAATTAATATGACTTTCCTCAAATATATAAACAACTTTTATAGGAAGGTTCTTTTTTTATAATACAATTTCTATGTATATACTACTAAAATAAATCAGCTTAGTAAAGGATTTAGTATCGGTTTGATTAAAATGAATGCATAAGTTCCGTTTCGCTATATATCTACTACAACTCAGTTTGGCATTGACTTTAGCTGAGCGTACAGTGTGTTAGTTATTTTCCAGTCAAACTGAATTCAATAATTGGAATTTAATAAAACCCCAAACAAAACTGTAAAAAAAGGGTGATTTTAGCTCATTTGATCGAAATTAACTTTTTCGTTGAAATTTAGTTCTTCCCCATTTTTTCCAGACCATATGAAATGTCAAATTACATTGGAGGTATCTACGATGTTTATGGATTAAAAAACCTTTGAGAATACGAAATTTTCTAGTTTTCTTACAGCCTATGAAAAAAATTATTTTTAGGAAAATTGGGTCACTCTCGTCGCGAAAATAAAAAAATAATAATAAAATTAAACTAAAACATGCGAATATTATTTACTGTTTTTTTTAACATTAAATAGATGTTATTTTATATAATAAATGTTAATTGAAATTCACAAATTAAAAACGAATGCAAAAACCATCACATAAAAGCAACTCAAAATGGACTGGATCCAGGTGTTTCAAACACAAAAGCATTAAATCTTTCATCAATTTATCATCACTGTTGTCACTCCTATATAGCTATATATATATTTAATAATTCAGCTATTGTAAATTTTAATGTTTTTTTTTTTTTTGCGATATTATACAACCTTGGAATTATGTTTATAAGGTATACATCAAATAACACAATGCCTTTTATACCAATCTGAGTCTCATATAACTTATTTCAGTTTTTTTTTTTTAAGTTTAATTGATATTCAGCCCACGAGTGTTTTTTTTTTGTTGTTGTTGTTTGTTTATAATTTTTACTGTGGGTATCTACATAAGTGTCTATATTTCCAGTTCATAAAAATCTATTATGAAGGGCCAACTTCTAGTAACAGCAGCAACAGCAAAAATACCCATTAACACACCATTTACCCGCAGTTTTCTATAACGCATAGCTAGATGAAAAATCCATTAATATCAAATGACTTTGACAGTACTGACAGCCATAGAGAGATGATGATGAAATATAATGTCGACTCATCTGACATTCATTACTTACACCTAACACAGTGGCGCATCCATGTGATATGAAGAGGAGCAATTATTAATCTTTAAACGGTTTATTAATGTTAATAATGAACTCGTCCTTTATATATAACAACTCAAAGACTGATACTGCTTATACATTATCATATAGGAAAAGAACTGTAATAGATTTTAAATATTTATTTGATTCTTCCTGCAGTTTTAAGGATAAATGGGTGTTTTGGGAAGTTGTTTTCTTCTTTGTTTATCGAAGCGTTATAACAGTTATTTCTTATACATTATTATTTTATTAGAAAGAACAATTACTGAAAAAAAGTAAATTCGTGAAATTGAGTTACATCCGGTTGTCTTTTTAGAAAGATGTAGAGACTGGATTTGGATGGCTTCTAGCCACGAATGGTATTTGTGGCTGCCCCTTCATGAAATTGTTTGGCCTCTTCTTCGTTGATAGAAATAATTCTTTCATCTATTAGTGCTGTCACATTAAAATATCTTGACTCTGGGTGTCCTTTTTAGTCTAATAGTATAAGACTTAGCAACGTTTTCGAGAAGTCATTTTAGAATGGCTGTTTTTTGTTTATATATTTATACTTTGTGCGTTCTTACTACTTACATTCTGGGCTCTCCACTCGTAAGAAATGTTTCAGCCATTTTTATAAAGGTTGTCGAAAAACCTAAGTGCAATTTTCTCCACTCATAGTTGACTTATAGAATTTTATTCAATTATTGTTTAATTTTGTATGTCAAAATATCGTTAAATTGTTGCATACAAACATTTTTTACATCTCTTTCCAATGAAATAATAATAAAAACAGAAATGTTTCCCGATGTACTTCCTCTAGCTAGGAACTGACAAATCCTCCAAGAGTATCTATACTTGTTATGAATAAGTGCTTATCATCTTTCCGTTCGGACTGGGAAAAAAATTGCAGGTAGCTTCCATTCCTGCCAACAATACGCACAAAGGAATGGTTGAGAGTTGTAAGCCCCTAGGTCTTGGTTCAGTTTAGGGATTCTTTTGACGTTTATTTTGAATAGCAAATATTGATAAGAAATCCCAAAAGGTACCATGGAAAAAGTCGACTTCATTCATTATTTCAGAAACTACCAAAGCCCTAAACTCGGGTTATGGCTATTCTTAAAACGACCACGAGGTGTAGTAAACATAATTGTACCAGCCAAGCACCAAAGATAAGTTTTCTTGAAGAATAGTATTTTTTGATGGTAAGCTTCACGGGTGAAAAGATTTAAGTCCTCTCGGCTATCTATCCTACTCACGTAACTGCTTGTTTCTTTGGTTTCTCCGCGTAGGGTAGGTTTATTCATCAGGCAAAAGTGCTTACATAATATCATGCAAAATAAAAAGTTGCAAGAGCTATTTTGGAAATTATTGGAATTTTTTTTTGAGATTTGTAGATTTTTACCAAACAAAATATTGGTATTTAGAATTTTGCCCATGGGATTACATTCCCCATTGACATTTATCCATTTTTGTTGGGGTTTTTTCCGATTGAAATTTTGTTTTTCGGGGTAAAAGGGTACCTTCCAAAAACATAGCTAGCATTTAAGCTGGTGATTTGAAAGAAAAAAATGTGGGTACTACATACTCTTAATTCAGCGCGGTCTACGTACTGCTTAAATGCATAAATCCTACAAAAACATTCAGAATAAAAAGAAAGATATTTGAATTTCCTTTGAAAATATTTAAGCATTTACTATCTTGTTAGTTTCTATCATGGTAGTTTTCTATCATAATAGTTTTCTATTGTGATAGTTTTCTTCCATGATAGTTTCCTATCATGGTAGTTTTCTCTCATGAAAGGTTTGGCTTGGGACCCTTGGCACCTCATATATCAAGTTTTCCAATAAGAGCGCTACAAAAGTTTTTTTAAATAAAACAAAAACGGTTTTGGATATCAATGAAATTCTTTATTCCTGTAAAAGTTCGTTGTATGGAACTCAATTTCTTTTGCATGCCCACCACGGACACGCTTGCAGAAGTCCAGACGATGAACCCAATTTTCGACGGTTTGCAAGCATAAATCGGCCGATACTGCTGCAATTCCACGTTCCATATTCGTACGAAGTTCATCAATCGTTGCTGGCTTGTTGGCATAGACCATAGACTTGACGTAGCCCCACAGGAAATAGTCTAACGGCGTCAAATCGCATGACCGAGGCGGCCAAGCGACTGGACCATTTTGTGAGATAACACGTTCTCCAAACTTGGTTTCCAATAAATTTATTGTGACATTCGCTGTGTGGCTAGTGGCGCCGTCCTGTTGGAACCACATGTCCTCCTTCCAAGTCCATATCATCCAATTGGGGCCAAAAATGTTCGGTTATCATTAATCCCCATTCACAGTAACGTGCTGGTCTTGATCATCACGGAAGAAGTACGGCCCAATGACGCCGCCGGCCCATAAACCACACCAAACCGTAATTTTTTCGGGATGCAATGATGACTCATGGAGTACGTGTGGATTGCTGCCTGACCAATACCTCAAATTTTGTTTATTGACGAAGCCATTCAGCCAGAAATGAGCCTCATCATTAAAGATGAGCTCAGCCCATTTCACGAACATACGACGCTTCTGGTGGTCAAGCGGCTTCAGTTCTTGCGGATGCAAGCCAAGATCTTTTCGCAAAATTCGCCACAACGACGTCACAGAGATGTCCAATGCTTGAGAGCGACGTGTGAGAGACACATTTGGTCTTTTTGCAACTGAAGCCTCAGCGGCAGCAATATTCTCGACACTAAGGGCACTTCTTTGTCTCACTAGCACGGGAACATTTTGTACTGTGCCTGTGGATTCAAATTTTTTTCGACTCGTTGTTGGCTCGTATATCTTTCCATCATGAAATGGCAAACCTTACTGAAGAGAAATGTCAAAAGAGCGGCAAGAAATATGGCGTCGTTTGCTGTGTCTGTCGCTCTACTTTTGTAGCGTCCCTTTTGAAAACCCCTTTATTATGGGAAATTTTATATTTGAGAATGCCATCTAATTGCTCAGAAATGGTCAACTAGTCCTAAAAATTGGTCAGCCCTAGATAACTTGTAATAAAGTTTTAAATTTTCTCAAGGTCACTCAAGGTCACGCGTGATTTCTGGCACCACATTTGAGAGAAATTTACAAAAAAAAGTATCATTCGAAAGATCTTTAGATCGTGATTAAAGTTAAACTATTTACACTCTTTGGTCAGCCATAGTTTTTTTTTAATAAATTTTCAAAATTCGTTTCAAAGTCACAAGCAAAACTCTTGGCACCTCATTTGGATCATTCCAAAAAATTTAGTATGCCATTTGAAAGCCCACTTAAAAATCGCGTGTGACCCTGAAAAAAAAAGCTTTTAAAATCGTTAAAAAAAATTTATAGCTGACCGATTACTAAAACTAGCTGACTTTTTATGTGTATATACCTGAATGCCTTTCAGGTGGTATTAATTTTTTGCAAATTTCCCATAAATGAGGTGCCAAAAATCACAATGTCTTTGAATTGTTTTTTTTTTTAATTCATTGAAAATTTATTAAAAAAATAAGTATGATTAACTTATTACTGAAAATAGCTGACCTTTTATGACCATGAAATGGGTTTTCAAATGCCATACTTAATTTTTTGGAATGGCCCAAAAGAGGTGCCAAGAGTTTTTTTGAGACCTTGAAACGAATTTTGAAAGTTCATAGAAAAAAAAGTATGGCTGACCAATCACTGTTAATAGTTGACCTTTTATCACGATCTAGAGAACTTTCGGATAGAATACTATTTTGTTAATTTACCTTAAAAGTGGGACCAGAAATAGCACGTGACCTTGAGTGACCTTGAGAAAATTTAAAACTTTATTACAAGTTATCTAGGGCTGACCAATTTTTAGGACTAGTTGACCATTTCTGACCAATTACTGACCTATTAGATGGCATTCTCAAATATAAAATTACCCATATATGTATATGAGGTGCCAAAGGTCCAGAGCAGAAAAGTCTCTATAATGATAGATTTCTCGTTTGATAGTTTTGAATCGTGATAGTTTTCAATCATGGTAATTTCCTATCATAATAGTTTTCTATCATGAGAGGGTTATATCATGTTAGTTTTTTAGCATGATAGTTTTTTATCATGACAGTTTTTTATAATGATAGTTTTATCGTATGATAGTTTTTGATCGAGATAGTTTTCTATCATGATCGTTTTCTATTATGACAGTCTTCAATCATGACATAGGTCTCTACTTTTTTGTACAGTGGGACTCTGACGTTTTTCATATATGACAAAAAGTATTACTTTTTGTACTTTGTTTTCCTTTTTCTTTCATTCTTTTATGTAAAATGTATAGATTTCGTTTTTCCCAATTTCCCAAGAAATGGAAAAGTGAAAATGTCACCTTTAGTTCTTAAACCACTGAAGGACACCAATAACAGTTGCTCCATTTCAAATCCTCAAATTTTTCATTTGGTGTATTTTTGTATTATGGAGAAATTCTTTGACTCTTCCGATTGGCCTATATTCTGAGAAAAGAAAATTAGAACCTATAAAGAGATACTGCGAGTATATGATTGAGCCGTTTATTTTAAATAATGTGTCTTTAATAGTAGCCTTAACACGTCCCCCCCCCCCCCCCAAGCACTGTCAAATCCTAGATTACCTTCTGCCCATCAGTATACCTATACCGACCTTTTGTTTATGATTGCAAGTAAAAATCTTTCCAGATGATTTGATTTCTCTTCAAATTCAGAGATTTGAATTCCAGATGATTTGATTTTTCTTGAAATTCAGAGAGAAAAAAAATTCCTTGCAATTTATCAAATTACCAGATTGTCTCTTCGCGATAATATTCGCCACTCAACGTGATTGAGTGATTGAAAGATAAAATTGATAAATTCTAAATATCACACAACACCCAAATTCAAATATCAAAAGTTGTAGTTGTTTTTGCCTTAATGTGTCTAGACATCACATCGACCAAAATAAAACAAAAACATAAACTTATCCAAGTGAATATTATTCAAATGACGGAATCAAACAGCTTTTAAGTGAATCCAATTTAGTTGAAATGACCAATCGGATTAGAGGCATGATTTCATGCTTCTCAGCAAAATTTTCACTCTCACCGTGTCTAAGATATATGGTTACACTTGGGTGAAACGTTTAAGCTGCTTCAAGATATCCGTTTAAATTGGAACTTCAATGGTGGTAGATATAAACGTAAACGTAAACGCGTTCAACGTACTCACTCTCTATTCAATTCTGTTCTGTGTTCCGCATCGGACGCTCGCGCTGTCTTTTTTCGTACCGGCTGCTGCCACGCTGCTTAGTAAGAGCTGGTAATTTTTTGTTAAAACCACTGACGTGTTTTGTAACTAATCGACTTACGGTCACTTCGCAGTGGTCTTCGTCATCGTCCCTAAGATATGTATGATGTGACAGGACCACCCTGCAGCAACCTCTCTTGGAGAGATGGTAATTCAATCCGACTAAGTGATCGTGACGATGATGTTGATGGTATGTTGCTTTTTTTTATATTCCATCTGATCAAAGTTTTATATACAAAAGGACACTCAATATGTAGAATCAGTTAAGTCCATGCACTTTTCAAACTGAAGTTGATGCGATTACACAATTGGTGATAATTTGTTCCCTCTCTTAAAAGGATGTAGGTTTTATGAAAGGATAGGAGTGCGTATTTAAGAGGTTGGTTTATGCAACAAAGTTTAGTGGACCCTTTTGTTGATGTTGTTTTTATCAAATAGGTCCCTTCAGTGCCTAAAGTAATTGACAATCCAGCCGTCCTACAGCCAGAAGGAAGAAATCGAAAATACTATTTATATTTTTTTTTGTTCTCATCAACAAATGAAGATCTTCTTAAAATATAACTCATCTTTATGTTAAAATGTTTAATCACTTATGATGCGCCGAAGCCGCCACCACGTCGCCACACTGCTAGGTTGCGAAATCCAAATCAAGCGTAGCTATCAAAATTCACACATCAAATTAGCTGCCTGCTTTGAGATTGAAGATCGAACACAATATTCAAAGAAATTCTGCACTCTGTGACATAGAATAGATCCTAAGTAACCGTAAGAATGCCTGTACCTATACCAAACCATAGGAACATACGCTTTACCGCAACATTACAACGATCAAAATTAGTAGTTATTATTATTTAAGCATGTTAACATTATTTGCAATGCGATCTGATTTTAATTTTTTTTTATTTATAAAACCAACACAACTTACTAGGTTGCGTCATTCAGTAGAAAAAAATACTTAAATAAAGTACCTACCTACCTACCCTGACGGAAACCAAAACCCTTTCGTCTAAAAGACAAATATTTAAACAGATCGATTGGTTTTTGTATACAAACAAAAAACAAGTAAAAAAAATTGCTTGATTTTTAATTGAGTTACTCGATCTGAAAAATTGTCGACCGCACAATCAAACCGAATGGATTGTGTTTACTATCTTGGTTTGCATTCGCTCATATTTCTATAGAAACAGCCAGTCATTCTGTGGTTCTGCTTCTGCTGATAAAGTTAGCAACGAGGACAACAATGTATCTAATATGTTGTTCTTACATAATCACGCAAGAACGATTGGATAAATTGGTATTTAAGTGCGAAAGTCTAATCCGCAGGAATAATAAATGCAACCCGAGATCGAGATGGCATTTTATGCGGCTCCAGAGGGTTTTACACACGTCATTAGATCCGCAAGGAACTTCTCAACAACAACAAAGATGGCTAATCATTGTATGGATACGAAATAATTGGCAAATAATATAATTTATGTTTACATACAATTTAATGGAAGAAACCGGGTGTTGCTACGTTTGTGGATCTCGTTCGGGATACGTGCTAACCACGTTGATGATCGTTTGCTTGAAAAGATTAGTGGCCTCTTCACCACCACAAACACCAATATAAGCTGTGGTAAGAAGTGTCAGTTGGGAGAATAACTATATGCAAAAATGTTGTCTTTTGGGGATTGATATGGCTTTTTAGAGTAAAGTTCACAATATGGAACTAAGAACCAGAACAAAATACATATACCTATATGCGCTGATATTAGGTATACTTAAAATAGGTACATCACATATGTATCCAAGCAAAAGAGAGGCTGGTTGCGACCCACACTGGTAACTTCCTATTGGTGCTCTCGGTAGCTAGAGGCATGATGTTATTTTATTATTAAAAATACCCAATTCAAAATCTTCGAAAACGTTTTCAGGTGTTTAATATGCAATCAAGTGAAGACTAAAGACAGAGATCAAAACATTGTTTAATTTGTGAGTAGAATAAAAATATTTGGGATGAAAATTTTTGTTTTACAATTTTTGGCAAAGTTTCTAGTAGATTTTTTTGGATCTGGACCTCATATATGGGAAATCTAATATTCGAGAACACCATCTAATTGGTCAGTAATTGGTCAAAAAAGGTCAACTAGTCCTAGAAATTGGTCAGCTCTAGATAATTAGTAATAAAGGCTTAAAGTTTCTCAAGGTCACTCAAGGTCACGCGCGACTTTTGGAATCTCATTTATGGGATATTTACAAAAAGAAATATATCAACTGAAAGATCGTAATAAAAAGTCAACTATTTTCAATAATTGGTCAGCCATAGTTTTTTCTATGAATTTTCAAAATTCGTTTCAAGGTCACAAAAAAGGCTTTTGGCATCTCATCTGGGTCATTCTGAAAAATTGAGTATGTAATTTGAAAGGCCACTTCACGGTGATAAAAGGTCAGCTTTTTTCAGTAATCTGTTAGCCTTACATATTTCTTTTATGAATTTTTAATGAATCTAAAAAAAATCTTGGGCATAGTGATTTTTGGCACTTAATTTATAGGAAATTAACAAAAATTGCTTACCATCTGAAAAACCTCTTGATCTATATAAAAGATCAGCTAATTTTATTGATTAAAATAAATAAATTTGGTAGCGCAACAGCTCACGGAGATCCAGGGCCTTGTGACTTACAACTCTCAACCATTCCTGTGTGCGTATTGTTGGCAGGAATGGAGGGGACCTACAATTTTTTGCCGAGTCCGAACGGCTAGATGAGAAGCACTTATTCATGACAACTATAATCCTGGAGGATTTGTCAGGTCCTCGCCAGAGGGCAAGAGGCAGTATTTCGGGAAAAAACATTTCTGTTTTTAGGTAGCAGCGGCTGGAAATAGAACCCAGACCTTCGGCATGACAGTCCAACGCACTAAACATAATGTCACGAGGTACTACTAAAGGGTGATTTTTTAAGAGGTTTAGAACTTAAAAAAAAAAAAAACACAAAAAATTCGAAAAAATGAATGAAATATTTATTTGAATCGATAGTTTGAACCTTGCAATTTAATGTTTAAAGATAATTTCATGCAAATGTTGACCGCGGCTGCGTCTCAGGTAGCCCATCCGCTGAGTCCAATTTTGGCATACTCTTTCACACATATCTGCCGGTATCTCACGAATGAATGCATGGATGTTGGCTTCCAGTGCGTCAATCGAAGCGGGCTTGTCCCTATAGACATTAGCCTTGACATACCCCCACAAAAAATAATCTAATAGTGTCAAATCGCACGATCTAGGCGGCCAATTGACCGGCCCGAAACGTGAAATTAACTGTTCACCAAACTCGCCTCGCAATTGCGCCATTGTTTCGCGTGCTGTGTGGCATGTGGCACCGTCTTGTTGAAACCACATATCATGCAAGTCAAGAACTTCCATTTCGGGCAAAAAAAAGTTTGTTATCATCGCTCGGTAGCGTTCACCATTGACAGTAACGCTGCGATTCGCATCATCTTTGAAGAAATATGGCCCAATAATGCCGCCGGCCCATAAACCGCACCAAACAGTGGCTTTTTCGGGATGCATTGGTAGCTGTTGCAATGCTTCTGGCTGATCTTCACTCCAAATGCGGCAGTTATGCTTATTTACGTACCCATTCAACCAAAAATGAGCCTCATCGCTGAACACAATTTTTCGATAAAAAAGCGGATCCTCGGCCAGCTTTCCAAGAGCCCATTCACCAAAAATTCGGCGTTGTGGTAGGTCGGCTGGCTTTAGTTCTTGCACCAGCTGTATCTTAAAAGGCTTTACGCCCAAATCCTTCCGCAAAATTTTCCACGTAATGCTGTAACAAAGGCCTAACTGTTGGGAACGGCGCCGAATCGACATTTCGCGGTCTTCTGTCACACTAGCAATATTTTCTTCACTACGCACAGTACGTAAACGTGTTAGTGGTTTAATGTCCAACAAAGTAAATTTGGTGCGAAATTTGGTCACAATCTTCCGAATAGACTGCTCAGAGGTCGAGAATGCCGACCATAAAATGGAAGCAGCGCGCGATGAACATTTCGAACCGAGCACGAATTTTGATAGTAAAATTCAATAATTTGCAAGCGTTGTTCATTTGTAAGACGATCCATTGTTAAATTGCAAACCAAACTGAAGCTGTTTGACAGTGACACAAGGTACTAAACACACGTCAGCTGTCAAAACCAGTGTTGCCAAAACCAAACCAGCTAAAACATCACCCGTTAATTTTATTGATTGGTCACCAGCATTTTCAAGGTCATTCCGATTTTTGGCATTTTGGGAAATTTGGAAAAAATTAATACCATCTGAAAGGCCCTAAGATCTGTATAAAAGATCAGCTAGTTTCAGTAATTGGTCAGCTATAGATTCTTTTTTACGATTTCTTAAAGTTTTTATTTTCAAGGTCACGAAAGACTTTTGGCACCTCATTTGGAAAATTTTATAAAAAAAGTTATAGTCTCTGATAGGTAACTAGATCATTATAAAAGGTCAGATAGTATCAGTTATTGCTCAGCCATAGATTTTTTGTTATGAATTTTTATCGTTATGCCCAAAAACGTTCGTGACCTTGAAAAAAACCCTTAAAAAATCGTAAAACAAGAGTAAAACTGAAACTAGCAGACCTTTTATAAAGACCTTAAGGCGTTTCAGGTGCTATTAATTGTTTGCAAATTTTCCATATATGAGGTGCCAAAAATCGCAATAACCTTAATTTTTTTATTTAAATTCACTAAAAATTCATTAAACAATATGTATGGTTGACCAATTACTGAAAATAGCTGACCTTTAATGACCATGAAGTGGCCTTTCAATTGAGATACTTAATTTTTTGGAATGACCCAAAAGAGGTACCAAAAGTTTTTTTTGTGACCTTGAAACGAAATTTGATAATTTAAAAGAAAAATTTATGGTTGACCAATTACTGAAAATACTTGACCTATTATCACGATCTAGAGATCTTTCAGTTGATATATTTTTTTTGTAAATATCCCATAGATGAAGTGCCAAAAATCGCGCGTGACCTTGAATGACCTTGATAACCCTTAAGCCTTTATTACTTGTTATCTATAGGGCTGACCAATTATTAGGACTAGTTGATCTTTTCTGACCAATCACTGACCAATTAGATGGTGTACTAAAATATCAAATTTCCCATATATGAGTTCACAAAGGCCCAGAGCCGGTTTTTTCGCTTTAAAAAATCACAAAACATATCAAAAATCAATTATGAACTGTGTTGAACTTAATTAACCCGAATTCAATACCAAAACAAAAATTTCAATAATTTTTGGTTAAGTTTGTTTTGGTTTTTTTTTTCACTTAAACACAATTTGTGCTCAAAAAGGCTCTTAGCGAAAAATTTTGGGGTAGTTTTGATTTTGCCCGTCTTTTATATTTTCGGGGGTGTTGAATTTGAGTCTGAGTTTGCGACGCAACATGGAAAAAAATGCAAACAATTATGCAAAAATGCATTTTTTGGGAGTTTTTCACTAATGGTTTGGAACTAACTAGCAGTTATTTGAAAATTACATCAAAGTACCATTGAAAGTATGGGTACACAATTTCCAAAACAATTTTTTGAAAAACTGTTTATGGTCATTTAACTTCTTTTTTTTTGAAAAAATGTTAATGGCTATTCTAAAGTATAAATATTTTAGTTTAAATTTTTTTTCTAATTTTATAAATACCCTTATTCACTTTCGAGAAACCATTAATTAATTAATTTGAAAAATCCATTCAATTTGTGCTCAAAAGGGGACACAAATTTGCACGCTTTTTTTATCTTTTTTTATCTTCAAGATCATCAGACCATCATGTCTTAGACAAACAAAATTTCAAGTGAAGAATACTTACCAATGGATTTTCGAAAACAGTAAAAATACGTCAATTTTCAACTAGCTTGAGTCCAATTGGATTGTCACAGAGATTTATTAGAAATTGTGTATAATTTCAATGGTTTTTTTGATGTAATTGTCGAATAACTGGTAGTTTTCGAGCCATTAGTAAAAAAAACTCCCAAAAAGTAATTTTATATATTATATAAATAATTTTTTGCATTTTTTCCATGTTGCGTAACGAAATTTTAGTCGCAAACCTCAGATTCGGATTCAGCACTCTCGAAACCATAAAAGAGCAGTAAGATCAGAACCACTCCACAAATTTCATAATAAAAATACAATATGACTGGATTATGAATATTTTCATACATTTTATAAATTATTTATTATAAATTAGTGTGTAGAATAAAATTACCCTGAAGCCAATATCAATGTCTTTTCTTAAGATATTGAGTTTTTTTTTATACACAAAATTATTATTTATATATTTTGATAGTAAGAAACCACTCATTGATCTTGTCTGCACGTATTGAAATTATTTTCTATAAAATTAAATTCCATCCGAAGTCGTTATCTTCATTCGTTCTTGAGATGTGGTGAATGAAAAAAAGCGAAAATACTTACGTACAAACACATATCTCTCTTAAAATGATTGATTCCGAGTCTAGGATGCTGGAAACGTGAAAATATTTCAACATTTTGGGGCCAATTACAAAAACTTCCAATGGGAAGTTAATAAAGAACAAACATATGTGCTTTGAAGTTTGTTGATAAAAAAAAATAAGAACAAAATAAATCAAATCGATTAATTCTAAATCAAAATAGATTAATTCTAGATTAAAATAAAGTCAAAACGAGCATTCGTATTTATTGCTTGTGATAACTGCGCATTTAAATGATTTTCTTATATTAGCCCTTATTTTCAAATGACCTTTTTTCACCTCAATCTTAAACATTCAACTACAAAAACATAACCTTAATAGAGAAAAACATGACACTACTACTGTTTCTAATAATATTATAATTGTATGTTCTAAATTAAGGTAGTAGATGTCATGTTATTTCAACATAAAATTCCCTTAAATAGAAAATTGGTCGAAATTTAGCATGACTGAAGCGTTATTTTTACCAGTAGCTATGGCTTTTTGGACGAGATCTTTTGTAAAATTTAATTTTAATTTCGTTATGAGATGTTACCTTAGACAACTTGAGATTTGCGAAGTAGTCAGCTTAGTGTATCTACATTATATTTTTAGGACACTATGCCCATAATTCTTTTTCCCTAATTCGAAATTATAAATAAAACTATGAAAAACCAGAACGACCATAATTTTAGTTGAAAATTGTTACGGATGTGACAAATTAATGTTACGTTTCGGACGAAGTATCATTTTTACAAATGAAACTAAATAAAATGTATGGGGAATGTGTGTCACCCTAGGTGTTGTAATTTTTCAATCGAAATAGGCAATAACTTATTTCAATACTTGGAAATTGAACTAAAGCCCACTTGATCGTTGTTTTATTCAAATACGCCGAAAATTCTATAAACCTAACAGCTATCTTCCACTATTTATAGATATTCAAAATTAATTGAAAAATATAATGATTTAAGTTTTAAATTGTCAATTTGTTGAAGGTGTGACACTTATTTATGAATTTAAACTATTAATTCAGGTTCAACACACATTTAATTTTCAATGAAATCTTATCTGACGGTATACGTAAATACTAGGTAAAATATTCCACAGATTTTCACAAATATTTAATTTCAACAAAATTTTATTTTCTAGTATTTAAATATATAACATTTTTTTTCGAATGTGACAGTTAACATACTTTCCAAATCAACTAACAAAACAAAAAATTTGTTCAAATGATGGAAAATACGGATCACAAACTTAAAACAGCAAATACAGGACTTTTACTCTGCTTTAGATAATATTCAAGAAAATAAATAAAAATAAACGAATACTTTATACATTTTTAATGCTTAACCGCTAACCGCTTATATAGTTTGCAACTCAAAGAATCAAAAGCAAATATACCTACTCTTACATGTGACCTCTCGTGCCCTTCTTTTAGATGTTTTGATTTATTTATTTTTTATTTGAAATCTTATTCTCCATCATTCTTCCAAAATTTTGCAATTTTTTTATCTCTTTCTTCAAAAGGTACCAAATGAAAAATATTCAACGGCTTCATTTAATTCCACACTGACGTTCGTTACCACGAACTGAAAATTCCCATCAAATTAACAATTTATTGTGAATTTTCCACTTGTTTGATTGCGAATTTGTCGAAAAGCCACAAGCCTATTTTGTTACCAATCGGTGCAAGATCGTCGCCTAAGTTGACTTGGCAGGACCACCTCGAAGTAATGTCATTCGATCCGTTCTATTATACATATAGTTGTGTAGCCAAAGTTGAAGCGTCCAATGATCGGAGGAAAACTTGTTTGTTGGTGCATGTGCACACTGCCTTGACGCTGGTTGACTGTTAAAAAAAAAATTAAAATTATACAAAAAGAATTAAAAAAATATATTTATATCATTTTTTTGTTGTTGTATAGTGTGATAGGTACACTTGGCTGACAATGGCTTTGCGCTTTATACACATTTAACGTTTATACCTCAATATTTTGAGTCGATGGAATGTTATGACATCGTTCCACTTTTTTGCCTTAATTCAATACGTGCGACAGAAAAATTCATCAATGACATGAAGAATTGGAGTTGAAGTCGTGTGGTATAAAGAGACGAGAGTAACAGAAAAAAAAATAAATAAACAAAAACTAACTGCCAGGAAGAAGCCCCTCATTTGAGTTGGACACTTTTGGGATGATGAAATATCAAGACAAGAGTATCTGTATTTTGTATAGAGGTTAAGAATTAAGATTTCACAGTCTGGTGGAGGTGAAGACTTTTGGCGCGATTATTTTTTTTTCAGATATCTTTGAGTTTGGGGTTCAGAAATATAATTCGATTGACAGTGTTTTTTGTGGAAATTTAAAAATATTGAAATTTAATAAAATTGATGAAAATAATATAATTAAAATAATACAAAATGGTTGCAAACAAATCTCCACACAGAAAAGACCATCTTGCTAGATGTCGCATGAAACCCAAAATTTGTTTATCAAAATGCAGATCTACCCCAAATTAAATCCAGCAGAATACTGCAAGAGGCTAGCAATAAAAGGCTTCTAATAATACACATCCGTACATGTGAGGTTAGCAGAGCTACTTTCACCCACGCAAATGGCACCTTGACAGTAATTTTCAGTTCACCAAATAAGGGAGTAATCGAGTGACCTGCTAACTTCACGATGAAGTTTGCAAGCAGGTCACACAGTGTATCTCAGCAACCAAGCATGCTAGGAACTTGTAGTTAGGCTCCAAACTAGCAGTTTTTTTTGCATTTTAACGATAAGCTAAGTCGAAAATTTGAGGTCCTCAATTAAAAAAAAAAAAAATTAAATTTTGAAGTACAAAAAACTGCTACTTACTTCTGGTTCCTAGCATACTTGGTTTCTAAGATAAACGATGTGACCTACTTACTTCATATTGAAGTCAATTTTGGGAAATTTTTCAAATTAAGGACTCTAAATGTTGAACCTAGCCTATCGTAAAAATGCAAAAAAACTGCAAACCTTACTACAAGTTCCCAGCATGTTTGGTTCTTGAGATACGAGTACACTATATGACTGCTTGCAAACTTCACCGTGATGTTAGCAGGTCATTGGATTACACCCTTATTTGGCGAACTGCAAAATCGGGAATAGAAATGCAAGGTCCTATTTGCGTGGATGAAAGTTGCTATGCCAACTTCACAGACGTAGAAAATAGTTTCGAAAGCCATATGTTTCAAAATACGCATTTAACAACTTAATTTCTTGGGACCAATGGTTGGAAAACTTTTTGAAACTTAAAAGAAAAAAAATACCAGAATTAGGAGGGAGGTTGATAATTTCCAGAAAGACAATGAATTTAGATAAACTACAAAAATCTTTGACTGTGATATGAAATGTGGTCCGAAGAGCCTAGCTATAGGGAAAGGTGAAAATCAATTTTATGGCTAACACGATGAGCTTCGAAGTATAGGTGCACTGTTTAATCACTAAGGCCACAGTCAGTAGCGTATACAGCTTCACTGCTTGGGGGAGGGGGTCAAACCGACAAAAAATTACTCAAATCAGTACTTAAGAAAATATTAATTAAAAGACTGGTGCACGATTTTTTTCGATTTTAGGTTTTTCTTGGAATTAAGTTCCGCTGGTCTCACAAATATTTCCATTTTTTAATTTTAAAGGCCTGGGAACTGGGATTGAAATTTTGTTTTGCAAAATTTTACTTTCAAAATACTGTTTAAATAATTGTGGCGCTCTTTTATTTTTCCTTTCCTCTGTGCAAGACATTATCTTCCGTGAAATACCAAAATTTTGAACGGCTGAGTTTTGAAACCAGATTTCTTACCCACACCTGATTTTAATTATGACATTTTGGGGACGTGCCTCGGAAATAAGTATTTATTTTTATATTTAAAATTCGTTGAGCATTGATCAATTATTAAGAAAATCAATATTATTGATGGCCTTGATTTCTTAAAATTATTTTTTTTATCGACTTTAGAACGAATTTAAAACATCAATATCAAAAATATTACTTTCCAATTATATAAAAATAAAATAAATAAACTTTGAGGCGCAACAGCTCATGAAGAACCAGGGCCTAGTGACTAACAACTCTCAACCATTCCTGTGTGCGTGTTGTTGGCAGGAACGGAGGGGACCTACAATTTTTTGCCGAGTCCGAACGGCTAGATGAGAAGCACTTATTCATGACAAGTATACTCTTGGAGGATTTGTCAGTCCCTCGCAAGAGGCAGTACCTCGAAAAAAAACATTTCAGTTCTTAGGTGGCAGTGACCGGGAATCGAGCCCAGACCTTTGGCATGACAGTCCTACGCACTAACCATTATGCCACGAGGTACTACAACCTTTCCAACCTTTATTTGAAGTCAAGAAAAATCTCCGTTAATCAGGTCAAGTGAAATTGTGTCAGAATATCAGCTGATTATAAATTGTCACTAAACAGAAAAGTCAATATTATTGTTTTGTGATTTATTTATGATTTTGCATGCTTATTTGTAATACTTAGTGGGAAGAAACTTTAATTATTTCGAAAAAGGATATTGAAAACTAACGGGTGATTTTTTAGCTGGTTTGGTTTTGGCAACACTAGTTTTGACAACTGACGTGTGTTTAGTACCTTGTGTCACTGTCAAACAGCTTCAGTTTGGTTTGAAATTTAACCATGAATTGTCTTACAAATGAACAACGCTTGCAAATTATTGAATTTTACTATCAAAATTCGTGCTCGGTTCGAAATGTTCATCGCGCGCTGCTTCCATTTTATGGTCGGCATCTTCGACCTTCTGAGCAGTCTATTCGGAAGATTGTGACCAAATTTCGCACCAAATTTACTTTGTTGGACATTAAACCGCCAACACGTTTACGTACTGTGCGTAGTGAAGAAAATATTGCGGCCGTATCAGCTAGTGTGACAGAAGACCGCGAAATGTCGATTCGGCGCCGTTCCCAGCAGTTAGGCCTTTGTTACAGCAATACGTGGAAAATTTTGCGGAAGGATTTGGGCGTAAAGCCTTTTAAGATACAGCTGGTGCAAGAACTAAAGCTAGCCGACCTACCACAACGCCGAATTTTTGGTGAATGGGCTCTTGGAAAGCTGGCCGAGGATCCGCTTTTTTATCGAAAAATTGTGTTCAGCGATGAGGCTCATTTTTGGTTGAATGGGTACGTAAATAAGCATAATTGCCGCATTTGGAATGAAGATCAGCCAGAAGCATTGCAACAAATACCAATGCATCCCGAAAAAGCCACTGTTTGGTGCGGTTTATGGGCCGGCGGCATTATTGGGCCATATTTCTTCAAAGATGATGCGAATCGCAGCGTTACTGTCAATGGTGAACACTACCGAGCGATGATAACAAACTTTTTTTTGCCCGAAATGGAAGTTCTTGACTTGCATGATATGTGGTTTCAACAAGACGGTGCCACATGCCACACAGCACGCGAAACAATGGCGCAATTGCGAGGCGAGTTTGGTGAACAGTTAATTTCACGTTTCGGGCCGGTCAATTGGCCGCCTAGATCGTGCGATTTGACACCATTAGATTATTTTTTGTGGGGGTATGTCAAGGCCAATGTCTATAGGGACAAGCCCGCTTCGATTGACGCACTGGAAGCCAACATCCATGCATTCATTCGTGAGATACCGGCCGATATGTGTGAAAGAGTATGCCAAAATTGGACTCAGCGGATGGGCTACCTGAGACGCAGCCGCGGTCAACATTTGCATGAAATTATCTTTAAACATTAAATTGCAAGGTTCAAACTATCGATTCAAATAAATATTTCATTCATTTTTTTGAATTGTTTGTGTTTTTTTTAAAGTTCTAAACCTCTTAAAAAATCACCCGTTATATGATTAGTAACATTTATCCGTTTTGTATTAGATTTGCAAATTTTATGCTTGATTTTCTAATACCCTGTAACCACCCCCCTGTATATGCAGTGGCCCAAGTTGTGGACTGCAACACTTTGTTTTTTTTTTTAATAGCCTTGAATAAAGCTTTCGACTTCTATGTATCTTTTTTTCGACTTCAACAAAAACAAAATGAGTTAGCTTTTTTGGATGTTAGAATTCATCGTGAAAAAGACCACCTGGCTTCCCTTATGAACTCATAAGAAGTTTAATACAACGATTCAAAACTAAGGTTAATCCTGAAACTCCAGCAAATAGTGCAATAGATTGCGTTTATAAAAGCATTGTTTATGTTCCAACATTAGTTGCAAATTTCAAGCAAGTTGTCATCAACAGCTGCTGAAAAAATGTAACATTAGCATTTAAGTAACATTACACACTTGTCTCTGTTTTCACAACATTGAAACCGAAAACCGAAAGGAAAAAAAAACCGATGTTATCTACAAAATCAACCGCAAAGGCAAAGATGACAAAACTGCAACTTTTGCTATGTGGGTACAACAAAGCAGTTTCTGCGACAGAGAATGGCAAAAATTCCGTCAAGACAGCACTGGCGAACCATTGTGTTCAAACCAACCATCAGCCAGATTTTGATGAAGTTGAAATCCTGCAAACGGAGAGACATTTTAACAAAAGATATACCCTGGAAGCTGAACACATTCTCAAAAACAACAACAACATGAACAGGAAACCAGACACGCAAAACATTTCTGCAGGGCAAATCATAATATCACAAGACTGATCTTCTTGCCATAGTAATTAATTTATTAATTTATTTTTGTTTTCTTTTAAAGTTTGCAAAAATCTATTTTTTTTCTTTTCATAAACAAAATTCTATTTTTTATTTCTTAAATTATGTCGAAACGTTGGGACAGTAAATGGAATTACTTATAGCCGAAAAAGAACCAGATTTTTCACCCACAAAATCAAATAGCATATTTCCACATCAAAATAGTGTTTTTTTTTTTTTTCACAAACCATATTTAAATCGTTTAATTTATTTATGACCCAGTTTTGAAAGTAGCAGAGATACCTACCTACTTAAGGTACACCTAATGAAAATAATTGCTTTATGCAGTTTTTGATTTAATTAATTCATTTAAGTTTAACGAAGAGTTCACTCTCTTAAAAGTTGCATTGTTCAATCGTTTGTGTTCTACATTCCATGGTTTTTCAATACAATATACCTACAGTCCTACCACACATGTAACATGTAATGTACCTACTTAATTTAACAGAATTAATAAGTACTTGAAGAGATCTGCTTCACACGGCTATATTCCATCAGCCATATAAGAAGATGTCCAATTAGCAAATTAAAATGCGAAACGAAGCTAATAACTCCATTGCCGACCCGATTTCACGTGGAAATCTCTTACAATCTTTGTACAAATTCCTTTTAGAAAATACTCGTAAATATTCTTAATTCACACTGCGCCATCGCCATCTTTATAAACATTGCAAGTCATGTCGACAGATCACGAATTAAATCATGAGGCACTTTTCCACGATTTTACCGTTCACAATTCATTAGGAAAACAATAATCAGCAAGTGCAACACCCCCTGCTCTTAAAGCATAACAGTCACCTCATATAGAATTAGATCCACTTTACATTTTTTTTGTTGTAGATTGCATTTATGCGCCTTTGGATTTCTGGTTTTATGATAATTATATAAAAGTGCATTAAGTATGATATTATGTGCGCATCAATATAATTTTCACATAACTACCGTCACTCCCACCCACCGCCACCGCTGTGCTGACTGTGCCTCCCAGGCGCCATTGCTATGCTGATGTACATATGTTGTGAAAGCCAGTCATGAGGCCAAAGACAAAGGAGGCTAATTGCTCACTGGGAAAAAGTAACGTTTTTCAATTAGTATATAAGCTGCAACTGGGGCAATGATGGTTGCTTCCAACCCGATGTTGAATTAATTACTCAGCTCCCGGAAGAATCTGTGGAATTGAAAGTAATTAAATTTAAATAAATATCTATAGAAGAATTATCTTTCAATTATAAATTTCACAGGAAAATAAAATTAGGTTTTGGGATTCTTATAAATATTAAGAACACCTCAATGGATTTTTTTTTATAAATAAGTTACAAATTTGTTAGTATTAGACTGTATTTACTTAAGACATTTGTTTATACAGTATTAAGTCCTACGAAAAAAGTTCGTCCACTGGTGAAACTGAAACTTGTAAAATATATAGGATTCTGGTTTCGCATTCGAAATATCGTATACAAAAATCCAGCTTTTCATAATCTCGCAATTCAGAAATGCTGCAATAATGAAATTTTCGTAAATCAAGATCTTGAAAATTTTAATTGCATTGCAAAATTAAATTTTTCGAAAATTCAAATAAGCAAATTTGTTTGTTGCGATGCATTTAAATTTTATGAGATTTCCTTCCTTACGTAAGACTACCTACATTTGGCCCAAATTGTTATTCAGAATTGTTTTTGTTCATTTTTAAATTGTTATTAAGAGCAAGAAACAGAACATAATAATTTTATACACCAGTTTTAATGTCGGGTTAATTGTATTTATTGTTAAGAATACGATTTGGATAACTATAAAAGCTTGAGAGAAAGATTTTCGTTTCCGAATTTTTATTTGTTCGTAAGATTTTTTTTTGGTGTGGAACTCCGAGCGATACTACTGTGAGATTTGGATTTAAAAATTTTGATTTGCGAGATTTTAGGTGCCTTATCTTGGCGAAAACTTTATGGTGGAATTAAAAAATTTTAATATATGAATATTTACCTAATTAAATGCTAATTTGTTGGTCAAACCCAAAATTTTGTAGCTCGTGTACTTTTCGAGTTATTCAATTTTCCGCTAAAATAAGTCTGAGGACAGCGGTAAAAATCTAAAATACATAATTAGAATTTACTTTTTTTTAATTCTGTTAGGGCCCAAAATTGTAGCTTTTTAAATGCTTATTTGATGCCCAAAAAGTTATTTGTTATTAACAATTCAAGTTTAAAAAAGTGCATTTCCGGTTTCACCAACATAGGCTCGGAAAAAGGCCAGTGAAATCTTAAAAAAATTTGATTTTCAAATATTTTTGTTTCCAAATTTTTTAAGATTATTTCATGTTTATTTGTTGCTCAAACCAAATTTGAAACTTTAATTCCAAATAAACCGTTAGAGCTACAAATTTTTGGTCTGAGCATTAAAGTAGCAAGAAAAAAGTTACAAATTTTTGCAAAACAAAATATTTGAAATTCAGTTTTTTAAGATTTCGCTGGCCATTTTCCGAGCCGATATTGGTGAAACCGGAAATGCACTTTTTTAAATGAGAGTAAAATTGTTAGTAAAAAATTATCCATAAGAGATCCTAAATTAATTTTTGAGCAACAAATAAGCATTTAAAAAGCTACATTTTGGGTCTTAACAGAATTATGATTTTTGGATTTTCGTCCGCTAACTTCAGTCTTATTTTAGCGGAAAATTGAATAACTCGAAAAGTACTCGAGCTAAAATTTTTTGGTTAGAGAAAAAAATTAGCATTTAACTAGCTACAAATTCAGATATCAAATTTTGTTGATCCCCCGCCATAAGGTATGGCTTTGACATGCTATAACTTCAAGACAAATAAACCTACAGAGCTCTTTTATATCTCATTTTTATATTATTTGACTGCCTTAATGTTATTATTTCATAATCTTGTCCTAAATGGAAATTTAATCGAGTTGATGAATAACAACCAAATCACTTTTTATTTCAAGATGACGGTCTTCCCCTTGCCCAGGGCCGCCAAAAACTAGATTTTATAATGAGAAGATGAAGCCAAACACAAATTGTACAAACAATTTGACCAATCGATTAATGAAATTTTAATAATTTTTTTTAACAAAAAATGGTCCACCGTAAAGTTCTTAAATGATTTTCTCAGAATCTCTTGATTGTATGAAAAAAGTACGTTAATCTCTTTTGTGTAGAATTACTTAAGCTATATCACATTTATACAAAAAAAGACTGATAGTTTTCGAGATATTAAGAAAAAACAGAATTTTACCCCTCCCGTTAAAAGTGTAGCTAGGAAATTCTTAAACTCCAAAGTAAAGCTCTCCACCAAAATTAAACTTTGTCGGAATTTTTTAAAGGGAAATTCTAATTTTCCTGAGATAACACAGGACAGATCTGCTTTGACAACAAAACGTCTTAAAACATACCTTAGAAAGCTTATAGATCAAGAAAGACTTACAGGATTAGCGTAAATATAAATTCATCTACCTGTTTTGTGCACCTACATATTTGCTGCACAGAAGTTCAGAAGATTGAATTTCAGCTAATGGGCTGTACCTTCATACCAGAGTTGGGAAGTAATGATACAAAAAAAAGTTCAATTTCAATTACTTGTATTTGAAATCTCCGAACATTTGTTCGATTACTTTTGAATGAAATTGAAGAAATTCAATTACTAATTACAAGTAATTGAAAAGTGCCAGTTACTTGTAATTCAATTACATCAATGTAAATGAAAACAAAAGTAATCATCAAGAAATATTTAATGATTACTTTTTTCAGGAATCATTACACAAAATTTAATTAATTACTATAGATACCTTCAGTATTAAAACTCTGTACGTGTGTTGTTTTAAAATTATTAACATATATTTTTACATACTTTCATCAGGTTTTGTATTAACTGCCGTCTTTTAAATAATTACCTTTTTGAAAAATTAAATTAATTAATACAAAATGGACAAATTTCTCGTTGTGTTTTTGTCTATTTATATTAGCTAAGTAGTTAGAATATTTTTTTACTTTTATTTGTATTATTTGTATGTTAAAATAGAAAAAACATGTAAATAAATACAGCCCAGGTAATGAATTACCTTAAATGTAATTAACACAGTGCCTTCAATTACTTCCAAAAACCAAATACTATTTTCAATTACATGTAATTTGTAAGTAATTTTTTTCAATTACAATGACAAGGAATGGAGTTTTTAAATCACAATTAAGTGTAATTGTAATTGAGAAAAGTTCAATTACTAATTAAATGTAATTGAAATGGAAGTTGAAATAAATTACAAAGAGTAATCGTTGTTTCCCAACTCTGCTACATACTATGTTATTTAATTTTTAAAATATTGATCACACACAAAATGTTGAACTTTTTTTTATTAATTAACTCCCCCACCAAAAAAAAATAATTGTCTTGCGACGGCCTTGTACACACACATACCTCTAATGCAAGAGTTTCTCCAATCTTTTCATCTTAAATTCACTTCTCCAAGGTCTTTTGTCGTGACTGAGTACATTCAGGTAGTTTGAAATATTTTTCTTATTTTAAATGGTGAAATGATAGAAATAACTGTTAAAGGCTGACTGAGAAATTCAATTTGAAATTTTATTACCGCATCTCATTCTTATTCCATTTCACTAAGTGTCGGGAACTCTCTCTCCGGGGCGCAGGCTCTGTTTGCCTCCAATAGAGCCGGGGCTGACTAAAACTCGAACTTCTCACATACCTACACCTAAAATTATTTTAGATTAAAGGCTGTTTCTTTAGGTGGAAGGAAAAGTTTTATATCGATAATAGAGAAGCTGGAAAATAGTTCGTTGATTAAAATGTTAATATTTTTCTGTTAAGACCATACCACTCAATCCACGCTGAAATGGTGTTTTTTCTTAGAAGCAGGAACACTTGAGTTTTGTACTAAAATGTCATGTTGATGGAATCAAGGATAATATGCCGTACAACCTAAGCAAATTTTTAGGTACGAGTTCACTCGAAATGTTTTTATAAACTCTTTTGTTTTTTCATTTCCATGGTAACTGAAACTTTTTCACAAAGTTTCACGAGGGACCGTTTCTTTTGAAATTTCAGCAAAATTTTGGACACATTAAAGGGAGCTAAGTTTTGATGCCCTCATAGAAAGGCAAATTCATGAATATCTAACAATCAGTTGCCTTAGAATAATGTCAAATTTGAAGAAAAAAAAATTATTTTGGGATTTTTCCAATGGATACAACTTTTAAATTTAGCTACAAAACACAAAACCGATTTATATTTAAATTAAAAAGTGACATTCCGATTCTCTCCTCGCGAATCATCATAACCATAGACAAATTTTACTAAAGAATTATTATATGCTTGTTCATTTTGTGAGTATAAATGACATTCGACAGCTTTTCCGACATCAGGACATCATCATAAATCACAAAATCAAAATATACCCATTGACACGTGTTGTATAGGTATGGTTTAGAGTATTGGTATATGTGATGTGTCCCAATTTTTACGTATTTATGTGTGCGTGTGAGAATAAAATACGATTTCATGTTTAAATTATTATGCCTAACACTTCAGTATGCAAACAAGGTGGAAGTTCCATTTAAATGGAAAACACCCCCATACACATATAGCTCAGTAATTTGTCACGATGAGGGCTGCAGCAGCAGTAGTCCTTGAAAACCTCAATCATGTCATCAGCAACCATAGAAAAGCTTCTATATACATATTTCCAGAGAATGTGTCTCCCCCCAATCATTCTGTTAGAAAGTCAATCAAAGCACCACCATTTACTGCTATATCCCATCACATGGTATCGAGGGGGTGTTAAATCCTTAGAAAGATTTGCCTGCACGTTAGCAGAATAGCAACCCTCCGATGGAACGCTATATATGACTATATCACCAAAAACAACTTTGACACACAAACATAGCAATATATAGTGGGAGGATTAACTCGATTCAACTGACCGCAAACCAACCAACAAGGAACAAACGCCCGACCATGTTATCCTTATTAGACTGGAGGGCATATTCTAAGGAAAAGAGATGCGGGAAGCCCGACCGAAGTAGGTATACTCGTATATGAGCGCTTGTAAGCGCACTTAATTCCCCAAAATTTTCACCTCAATGAAGAACGATTGTCACTTTATTGCTTGTCAAGGAAGATATGTTTCCGATCAGGAGTCACTGGCACTGCTGACGAAGGGCGATGACAGACCACTTTAGGATGGGGCAGGAAAATAGTCAACTTGGATCCGTTGACGAAAAATACCGAGAACGATGGAAGTGGCAGCCAACTGAAAGATCGTATACCATACAAGAATATGACTATGTATGCTTTCGAGGCTTCAGTGTCATTTAAATGTAAATTACTTTTTGGGGTTTGATGTTTCTAAACGCGAGGCCTGGAAACTCAGAAGGTGTTTAAATTACTTCAGTTTGGGTAAACAAGAATATTGTTGCTTAAAACCACCACTAAAATGTTGTGGACATGTTTTCTAAAACGGTTGCAATAGTAAAACTTTTGAGATTTTAAGGAAAACATGACTTTTGAATAGGTTATGCGTTAGTGGCTTGAATTAAACTACCTGTTTCTAATAATTCAATAATTCAATAATTTATATCAATCCATAGAACATTTGACTCAGGATTTTAAGCAAAGAGAATCAAGGGCTAGAGAAGAATCTAGGGCTATAATATCTAACATTAAAGAATATGAGGCAGAGTTGGCAAATAATGATTGCTTTTTGTAAATTAATTGAACTTTCACTTCAATTACATGTATAATAATTGAATCTTCTTCAATTACAATTAGTAATTAGTAATTAGTATAATAATTGAATCTTCTTCAATTACAATTACACATAATTGTAGTTGAAAAAACATACATTTTCATTGCTTGTAATTGTAATTGAAACAAAAAATTACTTGCAAATTACATGTGATTGAAAATAGTAATAGATTTTTGGAATTAATTGAAGCAAATACTGTATGAATTACCTTTAAGGTAATTGATTACATGGATTGTCATTCATCACCTACATAATCTTTTTAATTAAAAATTATAAAAATAATGAAAAAGGAATTCTAACTGTTTAACTAATACCTTCAAATAATCAAAAACGCAGTGAAATTGTGCTCATTTTATTATTATCAATTTAATTTAAAACAAAAAATTAAATTGAATAAAAATATATGTTAACTACCTTAGAAAAACACACGTGTAAAGATTTAGCACTACAGTTAGCATTAATTTAATTGATTCATGAGTACCTACCTAATTGAAACTTTTTAATTATATGTAATTAGTAATTGAATTTCTTCAATTACACTCAAAAGTAATCGAAAAAGTATTCGGAGATTTCAATTACAAGTAAGTAATTGAAATCGAAATTTTTTATCATTACTTCCGAACTTTAATCTGAAGCTAACTAGAATCAACCATGAGAATATGTAGGTACATAGCGTTCCAATATTGCAAAAACCAAAAGATAGTTCGATTTACAATCTATGCTATTTGGATTTTGAAAAATTTCTAAATAAATTCTATGGCAGGTAGGTAGTGTCATTTTTCGTACTATAAAATTGAAAGAAAAAAACTTGGAGAAATCACCGAAAACCACAATGAACCAAGTCTTAAAAAAATCAATCCAGCTGATTAGCTTGTAGCCTAAGAGACAGACAGATGGACAGGCAGAATTGTGAGACCCGGTTTTCCGTCTTCCCTATCATCGTGATGACAATTCTGATCAAAATCTCAAGTTTCATTTTTTTATGAATGTATATATATGTATCGTAAGTAAAAATGACAAAAAATTTTAGCGTTTTAGAAAAAGTGGAATTATTGCAGTTAAAGCCCAAGAAAATTATACTTTCACTTTGAAATAATTCCGACAAAACTGAATTTTGGTGGAGAGCTTTGTTTTGACGTCTTTAGCAATTCCTAAAAAGTTCCGTAAATTTAAATTTTTTAGCGGTGGTTAAAAGGGGTAAAATCCAGTTTTTTTTTTAATTTCTCGAAATTTTTTTGATAAATGCAGTCAAACTCAAATCTACAAAAACTTTAACTCATCGATTAATGAAATTTTTATTAATTTTTTGACAAAATTTACTCCACCGTGAAGTTCTTGCATGATTTTCTCATAATCTATTGCTTGTAAAAAAAAAGTATAATAATCTTTTTTATGTAGAATGACATAAGCTACAATTTGTACCTCCATTTAAAAAAAGAAAAAAAAACTTATAATTTTTGACAAATTAAGAAAAAAAAATGAATTTACCCCCTTTAGCCTCCCCTAAAAATTAATCCACAGCCCAAATTTACGAAACTTTTCAGAAAATGCAAAGCTCTCCACTAAAATTCAGCTTTGTCGGAATTCTTTCATAGTTTTGCCTTTTTTTTCTAATTTTCCTGAGCTATTAACACAAATCGAATTCAAAACAAAAAAACATAGAGACTGATTTTGCCTTAAAATCAGACTCAAAGCTTTTAATTTTTAGTTTTACAACTCTTTAAATGCGGGCTAATATCAAAAAAAATATGAACTATGAAATTTTCATGTTGATACTCTGAAACTTTGTAAAAATCAAGTACTTACTAGAGAAAAAAAGTACGTACTAGTTCTTATGCTTATGGAATATAGTATTTACTAATAGAATTCATCCAAAATAAGTTAATACTATGCTCTGAAGTAAAAACTTGTCATTTACTGCACTTTTATGCATATCAAAAATAGCATATACTTAAAAATTCTCTAGTAAAAGCATTTACTATGTTTTACACATATCACCCAATGTGGACGCTGCTTTAAGGGAAATATTATTTTCTATAAAATGAGCATATTTTATTTTTCAAAAACTTCACCATTTAAGACAAGAGAAAAAGTACCGTTATTTCTAACTTTTTCCATTTTATATAAAAATAATATCATTTTAAAAATCGCTAATTGAAAAAAAATATAACTTCTTATTGAAGGTCGAATAAACTTTTCTATAATACCATTTACCGTTTAAAGCCAAGTACGCCGCTGATGCGAAACAAAAAATCCCATACAAAATCGACACAACGAAATCATAAACAAAAAAATTTAGTTTTACTTTTCGTTCTGCACATACGCTGTTCGATGAACGAAATTGATAACTGTTGCATATTTTTTGGAGAAGTCTACACTCTTTTTTTCATACACAATAAATTAAGTGTGTTCCTTAAATTCTTCGCCCTATTTCGGACTAAATGTCAAATTGTGACAAGTGGGAATGAAATCCTCTCAGAGAGAAGAAAAACTGTCAATATGTCGGGAAAGGTTTGGGCACTAATTTGCACCACGTCAGTAGAAATATTTGACAAGAGCTGCCCTAGGGCAATCATAAGTCAATAATTTTTTTCGAAGATCACTGTGCAAGAAATTGAATGGTTGAAAAAGGAATGTGTACGTTTACAAATAATTAAACTTAAGCAAAGAAATATTCTTTAATAAAATATTAAATCATGAAACTTAATTTTAAAAAAGAAAACTACTACTACAATACCTAAAAAAGAAGTACACAAATTTTTATAACAAAATTTGTTTCTACGAAAAAGATGTGCTTAGCGACACATGCAGTTTAAGAAAATCCTTTGTTATATTAAAAGATGAAAAAATTAATACATCTACCAAAAACAAAGCAAAAAAAAGTTACACTTGGGAAACCCTCGCTATTTGTATTCTGTTTTATTATTTGAATTCAAAGTGTGATTTTTTCCAAATCTGACATCGAACACCTGGCATTTGACATCCAGTACTAAACAGCTACCAGACATTTCTCGGACCAAATCTGGCAAGAAGGGGAAATTTTTACTCTCTCTCTTTCACTTGTGGAATGACTTCGCACTAAAAATGAATTAATCTGGCAGTTTCAAACTATTTTAGGTATTAGGCTTAAAAATTAACTCTCTTGGAAAAAATAAGACTGTAACATAATGCACAAACTTTTCCTACAAACTAGGACGTACAGTACTCAAAACTTGAGTGCTAATAACACTATTGTCTAATTGACAAACTTCAACAAAATATATTGCAAAGCATAGAAATCTAGGAAACTTTATTGTTCGATATAAAATTGAAATAACCAAGTTATAAATTGATTAAAAATTGAGATTTCTTTACAAACTATCGCTACCAGTTTTGTGCATTTGCCCTTGACTTCGCATCTGATCATCACAAAATTTAAGAAATTAATACTGATTGCAGCATGACACCCCGCATGAACTCCAACACTAAAGTAAAAAATCACAATAGTGTACATCGGTTAAAAGCAGTCTTTAGCGTGGAGAAAACTGAGCTACTTATTACTATTTTCTACAGCACTGAACGCTGCCATCGGGTATTCCAATAATTTTTTCCAGCCAGTGCTGGAAACTTGAAAGTCTGTTATCAAGATATTCTTTTAGAATGTTATTTAGTCCTTCAGGCAGAACTTTTCTTGATTTGAATTTCAGGCCTTTATGCCAAACATTGTCAAACGCTTGCGATACTTCCAAAAAGACTGTTGAACAAATTTACTTTTCTTCAAGTTCTCTCTCAATTACATCAGTAATTCTATGCACTTGATCAATTGTCGAATGCTTGCTCTTAAATCCTAACTGATGTTCAGGTATTTATATTCTCTCTTCTATTATTGCGGCTGCTGAAATATGATTAGTTATAAGATGGTATTTTTGTGCACCTATTTATAGCAAACTGATAATGAGGATAATGAAAAATCAAATTGTTTTTAAAAACTTAAAGGTTTTTTTCCAAAATTCTCATTTCATAAGTACCTATTACTATTTTAGCTATCTCTTAAATAATGATTTTAACATTTAAAAAATATTTCAATATATTATTTATAAACCCGCTTATTCCAATTTATCTGCTCCTATACCTACAGCCCAAATCTATGTTCTATAAGACACAAAGCAAAACTACACATTTAGACAAAACTAAGACATAATAATCATTTTCATTGTGCGGATACATAACTTAAGTCTTCCTTGACCACAATCCGATTAAAAAATAAAAATCAATCGGATACTCTTTATATGGCCTTTGTGCGTCCTGATTTTTATAGAAACATCAAAGAATAAAAGAAGAAGCGCCATCAAAAGGGAAGTTAATAGTCATCCTCTTTTGATATGTTTATTACAATAATTGTGTGTTTTAATGTTTGTCGGAAATAATATTCGTAAAAGAAAAAAGTTTCGTCTTTTTGTCATTATATGACCAAAATCTACATTTTATTCTCTTTTTTTTTATGTCGTTCTCTTAATAAAAATTTTGGAAAATAATCCGTAAGTGGGTATCAAATGCTATACAAAATCGGTTAATTGATTTAGATAGACTTAGCATATTTGTTAAGTTTATAATGATCCTTTATTGATTATTATCATCACATTATTAGTTCTTTGTTAGTTTTACTTTTTTATGGTATGGGTATAGTTGATACCTGCAACCCAACCGTGGAATCCATTCAAAAGTCATCTTTTCCAAATTCCAATTTTTACTTGTTCTTGATTTCGTGTAGGAAAAAATTAGTTTTTTTTTATTAATATTTTGTTTGTGTTTTCAATCAATCAACATACAACACTCACAAACGAGAGCTCGCATTCGGTGAACAACTCAGGCTAAATTAAAATGAACATTAGTTTCATGTCACAATTTAATTTAAGGTCGAAACTCTTGCAAAATACACCTGCCAGAGACCGCCGACAATTTAAATTTTAAGAGAAAAAAAAATCAAAAAAAAAAAGAAAAACCACCAAGATTAAACATTTTAATCTCATCCAGCCACTGCTATCGATTGCTTGGCAATTAATCAACTGCTGATTCCCAATTGACGAAAGGTGCAAACGCTTCCAACTGAACATTTTTCAAAGTGCCAAATGCCATTACAGACCATTCACACTTAATATAAGTTTTTGTTGCTTGTTGCTGTATTTATTTGTGCGCTGAATGCATTCACCAAAAATGAACTCAAAGGGTAAATATAATATGTGCGATGCACGGCATTGGCATCATAAGAAACGATATTTTTGATTGATGCGCCTGTCTTGATCGAAATTAACCTTTTTGGTTGTGGCAGCATGTTGAAGGAGATATGTATGCATGAAGAAGGCATCGTTAAATCAGCATTTAATAAAAAAAAAAGTCTTTTGCTCAAAATGTATACGAGATATTGTCATTTGGGCCATTAAATGTTGTTTTTTTGTAATATTTTTTTTTTGCTACAAAAATGTCCAATTCTTATTTTAAAGGCGTTTTAATTGTAGGTACATTATAAAGGGTGCCCCAAAATTAACACAAGATTTGAATTTGACGTTATTGGTGTTTTTAAAATGTTGGCACCACTAACAAAAAATTTGAAAGGTTTAATTGAAAACCTCACTCTTTTTCGATATTTTCGACGAAAATTTTTAATAAAAAATATATTTTAACAATGAAAACACGTTGCTCTCATGTGTAATGCTCTATTCTTACTAATCCTTTACTATCAGCTGTCAGACTGTTTTTTTTTTTTTTTTGAAGGGTTGCTAGCACTCTATTTCACAAATAGTGGGAACTTCAAAATTGTGTTAATGTTTGAACACCCTTTATATACAATTAATATATTTAACAATTGTCTAATAGATAGTGGTTTTTTACTAGAATACTGCGATATATTTTTCAAGTATCCTACCAGATTGGACAGTAGCGATCTAGGATTTGGCTGGGGGACTTGAGACTATTTTTTTTTAAATTCTTGCAATTCTAACAAATTTTTGCAATGCAAAAATATATACATACCTAATTAGAGTGATGTACATTGTACAGAAAGAAACAAAAATTTAGAATTTTTTGCTGTAGTTGACAAAAATATATCACTTCACTGGAACAAAATTGTAGTGTGATCCAGGACCAAAAGGGAAACAGATTAAAATGCGATTTTTTAGAAATTAAGAATTAAGAAATTTAAAGATACCTTTGAAACTAACAAAATATCTTAGAGCTATACAGAAACGAACTGAAATAAAAGCTTTATATCAGTGTTTCTCAACGTAGGGTCCACCAGGGGCCAATTAAATTTTTAGGGGGGCAATTTTACATTCTGATGCTTCACACCCATTTTAGATTTCAATATTAAATGAACCAAAAGGAAAAAGATCTCACTTTCGCTCTAATTTATTTTTGAAAAGAGTCCGGACTCAATCTTGGCTTGTTCAAACTTTTGTCTGTGCCATCTGGTGAACGCTTTTTTCAGATATTCTGTAAGAAACAAGATGTGAACATGAGGGGCTTATATTGTTTTAATATATTTGTGGAACATTTTGATTCTCTCAAGCAGTAAACTGAAGGCGAAAATTTGCCTGCCCATGATACCAAACCAAATTATACTTTTGTAAGTATCAGTATTGTGAAAATCGAAGAATGTTAGTATTGTCTTCGTATCGGTATCAGTCTCGCATAACTCAGTTTCGTTTGGTCCCGTATAACCAAGTCTCGTCTCGGTATCGTTTTGGATTCCTTTGGAGCTGGTATCGTCTTGGAATCGTTTCGGTTTCTCCGATACCAATACCAAATGACACCGAGACTTTTCTGGTATCGTGGCCAGCCCTATTTGTGAGTCTTAGTCGATTTTTTTGAAAAACTAAACTCATTTAATAAGCAACTTTAAGAAAAAAATATATATGTAACTCTTCCGGAAGCAAAAAGGGAGATCTTTGGCTTCGCTACCCTTACTGATATTTCAGACAATCATTTCAAACTCAAATTTTTACAGGTTAAAATAATTTCGAAAATGTGACGTGACTGCTACCGCTATAGAATCACATTTGGAAAATGTATAGCTGGATTTAAAAATACAATTTTCTGATTGTGGCAATTTCTTCCTAATTTTTGATAAATTAAGTTTTTAGCGAACATTTAAAATTTTGAATGTTAAAAATTAAACATAATTTTGGGGGGACATAAACATTTTGGAAATGGCTTAGTGGGGCATAACACAAAAAAGGTTGGGAAACACTGCTTTACATTCAATTCTGAGGACACTGATTGCAAATAAAATTTGATGCGGTTGCTCAAAAACATTCCATACAAATTATCGATACCAAAGTTTTATTTTTGCGCCGGAAACAAAGTTCCTATAGCAATAAGCTCTATAAAAGTTTTCTGGACTCAGCCCGAAAGAAATCAACGGATGAGTTAAGGAAAAAGGTGACATTTACTCTTGTGGTCAAATTCACTAATTAATCAAGAATTAAGCTAAAAATAATAGCATGACTTACTAAAAATTTAAACTGAAAAGGAACTTTCAAGGCCAAAGGTTACCTACATTTTTCACTCAATACTGAATTTCTGGTTTTCAATTTCTGAAAAAATAATATAATAAAAATATCAGATGTTATGAATTACTAAGCATAATTTGTTTCGACCAATGCTTTGAACAAGAACGCATTACCTGTTTTTTGTTCAACTTCGCTTGAGCCCATAAAGTCTGGAAAAAACACATTTAACATATAAGATCTTAAGCCCCAAAATAGTTTTTTTTTTAATTTTCTTAGACCTTAGAAAAAAACACAGCCATCATACAAAGTTTGCTAGCCCCATTTTCATTTTATTATCCAATTCCAAAAAGCAACATATTTTAAGAAAACCTAAGTTTTTGAACGTCTGTGAAGTTAGCAGAACAATTTTAAGCTAGACTAGTCCAATGGGATCACAGCAGGAATTTGCAGTTTTTTTTTGCATTTTTAATGCATTTCTATTCCGGATTTTGCAGTTCACCAAATAGTTTGTGAAGCCCACTGCACTGCTTACTCCACTGTGAAGTTAGCAGTGCATGTCCTTTCCTCAGAAACCAGTCAAGCTATGAATCAGAAATAAAGCTCTGAGTTTGCAGTTTAATTTACAAATTTGGACTTCAAAATTTGAACTGAGTTTTTTTTGAAGTGGGACGCTACTGCGATTTTCCAGCTAGCTCCGTTACTGAGAAAAGGACTATGCAATTTTTTGTATATAAGGACTTCAAAATTTCGGGTTATCCTTTTCTTGAAATGTTAATTACACTGCAAATTCAGAGCCTTATTTCAGATTCATAACTAGCCCGGTTTCTGAGAAAAGGAAATGCACTGCTAATTTCACAATGAAGTCAGGAGTGCAATGGGTTACATCCACTATTTGGCGAACTGCAAAATCCAGAATTGAAATGCTTTAAAAATGCAAATAACTGCAAATTCCTGTCGTGGTCCCATTGGTCTAGTTAAAAATTCTTTTGCTAACTTCTCAGACGTAATATTTGAGCCCCAACTTTGATTTTTAGTGATTGCTTCTATTAGAGCTAGGAATAAATAGAACATTCGTACATTTAATTTACTTTGACCCAAATATTCAGTACAAAACTGAAACATCATAATGTATTGCATTTCGCTATTTTCTAAAGCCCCTCCCCTCTTGGATCTACTACTGAGAGTAGACATAGTTCTATTTGACCATAGCACTCTGCTTAACTCTGAACGAGGACGTCCCGTGTCCCGATCACAAAGGGGGCGATCCAAGTTTTACGCTTAACACCAAACATAGTAGTAGACTTCTGTTTCTTGTCACAGCCCTTGGACTTTCTTAGAATATACGTCGAAAAAGTTCAGTTATTTCAAGAAGTTAGCTGATACCCACTTTTGCTATGAAAAAAAGTTTCCTCAGGGCGTAAAGTTCCCCTAGTCAGTGGCTAGTCACCTTTGAGCGTACTAGGGCGGTGCCTTAGGCGGTGCCTTAGGGCCCCAGAGGTTACCACCCCCCCCCCCCGGTGTTTCAATTTAGAAACAGTAACAGTGTTATTAAAAAAAAATACACACAAAATAATTACATTTTTATCGAACTTTGAAGTTAGGTCAACAAAAATAATTATCCTAAAAAACAGTTTTTCAAGTATTTCCTTAAGGATACTGTAAATAGACTTTAACCAAAAATTCCATAATATATTGTATAACATCATTTTTCAAAAATATTTCCTTTTCTAAATCAAAAATGGAACCAGATTTTGTATACAACTTATAGGGGCCCCCTTTTCATTTCCGTTCCAGTCCAAGGGCTCTAGACGTTTTAGCTGCGCTACTGCCCCTTGTTCATTATATCCGCGTTAAAATTCTTATTAAGTACAATATTTTGTTTTTACTCGTCATGACTGAATGTTGATAAGCGTACACTTGTCTTTATTGTATCCTTTGAAGGTCAAGCAACTAAGTCAAAAGTGCAGATAATGCGGTGATCATATGAGTAAAATTCTCCTCGACACATTTTAACGTAACTGACTACCATTTTTTGCAAGAAGTCGATACCGACAAAACATGACCAGTTCATCTGAACCACTAGATATAAAATAAAACAATCCTCTTAAGACATAAACAAACATAAAACAACTTAAAACATCCAAGCTATAATTAAAATATGGTTCATGACTTTCCTCTTGGTCTATAACTGCGTTGGAGTAAATTGTTTTCCCTCATAGGCAAAAAAAAAAGGAAGCATACAAGTGCTGCAACCAAAACCCGTGTACTTCTGTTACAGAGTGTTTATCGAATTACACGTTATTAAGATCCCCCTCCCTTCACCTGCTGCTTCAGTTTTTTGATGTGTAACCTGCTGTACCCGATGCACGATCACAATGCAAACATTTAGTGAACTCCATTTGTATACATTACCATGAAGTCTTTTAGTATGAAATTTCCGCTCGAATTGACCACAAATATGCGGCCAAGTCAATTGCAGACTTGGCCAGCACAATAAAAGGGCATAATTAAAGCCTCCGGTGAGATGCATGGTAGTGGTGGTGTGCAGTGCAAAATTTTAATTTGAAAATCGATACCATTGACATCGATGTGATGGAAAAGACTTGGACCTACGGACATGGTCGGTGATTATCAATGCGTGTCTCTGATGATGGAAGAGAATGTCATTTGTATGAGGGTATAAGTACAGCATAGCAAATGTAATACCTGAGTACGTAGTGCGAGTTTGTACGCAGGTTCGTAGGAATAGGAATAGGAGTAGGAGTAGGAGTCTGGGAATTTCTCAAGATCATATTAGATTACTGGAAATTATATCAGTTTAGAGATTGTTTACTCTTATAGGCTTTTCACCTAGCCGATATGATGGCGTTTAGTGAAGTTAATATTCTTGTATATCGAGTGAATTTGTGAGGCAGGTATCTACTTTAGTAGTATCAATTTACTTTTAGCAAAACATATAATAGAGTGACACGTATTAGAGTGAATAGACTTTTACCTTGTGATGAGAATAATATAAAGCAGGACACTACATTTTTTTCAATAAGAAGTTTTTTCTTCAATTTAGGTTGCTTAAAATAGTTTGAAAGTGTTTAAAGAAACTGGCAGTTTTATTTGACTCGAACATTTTATTTGATTGGGACTTTAAGATAATTTTATGTTCAATATCATGATATAAAAATGCTATACGAATATGAAGAAAATTTGAACTTTTAACTTAAATGCTATAAAATGTTTATTCTGCATTACATTTTTTTTTTCTTGTGCACAACTTATTTTACTAAAATTTTTAAAATAGGTGATTCTTTTGAAAGCCACCACCTACCCCAGTTTCATAGTCTCGTTTAAACCTTGAACTGAGTTCTGTTGCTCTGCTGAACTTAAGTTTAAACCAAAAGTGGAGTTTTAGCTCTCACTGGGAAACTGAGAGTTAATGTCAAGGATGGAGTTTCTATACTACTAGAACCAACAGGGCTACAGGAAAATACTTTGGACAAAGAAAGTTCAAGAAACTCATTGGACAGTCGGAATCGTATTGAAGCCATTTTCTTTTAATATCTGATGTATAGCCTTCGTCAGATAATAATAAACAGAACCCAGTGTTCACAGTTTTCTGATTTCACAACATAATTTCCCTATATCCTTCCAAATTCTAACTGAAGATGAAAAAGGATGACCTCTAAATTCATGAACAAATTTAAATGTATCAAAAATGAATTCAAGATTTTTATTTTTAATAAATTGCGCGTATCTTTTTTGTAGAAGAAATTGGCCCAAAACATGAGCAGAAAAAATAAAGAAGAGGTTCAAAGCTCTAACATGGTATGTTAAAAAAGTTATTTTTATGCAAAATTGACAAATATCATATATACCCAATCAGACTTTTCCATTTGTTATAATTTTTCGCAGTTTTGGCCCTATAGCCTTTTCTTTGGTACTAAATGGTAAACTTCACTTTTGTAAAAATACTATTCGAACTCGAGATTTTGATGAAATATGATATTATGATTATTGAGAATATTTAAAAAACAGATTAGCTTGCAGTATTGTTTTTCGGCTGTTTTCAAATGCTTTCAGTGCTGGTCCGATCCATATTAAACTTGGTACCTGGTGCAAGGATTGTTAAATTGGGTATGTATTAAAAAACGGTATTTCTGGCAAAAACTGTAAGAAATTATAACAATTGGTAAAGTTTGTAGGTAGCTACGTCAATTTTAAATAAAAACATTTTTTTGATCATGATGTCTTGTTCTACGAGCAGACGATTTGTGATAGTCGCAAATTTTTGCGAGCACTGACGTAACGAAAAAACTCGCAAATACACCGCAAATGCCCTACATTTGATAGTGCTCGAAAACCTGCAAATACACGTGTGCAGACGATTTGCCAAGGTTGTCCCAAAGTTTGCAAATAAATTTGTGATCAAGGTGCTTGCGAATGACATGCTCGCAAATTAGATCGCAAATTTTGCAGCATATTTGCGAGGTGTTCGCACAATTTGCAGCAACGTTTGTAGATAAGTAGTCCAACTCAGGCAATTGCGTATGCCAACGATCTAATTGCGTACAGAACAGCTCCATAAGTCGAGGTCATCAGGATTCTTTTGCAGCGTGACTTCGAGAAGATTAAGCAATATTGCGATGACTGGAAGTTGAAAATCAACTTTCAGAAATCAGAAACTATCTTGTTTAGGACTGGCGCAAGCTGGTGATCGTAGGGCCAAATGGACATCCACTGGCGAGTAAAAGTGTAGTAAAGTACCTTGGCATCTGGATGGATCAGTATTTGTATTTCAACAGACATATAAATGCTGCTCTGGCCAGGGCTAGGGGAGCTTTTGCCCTGACAAAACGGTTGTTTAATAGCAGCCGGCTTGACAGCAGGGTGAAGGTGATTTGCTACATGGCCCTTATCCGGCCGATGATTGCCTATGGATGCCCGGTTTGGTTCAACGTTGCCCCATCTCAAATGGAAAAGATTCGGGTGTTTGAGAGGCAGTGTCTACGATGCTGCCTTGGATTGCACAGAACACCAGAGTCGGAGTACAAACATTACTATTCCAACCTGGCTCTATACAACGGGGCCTACATAAACAGGATAGATAATTTCTTGCTGAAGCTTATTCCAGGTTACATTGCAAGAGCGATATCCTCGTCTAACAGCTTAATTTTCGGGGCTTATTACCCCAACAACGAATACTACGAGAGTGTGCGTCTAAGCGGCTTTATTCCGCCCGATGCATTCCTCCACCTAGACAGTCGAGGGCTGATCCAGGATAGAGCGGCGGTTCCGCTAATCTACCACGTTGGCCGTAGAACTGTAGATCGGCGGCTCCTTTACAGTCGAGACGTCCTCGCACATGACGGAGCTGAGCACCTTCGGTTCAGTAGGACTGTGTCCGAACGGGACCGAAGGGATAGGGTAGGGCAGGAGAACCAGTTCTGGTGGTTAAAATATGAAGAATGAAGTTCCTTCAGATATTTAAAAGTTGTCCTTGGTTTTTCTCTGTCATGGCCGACTTACATAGGTTTAGGTAGTTAGTTTTAAGTAGGGACAGTCTCAGGGTGGCACCAAAAAAAAAAAAAAAAAAAAATAATAAAAAATAGAAAAACACAAAAAAAAAATATAAAATCCACAAATATACAAACAAAAATTATAAAAACCGGAAAATGCTTGCTGTGGCTGTTCTAGTTTGTAAGTAGTCTGTAAGTAGCTTATAAGTTGGTTGTAATTAGTTTATAATTAGTTGTAAATAGTTTTAAGTAGCTTTAAGTAGTTTTAAATTAGTTCTAATTAGCTTTAAATTAGTTTTATGTAGTTTTTAAGTTTTATATAAACCCAAAAAAATAAAGACACTGATACCGAGTTTTTTATAAATTCTTCTCGGTAAAAAATAAAACCGACCTGGATTTAGTATTAAGATAGTTCTTAGGCCGAAAGGCATTAGCATTAAGTTATTATAGTTTAACTTAGAGCGCCCGACTGGGGCCAGTAAGTTAGTTTTAAGATATCGATAAGTAGGCTAGTTTTTATGAATTTTTGTCTAACTTTAAGATAGTTTTAAGAAAATTGAAAAATAAAAATGAATTATATAATAAAAAAAAAAAAACATTTGAAGATATTATATTCTTACTCATTTGCAGATTTGCGAGCCACACATTTCTCTATTGACAAATTTGTTTACATTTGTTGAGTTTTTTCATAGCTATAGTCTCAAAATATTATATAGTTAAACATTATGTTCACGCTCAAACACACATGGATAAGTATCTTATATATATATTTTGGTCCTGTTTTATGGGCTGTAGGTCAGTTTAATTTTTAAATTATAAAAAATAATAATAAAAATATTGAAGGTACCTACATACTTAAAACCATAGCCAATTACTTCAAGTACAACGACAACATTCATCGCAAATGTCCGCATTTGCAGTGTTCCATTTTCTGGTTTTCGCAAATGGTTGTGACGGTCGTAAATACTGGCAAATTGTCACAAATTATTTTTGTGAGTGCTCACATGATTTGCCAAAATGTCACAAATGCATTTGCGGCCTGGGCCTCGCAAATCATACGCAAATGATTTGCGAGCCTTTGCAGGCTGTCCCAAAGTTGTGTTCAGACGATTTGTGATCAAAGACTACAAATTGTGACCTAAAAATTACGTCATACTCGCATATATTTGCGACTTTTGCAGATCATCTGCTCGTAGCTTTGTTCAAGATTTTAGCATCTTCTCATTTACTTGCGATATATAGATGCTATTGAGCAAATAAAAATCCAACATAACACCACGATGATTAAGAACACCAAAAAAGTGGGTGGCAAAATTGTGTCTGTCTATCTGCCTGTACTTCCGCCTACTGCCTAAACCACTGAAGTGATTTCCTTCAAATTTTGAATTGAAGGTTTTCTTGTAACTCTCCAAAGAGGAAATTAAATTTTGTATCTCCAAAAATAACGGTACTTGCCATACAACTGGAAAAGCATATTTATCTAAAAAATGGCTCCCACGATATTGATAAAAAAAATAAAATGCACGATTGGGTCGCACGTACTTGCTCTTATGTTCAAGGTGCTGAGGGTTTAAGAAAATTATATATAAAGACAGGGATATTATGAGAGAAAAATGTTTAAAAGCATGAAACACGATATTTTAATTAGCTAAAAAAAACTTCGTTAAGAGTTTGAGATGAAAAAAAAGAACGCCATCTTAATTATTTACTGAATATGATTGAATGGACAGAAAAATTTTAAATCGTTAGAGCGGGTTTCTTAAAAAAATATTTTTTTATATATAAAATTCTTAAAAAATTTTAAGGAAAACTTTTGGTAGGCAAATTTTAAATATTTATTTATGTGCGTATAGAAATAAAATTTGAAAAAAAAATTGTTAATCCGTTTTTGAAATATCGAATTTTCAAAACAAAAAATTTAAACTTTTTTTAAAATTTTAAAAACTTTTTTTTGAAAATTTTGATATGCTATATTATTCTATCTTAACTGAAATTCGTTATGAAAAAATTTATCTTATTCCGTTTAGCCGATAATGAGAAAATTCAAAATACAAAATACAAAAACACGTCCATGACAGGTACTAGTAGCTAAGGGCAAGTGATCCAAAAAAACCGAAAAATATTTTTTTTATTTAAGTACACAAAAATATTTATTGTTTTTGAAGGCCTCTGTATATAAAAAATTATTGAAATCAGAGATACCGTTTAGAAGAAAATCGAAAATTAAAAAAATTGTGGTTCTTTGGGGAGATACCATTAATTACCATTTTTTGAAAAATGTTTTTCCACTCAAAGGAAGTCTTTAATAAAAATATTTTAATGAATTGTTTTTAAGAAGAGTTGTAGAGCCGTTTCAGAGAAAAAGGTGATTATGTAAAATTGCTTAAAAGAAACCTGTATGGCAAATGGGCAAAATAACCTCAGATTACACGTCAGAATAGAATTACAAAATGGCTCCATAGAAGTATGTATGTGTAAGTCCAAAAATCTTAAATTTTACTACCCACTCGGGCTGAATATAATCTGCCGGGCCTGCCTAAATTAATAAATGAATTCTATCGAGAGCAAAGAATATCGATATATTTCATCATAAAAGAACCCATTGAATCTCATCGCAAGAGTCATTATTTTAGTTTAAAGTTCTGACAAAATTCATATAAAAAAAATGAACCTGACAAAATTTTGGACTAAAATGAAATTTTTTAGAGGTTAGGAACCATACAAACTGTGTTTCCGGAGCCAAAATAACTTTGGTATCGACAGTTTGTATGTAATGTTTTCAAGCTAAAGCATCAAAAAATAAAGCAGTGTCTCGAAATTGAATCTGCAGCTTTTATTTCAGTTTGTTTTCATTCCTTAAAAATCACATTTTAAACTAAAATTTCGCTCCAAAACGAGATTCTCTCAGTTTCTTGAGAATTGTCGCGTTTGGGATATTACTAAAAAAAAAAAAACCCTTAACGCAGTCCATAGAGTGATTTAATGCAGATTCGATTGTAAAAATGTATGTACATAGATTTATATTAAAACTTCCTACACATGACCCACAATAAAATTTACCTCAATAAGTATCGGGTTTTTCAATAAGAGCGCTACAAAAGTTTTTTATATTAAAAAAAAAAACGGTTTTGGATATCAATAAAATTCTTTATTCCTGTGAAAGAACGTTTGATGCCATTATGTATGGAACTCGATTTCTTTTGTATGGCCACCACGGGCACGCTTGCAGAAGTCCTGACGCTGAACCCAATTTTCGACGGTTTTCAAGCATAAATCGGCCGATACTGCTGCAATTTCAAGTTTGATATTCGTACGAAGTTCATCAATCGTCGCTGGCTTGTTGGCATAGACCATAGACTTGACGTAGCCCCACAGGAAATAGTCTAACGGCGTCAAATCGCCCATAAACCACACCAAACTGTAATTTCGGGATGCAATGATGACTCATGGAGTACGTGTGGATTGCTGCCTGACCAATACCGCATATTTGGTTTATTGACGAAGCCATTCAGCCAGAAATGAGCCTCATCGCTGAATTTTTCGATGAAAATCCGAATCATTTTCAAGTTGTTGCTCAGCCCAATTCACGAACATACGACGCTTCTGGTGGTCAAGCGGCTTCAGTTCTTGCGTCAATTTATTCTTGTAAGGATGTAGGCCAAGATCTTTTCGCAAAATTCGCCACAATGACGTCACAGAGATGCCCAACGCTTGAGAACGACGTGTGACAGACACATTTGGGCTTTCTGCAACTGAAGCATCAGCGGCAGCAATTTTCCCAACACTACGGGCACTTCTTTGAATCATTGGCACGGGAACATTTTGTATTGTGCCTGTGGATCCAAATTTTTCCACTAGACGCTCAACTGTTGATCTGCTAGGACGATTATGACGACCATAAATTGGACATAGCGCTCTTAACGTTGACGCCACTGACTCCGAATTTCGGTAGTAAATTTTAATAATTTTGGCTCGTTGTTGGCTTGTATATCTTTCCATCATAAAATGGCAAACCTTACTAAAGAGGAATTTCAAAAGAGCGGCAAGAAATATGGCGTCGTTTGCTGTCCCTGTCGCTCTACTTTTGTAGCGTCCCTGTTAAAAAACCCTTTAGTTGGAAAATGGAAAGTACTATGTACAACACCCTGATGCGGCAAGTTTAATAATAAAAAATTTGGTGATATTCACCTTTCTTATATGTATTATTATTGAATTTATAGATTCATACTTTTGTACATATATGGAGATTAAAGCAGAATTTCTATTCACTTTTTTTTTTAATTAATTTATAAGCTCGTTAACATCAGATACCTCACTCTTATTAACCTTAATGTTCAGTAGCGATATTCAATTTTTAGTGGGGACTTGGGCACAATAGTCCTAAAAAGCCAACTGCTTCATTGTTATTTAAAGATGTTTAAACGAAAAAAAAAATCAATTAAAAAATAACAATACCCTCGTTTCGAAAATCATTAAGGCTCCATTATGGAATGGTAATGGAACGCTGTCGGCAAAGAATTCAGGTATACAAACTTGTATGGATTTTGATTATTCTCATACCTAGGTAAAACCGCCCGAGGGTTGCTTCTTTTTTCAGCAAGTCATCCACAAATGGTTATATTTAGCATATTTCCGCACTCCTTGCCTTAATTGATTCGATTTCTGTGACCATTGATGATGATCTTCCTCTAAATGAAGGTTGACCCTATTGTTGAACTTTTGCAGCAGCAGTACAAGAAGACGGATTACCAGCCACCACAACGCAACGGTAATCGAATCCATCACTGATCAATAGTGACAGTTGGCGGCTGATTCGAGGAGGAACGCACAACGCACACTCATCTCGCATAAGCCATGTTTTACCTACTCAGACTATCTATCTATAATGGACTGATGGCCAAGATGGAACATCATTTGAGTAAGCCTTCGCGTCTCTACGTCTCCATTGGAGATGGATCTTTGAGTCTGAAGCAGCTCGCATCACCATACAAATAATTTGGGCGTTCTTTTGATTGAAGTGCGCCGGTTGCTTATTTTGAATCAAACACAAGTAGCAAGTAATTACAAAATCCGGGGGCATGATTGAGGTGCGTTTTCACAGGTCTTAACTTAAATTGATCATCGACTGAAAAAGACGGAGAGCTCTTGAAAAAAATACTTAAGCATCTTCAATATCAATTGTCATCATAAACGGAGCTGTTTCTCATTCACTTTGGCGGCGGCGCGGCGGCGGCAGCATGATGTTGATGTAATGCCTCGTTATTAAATGTAGTGACGAAGTTGTTCCTGTGTTTTTTTTTTTTTTGAGACAAATTAAATGAAATGAAGTGAACAACATTTAGGAAAACTTTTGACAACAGCAGTTGGTGGGCAGGTTGGGCAGCAAAGCAATTGAGTTCATTTGTAAGAACAAATTTCTGTCGAATGAAGGTATATATGCACCTGTTCCTATATTAAAGTCTTTACATTTTGGTAACCTTAATGACAAGCGCTGCAAATTGAGCGTAACCATTGCTGTCCAGTTCGTGTTTTTCCAAAGGCATTTTCCTCACAAAAAGAATATATAAAAGGGGTAGTGGTACTCGTATACATATAGTGACTCCCTTTGTGTAGTGTGTATAATTATCGTGTCAATTTGCACGCAAATCGCAAACATTATCTTTTAAGAATTATGTGTAATTTGTGGTGTGGCTAAAGTAAACGTTTTTAAATACTTTCACATGTGGGTAAAGTTTGTAGTTTGACAATTACTCGAATTTTTTTTCTTTGTATTACGTACTGGGGGTTTCTAGTTCTATGTGAGTAATTTTATGCCAACAGCTGATGTTTTAGATGGAAAATTGAATTGTAAATAAATAGGATCATAAGCAGAATGACGCTTTTGAGAGTCATCGATGCAGGAACAAGCCCTTAAATGAAATTTTCGATTCCTCTTTTGTTGTTTTATGGAAGTTTTGGAAATTTAAAGAAACTTTATCTCATATTGATCTTTTTCACAATATTTTTTCGTTATATGGTATTTTCAAAAAAAAATAATACTTTTTTTAAAAAATTCAAGCTGTTTAAGGTAGCTTTGATTATTATCTCAAAATATTTTGCATGAATCTAAAACCTACCCCATAGTACACCTAAGTATATTAGCCAGCAATGGCAAACCAATGACACTCGTGCCATTGGTGGTACGTGAAGAAATTTTATGGACACGTTATCAATTTCAAAATGCAACAGCATCATCTGCCTGCATTAGTTTAGTTTTCTTCTTATGCCAGCTGTTTAAAAAAGCCGGAGTTTCTTGTTGTCACAATATATTCGTTTGCCGTGTTAAGGCCTCGTTCGCTACTGATGCGAAACGAAAAATCCCATGCAATAATGACATAACAATATCATAAACGAACACTTTAGTTCCGAATATAATTTTTTCTTAAACGATTTTAATCGTTACAAAAGCAAGCTAGGGCTTTAAAGTTTAAAGAATAAAATAGTTAACATATCAAAGATGCCAAGACTGGTCCTACCTAAAAAAAGCCAATATATCAGGTACGATTTTTTCTTCTTAACACGACAATATGTGAGTGACGTGTCACGTGTGAGTCCTAATTTTAATAATTTAATAACATTCACGATTCGCTTAGAAACTGTTTGTCAGATGATTTTAATTCAGCTTATATGTTTGCTTAAAGCCTAACACAGAACAACAGGTTAACTAATCAACAATTGCTTGTTCAATTATGTTTGTTCAACAAGTGAAAATCATTTCTGTAACTCAATTAAAAGCGTGACAATTTTTAATTAAAAACAAATTCTCTCGACTTGTTGAACCAGTTCATCAAGTAGTTGTAACACGAAGAGTGGTAAATTCTTCAAAAAAAATATTTGATTTAAAATCAGCTTTTCTTATTAGTGGACAAACGTTATAATATAGGAAGGACTTTTTGGTAAGATAAATCATCATTTTGTATACCGCACACGGACATCACATGTGGCTCTATTTCAAAGTAATTTTTTTTCTTAAAAGATATCAGTCGTATTTATAAACTTTGTCTAACTTTAGACAGCCGTCTAACTCCAAAAAGTTATTAATAAACTTTGTTTACTGTTGTCTTAAAGTTGTCTAACCTGGACAACAGCATCGTTTGTCTAAGATTTTGTCTAACTTGACATTTTATATAATTAAATAAAGCATATATCCAACTATTAAGAACTTTTAAAAACTCTTGTTGATTTCAGTTTCAGTTACAGAAAGGTAGATTTATGAAATTTCCCACTTGTTAAAAAAAGCCAAAAGAACTGTTTAGGGTCTCCTAGACTTGTTGTTCCGTGTTACGTAAAATTTAAAAAGTTGTTGAATTTCACTTGTTCAATAGGAACTTTATTTATTGTGTTATAGGCAGAGATCAGAAATAACTTTAAACCCTTATGTTCAATCGGTTTCTTTCTGAGAGTTACTACATTCGTTTAAAAAAATTTCGATTTCGGTTTGAGATTTATTTTTAAATAATCAAAATTTCGGTTAACAATTGAGATTTTTTTTACACTAATTTTGTGGTACAATTTACGCGGTCTACAAAAGCCGAAGCCAAGTACATTATATATCGTTGGAACGATTTTTTTTGCACATAAGTGCAGACTGCAAAAATGTGTCATGGTTTTCTCGCTATGTTTTCGCTCTGGTCTCACAGTGACATACGTGGTTTTTGTCATTCAAAATGTTTTGACATCATCTCACTTTAGTCTCGTGCGGTGCATTGCCGTATGAACCAGGCCTAATGCTTCCCAGTTGTAGTAAGTATTCCTCTCTTATTTGGTAACAAGCACGCTTAAACGGAATAATTCTATTTTGAAAAAAAAACTTTGGTAACGAGACAAAGGCAAGATGACGGAAAATCATTCTTAGTGCCAAGAACCACGTGTTAATGTCAAGGCTTTACCAAATCGAGAAAACACAACGAGAAAAGCGAGTTCACAGCAAGACGAATACAATGACCAACACACTAAAACCATGTTTGGACTTTCAACCACGTTTTTAGATTAATTAAACCTTTTTAAAAAATTTTATTTTGTATTTTGTATTTTAAGTACAACAAATGTAGTACCTTACAACTCTGATACTAACGAACATTCGGATTGATGCAGATGAGATTTATTTTTTTCTCTCTCGGATAAATCTCCCTAGTTGACCGAAATATAAAAAAAAATCGAAATAAAAGTTTCTCTCAGACTTTGACCGAAAAAATATTTTTTTAGGATAAAGGTTATTCAGTGACTTTTATTGAAAATGACAGCAAATAAGAGTTATTGACGAACCTTTCAAAAGGTTGAGTTTTATTTCTAATCCCTGGTTATAGGTTCAGATATAAGCTACTTGGAATCGAGTGCGCAACAACAGAAGTCAAGTCATACTAAAAAGTTATGTTTTTGTTTGTTTCTTTTTTAATTTGAAATTTGTTTCCTTAATTAATAAGGGTTAAAAACTGTACATTTCAAAAATAAATTGATATTTTTACAACTAATATGCTGCTAAAGTAACCAAAATTAAGCCTCCAAAATCTAACAAAAAATCAACAAAATTTTTTTTCTTTTTTTTATTATATGTATTCTTTTTATGGCAAGTTATGCATTCGTAAAAAGGAAATGAACTACAGATTTCGATCAGACTTGTCATTACGATGACTTTTGTATGTCTGATAACGGTACCAGCCATAATTTGGTTTTTAGCAACTTTACAAAATCTTGTTTTCGCCAAAATGGGCGCTCCACAACTTTTCTCAAAAGAATTAAATAAATTTATTGCAGTTAAGAATGCTTATGGATATGAAAGCACTTTTTAAAAAATTGTTATTAATAGTACCTCTCTACAAACCAATTTTTTTCGATTTTTTTCAAAACGGTTATTTTGATTTCAATAATATTTTTATACAGAAGCTTCAAGCAATAAAAATAGTTTTTTTACCATAGTCTTAAAAAAATTATTTTTTGTTGAAAATCAAATATTATTATTAAATAAATAAATATTTTGAAAACTACATAGTCAATTATAATTAAATTCGGTATTTAAGGTTTTTTTACAGTTTTTTTAAAGTATTTAAAAAAAATTTAAATTGTATGAAAAAATAGCTATTTTTTTTTTTTTCTTAAAAATTGCTCCTACAATTTTTATAAAACTTTTTCTGTATGCTTATATTAATGCGATATAACTATCAAAAATTATGAAAATCTACAAATAGCAACTATTAAAAGTATTAATTATAGAAACATTTTTTAAATTTTTGAATGACTGGCTTAACGGATTTAGATTAGTTTTTTATCTAATAAGACTAAAAATATGAGCTCCAAAATATTTCCAAAAAAAAAGTTTAACTTTTTTTTTTAAATTCGATAGGTAGGTACTCGTAGGTATCTCAAAAAAGAGTTGGCATTTTTTTTTAATTTTTTCTTATATGCATAAAAGTAAAAAATTTAGATTAGCGTACCAAAAGTTTTCCTTAAAAATGTTTTTGGAATTTTAGATAGCTAAAATTTCAAATTGTTTTCCATACAATCATATACAATGAAGAATTAAAATCGCGTTTTTTCAGCTCACCTATTTTAAATATCGTATTTTTGAAAAATTTTAGTCTCATTATTTCCATGTCTTTACATAATAATTTTCTTAAACTCTCAGAGTTTTGAGTGCTAATTTGTTGCCAAACAATAATTTTTTTTAGCTTTTCTAAATATTGTTTTATTTGAAATTTTGCCCAACAAAAAAGCATTCAAAATGGTACAAATTCCGACATAAAAATGCGCATATATAGAAACATGCAAAAGGCGTACCTACAGAGGATCCCAAAAGGATTTTAAATCAGATTAGGTACTGTTGCCCAAAATAGCAGTTGACATTAAACGGTACAGTTTTGCATTGATAACAAATTGGAAACCATTTTTCGCCAAAAGTGTCCTTATAAATATTTACCAAATATCTTTTTAAAAAAATTGTTGGTTGGATCATCAAGGTAAGGGATTTTAATAATCTTAAATGTCAGACCTAATTTGTGTATGGAGATTATATATATAAATATTATATTATATATGTATTTAATATATATATTGGAGTCTTACATGAATTCAACTCTACTTACAGGTCTTAGTATAAAAATTGATGAAAACTTTCGGCTTAACTGGCTTATAACCTGAGCTTCTAATTTTTTAATATTATGCCTATTCGTATTCTCCCGAAAACTACGAATTACTACGAATTTTAGTTCTATTTTGTTTTCTTATATTATCTTGACAAAACTTTGGGCTTAATTTGTAGAAATTCTTGGTTTTTGGAAGTACACTTTTTGATTCGTACTTGTCACTCCACAATCAGTACTAGACCAAAAAACAAAATCACCTGTCACAATTATTGTCAATTAAGTATTAAAAAAATATTCTATTGTGTTTCATGCAAATCTTTTTAAGAAAATTTAATATGTACTCTCGGAAAATTCTTGTCACATTCATTCCAATGAACATTTCCTTATGATGAAAGTAGTACATTGACAATAATACTTATTTTGACTCTCTGAAAATTTTACAAAATTGTGAAATTTTTTATCTGGCAAAAATTTGAAATTGAAAATTGTCGCTTTCAAAGCTGCCACCTTTCGCATTTATCAACTTTAATTAGACAAGTAGTCCATGCTCCTAAGTCCAAAATATTAACTCATATACAAAATCTTTCCACTTTAAGGTCTTATTTTTGTTGTTATACAAAACTAAGTTTCATCATTAGTTGATTGTGTATTTTTCAACATGTTTTCACAGTTCTTTTAGGTCACAATCAGTGATCACCATTTTACATATTGAAATTTGTAGCTAAGCTTAACTAACTAAATACAGAAAGGTTGAAACTGTTTATGGAAATGTTAATTCGTGTTCCGGGGCAATTGTCGATTTTTCGGACCAAAAACATGCAATTAAAATGGGAAAAAGGAAGAAAAATGACTGCTATAACGTTTCCTGTCTTTTGAACAGAGTGTGTTGGAACATTCACGCTTTGCTAGTCTCCAGCTCCACTAGCACCACCATAGTTAGTGCTTAAACTAATTTAACCGTCGTATTAGCATATTTTGTCACGAATTTTCGTCTAAGCCCAAATCGTTTGTTGGTAGGTTGGTATACAGCGATGTCATGAAACAATTGAGGTATTTAATGAATATTATTTATTCAGTTCAGTTCGGTGTGCCTACATAATATGATGGGCTTTTGTTAATACAATGAGGGGCAATATAAAAATATTATTCATTTTGCACTTAGCTGGGACTGCGGAATATACTTTCTATCAGTACAGATAGCCAGAAGTGGGTACCTTGGTTTTGCTGCCTGATTCGGTGGGGCTACTAATCTCATATGATATGGTAATTAGTGTAAACTCAGCGTTGAGCAACTCATCGAATATACAGTGGAAATGGTCCTGCTGCGGTGGCGATAGATGGCATTGGTGGTGTTGTTGTTTATGATATCGTTGACGTCGAAAAACTATTTAATTCTCTTTTGTTTATTCGGAATTTGAATACCGGAATTATGGTACGCCTGATACATAATGAGATTTAGACGAATTCACGCCAATAGATAGATTTTGTATTGTGTTAAAAATATGAGTTCTATTGTATGGTATTGTATTTGTTTATCACGCAGATCATTCTTGGGTGCAATTTTTTGCGTAAATACATTATTCACAAATTTATGTTGACTGATGCGAGCAAAGAGCTTATGAATGTTTTTACATAGTCTGGGGAGTGAGCGTTGCAAATTTGACACTAATTTTTATTAGACACAAATGATTACAGCTGTGGAAATTTGAGCCCTCAGGGATAGACGAAGCAGATAAATCAAAGCACATAGGTTATAGGAAAAACACAATATCTTCAAGAAAGGATTTTCACATCCAAACCATAAATGTTAAAAAAAAAGAGCCAAGTTCTTCTACAAGGTTGTGCAAAATTAATAATCATATCGGTAGAAGTAAGAATTATTGCAAATGGCGTAAATCATATTTGACATTTTTGAACTAGACAGCTGCAGTACACAATCAAACAAGCAATGGAATGATATACTTTGCAAGAGGGTGGAAGAAAGCGTTTCCTAGTCGCGTTATCTCCCATTTGACATGGCCAGCTTGAAAACCCGATATAACCATCTCAACCTTCTTTCTTTGTCGCTATTTTAAGTTGCCGATTTATGCCAACAAGCCTTAGATAATTGCAACTATTAAGGAGAATATTCGACAGGAATGCAAGCAATACCTAATTACTGGAAATCTTGTGCAAAGTCATTGAAAATGCGATAAAACCGACATTAATGTGCCTATATCAACACAGGTGGCAGTCACGATGGATATAATTTTTTCCACTAAACAGAAAAAAATGTGAAGGTTCAAATAAGGATAACCATGTCTAAAAAAAGTTAAAAAAAACAAATGAAGTAAAATATGAATTAGATAAGTGTAAATTTTTACAGTATTCCACTTTAACTAAAACCTAAAACTTGAAGATTTATACATAATTTGATTTTTAAGCTAAAGAAATTTTTGTCTATAAAACCCCGGTTAACCAGGGCTGCAAATTTAAAATCACTTTCTCCAAACTTGTTTTGATTGTTTAAGTAACGAGAAAGATTGTACTATGCTTAAGGATTTGTATCATAACGTCTAATTGCGCTCTTAATATTTCACTGAATCTGTGTTATTCCCTCCTGAACATAAAAATAACAAATGATGAGTCCCAGGGGAAAAACGGCTTTAGTCAACTTTTTGAAAAAAAAACTTAGCTTAAGATGACCTCTCGTTGATTTTTATGTTCAGTAGAAAGGACTTTGAAAACTCAAAAATTCCAAACTTTCTTAAAAGTTTTTTTTACAAAAATTCAGTCTTTTGCTCCAAAAATCAATCAAAACGATTTAAAAAAAAGGAAATCAAGTGTATCTAGACCTAAAGATATTGTCAGCTTAAGAGCTTAAAAAAAATATCCGAAGATCTTAATATTTTCTGCTAGGTCCTGTCAAAACATATTGCATTTCAAAAACTTCATTATTTTATTTTCAGACTACATAATATTTTGAAAATCTAAAGACGTCAAAAAACCTCTTCCTATAATCTTTTCCGGTTCTTTCAAAAGAAATTTTTCAAAAAACAATCAAATTTGGCTCTAACGTCGAAGGAGCTGCACGAAATAATTTGTTTCTTTCTTTTAAATTAAGTGTTTTTTTTTAGTAATAAGCTCAAATCTCATTTTTCTCAGAATCAACCCAATTGGACTTAAGCCGTTTTTCTCCTGGACCCTTCAAATGATTAAGGAGTTCTCAGGCCACTCCAAATTTACCTCCTTTATTGCCTCAATTTAAATTGTGGTTTCATTCTTTCTTATGAACACTTTAAAAGAAACAAGATGCGCGGGGCCTTGTGCGATGTGTGCCACCGCCGCCTCTGCGTATAATGTTCTTGAACCGAACTGAAGTGTTAATGATCCAACCAAATATATAAATAGGAAATCATGCTGGTGTGTTAATTTTGGAAATTATTGAAGATTTTGAAAAAAAAAGATTATATGGAAACCTTTAAACTGCAAAAATAGTCAAGAATGAATCATAAAACTAGTTTGAAAGTACCTATCGTATGTCGAGTTTCTCAGAATTGCCAAAAATGCCACCTACCTATATTTTACAAAACTTAAACGTCTGTGAAGCAGTTGCAGTTTGCAGTTTTTTGCATTTTTTTGTTTTGGATTTCTATTCCCGATGTTGCAGTTCGCCAAAGAAGGGATATAAGTGTGTAGTCGCTGACTTGCTAACTTCACAGTGAAGTTAGCAGGTCACATAGTGCCTCTCTGGAACCAAGCATGCAAGGAACTTCAAATAAGGCTCCAAATTTCAACTTTTTTTTTGCATATCAGTAATAAATAGGTTGAAATTGTTAAGTCCTCAATTTGAAAAAATTTCATATTGACCTGGGACTCGATTACAGCTTTATTTGGTGAACTGCAATGGTCGTTTATAGCTCACAGGAAAAAAATGTTAGTTGGCTAACTAAAAACATGGGGTGGTCACCTTATTTTCACTTAAAGGTACTAATTATTGGTAAAGGATTATTCTTATAAAATTCGAAAATAAATCTGAATGTATAGATTAGATTCGGACGAGAAAAAAATTGTACTGGAGGGGGATCTATTTCCCCCCGTTCAGGTGGGGAGGGGTAATTTTCTAGAAATTTGGCCAAAAACAGAAAAAATGATTTAAAAAGAAACGGGAACACTTACAATGCCACGCCTTAGCCTTTTTTTAAGGCCAAGATTCCATTCTATAATATTGTTTCCTAAATAGAGTTTTTATTTTATATAGTCTTTGAAAAAGTTATTTTTATTTTAAAAAGTTATAATTTTTGTGTTTTTAAATTTTTAAATTTGAAAATTATTTTTTCAAAAACTATTTGAAATAAAAACTATATTTAGGAAGCTTTTTTTAGAATGGAATCGTGGCTCTAAAAAAAGCTAAGGCATTCCCGTTTTTTAAAAATATATTTTTCTGTTTTGATTGAAATTTTCAGAAAATAACCCCTCTCGCCTAAAGGGGGGAAAATAGACACCCCCTCCAATACTATTTTTTCTCGTCTAAATCTAATCTATAACTTCAGATTGCTTTTTCCGCGTTTTATTAGAATCACCCTAACCCCACAGTTAGTACCATAAAGTGAAAATAGAGTGACCAGGAGGGGGGAGGGGGTTAAATAAAAATCTGAAAAAATTTGGAAATTTTGTTTTCTATGTAGAACCATTTGATGCCCATCCATCTCAGAATCTCAAAAAAACCCAATTTAAAGACCACCCTAATGTAATCATACAACGTAACGCAAAGTTTTTCTGATTGATAAGCATACGAAACATTTTTTTCGCCACAATTCTGTCAGTGAAACAGGAACAAATTGGAACTCAAATCATTCGAACGATTTGTTCCATTTTGAAATTAAATCAATTTTTAGGCAGATTTTATCCTTTGAATAGTAAAAACTTTTATTTTATGATTGAATTCATGTATATATTTTTTTATGTTTGGGAAAAGTTCCAGGGGGTGATGGTACCCATGACCCCCTCCCCCTGTATCCGTCAATGAGTCTACTAACCATTATGCCACCAGGTACTACATGGAAAACTTAATTTTAAATATCAGAAAATATAAATCGACAAAAATTGAAAAAAAGAATAAAATTGCCAAAAATGCAAACCAGCTCTCCCATGTGTTTTCATCATATACAAAATTTATATTAGAAAAAGGAGGACACAAATTTAAGGACAATCAAAAAATTTTAGTTTGAAAAATTATGTTTTAAAACTTAATTTACAAAACTCTTTTTTAAAAGAAGAGAAATCTGAGAATCAATATCTGGTTTTAGCATGATAAGTATTGCCGTTGGTTTTTGATAATTTTGTTTATATTTTGAGTAATTTTCTTAGTAAATTGCCCCACTAACCTAAACAGGATAAAATAGACTCCCATCCAGTACAATTTTTTTTTTTTTTTTTTGAAACAAACCCAACCTACACAATCTAGGCTTTTATTATACACCCTGTATATCTTAAAAAAAAACCATTTCCCTTAAATTCAAGATGGCGGCCAACGTAATAGGGGATGGATGTCAAAAACTTCTTTCAGACTCTTTGTTGAAATTCCTAACGAATAAGATTAAAAATACACTAGGCTATAGTTCCACGTTTTCATCTACACCAGTATGATGAAATCTACTTAAATTATTATCACATTATTCTAGCCATTTTTCGATTTGTCAAAGTTGCTTTGCTAACTTGAAACTCATAGAACACAAACAAAAACACATAGATGTCACATGACCAATTTTATTTTTTTAACGGGTGATTTTTTAAGAGGCTTAGAACTTAAAAAAAAAAACACAAAAAATTCGAAAAAATGAATGAAATATTTATTTGAATCGATAGTTTGAACCTTGCAATTTAATGTTTAAAGATAATTTCATGCAAATGTTGACCGCGACTGCGTCTCAGGTAGCCCATCCGCTGAGTCCAATTTTGGCATACTCTTTCACACATATCGGCCGGTATCTCACGAATGAATGCATGGATGTTGGCTTCCAGTGCGTCTATCGAAGCGGGCTTGTCCCTATAGACATTAGCTTTGACATACCCCCACAAAAAATAATCTAATATTATCATCGCTCGGTAGCGTTCACCATTGACAGTAACGCTGCGATTCGCATCATCTTTGAAGAAATATGGCCCAATAATGCCGCCGGCCCATAAACCGCACCAAAACAGTGGCTTTTTCGGGATGCATTGGTAGCTGTTGCAATGCTTCTGGCTGATCTTCACTCCAAATGCGGCAATTATGCTTATTTACGTACCCATTCAACCAAAAATGAGCCTCATCGCTGAACACAATTTTTCGATAAAAAAGCGGATCCTCGGCCAGCTTTCCAAGAGCCCATTCACCAAAAATTCGGCGTTGTGGTAGGTCGGCTGGCTTTAGTTCTTGCATCAGCTGTATCTTAAAAGGCTTTACGCCCAAATCCTTCCGCAAAATTTTCCACGTAGTGCTGTAACAAAGGCCTAACTGCTGGGAACGGCGCCGAATCGACATTTCGCGGTCTTCTGTCACACTAGCTGATACGGCCGCAATATTTTCTTCACTACGCACAGTACGTAAACCTGTTGGTGGTTTAATGTCCAACAAAGTAAATTTGGTGCGAAATTTGGTCACAATCTTCCGAATAGACTGCTCAGAAGGTCGAGAATGCCGACCATAAAATGGAAGCAGCGCGCGATGAACATTTCGAACCGAGCACGAATTTTGATAGTAAAATTCAATAATTTGCAAGCGTTGTTCATTTGTAAGACGATCCATGGTTTAATTGCAAACCAAACTGAAGCTGTTTGACAGTGACACAAGGTACTAAACACACGTCAGCTGTCAAAACCAGTGTTGCCAAAACCAAACTAGCTAAAAAATCACCCGTTATTTATGGAAATGGAGAACTTTTCGTGTTTAGCTTACTTTTCAGTTTTCACCGCCCTCTGTTAATTCAAGCCCCAATCTCCACTAAATTCATTCTAGGAATTTTCAAAATTTGATCATTTCATTATCATTGAATTTCACTTCAATAACAAAAACAAAACACTCAGTTTTATATTGATTTATAATTTATTTTATTTTATCATATTCTATATCTTCCTTTTTATCGTCTTCTTAACTACATACAAAATTTTATACTAGAACACTTAAAATCAAATGACAAAAATAAAAACAAATTTATTCTTCTTTTCTTTTGAGAATAAATCAATTTAAATATAATTTTTTTATTCGAGTTTTTTCTCGAACAATATAAGAATAACAAAGAAAAGTGTTATAAATATATATAAATACACAATATTACACTTTGTTTTCTTAATTAGTTAACTGTACAAAAATTATGCAAAATAAAAAAAAATAAAAATATAATAAATACAAACTGGAAGAAATAAAAGAAATTTTAACAATTTACTTCTTTTTTTTTTTTAAATTTGTTTCAAATATATAAATCACTTGTATAGAAATAATCTCCATTATTATTTCAATTCGAATGTATGAATAGAGGTTTTTAATTTTATATTTTGTATATAAAGTATCTACTTAGAGCCAAAAAATACATATACACCATGCTATAGATATTTGTTTTTGTTTTCTTTTTTTTTAATTTAAAAAATATACACTTACACATTCGCTTAATTCGCTTAAACAATTTTGTACAAAAATTTACATTACAATATTGGCAACAGTTTTACTTTTCATTTTTATCATTTATTTTATTATTTTGTATCTTTTTTTTTTTTGTTGTTTTTGTTGTTTTTGTTTTGTTTCACGGTTATAGTTTTCTATCTAATTAAAAATATATAGATATATATTTTCTATGATTACAAAAATTGTATTTTATGTGCTGGGGGGTTTCAAAAAAGAAAGAAGGAAACAATGTTGTTAATTTATATTAGAAATAAAATTTTGTGCCACTTTCTTGTTTTAATTAAATTTAAAAATAAATAAGCTAATTTACTGTACACTGAGAATATAATAATAATCGTTTCTATAAAACTCATACTTGAATAGTATCTTCATCATCACTAGGCGGTCGACTACTTTCTGAACGACCCGGAGGACTTCCAGGATTCAATGTCGGACTGGGTGATCGCCGGGAGCTATTGCTATTGCTAATACTGATGTTATTGTTATTGCTACTGCTATTGTTGTTATTATTGGTATTGGTTTGATAGTAACTACTTAATGACGATAAAGAACTAGATGCTGAAAGGTGTGGAAAGGGAGCGGTAGCTGGCCCTGGCAGGCCACCTAGGCTTCCTAGGGCAGCCGGAACACCTGGATACAATCGATAAGGTAGAGGCTTTTGTAACGCTGCTGCTGCCGCCTGGCGGTAGTATAAGTCGGCGGCAGATGGTGGTGTTCCGTGTGGTGATTGAGCCGGGTATGGCCATGCACCGAGATATGGTGGGCCACCATATAATCTCTGGAATGCTGCATAGTTACCAGCTTCGGCAAGTAATTCGAGACCCACGGCAGTTTGACGTTTCCATTTTGTTCTGCAAAGAAATAAAGAAAAATAGAGTTACTTATTTGTTTTCAAAAAAAAAATTATAAACAATAATAAAAAAGTATTTGTCAATAAGGAAATATTGGTTAGTGTTTTTATATTATGATATAGGTATAAAAATGTATAGAGTGCTTTGTATAAGGTACAAAAGATGAGAGCCCATAGGCAAGGTCGAGACACGAACAAAATTTTTTTGGAGGATTTTTTCTCTCCATTAAGCAATTTTCTTCATTACCCTCTCATAATAAAAACAAAATATTAAAGAAAAAACAACGGCAACACCATGCTACATGCAAAAACTTTTAAAGGAGAGCTTTTTTCAAAACAGTGGTGTCAGTGGCTGCTCTCACGGTGTTCTCCAGCTAGTGAAATTTCCAGTATTGCTACTAAAGTAATAATAGTAAAACCTAGAAATCTTCAGTCGTATTTATAAACTTTGCCTTACTTTAGACAGTCGTCCAACTCCAAAAAGTTATTTATACTTTTTTTTACTGTTGTCCTAAAGTTTTCCAACTTGGACCACGGCATTGTTTGTCTAAGATTTGTCTAACTTGCCATTTTATTTAACTAAATAAAGCATATTTTCAACTATTAAGGACTTTCAAAAAACTGTCTAACTGGTCAACTGTCTAAAAAATCTAATAAATTATCCTGCTTTTATTTAATCTTGTTTGGACTCACGCTTGACACGTGCTACCATGGCCAACCTGCCTCAAAGTTTATGGCATAGGTAGACTAAGTTACCATAAATAATCGTTGTTTGTATTAAAAATAACCATCACATTGAATCAGAGTAACCATTGCTATGTTGATCCAAGTCATCCAAGTCAGGGGCGGACCAAGAAAACCATTTCGGTGACGGTGGGGGTATTTTGTGAGAAATATTTCAAACATATATCTTATTTTTTTTTCTACATAATTCATCAAACCAACTCAATTGAAATAATCAATAAGTCTTGGTACTTTCGTCATTCAAAGGATATTTTTTAAGACGTGTGGTTTTCAATCTGGCAACCAAAAAACCAAGATATAAGAAAAATTAACGAGGTAGTTAATGGGTTTCACTAAGGTCACTTCCTCTAGCTAAAAAGAACCAAGTTTGAAAATTTCATCAAATGATTTGTTTCAGAGAAAACAAAATAAAAATGGGCTTGGAATTGGGTGGCTCTAACTCGAAGAATTGCTTAAACCTTTTCTTTTCTAAAGATAAAAATTGTGAAATGCCATTCAAACCGTTAGAGCTGTTACCGAAAAACTAATACTAGAATTGTTTATTTGTAATAAATTAATTAAATTAATCAAAAATCTATTTTTTATTTATTTTATTTAGCTTAATACAAGCGTGCTTTGGAGCTTGTATCGTCTCGGTATCGCTTCGGTTTCCGATACCGGTCACAAACAATACCGAGACTTTTCAGGTATCGTGTCTAGCCCTAGTTACCACCTGGAATTTGGATTTTTCTTTTACTATTTGAACAAACATAAATTATTCAAACAAAAAACTCTGCATTGTTATTTAGACATAAGAATTGTGTTGAAAACTTCAACGAAACATATTTTACTAAACGAAGAATGGCATTTTTCAATCACAATGGTCTAGTCACTGTCACTCAAATTTTGCAAAATATTATTATTAGAAAAAAATGTTTGCCAATTTTTGTCTGGATTGCAGACGAATTTATGTTTTAATTTTTAAGACATTTAAGTATACAATTCGAGTGTGTTCATAGGAATTGAAAAGAGCAATGAACAGTTAAAAAAAATTCTATGTTTTCATAATAACGTAGAATTTCTTATTTTGTACCAGAAAAGGTTTGAAATTCCGAGTTCTTCTTTTCGTGTGGCCATTTGTCCATAATGTGGTGAGAAAAATGTCGCAACATTTTTATGTTCGTAGGACACTAGAGCATATTAATAAGTTTGGTCAATACAAGACCAAAATCATACTGGAATGGGTGTCTACTTCTCTCAGTTTAGGCGGGAGAGGAAATTTCTAAAAAGTCGACTTAAAATAGAAAAAAGTATGAAAAAACAAGATAGCAAAGCACCAAAAAAAATATAAAAACATTTCACTGCCAAAATTATTAACCCATAACATATCAAGTACAATAAGTTTTCCCCGCTTTACGAGTTATGTCAAATAGTTAGGTACAGGTACATTAAAAGATTGCAATCTTTGCAAATGCAGTCTTTATAAATCTCTCCTTAAATTCAACAAAAGGATTGCATTCTTTACATTCTTCTTTAATATTGCAATTTTCTATATTTCCAATCTTTCGTCACCATCAACTGATTACAATATTTTGAGACTTCATACAATACACATTCAATAAGCATTTTTTGAAGTCTTTTGAACTTTTTTACATACTTTGAATATTTTGAATTTTGTTGTGTGAATGATATCTTTAACAAGCATTACGGATTTCACAAACCAATTGGAAACCTTCGGTGACGAGGACGAAATTAAAACAACAACGTATTGTTGCAAAACAATGCAACGAATTCAAAGAATTCAAACGAATTCAAAAGAATGCAAGAAAGATGCAAAGAATGTATGTCTCAAAAGATTGCAATCAGTTGATGGTGACAAGAGATTGGAAACAAAAACAAGATTGAAATCTTTTTAAAGAGTGATTTTATTTTTTTTTTAAGTCACTTTCCTTCAAAAGAATGTAAAGAATACAATTTTTTTTAAGTCACTAAGGATTGCATTCGTAAAAGATTGTAATCTTTTACAACTCTGCTGAAAGACATCTCCTTATTTTTCGTTCCGTGGAAGTTGCTTGTCAACTTCACACTCATTAACTTTGTTGGCACTCTCAAGATGTTGTTCAAGCTAAAGTTATTTGTCTTAAATTCGTTTTGCCCTTGAATCCTTGAAAAAACAAAACTATTTCCCTTTATTGTTTCAATAAACCACCTGAACTTTTATAGGGCTCCCAAAACTATATCATTATTAATCCAAGTCGCAATCTTGGTCTCTTTATGACATATCAATCATCATTTACTATGAGAGATTGAGAGAGATGAGATGCATTTCTTATCTTACTACTTTCTTTGGCAGTTGATTTTCATAAAAAGTTCGGGGATCGCCTTGCGCGTGTTTGTGAAGTGATAAAATGATTAAACTTTGTGAAAACTGAAATAGTAACTTTTTCACTTCTCCTTTTCACAGTTAGGGAATCAACCTCCGGAATTGTTTAAGAAGTGCGGAAAAAGAAATGTTAGTAAAGGTATTCATGCAATTTCGTAAAACCGTAGATAAGTGTTCAAATTGGTTAAGTTTATCTTTTGGTTAATGAACTGTCATATTTTGTATGGGAAATGATTTACACAATTTGGTAAAATTAACCAAACTGGTTAAACTTATCCAAAGGTCATTGTGACTCGCACTCTAATTGAATTACCTAGCATTTGATCAAATGTATACAAAAGGTCGTTCATGCAACCTTTGCATAAACTTATAATTTTACACAATTTGTAAACTTAGAACGTTGCATGAATACCCTTAATATTTTTTTTATTTCAGCTAGATTTTTATTTTGACTTGAGATATTTTCTTAATGGAAATTAATATTGGACTCAACGTATCTTAAAGCTCAATTAAATATCTTTAACTTCAAGTAAAGTCTTGAAGGAACTTTTCTTCACGAAATGGTTTAAATTCTTATTGGAAATTTCATTTCCCTTAAAAAAATTCACGTGAAAATTCATGTGAAAGATAACATTTAAAAAACCACATACTTAACACTCTCTCTCTCTCCTCTTTTCAAGGATAGAAAATAAATTTTTTTGTTATCACTTCTCAACACAATTACCTAGACCACACCATATGATTAACGATGTGTAGCAATAAAATAACACTTTAATTTTGTTCTATCTTTTATTATTCAAGAATTTAAATAATTTCCACCACAACGACCCTTCACAATTATAAAATACAAAAAAAAATATATAAATTCTAAACGCATCTGCAATTAGCATAAATTAATAATAAAAGATACAAATGTATCTTTATCTGTTCAGATAAGTGTATATACGATTCACTCAAGTGGAAGTTAAACTCTTCTTTTTATTTCAATTGAGAAAAAAAAAATCAACTGCAACTGAAATCATATAATAAATTGTCAAATTGCAAAGCTGTAATTTGTTAATGATTAATTATTCGCATTTTGTATTTGTATATAATTGTGATGGTAGCGTGTGTGAAAATATACATATCTATGTAGTGGCTCCATAAGAGTTGCATAGATTTTACAAATATATTCTTTAAACCAGAATAATCATCATAGAATTGGTTAACTTCCTGTCCGCGCATTTGTTAGGTTAGAATTTATATTCTAATTATGGGTTTTCGCCACTTTATAGTTACACATAAGTCTGATGTGTTTGTATCCATGGAAGACCGAACAAACGGCTAAACAATGGCTCAAACAAAAACATAACTCCAACCAAACACTCTTTATAGCTAACCCGACAATTTGAGCTCACCCTCGTCACCACTGGCTGCTGCCTCGCCGTGCAGTGACCACATCCCATCACCAGAGATGCTTATAATAGTTGAGCTCCACCGACAACAACAACAAAAACATCCAGCAACTACTATACGAGTATGTATTTAGAATTTAAAATTAATACGTCTATTTATCATCAAATTAATCAAACAATAACCGCTGTAATAATTCTCGTTTTCCAAATGAGGTAACACGGTAATTTCTCCCGATAAAAGGTATCTGAGCTGCCGACGGACCGACCGACCTGACTATGGCGCTATTTAGGGTACATTTACATCTCTGCAATCTATACAATCTCTTGTGTGTACCTACTACCAACTATCTCCGTATCTAAAGTTATAGAGAGATACCTAGGTGAATGTATCTCGGGAACCATTTAAATCACATTAATACAAATTATCTAGCACATTAAAATGCGGTTAAATTGTGGTCTGTTTTCAATATTTTTAGTTGAGAATCGTGTTGTTTTTTTTTTTATTTTTTTTTTGTTGTATGCGAGTTTAAGGGAGATCCGTCGGGGATACGGGAGGAAAGTTGATGGTAGTAATGTTGCAATCAAGGCAGAAGAAGCAGAAGCGGAGGGAATTTTTGTGGCTTCGCGTTGGAAATTGTGTTTTAGGCCACGTCGCGTCGGTCGTTTGGTCTGTGTGAACATCATCAAGTTAAGTTAATTACACGAATAAGCGCGGGTAATTTCTTGTATTATTATTATTTTTTTTTTTCTTTTTCTTTTAAATTTTCATGAATGAAAAACAAAATTATATAAAAGAAAATAAATTAATTTAAAAGAAAAAATGCATATTTAACAAGAGATTGTTTCCTGATTTTTTTTGTAAATAATTATATAGTTTTTCAGTGTGATTGCCTTTTTGTTGTTCTTGTTACCACACACTCATACATATGCAGTGGAGAGGTTTTTTTTTGTTAATTTTGTATAAATCGAACAGTTTGCGACGCTTCGGTTTATATCTTAGAGGTGAGTAAGGCGAGTCTGAGGATTTTATGATTGATCATCACCTCATTACTTGTTTTGAATAACTTTGATTTGTTATAATAATTAAAATAAAAACTTGAATTTTGATGAGATATAAAATCAGTTTGAGTTATGTAGTGAGTGTTTTGTAAAAGAGTTAGAGAGAAGATAATACACGGTATGGAAATTTGAAGGAAGTACAAAAATATTTCGAGAAAATTCAAGTAACAGGGAGTCGACTGTATTTTGTTGCAAATGTAAAATAAGACGTTTTTCATTTTTAGTTCAGAGTAGAGCCCGGACTATCAAACAAAAAATTGTGTTTCTTTTTAAGCTCTAAGCGTTCAAAGTTAAAAATTTGCGTTTCTTTTGTCGTTCTGAGTGTGTTCTGAGTTTTTTCAGAACGCACTCTTTGAGCATAGAATAAAAAGACTAAGCAGACAGATTTAATGTTGAACACAAGCATTTAACAGCTAGTGTTCTGTCCAGGTGTGTGCTTAAAGCACGCTTGCCTTAGACCAGAGGATGTTCAGAACATGCTTGACATGCTCGGACTCTGTTCAGAGCTCTATTCTGAATTAATAATGAAAAACGCCTATAATTACCTATCAGTCTGTAAAATCTTGAAGTTAGAAGAAGGAGTCAGCTGATAAAAAATAAGGGTCCGAGTTGTGTGTTTCGGCAAATAGAGAGATCTTTTTTGCTTTGGTCGGTAAATTCAAAGTTTGAAAAAAATTATTCTTAGGTAGTAAACTTAAACAAGAAAAAATTAAAATATTTTGTCGATTAATTAAGGATATAGTATTTTCATCGCCATTCAAAACAGAACTCCTGAAAATCAAAAATGTAAATGGGTACGAAATCCCACCATCTAAAATCTAGCCTTCAAAATCTCTCAATTACAAAATCTCACTTTTCAGAAATTCAGAATTACTTAATTCCGCAAACATTAAAATCGCAAATTGAAATCTCGCAAAATTTAATTGCATAACAATTTGTTTAACAAACATTTGACAAACTAAAATCTTACGCGAGATTTAAATTTGATAAGTTTTGTTTAAAAATTAATTTGTTTCAATGTAATTAAATTTTTGCGAGATTTCAATTTGTGGAATTTTTAAGTTTTGCGACATATCGTCACTGTGAGTTTATGAAAAATAATATTTTATTATTGCGATATTTTGAGTGGGAAATTTTAGTTTCTGAGATTCCATATCCAACTCTTATAGCTTTTGAACATCAAAACATGCCATGAAAGTAATAAAATAACTCATCACTTTTGTCTAATGAATCAATGCGACATTTTTTTTTGTGAGACTTCAAATTACAAGATTTCGGTAGATATTTGCAAAATTTATCGGCATATGCGAGATTGTTAAAAGTTAAATCTTATAATTGCAAGATTATGGAGAACATAATATATTGAGTGAGATTTAAATATTCGAGATTAAAAAAAAGTCTTGTGTATCGAGGTTTTGGGTAAAAACATGTGGATTCAAGGGGGCCTCAAAGTACACAGGCTAAACAAAAATTAAGGGACCGAATTTGTTACCGAAAGCGCTGCCATCAGAAGAGAAAAGATGAATATTGGCTTCTCTGAAGAAATAAAATACACGACTTGATCACACGTGCTTGCTCTTATGTTCAAGTAGTTTGAACCTTTAAAACTTTTTAAACAGCAAAAAAAGCATTTAAGTCGTTCTTTTAACAACCCGTTAAGTCACTTAGAACTCAAAAACAAGTATGCCATTTGATTACTTAGACATATATGAATACATAATGCACAAAAAATTTTAATTGTTGGAGCTCTTATCCCAAAAACTAATTTTGTTTATATAAAAATTTAGTAACATTCAAAAATAAATTTGTATGCCAGTTTTAAGTTTTTATGAATATACTTTTATATACTCAGTTTAAAAATATTCATCAACCTGCTTTTGAAATTTCAAATTTTTAAATTTTGTTTTCAATATTTAAAAAAAAATTCAAAACTTATTTTTTTTTTCTCAAATTTTTGGTATACAATGCTATAAACATTTCATTTTGATAAAAATTTTGATTGAAATCGTTTGAGCCGTTAATGAGAAATTAAAAAATCAAAAAAAACTTTAATAACAATTTTTGGTAATTTTTTTTACCAAAAAGTAAGCAATACATACAATAATTCACTTATTTTTTTTTTTTCAAAATCGTTGCAGACGTTTTTAAGATAAATTAATTTTTCCTTAACTGTTATATGACAAGTACCGTTATCTTTGGAGCTATGAAAACATTTCAATTTCCCCTCTGAAGAATCACCAAAAAGCTTTGAGTTAAAAATTTGAAGAAAGTCGCATTATTGGTGTAGCCTGTATATCCAGATACAAACAGACGGACAGACAAACAGGATTTTGCAACCCACTTTTTAGGTGTTATCTATCATGGTAATGTCATATGTGACTGTCTCGAATATTTTTTTTTTGCACGAATCCTAAACTTGCCCTATAGTCCTTGTATCGCAAGTAAAAAATAGGATCATAAGGAACGCAGGAATTAAAAATTCGGAAGCTTATGAGAAGGTAAAAAGCTGATTTTTTCTGTCATGCGTTTTGATGACCTGAGGGCACCATTTGGACAAACTTACTTACTTTGACAGATCGTGGAAAAAAGACAGGAATTTAAAATCTATACCCATATAATAGACTTTGAGGCGGCAATGTATACTTCACCATCTTTAGAGACGAGCTATTAAGAGCAATATTTTTTGTTTGGGTTAAACGGTCAACGAAAGGAAGACCAAATAAAAATGATGCCAACTAAAATGGACACCCACCACTGACGTCATGGATAGAATATCTCTAAGACAGCTTTGAATTAGAGGTGGTAAGAAATGTTTTCTATTAACTCAGTGCACAATACCAGCATTTGGAGAATTATTTTTGTAAATCACTTCTTCTTTGAGCTAAGAAGGAAAGATTTGAGTATCAAGAACTTTTATGTGAGCAAGTAAAGGGTCTTTCTTATAAGACACAAGATAGACATGAACAAAATCAAAAGTAGATGAGAAATGTGTTGGATTTAGAATAAATACGAAGACATACAAACGAACTGTACATACAGCCAAACCGAAAAAGCCAAAAAAGTGAAAATTAAACGAATTAGGTGGTGACTGAGGGCACCTACAGATAATAAACACCAATTTTTAGTTCTTTTTTTTTCTAATCCACCTCCGTGAAATGACGTAGTATATGAAGACAGCGTAACTGTTGGCACGCGCAAGTAGAATAAGATTTTAACTAACTTGTTTTGCAAAACTAGAGACTGGTTACTAGGGACTTGAAGTGCCCTAGAAGAAGCTTATAAATTGAGGCCCTGGTTCAATAAAGAGCCGAAGGATATCCCACCAATGAAAATCTCAAGTAACTAAGTTTCGCATTTTTAAAAATCTAGAATAACAAAATCTCGCAAATTAAAAATCCTTTTTTTTCAATATCTCGCTTTTGACAATCTCGTATTTACATCTCGCACCGAAAAATCTTCAACCAAAATTTCGTCAACTCAAATCTCACAGTAACGTATGGCTCGGTTTCACATTGAAAATAAAAATCCTGCGAATGAAAAATTAAAACTCGAATACGAAGAACATTTATTTTTTAACCTTAACTGTTAACAAATCTTGTTTAACAATTCAAAAATGTAACTCCTTAACACTAATTTCTTGATTAAGAAAAAAATTATAATCAAAAATATAATCAAAAAATTTTATCATCGAAGATCTCCAAAATATTGCCGAGGTCTTGTCTTCTTCTATTGACAACAAAAAAATTAAACAGTGACAATTTATAAATAACATGTATGACTAAAAGTAGGTAGGCACTGGATTTACATATTTTGCAATCTCGCGTGAGATTTTAATTTGCGAATTTTTGAATAAAGAAAATGTATTTTTTGCAACGTAATTAAATTTTGCGAAATGGATTTCGTTAAAGTGAGATTATGAAAAGCGGAATTTTGAAGTATCGAGATTTTGTAATGCGAGATTTTGAAATTTTGCAAGATTTCTTACGGTCCAATGCGATATGGGATGTTTTTCGTATTTTGGAACAAACCAATAAAAATCGAATGTGTTTTTGATACAAAATAGAAACTTTGGAAAGGCAACAAACACTTGTCCTAGAAAAAGAAAAATATTACTTATTATACGAATATAGAATATTATGGTCTCTATGACTAGCAAACACTTCCACCTCACCTAATGGTTTTTTTTGTATTTTTTTTAATTTTATGAGAAACTAAATGACTTGCAAGCAACAAAGCATGCAGTTGGCGTTAAAAAGTTTACAATCATATCACGATATCGCTCCCCTATCACATAGTTACCGTTACGCCGTTTTCATTTTCAAAAAAGTAAGGTCTAATAATTCCTCTTGACCAAATTGCACATCAGACTGTAACTTTTAATAGATGCAAAGGTGACTGATGAATAATTTGAGGGTATTTCACTGCCGATTTCATTCATTACACGATAAATAGTGCATTATGTTGGCAAGTTGTTTCTCCCAAAAATTTCACGTAACTTTCCCATTGTCACAGTAGATTGATTGATTGAGTAGATTAAAACACGTTGGTTTATCGAATATTTTTCCATACTAAATTTGCCACGAGTCTACTTCACGACTGCCAAATATGAACTATCAAGACAAATGTTTACCAAAATGGCAGCAAAACAAAGTAGTATACCTTCCCGGCGGACACCCTACATATTAACTATAAGACTGCGAAGAAAGAAATTTTTTTCTAATAAAGGATCTACGATAGCTAAGTTTTGTTAAAAAACAATTTCAATTTAAGTTTTCAAAAATTCAAAAATCTTGATTTATCATTGATCTAAAATTTACACAATTATGTCGAAAAAAATTCCACTGGCCTTGAGATTCTTCGAATATTAGAACAACTTTATCGATATCCATAAAATATTTATATCGACTGCAATACTTGTTCAATTTGATTAAACACCTTTTTTTTTAAATATTTATGGTAATTTACAGCTGCTGTGGACAATTAAAGGTATTGCAATAACAATGAAACTTCACCAACACACATTGTTAGCACTTTTTTTCTAGATTCAAATTCCTATGGCATTAGGCACTCCAATCTAAATCAATTGCCAATTTTTTTTTAACTCAATGCAAATTGCAAAAAGTTGTTTATTTGATTTATGAATGCTTTTAGCAGTTTGCTGATATAAACTGCAATATATCCACAAAATGTATCTACATATATGCATCCACATCCACACACATGCACACAGGAGATAGGTACACATAAATCTTCGATCAAGCTGTAAGACTGCCACTCAAAATTTTATTGAAAATTGAGAGTAGGTATAGCAACATTCTCTGATGTCTATAATATTATGGAATTCTTATATATATTTTAAGACCAGTTTATTCACCTGGCGCGCATGTTACAAGACCTAATCCAGCAATTAAGTAATTTGTATCCTATTACTTCATAAACTGATTCATTAAGAGCACCAATTAAGAGCGCGCTCTTTGAAGAACCTTCATACACATACATTGCCCCTCGTATTAGAGAGCTCGTACATTTATTAGCAAGTGACAGGTACTTCCAAGTTCACCTTTTAACGTCAATCGAAGGCGTTACTGGAATCAGTTTAAACCAATCATGCTGAGTCGAGCCGGGATCTTTCAAAGCTTTAAAATAACAACAGCAACAACAACAAAACAAAAATCATTTAGACGAATATTTAAATACTCGTACTCTAGCGCTACCTCTCTGATGATAATGAATGAAAAGGAGATGCTGAAGTATAAAAGGTCGGCATCGGCATTCGAACAATTATCTTTTCCGCTCATCATGTTCGTTCGTCAAATTTACGCCCTAAGTTAGTTGAGGCGCCACTGCACCTTCGAAAAGGCCATAACGGCGCCGTTGCTATATATAATTGCCGCTAAACAAAGGCCATACTACTATCGTTTGGAGAGTCAAAGTGTGTGTCAAGATTTCTTGCTTCTGGTTATGTTGGCTGGTTATATATGTATATTGTTGAAGTTGATCATTAATTTTGTGTGTTAAGAAAAGTCTCTTTTTCAACATTATAAGTCTTTGCATAAACTCTTATACCTATAGATCTAGATATATGTATATTCATAAAAGGTTGCACTGCCGCTGTTTAACTAATTCCATCAATTAAAACTTTTCTACCTTTTGTGCGTCATGTATAGAACTATTAAAGGAGAAACAAAAATCCTCAAAAAGATCAATTACCTGATGGTTTTCAATATCCTCTTGACCATTGCCTATATCCATGTCAAGGTGACAGAATAAAACAATTGCCAACAAAAAAAAAAAAACAAGTCCTTTTGCCAATAGGATTAGTTTTTGGAAAGAAGGGTGTGCAATTATGGGCGGATCAATGCAATTAAAATAAATGGATATGCAAAGTTTCATAGACAGGATTTTAAAAATATTTGGCAAAACTCTGACGCCAGCTAGAATGCTCCTTTTCGAAAAGGATCATTTATTTATGTATGAATGTGTAGTGCATAACGATTTTTTTTTGTGTACTATTCTTGTTCTTCTTTTGTAATCCTATTAAAATATCATCACCCTTCGGTGAGCATTATATTTATTTTGAAACCGGAACGAATCATTGTAAACATTTTGGAAGAAATTTTATTGCTGAGTGGAAAGCCAAATCGAATTCAAAAGGCAATGTGGGATTTGAGAAAAAGGGATGAAATACATTTGAGTGTTTTTAACAATTGTTCGAAATATTAAATTATCATTAATAGACTGACTTAGAAGGGAAAGGGTTTTCAGCACATAATTATATTACACAAATTTGTACCTACCTACCCATTTGGAAAAAATATTTTTTCAATTAATCTAATAATATTTATTAAAATAATTGTCTGAATGAAAAGATAAAAATCGATTTGGTTTTTGCATTATTGGTAACCAAAAAATCTATATTCACATGAAGATTGAGCTAGAAAGTCAAAATTGGAACAAGGAACATGACATAAAATGATCTATGTTAATGTTTGGTGATAAAGCATTCAAGTACAAGTCCTACAGATGTCATAAAGTGGGTCACAAAAATCATCCAGAACATTTCAAAAGGAGAAATTCTTCTGCAAAAGCAGACAAATTTTGCACACAGTAGAAGTAGAAGATCAGGTTTTTTAGTTCCTAAATAGCATGATTTTAGGACGATGGTTCTTGGCAGTGCAATTGAAAATATTTGATAACTTTTGTATTTTTAACAATTTTTAAAGTGGTTTATAATGTTCAAAAAAATGAGGAGTTTGAAGATTTTCACTCTAAGATTTTCACTTTAGCAAACGAAACTTTGCCAGTAGTTGATGCAAAGGAAACAGCTAAAATTATCACAACAGACAGTAAGTCTAAGAGGACAGTAACACTCGAAAATACGTTATTATTATTAGTCAAGAACCTAACTAACATTCTTACTGTTTCTAGGATAATTCAATATAACTTTCGATATTACAATTATTGTTAGTGGCGATGATGATGAAATGAAAATGATAGAAAATCGAGTTTGAAAACTGAATTATGATGGAAAAAGTACTCCTAAGGCATTCCTACTCAATCAAACAAGAGCAAATCTTAACCTTTGGCACCGTCGAATGGGTTATGTAAAAAAGACTTTTTAGATTTGTCTCGAAATAGATTGGTGACTGGACTATACATCCATATTGACGATATGGAGGGCTCTATCTCTGAGAAGTTTTTCTTCGTGGAAAAATTACGACATTGCCAATTTCCAACAGATATAAAGAAAAGTACAAAACTTTAGAAACTGTTGTATACTATCTGGGGGACCTTCTTGGACGAAGCCATTAAGTAAATAATATTAAGATTATTCATCACTTTTATCGAAGACAGCAGCCGGTAGTGTGAAGTTTTCTTTCTGAAGTAAAAGAGTGAGCTTTTCAGTGCTTCCAAGGAGTATTAAGATTAGGTAGAAACGCAAACTGGTCTCAAAATTAAATCTTTGGAGTCGATTTTAAGTTTCATAGTTTAAAAAAAATAATGTTTGCTGATCTTCCTCGGTCAGACTTATAAAACATGCATGTTATGTAACGAACACAAACAAAATTAACTGGTAATAACTGCAAATCTTCAAAACACCGAAAATGAAAAAATTCTTGAATGGCGTTTTTTTATTGTTTAGTGTAATAATTTCAAATACTTCCTCTAAGCCATGAAAAAACCTTTATATTTGGTATTTGTGAAGGTATATTTTTGTATCAGTAAAACTTTTAATCCACTTTAAGTTAAAAATATGACTTCTTAAACATCTTGGATTATCGTTTAGGAAATAAAGTTTTTATTTTTTTTAGTTTTAGTCAGTACTTATTCTACTTTTACTAATACATCTCCAAAAAGTGGGCGTGGCAAAAAAACTTACTATGTCCTAATTCTTTACGGGAAACAATATCCTGCACATTTCGTTGTGGGTATTCTTTTCAACTTTATATGAAAATTATTATTTAAAAAAAAAACTTTAGTTTTATCAAGAACACCCTTGAAAGTGTGTGTAGCAAACATTTAGCCTATTTATTGTACTGAAAATGTTACTAAGGTAAGTTTTTTGTATTTTTTAAGAAATTAGTGAAAAAAACAAAATTTTTGTTAAAAATTCCCCCAAAATAATTGTTGAAAAAAATTTTATACTAAAAATTTATAAAAGAATTCACCTTATATACAACTTTTTTAAGGAAAACACACCTAAACTTTGACGATTAAATTAACTTTTTTGAAAAATGAACGTCAGTGGGAGAAAATTTTCTATGATGATTTCAATGTTATCTACTATCATGTCTGAAAATTTCATTGAAATCAGTTAACTACCTCAGATGTTTTTTGATATGGCACCGCTTCTCCATAAAAATGAAATTGTAAGGCGAACATGTAAAGTGGCTATGTAAAAAACTGGTAACTACCATTTGGCGCCTTTGAAAACAAAACAAAACATGAGTTATTTTATTAATAAAAATCTCCAGTGCAAGATTTTCAAAAATGTTTTCCGCTGTTAAAATATGCAATAAACACATTATTGAGGTGAATATAGACGTTAAAATTTAACCTGCTCAGCAACTCGTTAAAATTTTTGCCAGTGGCTAATTTTTGACATTTCTATGCTCTTGAAGGAGTGAGAGAGATAAATATTTTATAAAGTTACAAATTCTATCGGGATATAATAAAAAAAACTTAAATCAAATGAAAAGAAGAAGAAATAGAGGCCAACGCATTATTATAAACGAAAGTATGAACTCAAGAAATTAAAACCTAGAAAAATATTTAGTAATTTTTATTTGTATTATAGTTTCGTGGTTTTTTTAAAAGTAACAATTCTGAACCGTAAATATTTGCAGGCACTTCTACAGATCTCATTATAAAATTTAAAATTTCCTTTGTTGACATCTGTGATAAATATTTGACAATACAAAAGAATCAATCAAATTTAGTGAAAATACTTTTTCAGATAATCATTCATTTTGCAAACTGAATTGTGTGTTTGGCATACATTACTAGTGAAAAAATGCAATTTTATAATCGCTCTAATTTTAGCATACGGAAAAAAATTTCCTTTACGGAATTATTTCTTAGAAATAATTTTTTCGAGTTCGGTTTGTTACGATTGCATTACTTGCCGTACTACACATTATCTCAAGAAAAAACTTTATTATATTTCAAGACATTTAAAATAAAATAAAAATCTTTAATTACTCTCCTTTTCCAATTACACAAGATTATAAGATTACAACTCCTTTTACTCAATTTGTATATCCATCCCTGTCCCTATTATACAGGAAAACTCTCTATGAACAACTACTGATCTTTTATGTAAATATACTTATATACTTTCTTCGAATAAAAACTCGACTTCAATCTTGTGAGGTGAATTTTATTCGAGTTACTACATAATTTTGTGAGCGAAATAATTATTTAGTAGTTTTGTAGGAATATCAAAAAATCTCATTGAATTATTCACACCACACCTAAACTACGAAGGCTTGTTAATAACGAATTTCAGTGCTCATGGGAATTCTTAAAAAAGGTCAACAAAGCAATGATTTGTTAGGTGAATGAGCTCAAAGTGATATCAAAGCTGCAGAATTTAATACTTTGAACTCGATGACATGGCCATCTTTATATCGAATACAACAAAATCAACACAAACTTGCTCAAACAAAAGAGCTGATGCTCGAACTCTAAAATTAAAAAATCATTTAAATTACTAAATATTACCATTTCCTATGTTTGCTTTCATAATTTACACCAATGACTTAATAACTAAACGCAACTTACATAACGGTAACATCCAAATAATTCACTATTGAAATTATATTTTCCATTTTGATTGCATGCATCGGGTACAATTAAATATATTATTTATATTTTTTTTTATTTCTTAGATCCAAATGTCACTTGCAAATTTCAGCAAGGAGGTAAATTGCATGTGATAAAAAGTGTTATTGGAGTTAAATGCACTAAATCCACTATTCAGACCGATTCTCCATTAAATGTACGTAAATATTAGAATTTATTAAGTTAATCATAAACGGAATTGCTTATTTCAAAAACTATTAATGGTCAGTTAGTAAACTTCACTCAACTGATACTCCCTCCCTATCCACCCTTTAATATGACTTTTATTTTGTTTTTAACCATCTATCTTGTATTGTTAAAATTTTCTACTCATTTTCATTTTTATCGATTTTCACCTCCTACTTTAATTATTCTCAAAAGCGAGAAAACTGTTACCAACAGCCTATAAACTAAACTAATTTAATGCATAACAGCTATGTGAAATAAAGTAGTTATCAGAATAAATACACAAAGCAAAAATATTCAATCATAGTAAGAAAAATGGTTAATTAAAAATTCCAGTGGCGGATCATCTGAAAATTTGAAAAAAGGGGCAATATTTTGCACCCACAATGGGATCGGGCTCAAAAACTAGATTTATATATGCGCTCCTGCTATTTTCTAATAACTAACTAAATAAAAATCTTCCAATTACCTATGGCGAGACATTATGTTAAGCTTTTTAACAATACCCCCTGTAGTTTAAGTAGCTGCTACATACGCTTGCAATTCACTTTATATTTTCACACACAAAAAAAACTCACATCGAGCAAATAATTGATTTAATTAAAAGTCTTTCACTTTTATTACTTTTTCTGTTGTATGTTTTTTTTTTTGTTCCCTATGTGATTATATGTTTTTTTTTTGTTTTTAATATTTATAACAAATGCACTCGTCTGCAACTTGCAATTAAATATTGCACTAGTTTTTTTTTGTTCCCCTTTTAAGTTATTTATTTTTTTTTTTCATTTTGTGTTTAATAATATGGCACATTGCATTTTCAAAGTTGGTTACACATTAAATGATAATAAAAAAAAGTTTATATAGGAAATGTAGTTATTAACGATATGGTGATTGTAAGCGTCTCTGTGTAGTAATTAACTTTGTATTAAGTTATTCATTACGAAGTATATATCTATTTATAAAACCTTCAGAAGAAGAGGTTGGGGGGAGTTTAATTGAAAGAAAGAGGAAAAATGGGGAAGTATTAAATCATTTACGTTTTTAATACCGACAAACTAGTTTAAAATTTGTATGTTAAACTGCATTTTGATTGATACTTTTATGGTTTTATGTAGAGAAATTAAGTGCTTGTATTCTTGTATTCTCTGAGCGTGGGACATAAATGTGAAAATCTTGTCCAATGATGCAATTGATGGCTTACTTTATTATTAATTTTATTCATCTGAAAATATTTTATCAAATATTACTAATATTTTTCAAAAGAGTGAGCTTTTATATCGATAATTTATCAATAATCGAGAACACTTTTTCGTTAATCTCGAAAAAGGACTTCATTTTCTCAATCAGAACAAATTTTTCCTTATCAATGTTTAATTTTTTCTTATTTTTCCGGAACTCGTGTTAAAATTTTTTAAACAACATAATAAAAGACTGGCGCATCATGAATTCCGCATAAAACAAAAAAAAACAGCAACAAAAATTACAAAACTAGTTTCCTATTCGCTTCTGCTAACCATCAAAACTCGTTACAGCTTTCTGCAACTAAGTTCATCATTTTTATTGCATAATTTTTATGACAGAGCCCTCTCCATTTACAGAATGCTTCCACAATAGTCATTCATAGTCATCAAAACCTAACCACTTCGTGATAGGTTTTATGATTTTATGACTCCTTTTCTTGAATATTATTATGGTATGGTAGCGTTTCTGATTTGATACATAATTGAACACAACACTCATACCCTCTTATACACTCACTTACTCACTCCAATCGGCATATTGCAATACGGGAATACGCAGCAGCAGCGCTGCGCTGGTAGTATAATCCATGTGGCAATAATTGTCCTTGGAAAGGATTAAACTGTAGCCATAGACATTTTTCAGTTTTGGTATAACAATTTTCACCCCCAGGCCAAAGAGTGAAGCAATTCAGCAGCAACAGCAGCAGTCAAGTCGAAATTGCAACAAAATCGGGCACAAGTTATAAAACTTGGCGTGATTTGTGAGTATAAAAAGGAACAACTTCAAAACGATGCATTTAGTGCAGCTGCACCTCGTGTAGTCTGCCATCGCCACCACCACCGCCACCGCCGCCGTCATCGCTTAATACCTCTACTATATATGTGCACGATGATCATGATGACCGAGAATCAGAGGGGGGGACTGGGACACTCTCTTATAAAACATTCAAAGCACAATGCAAGTGTGGGATGCCAATATGCCATCAGCAGCAGAGGAAATTGGCTCTTTAGAGCATGATTTGAATTTCTCGTGCAGCAAGCTACTACTGGAGCTATACATAATACAGAAGTGGATCATTAGCGAGGGAGCTGAAGCTTTGCAGCGCAGCGTTCAGCCGCCATTATTCGCTACTTTTGCATTATATACCTCTAATTGGCGGTTATCTTCAATTCAAAACTGGACGTAATAGTGTAGAGAGCAATTTTGTGAAGGATTTTGGATCAAGAGGGCAGAAACATGCTAATAGCTGAAAATGTTCGTTAACAATTCTGATCACAGAAAGAGAGAGAGAGGGTTGTAAATAATATAAAAATGTCGATTTGGTTGTATACAGGAATTATAGTGGGAGGGTTTGGAGAGGTCTTGCAATATTTTTGTTTTTATTTGTCTTGAATGAATGCCCTTGCTTGAAATGGTTGTTTGTAGTTGAGAAGCTAACTTTTTTCAATACTAATTGGGAATTCGTTTTAAATCATTCAAGCTTTTGTTTTATTTTTTTTTAAAGAACGTTTATTAATAATGATTGAATCTAAAAAGAAATGCAACTATGCTACTCTACGTAATTTGCACTCAACAATATGGTAAAATAGTCTATGGACAATGGACTCAATTATTTTATCTTTATCTTGCTCAGAGTTTAGATATTGTTTAAGTCTTATATAATAGTCTTATACAGTAGTACAGCTCATCTAATTGATGAGCCCGACTATTTTACCCAGGCGGAACGCATTTTGGAATTGAACTCAATTGAAGTTTTTGGTTTTCAGTCAAAAAATTATTTTCAAATATATTTTTCAAACACAATACAGGATGCAATATGCAACCTCAACCTTAAAAATATGAGTCCAAGTTGGAGTGAATTATTTTACGCCCATAAGAGTGAGGTGGCAATCTGGTAATTCTATCTGATCAAGGAAGAAAACGTAAACAAAATCTTATAATCGTCTTTGGACGCCATCTAATCTGTTAATATGAACCGTAAAGGTAAAACATGGGACCCATACCGCACACATCCGTATCCGAAAATTGGTCTGACATATGAAAAAACCATTTTAAGAATATTAGAATGACAAAAAATGTCAACCAATTTTTGAGATATCGAATTTTTAAAAAAGATTTGAAACTTTTTTTAAAAATTAATTTTTTTGAAAATCTGGATATGCAACATTAATTAAATTTAAAAATAAAAATTAAATATTAACTTATCTTATTTGAAATTTAGTTAAAAAAAATTGTGTCATTTAACCCATAATGAGAAAATTCAAAATAAAAAAAAACCTTCTGTGAGAGTAAAAGTACCTACTACAGATATTTGCTATGAGTGTAATTTTTTATAATTTTTGTAGTAGACCGCACTAATTTAAGCATAGAGAAAAAGTTGGAAGGGGGTCGAAATTTTGGTTTCAAAATTCTGCTTTTCGAAATTCAGTATTTAAAAAAAATCTATTTTTTCATGTTCTGTCTGTCAAAATTCTGATTTTCAAAATCCTGTCAGATAAAATTTAAAAAAATAAAATTCTGCCTTTCCTGCTTTTTCTCCAATAATTCGTATTATTAGCGAAAATAAATCAAAAAAGTACAACTTTTGGTAAACCATTTGTCTTATTTCTGGTTTGCATCATGTCCAATTATAATCTTAACACTGACTTATTTTTTTTTTTTTTATAAGTAAAACAAATGACCAGCCATGTACAACTTTTCTTTTCATTTATTTTTATACATTTACAAGTTATTGAGGCTCTCACATAAGTGTATAAATGGTGTAACTCACTTTTTTATAAAATTTTTAACCAGTTTGATGTTTTATAATACTGTGTTCACACTAAAGCAACAAGTGATTTTTCAGAATTTTTTTTTAGATTTAAAATTGGTGGACCAGGATTTCATTAAAATTTTGTTGAAATCTGGAGCTTTCCTTGAGATTTCGATGAAATGTTCATGAAATGTTGTTTCATCAATTAGAAATATCAAAAATCAAATTTCGTTTTAGTGGAAACATACGAGTAGCTTACTTAAGTTGAAATTGAAGTAGGTCATATTTTTGAAAAAAAATATAGATATTAAAAATATACAACGGTATATAAGACGGATTTTGACGAAATAATGTAAGTAAAACAAAGGAGAATCTAAACAAAAACAGCTACACCACTTTTCACCAAATAAAAGAAATTTTTCCTATAAGAAAATGGATTTACGGAATTCTGCCTGTAATAAAAAGAAGGTTTGGAAAATGTTAAAAAGCGCACGCTCCAAACCTTCTTTTCATTATTGGCAGAATTTTGTAAAACAGAATTTTGAAAGTAGAATTTTGAAAACAGAATTTTGAAAGCAGAATTTTGAAAAGCAGAATTTTGACAGCAGGATTTAGCAAAAAGAATTTCGACCCTAATCCAAAATTTTAAAAATTTTAAGATCTGTTTTTCTTACATTTATATGGAAGATACCATTATTTTCAATAAAGTAACGGGTGATTTTTTAGCTGGTTTGGTTTTGGCAACACTGGTTTTGACAGCTGACGTGTGTTTAGTACCTTGTGTCACTGTCAAACAGCTTCAGTTTGGTTTGCAATTTAACCATGGATCGTCTTACAAATGAACAACGCTTGCAAATTATTGAATTTTACTATCAAAATTCGTGCTCGGTTCGAAATGTTCATCGCGCGCTGCTTCCATTTTATGGTCGGCATTCTCGACCTTCTGAGCAGTCTATTCGGAAGATTGTGACCAAATTTCGCACCAAATTTACTTTGTTGGACATTAAACCACCAACACGTTTACGTACTGTGCGTAGTGAAGAAAATATTGCGGCCGTATCAGCTAGTGTGACAGAAGACCGCGAAATGTCGATTCGGCGCCGTTCCCAGCAGTCAGGCCTTTGTTACAGCACTACGTGGAAAATTTTGCGGAAGGGTTTGGGCGTAAAGCCTTTTAAGATACAGCTGGTGCAAGAACTAAAGCCAGCCGACCTACCACAACGCCGAATTTTTGGTGAATGGGCTCTTGGAAAGCTGGCCGAGGATCCGCTTTTTTATCGAAAAATTGTGTTCAGCGATGAGGCTCATTTTTGGTTGAATGGGTACGTAAATAAGCATAATTGCCGCATTTGGAGTGAAGATCAGCCAGAAGCATTGCAACAGCTACCAATGCATCCCGAAAAAGCCACTGTTTGGTGCGGTTTATGGGCCGGCGGCATTATTGGGCCATATTTCTTCAAAGATGATGCGAATCGCAGCGTTACTGTCAATGGTGAACGCTACCGAGCGATGATAACAAACTTTTTTTTGCCCGAAATGGAAGTTCTTGACTTGCATGATATGTGGTTTCAACAAGACGGTGCCACATGCCACACAGCACGCGAAACAATGGCGCAATTGCGAGGCGAGTTTGGTGAACAGTTAATTTCACGTTTCGGGCCGGTCAATTGGCCGCCTAGATCGTGCGATTTGACACCATTAGATTATTTTTTGTGGGGGTATGTCAAGGCTAATGTCTATAGGGACAAGCCCGCTTCGATTGACGCACGGGAAGCCAACATCCATGCATTCATTCGTGAGATACCGGCCGATATGTGTGAAAGAGTATGCCAAAATTGGACTCAGCGGATGGGCTTCCTGAGACGCAGCCGCGGTCAACATTTGCATGAAATTATCTTTAAACATTAAATTGCAAGGTTCAAACTATCGATTCAAATAAATATTTCATTCATTTTTTCGAATTTTTGTGTTTTTTTTTTTGTTTTAAGTTTTAAACCTCTTAAAAAATCACCCGTTATTTTTTTCTTAAAATATTCTGGATTTAAGTTTTCAAAATACGTATTATGTTTTTAGAATCCAAAAAAAAATTTTGTTTAGATAATTTGTAAGAAAATATAAAATGCACGACTGGATCGCACGAACTTGCTCTTATGTTCAAGCTGCTTGGAGTTAAGAACTTTAAAATATGAAAATAAGTATAGAAAAAAAAACAATTAAGAGATATTTAAAAAAAAAACATTTAAATGAAAATAATTAAAGACAAAAAAATATGAAAAAGTATTTAAATCGTCCTTTTAACTGTATAAACAAGTAGTAAAAATCAGCTTGAGCTTCAAAACAAGTATGCCATTTGATTATTTAAAGAAATAGGAATATAGCTATGCAAAAAAAAAAAATAAAATCGTTGGAGAGGTTTTCTAAAAAAATATTTTTTATACATCTATAAAAAATTAAAAAAACATTTTTGAAAAAAAAAATTGGTATGCCAATTTTGAGTATTTTTTAAACAAATTTATTTACTTAGTTTAAAAAAAATTCATCGTTTTTGAAATATTGAATTTTCAAATCAAAATTTTTATGTATTTTTTAAAACACCAAAACATTTTTTTTTTAATTTCATATGCAATATTATTAAAATTTGAAAGGAGCTTTTGCATAAAATTCTGATTGTAATCGTTTGGCTCGTTAATGAGAAAAAAAAAAACACAAAAAAATGGTTTCTAGTAAACAAAATTTGTCTCAAAAATATACACCATACGTACAGTAATACATTGATTTTTTTTATCAAAATCGTTGGAGCCGATTTTGAGATGAATAAGATTTTCCTTATCGGTTGTATGTCAAGTACAGTTTTATTTTGAGCTAAGAAGAAAATTTCAATTTCTCCTCTGGGGAATCACCAAAAAGCATGAAGTTTAAAATTTGAAGAAGATCACATCATTGGTTTGGTTTGTAGATCCAGAGAGAATTTTGCCCCCCCTTTTTTGGTGTTCTTGTTATCTCGAAATTTTTTTTTGCACGAATCCTAAACTTGCCCCATAGTATCTATGTATATCGCAAGTAAAACAACATATAAACATATACCTATATATTTTTTGGAATCTTGTATGTATAAGAAATTATTGAAATCAGAAATAACCGTTTTCAAGTAGATCAAAAATAAAAAATATACTATTTTTTTATGAAAAGTAATTCAGTCGTTTTGGAGAAAAATAAAATTTTGTTAAATTTTATGGCACATACCGTTGTTTTTGGTTATAAAAATAGAATAAAAAATATGCAGGAAGAATCAACAGAGATCACTTTGTACTGGGTTTTAAGAAAAATCAATCCAGCTGTTTAGGCTATATACAGATAGAATTGTTGTAAAACCCACATTTTTCATTTTCCTTATCATCGTTAAGACTAAGTTTTTCAAACCGAATGCACATCATACTTACGGTGACCATCCATCCCGGATTTCCGGGACTGACGCGTATGTCCCGACTTATTTTTTAAGAAACCCGGGGCGAACAAGTGTCCCGAATTTAATAATTAGTCTCATATTTGTCTCATAATTACACATTTTCTGAATTTTCAAACATTTTTATTTGAAAAATAGAAATTATGGAAAGGTCTTATTTTTCACATTTAAATATTTTAAAATGTTTGTCTCAGGATTTTCCCCCAGAAATATGATTACGGTACTCATAGAACCATTAACACAAGACAAACGATCCATAAAAGCTACTTAATTAATTTTTGTTGAAAAACTAAGCATACAAAAAATTAGAAATTCTAACATAAAATATTTTAAATTATTCAAGTTTTTTTTTAATTTTGTCTGCTACATATGAGACAACGTCCTATTTTAGCGTGAATATTTTTGAACTCAGAGCAAACCGAGTGAGCTATAAGATCTTGATGTAGTAAGTAGTCTCGTTAAAGGAGGTTTCAAATTCTAGTAAAACCAAAAAATTATTGATTTTGTCATGTTTTCTAGATTTTGAAGGTGTGATTTTGAGCGTATTTGCAAAATATATTTGCATAGTAAAAGCTTCACATTCAAGTAAAAAAAAAATGTTTTGTTTGCCAACTTTCGTCCGTTAATAGTGAACTGAAAATGCTTTTTTTTAAAGCACAGAAGCTACAAAATTATTTTTTGAACAACAAGTTAGCATTGAAAAAGCTACAATTTTTTACTACGTTTACAGAATTATGATTTTTAAGTTTTGTTTGCTAATTTGAATCTTACTTTACCAAAAAAATTGAATACTTATTTAAAAAATTCTTGAAGCTTCAAAATCGGGTTGTGTACTACAACAAGCATTCAATTAGCTACAAATTCAGATATTTAAATTATTTTATTTCAATAAAATGTGTCCATCAGAGTAAAGGTTGTTGGTTTTTGCATCGTCATCCATCGTACTACCTACCGTTTAGTCTGTTGAAGGAAGTCCGAAGCTCATAGGAAAAGGAGAGTAGAATGACAGAACACGGATTTGTAGTATGGAAAGAACAGAATGGCACCTACTATTTGGAAAGCTTAAATATGTATATATGCATATTTTTTGTTTTATATATATATTCTGTTCCTCTACTCTATTAAAGAGAGTTTTAAAAATAATAAATGCATTGTTCTTCATGGAACTTGATTTTGAATTATTTTCTTATGACATTATACTGTCAAATAACAGCTTTGCCAGGGGAAGAAGGTTTAGGAAAATAATAAAAATGATTTCAACTTTTTATCAAACTTAGCATATTCTTAATTAATAGGTACATCCGCTGTCAAAAACAGACAACTTAAATATTTTGAATATCTATAATGGTGGGTAATGACATGTCAACCCAAGACCACCCAAGTATAAAAGTGACTAAATAAATTATTCTTCCAAATTTTCAAGGCGTTCGCATATTTTATATAAAAAAAAAACTTTATCTAAAAGCTTGAAAAATATGTATAGCTGCGTACTTGCCTTCCAGACTTGCTTCCTCAATATGTAAAACACAAATAATTATTAGATTCTTAGAGATATTTCTCTGATTTAAAATAAATTTAATTATTACGTACATTAAGAATCTGCCTAAGGGCTCTATCGTGACTTAGAGAAATAACAATCACTACATACAAATTATATACAATTTTTTTTTGTATACATATTAGAAAAGCCAAAAATGAAAGGAAAAAATATTCAATTCAGTAGCTAAAATGCCTTAAGCCATCACGTTATACGCATTTGAAGAATTCAACAATAACAACAAAAATAAAGAGCTTAACGAATATTATAATAAAATCAATAGTCCATTCAAGATAATGATTGCTTATAATTTATTTATATTTTATTTTTCATAGGAATGTATACATTTATGAAAAGATCGATTTTATTCATAAGAAATCATGTGGCTACTGCATACCATAAATTCGATTCTTGATGGCCCCAGCAGCGGGTGAAAAATGATCGTTTATTGATGAAGGTATATGAACTCTATTATATATACGTGCGTCGGAGTCGGTCGTTGGACATGGACATGGACATGAAAAAGAAGAAGCACTTTCCCATTGTCAAGACCCCAGAGACGATGAATCACTTAATGACCGACAACGACGAGCCACGACCGCAACGATCCTCAAGAAATATTTACCATCATCCATCCAATGGCTACATCGATTGTCCAAATCAACTTCAAAAAGATACTTTTCTTTTGTTGCATATGATGATCGAGACTGAGCATTTGTATTCATCAAAAAAAAAAATATAATTATATCGATCAGGGCAGTAAAATTAAAAAAAAAAAATCCAATAATAGCCCATTAGAGATCGTTGGTGATGAAATCATAAAAATAATAAAAAATCACTTTGAGACCTCATTAGAAAGGTGGTTAAGCTCTTGATTTGAATGAGTTATGAGCATTTAAGCTTAGAATCTAAAAACAAACAATTTTTATGGCGATCGATGCGATGGTTTGAGAATTTATTTTTTTTTGTATCGTTCATGTCACAATGTAATGTTTCCTAGTTGAATCAAACAACTTGTTAAGGAAATACAAATTAAGATAAATAAATAGAAGACAAAAAAAAAAAAAACTGACAAATGAAATTAAATTAAGAGCTTGTTTGTTCGTTGACTATATTTATGACAACACGCCAACGCGTTTGGGTTATGAGTGAAAGGGCACACACAGATTGACCCATTTAATCGGTTTATCTGACAGGTAAGTAGAGGCATGAACATGTACATATATTATTTGGTTTTGAGTTTTAGATTGTAGCTATTTTTTTGGGCAACAAATTCTCAAGCTTTGGTAATTTTTTAACTGTGAGAAAGAAAAAACATTTTTATTGACAATCTGGAAGTTGTTTAGTGTCAAAGTCAAATTAAACTGCTTTGAAAAGGTAATTAAAAAAAATGAGTATGACGGAACAGAATCATAATCAAAATGATGAATAACTGTGTAAATGATAAAAAATTTTGACTTACAAATTGTTAAAAATTCAACTGACCAAAATTTGATGAGTTAAAATCATACTTTGGTTACTAACCCGGCCTTAAACGAAACTGAAATGATCTTAACAACATTGAAAAACTGAACCTAAGAAAGGTCATAAGATATACCTACTATTGTTTTTTTTTTTTTTGTATCACAAAAGGATCCAAGCACTCATCGACTCACAAAAAAATTAAGTCAGATAAAAAATTAACACAAAAAAAAAGTCTATGCATATTGCAATATATACTGTCCATTTTGAAATGAAATTAAATAAAATCCCGTTTATTTGAAATTATGAAAGAAAATTTATAAAAGCAATTAAATTCGCTAAAACTACTAACTCAATAGTTTGAAAAATGGAAGGGTGTTTTTTTAGACGTGCGTGGTTTTCAATCTGGCAATACTTTTTTCTGAGTAGGTCTTTTTGACAGCTGTCACTTGATTCATGCTCCGTTTGGTTTGCCATTTCATTATGAATAGACTAGCTCCTGAACAACGTTTGCTAATTGGGCAAATTTATTACCGAAATAATAATGGTTCGGTTCGCGCGACGCATCGCGAAACAAATAATGAATTTGAAAAATTAAAAAAAATATAAAGTAAAATGTTCATGCTTTAGAATGACCATAAACATTTTTTCGAAAAAAATATACCTCGACAAAAAATATAGCCCCAAATTTGTATACAAAAATGCATGTTTTGTATATATTTACATTCGATTATCTAAAGAACGTGACATGCTAGAGCAATTTCAAGGCCAGATTCAAACTCAGCGAATTAGAAAAGTATGTCTTGATTCATGTCATAGATAGAAATTAAAAATGTTCACATAAAGTATTTACTAAGTGCTTTGGAGTGGATTTTCGAAAACAGTAAAAATACGTATATTTTCAACTAGCGCTTAAGTCCAAATAAATTGTCGCAGAAATAAACCTTTAACAGAGATTTGTTGTAAATTGCTTACACTTTCAATAGTACTTTGATGTAATTTTCGAATAACTGGTATTTTTCGAGCCATTAGCGAAAAACTTCAACAAAATGAATTTTTGCATGTTGCATCACGAAATTTTAGTCGCAAGCCCCAGATTCGGATTTAGCACCCCCGTGAACATAAAAGAGGGACAAAATCAAAACTACCATATAATTTGCTCTCTAAGACCCTTTATGAGCACAAATTGACTGGACTATTTTTACCGAGTCCAAACGGCTAGTTGAGAAGGATTTGTCAGTTCCTCGCAAGAGAAAGTAACTCGGGAAAAATATTTCTCTGTTTATAGGTGGCAGCGGTTAGGAATTCAAACCCAGACCTTCAGCATGACTGTCCAACGTACTAACCATCATGCCACGAGGTACTACTATGAAATCTGATATGAAATCTCATCAGTTTCTAATAATAAATAAATCAAAAATAGCATTCTAGGGGAATTTTCAATTTGTACAGTGATCCGTTCTAATTTTCATCAAATTTCTGCAAGTCATTTTTGAGAAAAATAAGATTTTTCTCAATGGTTTTTAACATTTGTAAAGAAGGGACTAAATTCTAAATAAAAACAATAGCTAAAACCAGTCACAAAACTTTTCAGGAAATTGAAAATAAGAGGCCTTGAAACTACACACAATGGTCAGTCTTGTGGTGCATATAAAGGCAAACATCGAAAATCTGCTAATTTATTATCAGGGGGCATGGCATCCACCCACTTTCTCAAAAACTCATATGAATTAAATGGAGCACTGCTTTAAAGCGATGAAAATTGGCACAGCATCATAGGATTTGAAGTTAGTCAAAGACAAAAATATAGAAAAATTGAATTTTCCGCCAAGGGGCGTGGCACAAACCTAAATTCTTATAATTGTTATCGATTAAATGATGCACTTGCGGTTGTCTTAGGCTTGAATTTCATACAACAAGAAAAATCTATACTCAAGGAGCGTGGTATACATCCAATCTTCTAACACTGTTTTTATTTTTATAGCACAATTCCAATTTTTGCTGAGCATACAAAATTGGTAACACGATAGACCTTCAAGAGCATATAAAGACAAAAATATAAACTTAGAGATTTTTCAATCAGGTGGCATGACATCCACCCACTTTTTGCAATTTTTGGTTTTTGTGAAACGATGAAATTTGGCAGAGCAACCAGAGCTTAATTTTCACCTGGAAAATAAAATCTTCGCAAAAAGGAATGAAATCACAAAAAAACAAGTCCATAAATATGTACAAGCCCTTTGCCATAAAAAGTCATGAGATCTAAAAAATATGTCAAAATCCCAAGTTTTTATTTCATGAAATTTGTAATATTAAATTATGAAAGAGATTTCGTATTTAATGATTACTGATTAAAATTTGGTGGATTTAATTGGCAAGTTTTGTTTTTATCATTCTTATAGTTACTCACTATTTAAAGCGTATGAAATCTTTACCAGTGAACCCACCAAATTTCAATTGTATTTATTTTTTATTTGAGTGAATTTCATGTTATCTAAAAAGACAATTTGAAAATAGAATATTAGACAATTTTCAAAACACAAATATTACAAGAAAAAAGGAGAAGAAATTAAAAAATTGCCCTCTAACAGATTAAGGCCCTATGCACAACTTTCTCTTTTCCCAGAAGTTGGAAACCCATTTGGCAGTCGAAGGTAATTTTTACAAGACTTGTCACTGGATTTTTGAAATAAAAAATAAAATCTAAAATCAAAAATAAAGCTTGAATATTTTGATGCCAAAATGTTGTTCTTTCATATACAATTTGAATTTTGGCAATTAATGGTCCCGTCGCTGAGATCGTTGGTAATTCACTTAGACAATTTTCTCAAAAATTCGTTAGGATGCTCTTAAATTTTTTTTTTTTGAAAAATGATTTGCTATACAAAAAAAAGTAATTTATGGAATTTTGTTTAGAAAAGTTTCGGAGTTGTTCTTGCAAAAATAAGTTTTTATAAAATTGCTAAATAAAATTGTATGGCAGATATCCTTGTTGTTAGTTCTAATTTTTTTTTTTTTATTTGTTCCAAAATTACTGTTAAGGCTGTAGTCACTTAAACAGGCATACAGACAGACAGAAGTTTATTGCTTTCAAATTAACAAGAATTATTCGAAGTAAATTGCTAAACACAGTTTGCATACCTACAAACTTTTTTTAAAGAACTGAAATATATTTATTTCAAAAATAAAGTGGACAAAATTTCGAAGAAGCACTGCACTGGGAAGGGGAGTATCTATTTCAATTTTATTTGTTATTTTTAAGACTTTTGAAGGTAAAAATATAAAAGTACAGCCTTCCATAATTTATTGTCACTTTCGGTCTAATTTAACTGTAGTTCTTACAAGTTTGTTGAGGCAACAATAGCACATAATACTTAATAACTATGTTCTATTCTATTTTTTATCTTCCTTGTTTACCTTTTTTCATTAAAACAGCAGTTTATTTAGAAAAGATAATCGAAAATGCTTGCAATCGATAGAACGGGTGTTTTCAGCAATTTTTCATATAAAAAGTGTTTTTTGATTATATTGAGGGGCAATAGGTTATGCTACTTTCATACTAACATTTCACGAGAATCAAAAATTATGTAAGGTAACTCCAACCACATATTGTACCAAAATGGTTTTTTTCATAACTTTTTCTAATGTTGGTTCCTTTTAACAAAAGTGGCCGCAGGATCTCAAAATTCCATTTCGGAAAATGTCCTACCTACAAGAATAAAAGATACCTCTTAAATATCTGGAAAAAAATTCCATACTCCTAATATTCATATTTATTTAATGGCTTTAGTTAGGTTTATAAGTTATTTCACACTTTTCAATCCGTTGAAAATGTCATAAAAATATTACAATAAATCTCTTCATCGTCTATATGCCAAGTTAAAGTATTGAACTGCAGAAGAGCGAGTTCTTGCAGTCCAATCGTATATGAAGGTATATGTGTAATACTTTTATTTCTTTTTTCTTAAATCACTAATTTAATTTATATTATTTTCTTAAAACTGCATTTATGTACCTACATCCAGGCTCAATCAATTTAATGGAATTTAACTTAACTTTGTTGCGAGGAAAATTAATAGAACTATAATCACTTAAGCGTTAGTCATGTTTTAACGACGTGTTAGCTTGTTATTCTTCATCGATGTTAATGTTTCTTGATGGATTTCTATCCTATGTAACATCAAGAAGAAAAAACCCCTTTTCCGTTTTACCATCAGAGTGACTTCATAACAAACAATCAGCATCGAAGCACTCTTTCCAAGATGCATTATAATGATGATTGACCATTGAAGACCAATCTTATATTATGAATGTTTAAAACCGACAGTTAACACACATACATACTCATATCTGTACCTCACTATACTCTACACACATAAATAAACATCAGATTCAAAGAAACCAGCCACATCATTCAATTTCAAAATACAATTAAATTAATCTCGTCTTCTTGCACTCGCCTACACCTTCAGAACTCCATCAAATCATCTTCTAACCTTAACTTGCTCCGAACAAAGTGGAAACCATTAATGATTTTAAACGAATTGAGATTGGCAATTTAGTGGTTTTTTTTTTGATGATTTTTTTATTTTTGTTTTTATTTTTTATGGCGCTCTGGCTGATGCTTTTGTGATTATATTTGGATCTTAACTTTATATTGTGGTTATACTTAATTACATCGCTGGCATTTTTATAGTGTTTATAGAGATTTTATAGCTAAACAATTTAAATTGATTTTTTTTTTTTGGTATTTTTAAAGATATTGATGGAATTTACAGTAACTCACCTTCGATTTTGGTACCAAGTTTTCACTTGTGTATCACTTAGTCCTAATTTATTGGCTAATTCCATTCGATCTTGAACACTTAAATATTTTTGTCTTTCGAAAGATTTTTCTAACGTCTGTAGTTGATGATCGGTAAAGGCGGTTCGTGCTTTGCGTTGCTTTTTACTCAGGCTAGATGAACCACCAAAGCCCATACCACTTTTTATACTATTTCCATCTTCATCTTTGGCACCTGAAATAATGAAAAATAAGATATTATAATTTTTACTATTTGGGATGATTTTCTTTGATAAATAAAAGGTTAAACATATTTGTAGGTATGGATAGTTTATTCGCAGACAAAAAAAAAAAATTAAAAGAAAACAGCATCAAAATGGAATTTTAAGAGAAGAGAAAACAGTGTTAGCTAATGGATGTAATTAGGAAATCAGCAAAGATGATTGCTTTCTTTAAAAAAAAAATACGAATTTAAGAAAGCATTTTCAATGTTTTTGGGTGCACTGCAAATATTAATTCTCTCGTCAGTAGAATTTATATTTAAGAGACCAGCTCATTAAAATCACAAAAAAAACTCTCTAGGACTGAATTTTGCCAAGATCATAGTTTTCTACCTAGCTTCAAAAGCTACTTAAAACCTTTAAGAATTTAATATTTACAGTATGTACAATACAAATTAATGAATTTATATAAAAATAACATGGTATCAGAAGTGGGATATGTAAAACTGAGTGCATGTCAATCTGTGAAAATAAATGAGTAATCGATTTTTCAAATGAAATGCAGATATTTCATTTAATACTACAGATATATTTGGTACTTTATCTTTCAGGGTGCTTGGAATTAAATATGTTCCCAGTAATGTCTTTGATCAAAAAGGTCTGTTGGATTCAATAAAAAATTGTGTAAAAATCATGCCTAAATGAGAAACTTCTACATGATAATGATAATGAGTTTAAAAAATGGCTCCCGATGGTGTGTAGTGTGTTGCTTATCTATCTTTTATTGGATACTGAACTTATCAAACAAATTTTTGACAGAATTATTACCAGTCGAAGAAGCATGCATATGGAAACCAAAACCAAAACTGACTTTCTAATCACAGAAATCAGCTTTCAAAGCAATAACTGATTTATAGGTATCTTCAAAAACTTGTATATGAGTATCATGCTAAAAGCTACTTTATTTTTGGTATTGAGAGATTTTTGGTATTCAAAGATTGCGGGATCCCCTCTGTCATTTTCATCTTTACCACCAGTTGTATCTGGATTCTTTTATTCGTTCCCTTCTCTCCTTCTCCTGCACTATCTTGACTTCTCTTTCCACTCATATCTCTCGTACCCATTCACACTGTCTGCTCTTCCCTCCCTTCCCTTCTCTTCATTTCGTGTCTCCCTTGTTCCCATCATGATCCTCTCTCTTTTCCATCTCTCTGTCACTTTTCATCTCTTCTAAACATTCCCTTGCTATTTTACTTCCTTTCCAACCTATTTATTTCTATTAAAAATTCCATACATGTTTCCTTGGTCTTATTATTATCGTATTTCTTTTGTTTCTTTTGGTCTCTCCTTCCATCCCCATATTTTTGTCCCATTAGCTCTGAGCATACACTGAGCTGTCAAAAGAGATCTATGTTTCTTTTTAAGCTCAGAGCACTCAGAACGCTTAACTTGTGTTTCTTTTTTAGTATCGGAGTTAGCCCGGAGCTCAGAATAAAAAGATCGAGCGAATGGCGTAAATAGCTGAGCACAGCCAACTTCGCTTATTTGTTCACTCATTTTTCCTTTTTAATTGGACCTATCAGATGATAACTAAAATTCAGTACCAAATTATGGTGCGTTGAACGCATCACAATCGTATGACAGTTCAGTGCTCAGATGTGTTTTAAAATTATATCGGAGAACTCAAGTCATACTCTGCTCAGAGCTAACTTTGATAGCTCGAGCTCTACTCCATACTCTGCTCAAAGCTAAAATAGAAAAATGCCTTATAAGAAAGTATGGCTCTCAAACTGTCACTTTGACAGTTCCATTCATTATCTCAACAACTTGTTCCAGGAGAAACCTACATGCCTTCATCTATTTAGAAGCGAGTTAAAAGCGATTCCAAGAGAGTTTAATCTTTTAACGGTGACTTCAGGGCTCAAAGAAAAAATTTTTGAACAATCACTTGATTGTGAGACAAAGTTACAGATTTTTGGAAGGTTTACGGAAATAACTAAATCTGTACATTCAACACAAGGTTGTAATTCTTACTCAAAACAGTTCTATTCTTGAAATGGTTCGTACTTATTTCATATAATGAGCCAAAAAGCCAGATATACAACGATTAGAAGAAAATTTCAAAAGCCTTTCTGAAGAGAAATAATGTGATTCAAATTATTTCCTCAAAAGCTAAAAAGATATTTTATCGAAGAACTTACTTCCCAAATGAAGCATTCACTCCCTTTGTTCTGTTGATCTGTTTTTGTATTAAATCCGTACCTCAAAACGTTTACTAAGGAAATCTCACTTTGAAGAACACAAGTGTTTTCCACAGCCATTCTGTTAAACTTGACCCTTGTTGTTTTTTTTTCGGATAATCTTATTTGACATGAAATTGGGTTTCTTATCCAAACCATTTTTACATTCTGGATAAATAAGATGATCTTCTTAATCACCTAACAAGCTATATATAAAATGTAATTTTTATGTTGCCAAGCAGACAAATTTTCGGAGGCTTTACCGAAATTATATTTTTTTCTTTTAATTTAGAACGGTTTAATTTTCGATTAACAAGAAATTACGAATTACATACTCTCTATAAAGCTTCCGTAATTCCGTATTTTTTTGTAAACTTTATTTCTTACCTCAAATACTTTGAGGCCAGTTGGCTAACTAAGAAGCAGTTAGCAAATACTTTGAGGCTAGTTAGCTAACTAAGAAGCAGTTAGCCAACTGGCCTCAAAGCATTTGATGTAAGGGATAAAGTTGACAAAAAAAAACTGAATTACGGAAGCTTTATAGAAAGTATGCACAAAGAACCTCTATAAGATTTCTTAGTTCTATTTGTTGTTGAAGATACCTACCTGTTAGAATATCTCATATTCTAACTCCCATAGTCATCAAACGCAAAAGTTCGTAACAAAATGGGCAAAATGTACGATAAATTGTTAACTGAGACGATCAATATCTTACTTATCGAAGAACAAACTTCACACTGGTGCCTGCTTGAATAAAATGTTTTACTTAGTGAAACTCTCATTGTTTGTTATTAGATTTATTTAAAAGCATTAAGTTAAAACTTATTCTTTCGTTTTTCTAATAAGAAAGAAGCAACAACAATAAAAAAGTTCAATGCCCATCGGTTAGAAATTGCTTAACAAATTTTCAAGTTCCTCTTAGACATAGACACTGTTTCTTTTGAATGAAATAATGGATCTAAGATTATATAATTTAACGTAGACTTTGGAAAAATGTTAGAACATTTTATTTCAGCTGTTCTCGTTATTAAAAAAACGTCAACATTTTATATTTTATAATTTTTATTTTAAATGGCACTTTATCAACTTAACAATACTCGTAGTAAATAATCATTTTCTACTTGTGTAAGGGTAACACTGTTATTTTTTTTTTTTCTTTAAATACAATTAACACGACAACAAAACATTAAATTTAAAAAAAATGTACAAATATAAACAATAAAAACGTTCGCTTAAGCAATTAACTGCCATCTCAACCATGACATTTGAATTGCATAATTGATTGCACTCTACTTAGTTTATTTTTTCACATTTTTTTTTTTTTTTCTTTCGTATTTTTATTTTTGTGGTGTTTTCATGTATTTTGACAAAGAAAATATGCAAGGGTGTAAATGAAAGTAGCACAACAACAAAAAAAATAATGAAACGTTTATTATTATCTTTCGCTCCTGTGGTGGCTGATGTGAAAAAAATAATTTGTTCCTGTCCAGCACTGTCCAAGTTAATAAAGGTAACAATTAAAATTTAAATTCATTTATGCCTCAAACTTCCTCTCTTAGTTTTGTTGTTGTATACAAATAAACCTACACAAACATAATACAATCCATAGCTACTAGTCGGGGATACTATATATGATGGGGACTGGAACTGGAAGTTACTTACTTTACTTCCGAGGGTTTTATTTTTTTTTTAAGGTTGTTATGTAAGTGAAAATTGCTCTTAAAAATAGCCACAGCAGTTGAAAAAAGAGATACGAATCTATTTGACAGTGAAAAAAAATAAACACAAAGACGAACAAACCAAACGCACTGAAGTGTGATAAAATGTCATGCGGTATGGTGTTATTTCTAACTTATACCTTTACCTATTTTGTATTTGTTTTGAAAAAGTTGTTTTCGTTGGAAAAATAATGAACTGCGATGTATAACTCCTTGAAACTGATGGCTATAACAACACAAAAGGCAAGAAATTAAATTCATATTATAGAAACAAATTCCCTTGTGCCATTGACAGTGTCAGAAAGAAAGATCTATCTATCTTTAATGCCAGTTTAACACCTTAACGTTAGGAATCATTAAAATCTTTTTTTTTTAACTTTTAACTTAAAAAGAAAAAAAACTTTTAAAGACCTTCGCAATAACAAAGTCAAATCACTCAACCAAGGGAGATGCCTTATAAGATAATACCTTGTCCCAGTGTAGGTATGTATAAGCACGCAGATATTTTTAAACAAAAAAAAAGTCATTTGAATCCGTATAGGCTCTATAGATATATCTAGATTCTAGATAAGCAGCCCACGCTAAACTTTTATCTATGTCATCAATTTGGTTTAAAAGTCCCGCCAAAATGGAATAAAATTTCAATTAACAAAAACAAAAAAAAAATACTCTCAATCGCAAGACGACCGACAACGACGACGATGACTGGCGAGGAACGCTTCGGTCACAAAAGACAACAAGACGGACTACGGACACACAACACAAGACACAAGACACACCACACCTCTCAGACTTAACAGTTCGAAAGAGCTCATTTAAAAGGTTATGTTGAGATAATTACCTTTTATCCAGGTTTTTTTTTCTTTTTGTTCCTTTTGCTCTTTCAATATTTGAATGTGCCCAGAGTGCCATCCTTCCGTTTTTTATGTGCTCCATTCGGTTGGTTTAAGTTTTATTTTTTATTTAGTAATTAATTAAGCTATTAAGAGTTCTAATTTATGACGGCACACAGAATTGGTCATCAACTCCAATGCGATTCAATACGTTTAGGAATTTTAGAAAAAAAAAGAGGAACGTCAACCAGACATTCGTTTATGATCGCCGTTAAGTGGTATCGTCGATCATCAAACGAAGTGTTAAAACAGATTTTATTAAGGTATCAATTAGGTAATAGGTGAACAAGTCTACATTTATTTACATACCTACACACATTAAGTCTAAAGATTGACTTCGATTGACTTGAATCAATTACTATTGCGACAAAGATGTATGACTTCGTTAAGCTGGCCATACACGGCAGACCTAAAGAGCCAAATAGCCAAATTGCCCCGTGCTGATCCAAAATCGGTCGTGTGTGGGGTGGATCGGTGGGAATCATTTGAATTTTCCAGCCAATCTGAAATCCATCCGAGCCAAATGGATGTCGTTTATGCCCAGCTTTACATTCCTTGGGAAATTCCATTGTGGTTTTCTTTTTACTTTTAACTTAAGTCGCATGTTATAGCTTCTCTTCTTGAATTCAAAGACAAAAGAAAGCAATAATACTTAGCAAACCTGATTGTTAACATTCTTATACCCTCAGAACTTAGTCTAGTATGTGATGTCCTTAGACTATTTTTGTCTCAGAAAATAGCACAAACGTCAGGTTTTTTTTTGTTACTGTTTTCGCAGATACATCAGTGTCGCATCGTTTAAGTTATACATTCATAGCTGTAGTTAGTCATACACATGTACATATATGAAAGACGAGAACCATATTAAAGATCGCATGTTATAAAGTCATGTCAAATTCTGTGTTCATGTCATGTGTATATAGAGAAAGAGCTGCCATGCGAAACTAAGTACTTAAGTTGCATAATTTTATAAAAAAAAAAAAAACATTTTGTGGAACGTTTAACAAAAATGATAAAGAAAAATGCTTTTCAGTCACCTCTATATACATATTAACATATACCAACGTTTATTAATATAAAAATAATAGTTTGTGAAATTTTCTAAAATTAAGATTGCGATAAATTTTAATGATTTTTTAGTGAGTGGTTATTAAAAATTATTTAATTTTTTTTAGTGTAGTAAATGACATGCAATTAAAGTGTTAAACTTTTGAATTAAAATTTTCACTAATTTCAGATTATTATTTGTAATAAAATTTTAAACTTTTCTTACAATGTAAGCTAATTTTTTAATTTTGATCTAAATAAATTTGTTTTTTTTTTCGTCCTATGTGATTTTTTAAAAATAAAATGAATCAAATGTTCTTAGGCTTGGAACGCACTTGAAATTTTGTGTCGCAGTGAATAAAACAAAAATTATCGCAACTTTGTAGGAATCTATGCTGTCAGGTGAATTTATTCTCATTTAAACTCGTGTGTTCTATTTTTGTTGGGCTGAATAATAATATTGTAGGTATTATGAATAATGTCGATTGCTTTGACGAATGTACTTGCATTCACATCACATCCTAACATTCAGTTATGTCGTACCTTTTGCGATTAAAAAATCACCCGATACCAAAATGGTTGTACGGCAACTACCCGATCTAAGGTAAAACAAAAATTTGAATTTCTTCTCTAGGGAATAACATGCATAAATGCTCTTCACGAAATGCTTCCACCCTGGTAGCCGCACAGAAGAACAGACGCCCATGCCAGCAGAAAGTATGACGTCACGCACTTTGTAAGATTTTCCAACCAAAACTTTTCTTTAAATTGTAGTATGTCATACAGAGTTGTTTAAGAATGCAATCATAAATCATTTATTGAATTAAATTGAAATTATTGATAACAGTTTAAGACTACGACCTCAAATTCTGTAAACACCATTCATTTGACCATAAAATGATTGCATTCATTTTTTCCTCCATTTATCTTTCAGCAATCAGTTGAATACAATCATTTGCGAATTAATGCATTCTTTATATTCTTTGCATTCATTTTACAATGTTTGTATTCTTTAGCATTCTTTTGCATTTTTTTTCATTTATTTGAAATTTTTGGAAAAATATGAGAGCAAATAAATGCAAGGAATGTAAATGAATGAAAAGAATTCTAAGATTGTAAAATTAATTCAAAGAATAAAAATTAATGCAAAAAAATACAAATGAATGCAAAAGAATGCAAAGATTGTAAAATAGATGCAAAGAATGCTTAAGAAAGCATGCATTCTCAAATGAGTGCATTCAATTGATTGCTGTTAGATGAAAAAAAGTAAGGGATCAATGATGTTTAAAAAACTTTAATAGAATTTGGAAAAAAAAATCAAATTTGCAAAGCAAAACCATTTATACAAAATGCAATTATTAAAATTTTAAAGAAATCAACAATTCAATATAAACTAATTTTTTTGTTAACTTGTTTCAAACGACTATAAGTACAATGTATCCATTGAAATCATACGGCAATTAAAAATTCAATAAAAGAAGTTTTTACCCCTTTTTTAAAAACAGAAAATATTAAGTCACAAAGCTGAAATTCTTATCGACCTGTATAGGTCGCATTCTCCAAATGATTTTCTTACTCATTAAATAAAAAAACTTGTTTGTTTGAAAAATTTTACTTTTGTAGTGAAGGAGCTCATTATTTGAAAATTCATGAAAATGTGCTATAATAGAATAGTTTACACAAGATATTTAAGACATAAGCTAGATGCACCAAAACGTAAGAGCGAGTAGGATAGTTTGAAACAAAAAAAATATTTAAAAGTGTGTCTTTGTTCCCCTATTTATACAGGAGGGGTAATTGTCTTTAAAAAATTACTTAAATTAGAACAAAAAATATTGAAAAACTACGGCAGCATCAAAACGATCAAGGTATATTTTTTTCTTTAAGCTAGGACTTTATTCCTTAATTTGCTTTTTAAATCATTTTCATAAATAATTTCTTATAGTAATTTTACAAACATATCTAGACTATTGAAAAAAATATTTTTTATTTTGTTTGAATTCGAATTTTCTAAATCTTACGTGAAAAAGTTAGTTTTTTGTTTTTAGTATTCAATGCTTTTACAAATTTTAATTAAAAATTTGAAACCCAGATGGTTGCATAAATTTTTAGTATTTTTATTTTACAAACAAACTAATTTTGCTCTTCAAAATCAAAACTAAAGTATAATATTGATTTTGATAAAGGCCCCAATTCTCGAAGTTTATAAAGTCCTAGATCTAAAGTTTTCCGTGTTTTTCTGAATATACTCGCAATAATGTTTGAAATTTGTACTTGCTATATCAATACTATAGGGCAAGATTTGGATTCGCGTAAAAAACAAATTCGAGATAACAAACAAACATGACATTAGATGATAGAGAACTCAAAAAAAGTGAGTGGCACAGCTGTGTCTGTCTGTTTGTATCTGAATCCACAGCCTATGTCTGAAGCTATTTTCTTCAAATTTTGTAGTTAATGATTGTTTGTGATTCCAAAAAAAAAACGGTACGTGCCATAAGACCGTCAAGGAAAAGCTTATTAATCTCAGAAACGGCTGTAATGATTTTGATAAAATAAAATCAGTGCAGGTATTATTGTAGGTATCGTGTACTTTTTGGTAAAAGTATAAGTTTACAAAAACCTTTACTAACGGTAGCTACCTGCCATAACGGTTTTTTCATTTACGGTTCAACCAATTTGAATAAAAATTTTTATTAAGAGGCTCCTACAAATATCAATCATCATCAATATCAAATATCAAAAAATATTAATTTTGGGTTTAAAAAAAAAAATATTAGACTTATTTTTGAAAATTTGATTTTTCAAAAACGAGTTAGTAAATTTTTACGAAACCCGCTTAAGAAAACCGCTCCAACAATTAAAATTTTTGTGTGCATAATGCATATATTGATGTTTTTTCATGTAATCAAATGGCATACTTGATTTTTAGCTCTAAGTTATTCAACTGGGTAAAGGACGATTAAAATGATTTTTTTTAATACAATTTCTTTATATATTTTCTGCATATATTTTTCGTAAGTTCCAAGCAACTTTAACATAAGTGTAAGTAAATGAGATTCATTCGTGCATTTTATTTTATAAATGAACGTGCAGCATATTCAATTTTTCAGGGGGACAATTTTATATTCTGGATGCTTCACATCCATTTAAGATTTCAATATTGAAAGAAAGCGAAGGAAAAAAAGATCTCATCTAATTTAAATCTAATTTATTTTCGAAAAGAGATTTCTGTAAAGAACAATATTTTGGGCATGAGCGACTTTTACTGTTTTAAAATATTTGTGGAACTTTTTGATTCTCGATTGAAACGGTCGATTGAAAGCCATTTGTGAGTCTTAGTTGATATTTTCAAAAAACTAGACTCATTAAATATGCATCTTCAAGGAAAAAATATGACTCTTCTGGAAGCAAAAACGAAGATCTTTGGCTTCGCTACCATTATTGATATTTCAGACAATCATTTACCTTTCCAATTTTGACAGGTTTCAATGTTTTCGAAAATATGAAGTGAATGTTTACCATCGGGGAAATCTACTCTGGATTTAATAACATAATTTTCTGATTCTGGTAATTTCTTCCTAATTTTTAATGATTCAAGTTTTTTAGTGAACACTTCAAAGTCTTGAATGTTGAAAATTAAACATAAGGTGTGGCATAAAACAAAAAAGGTTGGGAAACACTGCTCTAGAAGGTATCAAATGGGTGTAACAATTCCCCTCCATGCTCCCTCTTCAAAGAAAATATATAAACAAATATTTTAACTACCAAATCTTCTAAAGCAAGGGAAAGAGTGTGGGAATTTTTCCATAATTTTGGAATATGACATATACAAAAATCATAAAACAAACCTAGGAACAAAAATAATATATATATAATATAAAATACCAAATTCTGTTCTAATTTATGCCAAATTCCTTGATACCAAATTCTCATATTTTATAATATAACATACTGTAAACAATGCATTTTTTATTATCACTATCTCTTAGTGTCTGAAGAACCTACTTGATTTTTAATATAAACAAATATTAAATATAATCTAATATGTTTGCGTTTTAATACAATAAATTTATTTTGTATCCATTTCCTCTTCCTGAAAATGCGCCTATACCACTTACTGCCCGCAATAAAATTGCAAAACTGGCATAAACATAACAAAAACCATTGAATAAGAAAAAAATGCGGTTTAACTTAAGTATAGCTATGCGCTAAATGCATTTACATTTGCCACATAATTTAGCTTGTCCATCAACATCAATGATACGTTAAAAGCCTTCTCGACTCGATACCCCAACAACTATGGCTCGGTATAGGTAAAATAAAATTATTACATTATATATTTATTTTTATATATATGAACATTGTTAGGCATATTGTTCAACTCAGACTCCTGCCTCTATATGATGTCCAGAGACTTTCACTTGAAGAATTATCAATCCGTGAAATAGGGTATCTGTCTATGTTTTATTGTTTGGCATGGGCTGCTATACCAGTCAAAACTGCTATTTTCAATGCACATAATGCCTAAGTTAAACAGACACATGGACCTACATATTCAATGGTCATTTTATCGTTGGTTTATAATATTCTCGAACTGGACAATTGTGTGGGTAGTAGAAATAGTAATGCTATTTTTTTTTTTGTTTGCTTCGCTTCGAACAACACAAGCAAACGATACATGCGCGCTAAGTAATAAAATTTAAATTATAATGGATAAATGTGTATTATTATTAATTTAATAGTTTACAATTCGATAGGGACTTGCATTATTGCATATTCGAGTATACGTAAGGTTTATACATGCGAAGCTTGAATTGTAGACGTATTATTTGTTATTCAAATGGAAAACGCATGATTTTTTTCTTCTTACATTTCTGATGGCTTTAGAGGTGGGTTACCTGCTCGTAAATGCTAGGAATTAGAATTTGTGGTTATGTCGCAAATGCACACATCCGTTATACTATAGATTTAATTTTTCAGACTTTTGTATTTATTTAAATTATACCTACAATGCAATGCGTTCATATTCATAACTATTGTAAAAACATTAGGGTATTGTAGATTGTAGCTTATAGTTTATAGATTATGTAGGTATGTGATGTATGAGTGTAGATCAGCAACTAGCAAGCAAGCAAGATAAGATCAAATGTTCGTGTGGTGCGGTAGGAACTTTGCATAAAAAGCGATGACAAAATTCTGATTACTTTGCTTTTAAATTTTTAAGTGATAATGTCAAAGAGATAAACACAGTCATTAAAGCGCATTTACCCCGTAGAGGCACTATCCTATGGTCCCTAGTCTGATGAGAGCCTCGAAATGATGACATATCCAATCCAGTGCCTGGTTATTTGTTTCCATTTTCCTCATTATATTCACCTATCTAAAAGACATTGGCGTTAAATTTTCAAAAGCCTTTCGTAAAGGGCTTAGCATGATATCAGTTAACAATATTCAAAATATTCATAGTTAATTCCATTTTATTTAAGAAAGTTCATCTGAACAAGTCTAAACAGGGACAGTTCGTTAAAAAAAAACCTTTTTTAAAAATTACAAATGTCAAAACGGTGTTCACTTTAAATCAATTTTTTTTTATATTATCCAGTAGTCATAGCTCCTATGGGAATTTATTTCAATTTTGGGGAAGACATTTTTTTCTTCTTATCATTAGAGTACTCTATAGGAAGGTTAAATCTAAATTTTCGACCAACACTTGCAGGGTTTCCGCCATCTTGGTTTAAAAAATGAACTTGTCTTTGGCTATTTTTTACTAAACGGGAGAAGGTATAGATTATGCTTTTAAGAGAAAGTGTATAGGTATGTAGAATGCAAAATTTAGAAAAATAAAGGAATGGAGATATGAATGTTTTAAAGTCAAAATCGGGTAAGTAGATACCTAAGAAATAACTTGTAATAAATCAGGATGATAATTGTTGTTGTAAGATTTTATATTTTCGGATAAGTAAGACAAAATTATTTTGCCTTGTTATTTCAATCTCTGTTTTTGATCAATCGATTCATCACATAATATTGAGTGGAGAGAAGTCACATTTATTTTTTTTAGATAGCAGCTTATAAGAGTAAAGTGCGAGCATGGATTAATTTGGGGCTTCAAATATATAAATGTTATATTTTGCATATCAGATTTTTGAAAGCCTCCACCATCTTGAGTGAAAGAGTATAAGCTCGGTTTTCACAACTAACATTGATTTAAAACAAGAAAACTAGGAAAGCACAATTTTGCTTGCAATATTTTAAGTATGAAGCTGCGTTTGGAAACCTTTCAGATACTACAATAAGTAAACAACTGCTTGGGTTAAAAAAAAAATACTAGGATAAAAATTGTTAGTTAACAATTTTTAAGAAACTTTATGGTTTAATAGAAAATAGGCTTTAATTTTGCTTCGGCTGTTAATGAATTTGATTTTCATCAAGGCTCTATGCACATTCCGCTTTATGTGGTGGGGTGTCTTGTTTTATATGTGAAGATTTTTTTGTGGAAATTATTGTAGATGCCTGGAACAAAGATGAAGAGGAAGGGGTGTCCTAAAGGATAAATAATTTTTTAATTTTTCTGCATTAAACTGTTTTTATCCATTAGAATTTTTCAGAGGAAAATGACTGATGTCATGGATTAAGCACGATATAAAAAAATTAAAATAGTCATTTGGTGTGATTTTAACTTTAGTGAAATGTTAAGAGATAGAATGATGCTAAAATCGTTTATATTAAGGTAAATCCTCTTTTTAAAAATGTCATGCTTTACCTGCACGCAAGAACAAATTTTTAAATACACAATATATTTAATTAAACAATTTAAATAGTTGCAAAAACTTAGGGAATATATTTAGAAAAGATTAACACATGAAAAGCTACCAAAAATTTTAATTTATTATATTTATTATACTTCAGCTGGGTTTTTTTTTTTTTGCAGTTGGAACCCAGTTTTAAAACTTAACAAAAAAATGAAATAAGGCACAAAAACAGAAAACATGATGACAATTATCAATTTTTGGTGTATTATTTCATATTTTAGAGCGTTATTTCAATATTTTTTTAGTTTTTAATCTTTTTAATAAAATAAGGCCAAAATGAAAAAAGACCCTTAGTTATCCTGAGATAGATTTCTTTGGGGCCGTATTGCATTTGGCATAATTTACTTGAAAAAGGTAACAAAAAACATTATCTTACACAAATATCGTTGTGCAAATCTGCTAATAGAGGACCGAGAGCTAACAAAATATTGCTATTGGGGACTCATCTCTTACATATTTGCTAAAAATTTGCACCCTAGCCCTTATATTGAAAAGCATCAATAAGTAAACAGAAACATATTTTATCAGATGTAACTTACCTTATCTACTAATACTTTTCAATATAAGGATTGTGCTAAAGGCCATCAAATAGCAACTAAACGTATTTGAGGTATAAGCCTAGTTAACATTTCCCATGCTAAAAAATAATGAGGTGAAAAAAAATTATTTTTGTGAATGGTATGTTTCTGTTTAATTTTCCAAAACAAATATATTCACCTCACAGAAAATGGTTTTCGCATTTAAAAATAATTGGTTTGCATTTAAAGGCCCAGGTATACCTAGTTTACTAACTACGGTGAAAAATGTTTGCTTAGGCCTTAGACATTGAGTCCATAATTTACACTTAAGCCTAGTTTACAGTTCACTTCACAGTGAGCGAGAAAATATCTATGCAAATATTCTCGTATGGCAGAAATAATTGAGGTGAAATGCAAAATTAATTGTTTGCATGATTGGTTTACACAGAAAAACAATGATGTCATGAATTTTCATGGAAAACAATGGACCGGCAATTGTTTTGCGTGCGCTAAAAGTGTGGTAAGTAAAATATTTTTTAATAATTATTAAATATGAAGAAAATTTGATAAGAAAATTTTTCTATTTAAGGGGAAGCGACTGAATTTGTAATTCAAGTTATTTGAACTTTTAACGTGAATTATTAAATATTTTTTTGATGATCGGTTTACACTTCCAAAAAACATTTATTTACCTCAAGGCATTATTTGCATGCAAATGGTTTTTGCATCCAAAAATAGTTATCTATTGCATATATTTTATTAATTTAGGGTAAGTTTTAGGTATCAATGGGTGGCTTAGACGAAGCCAAACATTTTTTGCCTTGAATGGTATACAATTTGGAGCACCAGAATACGTGGAAAATTGTTTTTACAATTTTTAATTTTTTTTTTCGTATGGAATGTACACTAGGGTGTAGGATATTTCTTTATATTCAAAAAAGGTATGGTGGAACTTGTAAAAGATTTATAAAGAAGTAATTTTCATTTTGGAAAATTGTCCAAAATTGAGTTGTGAGACCCCGTGGTCGTTTTAGGTAAAATAAACACAAAAAGTGGTCAGAAAAACCATTCAAATTGCGTCGATGTTTAGTCACCAATTATTTATAAAGTTTTATTTTGGCTTTCTTCTCTCATTTGTACTTGCTGAATATCAATTTAAGTTACTATGCTGTATAGTGTTTATAAAGCAAGTTTCAACCAATTCGAGCATTCCATTTAGTAAAATATAATCGAAAACAGCTAGAAAATCGATAGATTTTTTGTGGGCTTTCATAAAGATTTAAGGTTAAAAGTTATTTTAAGACATTTTATAGAGCAGTTTAAATTCTATTTTTCTATCAGCAAAAGCACAAACAAATTATATTAAGTATTAAGTTGGTATAGGTACCTATTTGTCAATTAGGTAGATGCTTATACCAGTTTCCACCTTAAAAAGGTTCTAGCACTAGCAGGAAACTATACCTTAACAACATTGAAAAACGGGTGAAGGTGATTTGCTACATGACCCTTATCCGGCCGATGATTGCCTATGGGTGCCCGGTTTGGTTCAACGTTGCCCCATCTCAAATGGAAAAGATTCGGGTGTTTGAGAGGCAGTGTCTTCGACGCTGCCTTGGATTGCATAGAACACCAGAGTCGGAGTACAAACACTACTATTCCAACCTGGCTCTATACAACGGGGCCAACATAAACAGGATAGATAATTTCTTGCTGAAGCTTATTCGAGGTCACATTGCAAGAGCGATGTCCTCGTCTAACAGCTTAATTTTCTGGGCTTATTACCCTAAATACGAATACTACGAGAGTGTGCGTCTAAGCGGCTTTATTCCGCCCGATGCATTCCTCCACCTAGACAGTCGAGGGCTGATCCAGGATAGAGCGGCGGTTCCGCTAATCTACCACGTCAGCCGTAGAACTGTAGATCGGCGGCTCCTTTACAGTCGAGACGTCCTCGCACATGATGGAGCTGAGCACCTTCGATTCAGTAGGACTGTGTCCGAACGGGACCGAAGAGATAGGGTAAAGCAGGAGAACCAGTTGTGGTGGTTGAAAAACGATGATGAAGTTCCTTCAGACATTTAATAGTTGACCTTGCTATTTTCTTTTGTATGGCCGACTTGCATAGGTTTAGGTAGTTAGTTTTAAGTAGGGACAGTCTCAGGGTGGCACAACAAAAAAAAAAAAAAAAAATTATATAATCCACAAAAATACAAAAAAAAAATATAAAACCGGAAAATGCTTGCTGTGGCTGTTCTAGTTTGTAAGTAGTCTGTAAGTAGCTTATAAGTAGGTTGTAATTAGCTTATAATTAGTTGTAAATAGTTTTAAGTAGCTTTAAGTAGTTTTAATTAGCTTTAATTTAGTTTTATGTAGTTTGTAAGTTTTATATAAAACCAAAAAAAATAAAGACAATGATACCGAGTTTTTTTTGTAAATTCTTCTCGGTAAAAAATAAAACCGACCTGGATTTAGTATTAAAATAGTTCTTAGGCCGAAAGGCATTAGCATTAAGTTATTATAGTTTAACTTAGAGCGCCCGACTGGGGCCAGTAAGTTAGTTTTAAGATATTGATAAGTAGGCTAGTTTTTATGAATTTTTGTCTAGCTTTGAGATAGTTTTAAGAAAATTGAAAAATAAAAATGAATTTAAAAAAAAAAAAAAAAACATTGAAAAACCTCCTTATCAGTAATCCAGTTAAGTAGACATCATCTGTAACAGTTTCGAGATTTTGGCGATACCTTTGACCAATTAAAAATTGTAGTTCTCTTTTTTATAATTTTTAAGGGTTATGTATAAATGAAAGGTAATTTTCTAAGTAAAGTTAGTAATGTTTCCTAAAACCACTAATCTTTGGTTAAACATAAAAATCTTTTCAATATCTTTGTTATGCCGGATTTACACGAGTGACAAATTGTCATAATTTCTTCCATTTTTACGCTATTAATGACAAAATCGTGTTTGCCATAATATTTGTCATAAAATAAATGACAGCTAACTGGCATTAAATATTGCCATTAAAATGAAGCCATGTAAATGCACATCAGTGACACCATTTTGCAAATAACGACAGTACACAGTAAAGAATAAACTTGCTCATACTTTGCCAGTATAATGACAGAGCATCAGAAAGCCATTATTTTGCCTTCGTATAAATGCATGTCATTGATGATTTGATTTACCATTATTTTGCCACTTTAATGACGTGAATCAATGGCAATTTGTCACTCGTATAAATCCAGCATTACTCTCTGACATATTAGATGTTACTCATCACCGAGCTTAGGTATGTAACAAACAATTTAAATTTTTTTATTTACAAATTAATTTAAAAGTTCCTAAAAATATTTGTACTTTTCTCCCAAATTCAGTTTAAAGCTTTCTAACATATTTTGTATTTACTGATGAGAAATGCCTCGTTGAAATGTTAGAATGTGTTTAGCATTTTACAAGTCTTATTAAATTTTGTAGAGGTAGGTGAAGACTAACATGTAGATAGGTAACTTAGGATTTCTCGAACAGTTAGGAAAGCTTTAAATGAATTTTGAATAAGAAGACTTTTATTACTTTTGCATATTAAGGAGAAAAGACGTTATAAATTTTGTTAAAAAATTACAGCTCGTTGGATATGTAACCTCACAAATTGCGAAAAATTGTGTTTTCAATTTCATTACCTGAATATTTCAAAAACCGGAGCTGATGTCGAAGAACGAATGAACGGATTCGGATTTAACGCCAGAAACTAACTTTAGAACGAGTGTTATACCTCTACTTGCCCGTGTCACAAAGCGTATAAGCCTATGTAATCAACAATCACCTTTTCAATGTTCTAAATTTCTGCTCTTCAGCTTCACAAAAAAATCCTCAAACTAAATTTGACCTCATAAACGAAAATAAACCTTAGATAACTTTTCACAGTTATTATTTTTTTCTCCAAATCGTTTAAAATTCAACTACGAGTAGGTCCAAAAAAAAACACAACACAACACAAAAAAAATCCCCTCTTCCCAAATGGAAGCCATTTTCTGCATGATCGTTTCTATTTTCCCGTTTTTCACACTTAAAAATAAAGTATGGCAATTGAAACCCAGAAGTAGAAGTAAACTTATACCTACTTGAAAAAATTCAAAAAATAAAACACACTCATACCTACACAAACAAACACGCAAACGCTCATTGAATCAACCCAATCAGCCGCTAAGAAAAATAAAAAGCATGATTCCCCCACTTTCCGCTTCATTTAGCAAATTCTCATTTAGACAAGGAAACCAAGTGCTCAAAAAAAAAAACAAGCTACAGTAATATGCGAACGCCATTGCGCACACATTTTTTTTTCATTATGTTTCTCTTTCTCCCTTTCTTCCATACTCATTTTGGCTGTTAAAACAGCAAACAGTATGTTGTATTCGAATTGCGAACATTAGAGGCGTGGTCATGGACCATAGTTACAGTTTCTTATTATATTTTGAGAAAAAGATACAAAATGTTTGTGGTCCCCGTCCACGAACTTAAAGAGAGCGAAAGTAATACAGTATTGTTTTGCGAAACCAATACACTCTTGTAAGGCATATTACTACATGCGCAACATCCGGTCTAGACGAGTTTTTTTTTCGTGCTCGTTATTCTCTCAGTTGCATGTGTACCTAATCTGCTTGTTTCTTCATCTTGTGTATTCGAGCATCGAACCAGCAGCATCCATTCACTTACATCCCCAACTTGAGACGATGATGATGGCATCGTGGTGAGTTTGAGATTTAAAAATGGAATTGCTTCTGAATCGTTATCTGGGGAAGGTCCACGCCCATTTTTTTGGAGTGTGGATGCGAAAAATAATCTTTAGCAGCAGATTAGATCAAGAGTTGAGAAAGTTGGCGGTATATCTATCTACCTATCCCATGCCATACCTTCGAAGAGTCGAAGTCAAGAGAAGATTGATAACTTTTTTTCTATCCTACACCATGTGGTGAATTCACATCTTTTCATCTTTTAATCCAAGAAAAAATAGAGGACTGACTAAGTGAAAAGTACCTAAACTACGGAACTTTTTTTTTGTTTTTAGCTTTTTATGGAAGATTTTATTTTTGTTGTTGTTTTATTAGGATTTCAACTTAAAAGTTTCTTTTTCTACACGGTTTAACACAAACCTAAATTGCCCAGACAAAGAGAATTTCTAGAGTGAATTGGAACTTATCCAGAATCTCATTTTTTTTGTTGGAATTGAGAAAAATAAGTAAAGAAAAATGGATACAAAGAGCTTTTTTATTGGTTGACTTTATATCTACTGAAATTTTTGTTTGATGGCTGTGGGGTTGGGGTCTAGCTCTCTGACTTGACTTGATATAGGTTGCTACTTACTTAGGTATGATGGAAATATAAGGAGGTAGAGGGTGTAAGAGCTATTTTGTTTGGAGTTTACTTTTTATATTTGGCATGAAACATGTTTGTGTCAATGCCCGATGAATATAAGTAGATGTAGGTATGTAGAGGCTCTTATCGATTTTAGAACAAAAATATCAATAGCTATGAAGACTTCCTACCTATCTAGATTGCAGTGATTTTTGAAAAAGAAAGTTTTATAGGTACTAATGGTTTTAAGAAGTGCTTAAACTTTCAGAAAAAACATTAAGGAAGGGATTTACATAAGTAAAAATCTTCATAAAAATAGCAAGACTTCTAAGTAGATGAAGTAGATGGAATAAACCTACGAAACGAAATTTTGCCTGTTTTCGCAACAAGTTTTCTGTTTAAATATGTAAGGCATGATTGATCACAGTAGTGGAGAAAATACCCATATTTATTGTAAAAAATAAAATTGGATATACTTTATCCACCTTCAGAACAAAAAAAATATATATTAAATCCGCAAGGCAACATCCACCGATTAAAACGCAATAAGGTTGGTTATTTTAAGGTGTTTATGAAGTTAGAAGAGCAAAGCAACAAAAAACAATAATAACAGCATTTTTATCAAAATGACGATTTGGGGAAGAAAAATGAATATTGTGATTTACATATAATATTGATGCCAAATATACAAGAATTTGAAAATATATATTATTATATTATTATAGTTATTATGAGCTCAAATCCAGAATTTTAAGCCATGTGCATCCAGCAGAAGGAGTAAGCCTAGTCACCTTAACATCTGAGAGAGCCTTTTTATGTTAAAAATTTTGATTCAGAGTTTAAATAAAAATGACAAATAATAGCTACATATAAGGTATGATATACTTAGATTGAAAGCTTGGTATGGTTCCTGACTTCTTTCAACATAATTAACTGGTGAAAAAAAAAAAACACTTTCAAAAACCACTATCAATCAGAGTTGTAAAATTGCATTTTATTTTTTTTTTTTTTTGCAATGCAATTTAATTGCTAATATTAATGCCAACTCGAAAACTTGTTGCAATCAAAAAACGTTAAGGCTGACCAAAAATGTTTTACATTAATAATAAAATTCACACGACGGATGGATCTCACATACTTGCTATTATGTTCAAGTTGTTTGGAATTAATAACCAATTAAATATGAAAGTAGTTACAGCAAACAAATACAAAAAATATTTAAAAAAAAATAATATTTAAATCGTTCTTTAAAAATTCAAAAACGTAGGAATGATTTTCTTAAAAACTAATTTTTATATAAAAAAAATATTATAACATTTTTAAAATAAAAATTTGGTATACCAATTTTGAGTATATACTAAGGTGCCAGTTATAGCTATATCATTGAAACTCATCATTGAAAATTTTAATGATGGATTTAGAGGCGTTTAAGAAGTAAAACCATTTATTTTTTGGTGAACAAATAAAGCGCAAGACTTAGTTAATATTTTTAGTCAAAAAAAAAAATGTCAAATAGGCCCAACTTTCCACATAAAAAGACTTTTCTTTTTTCAAAGATTGAACTACCTTACCTATGATCATTGGAATCTTTAAAGTCATTTTATGTGGAAAGTTGGGCATATTTGAAATGTTTTTTGACTTGAAATATTAATTAGGTCTTGAGCTTTATTTGTCCATCAAAATAATATTTGATTTTGCTTTCTAAATGTCTCAAAATTATTCATTAAAGTTTTCAATGATGGGTTTCAATGATAGCTATAATTGGCGCCTAAAATACAATTTTAAAACCAAGTTTCAAAATATTTACTAACCCGTTTTTGAAATATTGAATTTTCAACCAAAAGTAATTAAATATTTTTTTATAAATCCAAAATATTTTTTTTTTGTAAATTTTTATATGATATAATATTGAGATTTTAAAAGAGCTTTTGCATAAAAATTTTGACTAAAATCGGTTAAGCCGTTAATGAGAAAATCCAAAGTAAAAACTTTATATGACAAGTATGCGTTAATAACGGTATTTGGTAATTTTTGTTTACCAAAAAGTACACAATACCTACACTAGTCCACTGATGTTTTTTCATTAAAATCGTTGAAGGCATATTTCGAGATAAATAAACTTAACGGTTGTATGGCAAGTACCGTTATTTTTGCAGCTAAAAAGAAAATTAAATTTCCCTCTAGAAAGTTAGAAAAAACCCTTATTAAGTTCAAAATTTTAAGAAAATCGCTTGAGTGGCCTAGGATGTACAGACAGACAGACAGAATTTTTCCTTCCACTTTTTCCAGTTCTCTATCATCAAAACGTCATGTTTGATTGTTATCTCGATTTTTGTTCCCTAACTAAGTATAGTTTACTGTTCCCATGCGAAAAAAATCAAAATTATCAAAACAATTTTCCACTTATATTGTGCACAGAATTATTTGACTCTGCCTTAGCCACACATTGAGTCATTAGTTAATACTTAACTAAGTACCTATAGGCTTAAAAATAGCAAATAATTATATTTTGATGCAACAACCATTTGCATGCAAATAATGCCTTGAGGTGAATATATATTTTTAAGTGTAAGCCAACCATCCAAGAAAATATATTTTAGCCACCACATTTTTTTTTTTTTGGCATGCAAAACAATTGACGGTCCATTGTTTTGCATGACATTCCATGAAAGCAATGGTTTTTATTTTGCATGAAACTGTAAGCCAATCATGCCAAAGTTAATTTCTTATTTCAGCTCAATAAGTTTTGACATGCGAAAATATTTGCATGTTTTTTTTTTGCGCACAAGAACTGTAAATTAAGCTTTAAGTACCTACTACCTATATTGCGAGAAAAATGTTAATAAAGGCAAATATTTCTTGCATTAAAAAATACATTTTATTGTAAATGACAGTTTTTTGCATTAAAAATAATTGTCATGCAAGTAAAAATAATTGTCATGCATGTAAAAATTGTATGTTTGCATTAGAAAAAAAGTTAATGGAAACAATAATAAGTATTTGTTACATTAAAAAATTCAACTTTTTTTATTTTCATGAATTAAAAAAAAATGTTAAGAGGACAAAAATTTTCAACATCAAAAAAAAAAATTGCATAAGAAAAAGTTAATACATATTTTCTTGTTAACAAAAAAAATTAGAGTGAAATGATATGTGAAACACTTTAAAAATATTATCTAGATTCGAAAATTCTTGTATTAAGAAAATGTGAATCAATTTCGAAAATTAAATTCTTGCATTAAAATATCATGTTAAAAAATGGCAAAATTTATATGAAGAACAATTGAAAATTGTTTGCAAACAAAAGAAAAAAATTGCAATTTTTTGGCATCATGCAACAAGCAATGAGAAAAATTATTTAATCTCTCAAAAAATAAGAAAAATTTTTAAATTAGGTTTTGCGCTATTTCAGCAAAAATTGATAAAGACATTGAATGTTGAACGAAAAAAAAAAAGGACAAAATAACGCAAAATTTTGAAACATTTTATTGACTTTTTTTAATGCAAGCGTTTTTCGAATTTTTGTCAGATTTTTTTTGTATGCAAGAAATATTCAAATTATATGAGTTTTTATACATCAAACATTGATGCTTGCGTTAGAATTTTTTCAATGCAAAAAATTTGCATATTTCATTACCATTTTTTTTTAATTTAGAAATTTCTTGGTTTGCATTAACATATTTGTGAACATATGTATTTTCAGGAATGCAAAACTTGTTTGCATACACAAAAAATTTTGTTATGCCAAAAATGTTTGGCTTGCATATTCCACTAACATTTCTTTTTGTAGAAAATTTTTGATTTGTGTTTATATTTTTTTTTTTTTGCAATGCAAAGAATTTTCAGTTTGCATTAACATTTCCTTGGTATGCAAGCATTTTTTGGCATGCATTAACATTTTTTTGTATGCAAAACATTTTTGCCCTGCATAAACATTTCTTAATCAACTCATTTTCAAATTTGCATTAACATTTTTCTAATGGAAGAAAATTTTATATTTTATTAACATTTTCTTCTGATGCAAACATTTTTGGCATACATTAACATTTTTTTGATCGCAAAAAATTGTTTGCCTTGCATTTTCAATTTATTCCATTAAGATTTCTTTTTTTAATGTAGAAAATTTTCTATTTGCATCTTCATTTTTTTTTTAATGCAAAAATTAACATATTGCTTTATTTTTGGCTTGCATTAACATTTTTTTGTTTATGCAAAACGTTTTCGTCCTGCATTGACACATTTTTTTATGCAACTCATTTTCAAATGAGCGCTTACATCTAATTGTCAAAAGTATCAAAATTTTTTCAAATTCAAATAAATAAGGTTTAAAAATATTTATCAAAATGAGAACATTGCTCGTTTTGGACTAGCTTTTCATAATTTTATTCAAAGTTTTAGGTTCATTTTAAGACATTTGGAAAATAAACTTAACTAAGTTCTTGATGATGAAAGTTTGGACAATGTTCTGATCTAAATTTGTATGATCCTGCTTTTACGAAAAAAAAGTGCAGTATCACTGACCTTAGCGTCTCAAAACTATAAAGTGAAAGTACCAAGTTTCATCAAGAAATTATTTTGTCTGCAAAATTTAATAAACGGTAAACTGTTACTCGGTCACCTTCTCAGCACGGCATTTGGCCCCTTTTTGTCTCATTCATATAAACTAGAGTTGGGATCAACATTCAGGAAAATGTAAGGCACAGCTTTCATGCAATTTTTCGAGAGTATGAACATTAGAATTTTTTTGTAGTAAAGGTATCTTCTACTCAGCACTTTCGAGAGGTAGGGGGAGAGGAAACATTTTCTTTAAAGGTTCACAACTGAATATTATGAAAAATTATTCACCTATTAAATTTTTGATCGACAGAATGTTGTTTTAAAAATGTCATATTTTTATTAGAATGTTTTTAGAGCGTGATGATTATAAGCGACCAAATCTTAAAAAATTAATAAAAAAAAAGAGATAATTGTTTTATTTTTTTTTTTTAATTATTGTTACCAACAAGAATTTCCTTTTAACGAATTCATAAATGTCCTATTTTCAAATTTATCTCAGTTAAGTTCATTATGCGTAAATATGAATTAACGTAAAAACACAAACCACATTGTGTAATCGGTTGATTTGTGGCACTTAAGTTTGCAAATTTTGCAACTTTGTTTCAAAACATGGAAACATGTATATTTTAAGTAAATTAATGTGCATATCAAAACAATAACAAAGTTCTACAATGTAATTATTAAACAATTCTTATTATTAAACAAAAAAAAAAACTTATATGTTGAAAATAAGTAGTAGGGTAAAGGTAGATACATTCAAAAATCCTCAAACAAAAAAAGAAAAAAAAAATGTATTCAAGTGATACCAATGTGAATAAAGGTGTGAATGATTTAATCAAAATTTAAATTGCCATCCAAAGAAATATTAGCTCATGAATTTGCCTTAAAGAAAAATTAAGAAAACAAGAAAAATGCAAAATAAAAAAAAAAGGTAGATAAGTGTATGTATAAGTACTTACCTAAAACAAAAGAAAAACAAAAAAAGAATAAACTATAACTGACAACACAAAGCGGGGAGAAAAGAACTCAATTTTCCGGAATGGTGGAGAGCAAGTTCCTTCTGCATCAGCAAAGTGCAGCAACACCATATTAAAGCAACTTATTGCCATCACAATCCCATCCATCGTATAATAAAGCTGCAGAGTTGTTGTTACAAAAAATACAAGTTTGAATATTTTTTTTTTTTTTTTTTCGTAAACAGTACATTGTACATATCTACATACGAACATCCCCATCCAGAGCTGTGTATCGTTCGTTTATCTGCACATCTGGCTGTTAAATGAAATGCGCATGTTTAATGAGCTTTAAATCGTATTTTGGATTTTCTTGCTTTAGCACACGGTGGCATGGCGGACGCAGCAGCGCAAACAATTTACGCCGGCCAGCCACATCCACCAGCTATACGTAGATGATGCTTTTAACTTACATTTATGGTTGCCAAATAATCTAAGTGAAAAATCGTTTCCTTGCCAAAAATTATCAAAAAAAAATCTACCATAAGGAACAAAAAATTTTGTCAAGACTTAATTTCGAGAACTAATAGGTCTTTTTGCCTACAAATTAGGGCAAATTGACTCTACTGGAAATTTTCAACTAACTCATACCAAATTATAAAAATTGCATGGAAAACCCAAATGATTCAACATGTTCAGTCTAATATGAGGATTAAATCCTACAAAAGAGTGGTGCTTTTGATTAAAAATCAATTAACAGTTAGACGTTGAAAATTAAAAAAATCCTTTTGCCAAAAGACCCTGTACATAATGAAGATCTAAAACTGAGATTTCGGAAGTCGTTGAGATCTCAGAAACCTGGACTACTTTCGTATTTTTAAACAGATTCTTAACATTTTTTTTAACTATTTGATTTATTTTATTTTGTATTAATTAGCTTCATTAAAATAAATAATTTTAACCTAATAACAAAATCAGCAAATTTGTGTAAAAAAAAAACCAAAAAAAACCCCAAAGTGGTAACCATACTTAAATCCATCACGGATGCTCACGACTTCTTGTTGTTTATTAAGCCAAAACACTCTCAAATAGGAAATAATTAGTTATGTCTTGCATTTAGCAGACCGCATATGGTGATCTAGGAAGTAATTTAGTGCGCTTTGTTTTAATATGTGTTTGGGGCAATTTACGGTAGAATTGAGCGTGTGTAGTTTTTTTTTCATTTTACTTATTTTCCGTTTAAAATTTTGTATTCCACTTGTTTTTATAGATCAACCTATTATTTACGTTTTATAAAGAGTGAGGTGCATGTAAGTAGGTAGATATGTGAAAATGTATCTCTCTATTAGATTAAACTTATATTCAGAAGAGCGAAAATAGCAAATTGCTTATCTGTGCTGTGTAGATTCACATCTTTTAATGATAGCACAATAATTTATTGTTAATTGTGATGTGCTATTTATCTGGCTAGGTACGAGCAGACACATGAGGGGGTAAAAGTTCAGGTGTTTTGTTATTTTTAAAAGGATTCTTAAATTAAGTTTTTGTGAGCTATACAATTTGAAATACTTTTTTTCAACGCAGCTGAGAAAATTAATATTTCTTTAAATTGCAAAATTTATTTTTTTTTTCTCAAAATTTTAAAGGAACTTTTGCATACAATTCTTTTGAGAAAATCTAAGATCACAAATCTAAAATAATAACAGTTCCTGGATTTCTTCACTTAAACGTGCATTAGTAATTCACAAATTTTTGTATATCAAATTCGTTGCAACCGTTTATGAGATAATTTTGACTTTTGGTTGAAAAAAAAATTTTATTTCAAAATGTGAAGTAAAATCCAGGCAGACAGAATTATGGCACCCACTTTTTTCGAGTTCTATATAATAGTTATGTTATGATTGATCACTAACTTGAATTTGTCTATCCAAAACTTACCCTAGATATATGTAGGTACCATCTAGGGTTGCCAACAGTACTTTAAAATAGAGTATTGCACTCAATTCCCTGAAAACGTATTCTACTTTCTATATGATGCTAATAGAATACACTAAAATGCTCTTTTTTTACCTAAACTTTCTTTCTTCCAAATTTTTGTCTTTCTTCAAATATTTTTTTTTAATGTATTAGCTATTTCAAAACATAAAAAATGAAATGTCAATGTGACAGGTTGTTGGAGGCACAACATTTTTTTCTTCGTTTCTTCGACTTGGTAATTGTTGTTTTTTCTTTAAAAAACTATCGACACCGATTGTAAATTGACCATACAAAATTATATCCTGAAGTAATAGTTTTAAAAGAACTGCAGTGCGAATTAACATAGATTTGTATTAAAAAAAAACAGGTACTGCAGAAAAATGGAAATATACTTTCAAAAAATGTCCTGAATTTATTTATTAAAATTTTTTAAGCTAGATAAATACATATTCTCTGTTCCTTCCACTACAGCAGCCACTTAATTGTACGAGATTCTTTTCGGTCATGACTGTTAACGCCAAGTGGTGAGAAGAAAAGAACAGGAATTTATTAAAATTGGTACAAAATGAGAATCTGATTCATTATATATAACGTAGAGTAGCAATGTTTAGACTCATATAATTATTATAACAGTTAAGAATCATATAAACACATTGTTCTGAAAAAAAATTGTTTTAAAATTATGGGTACTCTTTTTATTAGATTTTACTTAGTCTTTATTGATCCTATTTAAAACCAATTGTACTCTTTTTCCTCTTAAAAAATTTGACCAAACCTATACTGTAAGTAAAAAATTGTATGGCGTTATATATGATTCTAAGAAAAATGAAAAAACCTGTGGAAAGATTCGCCAAAACCCACCTTATGTATGAACCAAGTATTAAGAAAATTAATCCAGCTTATAAGGCTGTAGCCAAATAGACAGACAGATATATAGACAGAAAGACAGGCAGCCACACAGAACTTTGAGATCCACTTTTTTCATCTTCCCTTTCATCATAATGACAGGTCTGATACAAATCTCGAGTTCAATTTTTGTTTTATGAATGGATAACTTGCCATAAGGGACCCATATATCGCAAGCAAAAAATTCAAGAAATAATTTTTAAAAGATGTTCTCCAATCCTCCTCTTTTTTAAAAATCAAAAAATTAAGACTGAGTTCATGAGCAGATAAGGGATAAACTGATTATTAAAAAATCGTAATCTAAGACCAAAGAAACCTTGAAAATCAAAATTCAAATAACTTGATCTATGTATGTTGTTCTAGAGGGCTTCTAATTTGTTCAAAGCATTCGTTTCTTAATGTGTAGGTATTAATTTTTAGTACTTAATAAAACCTTCAATTAAATTTTTTTTATTTAAGGAAATGAAAGCTCTGAACAATTTAAAAGAAAAATTTTGTAAAAAATTTAGAAATACATAATTGAATGAAAGATGTTTTTGTTTATTGATTTTCGTTAACTTTTCCTGCTTACATATATTTTTTGCAATTTTTGTATTTATCGATTTGAATAGGAAATTAAATTTTGTACCAAAAAAATTAAGTATTAAATTTTAAGAAGAAAAGGCAAAAATACATTTTTGGAGATTTTTCACTTGTCGCTTGAAAATTATCAATACTCGTAAATAATATTTAAATGCATACACTTGACAGAATACACATTTCGATTCAAATGCTAGCTGAAAATTGGCCTATCTTTATTATTTTGTTTTCTGGGAATCTACTCGAAAACACAAATTAATAATACTGTAAGACAAAACTAGAATTTTTGTCTGAAACAAAATATAGTTTTCTGATGGCCTTTAATTCGCTTAATTCAAATCTGGCTGCAGAATTTCCTTAGAACTTCATGGTTTTTAGATATTCGAATTTTCAATTTCAAGTTTTTATGTCATTCTGATAAACAAAATTTTCCTCTTTTTAAATTTTTAAAATGCCTCATTCATCTTCGGGAAATCATTATTAAGTCGTTAGCCTTCGCATTTAACTACATATTGGGGTTTAAGGGAAATAGAAAAACACGCTAACATTTAACTAGCACTTTCCATGCTGCGTCACGATTGAAGTCCTTAACCTTAGTATCGGGCTTAGCACCCCCGAAAACAAAAAGTAGGACAAAAATCAAAACTTACTCCACAATTTGCATGGTAAAAATACAATAAGACCACTGTGAATATTATATAATAAATTTTGAAATTTATACATACGTACATATGTATGTGTTCCATCCCGGATTTTACCAGAATTTGAATTCTTGGATTTTGTCTCAGTAAATTCGTGTAAGCACGTATACCAGAGATGGTTCTGCGGACACAAGCAAACGTGTTAAAATGTGTCAAAGCAATTTTCGCTAATAACCAATTTAAGATGTGAAAATTTCAAATTCACTCGAGTTATTAAGTTCCTAATTTTAAAAACTTCACAATGGTTTTTAACATTGCTATTTTGCTAGTTTTTGATTTTATTAACTCGCTCAATCTTATTGTATGTTCGGTAAAAATTTTTCAATCTACAATTCACCCTCCTATTTTTATGGACTAATTTGATTCTTTATTCTCATAGTCAACATTACATTTTAACCAAGTTTCATGAAGATACAATTTTTGTTTTTGTTTTTTTTTTTGGTAATAATTCTTATTATTTTAAAACACTCATTTGGTTATTCATCCTCATAGCAAATAAAACATTATTACCAAGATTCATGAAAGTACCACTTTTGTCAAAGGTTTTGTGATAAAATTTCCATAATTCTGCCTTCCTTAAAAAAAAACACCCTTCCAACCTTGATATTTTTATAGACTCTTTGGATTCGACATTCTCAAAGTTATGGTAAATTTTTACCAAGTTTCATGATGGTACCATTTCTTTCAGTATTTTAGGTATTAATTCCACCCTGTCCCAAACCTCCGAAAAAACACCCTTTTGCCACTGATTATTGATTAACATGACAAACGAGCCAAATATGTTTAATTTTAATAATGGATCACTGTTTCCAATTGGGTTTCGGTAATATTAAACATTTGGACTGAAAATTCAGTCATCCTAACATAAATAATATGACAATAACTTTTTCCACGGAAGTCATATAAATTTGGTTTTGTTGTCATTTGATTCAGCATTTAAAACTACCTTTAAAACGTGTCACATGCTTAGGTTGTACCGATTTGTAAAGTTTTCCGTTTGATGTACCACAACTCCCCCCCCTTTACCCCTCAAAAAAAAACACCCTTCCATATTAAATATTTTTATATGCTCTTGATTCTTCATTCTGATTGCACAAGAAACGTACGTTTTTGTATTCGAAGCCCCTTCTGTACTTTTTTACCTTTACTATTTAATAATTAATTTTTTTCTACGAGAATTTGTGTTCTTAGTATTTTTGGAATTATGAGTTTCAGTATTTTGGACTTTGTGGATTTTTGATTTCAGAATACTTTCTGACTCCCATTTTTTAACCGTGGGACATTTATTTTTATTCAAAAAATTTTGTATGTACATGAAAAACTAAATCTTTAAATTCGGAGCAACTTTTGAACTACAAAAATCATTCACGCATTTTATTTGATAAACTAAAAGCATTTGGTATAAGCTTTTGATGCCTTAAAAATATTTTTAAAAAATGTTAAATGTTTGTTGCTAGTTTCATTTCTTTGGGGGAAAGAATTGGATTTCATTGCATTTTTAAAACATTTGTCACAATTTAAGCAATCAAAACAAAAGAATACTTAGTCCTATACAAAACAAAAACATTAACATTAATCATTTGAAAAAGGTGTTTTCATTCCTCATAAAAAGAATATTTTACCAAAACCTCACCAGAAGAAGTTAATGATCATACAAAAGTGCAAGAACTTATTTCCCTCATAATAAAACACTGTTTTATTCAAATGCGAGTCTTTAAAAAATACCCCTTGTTTAAAAAAAAAAAAAACCTACGCATTTACCGGTGCATGAAATTACGGCTGATGCCCTTGGATAAAAATAATATAAAATAGAAAAAAAATGCCAAGATAACCGCAACGAAGAAGTTTTTATATCTTTAATCACACTTTAAAAAAAAAACCCCAGACTATGTGTTCATAGATATCATAAAATTTTGTTGGTAGGGTAGCAACCTAATTCTTTTCTTCTGAAAATGGCTATTGAATAAATTAGAAATTAAAAACTCACCAAAAACATCTTCAAATTAAACTAAAAAAAAAAAAAATACACCTGTTTTTGTGAATACATAGACGAATTTAATACAAAAACATTAATTTCATGATTATGAAGTGGTCATAAAGAAAATTATAATGAGGATGTTATAAGTTACCATCATCATTTTGGTGGCAATAAATCTCGACTTTTGTTAAGGAGGTGTTAAAACATGCAGTCCAATGTGTTGACTTGAACTCGCACATTACTCATCTTATGGAACCTTAATTGATATAATTTCTGTTTTTGGTGTTCAATTTGCATAATTTGATTGAGTTAAAATGCAAATTGTTTGGCCTTTGAGATGCAAAAATAAAAATAAAAAAAAAACAAGAAAACATATATAGCCAGCTCTAGCATAGGAAAAGAGAAGAAAATCTTCATCCAAGCGTTTACATGGTTAATGAACTAATTAAGTGCACACCTGGAATCTTGGCCATAATAGAGAACATAACACAATAGGTAACCTTAGTATCTGGCTTGTGCATTGTATTACAATTTGTGTTGAACTATATTTCTGTAGGCAAACATAATGATGGTATTCTTATTTCAAGACCGCAAAACAGATTCCAAGGATTCCAAAGAACGATAAGCTTTAATAATGAGAGTTTAAAATAAACAGTGCCGGATTAGTTGAAACATAATGGTACTTTTTTAGGGTCTGTAATTTTCTCTGGTGATTGTGAGCTGTGATGTTATTATTTTTAATATGAGTTTGAAGATCAAGATCGAATTTTGCGGTACACACTTATTTGAATAATTTAGAGCACAAGTCTCCCTTATTGAAAATTCAACTCTGTCAAAAAATCAAACTGGGACCGAATTTTGCAAAATTTCATTGAAACTACATCGGGAAATGAATTTGAACGATTAAAAATGGAATTGCTCATCTGTCAAAATTTTATGGTAGCAACTTTAATGATCTTAATTCACTTCAATCTTGATACACATTTCGTACACTTTAAACGCAATCCATTTTTGTTTGTTCAAAATAAGGGCTTAAAAATTTAGGCCGAACAAACAGAACAGAATTACAAAATTCACAAAAAGCATTGTCTAAACCAAAACTTTAATTTAATTAAATTTTTCCAAGTAAATTTCTGAAATCTTAACTTTTACATCAATATTTTTTAAATAATCATTTGTACCAAATTTGGAAATGAAAGTCAGAATGTTTCTCAAGTGATTAGAACCAATTTTTGTGTTATTGCGTTGATATTTGTTGGATTTAAAATGGTTCCATGAACAAATTGAATTGTATCTGATAGAAATTTGACAAATTTGACCACTGAAAGCTGCTAACCAACTTTAGGTCAATTACTCAAAGTTTTAAACATATCTTAGTTAAAAATAGTTTTAAATGTTTTTACAACGACAATACTTTTGGTAAATTTTTAAATTTGTGTTCAATATTGTGACTTAAATTTTGAAGCCCTTAAAAATAGGCCCTTACTTGAGGTAATCCGAATCATAGAATTACTATTAATATATATGTAGGGGTACTTATTGCATAAAGAAACCACTCTCTGTACACAACATAACGACTGGCAAAGTGTTATTTTGCAAAAGTTCAAAATTGAGAAAAAAAAGTCTCATAAGAAATACCGACAAAGGAGTATAAAATGATCGATCTATTCTAAAAGTTTGCCCGAGATTATAAACTCCTTCAATCTCGTTTAACAATGACGCAAAAATAAATCTCCATGAAAGGAGCTGAATGGAGGAAGTTATTGGTAGACGCACAAGGTGCGGATGCATAGAGGTTGCATCTTTGGATCATCAGTTCAGAAGTATAGTGTCATTGATGTGGCTCCTGTGGTCATAACATGAAAAGAGAGAATAAAATAGCAGCATTTCGAAAGGGGGAATTTATGAACAATTTTACTCTATATTTGCGGCAAGTTATAGATGCTCGTTTGAAGGGATATCAATTGTAAGCCAATATTAATGAGGCATATGAAGGTGACAAATGTATAGGAAGGTTAGTTTTATTTGTTCTCTTTGATGAGAAAGAGAATAAGAGGATTTAGAAAAAAAAAGTAGTTGAAGACATCTTTAACTTCAACGCAGTGATGTATACCTACATAAATTAAATTGATACAACGATTACTTCCTTCATATATAGCCTAGAATCAAGGAATATACAAGTTGACAAAAACCATCCAAAAAAGAGTAAAAAAAAAGAAAGATTTTCTTAATTTAATTTAATAAATAGCGGTTAACTTTTCTTGAAGCAAAGATAGGCTCAAGACATATTCAGAAAGCCATGGCTTAATGCTTTCTTTTCATTTTTTGCAGTTTTGCCCCATAAAGCTTCTTGAACATTCAATATTAAGTCCTTTAGCCTCTTCTTAAGCTTATCTTTGGTCCGAAAAAAAGTTTGTGCAGTTAGGTAAAAAAAAATAAAAATATTTAATTTTTGGATGTTTCTAGGTATATTGGGTTGGGTACGGAATAATCAATGCCGAAATCCCGAATAACAAAATCCCGAAAACAAAATCCCGAATAACGAAATCCTGAATGAACATATTCCGGAATGGCTGAAATCCCGAAGACCATAATCCGGAATGACAGAATATCGAATTCCAAAATCCCGAAAGGCTTAGCAGGTTTTTGGTATTAAAGATTGGCGATTTTTAATACTAAGAGAATAGTACTATGTCATTCGAAATTCTAGTCTTTAAAATTATATATTTTCACATGCAAGATTTTTATGCACCTCTTAAACGATTGACAATTGTCAGTTGATGATTGATAAATATTGAATTTTTATATTTAACAACGCGACTGATAACTGTTTTGATCATTGAAAATGACGTGAACCGCTAATTAACTATTTTCAATTAATAGTTGGTAGGTTTTTTTTACCAACTTTTAAAATGCCATATTTCAATGTTTATTAATTTTTGACCAGTCTTTTTTTCAACTTTTTGAAATACCATATACATCAATGTTTATCAATTATCAAAATTGATAGTTAAATTGAAAAACATAATTCGAGTGAATTGTTTGATTCAAAATTTCATTTAGGTATAGACAATATGATGATGCCAAAGCGAGCAGAAGTCAAAAATGTATTCGGAATTTTTAGACATTTAGGATTTTGTCCATTTGGAATTTTGGCTCTCGGAATTGTGTTCATTCGGAATTTTATCATTCAGGATTTTGGTTATACAAAATTATGGCATTTGGGATTCTCATTTCTTGGCTTTCGGAGTTTTGGCATGTAGGATTTTGTACCCTTTCCATAGAAATGCAAGTTATGCATTTCGAAAAAAAAATTGAACTCGAGATTCTGATCCCACTACAGGTTTTTGATTTTTTTAGAACCAAAAGAAACGGTATTTGCTATACAATTTGTTTTAGCAATTTTATAAATATCTTATTTTTCTCAAAACGGCTCCATAACTATTCTAAGAAAAAATAATAAAAATTTTTTAGTAAGAGCTAACTTTTTACAGGAAACCATTTTTCAAAAAATGGTCAATAATGATACTTCCCAAGGAACCATTTTTTTACTCCACAACTTTTCTTTAAAACAATTCAATACATTTCTTTTGGTAAAAGCAACTTTTGCATGGGAAAACATTTTTCACAAAAATGGTTATTAACAATGCCTCCAAAAGAACCATTTTATTATTTTGATTTTCTTCAAAACGATTATTTTGGTCTCAATATTTTTTTATACAGAAGCTTTTTAACAATGCAAAAAGTTTTTTTTTACTAAAATTCTCAAAAAATATTTTTTGGATTTTTTAAAAATGTTGTAGTCTTTTTTTTTTGAAAATATAATATTCGAAAATTAAATATTCGGTAAAACACGGTATTTAAAGATTTTTTTTATCTGTAAATTATTTTGGGAACAAATATACTTTAATGTAAAAAAAACTTTACCTTCCGTACAAATGTTAAAAACCCGTAAAGGAAAATATTTTTTTTTTCTTAAAAACGACTCCTACGATTTTTATAATATTCTTTTTGTCTACAAAAAATTAGTGCGACATACTACCAAAAACAATAAAAATTTACAAAAAAGTAATTCCATGAAAAAAAGGACATGAAGGTAGAAAAACGGAAAATGTATCTCGCCTCTTGTCTGTTGGTCGCTACTTTTAAAACTAGAATTGCAAAATATCCTTCGAGTAACAAACATAGGTAAGGCTAAATAAAATGAAATTATAAAAGGCTTAACCCTTAAATTTAAAATTGAAAACGTGAAATAACGTGAGTTACCGACTTTTTGTAACGAGAGTTACCAAGTATTTTATTAAATTTGCTTAAAATATTTTCAGTAATTTATAGTTTTTGTGTAGTAATAAATAAACAGATACGTTCTTGTGTCTAATTTTGCAAACTTCTTGAGCTTTATTGGTTTTATTTAATTTTAAGAAAATTTGCAAAGTACTGTACTAAAACGATTGGCCGAAACGTGTAACATGAGTTACTAACATATTTTCTCATTTTTTATTAAGAAAGAATTTTTTCCTACAAAAATGTATGCTAGCAGTCGAAATCATTACCATGTCTGAACTGTATATTTTGTTTCATTTATATTTAAATATGTATGAAAATTTAAATAAAAAAGCTCATCAGACTGTTGCAAAGAATTTCCCAAATAGAAACTATTAATAGTACTTCTCGGACGTTTTTTTTTTAATTTGAATTTTTTCATTATTGGCTAAATAAATGTGGATTATTTTTCTTATATACCAATCTCAAATAAGATTTAAAATTAGTGCATACCAAAATTTTCAGCAAAAAATGCAATTTTTTTTTTTGGAAATTCCATATCTCAAAAACGGGTTGCAAATAATTTTTGAAATTTTATTTTTATGTGCAAATAAATAAGAACTTACGTTTTGCATACCAAAAATTTTCCTGAAAAATTGTTCCTAGAATGTGATTCTATTAAACATTATATTTTTAAGAAAAGAAATTGCTGACAATAATTTCAGTATGACAGCCCAATTAAAGCTGAGCTATTTATATCCCAAATCTAATTTTGAGAGTTGGGAGATATAATAGGCCTGTTTACTTACTCGCCCGTAGGATCCCAAAGTATTCCAAATCTACTCAAAACGTGTTTCTTTACTATTCTCTGGCATGAAAATGCCAGAGCTTTTGACTTTTTTTCATTTCCCCACTAGGAAGAATCTACCCTAACATTTTAGTTCCTGCACTTTCGTGCTTGTCAAACAAGAAATCACCTGATCGAAAAATTTGGAATTAAATTTGTATTAAAAGTGGTTTAATTTAATTATATTATATGAAAATGATACAATGGCGACAAATATAAATTAAAATATTTCTTCTGATATCTTTTAATAGAGCCCAAAATGATAAGTGCAAATGTTAATAGAATTGAAATTGTATGATTGTGTATGCGTTGAGCCTCTAAACAATGAAATCGAATGGGTAGCTTACGCCCCAACAAATCAGAAACATCCCAAATGCGTTTCTTTACTTTTCATTTCTGGTAAAACATTATAACAACAACATCAAAAAGTTCAATCCCAAACTTTTTCCCGAACTTATTCCCAAACTTTATCCCAATAGTAAAGAAACAGACCTATTGTTTCGTATAAATTTATCATAAATAAAATACTTTTCTCCCCTGAACATACTCTTTAAGCTTTTCAAAATTTGGCATCACTTTTTGAAGAGTTCCCTAAATGGGTGGGCAGATAAAATCAGATGAAAGTTTGACGCAAAGAATTATCGTGTAAGCATTTCGTTTTAACATTTTAAGTCAACCACAACAAACTTGACTTTAAAATCATTCAGTTTCATTAGGTCTGTTCGTGTACTTCCCATAACTACTTATTTCTAAGATTTTTTTTTTTTATATGAGATTTGACAGAACTTTGGGCTGAATTCGTAGAAATTCGTAGTTTTGGCAGGTATGTGAACAGTGACATTGTTGTTCTCAGAATTTCCATTTGAGTTCTTTTTTATTTTATAAGCAAAAAATGTGTTTTATTTTCCGTTGCTTTTTTTAAACAAAAACTAATTATGATTAAAGTAATGAGAACATTTTTTTTATTATTATTGGGCTACTTTTTCGGCTCTGATTTTGGGCTACAAATATTTCTAAATTAGGCTATTAAACTTGTTTAAGAGATGGGAACCCTGCCTTTAGCACGACAGTTTTTAACAAGGAGATGAAATTAATAAATTCAACAGCATATTTTTACATAAAACATAGTTATTCTCAATTTTCCAATGAGCCACCTCAAACGCAAGGAAAATGCTGAAGGTGGTTTTGTTTTGGAAGAACCAAAAGATGTTTCAAGATTCTGACTTTGTTCGAAACACAAACAAAACTGTTTATCTTACCTACTCAGAATCAACGGATTAAGTATTTATGTATGCAAATGAAAAGATAAAAAAAACATACATAGATAATTAATATTTTCCTATACCAACAAACAGGTTGCTCCATATACCAGTACGAGTACAGGCATACCTATACCTACTCGTATATCAAAAACAAGGAACTTAATTCCAATTAACTAAGCTGCATCGTTACAACAATCTGTGCACAACTATACGTACCTACACTTCTTTTGTGTTGATTTCAGTTTAAGCTTGAGCCACACAAAACCGGAGACTCAGTGGTTGTATAGTGTACTAACATGGGCTTAAACTCCGAAGTCTAAAAGCAGTTAACTGCTTCTTTATAGAGTTACTTCTTATTCATGTAGGTAGGTACATATTTAGATCTATCCTATGCCAATCTTTTGCTTTGATGAAGTCTTGATGTGACTTCATAAGTAATTAACCACTATTCGTTATATATGTAGCAATAGCATATCAACTGCTGCTAAATAACGTACCTGCTCTTGTTACTTAAGTCAACTGCGCGCGCTTTCCTTGGTTTGTTTTTTGTTCGTGCTTCGTTAACGAACCGTGAAAGAGCATTTTAACGATTGTTGGATTTTTTTTTTTTTTTGTTCCTTGTTTTTGTTGTTATTGGTGTCTTCTTTTTATTACTTTATTCGTCTTTCAATTTATGAACATAAATGAAATGAAAAGAAAAGAATCAAGAATGCAAAGGATTCTCTACCATCAACGATCTACCACCACCTTCAATTCAATTGCTATAAAGAACTTGTTCGAATATGCGCGAGTTAAAGGAAATGAACATAAAGAAGAAGAAGAAAAATACCTGTAAAACAGCAGCAAACTATTATTTAATTATAACTGACATTAATGTCTTCTTTGTCGAGCGAGACACACACAACTTATTTGAATTGTTATATTTATGTGAAGACGGATTTTCATTTAGGTAAAGGAAATAGGTATTTTAGAAAAAAAAAAAAAAAAAAAAACATAAAATGTCGCGTGCTAACTTTTTTAAACTATTTTTCTTTTAATAGAATCTCAAGACATAAACTGCGATAAAGATTCTCGGTGGTTAGTTCCGAAGAGTTTAACCAGAGTTCTAGTGCAAAACTAAATTAATAATCAAATAAAAAATGTAACTTTAAACATTAATCAGGATTAAATTGTTATTCATATGGAATCAGTCTACCGCATAGAAAATTCACGCTGGACCTATTTTATGAGTCACGAGAATAGTATAGTGTTAATAAATCTTTAAAGAAAAAAAAAAGACTTTATGCGGATCATCAAAGTGAGGGTCAAAATTGTGCCTTGTTGAATAATTAAAAGAACAGGTATAAGTTCAGTGTACCTTATACCCATGGCTGGCAAAAGGTTTTTTAGGGGTATAGGGTACTCAAGACCAAAAATTCCACAGGGTTTTCAATACCCGAAAATCTCTTACCAAAAATTCATCATTATGAAAATGTATGAAGTCAGAGAGCGTATTTGTGAATATCAAATGCAATTCCAAGTTTCCAAATTTTGATGTTAAAAATTTCAGTCTCAGTTCAGCTAGTTATGGTTCACTCTAGCTACCCAAAATGTGTCTCTTCTGCTTGCCCTGTTGGTACCTCTACTTCACCTTACGCCTTATATATTTGGGAAATAATTAAACTTTTTTAGAGAAAACTATTTTGCTTTGACCTAAGATTTATTTTCTTTAAATAATTTTAACCTATAGGTACATTAAAAAAATTACATTAATGAAACACAAATAAGATAAATCTGTTCACCTTTTCAAGAATGGTTTTATACAATATTTCTCACTTAGTGTCCACTCAGTGCTTTGTTCCCACGGACTTTCTCAGGTACTACCAGGGCCGGATTTAAGGTGGGGAACTGTACTGGTACAAAACCAAAAAATACTACGAGTACCTACTTACATATTTTTATTAAGGAAACTAGCCGATACTCGACCCCGTGGGCTCTGCTGTGCAGAAACTAATTGTGCAAGAGAAAGATATGTTTGACATAGGTAAAACATATTTACTTAAATCTTCCCTTCCACTCTTCTATTGCAGCGATTAGCTTTTTTGTGGGTTTTTCGAAATAATACGCATACGCCACAGTGTACTATTTTAATAAATTTATGTAAGCAAAACCAGAGTAAGCACCACTAATTGAGATTGCATATCGATAACTCCAGCCTATAAACTCACTGGTAACACATATATAATTTGTTGTTGTTAATTCCAAATAATTTAGTCAGTTTTTAGTTTTTCAGTCGGAAAACTAAAAAACTTGTACATAAATCTCAGCTCATACTGAACTCATACTGTTTTTGGAATTTAAGAGGGTTAACGAACAGCTTGTTCTTACACATATACAAGATTTGTTTTTTAAATGAATTAAGCCACTATCTTGACTGCTCCAAATCCCCAATATTTCTAATTCATTAAATTCGGCTCTGAGTATATTTCCAAAAAATTGGGAAAAGTAACGTTATCCCGAGAATTTTCAATTTGGTAAAAAAAAAGTTCTTCTGTGATTCCTTGTGCCCGTAAATATTAAAACAGTTTGTTAATGTGTGTACACAAATACATACATACATACATACATACATATGTACTGCAAAAATATTTTTTTAAAACCTAAAGACAGCAGTACAATCTTCGAATTTTTAAAAAAATGGAAAATCAAAAATCCAGGAAATCCAAAATTCCGAAACTCCACAATACCGAAAATTCATAGTCTCGAAAACCCGAAATCTTCAAAAAGCCAGAATCCTATAAGCTCAGAATCCAAAACAGCGAAAATGCCGAGCAGGTAGCCAAAATCCCCAAATCGAAATTCTGAAAAATCAAATAAGATGAAAAATGTTTGCAAATTCAGGGCTTTTGGAAAAAGTATTTCTAGGTTAAGCATGTAGATATCTATTTTATGTGCAATCGAAAAACCCACAATTCCAAAAACCCAAAATTTCTAAAACCTACAATCTCAAAAACCCACAATCTTAAAATCCCAGAGTCCTAAAATATCAGAGTCCAGAAAACCCAAAAATATTCCTAAACTGTTTTTTTACGGATTATAACGACAAAAGGTGTTTGCCTTTTATTCCATTTAGAACATTGAATACAAAACAACATGCCAAAATTCGGAAGAGGGTTTCAAAACGATTAATGAATTTCAGTTTTAACTCAAATTTGTGAGACATAACAGTTGTTATTATATTTTAAGACTTTTTGATTTCTATTCAATACAGCCTGATCCACAGTACATTGTACCGATCGCTACAGTACAAAAATTTAAGGCATATCAGGAATCGATGACATGAATTTACTCATTTTGTTCTATTTAAGAATTGTTTATCATGGCGGGGCTTTATTGTTACATCAAAATTTAAGTGTGATTCGGTTCTAAAAATTCTTCACAAAAGTCTCAGTAATGGTAGTTTTCGTATTTTCAAAATTTGCATATTTTTATAATTTACTATTTTTTAATTATAGTTTTAAGATCTTTGCCTTTCTGGATTTTGGATTTTTGGAATTATGGGTTTTGGGGATTTTAGATTTTTGGAATTCTGGGCTTTCAGGATTCTGGGTTTTGGGATTTTTGATTTTCGATATTCTGGGTTTATAGAGTTCTAAGATTTTGGGATTTTGGGTTTTCTTATTAAATTCTGCACAAAAAAGATTGTGACACTTTTTTTTCGCAGGAGCAACAGATCTCAAGAAAAACGTGTACATTTTGCCTTGGCAAAATATGAAATGAGCGAGTTTGTACAGGGTTTTCTCAAAATCTGTTGCTCCTACGAAAAAAAGTGAAATTATCTTTTTTCTGTCCAGAATTTTATGAGATTTTTGAAAAAAAATTACGTTTGCTGAGATGTTAACAAAAAACCGATATTTTTTCATTTACAGTACAAAATCAAAAGAATTACTCTGACACGCTATAACTTCAAGATTAATAAACCTACAGAGTTCATTAATAGCTCATTTTTTGGATAATTTTATTATCTTTATGTTTTTTTAAGAGGAAATTTTATCGAGTTGTTAAATAAAAACCAAATCACTTTCTTTTTTAAAATAGTGGTCTTCCCCCTACCCCGGGCACTCCCAAAAACTTGGTTTTATAAAGAGGAGATGTAGCCAAACTCAAATCGTACCAAAAATTTTGCTTAAATTCGATTAATGAAATTTTAATAAATTTTTTGACAAAATTTACCTCACCGTTAAGTTCTTGCATGATTTTCTCATAATTTATTGCATGTATGAAAAAAATTTGATAAATTTCGTCGGCTTAAAGTGTAAGGCGGCTAACTCCACTTTTTTTACCATTATAGACCACTTCAAAAATTGGTAAAAAATACAAAAGTCTTTCAAATTTTTACAGTTTCACTGAGTTTGGCAATAACGAGTGTTGCAAAATATTTAATGTAATTTTGGTTTTATTCAAGTAATGTGAACACTTTGTTTAAAATATTTGTTCGTAAAAATGCGAAATAGGGGTTAGCTGCTTTACACTCTAAGCCGACGATAAGCTACAATTTGTACCTTCACATTTAAAAAAAACTAAAACTTATAGTTTTCAAAAAATTAGGTAATAACAGAATTTTAACCCCATCCCAAAATTACGGAACTTTTGAGGAAATGCTTTAGACGTCAAAACATAGCTCTCCACAAAATGCATCTTTGTCGGAATTTTATCGAAGTCAAAGTCTTATTTTCCTAGGCTATTATATTTAATAGAAATGCAAAACAAATGCAAAACAAATGCAAAAAAAAAACTACAAATTCCCATTGGGCTTTACTACCATCATATCATAAGAAAAAGGAGCTTATCTCAATTTTGGTAGTTTTGAGATAAATTAAATAATTTTGAAAATTTTTAAGAACGATTTTTTATTAAAAACAAAACGATGTGATTTTGTTATGAGCGCATAGATTATAGTAACTGTGGTGATGACTTAATATAATAAACTTGCGTCTTTTGAGCTTAGTATAAGCACTAAAGCAAGTTGATTAAAACCTGCAATTTGCCTTTGTGATTTGTAATCATTTGCATTTTGAAATATCAGCTTTTAGCTTAACATAAAAATAATAAACTTCCTATTTAACGATTCCAATTATGGTACTTACTGAATTTTTAACTTCCCATTGGAAGTTATTGTTATTGGTCCGATTTGTCGAATCAAAAATTTTGACATATCTTCACGTTTCGAGCTCCCTAGAATCGGAATCTATCATTTTTAGAGAGATGTCTGTGTCCGTACGTACGTTCGTACGTTCCTCCACTTTTTTTCATTCACCATATCTCAAGAGCGAATGAAGATATCAACTTTAAATAAATTTTATTTTGTAGAATCAATACATGCATAAAGGACTTTCAAAAAAATTCAATGAGTGGTTTTATTACTATAGCAATTTAAAAAAACTCTTATTAAGTTTCTTTAGTTTCGTATATCTCAAGAACAAATCATGCTAGCGACTTCAAGTTGATTTTATTCTACGCATACTATAACGTAACAAGGAATCGGTAAGAATATAAAACATCAAACTTCAACTTACCTACCCAGGATTTTTTTTAATAAAAAAAAGTTGCTAAAAATTTTTGAAAAAAGTGAGTTTTCAAATATTTTGAGAACAAATAATGATATTGGCTTTGAGGTAATTGCATTGTATGCACTAGCTTACTAATAAAAATTGGTAAAATTTTTAAAAATACAGAATAAACATTTTTTTTCTAAAGCGAAAAAAACTGCAAGTAGTTTCACCAATAATTGTTGAAAATTTAGTTTTCCTCAAAAGTCTTGAGAACAGACCACGATATTGGCCCCCGGTTGATTTAATCCTACATATTAATTTATAATTGATATTTGATAGGGTTTTTAAAATAATTCAACGTAAAAATCTACAAGCTACTTTACCAATACTTGTTGAAAATTATTTTTCGTCTCAAATATCTTGAGAACAAACAATGATATTGGCCTTGGGTTATTTAATTTTACTTAATTACTAATTTTATAATTAAAAATTTATAGGCTTTGCAAAGAAAATTCGACAAATAGTTTTTTTAAACCAAAAAAAAACAACAAGAAACTGTACCAAAATCATTAAACTTTGTGTCTCTCAAATATCCTGTGATCACACAAAATGGTATTGGCTTCGGATTAAAAAAATTCTTTTTCACTAGTTCATAATTGATACTTGATTGGTTTTGTAAAATAATTCAACAAACATTGTTTTTTCAAAGTGAAAAAACTTCAATAAACCTTACCAAAAATTGTCAAACTTTTTTCTTCTCAAATATCTTGTGAACAACCAATGATATTGGCCTTGGGTTAGTTTTATACTTCTAATATAATCTAATCTTCACTTGATTGCATATTGAATATCTAAAAACTTTTTTCGAAGATCTTGAGGGGGGATTTTTTGAAAATAAAATAACATCGGGCCTATAGCTTCCGAAGGCACCAATGGGAAGTTACCCGTGTCGGTCGCACCCACCCTCTTTTTTATTTTTGGCGCTGACACCCTTTTCTCGTAGGACGGCATTAAACATAGGTAAAAATAGTTATGCCAACTACACAGATGGAAATATGGCTTGTCAAAACATCGTGGCGATAAATTATGCGTTTGGCACCTTATGCTCTACCTATATGAATTCAAACAGTTCGACTAAGGAAACAAATTTGTAATATTGATATTAGTCATCCCAGGATCTGTAATTTGATTTTTTATATAGCTTATACGTATGTATGTGTTCCCCATAGGCTTTGATGCAGAGCCACACATGGAAATTTTCTGTAATTTCAGCTTCCAGGAACCGCTTCAAAGAGACAGTAAAACTAAATAAAACGAGTTTATAGCATTTTTTCACCACCATGATCATAAAAATGTGATGAAAATTTAAAGCGCAAATAAAATTATATTTAACTTGAAACCTTCTGCAGAATTTTTTCTTATTCTGTTTCTTTTAAATTGAATCATCTTTAACTGTAGGTAGGTACCTACTTAAATTTGCAAACAAAACGATACAAATAACTTAATTTATATAAAAAAAAAAAACATATGAAGCCATATTTTGTTGTAAATAACACTAAATGATAATTTTAAACACCTCTGCTCATAAGGAAACCCCATCAAATTCAAATAATATTTCCATATACCGCAGAATATAAAGAATAACCCCCCCCCCCCCCTTTATGGTAGTCATTGGCCATCATTATCGTGCAACCATAAAACTTAGAGCCTAAGTGCTTCTATATGCATATCTAACCCCATACATACATATGTTTGTACCTACCTATCTCTATAGATTTTCTTGATGGTTTATAAAAAGCAGAACACACAACTACAAACATTATATTATGGACGCGTTATTTCGATATGCAAATTGCTCCTAAACAGTATTAAGCAGTGTTAAATGCGATAATGGTACCAATTATTATTATAGGCACAAACTCATTGCCACTTATACCTATATATATATACCAAGCAATACCTACGGATTTTTACTTACATATGTATGTATCTTATGGATAGGTAAGTATAGAATTTATATTCATCCATATCTACACTCTATTTCTATGCGGAGTTTTTTTGTACGCAAACTGTTTTTTATTGGTACCTAAAGTTGGCGCTTTCGCTACAGCATATTATGGCATGCTGTTTGGCGTCGCCTCGCTGCTGATTTTTATGTTCTTTTGGCGTTTTGTTCATTTCTTGTTTTTTTTTTCTTTTAATTCTGTCGGTGTTGTTGTTTTTGTTTTTACCTGTCAGTCAATTTAAGGTTTTTTTTTTTTGAATACTTTGTGACGTTTAAATCTATTCGCGTTTTACCAATATCTGTGTCAACTAAATGGATTATGCTAAGTTTTATCGCCTGTTAGCTAAAGTAATTAAGTGGTATCTAGTATAAATTGCAGCAAATGGCAAATCTATGCAAGCACATGAGGTTTTATTGCTTTCGCATTTTGTCAAATCCATTTTAAATGGGTTTGTTAAAAGTTGTTAGAATAGGTTTTGCAATTGAAAAAATATAAAGTTTGATGTTTAATCAAGAACACGCAAGGTTTACGATTTCATTTTGCCAACTAACTAAAGTATGAGTTTGTCATTGTAAATTTGTTTTTTCTTAATTCAGTAATGGTGTAATTTATTAATAATTTCATTACAGTTTATAAAACAAAAAAAAAAACGGATATGAGCTGGTTTCGATATTTTTTGGAAAGGACAAAAAAATACAAAAAATTTGGTAATGGTTAGCAGCAGATTTGTTCTCTTAAATCAAATGCATTAACAAAAAATCAAACAATTAAGGCAAATAAGATTTAACTTCGCTTAAAAATTCAAATTCTGTTCCAAATTTATCTCATCTGCCATGCGAATTCACATTTCTAAATGAGATAAGCTCAACCGATTTTTAAGGAATTAAAAAAAAAAATTCAATCACACTTAAATTTATTGTGATTGAATTTAAAAAAAAATAAAAAAACTATTAGAAACGTAAGATAAGTAAGATAAGAAATTTGATGCAAATTTCAAATACATAATTAGATCGCATGTTCTTGTTTTTATGATTTAAGTTGATAAGAATTTTAAAGATTACAAGAACTCCTATAGAAAAAATATCAGCTTTTACCAAAGTCCAGAGCTAGGGGGGGGGGGAGCAATTGCCCATGCTTGTCAGCCCTCTTGTAATTTTGAGGTTAATCCACCTACTATCCGTAATTGTTTTGTCGACAGAGGGAAAATTCGTAATTTTTAATTTGTTTTTATTTTTTTTCTGCACTGTAAGAAAAGTACAGGAGGTTAAGTTTATGAGTAAAAACCTTGCCCCCAACTATCCTACACTCTGTTACTTCATGTTTCATGAAATTTTTCATAATTTTTTAGTAGGTAGGTACCAAAACTACTTTTCAGGTAGAACAAGTGAGTGAGAACTTTAAAGCTCCTGCTGATTTATTTGTTTGGATTATTAATAATAGTCCAAGGGCCCAGAGCGTAAAAAGCAGCGTCATAATGCAATTAATTAATGAACTAATTTTTTTTCTTAAAGGAATATGTTACATATCGTCGGCTTAGAGTGTAAAGCAGCTAACTCACATTTAGAATTTTTTACAAACAAATATTTTAAACAAAGTGTTCGCATTATTCGAATAAAATCAAAATTATATTTAATATTTTTCAACACTCGTTATTGCCAAATTCAGTGAAATTGAAAGGATTTGATAGATTTTTGTATTTTTTAGCAATTTTTGAAGTGGTCTATAATGGTTAAAAAAAATGTGGAGTTAGGCGCTTTACACTCTAAGCCGACGATATGCTTCTAGAAGGCGGGGGGTTAGTTTCTTTCCTCTTAATAAATGGGGGAATTTTATAAAAAAAAATTACTTTAATTACAAAAATAACTTTTCAAAAAAAAACAGTTTAGTTGTAGCTTTTCTTGAAGTCAGCAATTATTTTCTTTCTTTTACTTACCAAATTAAGTTATTTTAACTAACGATTTTTGAAAAAAAAAACTAATTTAAACACGAAATTAAAAAAAACTGAGGAATTTACTTTTTTTGTTAATTAAAAAAATACGTCTTTCAAAACCAGTTTCAGAATTCAATAAATAAAAAAATTAAAAAATAAATTTAGTGGCGCAACAGCTCATGGAGAACCAGGGCCTAGTGACTAACAACTCTCAACCATTCCTGTGTGCGTGTTGTTGGCAGGAATGGAATGGAGGGGACCTACAATTTTTTGCCGAGTCCGAACGGCTAGATGAGAAGCACTTATTCATGACAAGTATACTCTTGGAGGATTTGTCAGTCCCTCACAAGAGGCAGTACCTCGGAAAAAAAACATTTCAGTTTTTTGGTGGCAGTGGCCGGGTATCGAACCCAGACTTTTGGCATGACAGTCCTACGCACTAACAATTATGCCACGAGGTACTACAAGAATTCAATACTCTTTTTAATTTAGTGTTGATTACGGGAGCGGGTCGGAATTCTGGTTTTCAAAATTCTGTTTGGTCAAAATTCGGCTTTTTTTTGAAAATTCTGTCTGGTCAAAACTCTGTTTGGCACAATATTCTGTATTTCAAAATTCTGTAAATGCCAAATTCAGTATATCAAAATTCTGTACGTGCAAAATTCTGTCTGTTCAAAATTCTGTTTTCTCTAATTCTGCTTATGAACACTAAAATTCTGTCTTAAAAAAATTCTTGTAACACAAAACATTTTTTTTATGATTCTATTGTAACCTAAAGCCCACCGCAAATTTTGGATGTCAGTGATAGCAAAAAATGAAGTATAGGCATCAAAAACATGGGTAAAGGTCATTCAAAAATCATAGTCTTGGAGTTCATTGCCGGTTATGAACTGCAAGACTTTGATTTTTGGAATAATCTTCACTGAAACTTTCATCGCCTACCTATACATTGTTTTTTTGACATAGATATTTACGAAGTTTAAAGTTTTACTACGTTAACTTTTGCTTTACGCTGTTGTATGAATGCTTTTAATATAGCGTTTAAGTCATTTTCTTATGACTCGTGCTATTTGCTTATTTTTTTTTTTTTTTGTATTCACCTGCGCATTTGCGAAAAGAAGTTAATTTCCAGGTTGTTTATGAGTTTATATAACCCGCTTTTCATTTGCCAACCATGGTTTTTGGTCAGCGACTCAAATATTTGTGTTTTTAAAAATTTGGCTTTACAACATATTTACAGAATTTTTGAATACAGAACTTTGAAAAACAGAATTTTGTATACCAGAATTTTTAAAAACAGACCCTACAGAATTTCGACCCCAACCCGTTGATAACTATTAACCTAATGGCTGTACGCCTACTAGGTTAAGAGCAAATTGAAAATTACAAAAACTTCTCTTTACTTTACTTTTAACTTTTCTTGCATTTTTGATCAAAAATTAGCAACTGGATTTAATTTTGTTATTCTTAGACGACCAGAAATGTTAAAATGAGGGATGGAGGTATCTTGAAGTTTTTCAAAAAAAAAACTCTGACTGTATTTTTGCCCTTGAGTCACCCGAGGGAGCAGTTTGATTTTTTTTACGCTAAAAGTTGAATAATTGTTAGTTGGCAGTAGTTGGAAACAATTTTTGTAATAGTGCTAGTACAGGCGTAAACTCATTTAATAGAAGTATGTAGAATTATGAGGGTCCAGGGGGTTCCATGTTTTCGTCGGGCTTAAAAAAAAATAGACCACAAAAAAGTTGCTAAAATTAAAGGATTTAAATTATAAATAATCCGTGATTAAATTTTAATCAAGCTGTACAGTTGTAGTGACAACAATATTGGAGAACGTGAAAAAATGATCTAGCTGACTTTCATCTACTAAAGGGAGCAATATCGATATTTTGAAAAGGTCGTAATTTGACCCCATAATTAAGATTATTTATAAACCTCTAAGAAATGACCAATAACAAAATAGTACATGAAGTTTAACAAAAACTATCAATATTATACATCAGGCCCAGGTATCAGCTGTAGTCCCTGGCAGAAATTATGAATTTTTGAGACTATGTTTAAAAAGGCTTTGGCGCACTAAAATTAGAACAGTCCTTTTCTCTTATATGGATCTAGACAGAAATTTGCAATGAGTCTCAAGAAAAAATTCAGATCAAATTTTTAAGTCCTAATTTGACACAAAATACTCTAAAAAATCATTTTGCATTGTTAACTTCGCTGTGAAGTTAGCAAAACAATCCCTTTCTCTGTAACGGAGGTAGCTTGAAAATTGTAGTTATATCCCAAATTTTAAGTTTTTTATGCTCTTCAAGAAAAAACCTAGATTTTTGAAGTCCAAATTTGACAAAAAAAAATCCAAAATTTCATTTTGCACTCTTAATTTCTCTGTGAAGTTAGCAGTACAAAATCAATTTTTCGATTTCTTTGTCAAATTTGGACTTCAAAATTTTAACTCAGTTTTTTTCTTGAAGTGTATCAAAAACTCCAAATTTAGGACGTAACTATAATTTTCTAGCAAGCTCTGTTACTGAGAAAAGGACCGTTCTGCTAACTTCACAGTGAAATTAACAGTGAAAAATTAATTTATTTGTTTTTTTTTTTTCCAAATAAGGACTTTAAAATTTGGACCTTATTTTTTCTTAAATTAGAAATTAAATTGCAAATTTAGAGCCTAACTTTAACTTTCCAGCAAGCTCCATTATTGAGAAGAGTACTGTTCTGCTAACTTCACAGTGGAGTATGAATTTTTTGTGTGTAGGGACTTCAAAATTAGCCAGCCAGATCGTCCGATTTTTGACGGTTTCAGACTTCTAAAAGAGAATATCCGGCCTGAATATTCAACAATTTTGACACCTTGGCCACATGAATTGATACATTGGAGATTTGTGCATTGTGACCTTAAGATCTGTCACTTTTTAAGAGTCGAATGAAGCAACTCATTCTATATCTCATTCTCCAGATTGGTTCCTTTTAGGAACTCAATAGTATCAGGTACTTTTAGAGAGGACAGTTCTCTCTCATGTTGCAGTAGTGTGGCCTGCTTTAGCTTCCAGTTTAAAAATCTTTAGGTCTTCTCTTCTGATTTGACTGTATATTGTGATCAAATTCTCACTTGTACCGAAATATGTAAGCCCAATAAAGTCGTGTTGGTCGTTTTTTGGATAAGGTTGTTTCTGCACCCTGCCACCATGAATCCCAACATGCCATAGTAGCCAAAAGTGTATGACAGTTGTTTATTTTATTTGAATGCATTACACCATTATTGAACATAATGCTAATGTAGTAAAATTTTTATTGGCATTTTCGAACAGAAGAATTTTGCAGCTTGTGTTTGAGAACATTCCGCAAATGAATTTTTGACGGAGATGCCCGCACTGTTCGAGACACCGACTATACCACTCACATCGCTTTGTCATACCAGATATGAGGAGGTATGAAATGGTCAACTCCAATTTTCTGTAGACCTCATCAAGATTGTGGAAGCTCTGGAAACAATTTTGTATTTTCGTGAACCCAGCTAACAAGGCTATACGAATACTCTACCCCCACCTCCCCCCCCCTGAACGGAATTCTAGATCTAACTAGCCCAAAACTACTAGTTTTGTACAAGTCAATATTATTTACAAGTAAATCAAGTGTCTTCATATAAAAACTATTGAACTTGTTGTTGTTAAAAATAACAAGTAAATACGATTGTACTCATTCTAATCAGACATAAACTCTCAAGTGATTAATACCAGCTCAATCTTGCTTGAACCACTGAACAGTGAAAATCACCCAACAACAAATCTAAACTATTTAGCATTTAAATCTTTCCTCAAACGAAATTTGAATTAAAAACTGTTTCCCCTCTCTCAGATATAATTTCCAGAACTTTGTCAAACATGTCAATCTTTATCGACATATTGATTACAAAAGACCTATTCCAGTAGTAGTTTTGACGTCTTGTTGATGTCAATTGTCGTTTATACCTCGTTTCCCTATTCCCATCCCTCTTCGACTCAAACAACGGAAATGTCATCGAAATCTATCTAACTGACCAAAAAAAAAAAAAATACATTCAAACTCAGAAACAGAATGTGAGATCAAAATAATAAAAAAAAATATGTACAAAGCTAGCACCACAAAATATAAAACAATAAAAAAAAATAAATACAAAATAAATTTTTTTTAAGACGTAGAATGAAAAAAAAATGAGAAAAATAATCAGAAAATAAGAAAAGCCAAGAAAAACTGCTTTCATAATCTGATTACGAGATTAATGTCTTAGGCATATCAACCAATTGATCGTTATGTGATGGCAAAGAAGCAGGGAGCTGCCCTCTCGCCTTAGAAGAATTCAACCATCAACGGACATAATATGACGGTTTTGTATATGATGACGACGAAAAAGCAGCCTATCCAAGGGTAAATGTCCCTATACCTTCAATTTTATAACACTATACCACCAGCCAGCCGGCAGCGCGGCATTGGCATCAAAATCGGCACCAGCTTAAGAAAATGAACAAAAATTGACATTAACTCTCGTTTGATATCATTTTAATCTCTCACGATCGATAATTTGTTGCACAAAATTGTTGATGTTGCATTTTTGTTGCAACAATGTTGTCCTTGCTAATTCCCAGGTGAAGAAATTAATGCAAATGTATCAGCATAGGCTTAAGAAATATTAAAAAAAAAAAATAAAAAAGTTTTTAAAAAATTAAAAAATTAACACGCTGCAGTCTATATCGATGGAACGATTAAGCACAATCAAGTGGCAGTGAAGCATTTAAAAGGCGCTCATATAAGCCAGATATCCTTAAGTGTGGGTATATATCTTTGGCAATTTATTAGTGTCCTTCAACATCTAGGTGCCAATTAATATGTCACACAAGGCCTCTAGAGACAATAAAACGCCCATAGATCCACCGGACGAACAGGATGCCCGTACTGCATTCTGCCGTGATAATAATTGCCAAATGTAAAATCCATGTTCCAGAGAAATTTATATCGCAAAAGACGAGATACTATTCGTCCTCCTACCCTAAGGGGGAATTTATTACTTATTTGTGAGTATAGACTGCATAGATACATATATCTGGGGAATGTTGAGTACCAAAAGACATGGTATTTGTTATACAAAATATCCAAAGCCCCACATAGAAGGTACGGGATTGAAATTGGGATCGGGATCGGGAATCGGGATGGATGACGACGACGACGATGGTGACTTGGTCTCAATTAAGCCGCGTGCTCGTGTCCAAGTGAATTTCTTTCGCCTTTGTGCCATGTGCTGTGCTGGTGCTGGGTTGTTTTTTTTTATCGTCTCGCACCTTCTTGGCTTGGCTTATGGCACATTGGCCACGAGCGACCAACACCACATCTTTCAGCAAAGATCAGCCACAGAAAGAGGACCTGGCCTATATATGTATGTAGGCATACTTGTATAAAATATCCAGTCCAAACATCAGAGACGAACGACGACGACGACCTAACCAGAAGATAAAGCCAAACGTAAACAGCGATACAGGCAATTAATAAATGAACGAATATTGGCCATCCCAGGGTTGTAAAACAAATAAACGAGTTTTTCGGTTTTTTTTTTTTGGAGTGGTGCGCGGCTTTTGTTAAAAGCCAAGATGATGAAAATAATAGTTCTGATTCATTCATCAAGCTGAGTTTTTGACAGGTTAACAATCTTGATTTGGAAACCAAAACAAAAAAAGTATCATTTCATTTGAATCGTATAAATATATCTCTACATACACGTGTTGGATTTATGAAATCATAAAAAATATTTAACCATGCTGGCTGCTTTGTAAAGATTTTATTGATGGCAAAGTCAAAATATTATTTAAACATTCATCAAACATATCGCGAAGTAATATCACTTTGTTTCGATCTATCTGCATATTAAACATATATCTTTCTAATAGGTGCAGTCGTGGAGTGCCCTTTGATCTTTTCTCGGAATCCAAGGAGACAAAACGGTTTTTCAAAAAATGTCTAAGGAAAATATTTTTGTATACTCTTCTTAAATGATTATGGGTGTTTTGTGTTTTAATTATATTTTTAAATAATTTAGAAAAATAATTTTTATTTATAAGTAAACTTTTCAAAACACAAAAAATGAAATGCCCATTTTAAATATTTACTACTTTAAGGTGGATAAAATTAAGAACAAGTTTTTGACACAAAAAAGTACATCCGTTAACAAGATATTGAATTTAAAGCAATTCAATATTTTTAAAATTCATATTTTGATAAAAAATATTTAATTGTTCGAGCTGTCAAATAAAAAAATTAACATGCATTCAATCTAATCTACACGTTTCGAGCTCATCGAATTTATCATTTTTATAAAGAAGCATTTGGACCAGTGGTGAAACGAGCTGTTCGGGGGCCCCGTACAAGGGTAGAATTAAAATATCACCAATTGCAAAATTTGCAGTTACTATTTACAAATCAAGTTTTATTCGTAAATCATGGCATTTTGATCCCAAATCAATTCAAAAACTGGTAATTTAACATTCACAACGTAGAAATTTACAAAATATGCTTTTTTCATGATTTGCAATTAAAATCCATGATTCAAGCTTGTCAAAGCAAAAACAACTTTTTCTGAATAATTTACTCTCCAAAAGAATAATTTCACAAATAGCATTTAAAAATATTGATTTGCGATAAATGTTTAGTAGGTAATTTGCATTGCGCAATCACTGACTTACGTTTGTCGGAAATTTGCAACTGCATGAGAATAGTTACAAATTACCAACTAAAATTCTTAAATCACAACTTTTCTGTCGCAAATTACTTTTCGAAGAGATAAAGCACATGGCATGTATCTAATCATTAATGTGTAACACCAACGATCTGTAATGCAAATTTGCCTAGTAGTTGCATACTCGCTTCGCAACTCGAGGGTTGCGAGTTCAAATCCAAGTAGCTAGAGTCAAGCAAAATAAAGGCTAGAGCAAAATTGATCTTACAAAGTGACAATATCTTGGAATAAAAGTGGTCATCATAGATCTTTTCTGCAAATTTACAAATTGTGCAACTGTGGAATATTTGGATCAAATTGCGATCTATTATTTGCAATTTCTGTTTCCTCTTGATAGAATAATTTATAGAATGTTGGTTTACGATTATTGAGTATCCATATCTTAATTTTGCTCAGTTTTGCAAATTGCCAGCAAATTACGAAATTCCGAGCCGAGGTATATATCGGGATTAATTTTTCGCAATTTGCAGCTCATTTTTCTTGATCTGCTCCCAAAAATTATTTTCGTGCATCAAACATTTTTTAGGGGCCCCCTTTTTCCTGAGAATGGCGGTTTCTTAGTATAGTTTCACACTGCGCATAAAATTAATGCGCAACTCTTGCGCTTATTTTCTTTTAAACTTGTATTCGGTAATGCACGCATTCTTACACGAAGCATGTTCGAGCTCCGCATTGTTTTCTCAGTTGCGATTTATTTTGACAGCTATCTGCAGGTTTGAGCTACATTCAGAACAATAATGTTGCAGAATAAGAAAAAAAGAACATAGACAAAGACAAACGTCAAAAAGTTGCAGGGACAGTCCTACCCGTACATGTTTAGTTTCATCTATTTCTATCTCATTATGTTTCTCTTTCGCACTCCAAGCATGCAAAGCAAACATGCGCCGTGTAAAAGTGGACCTAGGAATATAATTTATTTTCTCCTACAAAATAAACTTGCATTAGCTTTTAGATAAGTCTACCATCACATAATTTAGTCTAAAAATTAATGGTGGCTCAAAGTTTGTCATATTATTTATTACGTTAAAAGGAAAAAATACAGTTTTTTATATATATCTCAAAAATTGTTAATTTTTTTATAAGATTTAAATTTTAGTTCATAGAGTTGTAGGCACACAAAAATGATTAAAAAACTTTTTTCGTAAAAACAACAAATTTTGATAAAAAACCAGCTTAACGCTTAGTGTGCTCAGTATTTAGATCTCAATGATAGTGTGGCACCGTTCTTCCAAAATATGTTGCTCTATCGAATATTTTTTCTAAATTTTGTCTACTAAAATAGTCATGAAGTTCTTGCTGGTTTTTCTCTAAATTATTGATGGTTTGGTAGAAATAATCTAATCTAATTTTTCCTAATGTAAGAATACCTTTTACTAAATACTTGAGACTTTAAGCCTAGTACGCTGCTGTTACGAAACAAAATTTTTAGTTGGTCTCCAACAGGACAACGAAATGCTTACGAAAACGCAGCAATGGCCTGTGTGTTTAATTGTGTGCCAAAAAAGAATGTAGACTTCTCCAAAAAAGCGTTAAGCTGCTGATACAAAACGAAAAATCGCAGACAAAAATGACACAACGATATCATAAACGAAAAATTTATTTCTTCTTTTCATTCTGCTGTACGCTGTTCAATGAGTGAAATTGAATATTGTTGCAGATTATTTGGAAAAGTCTACACTCTTTTTTCGTACGCAATTAATAACCCAGGTCATTTCATTGTGTGCGAAAAACTGACATTTGTGTTTTTCGGGTTTATTTTTATTGTTCCTTTCTTTACAGAAGGCTGCCTGTGAGTTTTTTGCATTTGCAATTGTTTTAATTGTTTGAATTTGCGCAACCGTCAACAAATATTTTTCAGCTTCGGTTTTGTTTTTTTTGCATTTGGCTGTCTTTTTGGTAACCAACTAAAAATTTCGTTTCACATCAGCCGCGTACAAGACTTTACACTTAAGCAAAAAGAAATAAAAGACATTATACTTAAATTGATCAGATTTGTCTTTCGTCTTCGTCTCGTTCTCGAATATCTTAATAATAAGCAATGGCGCTAGTTTTATTCTAAAAACTACAAATTTTAAGGAAGCACACCACAATTCATAGGATTTAAAAAAAATTCAATTGCCAGTTTTTGTAAGCAAAACAAAAACTTTGCATATAAGAAACTTTATTAAACATTGGTGAATATGTATTTCGTCTCGAATATCTCGATAACAAACACTGTTTTCTCTCCCGAAACAAAGTTATTCTGTGCACAAGATGACGCAGTCAAAAACTGAAAAATGTTTGTAAAAATGCCAGGATTGATAGTTTTTTAAAAACAATTAAAAATTCAAAAATATTTGTCGGTTGGAAAATCTTGAAAACAAACAATATTTTTGACTCCAGGGACCCAATTCCGCAAGTTTGAATGATTTTCAGTGTACACATTCCGTTCACGTCCAAAACAAGTGTGAATAAATTTGAATGGTTGGGCATACGATATTTGTCAAAAACTTAAAACTCACTCTTGTGGAATCGCAAAAATTTACATGTACACGATTTTCTGTGTGCACAGAAAAAAATTACTCTACGGAATTGGGCCCCAGGTTGATTTAACTGTACAAAACTAGCAACAAGAATTGATAAGGTTTTAAAAAAGAATTAATTAAATAAATGGTTTTTTCACTTAAAAATAAATACAATCAATTATTAAATAATGGTCTCGAATATCTCGAAAGCAAATGAATGTTTAGTCTTCACTACTCGATTGCATAAATTGAACACCTAGGGTTTATGGTTACTTTTTCAAATATACCTACAGAATTAGCGATTTTTAAATAACATCGGGTTTAACTTCCTATAGCACCCACGGGAGTTACCCAGTGTGAGTAACATTCAGTCTTTTTAAATTTTCTTAATCCAATATGACCATAACTACCTTAGAAGCGAAAACAAAAAATCGCATACGTATTTGCTACTTTAACCAGCGAAAATAAATTTTGCGAAACTTCACGCTTCGTAAAATTTATTTTCGTACGAAAATTCGAATATTCTATCTTTTTCTTTGGCGAATGTCTGCACAAACTGAAGACAAAACAGCACATCATTTTGTATTGAACAAAAAATCGAAAAGAATTAATCAGCAAAATTTGCAACTTTGCGAACACTTTTATGGAACTTTTGCATACAAAGTTTGAGTGAAATCATTTGAACCATTAATGGGAAAACCAAAAATAAAAAGAACCGTTTTAATAACAGTTTTTGACAATTGTTTTACACTTTACGAACCATTGATTTTTTATCAAAGTCACTGGAGACGTTTTTCAGATAAAGAAGCTTTTTCTTAATGGCAAGAACCGGTTATTTTTGGAGCTAAACTTAATTTGAATTTGCCCTTTGGGGAGTTTCAAAAAAACCTTAAAGTTCAAAATTTGAAGAAATATGCTTAAGGTCGAGGTAAAGATAGACAGCAAGACAGAATTGTGCCACCAACTTTTTTCGAATTCTCTATCATCGTAATATCATGTTTGATTGTTATATCGAAATATTATTTTGGCACAAATCCAAAACTTTCCCAAAAGTAGGTACCCATATAGCAAGTAAAAATGAATGTTGCAAATTGACCTAAAACAAGAAGCAAATCTTCTTATTCTTAGAGGAGAAAATATAAGAAGAAACAAATTCACGTGCAGCTCCTTGCTCTGAAGTTTGAAAAGAAAAATACCTTGTTTGCTTTAAAAAAGAGTTTAAATAAAATAAATAACTTTAACATGGAAGTATTATCAAACATCAACCTAAGATGTTGTCAAGAATAAGGAACCAATTAAAATAAATTAAAAACTTTAAATTGAAAAAAAAAATCATTCAAAATTCAATTTTAATTAAATTATCAGCTAAAACATATTCATTTAAACATAACTTCCCTATCAATAATGTTTTCTATTTGATTTTTCATACATAAATATTCTATAATTTCATAAAATTATTTTAAAATATTCAAATCACTTATAAAACATAGCGTGATAACTGTTTTAAATATTCTAGATTCCTTATTGCCAGTTTGTTTAGAATACAAAAATAACAATAATAATTTTCTAAATGATCACCACCATAATTGAATGTTTAACCATGCAGCACCATTTTTTAAAACTAAACATTTATATTCGAGAGAATTTTTTAGAAATTAGATAGCAATTTTCTCAAATTATCTAGACAAATAGCTGAAAATATCTAAGTACATTATAAGTATCTAAAGTAGGTAAGCATGCAAATAATTGGTTATACATTCTAATTTCTCAATGTGTTTTTTAAAATAAACTCCCATGGAATAAATACATGTATTGAAGTTTGTAAGCCTTTAAAGTTTAAACCATATATAAACATCACATCACAATATCACTTTCACGCAATTTAAAGGCACTAATTGCGCATGGAAAAATCAAGAATACAAAAATATTTACTTATGTATATACAAAGGAAATAGATTTTATAAAATGGGTAGTTAAAAATGTTATTCACTCAATAAAATACTTAAATTATTATGTAAGTGCCAACAACAATGTCAATGACCATTTTGATTTTTTAAAAGAAATGTTCGCTATACATCGAAGTGGGGAGTGTATCCAAATTGGCGCGTCAAATTGGCCGTACCAAATTTTAATGATTTTTGTAAAGTGTCTCCAATTAATAAGATTGGTGCAAAATTTAAGTTGAATAGATCGTACCTGTTCAACCTAATTTTTTAAAAACTATAATACCTATTATAAAGGGTGATTTTTTAAGAGGTTTAGAACTTTAAAAAAAAAAACACAAAAAATTCGAAAAAATTAATGAAATATTTATTTGAATCGATAGTTTGAACTTTGCAATTTAATGTTTAAAGATAATTTCATGCAAATGTTGACCGCGGCTGCGTCTCAGGTAGCCCATCCGCTGAGTCCAATTTTGGCATACTCTTTCACACATATCGGCCGGTATCTCACGAATGAATGCATGGATGTTGGCTTCCAGTGCGTCAATCGAAGCGGGCTTGTCCCTATAGACATTAGCCTTGACATACCCCCACAAAAAATAATCTAATGGTGTCAAATCGCACGATCTAGGCGGCCAATTGACCGGCCCGAAACGTGAAATTAACTGTTCACCAAACTCGCCTCGCAATTGCACCATTGTTTCGCGTACTGTGTGGCATTTGGCACCGTTTTGTTGAAACCACATATCATGCAAGTCAAGAACTTCCATTTCGGGCAAAAAAAAGTTTGTTATCATCGCTCGGTAGCGTTCACCATTGACAGTAACGCTGCGATTCGCATCATCTTTGAAGAAATATGGCCCAATAATGCCGCCGGCCCATAAACCGCACCAAACAGTGGCTTTTTCAGGATGGATTGGTAGCTGTTGCAATGCTTCTGGCTGATCTTCACTCCAAATGCGGCAATTATGCTTATTTACGTACCCATTCAACCAAAAATGAGCCTCATCGCTGAACACAATTTTTCGATAAAAAAGCGGATCCTCGGCCAGCTTTCTAAGAGCCCATTCACCAAAAATTCGGCGTTGTGGTAGGTCGGCTGGCTTTAGTTCTTGCACCAGCTGTATCTTAAAAGGCTTTACGCCCAAATCCTTCCGCAAAATTTTCCACGTAGTGCTGTAACAAAGGCCTAACTGCTGGGAACGGCGCCGAATCGACATTTCGCGGTGGTCTGTCACACTAGCTGATACGGCCGCAATATTTTCTTCACTACACACAGTACGTAAACGTGTTGGTGGTTTAATGTCCAACAAAGTAAATTTGGTGCGAAATTTGGTCACAATCTTCCGAATAGACTGCTCAGAAGGTCGAAAATGCCGACCATAAAATGGAAGCAGCGCGCGATGAACATATCGAACCGAGCACGAATTTTGATAGTAAAATTCAATAATTTGCAAGCGTTGTTCATTTGTAAGACGATCCATGGTTAAATTGCAAACCAAACTGAAGCTGTTTGACAGTGACACAAGGTACTAAACACACGTCAGCTGTCAAAACCAGTGTTGCCAAAACCAAACCAGCTAAAAAATCACCCGTTATATATCCAATTGAAGCATCCAGTGCAAAAATCAAGTAACTTCATGGTTTTTAAGGTTATTGAGAAAAATGCAAAAAAAACTGTCTTAAAAATCAAAGAACAAAAAATTCCCAAAAACTCAAATATTCTTCGAAAGAAAAATTAAAAATGTTTTTTTTTTAAATAAATTAATTAGTTTTTGGAGTGATCTGGTTTTTACTCCGTTTTTTGGGTGAAAATAAATAGTATAGAGCCTCGGTTCCCAAACGGTGTTCCGCGGACCTGCGGAAATTTTATATACCATTTAGATCACAGATGTTGCAATTTTTAAAGTCCTTCAAATTGATTCCGTTGAAAAAATTGCCTTTTGTTACAAAGATCAAATTTGGCTTGGCTCTTGTGAATAAGCGAAATTGCCTTCCTTGAAGGATCACATATTCCTATTTGTAATATCTATACATGTTACTTGTTATTAAAAGGTTCTATAAACTCATTTGAATATAAAACAAGTCAATAAAGATTTAGTTTAAAATATTATTGGAAGCTGTTTTATTCCAACTGTAAACAGATAACAAGAACAAAAACAAAATAGTTGCCTATAATACCTATTTTATTTTTTTTCTAAAATTTCCTCCGTAATAGCTGTAACGATTTCGATTAAAAATTGTACTTGGTGATGTCCTTAATATGAAAATGAGTGTTGTAAAATAGCAGTTTTTATTTTTGGCGGGAAATGAACTTTGAATATAATGAAATTTGAGTTTAAAAAAAAAACAATCTTATTTTTGGTTTATCTTCATATAAGTATGTAGAAGTAGATACATTTATGTATTTCGTGATTGGCTTGAAATATGTTGAAATATTTCCCTTTTTCTGACAAAAACTAATACAAAATGAAATGCACGACTGGGTCGCGAGTACTTGCTCTTATGTTTAAAACGCTGAGTTTAAAAGCATGAAATGCGATATTTAAAATAGCCTTCTTTTGAATATAATTTTATGGGAAAAAAATTTTAAATGATTGGATTCTTAAAACATTTTTGAGGAAAATTTTTGGTATGCAAATCTTAAGTAGGTTATTTATATTTTATATAAAACTTCAAACAAAATTGTTAATCCATTTTTGAAATATCGAATTTTCAAAATTCAAAAATTTTGAACATTTTTATGCAATATTTTTAAATCTTATTGGAAATTTGCATAGAAAAATTAAATCTCTTCAGCCGATAATGAGAAAATTCAAAATTAAAAAAAAACTTCTTACTATTAATAGTTGCTATATGATAATTTTTGTAATTTTTGGTAGTTATGTATCACACTAATTTAAGCATACAGAAAAAGTTTAATACAAATTGTAGGAGCTGTTTTAAAAAAAATATTTTCCTTAACGGTTTTTTAACATTTGTAAAGGTACCTTTCCATAAAAATAATTTGTTTCTTAAAATACTTTAGGTAGTGCAAAAAACTCTTAAATACCGAGTTTTATAAAAATACACCATATTGATTTCAAAATATTTAATTTCCAAAAAAAAAATAACTTATTTTAAAAATAAAAAAAATATATTTCTTTTGAAAATTTTGGTAAGAAAAAATATCTTTATTAGAAGCTTCTCTATAAAAAATTATTGGAATCAGAAATACTAATTTGAAATCGAAATTAATAAAAAAATCTGTTTTTTTGAGAGATACCTAAAGTAAGAAGTTTGAAAGTATGTAGTTTATAATTAGTTGTATGAAGCTTTAAGAAGCTTTCAGTTGTTTTAATGAGCTTTGTGTATGGTTTTATGGAAAATTCTTCTCAGCGAAAAACAAAAACAGACATGGATTTTAGTATCAAGACAGTTCTAAGGTCGAAAAGAATTAGCATTAAGTTATTATAGATTAACTTAGAGCGCCCGATTGGGGCCAACTAGTTAGTTGTAAGATATTGATAAGTAGGCTAGTTTGTATGCATTTTTTTAGCTGTTTTAAGAAAATTCAAAAATAAAAAAGAATTAAAAAAAAAAACGTTTTTTGAAAAATGGTTTCCCATTCAAAGATAGTTTTTACTAAAAAAAAATATTAATTTTTTTAAGAAAAGTTGTGGAGCCGTTTTTGGGAAAAATAAGATTTTTTAAAGTAGCTAAAAAAATTGTATGGCAGTAACCGTTATTTTTAGTTTAAAAAAAATAATGAAAAAAGTGTGTGCAGAAAAACCAAAAACCATTATGTACCAAGTTTAAAGAAACTTGACCCAGCCCTTTAGGTTGTAGCCGAACAGAAAGACAGACAGAATTGTGAAACCAATTTTTTTCTTCTACCCTATCATCGTACATACTGACAACTCCGATTAAAATCTCGAGTTAAATTTTTCTTACGAATGCATAACTTTCCATGGAGAACTTATATAAAAAGCAAGTAAAAGTGAAAAAACTAAGATATTTTATTAATTTAGAAACTAATATTTTTAAATCTTTATTTCCTAGTTACAAGCTATTTTTACCATTGAACTAGAAGAGCATATTCACGCTGTTCAGTCGTGAATATTTCATTCACAATCAATTTCTGAGCTAGGTTTATTTCAAATATTAAGAAATTAGTTCGTCATGTGGAAGTTAATTAAAATCTATTGCGAATTAATAAAAATTCGTTAAAATATGGTGCAGAAGCTGCACTGAAGAAAAAAAGTACATTATTTGGTGTTCTAATACTCGCTACAGAGTTATTTATGTAAAATTTACTGTGTACGAAATTAAATGTACAAATGATGATATGTACTGGTAACATTTTAATTTGTGTACCGAATAAAACACGATACAAAAACTACTCAATATATATAGGGCCTTTATATTATGAACATGAACACAGTATTCGGTTTTCGTTCGCAAACATGTAGTGAATACATACATACATTTGTCTCAATCAGATATAGTGAAATATGTTTTGACTACATAAGTGTTCAAAAGTTTAAATTAAAAACAAGAATAGGTTCATGAAGGCAACAAATGTAATGAATACAAATAACAATTGTCCAATCAATAAAATTTGTAAGGATTGCGTACAAGTCTCATTTGAAAAGAACATTGGGTATTGGTGTTGTGTGTAAATATTTATACAATGTTGCGCCTGTAGAATACTCTTCTTGAGAACATATTTATGTCATGAACTCATAGAATTCTTTACTAATTACACTACTAATCTATATTTGTAATCAATACAGATTTTTTCATGCACTCAATTGGAGTATCATGAATAGATCTGTACTAATTTAACTCCATTGGTATCTACATAAGATATGTGTGCAGAAATATATGCATCGAGTAGATACATTTAATTTATGTACTGAGTACATTCGTTTTTTCCTCAGTATAATATCGTCGGTTCAAACTCACTAATTAACAAATTACACTTTTGAAGGAAATTAGATGTAAACATACTTTTTGAAGCTGAAAAGTCACGTTTTGCAAATTTTTAAATAAAGTTTATGGACATACCTTTGAATGTTTTTATAAAAACCGTACAAAATGAGGCTTTTAAGATTAAAAAAACGTATTTCATTCTCATTTTTTTAACATTTTTTTCTGCACCTGGTGAGTTTTACCGTTGGACCGACGATGTCATCTACAAATCACTGTAATCTTGTGAACTTTCTTTCCAAAAATCTTCCTTCAATTCAAAATCAATCAATTATCTTATAAAAGAAATACGGAATAATTCTCAGTAAGTATTTTATTTTTTTTTATTATTTTAGAAATAATGCCAAGGTTTTTGAAGAAACTGCTAAACCAATTTCGTTAAGGCTTATCGGAATTAAATTGTTAGGTAGTGTAAAATTTAGCTTGAATTTTCTAGCTAAAACTGTCTTTTAGCAGATAAAACACTTATTGATTTCTTTCTTTTCACAAAACCCAATGGACCATCGCACTCTATTTGGCAATTCAATTTAGCGAAAAAGAAGTTCGTATAGGCGAAAGATTTGAAACTTCCGAAACTTACATAGTCCAGTAAAATTAGATAAAATAATTCGAAATATATACAAAAAGCCCTGCGCCGAATTTTTGTATGCTTTTTAAAAGTACCTCTTGGAGAATCTAAATATACAAAGTTCCAACAAAAAAAGTTGTCCGCCATTAAAAAAAAAACTTTAAAAGACATAAAGTGGTTTTCTCGGCTCCCATTGAACGTATAGGGCAATAAATATAATTTTTTGACTTTAAAGGTAAAAATATTTTATAGAACTTTTGTCTGAAGATTTTTTTAACATCTCTTTCAAAACTGAAAAGTTATTGTCATAAAACCGTCAAAATGTTTTAAGTTAAAATAGTGTTTTTGAGTTTATCTCACCTCTTGTTCATCTGAGCGAAAAATTACTTAGATAGTTTTTTGTAGAACATGTAATTTTGCATATTTGTGTAGAGTAGAGATTGAAAACAATTGCAAATTTTCAAATTTTGGGAACCATTTTCGTCAATTTAGATTTTCCTAGAAAAACACAAGTTGTACGTTATGTTCTGAAATTTTTCTGAAGAAATAAAATCAATGCATATTTGTATATTGCAATATTTACTTTCATTCGTCAAAGTTTTCAATTTGCGTATTCCCTTGAACTTTTTCGGTACAAGATAGCAAAATTTGGATGCCTTAACTATGATGTTCCAAAAGATGCTATACACAATATAGGCTTAAATATCTTGTCTTAAGGCCTTAGATTCCAATATGTCGTTTCACCTTATTTACCAATTTCAGGTTCATAAACCGATGCGTTTGAGATTTTTAATGAAAACCCGTCGGTCTAAACATTTTGATGAAAACAGAAGTTTCTTAAGCTGTCTTTTTCCGGAAATGCGTTTAATATGAAGTTGCTTGAAAGCTTAGAGAATCTTTTAATTAACAAACAAAGACTTTTGCCTCCATTAAGAATGTGACTTGTTGATTTCTTATTTCGTTTTCTGGTTTCGTTAGGAACTCGAAGGAGTCTTTTGTTCTTTCGCAGAGTCTTTTGTTCTTTTTCACTGCAACTATGTCAATGCCTGGAGTGGAAGAGGAGTTCAAAAAGAGTATAGGTACGTCTTATATCCAAATGAAATACATTACTGAGCGTTGAGCAATATTATCGTTTCGAACTTTGATTTGCCGCCGCCGCTTCGCCGATTTTTCTTCGTTTTGGTTTTTTGCCCCTCAAAGAGTGGAAATGGGTATACTTTTTCAATTACGACGACAAAAAGAATGATGCACAAATGAAAAACACCGTCTAAGCTTTCAGGCTTACCCCATTCTTGCAGAAAGAGAATTGTTACTTGTACTTATCTAATAAAATTTGTTTAAACTATTTCATATGTAATTTTATAATTTTTTTTTCATGAAAGGTCAAACTAATTTATCCACCATTCCTCTTATATAAGCTTCCCACAAATTAAAGAATTTGAACAAAGAAAATAAGGTAACATAACATTACCTACCAATAAAAAAAAGTTACAATGTCACTTCCGCTTTCAACGAAAAAAAAGTAATTCCATTTGCCTTAATCTGGCTTAGGTGGTAGGCAAGCTAGATGTGTGTACATACAACGCATTCTCATTTTTGTCCAAGGTGAACAATTTTAATTTGATTCTTCCTTCTTATCCTTAAGTATCAATCCAATTGAGTATTAAATTTGTAATTCACTGAACCCACTCAACTGTAATCGGTTGGCACTTGACATGTGAATCACAATAAAACAACATCGATTTGACAAGAAGTGTCATCTTTCAGTCCGAGACATTTAAATTCCCCTCCCGCCTTCTATAAAAACACAAACAAAAACACACAATGTTGTTCTTTGCTGTGGCAACACACACAAATAATACAAATACCGATGCAAGTATCAACTTTCATTAGGTAGGTAAGTAGGTATATTCCAATTCGAATAGCGGACCGAAGAAAAATTGTGACAGAAGACTTGACTGCACAATTGGACAGATTAGGGAATTTTATTTATTTTTTTTTTGTTTTTAAACTTTAAAAAATAATATTTATCCTTTTGACTCACCATTGCTACAAATGCTGTGACTATCCAGATTTCCACTGGAATCGCTGTCACTGTCGTCGTGGGTACTGGCACGTCCGCCACTGCTTCCACCTCCAGGAGGTACACTTAGGTCACGCGGTCCCTGCGGGGAAGGCGACCGACCGCTGCGGTCATGATCGTCATCGAGATCGCGGTGAGCTGAATTATATGCCGCCGCTGCTGCGGCTGCTGCAGCTGCTGCTGCCGCCGCATGGTGTTGCAGATGGTGAGGATGCGCATAATGAGAATGCAGACCGTTTGTGGGACCATTACTATTCATAACTACTCCACCACCACCGCCGCCACTGCCGACGACGTGCAGTGAATGCGACAATGGGTGTTGGAGGTGTGGATGATGTGAACTAAGGTGATGGTGATGATGCGGCGATATGTGGTGGTCACTGGAATTGTCACTGCCATTCATGGCGGCATTAGCTGCTGCGGCTGCCGATGCTGCTGCCGCCGCTGCTGCTGCACTGCCTGCTAAAATATCCGTTATCATAAAGCGCGATCGCGGCGGTTGTAGCACCGCCATCGATCCGCGTTGAACGGGCACCGTCATTGCCGTCGCCGTCGTTGTGGTATACGTCGTCGTTCCTTCACTGTCACTATCGCCGTGGGCGTCACTCGTTATTCTTCCGGTGGCCGTAATTGTGGCTGCGTTAAAGCGTCGTTTTTGTCTCGATTAAGATACAATTTCGCACTGAGAATAATTAATGTTATATTTGACAACAGATGGATGCGTTCACAGAATGTGAACTGTTCTCGTTTTGACACACTTAAATTGCTCAATTCATGCAAATGACATTTGGTTCACTTTTTTTTTGACACATCACATTCGAATCACTTTAGGTATAATTTGTATTTTTTGCAATATTTCAATTGACGGCCAATTGTTTTGCAAATAATTTAAGTATGGGTACTCCAAAATGGTGTCTCGCACAAATCACTCACAAAATGGATAGATTTCCGGAATATTTGTCAACACGATAAACTATTATATCAATTTAAACTGTCATCAGTCAACTGAACTAAAACAATTAAATAAAAATCCCTATTCAGTCAAAAATTATGACACCCAACATCTGACAACCGAACGGGCACGCTGTCGAATCGACACTAACAACATGGTGAATAAACAGGCTCCGATCATTTCGACATTTACCCCGTTTCTACCACACATTGGTTGTTGCTGTTGTTCCACTCATTGAATTCGAATCAAATGGGCTAACAGCTACAACAGCTGTCCCTCTTACGCCTGCACACCAAACGTTTCAGGAAGACACATCCCATTTATCCAATGAATACGAATACATTAGACCGGAAAAAAGTGTTAAAAAAAAACAACCACCATCATTTATAAAAACAAAAACTCCCAGTTAAACGGTCTTACAAAACTCAGTCAATAGGGGGCACACAGTCTGCATTGTTCTCTTTCTTTTGCGGGCCAACACCATCTTGTCCCACTCTGGCGTGTCGTAATTGAAAGTAAATTCATTGATGGATGTGAGGCAGAACCGGAATGTGTCAAACTACCTGTCACTGCAGCCAATCGTGTCAGACTTTCATAGAGAGAGAAGAGAATATTATAGGAACGATGATGGTTTTGCTATAATTTCTCAGCAAAATGTACTAGATGAATTAAGATAACGATGTAAAAGAGTTTATTCCAAAGGAAAGCGCATGCATTTTGAATAAGGGGCGTGTCCTTGATTGGAGACAGGTTTTTCTTGCTCTCGTTCTGAATGACAGTTGGATGAATTTATTGCTACTCTATTACACAGTAAGCGGTTAATCTGCACCTCGCGCTCTGCATTTTCGAGAGGACTAACTTGTTGGAGCAGCCAGCAGCATAGGAGAGTGCATTTTAATGGCAATTAAAACAATAGTCGTTATTCTGGTTTGTGATATTCCAGTGTAATGGAGAATTGGAATGGGATAATATAATCGCCCACCATCAGTCCCCTCTCCACCCCACATACACATCTTATTTGTCATTTTAGGTATTGGGATTGCGAAGAGTGGTGTGATGGTAGGTAAAGCAGGGTGGGTAATCGTAATCGCAATCCTCCCCTTCATCGAGAGGAAATTTGTGCTAATTCACCTTTTGTTCGGTTTTTAGAGCTTTTTGACATTTTATTTTCTTTTATAGTGCGTGGGAGAGTTGAATTGATGGAGTTTGAGAGTGTGTTTGTGTTTTTTTTTCTTTCTTGTTCAGGTTTTTTTTTGGTACCTACCTATCTTCCTACCTAGTACAAAAGTTGACGTTGAATGTGTTTTTAGAAGAGCACTTGAGGACAAATTTGTAATTGGAGCGCTCTAATTAGTTAGCTCGTTAGTAGCTGTTAATAGGGTGAAATTGTTGTTGTTGGTTGGTATTTGCTTAGTGTGGGATGGTGTGCACTTATACTTAGACTTGGATTTCTCTGTATGTATATATAAGAATATTGTTTCTTCAACTTCAAGACGATAGGAATAAGGTAGATAGTTAGGTAAGCTACCTTTTCGGAAAAGGAAGACAGAGAAAAAATTATGTTTGCTAGTCTTCTTTTCTCATTGTTCAATTGTTCATTAGTGGAAAATGGAAACTGTAACGGAAACTAATCAAATCAAAATGATAATTGGAACAAAAAAGAATTTAGTGAAGTCTTATTAACGAAGTTTTGTTGAAGTTTAAGACAATCTTAAGGAAAATATTCGTAAGTGAGCAAGAAGAAATACTTTGGTAAGGGTACTTTGAGGAACTTTTCTATACCTGCTCTATAAGGCTGGAAGAAAGATACTTTATACCTTTTCTTAACTTATTTAACTAACTATTTATGTAGGTACATATAAATACCTAAAAGTATACATTGGTACAAAATGGGAAGGCATGGTTGTTACACGAGATAGTGGGATAGAGTTTACACTTGCCTTTAAGGAACTGACGACAGACTAGACTTTGCTCTATGATATAAGTATTTAGATAGCTTTCATTCCTTTCACGCCTAAAAAACGATTAAAAAGTACTGTGCGTCAATTTAAAGTTCCTGTTTCTTTTTAAATATTTGCCGTAGGTATTTCTATAGATAGGGTAGTGTGAATTTTATTGATCTATGGAAGTCTTTCCTCTCCTAAAGCCAAACTTAAACGAGTTGGTTTATTAACCTTATGAAGTAATCACCTCTCAAGAACGTTGCCAGGAAGATCACAGGGGTGCGATCCTCCGAAAATTTTGAGAAAGACATTGGTTAATCATATGTTTTGCTTAAAGTATATCTTATAGGAATAAGTTTTGCGCACAAAATATATTTGACGTTTAGTTTTTGCTCCCAGGTAAAAACTAAATCAGCGAAGAATGGACAAAAATGTATGGAGATTGGTTGAATAGTCAGATAAAGTAATTAGAAATATTGCTCAAAAAAAACAATGGGAGCTAACAGTACTCTATAGCCAAGAAGAAAGTAGGTACATATACTTTTAAACTGTACTGAGAAAAAAATTATATTAGAAATAATTTTAATTAATAAGTATGTACCTAAATTTTTTATAATTTTCGTATGCAATAGATACAGAAACGCATGAATCCAAAAGCTAAGAAAGCGTAGATGTGTATCAAATGAATAATAATCGGCACATATTAAATGGACGTGTGGTGAGGTAGATGCATTGAGGTGTAGGGTAGTATAACTCCAAATGCGCGTGCATAAGTGCACACTCCTCTTTTTATTTGTTCACTCCCATTGTTTTTTTATTTGCCGCCAGGGCCAAAATTACTCCTTACATAGCGGGCTATTCAACTACTTAGGGCCTGTTTGTGGTGGATATTCATACCAATTTGCAATTCTTCTTTTCCAAAACATTTTTCATCCTATTCTGGTCATAATATTGTAAAATATTCAAGGCGAAAAATGTATGCGTTGTCCTAAGCCACCCATAAAAATTATAGCCATAAAATGGAAAAAAGTAATTTTGAATGCAAAAACATTTTGTGAGGTGAATATACTTATTTTGTTGTTTGGAAGTGTAAGCCGACCGTACAAATAATATTTTTTATTCACTTCGCTAATCTCCCGCACCCAAAACAATTGCCAGTTAATTTTGTTTTGTAATTCCTTAACAGCAATTGTTTTTTTTCCATATGAATGAATGAAAGAAATTTTTTGGGGGTTGTTGCACTGCGACCTTAAGATCTATTGTGCCCCCACCTTAGACTGGATGAGGTTGCTCATTCTACAGTTCTTCCTCCAATTTTATTTCCCTAAAAAATTTAAGTATTTAGAGGACTTTTAGAGAGGAAATATCACTTTCTTCTACCTGGTAGTTTCCCAGGTGTTTTTTCCTTTGGTGCATAATTGCATCGCATTTTCCTAGTATATGGTCTGGTGTTTCCTCATATGTGCAGCAGAATCTACATGTTGGACTGCTAACTACACCAAGGGTATTTAGGTGTCTTTTAAGTTTACAGTGCCCGGTGAGGAGACCAGATATTATCCTAAGGTTGTTCATAGTTAGGTTGATGCAGTCTTTAAAACGTGCTCGGTTGTAACTACCAAGTAATAATTTTGCCTGCCTTAGCTTGGGGAGTTCTTTCCAGTTTTTGGATCTTTTTGCCTCCTCCAGTTCTTTAATTTTGTATTTTATCACATTTTCTCCTAAGCCACAATAGGGTTTAGGCCCCATTAATGGAGTCTTTGCCCCTATTTTTGCTAAGGAATCTGCTTCTTCATTACCCTGGACACCAACGTGACCAGGTACCCAGTGAAGTGTGACACTGTTGTTCTTGCCAAGGACATTCAGCTTGTTCACACACTCCCAAACTACTTTAGAGCTGATTGCGTAGGAGCTCAGAGCTTTGAGTGCAGCTTGACTGTCTGACATAATGGCAATGTTTTGGTTTCGGTAATTTCTTTCGAGATTACGTTGTGCACATTTAGCTATGGCGTGAACTTCCGCTTGAAAAATGCTAGTAGACTGTCCCATTGGTATGGAAAGTTTGGTTCTAGGCCCAAAGACTCCAGCCCCAGTCCCTTCAGCTGTTCTCGATCCATCAGTGTACCATTTGATGGCATTTGGTTTGAGAGTATAGTTTACTATTTCGCCTACCCACTCCTTTTTATTACTTAACATGTATAACATGTATAACATGTATAACATGTATCTTAATCATGCCATCTCTTGAAATGTCAATAAAGTTTGTTACCATAAAATTCATGCAAAAAATTTTGTATTTCACCTCGCAAAAATATTTGCGTAGATTTTTTTTCGCGCGGGAACTATAAACTAGGCTTTAACGTCGAATTTGTTTCTCGCAAAACAATGTAACTGACATTCTGTTGTCAAAAACAAATTCCGCTTAGCATTTGTATTTGCTTTTGCATAGAACAATTTGTTTGCAAGCCGTAAACGAAGAGGGATACAAAAATTTCGCTTATAGCAAGGAATTTTTTTTTCTTTTAGGACAATTTTTTTTTCACCTATGTACTGAGATTCAATGGAATTATTTTTTCGAAAAATTATATAATCCCTCGAAATGATTGTCTCGCTGCTGCCTTGTCACCTGCCAGTATGTACTGTTCAACAGGGCAAAGTACAGTGTACAGGTACACCTACCAGGACGTTTGAGGTGGGTTGGTGGTATCGATTTCAAATTTAATGAAAATGAATACTATATTCATGAATTGCTGTTAATTAGTAGTGAACTTGTTCTAAAAACTCAATTTGATACTTTTCTTTCCAGTTAACTGATATCAAAAAAGAAGAACAACAAAGAACGGTGTCATGAAAAAGTAATTTAAAAAAAGGAATTTATCGAACTCTTGAAAGCGCACTCAAGTCCAATACTAAAATGTATTCAAATCCAAAGCAATAATAATTTTCTTGGTCAAAAGTACCTACCTTGCGTTTACCCGTTTGCGGGTTAATTAGAGATACCCTTATGAATCACTTCAAAAATTAGTTTCTTTCACCTCAATCGCACTATCTGTGTTATTTTAACTCATTTTCAACTGAAAAAAAAACAATAAAACACGGAAAATTGTTTTGAAAGATGAAGTATCGTACAATATTATAGAAGTAGAAAGTTTCCTTGAAACTGTGCAAACTGTTTTCCAATCACAACATATGTAAGTCATTGGGGCCATTATGAGGGAGGGACAACCATTTTGCATGCCTTAAATCCGAAGCGCTTTTCTTTGTGATATGCTCAAAATATTAAGACAAGAAGGAAACAAGTTCAACAATGAAATTTTTGGTTAATTAAAAACAAATTTATAAGTTTTCACATAATTTTTTTTAAAAATCAAAATTCATACTTCGCAATATTTTTTCATTGTGATTATAATGATTTTTTAGTTTTTATCAAAAAAATAAATGGGAATGTTATAAAGTTACACAAAAGTATGATGGATTTGTTCCCTTCTTCAAATTTATGCGGTGGAAATGTAAAAAGATTTAGTTTAATCACTTAAAAACTTTATCAAATCCTAAGTTTTTTTAAGTTTGTTTAAACAATTACTTCAAAAGTGTATTCCTACAAAAATAAAAAAAATAAAAAATTTTATATGGAGCCAGCCTCACATTTGATAATTGCAATACAAAATATTAGATAACGATTATGTTAAATGCCTAGTACAGGGTGTCCACCGGGAAGGTATACTACTTTGTTTTGCCGCCATTTTGGTAAACATTTGTCTTGACAGTTCATATTTGACAGTCGTGAAGTAGACTCGTGGCAAATTTATTATGGAAGAATCTTCGATAATTCGATAATTTTATCAAAATCAATCATCGATTATTGTGATGATAAGAAAGTTACGTGAAATTTTTGGGAGAAACAACGTGCCAACAAAACGCACTATTTATCATGTAGTAAATGATTTCGAAGAAAGAGGGCCTGTAAGTGATAGGCCCAAGCATGGATCACAACGTACTGCAAGATCTGCTGAAAACATTACTGCTGCTCAAGGAAGTGTTCAAAATAATCCATTAACCTCAATTCAACGCCGTGCTCAGGTAACTGTGAATGAGGAGAGATATCGTGATATGATTAAAAGCTTTTTAACGCCACAACTGCATGCTTTGGGCTTTATTAACATGTGGTATCAACAAGACGGTGTCACATCCCAAACAGGCAGGATCACAATGGAATTACTGCGAGACAAACAAAGTAGTTTACCTTCCCGGCGGACACCCTGTATATGAAAATTTTGATTTCCCCATTTTATCTGTCAAATTGGTAAAAAGTTTGAAGAAGGGAATAAATCCATGGGGAAAATCACCTTATAATAAATTTTCGTTTCCCCGCTTTAATGTCAAAAATGTTGATTTTCGTTAATTTCTTTTTACTAACATGTGCAGCTATGTTAAAATTAAAATAAAATGAAATAAAACGGTTTTTCAGTTTTTGTCACTTCTTATTTCCTTCTTAAAACTGCCAATTCAAATTTATTGAAAAACAAACAAATCTACAGAAATGACAAAACGAAATCATAGGCGGTGTTCACATATTGGACTTTCAAAACTGGATTTTTGTTTGACGTTTAAGAACTCACATCTGCCTTCACTGAAGTAGTGGGAGCGAGATGCGAAGACTAAAAAGTGAAAAAATAAATGAAAAATTAAGTTCTACTGTTCGTTCTGCAGAACGCTGTTCAACAAGCGAAATTAATATTTGAAGCAGATTATCTGGACTACTCTTCACTCTCTTTTTCGCACAGAATTATTAACCCAGACCATTTATTGTGTGCGGAAAAGTGACATTTGTGTTTTTTTTTTGTTGTTTCTTTTATTACAGCATGGCTAAAGGTAATTCCTTTACGTTTGAATTTTTTTTTAATTTTTTAGAATTTATGCAACTGTCAATAGATATTTTTTAGTTTTGTTTTCGTAAGCATTCAGCAGCGTACTTAGTATTAGGAATAAGAAAGAAAATTAAGAATTTTTTTTAGAAAACTACCGGTTAATTCACAACGATGGAATTTGCAACGAGAGGTGAGTACCCAAATTCGAGAGTGAAATATAAACCGGTTCGATTGTATTTCACGAATAGATTTTCATTTTCCAATGTACAACCTTTAGGAAAAAATAAGGAGATGTGGAAAAGTCTGACATCTGTCAATGAATATATTTTTATTGCTACCTAAAATACAAAAACAACACAAGACGCAAAAATACAACAAAATACGAAATAAAAGAAGTATTCCTAAAAACATATTTCAAGATTCAGTGAAATAAATTACATAAAATTGAATTGTTTTTTTCCATTCAAATTGAGAATTAAAAATTCTAAACTGAGTATCAAAAATTCACGTGAAAAAACAAGGATATTTTCAAAATGATAATTCTCGTGTATTTTTAACTAGTTTAAAATTTTCATGACACAAGAGATGAGTACTAGGCCTTAGAAACAATGAGAGGATCGAAATCTTATCAGGTATCAATTATGTGAATATATTCATTGTTTCTTGTGTTAGAATATTTTATCGTATCGAGACTTTATCGATATGAGAACAACTTTAATGTGAATCTGGCAATTACTTATAAAATTTTCAACCCTCTTTAAAAAAAACACTAAGAGCAAAATATATTTTATAAAATGTCTGAAAAATATTTTGATAACGTATCAACTGATTTTACACCTAGTAGCTATCTATCAAGTCAAAATTTTTGAAAGCTATCAGTTCCATGGAATGCTAAGGAACCATCCATTTTTTAGTAAGATTCAGAATTCTTCACTGTTTTTATTACTACAGCAAAAGCTGAAAGATCTTTTTTAAGCTAAAATGAATAAAAAAATTACTTGAGAACCCAATTAACAAAATTTGCTGTACATTTCACACATTAAAATATCTATTATTTATTGCTAAAACACTCCTGTTACACTTCTAATGGAAAATAAAGGCGTTATAGGTGCATTGCTCATTTCTGAAATATTTATTGGTGAAAATAATATTCTCGTAATAGGAGCGAATTTTTGAACACAGTTTTACTTATAAATTCACATATTTTACCGGACTATAAATAAAATAAAAATAAATTTGGTGGCACAACAGCTCGTGGAGAACCAAGGCCTAGTGACTTTCAACTCTCAACCATTCCTGTGTGCGTGTTATTGGCAGGAATGGAGGGGACCTACAATTTTTTGCCGAGTCCGAACGAGATGAGAAGCACTTATTCATGACAAGTATACTCTTGGAGGATTTGTCAGTTCCTCGCAAGAGGCAGTACCTGGGAAAAAAACATTTCTGTTTTAGGTGGCAACGGCTGGGAATCGAACCCAGACCTTTGGAATGACAGTCCTACGCACTAACCATCATGCCACGAGGTACTACGAGTTAGTAAAAATTATTATTAATTCTTAATTTGTTGGTAAAAAGAAAGGTCTATGAAAGTAAATAAAACTCCGAATTTATGTCAAACATAAAACTGAAACCGAATTTAAATTTTGTCCTCAAGGTCAGGAAACCGAATCCCGTGTGCTTTTACCTGATTAGATGCATTGAATAATATTCTTTGAAATTCTTATAAGAACACATCAATGCTATAGATCTTCCATACTAGTCTTAATAATATTCATTGGAGTAATGCAATGAACTCCATAAAGGTGGAAAAAGGAATCAAAATAGGGCACTTGTCTTACTCCTTGAATGAAAATGGAAAGCTTCCATGGACGAATTAAATTCGGAATTGGAATTGTCAGCTAAGAAGCACACTTAATTAATAATGGCTTATTGATATCAATTCAAAATCGAATAGCACAGCATTATAGATTTGCGTAGAATTATACATGAGTCATTTCGAAGGTTATTTTAAAATTGGGCCCCATATTTGGTTTTGCCCTGAGAAGGGGCTCCATACCAGCTTAAGCTTCGGCTCTAGCCTCAACATCAGATTGTTGCAATATTTTGCAAGCTAAAAAAGATGTTTTTTTTTTTGTGCTACTAATTTGATAATATTGTTTAATTGGTGCGCATATTATTTCTTATCACGAGGTTCACGGGTGTATCGGCCTCAGGGCTGGCCCGAGATAAATTAGCATCCTGCGCAAGATTCATCATTAGCACCCCTCAATTGCGATTATCGGTGGAAGAAGTCACTTCCCAATTACCCAAGAGATATGTTTGTAATGAGTTTATTTTTTCAACGATAAATACAAAATAAATAGGATTTTTACTAAAACCACAAAAATAGTAGAAAGTGCCCTTTTACACTATTCTGAGTCATTAAATTTTTCGAAATTCAATGAGCGTAAACGAGAAAAACATCTGATCTTACCTTCGCACTTATTTAATTTAAAAAAAAGTCATGATCCAAAAGTCGTAGTGTAGTAGGGCACTAACTAACGGATAAAAAATAATTATTAACAAAAGTCAAAAAACCTATCACAAAAGGGAACTTCAATTGGTTTAAGTAAAAAATATTTAAAAACTATGTAATTCAAAAACATAACAATATAAAAATAAGTAATGAACTTATTGATTAAGTGGCTTTTTTAATGCTTGCTCAAGGCTCCCATTGGGTACAGCACCCTACGCATTTGCACGTATAACTAGTCCGGCCCTGGTCAGCCTGACTGGAATTGAAAATTATAGCAACTACTTTTTACTTAAATTCTTACCGGTTTTTTTTCCAAAGGCTATAAAATAAATAAAAATAAAATAAAAATATAACACTATTGAAAAATATTATAAAAAAAACACATTTTTGGCCTTCAAACACAAGTTAAAGTTTATTGTTGTAAGTTGTTTTGTCATTTTTTAACATTTTTTTTAACTGATTGTTTTTTTTTTTAAACGAGAGAACAATTAATGTAATAAAACACTTGTTTTATGTCCCTCTACAAGAATTTGTTATTATTTTTAGGCGCCACTGAGTGAATCGTAATGTTTTCTAAGAAATTATTTGCTGGATATGTTCACTTGTTCTACAAAATACTTTGTTTCGTTCAGATGAACTAAAGTTGAGTCAGAAACTATATATATTGAGCAGGCTATTCACATTGAAACTGTCGTGAAGACTGTCGTAAGGACTGTCGCAAGAATCGTAGAGATTTTCTATGGAAAATTGACAAGTTCTATTGTGAATGGACCACGTTTGTACTGAAGTTCGTTGGAAATCCCTACAAACCTGGCGACCGTCCCTACGACTGCCTCAACATGAATGCCCAGCTTTAATATAAAAATTTCTACAGTCAAATATAATTTTTCAATCCAGAGAGATGTTAAAAATTTTTGTAAGCTAAAATTTAGTGAAACATTTTTACCTAACAATGTGTACTGTATACACAGGGTAAGGCACCAAGAAAATTGTATTTATATTTTTGAATGCCTTTTTCAAAATGGCGGACAACGCAACATTTCCTACCAGCTTAGACTGTCCTAGCGTAAATCGAGAGTGTTTGAAGGAACATAATGTATCAAAAAACTAAAATTACTTAAATGACGACGTTGCAAGTTCAAAGGCAAATAGATTTTACCAATAACAAATCAATTAAAACAAAAAGTAAAATGTATTAAAACAATAAGCAAAGCATTTAAACTATTAACAAATTATTTCCACCAAAAGACAAATTTAATGAATTTTTTGTAGTAGGTACGTAATGTATGTATAGGAGTACGAGTAGGTTATCTTTTCCAATCCCTTTTTTTTTAAATATTGACTGTAAAACAGAACTTTGAAGAGTTGAATAATTGTAAAAAGAAAAATCTTGAAAGCAGAATCTTGCGACAAGAATTTTGACCTAACCCAGAGGTTCAACCTGGTTTTAAGGGACTTAAGATATACCTAGAAGGGACCCCCGGCTTCACCAACGATAGTCAGATACGTAGAACCAAAAACATTTAAGATAGCTGAACTTGAAATATTCTAGCTAATATCCATCCCTAAATCTATTCCATCTGACACTTACCTACCTAATCGTAAAATAATACTCGGTCGAATGTTTATACAGATTTTTTACAAAGATAAAACGCTTTTGTTAATTTGATATAATGTGTCCCCAAATATTTTTGCCCTCTAGGCTACTTGGCTTTCTAATTTCCATTGTTAAAATTAAAAATCAGTAAACTTTTAACGCAACAGTAACCTAGAAGGCTAATATAATATCTTTATCTCTAAGTCCCATTCAAAAAATTACACACTCCTAATTAAAAAAAAAAAAAAAAAAAAAAAACAAATTAACAAAAAACCATACAGATGAAAAGATAAATATAAATAAAAATGTGCGTTTTACGTGACGGCCATTTCCATTTCATAACTGCGCAAGCAACGGTCCGTTGGATAAAAACAGTACATAAGTTGACAGTTTTTAGGACATTTCACCTGTGAAAAAACCTCTGCAACCCTCTGAATTCAGAGTTCAAATGAAATCCGAAATGCTTTATTACGCGGAAATCTCGGGTAATTAATTCGAAGCAAAGCGACGAAAGAGAACATTGCGCAATGGACATGGATAGCCAGAAAGTACCTATACCTACATATGTATATACCTACCAACTCGTTACCATCTAATTGAACCCCAGAAAGCCTAATTTAGGAATAATAACGGCGACATGAATGTGTTAATTGACTCCTTGTGTTTTGGACCATCAATATAATATGCGATGGGTTTTTGGCTGTGCGGGACGGACTTTGGGCTCGGGTAGGTACACATAAAATCAAACTCCAAATGAATAAAGCTTCGTTCGAAATGACTCAATTTCTAGAGCGTGATGTGAATGATGATGATTAATTCATTTTCGTTCGGTTTTAATTAACAAAAAATAAATAGGCAATGTGATATGTCACCGGACGACCGAACTGAAAATATGGGTCTTTCTTTTATTTGTTACGACTTGGAAGGAGGGCATTGATATGTAACTTAAGCCATTTTGACCTTAATTGTAAAAGTTATACTCGTTTATAGGTAGGCTAGGTATAATAGTGTTTTTTTTTTTATTTTTAGACAATACCTAAGTGTTTTCTTTTAGAAAGGTGGTGTCGGCTGATTATAATGAAACAAATAAAACAATGATATGCCCTTGGCTTACAAGTAAAACTTAACAAAAATAAATTAATTTCATCATAACAATATTCCTAATGAGAATATTTGGAAATACAAAGAAATCAACATCGACATAGCTTTGAACTTATAAATGGTGTCAAAGTTTTCTATTGTGAAAGTCTAAAGTTAGTGACTGGTAGATACCCAGATATGACTGTAATAACAGTCAAATCCCTTTGATGAAACAGTAAAAATGTTAATAATTGTCAATGTATTAGGGGAGAGCATTCCCCTAAGCGGAATTTAACAGAAGCCTCGGAAATCGGGTGCAGGCTGAACGGCTTTGATACAAAGCAAAACATTCTGGGAGCAAGCACGCATTGCCCAAATTTTAGCATAAAAAAAAGATTTGGAGATCTCTTCATTAAGCAACTTTCAGCTAGATTAATCAACGCTTGCAACTCATCAAGTTTTGCAACGTTTGCATATGTTTGAATAAAATAGTAAGCATACGTCACAGTGAACCGTTCCAATAAAAGTCGAATAGCTATTTTGTATTGGCTATGAAGGAAGGTAGTTTAAATGTCAGCTAAAATTGACAATTATAATACTGTTAAATAAGTATAGTTTAAGCTTAACGGTATAGGTTGAAGTATTATTATTTCTATTATACAATAAGGTACCTACTAAGGTACAACGTTGGTTTCTGTGTCAAAGTCAAAGATTTGACTACTACTTGATTGATTGAACAAAAATATATTACGAAAACATTAGTATCGCAAGGTACTTACATATAAAAACAAAATTAAAACTAAAATATGTCTTTATATCCCTTAAAACATTTTAAAAATATTTATCTATATACATACACTAGTCACGGAAATTAAAGAAACAAATTTTTTTTTTCAATTTCTACTTTTGTTTTTTTGAAAAGCTGTATCTTTGTTATCAGTAGTTGTATTGCGTTGAAACAAAAAGAATTATACAGTTTTATGTTTTTGTGTTATTTTTTTAAGATCCCCATTTTCAAAGATATTTTTTGTTTTAGTTAATCAAATGTAATGGCCAGATAACCTGAATTGTTTGAAAGAAAACATAAAGAAATAATTATTAATAGTAAAAACTATCAATAATAATTTCAAAATTAAATTCATTTTTTGGAGTTTCATGAATAAAATTCAATAATAAGGGTTACTGTGGCCTTTACTCCAATGAATGCGTTTTGGCCCGGCATGGTGGTGAGCTCACCTAGACTAGACTATTAATTCATCTTCAATTTAATTTTTTTTGTATGGTCGTACAATTTTTGTTGCATGGTTTATCTGGCTTTTTATGAAAAAAAGTACGTTTGGCTCTGATGTCCAATATAAATTTTTGGTGGTTTAAGTTGAAAGCAGACAAATTTGTCAAAGCTGATAGTACACCAAGTAGGTACAATATATTAAGACTTTGGTATATGAATTATGTAATATAGTGAATCATAAGCTGATGGCCAAAAACGGCCGTGGGATTTGAATTCGGCCATCAAAACTAGCTGGACAATGAAATCCTTTAAATAAATTCTTCTTTTAAGTGGAAAACCTTTATTCGAAAAATTATTATTAATGGTACATGTGTCCCATATCATCGGATTTGAGTGTAAAGCAATTAACTCCTATTTTGCATTTTTACATAAATATATTTAAGAAAAATAAAAAAAAAAAGTGTTTGCATTACTTGAATAAAACCAGAATGACATGTAGTATTTTTCAAAACTCGTTGTTACTAAATTCAGTGAAATTAAAAAGTTATGATAGATTTTTGTGTTTCTTAGCAATTTTTGAAGTGGTCTATAATGGTAAAAAACAAATATGGAGTTAGCCGCTTTACACTCTAAACTGTTTAATTTTTGATTTTTTTGAAAATGGGGTATGGCTGATTTTGATCATTCAAAAGCTTTAAAAAATCCACCACGGATATAGGATTGTTCACCAAAAGCTGTGAGGCAGTTTAGACCTTTAACTTTGGTGATTATCAATAGACATTTTTTGGTTTTTAAATAACTTTCAATGAAAATGTGGGTTGCACTACTCTCTCAAATTAAATGTGAAATTTAACGGGAATTTTTAAATGGTCTAGTGCAGTTACTTATAGCTATTTTGAGTAATTTATCTTTATACATCAGGTTATAAGTAATATTTAATTTTCCGTTAACGGAATTTAACGGCGGTCAAATACAACTATTGTATTTAATAGCAGTGATGTAGATTTCTTTAACTTCTTATAAATTTTTAAGAAATATTTTTTTATGAGAATAATGCATGCGTCACTTTTGACAAGAGAACTTTTTCAGAATGGTTCATATATCAATTATTGAATAATTAATCAATGTGAAAACAACCAAACAATTTGTTAGAGACATTCAAACCATGAAACTATTTAATTGTTTTGTGTGACTTTCAGTTTAATTTTAAAAATTATTTCCGAAAAATCATATAGAATTGTTGCTGATGGAAGATTGATTTATTTGGCTAAATAAAGCAACTTTCTGTAACACAAAATAAAATTTTTCTTATTTGAACTTCCATTTGATGTCATTTGAAATCACGTTGAAGGTGCCCCACTATGGTTAAAGTACGTCCATATTGTCATTCATCATCACTTTAAGACATAGTTCTATAAAATATTTGTTATAAACTATTATTATTGAGAGAATTCTTAAATACTTTTGAACTTCCCTAGTTCTGTTATTAATGCTTTAAGCAAAATGAAAACATTGATTTTATATAAGATGGAGAAATAATAGACTAAATAAGACATATGAAGTTGAATATAAGCGGTTCCGGAATAAAGCCAACAAGGACATTATCAGATGTAAGTCTAACTATTACAAAGAGAAGTTCAGCCAGTTACAACCAGATCCTCGTAAGACATGGAACCTTATAAATGAGATAATGGGAAGGAAAAAGCTAAGTGTCGTTGAAGTCATCACCAAAAATTTCCCTTTAGAGAAATCTCTACAGCCGCTATCCAAGAAATATGCTGAATAATTTTCGGAACAAATTATTCAGATAGTACATAATTGTAACGAAATCACGTCATCGCATGTCAGCACACTGCTACCCAACTCAATATTCGTGGAAGAAACGAACATACAAGAGGTTCATGAAATATTAATACGTCTACACGTAAACAAATCTGCAGGCGTGGGTTGCATCAGAGCGCGGGATTTGAAGAACAATGCTGATATATTGGCCCCGATTTTATCAAAGATCATAAACCTCAGTTTAAACCAAGCGATTATTCCAAACAAGCTGAAAACCGCCATCGTACGCCCTATTTAAAAAGAGGAGTCAAAAACCAGCTTAGCAACTACAGACCCATATCGATTTTATCCGTAATTGAAAAGTGTCTGGAAGAAGTTGTTTCAAGACGTCTTCAAAATTTCATAGATAAACACTCGCTGATCCATGAAAAGCAGTATGGTTTCCAAAAAAATAAAAGTACAGGAAGACTTCTTGGAGAATTTGTCAACACCGTCAATGAAGGCCTTAACAAAAACCATCACGTTCTTGTATTATTTATAGATTTTAGTACGGCCTTTGACACTTTAAGCCACGTAAAGCTTTTAGAGTCTTTAAATAAAATAGGAATCCGTGGAAAGTTGGCCTACTGGCTGCAAAATTATATGAAAGACAGATCATTCCAAGTAAAATTAAAGACACATGCAGCGATGATGAACTAGTTCTTCACGGAGTGCCGCAGGGTTCGAAGCTTGAACCAGTTTTGTTCATCCTCTTTACGAACGAACTGCTACGTGTTTTTCAAAACAGTGTTCCATTTGCATTCGCAGACGACACCGCTATAGTAGTTAAACACAAGTGTCTAGAAACTGCAACCGAAATATTACAAGGTGAGTTTGATAAGGCGGTACAATGGTGTCATGATAATGGATTAGTTTTAAGTGCCTCAAAAAGAGAGATGATACATATCCGTGGACCACATCACAAAATAACTCATCAGAGAATCCGTTTCCGAAACAGTCTTTGTTTGACGTCGCTTCCAGACCAGATGATCGAAGTGGTTGAAAGTTATAAATACTTAGGAGTTATTATCGATAGCCACTTCATTTGGGATAAACATATAAATAATCTCCGGTCCGAGCTAAAGAAAGCATCTTTCGCTTTATTCTACCTTGGAAACTACTCTACACTTCCAGTTCAAAAGAAGGTTTACTATGCATTGGTGGAATCGAAACTGCGATATGGCATTCTTGCTTGGGGAATTGCATCGAACACTCACTTGAATAAATTACAAAAACTACAAAATAACATACTTACAAATATTAATAGAAGAATCTCCGCCATCATATCCAATAGTTTCAAAGTATTGTCAGTGCAAGAAATCTTTAAAATGACCGTGGCCTTAGAATACTACGATGACTCACGTTTCAAAATGCCAATTGACCGCCAACACAACACACGAAGACGAGTCCATGGGATGCTTCAAACACCTCGAAACAACAACAACTATGGTAAAAGGCAACTAATTCACAGCGTTCCAACTGTATTGAACGAGCTTCTTCAAAACTTGAAAAACATTTATAATTTCAAAACACGCAAAAAAAAAAACTGAAATACTTTTTCCTATCTTAAATTATGTAAAAACGTAGTAATTTTTTTTCTTCTTGTAATTTTGGAATTATTTTTTGAACAATTCACCAAAAATACCTACTTACATGATGCATATATGAAATTTTGTAAAGACAAATCTATGCTCACGATATAAAATTCAAATTTTTTGTATAATACTTCTTCAGATAAGCCTCTTGGCTTCGCAGATCAATATATTGTAATTATACGAGTATATAATTTTGAATAAATAAAAACTTAATAAAAAAATAATACTTCGAATATTTCAACCTGGGATTTTGAAAATCATGTGTTCTTTTTTTTAGAAACAAATGATTTGACACGATTTTGTTTAACCTTATTTAAAATAAGTATATACATATTTAAAAACATATTGTCTTTCAACCAAGAGTAACGGTACTTACGTAACATTTAAACTTTAAGCCCCGCTACGCATAATTTCATTTTTCGCAATAATGGCTTCAACGATTTTGATATTGAAAAAATATCTGTCTGGCAAAACTAGTACGGCCTATAAAGTACCTAAAATATAAAACAATTTTAAAGTTGAGGCAACTATTGAGATTAGACCTCTCATTCAGGATGGGTCATAATTCTGTATGTTTCAAAATTTGAATTACAAAATTCAGTTTTCAATTTAAAGACTTATGTGACCTTTAGTCGAAATGCATTTCGCCCAGGCACAACAATTGAGATCATCAGTTAGATGTTGTTATACCCTTCTTAGACGCATAATTTTAGTCGTTGGTTACCGACACGTGTCAGTGCACAAATGCACTGTAAATTATATTATCTAGTGGAGTTTGGTTAAATTCAGATAACAAGAAATTGATGATGGTAAAGCCCGTGGTCTGGCTGGTAGAAGTTTGAGGAATAAAAACGTAAATAATAGATAACTTTAAATTGAATTTATATTCAAAAATCCACAAAAACAAAAACAGAAATAATAAAATTTCTATTATTTATGTTTTTATTCTTCAAAAATTCAGTTTTCCAAAATATTGTTTTTCAAAATTTTGTAAACCCAAAACTCTGTAAGTGCCAAAACTCAAAATTCTCTAAATCTTAAATTCTGTATTCAAAAATTCTGCAAATGATAATGATTTACAAATTTTTGGAATGCAGAAATTGTTTTGATAGTTGAAAAAAGTTAAGAAATTAGCTTACCAGTCTTACAAATATTTAATCCGTGGTTCAGCAATTTTAGTTCACCGACCTTGGTGAATTAACTGAGGTTCAACGGTTGATTGTTCAGGCATTCAATTCGTTACTAAAACATACTTGAACCATGAACCATCGTTGGACCTCATTTATTCCCCTGAAATCAAACATTCAAAATTGCTGAGCCGCGAATCAAAATTTGGACCACGTTTGTACAACTGGAAGTAAGAAATAGTTCTGCGGAAGAAAGTCTTAATTTACATTGAAGACTTACAGAATTTTTGAAACAGAATTTTGGCACTAATATTTGCAAAATTTATAAGTTATAGTCTAAGAGCAAACGACATAAATATTCAAGTTATTTGCGTACTTTTGTAATTCATATCAATAACAGCCTTTGAAGCGTTGAACCAATAATCATTTGTCGGTCTACCTTAACGCGTGTCGAACAGGTGAAAAATTTACTGTAAAATTTTAACATCGATTTATTTCAATACCTATTGGTCAGAGGGAAAAACACAACAAATATTAAGCTTGCAATTTTGAAAAATTGTTGTCATTGGTAACACTCTTTGTAGTAAGTTCCTTAGAAGATAGAGAGCGATGAAGATTCCGAAAACCACCCAGGATTACGTTTTTACCTGATTGGTTTTTAGAAACTTCATTATATTAACCAAAGAATTATAACCAGGTATACCTAAATAGGATGGCTTTTAGTGTGTTTAAAAATCAGTATCGTTCATTTGAAGATTACTTCATACAAAATTTTCAATATACATATAAGGGGCCTTTTGTCAAGAACCTCGTGAGTCTTAAAGTGACTGAATTCAAAAACAACGCCACTTAACTGCATCACTTAGTCTGCCAAGCTTTTTTTTAAAACCTTAAAGTCCTTACAATTATTTAATTTCATTCTTTTTTTCGTCTGTTTCTGAACAACTTTTCAATTTTGAGGTTTCGACCAAAAAGGAGATGTTAGTATATGTTCAAATATACATACATAGGTAAATGCATTATAGATCTATCTCTCTCTTTCATTTGCCGATAATTTATACTATTTTCCGTACAGGTATCTCATAAATACTGCTTTTGTAGTAGATGTATCAATTTTAATTGCTTTAATTTCTCAGATTTGCATTAAATAAAATAAAAAGCAAAATTTCCACATAATTTGTTTTGTAAAATGTACACTTTATCCTCTTTTTTAAATATATATTTAACTGTTAAATGAATGTATGCACAATCTACAACACATACAAAATGTATAAGCAAAGAAATTATACAAAACAAATTAATAAAAATATAATTAAACTTAATCACAACATGGCATCGCTTTTTATTTGTACAAAGTTCTTTTGGTATTGAGGTATGCACAATGCATATAAATATAGTAAGGTATATAATCTCTGTTTAAAAATCTATCCAAGCACAAAAAAAAATTCCAACATCAGCACAACTGCGATGGCAGCCAGTCATTAGGAAAAAGTGCATTTTAACATATTATCCGTATTTATATTTATTTAATGCAAGAGATATATGTATGTATAAATGTTACGACATCACGGATCAATTTTCTGACCAAGTGCACCCGACAATTCGACATTTGAACATTTCAGCAATTATACGCCAAGTCCCACACTCATTTTGGTTTTATAATAGATACACTACGTTTGCGAGTAAAAATGCAGAGTTTTGGTATGGTTTGAGCTCGAAAAACTAAGCGGCAGGCCGACGGGGTGGCTGGGCAGAAGCGCCCCCTATGTTGGCTTTAATTGCGCCTAATGGTTTCACTTGTTCATACATATAACGCTAGTGCTACACCACGGCAATCGGGAGCCCACTCGAATGCGGATATTATCAGTGAAGCCACAGATAGGTGGTATATAGTACTCAAATGAAGCTTCAACAACACCGTGCAGCACTTTGAAGCGCAAATTGCTGCAACTGCAGCAACAAGCGGGCGAATTATCAAAGCATTAAAGTAAATTAATTGCAAAAAAGAGAAACAAAATTAAAAAAAATGAAAATCAACATTCGAAGTGCAATATGGCGTGACACGATTGCTGGATGGACTTACATATTGATTCACGAGTGGAAATTAACCAACAGTCACATCCCTTTGACCAAGCTCTTAAGCCTTTTCATCCGTGGCACATTGGGATGTTTTGCACTCAAAAGGAGTCAAAAATTACATTATTAAGACAAAAGCTCCTCAAAAGGCATTTAGAAAACTGAAATAGGTGCTAACTTTATCTAAAGTGGCGGTGCAGTCCGACTTTTACCAACTAGTTTCTTCCAGTCAGCTTGATCTCTAGCGAGCTGTCTCCAGTTTTGCACACCAAGTATATTGAGAAATTGAAATACAGTGTGTTTGAAAAATGTATCACAAGTTTTATAAAATTTTTAAATCCTTAACGAGGTTTAAATGATTGGCTTCAATAAAAGAGATCCCTGGCAATTATGCAGAGGCCACACAGACACCTCAAATTTAACAAATTTTGCTAAGTTTTTTAGATCAAATGGTCTTATGTTCGTGGGCTTTATAGATGTTTATTTTTAATGGCCATCAAATTATGGTGGATTATTGTGAAGTCTGTCAAAACAATGATGACTATTACACCATGTAAACTTACATACACTCTGCACAGTACCTACCAACACTTTAAGCAAATATTTAAGCTACTTTATATGGATCATGGATGTATATTCTCTTTGATATGATGGCTATTATAATTTGGCGAATGGGTGTTTCATTATAATTGTTTATGTAGGTACTTTTAATGGTTTTTTTCTTTTAGTTGTTGATATGGTATATGAGCTTTATTTAGGTTTTGTCAATAATCCTTGAAGTATCGTTTTAGCATGACGGTGAAATGTAGGCGTGACAGGCTGGTCATCAAATCGCTCTGTATACGTTATAGTCGGATATCAAAAGTTTTCATTTTGACAAAGCGATTATTTTGTTTGTATAATCTCGTCAATGGCTTTAAGGCATATGGAATTCAGGAAAATCGTTACATAGTTTATTTGGACATGCACTTTGAACGATTGAACAAAAAATGTGAAAGCATTTTGGTGAAAATTGTGACAAAATGGAAAAAGTCAACTTTGAATTAAATAATATTGCATGTTGAGGCAAATCAATTATATGTTTGAGATTGCCCTGACAAACCAAACGAACTTGTTGCTATCTACACTTTTGATATTCATAGTGCAACACAAATTTTGTGTTCGGTTGGTGGTATTAGTGGAATTTCTAGTATAATTAGGTATTTAAAATAGGTAGAAGGAAATTTCTTAGTAAATTGCATGAGTATTGAATACAACGAGAGTTTTCCAAAAAAATGCCCAAAAAAATTAAGGAGCAAAATTTTAAACAAAATAATATTAAACTATAATCATCAGAATACCACTTAACAATTTTTACTTATGCGATGGTACTACAGGGTGGCGCACCAATTGTGCTACAATAAGAAATTCAAATAACTTTTTTTTTAATCGATGTATTTCATTTTTTTTTTATTGGTTAGAAAATTAAATTTTATTTTAAATAGTTAGTTCTTTTTAAAGATTATAGACCGCAAATGACCTCCACGCTCTCCCACGCATATGCGGCACCTGATCAAAAAATTATTCATTGCGGCCTGAAGAGTTGAAGTTGGGATCGCCTCAATTATTGTCGTTATGGACTGCTTTAATTCAGTTAAATTCCTGGGCTTCGTTTTATACACCTCTTGCTTGACATAACCCCATAAAAAGAAGTCTGGTGCAGTCAGGTCAGGTGACCTTGGGGGCCAGCGAAGAGTGGAGTTCCTAGAAATTAATTTGTTTGCGAATTTTTTGTTTAGCTCCGCCATAACTGGTCTGGCTATATGTGCAGTTGCTCCATCTTGCTGAAACTAAACGCTGTTGAATGGTATACGTCTTCGGCGCAGTTCTGGGTAAAAAAACTCCTTCAACATCTTTAAATAATGATCCCCATTGACAGTAACGGTTACACCGTTTTCTTCAAAGAAGTACGGCCCGACAATACACCTTGATGAAACTGCGCACCACACAGTGACTCGTTCTGGGTGCAGTTCCGTCTCATGGAGCATTTCTGGATTAGACTCATTCCATATACGGTAATTTTGCTTGTTTACATTGCCGTTAAGATCAAAACGGGCCTCATCAGTGTGTTGTCTTCTTCGGCCATTGATATCTTTTTTTGGCAAAATTCCAGGCGAACAGGCAAATCCTGAGGGTTTAACTTGCTGGTAATTTTGACTTTGTACGGAAACAAGTTTAAATCGTCATGAAGTATCCTTTGTAATGACCGTCTACTAACTCCAATTTGCCCCGATAAGTTTCGGGTCGAAACGCTCGGATTGGCCTGTATTGCAGATGCTACTGCTGCGATTGTATCCTGAACCCGAACATTGGCATCTCGATGGTACGGCCTTCGTGCGATGCTTCCAGATTCGGCAAACATGTTTACAAACCTCATAATGGTCCATCTACTCGGGGGATTACCGCCAAACTCCCGCCTAAATTCCCTTTGGACGGAAATGACGGACTGCAAAGCGTGGTACCGTTGCACTATCCAAATTCTTTTCTCCGTATCCCAAGCATCCATTTTTATAAATCTAAATAGTAACCTACAAAATAAAAAAAAAATAAGCCGATTACTCACACAGAAAAAAAGTTATTACGTTTTATTTTTGTAGCACGATTCGTGCGCCACCCTGTATAAGGCAAGTTTTGGATTGGTGCAAATTCGAGATAACAATCAAGCATGGCATTTCGATAACAGAGAACACCAAAAAAGTGGGTTCCAAAATTCTGTCTGTCTGTTTGGCTTACGTTACCTGCCATTCAAATTTCTGGTAGCAATTTTACAAAATCTTTTTTTCTCAAAAATGGCCTCACAACTTTTCTTAAACAAAATTCAATAAATTTCCTTCAGTAAAGACTACCCTTTGGTGGTAAAATTCTTTTTTGAAAATAAAATAATTTCAAAATTACATGGTCGATTTTAATAGAACGCGGTATTTAAGGGCTTTTTTTACTTTTTTTAAAGTAATTTAAGAATAACATTTACTTCTATGATAAAACATCGGTACCTTCCATACAATTTTTAAGAAACCAATAAGCATTTTTATTTTTTTTTTTTAACGGCTCCGACTTTTTCTGTTTGTTCCAATTAGTGCAATACTTATGTTATACCGAAAATTATAAAAAATTACAAATAGCAACCATTAATAATTAGTACTTTTCATAGATCGTCTTTTTTTTTAATTTAGAATTTTATCATTATCGGCTTAACAGATTTAGATTAATATTTTTATATACAAATTTCAAATAAGATTAAAAAATATGGGATATCAAAATTTTCCGAAAAAAGTTTTTGAATTTAAAAAAAAAAGTTCCAATTTATTTTTTTCTGAAAATTCGATATCTTAAAAACGGGTTCACAATTTTTTCGAAATTCTAATTTTATGTGCACGTGAATAAATATTTATGTTTTGCATATAGGGCTGGCCACGATACCAAACCAAACGATACTTTTGTAAGTATGGTCTCGGTATCGTCAAAATCGAAAAATTTCACTATCGTCTCGGTATCGGTCTTGGTCTCGTATAACTCAGTCTCGTTTGGTCTCGTATAACAAAGTCTTGATAACGGTATCGGTATCGGTAATGGTCTCGTCTGGTTTCAGTTTAGTGTGAGTTTAGTTTAGTGTTTAGTGTGAGTCACAATCAGAATTGGTAACATGTTCTTCATCTAGTAGTTGAACTCACTTGGTATTTCAAAGATTTAAGACAAAAAGACAATTTCACTAACTGAAGTTTATTATGTTGACTTAACAATTTTTAAAACGCTTAGAATTCGACACAAACATTTTGACGCGGGGTCTTTACTTAAGAGAACCAAGTCTGAAAATTTAATTCAAATTGTGGGCTTCAGCATAGTTAGATGGGCGTGGCAGTGAGCAGTTTTAATTAAAATTATTGCCTAAGCCTTATCCTTGCTAAGGAAAAAAGCTCTGCAAATGTCATCTAAATCATGAGAGCCTTTTTCGAATAACCAAATACAAAAATCAATTGTTTGCAATAAATTAATAGTTATATAAAAATTTTCTGCGCCGATACCAAACGATACTACCGAGAGTATCAGTAAATTTCGGTCCAAAAAAAGCGGTACCGATACCAAATGATACCGCGACTTTTCTGGTATCGTGGCTAACCCTATTTGGATACCAAAAATTTTCCTTAAAACTTTTTTTAAGAATTTAATATACACAAAATTATTTTTGAAGAAAACCACTCCAATGGTTTTAAATTCAATCAAGAAGTATGATGACGTTCTTTTTTTCATTTCAAACTCTAAGAAAAGTTATTCTAGCTTATTTTAAGATCGTATTTCATGCTTTTAAAAAATTTTCTTTAATAATTTCCGTCTTTTCATATAATGTTCTAAAACATCTTGAACATAAGAGCATAATTTTACACAACCAAAATAAAACTAACAAATCAAACACCATATAACGGATGATTTTTTAAGAGGTTTAGAACTTTAAAAAAAAAAAAAAACATAAAAAATTCGAAAAAATGAATGAAATATTTATTTGAATCGATAGTTTGAACCTTGCAATTTAATGTTTAAAGATAATTTCATGCAAATGTTGACCGCGACTGCGTCTCAGGTAGCCCATCCGCTGAGTCCAATTTTGGCATACTCTTTCACACATATCGGCCGGTATCTCACGAATGAATGCATGGATGTTGGCTTCCAGTGCGTCAATCGAAGTGGGCTTGTCCCTATAGACATTAGCCTTGACATACCCCCACAAAAAATAATCTAATGGTGTCAAATCGCACGATCTAGGCGGCCAATTGACCGGCCCGAAACGTGAAATTAACTGTTCACCAAACTCGCCTCGCAATTGCGCCATTGTTTCGCGTGTTGTGTGGCATGTGGCACCGTCTTGTTGAAACCAAATATCATGCAAGTCAAGAACTTCCATTTCGGGCAAAAAAAAGTTTGTTATCATCGCTCGGTAGCGTTCACCATTGACAGTAACGCTGCGATTCGCATCATCTTTGAAGAAATATGGCCCAATAATGCCGCCGGCCCATAAACCGCACCAAACAGTGGCTTTTTCGGGATGCATTGGTAGCTGTTGCAATGCTTCTGGCTGATCTTCACTCCAAATGCGGCAATTATGCTTATTTACGTACCCATTCAACCAAAAATGAGCCTCATCGCTGAACACAATTTTTCGATAAAAAAGCGGATCCTGGGCCAGCTTTCCAAGAGCCCATTCACCAAAAATTCGGCGTTGTGGTAGGTCGGCTGGCTTTAGTTCTTGCACCAGCTGTATCTTAAAAGGCTTTACGCCCAAATCCTTCCGCAAAATTTTCCACGTAGTGCTGTAACAAAGGCCTAACTGCTGGGAACGGCGCCGAATCGACATTTCGCGGTCTTCTGTCACACTAGCTGATACGGCCGCAATATTTTCTTCACTACGCACAGTACGTAAACGTGTTGGTGGTTTAATGTCCAACAAAGTAAATTTGGTGCGAAATTTGGTCACAATCTTCCGAATAGACTGCTCAGAAGGTCGAGAATGCCGACCATAAAATGGAAGCAGCGCGCGATGAACATTTCGAACCGAGCACGAATTTTGATAGTAAAATTCAATAATTTGCAAGCGTTGTTCATTTGTAAGACGATCCATGGTTAAATTGCAAACCAAACTGAAGCTGTTTGACAGTGACACAAGGTACTAAACACACGTCAGCTGTCAAAACTAGTGTTGCCAAAACCAAACCAGCTAAAAAATCACCCGTTACAATACATATGCAAAGTGGCAACTCAAAATTGCTTTGCCATTAGTACAGGGAGAGGTTTGTCGGCCGAAAAGTTTAGATCCGCAAAATTAATAGCAAATTAAAAAATAAATCAATTTTTTGACCAATAGAATGCAAAAATTTTCGAAATCAAGTTTTTGACAGATCAAAATCAAAAATAAACTCAGTTATTTTACTTATGGGGTTTTCTTTTGGTAACAAAAATTGATTTTTTTCCCTTCAGATTTAGCCTTCCAATGGTGAAAAAATTAAATTTTTTTGATCGAAAATCAAATTTGTAGATCTAAATTTTTCGGCAGATTTACCCCTCTTGTGGTGGTGTAATGGTGTTAGTAAACACCATTACATCACCACAACAATTCACAGCCATCAACTTGGCAAGTCTGCATCGCCACTGTTTCACAGACACAAATTGTACAACAATACAATTAAAACAAAAAAATTAATCTGCAATCTGCAATGCGTATACCATTCGCGACGGAAGAAATCAATTTTTAGATCAAAATCTGAATTTACCAAAAGAAAACGCCATTACTTATTTTTTATGAAAAACTTCATCGTAGTCTTTTGTTTTCAAATATTAAGAAGAAGCTTTTATAAAAGTAACGTACATGGTGCAATTCTTATGAATACCATGAAAAAATATGCGGAATTTTTATTGGTTCTTTTTTTCTTTCTATGGACTTGAAATCAAAATTTCCGATTTTACAAACTTACAACTTATTTATTCAGCTTCAAATTATTTTTTTTTTTTCTTCTTGTAGACATTTTTCTTATGTTTGAATACGTAGCAAGCATGTCACATTAAATAGCATGAAGGTCTCAATTTCAAATTAAGACAAGTGCTGAGAGTAAAGGACTGTATAAAATTATTATAAACGAATATCTAAAGAATGCAGCCTTTTTCCATGTAAGACACGGGAATGAATATTCAAATATCAAAGAAATAGTGGCTGGAGTACCACAAGAAAGTGTTCTTGGTCCAGTTCTGTTACTTTCTGCTTACATGTGATATACCTCATACAGAAGACACTTTCCTAGCTACGTTTGCTAATGAAAGAGTACTGCATATAATAATAGCAGTAAGCTAAAAAATTAAAGAAGTTACAATTAAATCACCAACAATATGAAGAAAAAACAACAAAACAGGATAAAATTGAACCCAACGCATTCAATTTCAAAGGAAACTTCATGCCCAGTCTATCTTGAGATCCAATCTTCCTTGATGAATTTGAGGCAGCTATCCAGCAGACAAGAAACAATAATGCCCAACCTGGATATTTAGCGACAACAATTTTGCAAGTGATCTGGTTAGACTTTCCGAGTTCAGTTGGTACTTTCCCTAGAACTAGAAAACTGCAACCAACCACAACAGGCCAATATTCCTCCTCAACAATCTAAGAAAGCTGATACTCAAGAAGCTCAAAAGGTTCTGCGGTGAAAACAACATTATATATGTAGTGTGGCTTCGGGGAAAAGCATTTCAACCAGCATTCAATCCCGGACTCATATTCTGTAAATATCGCATCAGTAAATTTCGTCGAGAAACGCTGAAAAAGATAACAACACTCATACGATTTGTTTCATTTTCCATTGTTTCTCGACGTATTCTTTCGATGCAGAGTTAAAGAACATGGGTCCTGAAATTTCATCATGATATCAACACAGTTTCAAACTGCAATCGAGCTATTTTCCGATACTTCTTGGATGCCAACAAAGCATTCGACTGTATGTAAATTGAAGCCCTTATCCATATAAACAACACCTTTTAGGCTTCTCTTTAGCACTTATCAAAATTATATTCACTTTTCTTCCTTCCTGGAACTTTTTGGTGCAACTGAAGATTTACAAATCGATATTGAAGAACAATTTGAAAGGGCTGGAGTTGCCTAAGAGTTGAAACTAAGCCCACTTTCTCTATAAAATCATGATCTCTGATCAACCAATTTCAAATAAGTGCGAGAATCCTCTTTTCTCTGATGACTCATAAACATATTACTTAACATATTTTTCTCATTGATAGCTATGCGGGAAGTCCAGAAATAAATCCACATAGCTATTGCTATTTAAAACCAAATTGGGTATACGAATGAACTCATCTAAATAGGAGTTTGTCTTCTTCAGAAGACCAGAAGGTAGATGCAGCCGCTAAACTTCACCCTAGCACTCTCAGACGAGACCAGATTGTCAGCCAAGCATAGCATCCAATATACCTAAGCATCAACTTCAATGAGCTGTGATTCAACCCACATTCACGGTTTGTCCTCAAAAAGCAACCGCCTCCACCCGCTGATAGCTCACTTGGGGAGTTAATCAGTCTGATGTTAAGAAACAGAATAATTAACTCAACATTAGGGGAATTTTCTGTTAGAAGATCTGTTAGCAGAGGAACACCGCAATTAATGAACTATTGGTTAATCTAGAAGCGGGTGGTTTCAAAGTTATTGCATATATTGATGATGTTGCAATTGCAATACCGGGAAAAGCATCTTCAAATCATTATAGACTTAATGCAAACCGCTCTTAACAAACTGCTTATATGGACAGAAAAATGTGGACTAGGTGTAAATCCTCAAAAAACTGATCTTCTCCTCTTTACAAGGAAATATGAAATTCCGAATATAGACCCTCCATCAATAAATGGTATTCCACTTTACTTCTCAGATAAAGCTAAATATTTAGGTCGGATTTTAGACGATAAGTTGAGCTGGAAACCAAATATACAAGAAAGAGCCAAAGATGCCACAGTGTTACTTTTCTCCTGTAAAAAAGCTATTGGAACCAAATGGGGCTTGCCCCCACATATCACACACTAGCTATATACAGCGGTCATCAGGCCGATACTCACTTATAGGGTGGCAGTATGATGGAGTCCCATAGATAAAGTAACTTATCGTTATAAGCTAAGCAAAGTGCAGAGATTAGCTTGCATGAGCACCAGCGGAGCTCTCCGTTCGACACCTTCCGCAGCTTAGCTATCAGTATATCTATTATTGAAATTCATCATTAAAAATTTTAATAATTGATTTTAAGACATTTAGAACGCAAAATCATTTCTTATTTTGATGAACAAAAAAGCTCAAGACTTAACTAATATTTCTAATCAAAACAAAATTTAAAATAGGCCCAACTTTTCACATAAAATGACTTTTAAGATTCCAATGATCATTGGTAAGTTAGTTCAATCATTGAAAAAAGAAAAGTCTTTTTATGTGGAAAGTTGGGCCTATTTGTAATTTTTTTGATTAAAAATATTAACTCAGTCTTGAGCTTTATTAGTCTATCAAAATAATCAATGATTTTGTTTTTAAAATGTGTCAAAATCAATCACTAAAATTTTCAAAGATGAGTTTCAATGATAGCTATAACTGGCGCCTAACATCACTTCCCTCGATATATGCACTAAACAAGTGGCAGCGAGCACAGCTATTCATCCCAGAGCCATCTCTCTATGGTCCAATGACTCTATTGGCCATACTATCATTGTGAACAAATTCAAATCAATCCCAACACACTTTCCGACTACACCATCCCTCAACTGGTTCTTGGCAAAAATTTCCAAGTCCCAATTCCAACAAGATCCACTTGGGATGACGGTGAATTTTTGAGAGATGAAGCAATTCATTTCTACACGGATGGCTCAAAAACCGAAGAGGGAGTGGGTGGTGGCGTGTACTCAGAGCCATTAGTCTCTCCTCCCGTCTCCCTGATCATTGTAGCGTGTTCCAAGCGGAAATCCGGGCGATAAAAGAAGTTTTATCTTGGCTCAAAGAAAACGTAATATCTAAATTGAATATCCGTATCTTCTCAGATAGCCAAGCTGCCCTTAAGTCATTAGGCTCTGTTTCTACAAACTCCGTCACTGCCCGAAACTGTCGATCGTCTCTAATGGAGATGAAGAACAGTTCAACATTCACCTTTTCTGGGTACCGAGACACAAAGATATTCCAAGAAACTGTTAAGCCGATGAACTCACCAGGATAGGAACTATAACACCAATATTACCATACAAGGTGAATATTGGAATACCAATCGCTACTTACAAATTATTGCTTAAGTAAGATTCCATGACGATGACAAACAGCAGATGCAAAGGTATCACTACTTGTCTGGCGACAAATCAGGACTGGCCAACACTGGATTCGATATGTTTGTTATCTTTAAGTGATTGCATTAGCTCCACTATAGGTGTCATTGCTGGACACTGGCTCATAGGCAAACACGCAAATAGATTCGCCATTTTCTCAAATGATTTCTGCAGAAGCTGCATAAACGAGCAGGAGGAAGAAACTGTCCCACACCTTCTTTGCTCATGTCCTGCTCTTTCTCAACGACGCAAAATAAACTTAGGAAATTTTTTCTATGATGATCCCAGTGATTTAAATAAAATCGACATTCACAGTCTCCACGCTTTACTAAAAGCTCAAATTGGTTTAATTAGCGCAGTTCTTATGTGGTATCAAAATGGGCCTATTCTGGCCTAGGTGTGCCAGCAGTTTTCCTGGTAGCCACCTTAACCTAACCTTACCTAACCTACCTACTGGAAATTGATATGCATTTTTCCACAGTAAACACACAAAAACATTAGACAAACATTTATTTTAGAAAAACGGTATGGAAGTTCTTTTTGATGCGTTTAAGTCTTTTATTTTTTTAATTAAATTAGCATTTTAAATAATTTAAATAATAACTTGGTATGTATTTTTGTACCATATTATTATGAATGTATAGTTAATAAAACAAAAGGCATATAAATCACGAATTACCCATTGCAAGCCAGCATGAAATGGATTTGTAAATTTCTGCAAATGTGTCTCCATTAAGAAATGCAAAATTTATATCATCCATAGTGCAGTTGACTGCACTGATGCACTTCATTGTTTCCACCCATCATCCCATGCAACACATTCAAAACGAATAGCAAACGAATTGGATAAATTTTTAAGCACATTCCAAAGTGCATATTTATTTGCTCATCCTTTTTATCCTTCAGAATTTACATCATCATCGCATCAGTCAGTCGTATCGTGAAATTTACTCGTATTCGAGTATAATGGAACATTTCACAGAACATTATTCTCCGCGCGTAAAAATCGATCTGAGAGTCAGAAATACACGCGCAGCCATCAGGACATGTCATTTATAATTAAATTTTTCATTTGACATTTAATCGCATCTCCCGTTTCTCACCCATCCCCTTTCTCAGATTCGAATTTTATATTTATAAATTGGTAAAAACTATCTCATCAACTGGAACATTATTCTCATTACGAATTCATAAATAAAAACATATAACTTCGAATTGGATGTCGGAGTCGAGGATTTATTTATCGTCTATGTATATATAAAAAAAAGATCAGATAGGGAATAATTGCGAATTATTATTAAGCACTTTCCATATTTGTTACTAATGAGCGTTCATTATATCCACTTAGCAGCTCGACTGACGACATATGACGTGCAAATGTGAATAAATCGGAAAATTGCTACAAAAAAAATGTATATTTCACAGGATAATACAACAAAAAAAATAGGAATAAACGTCCACGTGAAATCCATTATTATGGTAATTAGTTCGGTTGAAATTATGATAAAAAAAAAATAACTGATGTTTATATGCCGGATAGTTTTTTTTCTCCGGATTTTTGCAGCAAGGTGAGTTTTAATGCTGTTGTTGTTGATTGGCGATTGAAGACCAAAAAAACATTAAGGGAAACAAAGGTGATGGTTGACAGGATACAGTTTTTCTAGTACTAGGATAATTTTATGAGTGTTATAAGGACACAAACGAATTGAGATCAAAATAACATTAGACAACAAAGTTGTAAACTATAAAATTTATTAATTTTCTAATAAAATAATTTGAGATCGCAAGATATGTTTTTTAATGGCAGTAAAATTGTTGACAGTTCATGGCGGCCATGTTGTTTTATGTGTTTAGATTTGTCTTTTTTCTATTTTAAAACTATAAAGACAAATAACCACTGAAATTTTCAGCGTCGAGCAGCATGTGCAAATAATAGATCATTGGGCTCTGGGGCATAGTGGTTGGAAGGTGACATAGGCTTAAGCAAAAAAAATCATAACTGCCCATTTTTTGATAAACAGGTACCTAAGTACGTACATAAACAAGTAAAATTGTTGCATATGGGACAATGACAATCTACACGATGTTTACAAAGCAGCAATGCATTCGTAGAAAGTCACTAGGTGCGTTCCAGAGCGAGTTTCAAACAGTTTTAAACCGCCAGATTTAGTCATTTTTAGTGCGAAGTCGTTCCACAAGTGAAAGTTTGTACTTTTTTAGACAAAAGAGAGCGCTCATGAGAGAGGAAAAAATTTCCCCTACTTGCCAGATTTGGTCCGAGAAAATTCTGGTGGCTGTTTTGTACTTGATGTTAAATGCCAAGTGTGCGTATGTCAGATTTGAAAAAAATGTCAGTTTGAAGTTAAATAACCAAACAGAATACAAATAGCTAAGGTTACCCAAGTGTTACTTTTTTTTGTTTCGTTTTTGGTAGATGTTCATAATTTATTAATTTATTTATCTTTTTATCAATAAAATGATTTTCTTAAAGTGCATGAGTCGTTAGGAAAGTCTTTTTAAGAAGAAGAAAATTTAGTAATGAAAATTTGTGTAACTCTTGTTTATTGTAGTTTTCTCACAAATTGATGTTTCATGATTTAATATGTATGTTGCTCCAAGCACAAATGAAAATCCAAATTATAAAATCAAGCATCCAACAGAGAACACAAATAAAGAATAATTCTTTCTGGAGTTCAAAAACTTATTTTTTTTTCCTAAAAGGATAACAATATATCAATAACTTTAAGAAACGATAAATTAATTCTTACAGTTGGTATATACAAATATGTAATAAAAAATTGACAATTTGCATTGCACAACGAAATATATAACTTTTACATGAATTATACTTTTTTATGTTTAACAAAGATATTAAGCTAATGGCGGCGCCGAATCAACATAACCTTTTCCCAAAAAGTGAAAGACGAGAGCCATGCGCACGCAATGTTGTAAGAATAGTTGCCTCTTTCTTAAGAAAGAAAGAAATCTATTCTTTAATACGACAGAAGTGTTAGGGGCTTGATTTCAGTCGAAACTTGTTAAGTACTCGATGACAATGTACTTAAAAACTATTTCTTTGTCTAACGCATTTTTATTCATAACAAAGATTTTGCTGCCTTTAGTCCAAATCCGTTTCGCCCAGGTACAACAGTTGGGCTCATCAGTTAGATGCTAACGTACCCTTCCAAGACGCGCCAAGGCACTGTTAATTATATTATTTTTGTTGTTACTTCTAATCATTCTTAAATCATTTTTAAGCATGTACGTTTCTTTTTTCTTAATATTCAATTTCTTGTACAGTGATTTTATAAAAAAAATTGATTGACTTATGATTGCACTACGGCAGCTCTAGTCCAATATTTCTTTTGACGAGGTGAAAATTAGTGCAAATTATTGCCCAAACCGTTCCCGAAATTTTGACAGTTTTTCTTCTCTCTGAGAGGATTTCATTTCCACCTGTCACAATTTGACATTTAGTCCGAAATAGTGCGAAGAATTTAAGGAACACACCTACTATTTGGTATGTATGGTGAACTTTGCTGGTTTCGATCGGTTCCTCTGAAACTGTCATCATCATCAACGGAGAGCGCTACTGACAAACGGATGATAAACAATTTAGATTTTTCCCCAAAGTGGGATAGTACTTTGTCCCCCGCCACTGATGGTTAAATGAATGAGAATTATTTTAAGAAAAATATATAAAAGGAAATATTGGTAGCCATTCTGCATTTTGCAAATGCAATTTGAGGACTAGGTTTTCTCATGCAGAGGTGATGCATCGTGTATGAGAACTGAACTGATCTACGAGATCGTGTCGTTTGGCCCTGTATGTGTTTTTTTTTTTTTTTTGGGAATTCTTGTAGATACTGATCTATGACAGTAAACAGCAAATAAGTGGTGTCCTTTTAGTCAACATATAACCCGTGCCATCGTTCAAATTCAGTCTGATCTATAATTCAGACTCATCAAAAATTGGAGCTTTTGCATGCGCACCTACCAGCGAAGCCACTCCTCTTCAAATATGTTATAATCTCATTCATATAGTCTCATTGACTAATCTGTGGAATAAATCCAACTGAAGGTTCTTAAATACTCATCGGAAAGTCCATTACCTGATTGAGTATACGCATAAGAAGTTATGTAAGGTCTAATAATACCAAACAAATTTTTTTCTTTCTTATAAGCTTTAAAAGATAAACTCCTTTAAAAAACATTACATGATATCACTTGTAACCTATGTGCTTTCCTACAACAAAAATGTAAATATTTTTTATCATCATTTCAAAAGGGGTAAAACGACGAAAATGGTAGTTTTGAGAAGGGTACAAAACCTCAAATGCCAAAATCCTGAATGGCACGAAATATGAATCTCGAATCTCTATAATTCCAACTATCCAAAACCCCAAATGCAAAAACCCTGAATGGACAAAATTCCGAAAGACAAAAAATCGCGAATACCTTCAGGATTGATTCAAGCAATACCTTTTTAGTACTATTTCTTTACTCATAATAGATAATTATTTTTTGGATTAGCCACGTTATCAAAGTTTAAAGAATGCACTTTCGTACTCACCCCGAACGTTTCACATCAAATAACATTGAGCGTGGTCACCGGGACCATTCCAATAATTAGGAATTCCGTGAATACCAGTTTACTTACATTAATTGGTATCAAGATCGCATTAAGTCGTATCGAGGCCCCTTGTGCCTAGGCAATGGAAGCTATAGGCTCTAGGGGCCCTCTCTCTTCAGGAAGTTAATGCCTATACTTCTTTTTCGATGAGTCCCTGGTCAGTCATCGTTTCGTCTGCATTAAATCTTCGTCCGTCTTCGATCTGAATTCAATCAGATTTCAATCTGTCTCCTATCGATCTAGGTTATTTTTTCGAACTGTCTCCATGCTCCAATCCGTCTCCACACCAGTCCTGGTTTCATAGAGAAATAAATTAAACAAGAGATAGGGGCTATGGCTCTGGTACCTCGTAAATGAAAAATTCGCATAAGTGGAATATCAGCTGTCAGTAATTGGGTTCTAAACCTTTGGCTCCTTATATATGGGAAATTTGAAAACCATCTCAATTAGTCAGAAAAGGTTGACTAATCCTTGAAAGTAATTGGCTAGGCCTAGATAACTTGTAGTCAAGGTCATGCAAGGTGAAGCTCTATTTTTGGCACCTCATTTGTGGGAAATTTACAATAAACGAATGTACATATATCATGCGAAAGATCTCAAATCCAAAAAGGCCTTCAATTAAGAATTATTATTTTAATTCAAATAAAAAAAAGTCAGCTAGTTTCAGAAGCAGGTCAGTTATTTGCGTTGGTTGAGTTTGTTGTAATAACCGAGTCAAAAAAAGTAGAACCTTAAAACTTGGACTAGAAAATTTGCTGATCAATTGGAAATCAAAGCGCAAATTCAATGCAAATATGATCTACGAATGTACAAAAATTTAAGAAGTTGCTGTAAATAAACTACCCAGTTACAAGAAAATTAAACATTGACAAAAATAGAAATACTATGGTCAAACGAAATGAGAGATAGTAGGAAAAGTTGTGTTTACTTAGATATACTTTTGTGAAAAGTTGAAAAGTTGCAATTTAAGCGTCACGAATGGTAAAAATTTGGATGTTGCTTTTACCTTGGACCTATAGATATTGGATTTATCGAGGGTTGCTTTTAATGAAGGTGTAAAATAGAGGAATATTTAAATGCATGGAATTCATTTCTTAAATTGCTGAAACATTTTTATTAATAGCTTGACCTGAAGAGCATTAATGCCATCAGAATTCATAAGCAAGTATGAATTTAGCACATCACGTTTCTGAGATATTCGAACAAAATAAACTTAAACTTTTACTTATAACTCGAAAACTTAAAGTATTTCAAAAATTACATTAAAGTATAGTTGAAAGTATAAGTATACACAATTTCCAATAAATTTAAGTTTATAGTTTTTTTTTTCCTGCAAAAATCCATTTCTATTAATTTATTTATTTATTATTAATGATGTTTCAAAGATTAATGTAAGTATTTGAATGATTCAAAAAGAAAAGAAAAATGTTCGTAATTTAAGAATGACCATAAAATTTTATTTACAAATAAATACTCGGGAAATAATATAACCCAAAATTTGTATTTCTTCAACACTTTATAGTCGAATAGATATCTCAAAAACGTGTCTTGCTAGAAGCTAGAGTAGTTCTGAGATCAGATTCCGAACTCAGCACATTAAAGACTGGGGGAAGATCTATTTTGGTTCATGTTGGTGACAAAAGTTAAAATGAGTTTTCGAATGGACTTTCAGAAACAGTAAAAACACTTCAATTTCCAACTAGCCCTTGTGTCCGAAAATGGGTTGTCATAGAAAAAGAACATTTTCAGAAATTTTATGAAAATTGTGTATTCTTTGAACTGAACTTTTTTGAAATTTACAATAATTGAAAGTTTTCAAACCATAAGTGAAAAACTCTTTAAAAATGCAATTTTGCATTATGTTATGCATATAAAAAGTTCAAAACTTTTTTAACGAAAAATGTTGGTACCTATGCAAATTTCAAGATTTTATATTATAAAAGCATTAAATTTGCATACCAAAAGATAAAATATGTTATAATTTTTCAAAAAAAGTATCAAGCTAATTTTTGAAAGTTAAATTCTCAAACGATGTTTCGATTTTTATTAAAAATTTTATTTTAAATATTTAAAACATTTTTATTTGTTCCTTTAAATTTTTTTAATAAAATGTACTTAAATCAGAACTGCCAAGAAATGAAAGAAGTCAAAACATAAATTATCATTCTAGTAAACGTACCTACTGTCAGTGGCGTATTTAAATACTAGGCGCTTCCGGGCCCATAAGTTTTTTTCGCCCCATTGATAAAATAAAAACAGCTTAGTTTTTTATAAAGAAAACAAATTATATTCAAATTAAAAATACAATTTTAATACATATTGACATTTTGCCTACGCTACGCGTGATGATGAATTTAGAATTTTAAAAGATGATGGTTTAACTGACGTTCCTAATTTTGGTGGACACTTTTTGGCGGATTCAAATAATTTTGATGTTTGAATTTGTTAATTAAATGCTTACTTGTTTCAAAAACCATATACATTTTTAGCTTGAGTGTTTTCTAATTATATATGTTTCCGATTAAATAAGTCTGAAATTAGCAATGAAAATTTTAAATAATACGAATATAAATTTGTATTTTTCATTTGAATTTGTTTTAATTTAATTAATTAATTAATTGCTTATTTGCTGCGCAAACCCGAACTTTAAGCTCCAACTTACTTTTGAATACTAAGGTTTCCACTAAGCTATAGTTGGAAAACGAAAATAATGATTCTTTTAATGCACAAAATTGTAGATTTTTCAATGCTTATTTTGTATGCAGAAATGAATTGTGTAGCTTTAATTGATGTTTTTTTTTTTTTAATTTCAAAAATTATATTCACATTTCATGCATTCTTAAATAAAATAAAACAAGGAACGTGTTAAACTGCTTAAACTTTCTCTGCTTACCCGGGAGTATTTAAAGTTTTCCTATTATTGAGTTCCGAAAATTGACGTTTTTACTGCCATTTGTCACTGCAGTCATCTGAAACATTAGAAGGGTAAGGCCAGTGAGCAGCAAAACACTAGTTTTTAAATTAGAACAACTCGAACTACTTTTAAGCAATCTATAATAGTATTTAAATACATATTCATACCTACGCATGAACATAACAGTCTTTACAGCTATCAACTGCCAGAATTTTAAGCCTGACAAATAATGCAACCAGAACGAATATTAACATTAAAGCTATTGCTTTTGATTGTTTTTGTTTTTTCGTGTTTTTCAGTGCCTCTCTGACCTTTAATTTGATTGACCACTTCCGACCGTCAAAATTGTAAAATTTCTTTCAGATTTGATTAGATTAGGTCTAAAAATATTTTCCAATACAATTTTTTTTAAATCTAGTTATGAAATTAGTTCAAATCGATTGGTGAAATTTCTTAACATTTCGGACCATCTTTTTTTAATTTTGTACTAAACTTTTCTGTCATTTTTATATAAAAGTATAATCCAAGCGCATATTTAAGGACATTTCAAATACAAACTTAACTCAGTTCACAATTATCTTGACTACCTTCGACATTGCCTTTTTTTAAAATTTTAAAATTTTGGACCATGCTCTGACGTAAATTGTGAAGCCTTTATTTAGACAAACATATAGGCAGTACCACTGAGCTTAGCATCCCCAAATCATTAAGTGAACCAAACTTCCTGAATTTGTGTCTAAAATTGGAGTGGGAAATGATTTTTGTCGCGAGAATTCAACAAACGGACCACTGTGTGGTGGCTCTAAGTCTTTACTTTTAGCATACTATTTTGCAATGGAATTTTACATTTTTTACCCAAGGCCGAGTGCCGCCCTACGCATACAGAGTTCAATCTTCTCATCCCATATCTCATTGAATTTAGCACTTTATTTCATTGATGTTGTTAAAGCTGTTACTAAATAAAACTAAAGCTTTCGGATGATTTTTGAGAATTGCCTAGCAATTAACATTCATTGATAAATTACTAAAAAAATCTTGCTTCCCAAGACACTGACCTTCATTGCATCACACAAACTTCTTAAGTGATACAAAATTTTATCTAGGTAAGGTATATACCAACAACAACAGAAGTATTATATAAAAATCATTCAAAATCTCCGGTGGTCTAAGTATACCGAAATGAAAGGTTCTTCAAACTTCACATTTAGCTTTAGATATCTACTCAAAAAAAATTGTGAGTTTCCCTTTAACTTCAAATTGATCATGTTCAATCGAAAAAAGATGTATTCGTATTGAAAATACCAGTTTATCGCTTTCATATCTGCATCCGTATACAGTAGCTACCACTTAACGCATTAATTGACAAAACAGAAAACCCTTTCCGTTTCCAGCGAAAGTTATAAACCTTTCCGAGAATAAGATCCACCAACGATATCAATTTGATGGATGAATGAATATTGAAATCCAATCTTTCTGTATGATATTCTGTTATTCACGGTTGTATCGCAGATGATTCGTGTCAGCTTTCGTGAATTGATAAATTCTTCGGACATTTTTTTTTTTTTTTCTTTGATTCCCGAATTAAGATTGTCGATTGAGAGTGATAGGTCTCAAAGAATAATCGACAAATTATACGAATTCCCTTTGGGAGTGGATATTTTTGTGATGTTGTGATCGGATCGAGCCAGCTACCTGTTACGAGAAAAAAAAAAAACTGTGAAAGTCTTCAAACGACATCAACATCACATCACACTCATTAAGGACACTTTCCGATATTTTTTTTTTTTTGTTTTTCTGGCTTTGTTTGCTGGGAAGCAAAGCGGCAACACATGCAACAATTCGAAACGATAACCTTTTTGTGATGATACCGAACAATTATAGTTTTCAAGAGACCCGAAATTTGGGTTTTTTTTTTAAAGTTTGATGAAGAGTCGAGTCTCTTATAGTCTGGAGGGGGTGGTGACCATAGTCGCCGAACTTATGGTCAACAAAAATTATAACAGAAATAATAAAAACGAAACAAAAATACAAAGTCGTAGGTCAACACGCAATGGTGCTCCGCTTTGAATGTTTATATGATATTCCATCACAGGTCGGTTCCTTAAATGTCGACGAGAAAACAAATTATAATTAGATTATGAGGCATGATGATCCTTTAATGATCAGCGTTTAACTTCATTCATAAATATTGTGGGATAAAAACCTTGAGATACTATGAAATGGGAAGAAACTATTTCACAGTTTCCGGTGTTGCATAATTAGAGCGGGAGTTTTTTTTTTTTTTCTTTTAAACCATTTTGTTTTTAGAGTGTTTAAATTTTGGATACGCTTAAAAGATCATTTTCTCTATACCTATATATTAAATGGAATTCGAAATGGCCAGAGACTATTGATATTAGAGAGGAAGAAGAATTAAGGTCAATCATTCCATGATGGCGATTAAATTGAACTTTTTTTTTGTTTTTATTTTATTTCAGATTAGTTATACATTTGTGCTTTGGCTATCTTATGCCTAATAGACTCTCAGAACAATCATTAGTTAAGGTGTGCAATCGGCTTTTTAAACGTTCAAATGTAGGTAAAGGTAGGATTATGTTTAGAAGGGGCGATGATACGCTAAGCCACTGGCCCCGGGATGTTGGCAGTATTATAGATAAAAACAAAAGGAAGCAAGAGGTAATGAATGGCAAGTGTTGCCTCCATGAACCACCCGAATTCTCAGTTAATTTCAGAATATTTTTAAGTGCAAAAAAAGTGACGTCATCCAATTCAGAGAAAAAGCATTCTCCAAAGGGTGTTGCCAGAGAGAAAAGAAATCGACATAAGCTCTCCACTCTCTTCTGCTTTCTCATATCTACACCACCAGCATAAGCCAAGCCAATTGTGCTGATCAGGCTTGTCAGATTGGGCTATTTATCGGAAATTGGGCTATCTTTTTCCGCAATTGCCGACAACAATTTCAGTATGACACCTCAATCACAATTGGGCTACTTATAGCCCAAATCTTGGATGATATTTTTTTCGGGTGAATAAATAATAAATAAAACACTTTTCTTATCTATAACACGATGGTTTTGTGCTTCTAACCTCTAACCACGTTTCGAGAAATCAAGTATTCCAAAATTTGAAGTGGTTACTTTTCATTCGATCACTGATGGCACTCACTCTCTCGGTCATTGAAGCAGCAATTCGACCCAGATACGACTCGTATACAAAACATTTCTACTGTTGTAATTGGGCTGTTTTTTCCGCTCGAATTTTTGGCTACAAAAAAATTTTAAATTGGGCTTCCGAACTTGTTCAAGACATGACAACTCTGGTGCTAATACGTATTGCTTGTCATTTAGGTTCCCAATGAGTTGGTGCTCATTATTAATCCAACCAATAGAGGCAGTGAAGATCTGTCAGTGTTCTGTTTTTTCCTTACAAACCGGGCAGGTGTCAATTTTCATTTTTGGCTTTGGGGAAGCTCTGAAGAAGTAAAATTGGCTCAATCGGTTTGTGCTATTATCACTCACCACCAAGTGGTAGCCAAAATCTGCCAAATCTTCCTGGTGGCTGTATCAACTGCAGTATTACCGCATACCCAATTTTGGAGTCATCTATCCTGTAACAGCAGATATCGAGACGCTAAAAATAATAATAAATCACAAATAGGTCTAAGAAACCTTTCTAATTCGGCCAAGCTTGGCAAATTGGGCTATCTATCGAAAATTGGGCTATCTTTTTTCCGAAATTGCCGACAACAATTTCAGTATGACAGCCTAATCAAAATAGGGCTACTAATAGCCCAAATCTAATCTTGGGCGATATTTTTTCTTTTCGTATAAATAAATCAGAAATAAAACACTTTTCTTCCCCTAAACATACAGTTTAAGCATTTCAAAACTCGGCACCACTTTTTATTCATCGAATAGTCTCCTGTTACACGACAATTCTTTGCGACTGAAATTAGGAATAGTTCAGATGATAAAACCATCACGTAATAGGAGACATATTCATTGGTTTTAACATTTAAATTAACCGTACATCACTTTAAAATCATTCAGATTCTCTGTTTTTCCCAGAGTTTCCATTTTAATTGTTCTTTCTTTTTAGAGCAAACAATTTTTTTTATCTTTCATTGTTTTTTTGTAATAAAAATAAATTGTGAATGAAGTTATGAGAACATTTTTTTATTGTTTTTGGGGTACTAGTTGGGCTACTTTTTCGTCTCCGATTTCGGGCTACATATTTTTCTAAATTGGGCTATTGAGCTTGTTCAAGACATGGCAGCCCTGACGTGCTACAAAGCACGTATAAAGATTGGAGGATGGAACTTTTGTTCTTTGAACAGAATATATAATTGAACGTGAAAGGTGAAATGCTTTGATTAACATCAGTATTTTGGGTCTGAGTGAAACTTAGTGGAGAGGGAAACCTGAATATAGAGATGACTCAGGACTGACTAGAATGCTGTACTCCATTGAAAAAACGGCCCGGCTTACATCCAAAGTTCAAAAGATAACCATTGTTCAATATTTTGCTCCTACGAATATTTCGACAACAATTGATTCTTCCTCTTCTGAACTTGGTTACATCATCATTCGTCATCATCGTGGGTGAATTAAATACCAAAGTTGACCCGGACAACTTTGGCCTTGAAGGTGTTTTGGATATATATGGTAATATGCTTGTTGACTGATTAGTGAATCCTTATTTAGAAAATAAGACTTGTCTCGACCGGATGGTCGAACAACAAACAAAATTGACCACTTCAGAAAACAGCAACGATGGAGGAAATCAATTTGCGATATTTGGAATGTTTGTAAAGCTAATGCTGCTATTGAACATCACTCAGTATTGGTAGAGCTACAGCTGCAAACAGTTTCTATCCAGAGACACTCTAAAATAATAGCAAGAAGACTATGATGTGTAGTAAGTGTCCTAACTCACCCATTCATATGTCGCAACAACACCATTTAACTCATGGAAGCAGCGTCAAACATGGTTGTAATCGATGATCTGTTAATAGACAGCAAGTGGGATCAAGTAAAGAATATTTTTATCGAAACCGACTCCCCAAATGTTTCAGGAGCAGGCATGATCGAGAGATCCCTGGATATCCTACGACACGTGGGAAAAAATAACAACAATCATTGAAAATAATAATTTTTGCCTAAAATGTCACGAATTGGAAAGTGACTCTGCAGAACGAGTCTGGAACAACTCACATAATAGTATCTAGAGCGCTGTATGAGATGTGACTTAAGGGCAATATTCAATAAGCTTACGGAAAATGCCGAACATGCTGCAGTGATAGGGAACACAAGAGTGCTGTACAGAATCACCTAGAAAGTTTTTGGGTAAAGTAACACTACAGCCTTTTAGTGACACCGGAAGATCAGCTAGAAGATGAATGGAGCACTTCTATGCACTGATTAACGACGACCAGAATGCGTGCAAAACCCCGAAAATGGTCCAAATGCTCAGATCTCTTATGTATCTTGAAAATATTATGTTTCACAATGAGTACTTGTACCTCCTGAACTTGTACCTTAAAGTTTTTTCCATACCAAAGAAACATTTCAGGAAACATTGTTTAAAAAAATTTCTGAAATGTTTGTTAAAAAAAATTCTGAAACATTCCAGAAACATTTGAAAAATGTTTCAGAAATTTTTTTGCTGGGAGCGCTTTGAGAATCATTTAAGAAATGTTTCTATGTTTCCCATTTATGTATCCAGTTTTGTACTTGAAGATGGTTTGTAAGAAAGTAGCACTGATAGCCTCATTATTCAAAAAAAGAAGTAAAAAACATAAAAACAAAACCAAGACGGTGATAAAGAATTACTTCAAAAAGTAGACAAATTAAGCTGATTTAATGTTTTCTACAATTTTTTAATATTTAAAAATTTCATCGACTGGATTCCACAAGACTGTTTTCTTTCATAAAGTTTTATCAATTAGATACGAGTAGCATTCTCATTGCTCCAAACTTCACTTTATACCCTTGAAAATGCTTGAGAAGCAAATACAGTTTTCCATTCAAAATGATAAACAGTGATACGTTTCAGAAATATTTCGCGAGCGTCCAGACCAAATTTCACATTTCAGAAACATTTTTGAATCTTTTCAGAAATGTTTCTTTGTTATTGAAATAGTTTATAAATGTTTCTGAATTGTTTCTTTGGTGTGAACACACCTTAAGGGGCATTGACAATGGCCCATCAACCTGTGCAGATGGAGCTTGCAATTATCCTACTTAAAACAATCAAAGCATCTGCACTTGATGGCATACCAGCTGAGTTCTTAAAGGTGGATCTTCAAACAACGGCTGCTATTTTGCATCCAATAGTTGAGAATGTTTGGCACATAGTAACTTGTCTGTGTTCTTGTAATAAATGGCTACTACTGTTCTCGAATGGATAAGAGGAAGGATAGAGACATCAAGTCATCACTCAAGAGGCACCAAGCTGAATTTAGCAGCGGTCGATCCTGTGTCAATCATATTAACCCCCTGCGAATAGATCTTGAACAATTTGCTGAGTATCAATAATCAAGTTGAAATGATTTTGAGAACGCATTGGACAAGGTTCATCCCCAATATTTGGAAATCATTTATTATGAGAGGTGTAATTGAGAAGATAGTTGTTGCTATTAATGGGTTTTTCAAATGGGACGCTACAAAAGTAGAGCGACAGGGACAGCAAACGACGCCATATTTCTTGCCGCTCTTTTGACATTTCTCTTCAGTAAGGTTTGCCATTTCATGATGGAAAGATATACAAGCCAACAATGAGTTGAAATTATTAAAATTTACTACCGAAATTCGGAGTCAGTAGCCTCAACGTTAAGAGCGCTACGTCCAATTTATGGTCGTCATAATCGTCTAAGCAGATCAACAATTGAGCGTCTAATGGAAAAATTTTAATCCACAGGCACTGTACAAAATGTTCCCGTGCCAGTGAGACAGAGAAGTGCCCGTAGTGTCGAGAATATTGCTGCCGCTGAGGCTTCAGTTGCAGAAAGCCCAAAATGTGTCTCTCACACGTCGATCTCAAGCGTTTGGCATCCCTGTGACGTCGTTGTGGCGAATTTTGAGAAAAATTCTTGGCCTTCATCCTTACAAGATTAAATTGATGCAAGAACTGAAGCCGCTTGACCACCAGAAGCGTCGTATGAGCAACAACTTGAAAATAATTAGAATTTTCATCGAAAAATCATCTTCATTTCTGGCTGAATGGCTTCGTCAACAAACAAAATACGCGGTATTGGTCAGGCAGCAATGCACTCGTACTCCATGAGTCATCATTGCATCCAGAAAAAATTACGGTTTGGTGTGGTTTATGGGCCGGCGGCGTCATTGGGCCGTACTTCTTCCGTGATGATCAAGACCGGCACGTTACTGTGAATGGGAATCGCTACCGTTCAATGGTAACCTAATATTTTTGGCCCCAATTGGATAATATGGACTTGGAGGACATGTGGTTCCAACAGGATTGTGCCACAAGCCACACAACGAATGTCACAATCAATTTATTGGAAACCAAGTTTGGAGAACGTGTTATCTCACGAAATGGTCCTGTCGCTTGGCCGCCTCGGTCGCCGTTAGACTATTTCCTGTGGGGCTACGTCAAGTCTATATGGTCTATGCCAACAAGCCAGTGACGATTGATGAACTTCGTAAGAATATCGAACGTGAAATTGCAGCAGTATCAGCCGATTTATGCTTGAATACTGTCAAAAATTGGGTTCAGCGTCTGGACTTCTGGAAGCGTGCCCGTGGTGGCCATGCAAAAGACATCGAGTTCCATTTATAATGGCATCGAATATACTTTCACAGGAATACAAAATTTCATTGATATCCAAAACCGTTTTTGTTTTATTTAAAAAAAAACTTTTGTAGCGCTCTTATTGAAAAACCCGATAGTTGTACTTCTATGCCGACAAGTACCAACTTATGTCTGTCTTTAAAACTATATCATGAAAGTATAGGTAAGGTATATGTCATTACATTTTGTACTAGAATTTTCACATTTCATAATATTTTACAAATAATTATTAACAGAATGATTGATAAAAAAATAAGGGAAATGAAAACAAACGACACACGGAAGTCCTTAAAACTGCACATTCAAAACAATGAACAAGCAGAAAACTTTTGTTTGATCTCATTTCAAATCGAGTTTCTCACTTTTAATTCCTTAATGAGGCACATAATTCATTTACTGCTATCATCAAACGCCCTATTCTCCTAATTACAAGGATAAAATACCGAACTAACACAAAAACAAAGAGCCAAAAACCATTTGAGGTTGCCTTTTTAGTGGTCACATTGCACCTCTAGGGTAAGGTAAGGTAAGGTATAAGGTCAAACTTGAACTCGTTTCGAAATGATCTAGTGGCTGTAAAAGGACAGGTGTTGTTTAATTACCATCACTTAGCCCTCACTTTTTTTCCTGAGTATATTTCTGATGTTTGGTTTGTAACTTTGTACACGTATTTATATCCCAAAACTACCAACAACAAGTCATGGGACTTGTCTCAAAACTACTACTGGTCCTTGAGTCCTGTTTTCATTCAATAAAAAGGTTTTTTTCCATGTATTTTCTTTTCTTTTCATGCTGACCATAATCACTCAGGCTTGATCGTAAATTATATTTGAATTCTCCAATATAACATGTCTGGAAGTAATATTCGCTGTTTCCTTTGAGTTATTTGTGGAATGTCGGGGCAGGAAAATTTTTCTGCTTCAGTTAAATGCGCACGCTTCACTTTGTTTTCAGAGGGAACAAGGACGATAATGATGAGTTTTGTTTTGAGAATTGCTTAAGCCGTTTGGTTCCTTTCTCTAGCTTGAATGAAATAATCGAATTATATTTGGAGCTGACAATAATTGAAAACCACCAAAGTGATGCCTGGAGGTCCTAATATATGCGAGTGCAGTGGGGTGAAAATGCAATGAACATGCACAGACACACCCTCTTTGATCACAGAAAACCACATCATTATAACATTAGTATATTTTCTCACCGCAGGATGTCGTCTTAGGTGCTGTTAATTTCTATTCGATTACTATTGAACTATTTTTATTTGGGCGCTCATATGAGACGGCAATCGGGGGAAGTGTGCGTTCATGCACGATAACAGTGGCATTTATAGGATAAAAAAGGATACAACAGGCGGTGATGATTTGGATGGACCCTATCATCTGGTCTGGTAGCTATTCCAATTGATCCTCTATATTCCTTTAGGCTATGGCCTATACCTACACGCACAACATTTGTTACAATTTCGGTTTATTATTATTATTATTGGCGGAACATTTGGATTGAATGTGGAAAAGCAATTAAGTTTTAAAGTTATGTTCATTTTGAACATCAGGGTTGTGGCAGCTATTCGTCACTCTTATAGGTGCCTTAACATGACGAATCCTTATTACTTGTTATTTGTCGGATTCATAAGTTGATTGTGAGGGATGAACCGTTGATAATTACTTCGTTGGTGCTTCCTTCTAATATCCCTTTTTTTTGGTCATTCAAAGATTCATTATTTATCAACACTTCTGGATAGGAATGATTGATTGATTGTTTATATGGATAGTTGTATCAAAATTAGTTCTGAAAATATTTTGAATTTTTATGACGAAAAGTAACAGTTGTTTTGTAGTTCATTAGTTCACATATCATCATATACTATCAATGCATCCATGCATGCATTATAAACTATGACTTGGAACAGTTTTTGAATTATTTAAGTTTGAAAGTCTTATTGTTTTGAAGAAGCTTTAAAAGTGCTGAGATGCTACAGAGGCTACATGTTTTTTGATGATGAGGACACTATCACGACCAGTTTATTTTTTCTGTCAACCAACCAACCTCTGTCAACCTCTCATCTTTAAACGGTGAATAGCGGGTGAACATTTGCACTACAGTACCTTAACTGAAGATTGGATGTCCAATCTCTTGGAAGGTTGTTGCGAGGCAGCAAACAAGAGAAAGAAAGGAGTGTTTCTACTAAGGGCCTTATTCTTCTTGTATCTAGGTGGAAGCAAAAGATTTCCTCAGATGGAATCAACTGTTATAGTGTCAAGCCAGGCAAAACAAAACTAGTTATTGAAGACCATATATGAAACGCGGATAACTACGTGGAATCTTAATTTGCCCTGAGGGACAAGTATGCAAAATTAAAGCATTATTGCAACCGTAAACGAGAACGAAATCAGATTAGATTTGGATTTGGGATTGTCTTTGGAAGCAAAGAACATAAATGCAACTTATTCATCTTCATAACATTTCAAATTAACTTTCCTAAACTCGTGCTAATAACAAAATAACGCAAATTATGTTCAGTTGTGCTTTCGGGATAGTGCAATATATTTATTTCTTTACTTCCTCGAATATTTATTAAAACATAAAATAGTTAGAAATTCATAAAAAATTTTAAATAATTTAAGCACATCAGTTGAGCGGGATGGTTTCCATTTAACGGCTCAAACGATTTCAATCAAAATTTTTATGTAAAAGCTCTTTTAAAATGTTAATAATATCAAAATTTTGAAAAAAAAATTATTTTGGACTTTCAAAAAAATATTAAATTAATAGTATTTTAAAATCGAGTTGATGAATTTTTTTGAAACTAATTTAAAAACGTGTTTTAATAAATTAACAAAATCGGCATACCAAAACTTTTTTTTTTAAATGTTATTAAAATTTTATATTAAGAAAAATAATTTTCAAGAAAATCGCTCCAACGATTTAAATTTTTTTTTTGCACATATTAATATTTTTTCAAGTAATCAAATGGCACAACTCCGATCAGCAAATATTGAAAAAAATCTTACGGTGGGTAGGTAATGTTAGTATGTACATAGTTACTGAGTGTTCATTTTATTCTATATTTTATAGAAGACTATTTTGAGTTAAGCAAACTGAAGACAAAAATTTCAAAATCGTAAAATTCGTTTTCGAGAAAAATTTGATTTTCCTCATAGTTTCCTTACGTTTGTCTAGAAGATACCAGTAATGCCAGATCGTGGGTGAAACGCCTTTTCGTGGGCATTTGCAGACAAAGGGCTAAAAGGGCATTTTCGTGCCTCTCAGTTAAAAAATAGGGCATTTTAAATTTTCAAATTTTGTATCCATATTTGCGATTTTTGATCATTTGCTAATGAGGAGAGAGATGAAAAATTTCAAAAACGCTATTTGATGTGGGTAACATTGTGGGCATTTGTTTTCCACAACAATTCGATAAATCTGGAATCACTGGAAGGTACCTTTATTTATACATACAAAATAAATAAATTTGGTAGCACAACAGCTCGTGGAGAACCAAGGCCTAGTGACTTACAACTCTCAACCATTCCTGTGTGCGTATTTTTGGCAGAAATGGAGGGGACCTACAATTTTTTGCCGAGTCCGAACGACTAGATGAAGCACTTATTCATGACAAGTATACTCTTGGAGGATTTGTCAGTTCCCCACCTTTGGCATGACACTCCTACGCACTAACCATCGTGCCACGAGGTACTACTTTATACATACAAAGAAGTAAAATATTTGTTTAAAATATTCAAAAAAAAAAATATTAAAACCGTAAAGTAAGAAGTTTCAATAAAATCAACCAGGTTTTCGAAATATTAAGTCGAAGTTTTTTGTTTTTTTTTAATTTAAAAATCCAAAAATTACTTTTTTTGAATGTTTTGATGGGCGATCATTTTTGAAGTTTTTGGAAATTTCCGTAAAGCATAATAAATTAAAATTAGTTCCACAGTTTTTTCAAGAAAATTGAAAATGGAAGTGGTGGAGCCATTTTAGAAAAATAAGATTTTGTAAAATTGCTAGAAAAAAATTGCATGCTGTTATGGGGAAAATGACCAAAACTACTAAGGACCAAGTTAAAAAAAAGTCCCTTCAGCCTTTTAGGCTGTAGCCGAACTGTTAGATGGGCAGACTTGTGAAATTCACTTTTTTCGTCTTCTTGTCACAATAATAAGTTCAATCCAAATCTCGAGTTCGAATTCTTTTATGAATGTATAATTCGCCATGATATAGTATTTATATAAAGTTTATACTAATCGCTAGTAAAAAGGAAATAAAACAATGAGAACTCACTTAAATTTTTTTTTCATTCGTTGAAAACCTTCAAGAAGACACTAATTGGTACTCCGAGTGGTGTTGGACTCTTCCCGCAGTAAAACCACCGTTGAATTAGGACCAATCTATGAAAGATCCATAAATGGTTTTTCTTTCTTAATTTATAAATCATTTAAGCTTTGCATCCAAAGTCATTCCATGGTATTTGGCAGTATTGAAAAAAGGTGCTGCTGTTCTGTTGATAAGAACTCGAACATTGTTTTTTTTTTGTAAAGTTTATATGCGTCTATTTTTTTAATTTTTTAAGCCATTTTTGAGTCCAATCACTTTGTCGACTGCATTTTGCAGTTTTTGTGTTGCATTCGTAACGGATTTATCTAGCACTAATATTGCAGCAAAGATGGCCATGATAGCGTTGATGTCCACTGGAATATTCATTGTATATAACAGATACAGGGTTGGTCCTAGAACACTTCCTTGTGGTACACCAGCTTCAATTTTCTTTATTTCCGAGTAATTTTGTCGTACTGTACTCTAAGTACTCAGTCGGTAAGGTAGGATTTCAATATTTCGTAGTACTGCCTGGGAAGGTCCCTATGCAGATTGTACTCAAGTCCAAAGTGCGAAACCTTGTCAAAGACTTGAGCAACATCTAAGAATATGGCCGTATAAACTTGTTTATCTTCAAGTACCTTTTCGACAACATCCGTAATCCGATGCACTTGCTCTATTGTGGAATGTTTATTTCTAAATCCAAACTTATGGCTTGGAAATAGTCTTCTTTCTTCTATCAATTACTAAGTCTTTTCAGGAACAGTTTTTTGAAAACGTTTGCCATGGTTGGTATAAGCAATATAGGTCTGTAAGATGTTACTTCAGTAGGTGGCTTGCCTTGTTTAGGCAATTGACTTCTGCAATTTTCCAATGATGTGACACATATCTTAGTTTAAGGCCTGCATTTATTATAAATTGGAGTTTTTTGAAATCTATTGAAGACATTCCTTTCAAAACCTGAGCAGATATTAGATTGGACTTTGGTGATTTTTTGTTAGACAACTTATATTGACACATGCTTCTTACTTCTTTGAGCGCGACAAAAGCAATTTCACACTCGTCGTTTCTATCAATAAGCTATAAGGGGTCTATAGCTGTATTTGCTGGGAATAGCTCAAAAGCATTCGCGAGATATTCAGCGAAGAGATGAGCGAGATATATATTTTTCTTGACAAATAAAATTTTCTTTGAACCAAAATCTTTAAGAAAAAAAGCATTAATTACGTAATTTTACTTCGTACGGAAGACAAGTTGGAAAACTAGTGACGAGTGAGTGAGTGAAAAAATTGTGCAATTTTAAGTTTTTTTTAGAGATTAGAGAATTGTTAGATCTACAACTCATTTATGTCCACTATTACACACTATAGCAAGCATCGTGTGCTTGTGACTTTTTAAGACCAGGTCGAAAAAAGGAAATGACTGTTTTTTTAAGTTCATCTTAGCCGAACAGTTTTGTAGAAATTTTTTTTATTTATGCGTAGTTCGAAATCTTTTTGGATTGGAATATTTACTAATTTGGAAAAGATCTGCAAAAGTTCTACCTCCCGTGTGGCAGAAACTCTTAGTACGTGACTGACCTATCATTTCTTGATTAAATAACTATTTTATTTAAAAAAAAACAAATAATAAACAACAAAAGTTGATACCTTTGAAGAATTTCACCACTGTTCGGCGGGCAATTCCAACATTTATATGAATTTCTATGATTCTTAAAAAAAATTATTCAATTTTTGTTTCTATTTAAAATTTTATTAGTTCCATTTCTATTGCCTATTCAGTTCTCTAAAAATTGCATCTTCCTGCTCTCCAACCTTGTTTTTGCCATTTTGGTTTTAAATTTATGTATAAAAGAACACATGAAAAGAAACCGAAAATACATTAACGAACATTTTTCTCGCTTTGACACTTAGGAAATGGAAATTTGGGTAAATATTTTTAGGTATAAAAATAGAAGGGAAGGATAAAAGAGAATCTCGATTAGCAGCCACATAGAAAACCAACCTCTAACACCCTTGACGTTAAGCCTCTGTTATAAAAACAGAGGAACGTTCTTATAATTCTATAATTCTCCAACCCCATTTTAACTATACACTGCCGTGTTAAAATTATTCCCCAAGGACTGGTTGTTTTGTCACTTTATATGTCAGCATTATCACACCATTTCCAAAAATTATAAATGTGCGATAAAGTTGCCAGATAAACCAAACCACCCACTTTGAAGAAATCAACCCGAGGTAGATACACAGTATACGATTGTACACACACCCAGACATTATACCTATTTGTATATACTTAGCTACAGACTACTTATAATCCATTTTACTTTCAAGCTCCTCCATTTAAATGCGAGGGTGATAATAATCCTAACAGCTTGAGAGCGATGTCAGAGAAACAGCAAAAAAACACCGTCCCGGGTCTCATCACATAGCCATAAAAAGTCCGCCGCTTATGAATACATTATCCATCCATTCGAGCTTCTATATGTGATGATGCTGTGTAGCTCTTTCTGAGGAGTGAATAGCAGCACATCACAACAACACACCCCTCCAGTTAGTCGACAGAAAATTAAAACGAAATCAACTTGCTTACCTTCCACTTAAAATGTTTACTCGTCTAATTGCAGGAGGGTGTGCAAATTGTCGGGGTTGCTCCCCGCCTGGTTTGTCTCTGGAATAAAACACATCCACTACACTCATTAAAACAAAAAAAAAAGTAACCGGGACTCAAACTCGTAATAGAGATGAAAACGCCCGAAATCCGAATAGACCGGGCGGTTAGCTTGCGCACGAACCACAGCGGGGGTTGATGCGCCATTTTGACGTTTTTATGTACAATATTCACCTTCGAAAATGCACTACACTTCTATTTTGGTTGTGATACCTCTATACAACAACTCGTACATGATGGGATTCCTTTTTTGCAGACTTAAAAAATCCTGTCTAAAGGTACATTGAGAGTACACCGATGGCAAACAAAAAATATTTTAAATGCAAACACTTTTGGTACTAATATCACAGGAACTTTGGGGAATCTCCTCTTGGCAGTGCCGGATTAGGCTCAAACAAACTGTGATACGCGCAAGTGTGACTGAAGTCTAAAAAAAATTGGAACAAAATGGTTGAAAAAATAGCAATTTTTTTGTCTTTTAAATGAGAAAAATGCTATTTTCGTTTTCAATTTCTCTAGTAGGTATTAGTTTTGTGCGATAAAAAAATTGGAGGTTTTAATCAAACTTAGAATTTTCGAAACTTTCTCCTTTCGTAATTTTGTTTTTCGAAACTTTTACTTTCGAATCTTTATCTCTTTGAAACTTTGTAATTTCGAAACTTTTCCTTTTCGAAACTTTATCCTTCGAAACTTTGCTTTTCGAAACTTTGGCTTTCTGCGGATTTTCTCAAACTGTATGCACGTTTTACGTTAATCCGTGCGCCAAGACGCCCTTACATCTGTGTGCTTGAGAGGGTCAGTGCATTTGTACATCTGTACTCTGTACGTCCACTAAATGGGTTGACCGATCTGCTTCAAACTTTGTACAGAGCATTTCTACTATATCTGCCTAGTGGAAACATTTATTATTTTTTTTAGAAAATCAGCTAGAACGAGAAACTTCCTGCTTTCCAGTCGTGCAGCCTTCTTCCACTAGTATACCTTTCTAACAAAATTCACTTTCTAAATTTAAATTTATTTGTACCAAATGTTAAATAAAAGGCCCCACAAGATATGCATTGTCTTAAGGCCCAATCATGACTTAGTCCAGTCATCACTCCAGGTTTCTTTTTTATTTTTGTGATAGCACAGGAATGGAATTGCCAAAAGAGAGCTTTTAAAACTTAACTTTGTACAACTTTTGTATGCAGATAAGCAATTGCGCAAAGGGGAGTATGAGGGTTGACGAGCGTTTTTAATATCAGGAAAATGTATGCAAATTAAGTTCTTTTTGAATATTTAAAAAGCGTGTATACCCCCAACGGTGCTATTTAGAAAAAGAGGAAGCTTATTTAGTCGTATATACCTAAACCTAACTTTATATTTGTCTATGTACAGATTGTTTATGGAGATCTAAAAAGGTATCTACTTACGTACTCCTATACATACCTACGGGTGTATGTATATGAAAAAAACAAAATAACAAATTTTATGCTTGTCATGAGGGGCGAAAAAGTTTTGGGGTTTTTGTTTTTAAAATTTAAAAAAAAAAAAACTTTCTTAAAAGGTTTCCTTCTCCAAGCGTGTAAAACGCAAATTGATCATTTATGTATTTTGAAAAGATGTTTTTTAAAAGGATAAAGTGAAAGAAAAATTGAAGTTTCGTGAATATTTTTTCAAATAAATGTGTCTTAGAGGAGAAATTCAAAGATTAATACTTGAATGGTTAGGTCATTTTACTTTATTGAGATATAATAAAAAGGTTCTAAAGAATTTAAAAAAAAATGTTTTAACAAAAAACAACAAATAACCAAATAAAGTTGAATATTTAGATTTTTTACTAATCATCAGAGTTATATAAAAAAATGAAATTGAGATAGAATACGGCAAGGATGCAATTTAGGTTCGCTTCTTTTTTATTTTTCTGTGATGACTTAGGACATAAAGTTTGTGAATACTTAAAGGTGAAATAATTTAGAATTTGCCTTCAAAATGACTTCCCTCTCTTCAACAGACATTAAGTCTAGATAACTGTTCTGAACTCTATAGAGTTCTTCCTGTGAGGACAAAGTACCAGCTTACCTCGTGCAAATTGGCAATCTACTATACAAATCTGTACAAAACTTAGTAAAGACAAAAAATGAGATCTCTTCAATCTCAGAACAAAAATTGCAAAAACCGATCCAGGTGAAAGTTTATTTTAAAGCTGTGAGTCTACAATTTTATTTATTTATTTTATACTGCAAAAGGCGCAGGAAAGTTATGTAAAATGTCCGCACTCTTCCGAGTTTTTTTTAAGGGCCAAATTAAACGTGGACAGACCCCGGCTCTGAGCGGTTAAACTAACTTCTAAGCACTAATTTCCTAGAATGAGTTAATGTCACATCAACGTTTAAGGATAGAGATAAGATCAAACAGTGAAATACCAATTTATTGGAAACCAAAATGGAGACGATGAATATAAAAATATACTTATATATAAAATTTATGAAGAATTTTTGTTTTTTTTTTATTTGTTTTTGTATCGCAACTTAAGTTGCTTTCTTTAATGACATCCCCTAACAAAACAGAAATAGAAAACGTCACCATAACCAAAAAAACGTTCACTATCCAAAAGTTTCAATCAAGTTTCTAAGGAGTGGAAGTTTGCAAAAATCGAAAGAAAATTCAGTGGTTATTGGTATTAAAAAATAGATTTACTACCGCGATTGGCTTTGGTTTGTCCGAGGCTTAAAGTTGCTTCATGATGTGAGCAATTGGGAGCAACTTAAAGTTGATCGCAACTTAGTTGTCTAGAGCAGCTGTTCCCAAACTTAGGTTCCGCGAGACATTCTCCAGGATTCCGCGCAATTCTAGAAGTAAAAATAAATTTTTTTAGTAGTAATTTCAATTTCAAGTAATGACTGGTGACAATTCTTATTTTTTTTATATAATGTGAAAACATTGCGCCAGAAAGTAAAACAGCCAGTCATTGCAGTTTGCAACGTTAAACACTTTTTGAAAGAAAACTGATTTGATAAAAGTTCTTGATTTACTTATGACGAAAAAGATATTTTTAAAACAGCAACGTTGCGTATTTTTAAGTTTTATACAAATTTTGCCGAGTTTGTTTTTAATTCTGTTTGATTGAACGAATTTCGGGTATAAGCTTTTCAGCATATGCGAATACAAACTTTTCGAATTCAACTTTATTGATTTTACTTAATGGTAAAAAAAACATAATTCTAAAATGTGCTGTCTTTAATTTTTACTATCGTTTAGTATAGGGGTCGGGGAATATATTTGAGTCTTTTCAGGGTTCCAACTTATAATAAGTTTTGGAATCACTGGTCTAGAGAGTGCCAAGCCTTGGACCTGGTGTATTACGAAAAAAGTACACCATTGGTATTTAATTGGTCAAAACAGATCAACTAGTTTAAGAAATTTGTCGGCAATAGAAAATTTTGAATCAAGGAATAAATCTTAAAAATATCGTGTGCGAATTTCGGCCTTTCATTTGTGGGATATTTGTAAAAAAAATCCCAGAAACCAAAATCTCGAATAAAAGAAGTGTCGCTTTTGTTAAATCTCGCATTTATTCTCGACGCCTTAATAATATGGATCGATTTTATTAAAACGCATTTTTGCATTTTTTAAGAACGAAAAATAACGGTACCTTGTTTCTGATTTTCCTCTTAAACGGCTCCACAACTTTTCTTAAAAAAAAAATCAATACATTTTGTTTAGAAAAGTCTACTTTTGGATAGGAAACCATTTTTCTATAAACTGTTATTAATGGTATCTGACATCAATACCAAAACATTTAGGCCTGGGGCCTGTTTTTCCAAACGCTTTTAACTTTGCAAAAAAATTATTTCCTGCATAGTAAATATGCGAGGTGCTTCAAAAAATTTGGAAAGTGGAAAGACTTCTCACTTCTCAATTTTTCAGAGTATTTTTGAAAAGTGAAAAGTAAAAGTGTTTCACTAATTTAAGAAAGAACTTTGCGTTTGAATTCGTAATTTGCAAAGTGAAACTTAGATTGTAGGTATCAATTTAAATTAATTATTTATGGAAAAAAAATCACTTACACTTTGACAAAAATTAAGCTGTAAATTAAATATGTTTTGAAAAAATAATAAAAAGTCTTGAAGGTTGTAAGAAATAAAAAATAAATTATTGACAATTCCTCAAAATTCTTGCATCATGTACGCTGCCTGGCCATCTTACGTAAGCATAGAAAACAGACCTGAGTGGCAAACCACATTTAAAACATGGTTTCCATGCCTGTTGACAACATATTTTTCAATCCGGGAGGTTACCATAAGATTTAAAAAACTACTGGTCGGACAAGCTTTATATGGTGGCAAAGGTCAAAAACAAGCACTTTTAAGGATGCATTTTTGGCTAAGTTTATCTATCTACATATTATAAAAGCAGCTTCTATGAATGGGGTATCATATGATATAAAATATATATATGTCCTCTACACCCTCGATTCCCAAACTGTGTTCCGCGGAACCGTGAACCAATCTTAAGGGTTCCGCAAAATGCTTGAAGTAAAACTAAAAAATTATTTTTTAAGTAAATATGAAGTTTCAAAAAAAAAACTTACAAGGGACTTTTGCTGAAAATTCCTAGTTTCTTTTTTTGTATAACTGAAATACATTACGGAAGTTATAGCAGCCATTGCAATTATTAGAATTTATATGCACTTGTTCTTGATGTTCAATATTTTTCATTTAGGAATTTTTGCAACGAAACATGCTAGAGCTCAGAACTGATATTCACGAAGATCATGGCAATATTACTTTCCAGGTACTAGTTTTGACATTGAATGTGTACAAAATCCATTTATAATAAAAATTCAAACTTGATTTTGAAATGTCTTGCGTAGCTGCGAATTGCGAAAGGTTGTGAATTTTGACATTTCTTTCACTTCAGTGTTCGTCAATAGACCCCAACTGTCATAAAAAAGAAACCAATAAAATGGGCGTAAAAAAATTTAATGTGAAATTCGAGCCAATTTTTCATTTGCGGATTTGTGGAAAGCGTCCTGATGTGGATTGTGAATACGTGTTTGACAGTTTGCAGAGAATATCTCGTTGTTCCATAGAAAACATAAAAAAGGTGTGTTTAATGAATCTGTTCCAAAAATAAAATCACAGAAGGGATCAGAAAACTACAGAATTGTGTGTTCTATGAGTAAAAACTTTGCCCCACACTGATCTACATTCTGTCACTGTCATATTTCCTGCATCTGCTTTTGTTGTGGAGCAAGTGAATGAGAAATGTCAAAGTACTAGCTGACTTCTTTGTTTAGTATAATAATAAGCTATAATTAATCACAGAATTTTCTTTTTTTAATATTTTTGAATTAAACATTAAGAAAAAACATAAAAGAATTTAAAAAGTGTGAAGTGATACTTAATTCGAAATGAAAATTAATGGAAAAAATAACATTTCAATTATTTTTAAATTTAAAAGTTTCAAAGTTAATATGCAACAGCCAATCCCGTCAACACAAAGCTGCACGTTTCTGCTCTTTTTTGTTTTCACAGCTTCCCCACACTTATGCTGTTCTGATCTAGTTTTTCTCCATTAAACACAGCTTTAGGGTAGATTTAATAATTTAAACTGAATTAAGGTCGTGTTTAAAAATTAAAACAAGAGTTTGTTGATATTTGCGCTTGGAATTATATAAGCAAGTTTATTCGCATTCACAGTTCGCAGCTTATATAGAAGGCACTTAAGTGATTTTGTTTGGGGATCCACAGCTCAAAAAGTTTGGGAACCGCTGCTCTACACGATAGGTACCAATGGTCGGACATACTTTTTATATTATTGCCACAAGTTGAACCACTTTTATTAAACTAGGGAATTTGTTAATACTTTAATAAGAAAAAATGAGGTGAATGCCACGTTCTTTAGTATGATTTTGCTCAGTTTTCCCTAATATAAAACAAAATGTAAAAAAACGGTCAAACTGTTTGTCTGTTGAGTCTGACTGATCATTGGCATCGTACAGTCTTAGCTTTCATTTGATACCCAATTCATGGAAGCTACTTTGTGCTACTTTGTGTAGCAAACTCGAAATACACTGCAGACGGCTGATTTGCTTGTTCTGGTGAATAGATGCAAAGCAAATACTTTTCAAATCAACAAAACTTTTCACTTGGCAAAAAAGAATTTTTCACTTTGCAAATTTGCGTTTGGTGAAACAGAATTTGCAATGTAAAAGTGAAACGTTGCAAAGTGAAAAGTGAAAAGTGTTTGGTGAAACGGGCCGCTGGCTGGTAGCAAATTCTTTAGCTTCAGCAGCTTTATAGAGATTATTTTTTCGGAAAATTCAAATATCTGCTATGACATCTTTCTAATTCCTGGATTGAATGCTTTTTATTACCCTTTTTTCGTGTGCCTTTGTGTTCCTTTCACATCTTTTGCTAGCAGAGCTAACGGGTATATTTGGTCCTTCAGTGCCACACGTTTTGTATGCCTCTTGTTTAGCTATAAGGATTAACTGTCAAACCAAGGGTTTCCTAATCTGATGCTTTTTTAAAAGTGTTGCTATTCAGGTTAGCAGTACCTGATGCTGCCACTATAAGACTTCTGAAGAGGTTATTAAAGACCCGACAGCTGGCATGAATTTTCTCTGCATTCACCTTCCTTGCAACCCCTTATTCCTTTTCAAGAAATACGTGTCACTATGTCTATTATCTAATCTATGATCTCCGACGGCAATGGTGATATCTTGGAACACTAGCTTCTATATTTCACGATTTTTTTACTATAAACTTAAACCTGAAAATTTCTGATTGAAGTGGACGCGGTCCACTTCCAATTTTAGTAACAGAATTCTTAGGTGTGTTCTAGATCTATGCTCAAACTAAAAACTTAAATAAACGTTTTTTTTTCTACACGAAGTTAAGCGAGTTCTATTCTCCAAAAGAACAATAAATCAATCCTAAACAATAAGAGTGACTTATATAAATGTCAAAAATTTTATATGTGTCTTAATCAAAGAATTAATTTTATTTTGAATTTATGGAAAAATTATGATTTTTTTATTTACCACTCAAGTCGTCATTCAGAGACAGCAGAAACGTAGGTGGTATCGTCGTGAGCGTCGTCGTCACCGTCGTCTGAATGGCGACCAACATGGCCTCAACAAAAATGTCGATCGCATGCAATATTCTTGTGATCCTCAGAACGCAGAACGCGTTACCACGGCAATTTAGATAAGAGCAACACATGAATTTTAACACCTCCAGCTTTCTATGGCACATGGGGAATTTATGCCTTCTGTTAAGCAAAACATTGGAAATGAATTTACAGGCGATGGATGGATGGATCGATGGACAAAGGCCAAGCAACCAACAATGGCCACGCCACGTTACATGGACGCTCTGGTTCTGGCAATTGCTCTGGCTCTGATGGCTGGGACGCGCGACCAGTACCATGGCCAATCTATCCACCCAGCTTTAAGATGTTTTTGTGTTTGGTGTTTCGAATTCTTACGAGGTGAAGATGTATTATGGAAATTATTTCACACACATGCAAAAGCTAAAGGATTCCTCTGATGCATACCACAACCAAACCAGGCTTAGAGTTTCGTTTTCTTTTTTTTTTAACACTGAAGCCTATCACGTTTTATTTGTTTATTTTGTTCTTAAAATTGGTACAGCAAATTTGTTATCTTAATTTTTGCAGCATTTCTTGATTCATCGTTTTAGATTGGTGGCAGGGTTTTTTTCTGTTCTGCTGATGTCTGATATATGTAATATGTGTTTTGTGGCCCACGTGGGCCTTAGTTTAAATGGAGCTTAAGAAAACCATAAGAATGGCCAGTCAAACTTGTTCATGGATTTAAAAAAGAATATGTTTTTGTTTTTTTATGGGGAAGGGGTTAGCTCATTGGTATTTCTTTTTTTATTGGAATTTATCCATTCGCCATGATCATTTTACTATTTTTTGGCAAGCATTTTACAGAATAAAAAGTGAGTGAAGGGTAGTGACTTTTGATGAAATCTTTTTAATATATCTATTTTTTATTTGTGTGAGAACAAAAAAGTATTGCAGAAGATATGGTCCATTTACAAGAAAATTTTTTATTTGCGATATTTCTCATTTTCCATCCTGCAAAAAAAATATGAACGATTAAGAATTCTTTGTTGCTAATTTTTTTAGAATATTTAAATTTTTTTTAATAAAAGCTTATTTGTTGATTGGACATACATTGGTGGCGCATTGTTGAATAACAATAACAAACTACAACAAATACATTTTTGTAATCAAAATCTCTAGCGAGATTTTAATTTGCGAGATTTTGATTTAAAAAAAAAAGGAAGTTTTTGCAATGAAATCAAAATTTGCGAGATTTTGATTTAGGTGTAGGTTTAAGTTTGCAGAAAAGCGAGATTTTGTAGTTGTGAGATTTCGGCATGCGAAATTTTGAATGTGAGATTTTAATTTGCGAAATTTCGTACCCAAACAGCTGGCTAAATTTTTGTTTAACTCACTAAAAAGGATCCCAAACGTAATGACACAGATTTATTGCAAATGATTTTAGGACTCTAAATTTTGAAACGTCAAAATCGTACCTGACCCCTTTTTTTTAGTTGTAGGCATAAATATGTTTTTATACTACCCCTAATCTCGTAAAGGCTCTATCTACAAAATTTCCGATTTTGAGTTTTTTTTTTTTGTAAATTTGGAGCTATGGAATTGTCTCTAATTTCTTCGTATATAATTCTTGACGCTAGATCTTCAAATAAGACAGATAATGGTAATATCTAAAATCCCTAACTACAAATCATATGCAATAAAATTAAAAAAAAACACATATAGGGCCTTTTGTAAAATGGTGCATACAGAAAACAGATCAACTATTTTGTTTTAAAAATCCCTAAGGTAATTGCGGGAGAACTGCCGCGTCGGGATGGATGCTGAACTCAGTCAAATTCATATATCCAATAGTCCACGCAAAAATTTTGTTTTTGTTTTTTGATCGTTAGATACCCAAACAAAAACGCAGGCAAGAAAAATTGGTTACTTCGAATGTGTAACGGGTGTGTACGGTTTGTTTTACGCGCTTCTTCTGACTAAGCAAATTATTCAGTCTGCTGCAATTTGACGAAGCGGGAACAAATTTTAGCGTTTTCTTTTCAGGTGTTAGTATTTTGTAAGGTTTAATAGGGCTATGACTTATGATAATGGCAGCTGGTGAGATTTTTTTTTTCATTTAGTAGTGCGGCATCTCTCCCTCACTACAGGGGTAAATGCCGCAGTTTTTTTTTTGTTTTTTTTGAGAAGATGCCGCATTTGGATTTGTACTAATATTCGTGCTTAGGAAATAATATTAAACTAATAATCGTGCCGAATCTTGGTAAAATTATTTTTCAACGAAAAAATGAAAAGATTGGTGTAAGTTCAGAGTAAAAATGTAGTAAATGGTTCCGTTAAACTTGTATATGCTACAAAAAACTCGATTACACCCTCTTTACAAACGCTGAATGTGATGAGGAACGCAGATAACATATCGTCGGCTTAGAGTGTAAAGCAGCTAACTGACATTTTGCATTTTTTACAAACAAATATTTTAAACAAAGTGTTCGCATTATTTGAATAAAACCAAAATTACATCAAATATTTTTCAACACTTGTTATTGCCAAATTCAGTGAAATTTAAAAGATTTGATAAATTTTTTTAAGCCGACTATATTCTACATTTAACTACAAAACTGAAAACTGTTTGTTTTTGATAGAATATAAATGCATTGATATTTTTATTTAAATATTATAGTCTATTTAATTATGATAAAATGTTTGTATTGACTTTTGAAAAACCGCGGCATCTCTCCTGTAACTACCCTATGTGGCAGTCAGGGTTCTTTATAATTTTTTCAGAGTCGTTTCTGTTTTATAAATAACAATAGCAAATTTTACAGAAATAAGTAGTTTTGCTTTTTATGTGCTTATGTTTGTTTTTCATTTTTATATTTTTAAAATAAGAAATACAAACAGTTTGCAAATTGGTGTAGGGATTTTTCAAAATAATTTTTGAAATACAAAAAGCCCTACCTGCGCCCTATTTTATAAGAACTCACAAATTTTTCATGTTAAGTAAATGTAAAAATAACGCATACCTACATTAAGTTTTAAAACTAGTATTTTTTGGAATTTTTTACGTTTTATATTCAGGTTGCGGTTAAAGATTTAGTGTTTTCCTGTATGACTCAGAAGTATAAAAATAGTAGTAAGGACCTTAACGAGATTATGGGCAGTATAAGCGTAAAATATTTTGACGTGTGGCTGGGAAAAAAAAAAGTTAAAAATCAACGAAAGATGACACTATTATGTTCTCTATCTTTTAAGAAAGCTATTTTTTTATCTCGAATTGTATTTTAAGATAAAGTCAATTAATAGAATATTTTTGTGAGAAACTTAATTTCAAAGTCAAAATTTCTGTTTTGCTATTTAATTTTTTTTAATTTTATATAAATAGGATGAAATTTTCCTCCCAAAATTCAATGCACTAATGAATTTTTAGTCGAATGCAAAAAATTACATGGCAGTTAGTCCCTTATTGTCTTATATTCAAGAAAAAATGTATCTTTTCTCAAGAAAAGAAAAAAATTGTTTTCGTGTTTTTCTTAACAGTCCAGTCATTATACATCAGACATTGTGTCAGATCCGTTAGATGTGATATTTTTAGTATTATTTTTTTTTTTTTTTTTTATGACATTGGCGTTATAATTAACCCAAAAGTTTAAGATCTTTAAGATCGATGCAACATAAGTAAAAATCAAAAACAACCCAAATTTTTTAAGATTTTGAATTTTAAAACCGATTGTGCAAAAACCATGGATCAAAAGAGCTTTATTTAAAAAAAATGGCTTTGTGTATTTCAGATTTCACTTCAGATGGTAACCTTAATTTTGAATAGTAATAAGTCTATGCTTAGTCAATTTTTGTATTAAATTGACCCTCACACACCTGAACGGGGGAGTCGAGAAATCATTTGCAACAAATCGCCATCATTATTTTTAAGACCCATCGTATTAAAACCTCCCGCGTCTTTAAGACCATCATCGGTTTTGTACATAGTCAACAACTTATTGTTTAAGCAAAAGTATGTAACTTGGAAAATTTTCGTTAAAAAAAAATCACTAAATTACTTTCAGTTAAAGCTACCTTTGAATGCAATGCCATTTTCAAAAAACCGGTCATCAATGGTTCACACCTTACAAACAATCTTTTTTTGATATTCGATTTTCTTTGAAAACTTTATGACTGATTTTAACAAAAATTGTGTAGAGTTTTCTAAAAACTATAAAGTTTTGTTTATCAACCCAGATTTTCTTAATTAAGTTTCTTGGGATTTTTAGGAAATCTTTCAAAATTTTTTTCAAAACCTAAAACATATCTATTCATATTTCGATTTTGTTGACGGTACTTTCCGTATAAATATTTTATTTTTCATTTATTTCGTAAATCAAAACACTCCACTTTCTTACTTCAAAATAATTTATTATTCACCTTTCAACTATACTGAAATTAAATCACCAACTTTACTTTTCACTTTTATTACAACCAACTTTAAACTGCCACAGCCGTTCAAACATATCTTTAAATCCATCACACAAAGTTTTCGATGGGGGAAATTTCCCATAAATTTTCCTTTCCAAAGCTTTTATTTTAATAGCTAGAACTAAAAGTTCTAAAGCTCACCAATGTTCTCTGTAGGTTGGTTTGTATCATTTATAATCCGGAAGATGGAGCTTCTTCATTATCGAGAGTCGTTATAGTTCATTCGAGAGTCGTACAAAATGTGAGAATCGTTACAATATTAAAAGGCGTTAAAGAAAATCTTTTTTTTTTAAACGGCTACTACGATTTTGATAAAATTTTTTTATTATTACATATTAAATTATAAAAAACTAACACTGGGCAAATATCAATAGAAAATTAAAGGATTTTTTTTATTTGAATTTGCTCATATATTGGCTGAACGAACTTAAATTATTTTCTTATGTATACGAATTTTAAATATGTATTTTGAAGTAATATTGCATATCAGAATTTTTCAAATTCCAAGTAATTATGTATACACGTGCATTTTATTTTTCCAAAATTAGAAAACAACTGGGTATTTAAAATTTAACTCAACAAATCTCAATTATTGTAAAAATATGGATACATTTTAGCTTCGTGTTCCTATCTATATTTCTTAGACCCCCAATTTGTTATTCTTGTTCTCTGTTTTGTAGCTACATACATATATACACTTTGATGTAAGTTCATACCATAATAGATACCAAGTTCGCCTCATGGTCAAGAACGTAAAATTTTCTTACTTGATGTTACCTCTTCGTGATATGCAGATATTTCATAGACATATAATATTCATATAAAAGCAACTGACCAAAGGTATTCAATGCAATGAACCTTTGACTGAAATACTAAAATTATCTACACAAGGTACGGTTCATACATATTTCGTTAATTTGCATATATACGATTTCAAACTTCCGATTTATAGCAAGGATAATAACTGCCGATATTTAGCCTCCGTTTATACAAAAATCCACACTCTCTTCCGGTTCTTAATAGCCATCAAATGCAAAAAGAACAGCCCTCTAGCATTTTAACCGCCCCTAAAATACAAACACAGGAAAACAGCAAATTATATACACATATTCTATTAGCTATGTTAGCATATCGGTCGAAAGAATAGGAGTTATAGTTATCAACGTACCGATTGAAGTTCTTTAGGTCAAAAGGAAATAGTTTCGAAAAAGACGTTACGTGTTGGTTATCTTTAAAAAATTCTAACGTGGTATTTAGGATGTACCCTTTGCTTTGCTTTTTGTGGTATAGAATTGAAGATATACATATAATGTGTAGTGTCTGAAGTGGATTTAGATTTGTCTTCCAAAAATAGGTTTTGAAATATGAAGAAATACCTTTAATACAAAATATCTAGTTTCAAAGAATATCTTTACTGAGAACAAACACATTAAACCATGATCATTTTCGTTTTATTTGTGGCAATTTTTAGTTTTTCGTTCGATGTTTTCTATGTTTTTTTGTATGTCAAACTGGCAAAGCCACCCCACGAAAAGCAGTAAGCATTTCTTATACTAAAGTTTATGAATTAATATAGGTCTGATAATTTTGAATTTGGCATGCAATGTTTTTTGTCATTTTTTGGTCCATTGCTAACTTTGTCAAACTTACAAAGCAACACCTTAAAAAGAGGTGAAAATACTTCTACTGAATGTTTTATGGCTCTATAACTTGCGATTAATCTGTCGTAAAATTTTCCGTGACAAAATTGATTTGATCAAACTTTCTATGTTTTTCTGGGTCTTGATATCAAGTAAGCAAAAAACCCAACAAAACATAGAAAAATATTGCATGACAAATTCCAAATTATCACAACTACATAATTACCAACTAATAAAAGCCCAAGTATAGAAAGCCCAAAAAAAACATAGAATACATTGCATGAGTAAATTGAATTTGTCACAACTAATAAACGGTAAATTAATAAGACAAGCACCATTAAGTATACAAAGTTTTTACCACTTTTCCAGATATATCTCAAATATACAGAGCACAAAAAAACATAGAAAACATCGAATGATATACTGTCAAAACTAACCAAGGGCTCACTAATGGCAAACTACCCACCTACTCATTTTTACATCCCTGAGAGTTGCTCTGCTAACTGGACGGACACTCATAGAAATTAAATTACTCAAAAAACATAGAAAACATTGCACGAACAAATTAATTTGTTAAAGCTAATTAACGGCAAATTATAGAGCCAATTGGGTAGAAGCACCTTTTAATATTTTTTTAAGTAGTGCTTTTGTTAACTTGATATCAAGCTAGCAAAGGGCCCTAAATACATAAAAAACATTGCACAACAAATTCAAAATTGTCGCAACTAATTTGAGGCAAATTATTAAATCAAAAACTATAAAGTATTAGAAGTTCTTTCTGCTTTTCGAAAGGTTGATCTTCTTGACTTGAAGTAAAAAAACATAGAAAATATTGAACTTAATATTCGAAATATTCGAAAATCGAATCAAATTATCCACCTACCCATATTTCGGTGCGTAAAAGCTGCTTTGCTAGCTTGACACTCATCGCTATTAAGTAAGATTCAACTCAAATACCTGCTGACAGAAATCAATTCTGTGATAACAATTTGGTTGTATTTTTTAAATTTCCTAAACTATTCAGTAAAAATGACAATTAGACAATATTTTGCTAAATGACACAACTCACAACGATGTTTTGATACATTTTCCAGATTATATGATTTTCTAAATAAACCCATTGGCTAAATTTGAAAAGGTTTCCCACACAAATTTCGACATCTTCATTTACTCGGCTCATATTATGACGAGTTAATAAGAATAAAAAATGTAATAGTTTATTAAATCTTACACACACAACTAACTAATCATCATTTCTCAGTCTCTGATTACTTTGATATTTCCTCTGTGATTGTCTTAACAACCATTGCTACCAACCGTTTTTAATACCCGCTTAAATTATCCGTGAACAAAAAAACTATCTTCACGAAAAAAACAGTTCAAGGCTTACGAAAAAATGAATGGAGTGCGATCTGTTTCCACCTAATTAGATTAAGATGATGTTGACCTGGACGTTGCGTTGAGATCGAGTGAGTCGCCTACACGCCTGCTTGGTGTCAATGTGACCTAATCGCTCAGCACACAATCCTTTTCCCCAATTAAAATTTTAATAGAATTATTTCCCTGTAGAGCCGGAAATGTTCACCGGTCTTAAGATGTGGCATTTGAACCAACAGCAAGCGAATTCAAATTTTTGAATGGGATAACTACACGAGTAGATTTTTTTTCTGAGATCGCCATGCATTGAATGGTCTTCGATACCAATCCGAGCCGACCAAAATCCATGATCCCATGTCCATTTCACAGTCGAAGAGACAAAAGGTTCCCCCTCCATATGATGTGTGAATCGGAATAGAAACATCAACTTAAGTCCCTTGTAGATGTTACCGTTGCGGGCATGATAATGTGGAGCAGTTAGATTCTGATATGGATTGACGGATTTTGTTTACCCCTTTCGGCTTAATAAAGCCCCATATCCATTGATCTCATGAATGGCTCACTGATTAATCAATATAATATAAGAACCAACACCTCTGATATTGAAAGCAATTTCGTGTTTTATGTTTCAATTAATTTAAATTAGTAAAATGCTAATGACTCGAGGATATTGTTCTGATGCTGGTGATGGCGATGGACGTTAGGTATATTAGAATTTATTGCCAGATAGTGGAGAATCAGAGTGCTCAAAATCTGATGCGCTTAGATAAGAGAAATTTTGGAATTTCTTTAAACGGTCCACAAGCAATTCATTTGTGGATCTTATAAAAGTAAAAGAAAATACGTGTATCTGTCAGACATCGATTGGCCATCGAGTTTCTATGGCAATAATAATAATAATAATAATAATAATAATAGAGATTATTTTGGTACCAGCATAGCCATAAGGCTTTGAGCCATCATATAGGTAGATGATTTGGCCTTTGGATATTTTCATTGACTTTCTTGTTATTTCCTAAAAGCTATCAGCATTGAAAAAAAAACCCTTTTGAGTTTTGCTATCGCATACTAACAATGATTAACCAGATAAGAGTTTCCAAGTTAATTTATACACCATGTCTTAAAAGGCTTAGATAACCTGCGTGTTCCAAATTATACAACCAATCCGACAAAATTCGTTTAGAGGAAAAGGTGATCATGGGTGAAATATTTGATAAATATTCTTTTTCCATTAATCCTATACACTTCTGAGTATCATGAGTGTCAAGCAAGAGGAACATTCACACATCGAAGAATGTATTTTGGTGGATAATTAAGTGTTAATTAGTCCTTTATTAGATGTGACAATTTCAATGTTTTCATTCAATGTTTTCTATATTTGTTTAGATATTTTGACAACTAAAGATCAAGAGAAGAAAAAATATTAAAATTTCTTATATAAAATAGTTTATTGCTTCATAATTACTGTTAATTAGGTGATAGTTTTTTGTCACACAGTTTTATTTTTGTTTTTATGTTTTTGCTGTTTAAATATCAGGCAAGCAAAGGAGAACAATAAATAAAGAAAACGATGAATGACCAAATTGAAATTGTCACAATGTATTAACGACTTATTAATGAAAAATTAAGAAGAAATAACCAATTCAAGAAAATTAAGAAGTATGCTCTTGTTTTTGAAAGACTGCATTGTCAACTTAATATCCAAATAAAAACCAAAATAGATGGTTTTGAAAAATGAAATGGAAATTATCATAAGAATTAGCTTTTAATTAATTGCAAATAATCCACCTATTGGTTGCTTTTCAGCAAGTAAATTAACTAAACTCAACGAAAAAGGTACAGTAACGAGTAATTAAGATACAAATAATATTTTTGTAATTTTTGCTTAAATCTACAAAAAAAATTTGCAACAGTACAAGTTTTTTTGATTGTAGTATATAACGGGTGATTTTTTAGCTGGTTTGGTTTTGGCAACACTGGTTTTGACAGCTGACGTGTGTTTAGTACCTTGTGTCACTGTCAAACAGCTTCAGTTTGGTTTGCAATTTAACCATGGATCGTCTTACAAATGAACAACGCTTGCAAATTATTGAATTTTACTATCAAAATTCGTGCTCGGTTCGAAATGTTCATCGCGCGCTGCTTCCATTTTATGGTCGGCATTCTCGACCTTCTGAGCAGTCTATTCGGAAGATTGTGACCAAATTTCGCACCAAATTTACTTTATTGGACATTAAACCACCAACACGTTTACGTACTGTGCGTAGTGAAGAAAATATTGCGGCCGTATCAGCTTATGTGACAGAAGACCGCGAAATGTCGACTCGGCGCCATTCCCAGCAGTTAGGCCTTTGTTACAGCACTACGTGGAAAATTTTGCGGAAGGATTTGGGCGTAAAGCCTTTTAAGATACAGCTGGTGCAAGAACTAAAACCAGCCGACCTACCACAATGCCGAATTTTTGGTGAATGGGCTCTTGGAAAGCTGGCCGAGGATCCGCTTTTTTATCGAAAAATTGTGTTCAGCGATGAGGCTCATTTTTGGTTGAATGGGTACGTAAATAAGCATAATTGCCGCATTTGGAGTGAAGATCAGCCAGAAGCATTGCAACAGCTACCAATGCATCCCGAAAAAGCCACTGTTTGGTGCGGTTTATGGGCCGGCGGCATTATTGGGCCATATTTCTTCAAAGATGATGCGAATCGCGGCGTTACTGTCAATGGTGAACGCTACCGAGCGATGATAACAAACTTTTTTTTGCCCGAAATGGAAGTTCTTGACTTGCATGATATGTGGTTTCAACAAGACGGTGCCACATGCCACACAGCACGCGAAACAATGGCGCAATTGCGAGGCGAGTTTGGTGAACAGTTAATTTCACGTTTCGGGCCGGTCAATTGGCCGCCTAGATCGTGCGATTTGACACCATTAGATTATTTTTTGTGGGGGTATGTCAAAGCTAATGTCTATAGGGACAAGCCCGCTTCGATTGACGCACTGGAAGCCAACATCCATGCATTCATTCGTGAGATACCGGCCGATATGTGTGAAAGAGTATGCCAAAATTGGACTCAGCGGATGGGCTACCTGAGACGCAGCCGCGGTCAACATTTGTATAAAATTATCTTTAAACATTAAATTGCAAGGTTCAAACTATCGATTCAAATAAATATTTCATTCATTTTTTCGAATTTTTTGTGTTCTTTTTTTTTAAGTTCTAAACCTCTTAAAAAATCACCCGTTATTTGTTTCTATATTTTTAATTTACAAATAAACTCGAAAATATCAACTGAAATTTCGCAATTGAAAATCACGCATATTAATCTCACAGTAACGTATTGCGGCTCTGGACCTTTGGCACCTCATACCTATATGGGAAATTTGATATTTGAGTGTGTCATCTAATTGGTCAAAAAAGGTCAACTAGTCATAGAAATTGGTCAGCCTTAGATAACTTGTAATAAAGGGCTTAAAGTTTCTCAAGTTTGCTCAAAGTCACGCGCGATTTCTGGCACCTCATTTATGGGAAATTTGCAAAAATTGTATACCATTTGAAGGATCTCTAGATCTATATAACAGGTCAGCTAGTTTTAGTATTTGTTCTGCCATAGTTTTTTTTTTAAATGAATTGTTAGGTTTCTGTCTAAGGTCATTGCGATTTTTGGCACCTCAATTATGGGAAATTTGCAAAAAATTAATACCACTTGAAAGGTCTTAAGATTTATATAAAAGGTCAGCTAGTTTCAGTAATTGGTCAGCTATAGATTCTATTTTACGATTTTTTAAGGTTTTTTTATCAAGGTCACGAATGGTTTTTGGCATAATGATAAAAATTCATAACAACAAATCTATGGCTGACCAATTAGTGAAAATAGCTAACCTTTTATAACCATGAAATGGCCTTTTAAATGGCATACTTCATTTTTTGGAATGACCCAATAAAAAGCAATATTTTGTAATTGCAAGATTATGAAAAGCCAGATTTTTTGTTTTACAATTTCAAACCCAAAACCATTTTAACATAAGCCTGTTCCTATTTAAATCTCAAAAATGGACTTCGTAGTTTTTATCAACCTTTTAGTTTCACACTTTCAACTAGGGCTGGTACTGACACTTTTGTCGTCTCGGTATCGTCAACATCGAAAAATTTCGTTTGGTCTTATTTAAAAAAATCTTGGGATCGGTATTGGTCTCGTCTGGTTTCAATTTAGTCTGAGTCGCAAACCAGAATTAAATGCACGACTTGGTTACATGTTCTTGATCTAGTAGTTGAACTCGCTTGGTATTTCTAAGATTTAAGACAAAAATCTTTATTATAAAAGCCAATTTTATTAACTGAAGTTTATTATGTTGACTTATAAATTCTTTAAACGCTTGTGGCAAAATGTCTAAGTAAAGTTCTGACTAGGAATTCGACACAAACATTTTGACGTGGGGTCATCACTAAAGAGAACCAAGTCTAAACATTTCATCCAAATTGTGGGCTTGAGCATAAGTTAGATGGGCGTGGCAGTGGGCAGTTTTAATTAAAATTATTGCCTAAACCTTCTCCCTGCTAAAGAAAAATGCTCTGAAAATGTCATCTTAATCATAAGAGCTTTTTCCGTGAAACCAATTACAAAAATTGATTATTTGTATTAAATTATTAATAATATTCAAATTTTCTGCCGATACCAAACGATACTACCGAGAATATCGGTAAATTTCGGTCCAAAAAATGTGGTATCGTCTCTGTATCGTTTTGGAGCTGGTATCGTCTCGGTAACTGCATACAATTTTCTTAAAAGGTTTATAAACACAACAAAACACTAAAGCCTTGGTCAATAACTAGTGAAAAAAAGCCTTTGTCTTTTTTTTATTTGGGAATGGAAACAATATGGAAAAGGGTAACCACGATAAGTACAGTATGCCTGTCCTCATCTGTGTGGCTGGTGGACATTAGTGCCTGCAGAAGGAGACCCTCCTGCTCTGAAAATACCACTCTACCAATATTTTTATTTTTACTTTATACTCGTCAAATTATCTATCTGAGTTCATGATTTGCAGCCAACTGATAATGGCCGTTGGTTGAATTTTGACAGCAAAATTATTTCGCACGCCAATTTTTGATAAATATTAGGGGTGTCGGAATTTTCTTTTATTTTTTAAATTCAAAATGGGTATCGTGGATCTTGAAAAGAATTTAGAAAGAAGTAATTTTTGTTTTGGGACATTTTCCATAGTTGAATTTTGAGACCTAGCGGCTGGTTTTTGCTTTTATAACATGCTGCTAAGAAAATAGAATAAGAAACTGCTCCTTAAAATGAAAACTTTTTACCTTAAATCTTAAGGAAAGCCCCCAAAAAATCAATCGATTTTCTAGCCGTTTGTGATTATTTTTTTTTTTTAATGGAATGCTCGAATCGGCCCGATAACTTTATGCAGCGCACTAAAATTGATAATCGGTCAATACAATTGAGTAACGAAATCCAAAAGAGAACATAATAAGTAATTCTGACCACATATCGACACAAATTTAAAAGATTTTTCGAACCATTTTTTCGAATTATAGTTTTTTTTACCTTAAAGCGGCCGCGGGGTCTCAAAATTCAATATTGGAAAATGTCCCGGACCAAAAATTACTTCTTTCTTAGTCCTTAACAAGATCCACGATACCCATTTTGAATATAAAAATAAAAAAAAATTCCGACACCCCTAAGAAATATTAATGAAATTCGGTGCATTTAATGATTTGGAGGCTCTGAATTTAGTGGTACTACCTACTTTTTCTCTAAAAAACCAAATGTCCAAAATGTCAAAATTTCAAATAAAGCATTGCCTTAATCAGGAACTTATGGTCAAGTTTAGTTTTTAGAAAAGTAAGTCTAAAATGTTGAGCAATGTTCCCTAGGAAATAGAATTAATTTTAGTCATGATCTTTTGAATTTATTTAATTGATAATTATTTTTAGACCTAATCTGACCGAATCTGAAATGATTTTGATAAATTCTGATAAGTTGAAAGTTTTGAATCGGATTTTGAAAGAAAATTGGAAAACAATATTTTTCCTGTGAATGAAATTTTAATTCAACTACTTAAAAGTTCAAAAAATTAAAAATAATCTTAAGTAATAGTTTTAATGTTGGGGCTATTTTTTCTGGTTGCACTATTCAAATCTGATGCAAGCTTATAATTCTACTAGTTGACAGTTGGAAAAAAGCCGTTAAACTGCCATTATTTATGGAATAATTTAATTAATAGACAGTAAAAAAAATCACAGGGAAAGCACTAACATTGGTTCTTATACCTTTTTTTTTTTTTTTTAATTTTTTGTTGTAGTGAGCTTAAAGCAAGCTGCATTCTACAATCAGAGGCTCATCATGAGTGCATGTGTTAGTGGTTAGTAGATTAAGTAAGCTAACACAAGCACATAAATAGATAAAAAAAAAAACATTAACAGAATTAAACAATTACAAAACATACAATATTAGAAACATAAAATAAAATATTTAAGAAAACAAAGTTAAGAATTCACGAGAGTGGAGCACTGGTGCGCAACAATGTTTTTAATCGAAATTTACTTAAGTTAAAATCAACAGAGGAAGCGTTTAAATTAAAAAGTCTGCACATACGATAATAGTTAGTTCTATGAAAAGGAACGTGAAAAAGTTCAAATCTTCGTAGATGGTAAGCTCCTCCGAGGAAGTTAATGCCTACACCTTGGGAACATTACTCTTTACTCAACAATTAAGACTTTTCTTGAAATTTCGTTTAAGTATATGAGAGTGTGCATTCAAGCACAAATTTTAAGATATTTCAAACATAAATTTCATTAAGTTCCTGGCCTGGACAAATCTTAATTTTACTTTTTACATTTTGAACCATGTTCTGATCTTAATTGTGAAGTCCCCGTTTGTTGCAGATGAAAATAGGCAGTAACTCAGTAACTTCAGCGTCCCCAAGGCATCAAGTGTACCAAGTTTCTTTAATAAGTATCATAGCATGTGAAATGATTTCTGTCGTTAAAATTCAACAAACGGACCACGGTGCACCCCCCTCCCCTGGAAGATGTGCTGGTGCCAATAATGGTTGAGTACACAATACACACATTAAAGGTAATATCTTCCGAGTTTTCATTTTCGTTCAAGTTCGCGCATGTGTCTCTTGCATCTCATAGACTCGTCAGTTCCTTGAGTGTGTACGGTGGTATGTTCAACACATTTTAAATTTTTGATTTCAGATTTCTGGATTTTCCAAACTTCTGATTGGCCAAAATTCAGAAATCTGAATATTCATTACTGAAATTGAGGCATTGAGTGCACCCACTTCAAATTTGACAAGGTCTCAAAGAATTTATTTGTTCATTATCTGACAACCGGTTTTTGAAAACATACGCAATTTAATACCTTTAATATGTGTACTGTGGGTTGAGTATACGAAATATTGTAGACAAAGAGTAAAGATTTTATGGTATAATACAGTTCATACACCACAAGCTCCCTTCTCCCGATACGTCATGCTTACTCTATGGAGAAAAAAGCATTTAAAAGAGACATTTAATAGTTTTTACCTTGTCAGGGTTGGCAGAAACTTAACCACAATGAAATTCTGAATCCAGAAACCCAAAGTCCCGAAAATCCCAAAAATTCTGAATCCCAGAATCCTGAAAACCCAAAATTCGGAAAATCCAAAAACCCAAAATCCAGAAAGACCAAAACCCCGAAACTATATAGTTGAAAAAAAAGGAGTAAATTATAAAAATATACAAAATAAAAATTGGTAACTACCATTAGGTACTGTGACTACTCAAATTAACTGTTAAGCTAAAGTCAAAAGCCGAAATCAATACATGATACGCTTTCGCACTTTTCAGCTATTCTTATGTAAAAATATTATATTTCAGCGATTGCGTATCGGTATCGGCAAAATACTGTGAATCTGGCCTCATTGAATTGAAATTAATTTGTTTTAAAAATCAATCACATATCAGAATTTAAACAGGAATTCTATGATTAAATTATTAAATCCTCTTCCAAATTTTAGCATGTTCTTTTTTATTCAATATTCTGAATTTAAAAATCGGCTGTTAAGGTTTGTTTTCGTTTTTTGCTAATTTTTTGACATATTATTTTCTCAAAATATTCGCACATTAAGTTTATATGTATATAAACTGAAGCATTGAACAAAGTAAAGAAGCAGATACTTAATTTTTATGTAAGTGCATTCCATCCACACTTTAAAATAAAACATAAATTAGAAACAAAGTGAGAAAGCATGAGACTGTTTTCAGTAAATGCAAATATATACATAATGTATGTGTCATCTAAAAGAAACATATTTAGGAAACGTCTCTAACGTTCCGACTTATTTTCGTTTTCTTTTTTGTCTCGTTATGTTTTACTTAATATTTGCGTAAAAGTAAATTTCCATCAAAAATCTTAAACTACTTTTCTTAACATCGAAATCCCGAAAGAGATTTCAATTTCGGGATTTTAGTATTTTGGTTTTTCAGGAATCTGGGTTTTTGGGATTCTGGGTTTTTGGGATTCTGGGTTTTCGGGATTCTGGGTTTTGGAAGTTCTAGGTTTTCGGCATTCTGAGTTTTCGGGATTTTGGGTTTTCTGGATCTTAAGCTTCAGGATTTTGGATTTTCGGGATTTTGGGTGTTCGGGATTTTGGCGTTCGGGATTCTGGCCCTAACCTGAGATCATGCATATTGAAGGATTAAATACCGTTTTTTTTTTAACGATCCTAAGGAATATTTTCCCTCTTATAAGACTCTATCAGATTCGTAGTTGATTAATTTGTGAGAGTAAAATGAACTCTGGTAGTCAGATTCTTATACAATAGTTATGAGCCACTAGAGGAAATGATTAATCTTATAACAAAAGTAAAAGATTGTATATGAAATTTGTTTTCTCTTTTTTTCGGATTCTGCTTGAAAAAAAATGGTCAGTGTTTCGAATTTCATGAATTTTTTGAAACAAGGTTAATAAATGTATATTAATAATTACTTTAAATAGGCAAACCAATTTTTTTGTTTTTAAATGTTACCAACATTTTAAATATAAAAAAATCAGTTTTTAAAAATACGATACTTGATACTCGATACTTTAAAAATGGGATACTTGTTTTTGAGCTCTAAGTATCTTACGAGTTGCTAATAACATTAAAAAGGACGATTTAAATGCTTTTTTTTCTATTTTTTCTTTTATTACGATTTCAAAAGTTCTTAAATTCCAAGCAACTTAAATATAAAAGCAAGTACGTGCGATCCAGTCGTGAATTTTATTTTTTCATTTTTCCTGCGCATGAATGGAGTAAATATGTAGGTATGTATTTAAATCCTATATGCAAACAAAAAATTTCTATTTTGTAATTTGTAGAGGTGTTCATTAAGTGATTTGTATTCCACTTTCAACTTATATATATTAAAAAGTTTTGAGTTGCATTTGCCAACTTTATATCATTTTTTTAAGAGCTAAGTTGAAAACAATTGGTAAAAACAAGTGTACACTTCAACTGATCATTGAAAATTTAACCTATTTTTGTTGGTACCTGCATAGCTTCTTTGATGATGAGAATGTGGGGCAGTTTGTGAAAGCTAATACAGTTAGAAAATTTAAAGAAAAAAAAAATAATCCCAAAACCAATGATTTGGACGGAGTCTTTTGAAAATTAAATTAAGATACACCTTAAGTTGTACCCTAAACTATTCACGAAACACTCATTTTGTCTAAACATCGTATTAAATTTAAATAAAAAAGAGTTAGCCGCTACAATTTTGTTCTTTAAACCGGTAAGGCGGTAATGTAATTCAACACCAAGCGAGCCTATACATTATCATCGACACATACTAATGAGTTTGGGATAAAATTCTGGAATTGAATCATCATTTCCATCGACTGATCAGATGCCGCGAGCGAAGACAACATGAAAAGGTGTCAATTGCAGTGTTTTCCAATCTGTGGAGCTTAAAACTTTGTCATTAGCCCAAAGAGAAACCAATTTGGAACTCCAAATTGAATTAATAACAAATTTTATGACTTTTTAATGCAAGTCCAAAACAATAAATCTATCCTGGACCCCAAATAAAGTATATACGCCCATCCTATATATAGATGCCCACATTTTTGGGCTGCGTAAGCTTTAAGGTGCGTGGCGTAAACCTTCCTGCTTGCTCGTTCGCCTTGGAGGTGTCGCTCCGACACCATCATCTGCATTCGTCGCACCGCGCTTCGTCGCTGTCGATCTCTGATGCTGACCATGGAGTGGGTTGACCACGTCTGCGTCATTTTTGGTCGTCCGTCGGCCGCTGTGCGACCTGCCAATGCGACAGGGGCGCAATGTTTTCTCTCCTTTTTTTTTTTGTTTGATCTGGAGCGAGATAAGGCGCTTGAGCAGAACACATAAAAAGGAAATTAACTTATCACAAACTACGATCAGTTATTTTATTTGATTGTCCACAAAACACGACCATTATCCGAGGGCAGCAGTTTTGGATCGTTTTTATTCAGCGTCTTTTTTGTTTGTCTCCTCGATTTTGATTCAATTTTTTTGTTGTCGATTGTGTTTTTATTGTTATTTGGGTCTGGACCAGCAGCGTCCAGGTGGTGATGGTGGTCTTTGGCTCATAAAAGAGTGCTCTGTTTATACAAGGTTCCTTTCCGACACAATGTCTGGTGTTTCAAAAGATGCGGTGGGTGATATTGAACTGATTAAAAGGTGGTGCGCTTCAGTCACTATACGCGCTCGTGCGCTCGGATGCATGGATTTGTTTCATTTTACCTGAGCTAGTTGTGTATACATTCTGACAAAACCGTGGAACAAATCAAAGACAAGATAGTATAAAATGTATTTTTGGAAGATAGGTATGCCAATGTGAATTAACACGAACTTGGCAACGTGCGTTGAACGTCAATTTTTTAATTTTTATGCACACATGTTAAAAGGTTGAAATATTTAAGCCTTAAAGTACCTCAACAATATACCACAAAGCATTAACACACAACATGTCAGATTAAAGTGGGAAGGGAAAAATCGGTTCTGGTACACACAAGTTTTTTTTTCTCATTTTTCTTATGAACTAAAAGAAACGTTTCCTGCCATACATTTTCTTAGAAATTCTGCTAATTTGAATTTTTCTCCAAAACGCCTCTAAATTTTCTTACTGACTGACTGGACTGAAAAAATATTATTTTTTCGCAAGAAAACCATAGCGCAAATGAAGCAAAACGCTTTGGTCGCCTTATATTGGACGATCGGCGAGTGAAAGTGAAAGAACGCGAGGATACTATAGGCTTGTCATACAACTAGGTAGTTTCCATTTTGCACAGATATTTGAACATGAAAAAGATTTCCGTAAGATAGGTAGGTGTCGCTTTCTATCGATAAACAAACAAAACCGTTTAAACATTTTAATGAAGTATTTGGCCATTTTCAACCGTTATCCAAGGGAGTTTTTTCGCCAATTTGTATGTGTGGATTGGCAAACACGGTTATGGTGAAATTTTTTGGAGATGCGGGAGGTGTCATCCATATTGATAACTTTGTAACGTTGGGTTAACTGCTCCGCCACGTAGAATAGGTATTTATTTTGTATTAAATACGTCTTACCTTATATGGGAACACTTTATGAGTGTCAAGTTAGCAAAGCAACTTTGACGAGTTAAAAAGGTGGATAATTTGCCGCTAATTTGTCGTTAATTAGTTGTGACAATTTCGAATTTTTCATTCTATACATAACATTTTATTACTTAATAATTTGATTTTAATTAGTCGTTAATTAGTTGTGAAAAAATCAATTTTCTCGTGCGATGTTTTTTATGTATGTTTCAATGAAACCCCATTTGACCCAGTGAAAGCATAATTAAGCAATAAATAATTCAATATAATCAATTTTAAAGCTTTTTTGGATGTTTCATTTGAATTTAATCTAAAACAAAAAACATAGAAAACATTTGACGACAATGATTAAATTGTCACATATAATCAATGAGCAATTAAAGAAAAATTAGTACTCAATTAAAATATTTTATAATATAGTAGGCTGTAAAACTTTTCTGGAGCTCTTTGTTTATTTTCATATAAATTTAGAAAATTAAATCAAAAACATAGAAAACATTGTATGAAAAATGGGTTTTGTTACAACTTCCTTATTAACTACTAATTAAAGGCAAATCATAATGTATAAAAAATGTTAGATCTGGAAGTTTTAGCCACTTTTCGAAAAAAAAACATAGAAAACATAGAATGACAAATTTGAAATTATCAAAACTTATTAACAACTAAGTAACCATGAATTATTAAGCCATAGATCATTCGGTTTTAACAGTTTTTACCACTTTTTGAGGTAGTGATATGTTAATTTGATGTGAAATTAACAAGGAATGAAAAAACATAGAAAGCATTGCATGACGGATTCAAAATTTTCACAGCTAATTCAAAACTTGTTAACAACAAATTATTAAGGTATAAACCATTCGATATTATGAGTTTTTACCCCTTTTTTAGCTGATACTTTGCTTACTTAATATTAAGCTATTAAAGAACCCAAAAAACAAAGGAAAACATAGCGCGACTAAATTTCATTTTTCATAACAAATTAAAGACTAACTAACGGCAAATTATTTAGCCATAAAACATTAAGTGTAAGATGTTTTAACCGCTTTTCGAGATTTGTCAAGTTAGCAAAGCACCCAAAAAAACATAGAAAACATTGAATGACAAATTCTAAATTGTCACAACTAATTAACGACAGATTATGCACCTATTAATTTCTCGATCCCTGAGAGTTGCTTTGCTAACTTAATGTCAAGTTAAAAAAGCACCCGAAAAAACATAGAAAATATTGAATGACAATAAATGACTCATAAACACTTTTCACCTCAGGTGTAACTGGAAGAGAGTTTAATGTTAAGTTTGTGCTCAAGGACTTTAATGCCAAAGTAAAAGACGACATCTCCAGCGTATAAGACTTTGCAGTACGGTAATAAGTAGCTCTAGTTTTCCAAGGATAAGGATCCACAATGCAACAGGATGCTACCCAGAAAGTGGAACCAACAACCAAACTGATCATGTGCTATAATCAACGCAAGGCAAGGAACGTATCCAATTTTTTAGACGAGCATTCATTTTGAGGGCTTACAATAGCTCTGAACATTTTCTTGTTGCGGAAGAAGTTAAAACTCAAATGTTTAACAAAATGAAAATGTGAGCTCCCCAAGATGACAAAATTTGACGTTGGATAGCATATTGCACCTGAAGTTGCCAATTTTTTTTGTTTTTGTTTTTGTTTTTTGCAAATGCAAATTACTTCACATAAATAAAAAAAGACTCAAAAAAATAACTTAAATCATTTTATTCTTAATGTTAATTGACTTATAAACTGGATAACTAAGTGAAATGGTTGCTTGAAATAGAATTAAATAAAATCAATCTGAAAATAACTTGTTTTATTTTCCAATTCATATCACATTTTTAACAACACAATCAAGCTAAGCTACATATGTTTGACAAGATAAGGTACATACCTTACCCCGCCCACCTATCGTTTTTATTTTATTTTGTATCAAGCCAAATATATATAAAATCAAAATAAATTAGTTTGTCGATCATTAAAGTTGCCGAGTTTCTGTCGCACCACAAACTTATAATTGAGTGCTAAATTATTCAGGTATCGAATCAAAAATTAGACTATGTTCGATTAACCCACGCCCAATGGCCAATGACATTGATTTCAATTAAAACTTTCAACTAATTTTTGTTAATGCTAAATTCTTAAATGTTTCCTTTCAATTTGTAATACCAAAATTAAAACCACAAATTTGTAAGTAAAATTCAAATTCATGCAATTCTCAAATTAAATTAGTTTTTGAATTTGAATAAGCTAAATTTAGAGGTAAAATTATATTTAACCCAGAATTACTACCTTATGTAGTAGGTATAAAATGTTTGGGTGTGATTTGTGCGACTATTTGTTTCGTATCTTAATGGGATGGGCTTTTGTTTATCGATCGTTTGGTGTTCAAATCAACAATGTTAAGCGATTAAGACAAATGATTTACTTTGAGTTTTATATAATGAAGCATGTTCAATGTGCAAAATGTTGAGTAATAAAATTAAATACTTATTGGATATAAATTCTTCTTATTTTATATCTTTTTGATCTAGATTTAAGACAAAAAATGTTTGTTAAATAATTTTGGTATTTTATGGTTATCTTTTAGATAAGGAATCAGATAGATAATCAAAAAACAATTTTTGGTAGATTAAATAGATAAAAAACAAATTTAAATTGATAAAATATTCTTTTTTTTTTTTCTTAGAAATAAACAAAGTAAAATATGATCAAATATTGTGTTGAGATACCCACCACAAGATCATTAAGATATTCTGACGAGGAAATTCTGTGTTCAAACATGATTTTTATTTTAGTAATGTTAATGGACTGATTTTACATGGATATATGAAGAGTAGGTATAAGAGTTCACCTTCACAATACACGATATTATGGAAAAAGATATTATAGAAGAAAGAAGAGTAGGTATGGTTTAGGTCTGTGTGAACCTTGAACTCACTATTTCTCAACTTAATTAAGCCAAGAGTCCATTATGGGCTCTTGGCTTATGAACGTTTGACCCTGCGCGCAAAATCGTCACCCTTTTCTTGTTCTTATTTGAATAAACGCTGGATAAAATAGCAAAAAGGGAAAAATATTGGTTTATTTTCATTGTATCATTTTTTTAATGAATCTGCATAATGTACAATCATTTCAAATAAAAAAAATATTCTGGGACTTGTTTTCTTTTAGAAAAAAACAAAAAACCCAAAAAAGCAACTCGGTCGTCTGTTTGCGTTGTGACAACCATTTCCTGTTTTATCCCTAATATTTTTTTTCTCTAAAATTCAAACAATTTATTGGAAACAATTATTGGTAGCACTAATCGTTCCTAAATTCTAAAATTGTAATTCTACAAAAAAGTGCCACTTTATGGCGTCATAAACTCAATGTTGAAATGTCAGAATGTAACACTTTGTAACAGTTTCCAGCACATCTCAGCAATATTAGGTATGTCTACCAAAAGGTGTGTTCCACAACGAGTTTAAAACAGTTTGAAACCGCTAGATTTAGTGCAAAACCGTTCCACAAGTGAAATTTTGTATTGGCCCGCACTCAATCTGGTAGTCTGAAACTGTTTGAAACTGTTTGAAAGAGTTTAGGGAACAGGGTTATTGTCAGAGACAAAGTGACAGCTAGCAATTTGGCTCTTTGACAGTTGCAATTACGAGGCAAACAAAATTTCTAAATATTTACACTCCGCTTCAACAGAATAGACTACAATTTTTAAAGGTACTTTGACCATTTTTTCTAAACATTATGCATTAATGTATCATTTGATTATGCTTAATGTTTGTTTGATTATGCTTAATGTTTGTTTCTTATGTTATAGGAAAAGAATACAGAAAGATTAATTCACAAAGCGCTGCTATTTTTTCTCCTATTCTCCTGAAATCATTTCATTTCCAATCCCCGGATTATGCAGTTTTTTCGTCAACTCAATAAGCACAAATATTGAAACTGTTAATAAATAAAGTAAATGGAAGGAGTTAAACAAATTTTTGAAATAGTTTTTACTATCTATAATTATTTTAGGAAAATGTACAATGTTTAAAAACATGGACAAACCACTTCTAAAATCTATGTGCTCATACAGTTGAAGTGAAGTGTATTTTTCTCAAAAAAAAAAAAAAAAAAATGGGTGTTACATAAATGTCATCAGAGCCAAAGTTCTTGATTTTGATGTTTAGAAATTAACAAGACAGAGATGTATTGCTGCTTGTTAAATGGCCCTTTAGTGAATATTTTTTAGCGCTCTCTCCAAAAACTTATTCGAAAACCTTTGAAGTACCTGAACCTTCAAGCTAATTCACTGACCCATCTTGTCGGTACTTCTTGGATCCTTACACGTACACATACTATATATAATTCTTTTTATCCTCAGGGATTTTATTTTTGTGGCACTTATTTTATAAAATTAATTTTGTAAGTCGTACGATGAAGATCATTACTTGTTTTAGTCCATTTTGTTGTCAAAACTTAGAAAAAAAACCGTTAATACATCAAATCCTTCTCTCTTCTTCAATCAAACGGGTCCGTTTTGGATTCGCAAATGTAGTTAACAACGTATGAGCGACATACTTATAGCGATACCAAAAAGTATTTAAAAAAAATGTCCTTATATAGAAAAAACTGAAACAGGCAATGATATCCACCCAGTGACTTACAAAACAAAACTAAAAACAAATAAGTGGAAACAAAATAAAATCACTGTAGTCGCAAAAAAAAATCGCATGCAAAATTCATATTTTTAAGGTTCCAAAAAGTACCGACGAAGTTGGGCCAGTCTGCAAACAGTTTGATTTCCCAATTTGGGTGTGTCTGGTGAAGAGAGAATTGTTCTCATTTTCGGACTTTAGAAAAGAGCAATGAGTAGTTGGTGAACAAGCCTGCCAGATTGAGCTATTTATCGGAAAGAAAGAAACAAATTCAGTATGACTGCCAAATCATAATTGAGCTATAGCACAAATTTAATCTTGGGTGATATTTTTTTTCATATAAATAAATCGTAAATAAATCACTTTTCTCCCCCTAAACATACCCTTCAGGCATTCCATAATTTGGTACCACTTTTTATTCTCTGAATAGTCTACTATTACACGATGATTCTTTGGATCTAAAGGTAGAACTAGTATAGTTGGAAGCTGTCGGAAGCTTATGTCAAAACCGACCTGAAAGTAGCTCTTCACTTAACAATTAAGTGGTTGAAAATTAAAATTTACTTCCTACTTCACACCATCACCAAATTATTGAAATCTACTTCATTTTAAAAATTTCTATTTTAGCTTACCTACTTTAACTGTTCTTTCTCTTTTTTACTCCAATATGTAGCTCCAGAACTTCCATAAAAACAAAAACACTAAAAAATATTAATACAAAAATGAGAAATTTTCCAAAGCATAGAAACTCACAGCCCTAACCCTTCTATTTTGATTGATGATCTTTGGTCTGTATGTTTTTCTCCTAGTTATAATCATTTTGTTGTTATTTCTTATAAGAAAAGAATAGCTTAGTAAAACTAAAAATTGTTATAAAACCAAGATACAAAATATACATGTAGAAATGGAGAATTTTTTTTTTTATTTAATTACAAATGTAAATGTGTACATATGAAGTCTAAAAGAATTTCCTCATGTTTTTTAATTTTAGTTTTTTTTGTTGTTAAGTTTAATTTTAACAAATATAGTTAATTTTAAGTACATTTATAAATCTACTTCGATTATTCTCAATCTACTTCCTTTTTTACTTCAAATATACTTCGACTTTTTTCTTGAACTGGTAACGCTGGTTATTAGCCCCCTAAACTTTAGATCCGTTTATGAGTGCTTGCAATGTTTTTATTTTGTGATTATTTTTTGTTTAACTTTCGTTCTTTCGATTCAGAATTTTGAGTTTGTATTGTTTGTAAATATGCCTTTTAAATTTAATTTATTTTAGTCTTATTTTTGAGTTTTGAATTGTAATATGATGAATTTCCTTTTTTTTGCGGCATTATATTCATTCAATTTGGTGATTTTTGTTAAAGAAATTTGTGCATATAGCTTTTCAATATTTTTTTTATTAAATAAATTCGTTACAATTCCTATGTTTTCTTGATTAATTATTTTAAATGCATTTCGATTTTTTTTTTCAACCTTGTCGTTTGACAGATCAACAATATTTTCACTCTTCATAGTACAAAGTGTGAGGCCGCATTTAGACCTTCAGTGTTTTCGTCCGTGTACGTGTACGCAAGCTTGTCAGATTGGGCTATTTATCGGAAATTGGGCTATTTTGCCGACAACAATTCCAGTATGACAGCCCAATCATAATTGGGCTACTGATAGCCCAAATCTTATCTTGGTTGATATTATTTGTTTGTACAAATAAATCATAAATAAAATATTTTCTCCCACTTAACATACTCTTTAAGCATTCCACAATTTGGCACCACTTTTTATTCACTGACCAGTTCCCATTTTTTGATGCAAAAATAATTGTTTTCCATTTGTAGGCTTACGGTTTATTAATTAAAGATAAATTATTCACTTAACGGATAACTTAGGCAAAAGCAAATATTTTTCGCTTTAAATATTATTCAATATTATCCACAGAATAGGTGGAAAATTGTTTTGAAAATTTTAATTTTGTCTACGCATGGAACTGTTATTTTCTGCTTTGTGAAAAAAAAATGATTTTATTTTCCGTTGCCATTTTTATGCCGTTATTTACAAATAAAAATAAATTGTGATTAAAGTTATGAGAAAACTTTTTTCTATTGTTTTGGGCTAGTATTTGGACTAACTTTTTGGTTCCGGTTTTGAGCTGCAAAAATTTCTAAATTAGGTTATCGAACTTATTCAAGACATGGCAACCCTGCGTGTACGTACTAACAATTAGTTAGTAGGCTATTTAATATACCATATAGAAAGGAAGTAAGGCGTTCTAGGGTTTTCATTGCAAAAATCATAAAATGGGTGATTAAAGATGAGACAACCGCGAAGTGCTATATTAGATTGGAGGTGCAAAATTAACCTTTTTGGTTTTCTTGCAAATAAAAACGAAAACGAAGCAAAATTTCTGAATAGTGGTCAAAACCTTTTATGTACAGCACAAAATTTACCATTGGAGTGCATCATTCAAAAAAAAATGTTTTAATTGTAATTAAATTAAAGAAAAAAGTCCCAAAAAAATGTGAAAAATCCTATTTTTTGCTGTTTTTCTTTTTTGCATATTATTAACTTTTTTTTTGGAGTAGAGATAGTTATGGGTAATTTATAATATAAAAGATAGAAAATTAAATTTTCTTTAAAAATAACTCATTCGGAAAAAAATTTTATCAAAAATGGATTGAGGTACAGTCGCTCAAAGTAAGCCAACTTTTCGGTTTTTATCGTGTTTTTTTCGCCATTATTTCAATGCTTATTTCTTACAATAAAACAAATTTTTAATCAATAAAGAGAGAATTAGAGAAAATAGAAAATAGAAATAGAAGAAATAGCTAGTTTATCAATTAATTAATAACAAACAAATATTTGCTCAATTTGATTAAAAAATAATGAGAAAATGCCGCTTATTTAGTACAGGTAAAATAGTATACACAAAAATTCCTTCAAGCTTCAAAGCTAACAAAAACTTTGGTCCCATCATGAAACTTCGTGAAAACTCTTCATGTAGCATAAGAATAAAAAATCAAAATACTGCCTGAACAGAATGGGAGACGGAGCTGAAATAGATGTCAAAAATGCTGCAGCTGCAGCCGCAAGAGTTGAACAAATTTTAATTTTTGCTGCAGCATTTTTGGCATCTGTAGCAGCTCTGTCTTCCATTCTGTTCAGACAGATAGTCTCTAAAAATATTTCACTAAAATGGTGTTTTTTTAGGTGTGTCAAACAGAAAAATTAACCTTAGAAAAACCTAAGCATATGACACATGTTTTTAAGGTAGTCTTAATTGATGAATCACATGGCACTTAAATTAAGTCGATACGAGCTCCTTAAAAAAGTAATACTCATTTTTATATAAACAAAACTATATATTTCCAGTATAAAAGCCCTACTTACCTACCGAAAACCAATTGACAATAATATGCCTTTCTTAAAACTTGACATCTGTGATTCATTTTTCAATTGTTATGTTTGTAAGCCGATAATAAAAAGAATCTAGAAAATATCCACGTTAAAATGGTGTTTTTTTGGGATCACAGCCATACTATACATTTGCATATGACAGCTCATAGCTCTATGGAATAGAAGATAGACTAACTTACCTATATTTTGACGGAAATAGGGTATTTCGATTCAAATGTCACCGAATCGTCCTAAAATCACCAGTAAAACTCTTAAAATTCCCGATGTTTTCTAAAAACTTCTAAAAACTACAGATTTGTATTCATAAAAAGGCTATTCACATGAAAGCTACCATTTTGTCTATTTTTTTTATTTTTTTCGAAGAACTTCGGTTTATAAAAGTTTTAAATTCCGTTTTGTTCGTTCATTCGTCGTTTGTTGATCACTCTCATAGAAGGTACACAAATTAAATGTAATATCATTGGAGTTTTGACTTTTTCAGTTCCGTAAATAAACGTAAACACAAAAACAAATATTGGCATTGTGGAGACTATCATTTTATATATATCAAAATAAGTGTCGAATGTCAATATTTGTTGTTCACAGCTATTTTTTATTTCTGACAGTTTCAATTTTAATTAAATTTGTTGTACTTATAGTCTATGAGCTAACTATACATAAAAAGACAAGTCATTTGCATACTTTTGTAGTTCATTTCAATAATAGGCTTTGAGGGGATAAACCAACAACCGTTTGTCAGCCTACCTTAACACGTGTCGAATAGGTGTTAAATTTGACGTACATTTCTTGCATCAATTTATTTCAATACCTTTTGGTCGAAGGGAAAAAGGTTGCATACAACAAATATTTACCTTGCAATTTTGAATAATTGTTGTCATAGGTCAAACTCTCTGAAGTTAGTCCCTAGGAATATAGAGGGCGATGAAGTTTCCAAAAACCATCACTCAGGATTATGTGTTTACATATGACACCCTCCTTACTCCCATATAAATTCCACTAAACTCTAATTTAAAGCCTCAATGTAGTTCCTACATACCTTTGTACTTATTTGACAAAACTAGTTTAGAAATTTTTTATTTTATGAAGCCAAGATTCATATCATGTCTAAATAGTTGCGACTTTTTGCAAGGCTTGCCTTCTGGAATTTGTTTCACCTCCAAGACATTTTCCATCATATACAAGTTGTGTATTTATTTGATTGCATTTTCGCATGATGCCACTACCATAAGCTAAAAGAAAGAGAGCAACAACAAACAAGAATACGAAATACAAAAAAAAATTAACATAAATTGAATTCTTAAGCAGAGGAAACATTAACTTGGCATTTCTTTCGCATGTCTCAAATCGTTTTACCCATCATCATCATCTGCATAAAACTCAAATTAGACATCACAAACGGCTTCCTTATCTAAATGACTTGTGTAGGTATCAACTACAATTGTGGACTCTTTACCTCATCATATAATATGCAATACCACCGCCAGCAGAGCAAAAAGAAATCTCCTTTTTAATACCATAAAACAGTTGTTAACAGTGTCCGGTCTTCTTCTTCTTCCTCGTCTTCATCTTTTTTGTTTTTTATTCCAGCTTCAGCACCGGCACTCCAAGGCAACTAATCCGCAAATTAGCGTCAATACCAGGACAACAATTTATTTATAAATTTACGGAAACGTGTCCCAAATGATTCCACCACCACCACCACGCAAAAGAACTGCGAATAGCAGATACAAAAACAACAACAAAAAGTATATAGGTATACGAATTGCGAGCCAAGCTTGGCTTTGGGGCTTGGTGATATGAAAACGACTGTTTATCAATGAACAGCGTTTTTATGGCTTCGTCCTGTTAGTGTGCCTCGAAAACAAGTAACAAGTTCGATTCAGGCGATAAAATAAATTGCTCTGGGTCGTTCGGTCGCATTCATTGCTCGTCCTCATCATCACCCGCCGGGGTAGCCTGGATTACTATTTCATATAGCGTGCCCTTGGTACTTAAGTCTTTGGCCTGGCCTGGTGTGGTGCTCCTTGAGTCGAAACAAAAAAAAATATAATTTTATTACAGCCTATTGGCAGAGTGTTTAGTGGTTGAATCATCATCACCTGTCTCATAATAAAAAAATATAGTAATTGCAACAGTTTGTTTCATATTGCGTTTGAGTTGATGTTTTATTTTTTTGTTTTTTTATTTTAAAACTCTGTTTCAACTATTGATCGTGCATTCAAGATCATTATTCGAAAAAAAAAAAACTTGGCAAATTTTGTTTGGCTCCTAATGGTAAATGCTAAAAAAAAATCTCCAAATCTTGAGATAACTCCACAACAATTCAATCGGTTTTATGTTTTATTATAACATACCAACAGACAATAAGAACTACTACTACTGCACTGCTATTTTTAGATATGTACAGCTGACAAATTTGAGTTTATTATTGGCTTTTCCGATATGTGACCAGAACCGCAGTTTGATACTAATCTGTAGCAAATGTAGATATAGATTCAAGAAAAAATAATGTAATATTTCCGCTACAATAAAATATATTACTAGTTATTATTAATTCTATTCTATAATACTTCTTACCCTAAAGCTGTAAATAAAAGTATATATATTAATATAAATATATTAAAAAAAAAAAATAAAATATAAATATAAATATAAAAAAATATAATACAAAAAACACATCATCTACCATTAAAATTTATCACTACACCAAAAATAAATTTTCGCTGTAAATTTGACAAACTGTGGCAGTCAGATGAACAATTAGTTGCAAAATTGTGTATTTAACAGCAAATGAGTTCACATTCACAATAAATTGCAAGTTGAACAGCATTTGTTTTCATTTTTGCAATAAAATTTCAAAAATGATAATATTTCTTGCTGCAAAATTAACAGTGCATTGTCAATTTACTTTGTTAAATCTACAGATTCAAAATTATAAAATCAACTTTGAAAAATTGTTAAATAAACAACCAAAATGTACAATTTACATCAAAACTTGTGAAATGCACAACACACGCATTCAAATCTGCAATTATTTTATGCTTATTTTACAATCTACGTACATTCATACATAGCTAACAGTGGTTTCCAAACTTTTTATGATGTGGAACCCTAAGAAAGACCCAAAATAATTTTGGAACCCTAATACTAAACGATAGCAAAAAATCAAGACAAAACATTTTAAAACCATTTTTTTTTTCATTGGAAAAATTCCATCAAAGCTAGTTCAAGGAATGAATTTGATTGATATTTGCTTTAAATTTTAGTTCTATGTCAGAAAGTTGAACTCACATATCTGGGATAGCGTCCACATTTAATTTTTGCATAAACTAATGTTGAAAAGCCAAAAGTTTTATCATACAGAATCAAAATCATACTCTCATTACGAGTATAATGAAGAAGAAATATCAGTGTTTGTAATTCCTATATATATTTATTACCTAAGGTAGGCTGAATTTTCATTCAAATGGAAAGCCATCTAGCAAACATCTATAGGCTTACCAAGTGTTCAGCTATCTCATTGCGAATATCAGCTCGGGTTCCAGCTTGTTTCCTACCAAAATTTCAATTAAATTGGAAAATATTCAACATTTTTTTCAATAAAAAATCTTTCTATTTAATCAGAAATTGATTTTTGCTGAAAGCTGCCAGTTTGTTTGTTGATTTTCCCATCAATTGCAATTTGCAATTTATTGCTCATCCCGCGATACAGCCATCGCTGTTATGTTTTTGATCCAGTTGAAAAACTTTCAGCTCTTCATGAATTTCAAATAACCTGATGGTTACAGCTTTTCCTCAAGATAGCCATTTAAGTGTAAAGTAGAAATGATTCGTACTGACTACCCAAGAAGCTCACCTATCGTGAGCATTTATAGATCTTTTGAATTTTAACTTTCAAAAACTGTTGTTTTGAGGTAATTTTATCGGAAACACTTAAAGATTATATTATTTTAAATATTAGATAGATAATAAGCTTTCAAGCCCATTAATTCAATTATGTTATTGTAAATACATTTATTGATGAAACAAAACTTTTTGAGGAATAAGTGTATTTCATTTTTGTGTACATATAAAAAAATAAATAAAAAATAAGTAAATTTTGTGGCACAACAGCTCATGGAGAACCAGGGCGTGTAGTGACTAACAACTCTCAACCATTCCTGTGTGTGTGTTGTTGGCAGGAATGGAAGGGACCTACAATTTTTTGCCGAGTCCGAACGGCTAGATGAGAAGCACTTATTCATGACAAGTATACTCTTGGAGGTATTGTCAGTACCTCGGAAAAAAACATTTCTGTTTTTAGTGGCCGGGAATCGAACCCAGACCTTTGGCATGACAATCCTGCGCACTAACCATTATGCCACGAGATACTACCAAAAAAGTAAATAAATCAAAAAAAAAAGTTTAAAACCTCGGTTTTTTATTTTGGAGAGCAAGGAAACGTCAAAATAGAATGATTATGTAGGTTCTACGAATTAACCACAAAATGTTGTGAATAAAACACCAAATGATGTCTGCAGTTTCTGAACATTGAGCTGTTGAATCGAACATAAAAATTGCATTTTGACAAGGAAATTGTGAATAACTCGGAAAAGCTTGTAGTTTCTAAAAATCAGAGTTGTAGATTTCATGTTACAAATTTCTTTTTGACATTTTGACGTTGTAATATTATAAAAGCCTGTAGTTTCCACAAATCGGGCTGTAGGTTTAACGACACAAATTGCATTTCAACAGCAAAATGTTGTGAATAATTACAACAAAAGCCTGTTGTTTCAACAATGAATGCTTTTGAGTTCACAACTTTTCTACTTGTAAAATCTACAACAGATGTTGTAATTTTCACCATTAGATCTTGAAATCAACAATCATACCTCTATAAAATTGAAAACATTGGATGTCGGGTCGATAATGGCAGTTAATGCAGTCATATCTACAGCGGTTTTCAACATTTTTTCAACATTTGTTTTCGGGTGAATCTTTTAGTCAATTAATTTATTTTTATTGCTACCAACAATACAAAAATTATACAAGACACGAAAATACAACAAAATACGAAATAAAAATAAATATGTACATTATGTATTCTTCAAAAAATATTTCAAGATTCAGTCAAATAAATTTCATAAAAAATAACTTATTTTTTCCACTCGAAGTGAGTATTAAAAATTCCAAACTGAGTATCAAAACTACACGTGAAAAAACAATGATATTTTCATATTGATAATTCACGTGTATTTTGAAGCAGTTTAAAATTTTCAAGAGGTGAGTACTAGTAGTAGGTACTTAGTGATTTCAATTGGATTTTCGAAAATTGTAAAAATACGTCAATTTTCAACTAGCGCTTGAGTCCAAATTGGTTACACAGAAAAAAACTTTAAAAAGAGATATATTGGAAATTGTGTATACTTTCAACAGAACTTTTATGTAATTTTCGAATAGTTGGTAGTTTTGGAGCCATAAGTGAGAAACTCCCAAAAAGTGTATTTTCACACCTATTTTTGCATTTTTGTCCATGTTGCGTCACGAAATTTTAGACACAAACCTCAGATTCGGATTCAGCACAGCGGCGTATACAACTCCATTTCTAGGGGGGGGGTCATACCAAAAAAAAATACCCAATTCAGTTCTTATAAATGTATTAGTTAAACGACTGATCCACACGGTTTCAATTTTATTCGCTTTTTGTACTTTTTTTGGAATTAATTTCTGCTGGTCCCACAAATGTTACCATTTTTTTTTTAATTATAAAGAGTTGGGGTCGAAATTTTAGTAAGGTCAAAATTTGTTTTGCAAAACCTTTCTTTCGAAATTTTGTTTCTCAATATTCTCCAAATTCCGTTTACATAATTTTGACAAAATAAAAAGAAGTTTGGAAAAAGTAAAAAGGGCGTAATTTTTTCTCCTTTTTTTAATTACCTTTTTAATCATCTTAAAATAAAATACAGTAGACGCTCGATATAGTGAAGTAATAAAACCAGCCTGTTCACTCTTTCGAGATTGTTTCCTTTTTCTCAGGAGTTGAAGATTTAAACAAAGCTTTCAATGAGGTTTAAAAATAAGAAACACTTGTTCAGTGTCCTTAAGCAATGTTAAATTCTTTCGGGACATTTTTGTAAAAAAAAACATGTTCTTATAAATAATTTTGTGTGTTCACCATAGTTAATTTTTTAGACTTACTAAATCGAGCGTCTACTGTATTATTATTTGCTGACAAAGCTTAAAAATTTTTATATTAACGATATTCATGCAACTTCGTAAAACCGTAGATAAGTTTACAAATTTGATAAATTTATCTTTTGGTTAATGAACAGTCAAATTTTGTATGGGAAATGATTTACACAATTTTGTTAAAGTTATCAAGGGATTTTGTTGCGTAAAAGAAACCAAACTGGTTAAACGTCATTGTGACTCTATCTCTGATTGAATTACCTAGCATTTAATCAAATGTATAACAAGGTCGTTCATGCAAACTTTTAACACAATTTGTAAACTTACGACGTTGCATGAATAACCTTATTATTTTCTGTGTAAAACACAAATTTTGTAGAGCTGAGTTTTGGAAACAAAATTTTGATCCACACCTAAATTTTAATATGATCTTGAGGTTGTGTACCAAAAATATTTCGTATGGATTTTTTGTGCACGCTAAAAAAAAGGAGGTTTTGGAGATGTTAACCTTAATATTTTACTTAATATTAATATTTTTTAATATTTTTCTTAATATCTTACGTTTGAAGACAGTTTTTAGGGACAGTTTGCAATAATTTTTTTTTCTTATCTGATAAGGGGATAATAATGAGGGGATAATTTTCTCATTTATCAATCAAAAATTGTGGTAGTTAGAACCACTCTCTTATTGAAGACAAAAATTCTTAGCTTTCACAATTTGTTTTTATTTATGCCTGAAAATGAACATGTGATCAAAACCGTAGAGCAAAAATTGAATGCAGATGCAGAAAATGGTCTTCGAACTTTCAAAACTGTTTAAAATATGTGTACATTTAAAATTGCCTTCTCAAGGGGTTTTAGCATGATAATTGAAACATACAAAATACGCAAAATGCAAATACAAACTCTACTGCGTTAGTATTGTGTTCAATAGTCAAGTTCGCTAAAGTCACGAATTTGAATACATCATCTACGGTGCAACTGAGCAGTACAAAAATCGAGTTGATGATTATTGAAAAGGCAGAGAGTATGTTTGTAAACGCCAAAAGCTTTAGCAAGTAAATCGACTGGCGTTGATGAAAACAAATTTTCAACAAACAGGACGGTTACATATTATTTGTCATGACGCTTTCTGCGTCAAAAAAACGACGATCATTTCACAAACAAATTGACTTTAATTTACCAATATTGTGATCAATTCATAGTTTATGGAATAATGTTTAAAAGCACGCTTAACTTGTGTAGGATTGTCATCAATCGAATATACGATCGATACGATCAAAAGAAAATGTATTTTAAACATAATCCAAAATTAATAGTAACTGTTAAATTCGTGTTTAAAAGTCAGACAAGAATGTATGATTAGAGTTTTTGTTGATTTCATTCAAACATTCCAAGCAGAGCGATGTATTTTAAGTTACGTTGCGTTGGAATGAAATTAACGATAGAAAAAATATCGAACTAAGCATAAAAATGGCATAAAAATGTCGACAGGTTAAAAAATCAATTTATATCAACTTTTTTTCTATCTAGTAAATATTGGAAAGAAATATCGAAAATTCGATCAAAGTCGATCCTTTTCTCGACTTTGTTTTTAGGCTGCTGACTTTTTGTCTAAGTTCGAAGCTAAAAATTTAATGAACTAGTAACCAAAATAAGTATTCTTACATGCAAAAAAGTCGATATAAACCGACATTTCAACTAGTTAAATCGTTTTTTTTTTTGCTGGTAATTCGTACGCAACCTATACTGAGACAAGTTGGTACTGGGTTTAAGTCGGAACGGACCTGGTGTATGGAATACGGTTTAAAGTAAAATTTTTGTTTTTCATTGTAATATTGGTATAATATCGTGTGTTAGTATTTTTATCCATTCATTCATTTATTTTTGATGATTTCCTTGATATTTTGAACAAAATTCTCACAAAATAAGTAAATTAAACCGATCAATAACAATATTGAAATACTTTGAGCATTAAAGAGGGTATATCTGCCAAAAACGTAGATCTACCAAATTGATTTTGAATCAAGAAATAAATCAATGCTGAAATGTTCTGAATGCAAAAGTGGTCAAAATTTGATAAATCTTAACCAACAAAAAATTGATTCATTTCGACAATAAAACCCCAATAGTATTATTCGGGCAATGGCTTATAAATGTTGATAGGAAAAGGTAAATAATCTTTACCAATAATGAGTAGGTTGTCTATTCCAAAGCTATAAGCAAATAATTTTTTTGAAATTATATTTTAAGATTGCAAATATTTTTTGCTTTTCTTATTATTTTTTGCGTATATCTTTTGAGTTCTTGGGCGGGATCGTGACCCCGTGACCCCCCCCCCTTGTATACGCCGTTGATTCAGCATACCCGAAAACATAAAAAAGGGGCATAATCAAAGCTACCCCACAATTTGCTCGCTAAGAGCCTTTTTGAGCACAAATTGACTGGGTGTTGTTGGGTGAAGCTTCCTTGAAAAAAAGTATTCAACAACATCCACTTTCCATTTCTCATAAAAAATGAAAATAATCAAAATGAAAGAATAGGCTTCCAAATTTGTGTGTTGTATGTTGAAAAATAAGCAGTTAATGGAAAAAATGTGACACATTATGTATGTAACTTTGTAGAAGTTACCAAACAGAAATATTTGGTCTGTTCCTTTACCTTGAATTTCTGTGATTTTCTGTGCATTTCTGCGCATTTTAGTCCAAAGTTCTGTCAAAATTCATATAAAAAAACAATTTTTGACAAAATTTTTGACTAAAAAATACAGAAATTCAAAGTAAAGGAACACACATATTTTTAAAAGAAAGCGTGCAAAAATGGAAAGAGAATTCAGCATGAATCACTTCTAGTTCTCACTGATGTGAACGATCACGATGACTTCTATACGAAAAGCTTTATCCTCTTATCTTGCAGAAATACTTGGAAAGTTCAAAGAAACCGCTAAAGACTTGCAGGAAAAATTAACAACAGTGTTTCTTGTGAGAAAAATTGGCAGCTTTAAACAAAAATTGATTTCTGACTTACCATTAAACAGAAGGATAACGTTGAATATTTTCCGATTTGTTATGAATTATTACAAAGAAACATGCTGGGCTCAGAGCTGATAAATCACAATGTGATCACTTTCTATGCCTAGAAGGAACTTTTTCAGATTACTAACCAGTTACTTATATAGAAATAGAGTAAGTATAACATTAATTTATAGTGAAAACTCAGGCTATAAAAGCACTAGGCAAACATATTTGTTTATAGATCAACAGAGCTCTTCTTCATCAATATTTGTACATTAGGGATTTTTGTTTTACTTCATTTGGAGTCAATTTAGGTCCATCTAAGATAACATTTTTTAACGACCGCCCTAATGTACATACAGTGCCGTTCAAAAAATTTTAGTCAAACCTTTTATCACCTTTTTTGAGCGCAGTTCTTGGAATTCATTAGAGGTACGAATGTCGTTCAAACAGTTTATAAAAGGCTGTATAAAAAAGAGGTGCATTAAGCTAGTGAAAGAGCACCGAAACGAACCGAAGTAATTTAGTAAAAATAATTGGAAAAAGCATTTCGCAGTGGAAAGCTAATGTTTTTTGTCGGTCACGTCTTAATTTGACAACACATGAAATTTCTTAAAGATTAAATTTTGCTCAACAAACTGTGGCATGGAATTTAAAAAAATATTATGAGACTGGAACTGCCAACAGAAAGAAAGGCTCAGGAAGGCAAAAAAAGACGACCCCTGTGGAAGATCGTTTTTTGGTGCTGCAATTCTTAAAAATTATCTATGTTGAACTACAAGGAGCTTAAGGACAAAATCTGATATTTATGTTTTATCATTTAGTTGAGAAATTGAAAAACTAAAATTTTGCTAAGAGCTCTGTATTGAGTGAGAAATCAAACTTTTTGTCCAAAAAATTCTATTTCAGGTTGCTTTTTTGAATTTTGAGTAACCTCTTGGAAACAATGATTGAAGCTGTAGCTTTTGGAAAGAGTTGAATTTGGTTTAACTTCAGCTACACCATACATTTCTGTATTTCACTATTGGCCAGTTAAGCATGCTATTATTTTTAACTGCATCTTTCTCTTAATGGAATTCATTGTCAAAGATCTTATGGTACAAGTATTTGACTCAATGCAAAAATTTTATATTTTTCCCTGTTTCTCTGTTGAAATCTTTTGGGCTCATCTGAGCGCCTTAAAAACTTTTGGGGCTTAACTTTAAGTTTGTAAAATGCCGATTTTACTCTATGTGCAAGGCAATTAACTTTTTGTCTGGTCGAAATTTTACTAGAAGTAAAAAAATAGTTTTTTTAATTTCAAGAAAAAGTCAATTTCAAATCTTTTTCTCTAAACCTAGTAATTGTACATGAAATCAATTCTGTTTATCTTTTAACACCTTTTTAAAAAAAGTTGAAAGTCTAATTTTCCTGTTTTTTTTTTGTTTTTTAATTTTGAACAATACCCGATCTACTATACAAAAGTGTTCTTAATGGCTCAATACGTTTTTTTTTTAATTTATTTTTATTTTTATACCTAATAATATTTATTTTTTTTTTAAAGTGCCATGAGCTAAAATATTATGACATGAATATTGAAATTCATAAAATACCTAATAGAGAAAGCAAAGGCATGTTCGAAAGGATCATTAACCACAATGTGCTCTATTTTCAATTCCATAATAATTGTTGTGTTGTGTTGTGTTGTGTCAAACTATGCTCTTTGTTTATTTTAACATTTATCAAACATACAACTACATTATATATTAGCCCTAAGCTTTTGCAAAACCATCATTTAAATCGCAAAATATGTATATTGCATGACTAAAGGACATTTCAAGGCTAAGACCAACCAAACCAAAACACACAAACGCAACTTAATTTACCATGAAAGCGCTTAGCATTATTAACAAAAATTAACGTTCGCTTGTATAATTACGACAACTATAAACCGAATGCAATTATTTTATAAAACAAACGTTCAACTAAAATGGCAAAATAAAATAAATTAAAAACAACGCCAAGAGGCGACCATGAGCTAGCTAGCTCACTTAAAATAAAATGAAAGAATGAGGACTTCTCACACGAATGGCAAAATGGCTCATGTAAAAATATACACAAACTTATAGAACACAGTATAGGGCTTTGGCTGGTCGGGTCTGGTCCAACTCCGTCAACGTCGTCCGTGCTGAAGGTTAGGTGAGTAAATGTTACATACCGTATACTTAAGGATACTCCGTTATGTGGATTATTTATATGAACGATATGGTGGAACTATACAACACGGATGTCATGTTGTTGATTCGAGTGGAAAGTTTAGCGAATTATGATTTTTATCACTTTTGCAAAGTGTGAGCTAGGGGTGACAAACACTTTGCTGGATTCTTATTTGGTCTTGGTATGGTACAAAATGTTGATGTTACATACCTACCGCTTATGTTCGAAATCCAAATTTATTTTCAAATAGATTCTGTTATTTGTACGTAGTAAAGGTGGACTTAGTAATTATTGTCGAGTGGGACTCTGAAGCTAATGTCATAACCCAACGAAAAGTAGCTTTCCGTATTGTCAAAAAGGGAACTTTTTCTTTTCACTTTCACTCCTTTTTTCACCAAATGTCAATTTTGCGAGCGCACCTCACTTCCGAAAGCAAAAGTAAACAGAACTATAAACGAAACCCTCCCACTCAGCAATTAGCTGTGTGGCAATTTTAACAAAGGTCGTGTCTGAAAAAGAAGTTGTATAAGTATGGCTGAATTCAAGCTGTAACTGTACCTCAGCTACATTTCGAACTGAAAACAAAAATGTAGCTGAAAATTAAGCCAAAGCTTAAGGTGCACCTGTAGCTGAAAAATGCTTTTCGCAATAACTGCGTTTCACTGTTGGTGGGCTTGTTTGAATAAATTTAAAAACACAAAAATGTTAACTCAAAGAGCCTTCACATTAAATTCAACCTGTTTGTCATTTATATACGAATAGGCCAGATATAGTACAATTTCACATGCAAATATATGATGGAAACAGTGTTGGTGTTAGGCAAAAAGACTATTATGCCATTTGTGGTGTGTTGAACGCACGCAAAGTCAATTACTTGCATTGTATGTTTAAAAAACGCCCGCTCAAATGATTACGACACGAAAGTATTTATAAGATTCCATTTTTCCGTTTTGCAGTTATGAAATGCCCGTTAGTCGTTATCGTCATCGAAAAACTTGGTATGATGGTGGCGGTGTTGGTTGTTATTATATCCTTTCGCTACCGTCATATAATAGTTTTATAGAACTCAAGTGGACAAAATAAGGCTGTGAGGGGTCCTCGGTCGTATATATAAACGGCTCGAAAGCACCTTTGATATGCTCACATGAGGGAAAAAAGTAAAAGAAATGAAAAAAAAAACAAGGAAAAGGCTTTCATGCGAAGTGAACATAACATATTTCAGGTTGATTTCGCGTTTTGTTATCGACGGTTTTAGAGTACAATTTTGTAATTGCACCTCTTAGACTCATAGCAGTATAACAGTATAATTGATTGCCCTATTTTGAGCTGATTTGAACAGTTGACATGCCATTTAATGGTTAGAAAAAAAAACTGCCTGTAGCTGTATGGTTTGAAAAATTAACAGTAGAGGTAGGTATATACTATTTGTGGAGGAGCGAGTAACAGTTGTTGAGAACTATAACTTACTCATATGAGAGAATAAAATAATTATTTAGGTAGCTAGATTGTTTACGTGAAGTGAACTTACTTATTCTAACTTTGCGGTGTTCTAAAGAAAGCTGAACGCAACGTATAGCTGAAAATCTGTGTACCGAGCGATTAAATCTAATTAGGGGCTAACTGGCTCCCGGTCCGTGAAAAGACTCATTTTAAAACAAGACACCTATCCATCCTCCACCAGAATAGACCGAAACCTGACGAGACCAAGTCAGTTACCCATGCCAATACCGATATTGATACCGATATGAATACCGATAGCTATACCGAGAACGAGATGAGACTGAGTTATACGAGACCTATACCGATACCAATACAGATGCCGATACCGATACCGAAACCGATCCCAAGAAATTACTGAAAATTTTCGATTTTGACGATACCGACTCGATACTTCGAAAAGTATCGTTTGATTTAGTACCGTGGCCCTACGGCCGGCGGGCAATTCAATTTTTTAGTCGGACCATCGAAAAATATTGATGATTGAAATCACAAATTTGACTTTTGTTCAGTCAATATTTGTTGTTGTGTTTACGTGTATTTTTTCCTCACTTTCACAGCCATTTTTATTTCTGACAATTTCAATTTCAATTGTTATTGTGTTTACATGTGTACGGATTTATGGATTCTATAGGCCCCAGCCCATAGAAACCGTTGCGTTCGTTGTGGCGACTCACTCAACAGACAGACGGATTGAATACATGTTTTCTTATGGGAACCGGCCCATAAGCGACGTATGCGTCAGCCGCAACGGACAAACTAGCTGAACTTTTAACTTTTCCACTCCGGCAGATGCGTCGACAGCATTTTTTGTGTGTTTTTGAATTTCAAGCCGTTGTTATGTGAATGTCAACACATTCATTGGGTCACCTCAATCAGTCGTATACGTCAAACGTCAATGAATTCATCGCAGCAACGGACGCACGGATTGTATGGGTCGGTGCTTTTAGGTTCACACAAATTTTTTATTTCTGAAAATTCTAATTTTGACGACATCGGGAATTTGTGTACTGTGCGCCAATGCAATTTGAGATTTGATAACTTGACAGCACAGATACAGGACGAACTGATGAGTATCAAGTTAGCAAAGCAACTTTGACGAATCGAAAAATGAGTGAGTGGATAATCTGCCGTTGATTAGTCGTTAATTAGTTGTGACAGTTTCGAATTAGTCATTCAATGTTTTCTATGTTTTTTTGGGTGCGTTGCTAACTTGACAAATCTTGGAAAGCGGTAAAAACTTCTTATACTTAATGTTTTATGGCTTAATAATCTGCCGCTAGTTAGTCTTTAATTAGCTGTGAAAATATAATCTAATTCCGCTATGTTTTCTATGTTTTTTTGCGTCTTTTGCTAGCTTGATATCAAGTAAGCAAAGTATCACCTAAAAAAGGGATAAAAACTGCTAATACCAAATGGTTTATTGCTCAATAATTTGTCGTTAACAAGTCTTTAATTAGTTGTGATAGTTTAGAATTTGTAGTGCAATATTTTCTACGTTATTTGCACTCTTTGTTAACTTCACATCAAGTTACCATATCACTACCTCAAAAAGTGGTAAAACTGTTTACACCGAATTATTAGTTGTTAATAAGTTTTTTTTATGATTTTGAATTTGTCGTTCTATGTTTTCTATGTTTTTTTTTTCAAGAAGTGATAAAATCTTCTAGAAAAAACATTTTATTACTTAAAAATTTTACTTTAATTATTCATTAATTAGTTGTGACAAAATAAATTTTCTCGTGCGATGTTTTCTATGTACTTTTCATCAAAACCTCATTTGAACCAATGAAAGCGTAATAAAGTAATAAACAATTCAATATAATCAATTTTAGAGCCTGTTTGATTGTTTTTTCATATAAATTGAAACTTAAACAAAAAACATAGAAAGTATTGAACGAAAATGATTAAATTATCACATATGTATAATAAATGACCAATTAAAGACAAATTAATCGAAATTAAAATATTTCAATAGAATAAGTTGTAAGAACTTTTCTGTAGCTCTTTGCTGATTTCATATGAATTTAGAAAAATAAAACAAAAACATAGAAAACACCACACGAGAAAATGTATCTTGTCACAACTAATTAACGAATAATGAAACGAAAATTATTAAGTAATAAAATGTTTTTTCTAGAGGATTTTACCACTTCTTGAAAAAAAAAAAAAAAACATAGAAAACAGAACGACAAAATCATAAAAAACTTATTAACGACTAATCATTCAGTGTAAACAGTTTTTACCACTTTTTCTTCTTCCATTTGCTTGGGACGTAACATCATTGCAAGATTGAGGTTTTATATTCCACCGAATTTGGGCATCATAAGCCCCACAAGCGCACAAGTCAATTGTGGGATTATGTCCTGTGGTGTTATATTCCTGCACCTATATATTTCTATGGGAAAATTCTGACCATACTTCAATGATTCTCTTCTGCAGACTCTAGTATCTACTAGTATACAAAAACATGAGTTGTCTTTCGCTTAGCTCAGAAATTTCACAGAATAACTTGAACTCCAGAATATCGCTCAGATAATTTAAAAATCTTTCTAATCAGATACATATATCAAACAAAACGTTTGGACAACCGCAGTCTTCACATTTTGCACACAAACTAAATTAATACTTATGTATGGTATGTTGTTCTTATACCAGATAAAAGAAACGCACCTTCTATAAGGAACTTTTTTCGGGAAAAATGGTCAAACTATATTGAAATCCAAATATATATATCTCAGTCACTCTTATCTCTAAATGAAACACCTATGGAATGGGAAGAGATTTATGACTTGAACCGAAAAAAAGGTGAACCTCTATGTCTCCGCCAAAGCAATGTGTCGACGGCTTTGAAATTTAAACACAAAGGTGTTGTTTTCAAAATAACAGCCCAAGCCAAGCCAGCCAATGATGAAAACAGGTGAGGGAATGCATCATCCGTCTGACATTAAATGTGGCGCTCAATGTCAATGGTGTTTTTAGAATATATGGAAATTTACCTTTCAACATGAGTTTCTTATTCGTATTCTTATAGCGGAGCGGCAATTAAATAGGATTTACGACTTTGAATGTTATCGTTGAACTAGAGAGAAAAAAAAGAATACAACAATTTGGGGAAATAATAAAAATTTATAATAATATCTGTGTCTTAATTTTTATGGATTTTTAATAGAGAATGTTGGAAATCAATTAGGTAGGTAAGGTATTGGTTCTTTTTTGTTTTGTTTTATGGGACTTTAATCGAATGTAGGAGGAATCTAAACCTATATGAATCTTATATTATACTACTTCAGTAGATTTTATTGGACGGAACTTTGGATAAAATAACGATAGCAGTTGTTGAATTCTTCATTTACCATGGGTTGGTATGAAATATATTTTCGAGGGGACGATAAACTATTTTAGAAACAATAAAATAGGTATGTCTTGTTATTACTTATCTCGAGTTATAAAATAAATTGAGTAAGATACAATTAAAAATTAAATATAGCTTTAAAAGTTTCAAAAATAAAAATGTGTAGACAGTTGTGGTGCACCTACTATAGTAAAAATAGTATTTACTGTTCTTCTTAATTATCTGAAGTATCCTATAGACGTTGATTTTATAAAAGAAACCAAACTTAGCTTTTCCGAAGGTTTTTCATAAACTATTGACTTGAATTCAAGCTCAGTGTTGCTGAATTCGGTAATGCTTCTAAGATATTCGCGATATTAATCTTCTTATTCAAAATTCCAAGAGTTCCAATATCTCTTTTCTACAACAAGAATTACTTAGTAAGTTGTAAGGCCTTAACCAGAGTAGGTTTAACTACTTGCATGCAATGCTTTTTGCCTGTTTTCACTAGTTGCATAACTTAAGTTGGAGCAATTTTGTTAAAAATTAATGTTCATAAAATTTTATTACCTAAGAAAAACATTTAAGAAAAAATTTCAAAACATGTTTCAAAAAACTTAAAAGAGTAAATTTATGAAATATTGTATTTTCAACTGGCAAATTATTTATTTGGTATTTTTTTTATTTTTTGAATAAGAATTTTTATTCAAATCGGTTGTGCTGTTTTTTGAGACTTAAAATACATTTTTTTCTCAATTAAGTAACTAAAAAAACTTAAGTCAGAATTTGACGAAAATCGCTTCAGTGATAGTTTAGGCTGTTGGTCGAGGAATAGACAGACAGAAGGCAATGAGGCAGGCGCGGATACAGGGGGAGAGCAATGGGTGCAATATCCCCCCCCCTGAGCAGGAACGAACCAAGCATTAAATATTAAAATAATTGAAAATAAGACTACACGTTTTTATTTTCCTGATTTTTCATTTCACGAAATTATTAAAAGATACTAAAACAAACGATTCATTTCGCCTCTCCCAGATGTTCAATTCAATTCAATTCAATTTATTTATTATGGCGTACGAGTAAGACACAAGGGCGGATCCAGACTTTGCCCCAGGGGGGGGTCACGTTTCTTAAAATTTCAATAAAGTATTGCACCCAAAAATAATTTTTACTTACGATATAAGGCAAGTTTTGTATTCGAGCAAAGTGGGTGGCATAATTCTGTCTGTTTGTTTGTCTGTCTATTCTTTGACAACCTACAGCTACAGCCTAAACCACTGAAGCAATTTTCTTCAAATTTTTAAATATTTTTTTTTTAATTCTTCGGAGGGGATATTTGTTACCTTTTAAAATTACGGTACTTGCTATTCAACCATTAAGAAAAAGCGTATTTATCTGAAAAGCAGCTTCAACGAATTTGGTAAAAAACAATAGATTACTGTAGATATGGTGAACATTCTGGAAAAAAAATCCGAAAAACTGTTAATAACGATACCTGCCATTTTAGGGTTTTGGAACTTCAATTTGTTCAAAGAATTTCAATCAAAATTTGCATGCAAAAGCTCCATAAAAATTTCAATAATATTGCATATCAAAATAAAAAAAATAAATGTTGGCCTTTTAAGTATGCAAAAAGAGCAGCCTGGCGGAAATTTTGTACAGACATAGAGTCAACAAATGATGCTGCTAGGCTCAGGAAAGTCATGTCAAAGGTCCACACACCCCCTGGTTTTCTTAAAAGACCGGATGGGACCTGGATTGATTCCTGCTCTGAAACCCTGGAGTCTCTTATGAGCACCCACTTCCCAGGATGTGTGTTTAATGCATCTTTTATGGATAGGGGCCCTTCCATAAGCCAAACTTCTAGCATTGGCAGTCAAATAGTAGATAGCCGAAAAGTAGCCTGGGCCATAGACTCCTTCTCAGCGTACAAGTCTGCAGGGTCTGATGGAATAACTCCTATTACGCTCCAAAGCTCTAAAGACGTCATTGTACCATTTCTGGTGAATATATTCAAAGGATGTTTAAACATCACTTACATTCCATCAAGCTGGAGGGAAGTCAATGTCATTTTCATTCCGAAGGCTGGCAAGCCCACTCACACTGAACCGAAAGATTTTAGACCAATTAGCCTATCTTCTTTTCTTCTGAAAACCTTAGAAAGGCTGATAGAAATGCATATTCGCCTTATGATAGTGTTCTCTCACAGGCCCAACACGCATATGTAAAGGGCAAATCTGTTGAGACGGCATTTCCTGAAGTGGTTGGCACGATTGAGAAATCAATCCATTTTGAAGAATATACCTTGGGAGTATTCCTTGACATAGAAGGGGCCTTCAACAACGTTGAAAATCGTGCAATACGACAAGCCCTAGACTCTGTTAGCATTGAACCGATGCTGTCAAACTGGATTGACTCCATGCTTCAAACTAGAACTGTTAATGCAGAAATGGGTGATAGCAAGCTTAAAGTTAGGACGTGTAGATGTACACCACAGGGAGGAGTCTTATCTCCTCTGCTCTGGCTTCTTGTCGTTAACCAGATTTTAGTCAATTTAGGGCAAAGCGGCGTCAAAATCGTGGCGTACGCTGATGATATAGTTATAATGGCATCAGGAATTTGTCCCCACTCTGTGCGAGCTCCTACAAACGGCCCTTAACAAGCTCAGTAATTGGGCCAGTAGCTGTGGACTTAATATCAACCCACTGAAAACAGAACTGGTTCTGTTTACGAGAAAACGAAATATTCCAAACATAAATACCCCCACCATCAATGGGACGCCACTCCATATAACTGGTACGGCCAAATATCTTGGTTTAGTTATAGATCGTAAACTTAACTGGAAAGAGAACATCAAAGAAAGGGAAAAAAAAGCTGCAATAGCCTTCTACACATGCAGTAGAATTTTTGGGAAGAGATGGGGACCCAGCCCCAAGACCATTCATTGGATGTACACAGCCATTGGAAGGCCTATCCTGACGTACGCCTGTCTGGTTTGGTGGCCAGCCTTGGATAAGGCAATCAATCTTAAAGCCATGACCAAAATTCAGAGACTGGCATGTATTGGCATAACTAGTGCCATGAGAACCACTCCAACCGCAGCCCTAGAAACTTTCCTCTCATTTGCCCCACTCGATCTGTTCACAAAAGAATTGGCGACCAAAAGTGCTCTACGACTTAAAGAGTGCAAACATTGGAAAAAGGGCCACTGTGGTCACAGTACTATAATGAACTTCACCGATATAGATATTCAAACAGACTATATTTCACCGCACAAAGATTTTAACCAAGTCGCACTTACACATATTCCAACAAGGGAATTATGGAAGGAAAATCGGGTCCTAAAAGTAAATCATGTTTCAGATATGTATTACAGACGGCTCCAAAACGGACGCTGGATCAGGCATCTTTTCAGAAAATCCACCCCTAAACATATCGTTGAGGCTGCCAAATTTTTGCAGTGTTTTCCAAGCGGAATTGCTTGCAGTTTGCGAAGCCGCAAAATACCTTTCCAGATGTGAACTGACGAACAAAAACATTGACATTTTCATAGATAGCCAGGCGGCAATCAGAGCCATTTCGTCAATTGTCACGAAGTCCAAACTAGCTGATCGTTGCCGTAGTGAATTAAAATTACTCGGCATAACAAATTCTATCACCCTTCGATGGGTCCCAGGACACCGTGACATTTATGGGAATGAAGTGGCTGATGAACTGGCCAAAAACGGTTCATTACTTGAACCGAGCCAAATTGTACCCTGGGTACTAATGCCACTGGAGCAAGAAAAGTACAGAATTCGCCAAAGTTTTCTCAAACCCGCTAATGACAGATGGTCAACTATTGATACCTGTCGAGTTTCAAGAAGTCTTTGGCCAGATACTTCAATGAAAAAAACAGAATATTTACTGAAGCTTAGCAGGCCTCGACTGTCCCTCCTGGTTGGAATCCTTACGGGTCACAACTCGATGGGAACCCACGTGAGCAGAATGGGCATCAGCACATCTGACTTATGCAGAGGGTGTCAGGACGAACAGGAGGAACAGGGCTCATCTCACTTCCTTTGTGAATGCCCCAGCCTAGCTATAAATAGGAAAAATGCCCTCGGAGAATACTTTTTCGACGAATTGGGCGATATCTCGTCTTTGCCACTAAAAAACATCCTCAACTTCATCCAAAGATCAGGATGGTTTAGGGAGGCACCTCAAACCTAAAACTTCCACTTCACCTTCCCTCCTAAACTTCCCATTCCTTCATTTCCCCCACCCTAGGGAGCACAATGGATCCACTGAGATCCGAAATAATATTGTTTAGGAAAAGTTTATTTTTGCCCTTAAAATCTTAACTCATTTACAATAAGATCGTATTTAATCTACAAAATCTATTTTGATTTCCTTTCCTTAATGACATCCCCCGAACAAAACAAATTCATAAAACGTCAAAATTGTAAAACAAAAAACTTTGTATTCCCAAAATGATGCACCCAAGTTAGTGGGAAAGCGTAAGCAATTACAGTCTTGGGAAAACGAAGTAAAATGAGGTAGTTTTTCCATACAAAAAAGGCTTGCTACCACTCATGTCTTCGAGTTGCTCTATGCTTTAAGTTACTTCATAGTGCTAGAAACTAAAAGTTGATCGCAATTAACAACTTAGTTGCCTAGTGGTTGCTTGACCTTGATTTTGATTAAGCAAGAAAAATGTCATTTAGGATATTTGTAAAGAGTGTATGCGATCAGTAAAAAGTCCAAAAAGTTTAATTTTATAAATTTGTTGAGTTAAAAATTTTGAATCAACTGTAAAAGTTTTTCCAAGTACCGCCCAATTTTTCGCACTTCACGTGAGAAATTTGCAAGATACCAAAATCTAAAATATCAAAACTGCATTATTTATAGATCTTGAAAAATGATATCTCACACTAAGTAAAAATAAAACATAGCATTCTCACCTTACAATCTTGCAAATATCAACCAAAATCTCGAAAATTAAAATCTCGAATACCTGCTCAAAATTGGTTTTGGTTTTGTAATTTGTGCCCAATTCAAAGGCCGTTGATAAGGTCAACTAGCGACATTAATTGGTTGTGGATTTGTTCTAATGGGATTTTAAAGTTTTTTTTTTTTTTAAGTCATTCCAGGTCACTGAAGAAAATTTTTAGGTACCTTATTAAGGTTATCTTAAAAAACAAATATTTCATGTCAAAGGTCACTAAATTGTTATTAAAGGTCACCTAGATTCATTATTGACATACATTTTTTTAAATGAATTTTCAAAGTTCTTTCATGGTTCAGTATTACTTTTTGAAAATTATGTGTCTGAAAATTATCTACTGTTACCAGTAACCTTTCGAAGAGTACACATACGGGATGCCATGAAATTTGTCATCTGGTTCGGTGTACAGTATCAGAAATGTTCACAAAATCATCAAATTAATTTCAAATTATTTTTACGGTAAAACAAAAAGTAGAGTTCTGAATTATTCTTGAATTGAAAACTTTTATTGTTTTTCTGGCAGAAGAATTATTTTTTCAACTTTTCACGAACAATGTTCATATCGTCGGCTTTCTGTTAAAACCTAGCAAGTCCTTAAATGACATTTTAATGTACTTTTGGTCAACAAGAATTACTGAATTCTCGAATATCAATGTCTAGTAACTGTGTCCTGGTTTCTTTTAACTCTATCAACCAGTTTTAAAACCGTTCATTATCTTAAAATTCCATTTTATTACCTTTTAAATCGGTGTTTTGTGTCTTCTAAGCAATTTTTTGAAATTTGAAATTTGTTTTGAAAGAAAGCCGACGAAATGTAGTTTTTACTTTGATTTTTGTTTTTTAACTCTTTAAATACGCACGTTTAATTAAAATAAATTTGAAGGCGGATTATATCCTTTGAGCAGTGAAATTTTTTGTTTATGATTGAATTCACCTGTCTAATATTTAATATCTGGGAAAAGCCCCAGGGGGGGTCATGACCCCCATGACCCCCCCCCCCTTGTATCCGCCAATGGTAAGACATAGTCTTTTATAGTACTTAAAACTAATACAATTTAGATGTGAAGTGGAGAAAAATTCCGATAAGCAAAAATATCCTTCAAATCAAGTGATTATAAAGCTTCCAATCTTCAAATTTAAGGTCTTTGATTAAAAGATAAATGTCAGGCTACATGCCTATGTAATAATTTTTTTTTTTTTAATAGTCAAATTATTTCATACTAGAGAGCAAATTGAGTCCCACATCAATCGAATACAGTTTCGAAAAAGTTGATTCCCCAACCCTCCTCTACAAATATGTAAGTGTTTTTTTATAGTTAAATGTAACGCGGAAGGCAGCAGAGGCACTTGAAAATTAAAAGTGTAGATTTTCAAAAAAACAGGTCAATTTAATTAGTTTTAAAAATTCTAACTTAGCTTCAAATGCTCAGATGAACAAGATTAACATATTTAAATAAATTTAAAATGGCAAACTACTTAGTATAAAAATTATTGAGAAATAAGTACCACAAAACTTGATACTAAAAAGATGCTTATCCATTTGACAGTACATTCACTAGAAAACTCTCGAGAGTAACTTTCAGATGTCATCCTCTCTGGTGAGCTAATTTCATGAATGTTTGCGAGTTTAACACTCTAGAGCTTGTCCCCATCTTTTAACTCTCTTATGTGTTTCGATTGTGGTTCAGTATTCAACTATGTTGCACATCTTTTTTAAGCCATAACATACGTTTCTGATGGTAATACAGTAGACGTTCGAAATAGTGAAGTAATAAAAACCACGCCTGTTCAATGTGTATTCTTTCGAGAGTGTTCACTCTTTCAAGTGGAAGGCGTTCTAAAGATAAATTTGATCCAAAATGCAAATTTTATTCGATGTGAATGGTTTTTATATTTATAAGTTAAGAAAAACCGAACAATTTCCAGTGTTCTCAAGTAATGTTAAATGCCTGAAAGTTAATTTTATAAAAAATCCAATTTTATAGAAAATTTCGCGTGTTTACTATTATGGATAGTTAACTATTTTGAGATTCACTAATTCGAGCGTCTACTGTAATCGTGAAGTTTTTTTTTTCACTTTCATGGATGAGTTTTAGGAACTTCCGTACTTTTCATCCACAAATTAAACAAAATTTATTTCATCGAATATTTAAGAAACTACAGGTTTTCGAACATTTAAGGTAGAACTAGAATAGGCGGTAGCTGTCGGAAGCTTATGTCAAAACCGACCGAAAAGTAACTTTCCGAAACGTCAATTTCACAAGTTACTCATAATGCACAAATGGTGGAAAATGAAAAAAGTAAATAATTGTTTGTCCAATCATGATTTTCTTTTACTTATTCTCAGCACATAATGATAGGCTTTTAATTATTTATTTTGCAAACCTACGAAAATCAACTCGATTTTCTTACGGTGCGGTGCGGTGTAATTGCACTGTAGATGATATTTTCAAACATACGTCACTTTAGCAAACTGCATTATCTCTAAACTCTATTTGCTTTTTTGAATAGAATGAAAAGTCTTTTCAGGGAATATTCTGCAAATGTATTTCTGACTCAGATAATGGCCTTTAGCTTGTCTTTGGCCACAGAATCTTATCCCAGCAATGGCTGAAACTTTTGCTTGAACTCGAACGTTATGTGTTGAGAATTGGAACATACCGATGTGCTATTATTCTTTCCAAGATTCTAGGTGGTGCTACAAAGATCTAGAGGGAATTCAAAAACGCTGTTAAGACACCCTTTTACCCACAAACTGCATAACTTCATTTCATAAAGTTCCAAAGTACCCCCTGCTCGCGGCACTGTGCAGATATAAAAGAGGTAATTGCGTTCTAAAATTTTTGAGTAGTATGAAAAGTGATCTAATTGTCTGTAGATCTTATCAAGATTATGGAAACTCTGGAAACAATTTAGCATTAGTGTGACCAAAAATACACCAAGGATATTGTTTTGTTTTTAAAATTTATTTAAATAATAACAAATAGAAATACCAAATGGAAAGTCTGTTTTCTTCTTTTTCATTTTTAAATCATATTTTGTGTCTCGCTTATCTCAACAACACAATTGAGAGCCATTTGGTGTTTTTTGAGAACCAAAAAACCCAAGTTTTTTTTGACAATTCTTGGGGTTGTCAAAAAAACCTGGGTCAACCCTGGGTAAACTTCAACGAACCAAATAATAGTCCCCTAAAAACAAGTTTTTCTATCCATAAACACATTAATCGTTTTGATCGGATAACCGTAATCTTTTTCATGAAATCACCATTTCTCTCCGGAACACTCTTAATTTTGCTTTTTAGTTCCTCCTATGTTGCAAGTCGAAACGAGCTAACGGGTTTTTCAATAAGGACAGGTCAATTTTAAATCGAATATAACATGTTGATGTGACAGGTATTGACAGATGTCTCTTTTTATTTGAAATGTTTTATGTATGACTTAAATCAGCTCTGTGACACGAAAATATTGAAACCATCCATTGTTCACGTGCATATAATCCAATTTGCGCCAAAATACATTTTATTCATCGATTGGTAGAAATCTGCGTTGACTGAATTGGTAGAATAGACCACCTCTGGTCATAATGTTGGTAAAAAAGAGTATGAATATAACGGTGGTTGGAATAAGAGATTATCGATATAAAGATAGCAATCCTACGTATGTTTTATCCTCCAAAACCCATTTGTTTACATTGTTGTGTTTTAATTTCATTTCGTGTCGAAGAGTAGATGTAAATTCCAACAACGACAAGGCATGTGCTGAATGATGTGCTGAATGACGAGTTTATTCTATGTATACGTGTTTTACTAATCTTCATTAGTACTTTATAAATCTAATCAATTCAGCTATTCATTTCAGCTTGTAGGAAAATCAAATTGACAGCTAATCTCTGATTGCAATATTTTTAGTCGTACTTTGTTTAACTTTAGACAGCCGTCTAACTCCAAAAATGTATGTTTTTTTAAACTTCATTTACTGTTATCCTAATAATAAGAAAACGGCATCGGTTGTCGATTTGTCTAACTTGACATTTTATTTAATTAAATAAAGTATATTTTAAACTATTAAGGGCTTTCTAAAAACTGTCTAACTACTCAACCATCTAAAAAATCTAATGTTTAAGGAAGAATTTGTGGTCTTTTTATAATCTGTAAATGAGCTCTCGATTAAATGCATATTAGACATTTTAAAACCTGAACTTGACAAATAGGAAAAAATATTGACTATATATTGTAGTTTTTGTTAATATTCATATACTTTTTACAAAGCAGGACTATTTGTGAACAGTTTCTTCAAAATATGTTTGCTTAAATACACGGCCGGATTTAACTTTTTTGGGCTCTAAGCCTAGTTAATGGTGCCCCAATTTTAAATTCCTTGGCACTTGGCCATAAAGATTATTCAAATCAGAAAAATAAAATGAAAATTGTTTCAAAATTGGATTTTTTAATTGCATATTAATAAGCATTTAACATTTTATTCAACTAATCAAAAAGTTTTTTGCCAAACTCTGCCCAAGAAGTTGGTTTGAAGAGAAGTTAGTTCGGTGTTTAGTTAGTTGAGAAAATTGACAGAAAAACAAAATGGCTATTTTTAACTTTTAGATTTTATTTTCTTTTTGTGAAAGTTATTTTTCTCTTGCCTTTTGTCTGTTTTTTCTTATACTGCATATTTAAAAAAAAAATCTTGACTAAATTGTTTGTTTCTTGTTTTTGTTTACTGGCTTTTTGTTGGTGCCCCCTGTGTCATGATGCCCTAGGCCTGGGCTTAGTCGGCCTTATGGAAAATCCAGTGCTGCTCTTATGAAAAATTGTGTTATAATCTTTTTCGTAAAGAACTTTATTAGTTACATTGTAGTGTCGTCAATTTAGAAACAAAGTTCTCCAGCAAACGTCAGCTTTTTTTCGGATTTTTTTTTGGATTTCAGCCTTTTTTTATAATTTCCCCGGGCAATATCCTAATTCTTCTGAAATAATACATTTTGAACTTTTTTCCACATTTATTAGTATTTACTATTTATGAAGTATGACTGGCAATATTATTAAACCTTCGACTTACTTACTTCATATTTTACACACACACACATATTTTTCGCAAATAATCATTTAGGTGTAGGTGTGAAATTCCATCCAAATAGTGTGGGTAGCGATCTATCCTAGCCTGTGATGTAGGTAAGAAGATATGCTTTGCTTGTTTCTTTTTAAATTTTGACACTAGTAAGAGTGTTTCCTAATGGGCATAGTTTTATTCAAATTCATATCTTAAGTGGGTGCCATAAGTTTTGCTTTAACACCTTGAGTCTTGAATTACATTTTTATTCTATATAAGAAACATGTGACATCAAAATACAATATCTATGGTAATCTACAAACCTTTAATAACAATTATTTGTGTTGGTTATTTTCTTTACACATTCCATTAAACAATAAGCACACAATTCTTCCCTCTTGTTCACCCCACATATGTATAGGTTTATCATATATACAAAAGCTATCTCACATCCATAAACCCTTTTTATAAGATCTCCTAAACTGATAAGGTACAAAACGCCAGGCGTTAATTGGTCTTCTCTCCAACTCTGTGATGAAACCTGCCTTATGCACATTTAGAGTAAAATTTATTTATCCATTTCGTATATTTATCAAATATCTTAAAACGAGCGATTTTCCATTATGTATCCCTCTCGCGCTACATCCATCCAACACAACAAAAAAAAGAATAAGATACTTCGATAAACAAGATAAAGTCCACAGCCATATATCTCGAAACACATGCCTCACTGTGTATCACCTTTTATCAAATTAGCCGACCAAACGATCAGGGGACCAAAATTATTACCCCAATTCATATCAGACTTACATGTAAAATGAATTTAAAATTTAAATAAAAAATCCTCTTGGTGTTGGTATGTTGCAGCCAGGGCGGCGGCGGCGGCGGCGCGGTCCAAGATGCGGTCAATGGGCTGTTGGGACTGAAGCTGAGCGATGAGGCTGATGATGGGGTCTCCTCGAACGTTCCGAAAGACCAAGGCGACACTGATCACACAGGTCGCGCGCGCGGACATCATCGCTTGCCCCAATCGTTCATCTTCCCACTCTGGACTAATTTATGTGCAGCATTTAACTAAATCCTCATTCTATTGCTCAATTATGTCAGATATGGCCCGGACACTTCCTCGGGTTTATTGGATGCGTTGCCAAGTGATTAAAGTTTGTGTGTGAACGACTCTGGAGCGTGTGTTGAAGGCAATTAAATTTGTAACAAAAACGTAGAGAAAAACCGAAAACACCTAGCCAAAGAGGCTCTTAAGTGCTCTGGAGGTTCCTCGGTTTCTCGGTTTCATCATCATTTACCATCAAGAGCATCATCATGATGTGGCCTTATGGCTTCGTTCGGTCGGTCGGTCCATCGGTCGTCGCATCGGTTTCGGTACCCAAAGGAAGCTGGCCATCGGTGTAAATCTTCCTCAAATGAGTGACTAAACGATCCGACAACGGGCTATACTAAATAATTTCAGGTTATAGCTCAGGTTATATAGCAATGTGATGGGGCCAACCGGTCTCCTTATACTCCGGGTGTGCTATGCCGAAGCCGATATGCTGATGTCGATGCCAGTGCACTGCGCTGCGCTGGTGGATTCCCCACTTTAACGATCGTTTTAAATGAACAAACCTTTTAATTTGCTTGTTTCTAAATTTGTTATCTTCAGTGTCTTTGGTGTTGATGATTCCATGTGGCTCTGGCCGGTTAAGGTTGGCAAAGTCACAATAGAAATGGCCTGTATATAGATATTTCTGTGTATTCACATGTATACTGATGATAGAATAGGGTATATGGGATTTTTTTTAGAAGACAGCTTGAAGAGTAGGTATGGTTGGTTATTCTGCTGGATGAACCGGCTGAAACTAAAACTAAAAACTGGATTCATTTTGCAATCCCCGAATCTCGATTAATTTATGATTTTTTATAAATCCCAGCAATAAAAACTGTTAATTCAAGAACATCAGAGAATTGATTCCAAGCAAAATGAAGATTTAAAAATTTTGTTTTCATTTTGATTTGTAAAAACAATTTCAATTTAACCCGATACATGTGGACTCGGATCAGAGAGAGAATAAAAGACTGAAGACTGGGTGTGTTAATAGCTTACAGTTGTGAGAACTTTGCACAGCATATCAAACGTTTCATGGAGGAACAATTTAGTCGGGATCGAAATAGTGGTATTCAAAAATCTTAATAGAGTAGGTTTAACTGTTTCATGTTAAAGTTTCTCTTTCAAGTGTTGACAACTTTAATGGTGCTTCTATCCGTGGTAGGGTTGTCCAGGGTGTTTGGCCAACAAGCTTCTTCCAGCCGGCTTGGTCTCTTGATTAGATAACTGTTTCCAGTTTTGCATGTCAAATTTTGCATGTGCCATCATTCACACTTTCTTTTTATGCTGCACCGCCCCACGCTAAATTTTGTTTATAGCAACGTCTTCGGTATACTTTCGATAAAAGTTTCTAAGTCGAATAAAACGCATATCAACCAGAGGACCTTCTATTCAAGTCATTAAAGGATTATGATAGAAAGCAGCTTTTTAAACCTTCTCATGGTGCTTCAATAGTTTTCATTCCTCTGACCATATATCGGGAGTCAGAACTGGGATAATAAAGGTCTTACACAAGAACACTTAGTATATAAAGAAGCAGCAACTGTAAAATAAATTCTTAGTTTGATCTCAGTGCAGACAAAGTCTCTGACCACTTCGTAATTAAAGTGTTCTATGGTGACGTTCTGTCCAGGACGTCACTGTTGAGTGAACTTTCTTGTTGACAGCATTTACTGTCAAAGACTCCTAACCCTATCTTCTTAGCTTCCCACCTCAACACACATGACAGGGCCACTGACATCGCGCTTTGTTCTTCCAAATTTATCAAAATCATTGAAATATGCGAATAATTGTACGTACCTTTGGAAGATTGTGCCTCTAGTGTTTGATTTAAGAGTTTTGCATTTGCACTATTCTTTCTATTCTTTCAAGAACGATGTTAAAGAAGGCCATCACAGCGCAAGCGTATTGCCTTACCTCAAACCTTTTTGGACATCAAAGATATTGGTGAGACCATAGCTGATTTTGATGGAAAAGCATACGTTCTCCATCATCATTTTACAAAAACGGACAAGTTTGGCATCAGCGATGCTAAAACTAGACATTGCTCTATATAGCTCGTCTTTAAAGGCCTTGACATTGATGAAGGTGGTGGATATCGATCTGTTGTAGTGTGAATATTCCCAACATACGCAAAAGGCCACACTGATATGATATTAACCCATCAGGTTGTTGACGCGTGACTTCCGGAATTTGACAGAGAACACCATGTCAGCTATGTTAAGGACACTGGATGCCTCTATAGTTGGTGCAGTTCAGAGGGTCAACTTTCCTTAGGATCGGGCAGGCAATACTGAGGTCACGACCAGCTTCGATTCTTCTATGCAGCAATGCTTTGTATACATTTTGTTTGGCTTATAGTTGCTGGCATTTGTGGTCGTGTAATGTCAGAAACAGCATTTCTGATATATGTAGCTTCCTGGGAATTTTTTGACTGATTCTTCAATGCTTGATAGTGATGGCATACGAGGTAAAAGGTTATAAAAGATTTGATCGAAAAAGGGCTTGGCTTGAAAAAACTTAGCCAACCAAAGTCCAACGTGAAATATCTTCTAACAATACTTCCCTATTTTGGCTTTGATGTGGATATCCAGGGCTCCGAGTCAAATTTGACAGCTCAATCTGCCATAACATCACTTCTTGGGTATAGAGGTTATACTTTATAGCAGTCTTGGACCTCCTCTAATTCTTCGGCGGTACATGGCTATGCGCATATCCGAGGTCCATTGTCCTTATTACTTTTGCTAAGCTCGTCAACTAATTCGGTAATATCCGTGGTGTGGCTTGTCACTACTTCGTAACTAAATAACTTTTAGTGACTGAACGGTCATCCATGCGGCACAACCTGGAGGTCAAGACCCTAAGTAAGTACAACTCCAATGGAAGGCAGCCAGATAAACCAGAACTCTTTTGGTCTTGCATGTATCAAAGGGCTGTGATTTGCTAACTTCATTTAAATTTAGTCAAGCAGCAAAAAACATCGAAAACATTGAAAAACAAAATTACTTCCATGCCATTCATGAATATTTTGCCCTGTTCACTTTATATATTTTATGTACATAAGTTCATAAAATCATGATTTCCACTATTCATGTGCAAACAAAACATTAACTTATAACTTTATTTATTTTTAAATGACATTAAATCTCTATATCATTCCTCCATTAGAAACTAACTTCCTACCGACTATGCCATGGAATTCTTAAATAAAACTTAAGTTTTACAATAAATTTCTTAAAAGCTATTCAAACCGAACGGAAGCATTCGCTTCCCTAATGACGCGATCGTATGCGCATAAAAAAAACAACCCTTTCGCACTTCCTCTTAGCAAGTTTGACTTATATATGTACTTACACTGGGGGTTCCGTAAGACTGTTTGTAATTTTGTATACAAAAAAAGCCAATTTGTATCCATTAGGCGCTATCGGGGTAACGCTAAAAAGGCATTCATAAAATTTCGTCTGATTAACATTTTTCCACACGCAATAAGGATTAAAAGGAATGTGAAATAGTCCCTTTATACTTGACGAAACCTTGAATACAAAGCTGAATTAATTTCATAGTTTCATTTAAAGCTATGCATAGGCACACAAACGTTTCACTCCTCTGTATACATAGCTTGGTCTATATACACACATAAGTACATTATGGGACACGTAAATGTGAAAAGTTGTTCATTTTGGAACTACAAGGGGCTGCTACGAACATGATTTGCATATCTGAAACTAAGTGCCAACCGTTTGGAGTTTGTAGACGAACTAGCATAGTTTGACCATTTATTTTTGTAATTTTTACGAGCATGGTAATTAGCGCTTGCATTTTGTTTTTGTATTAATATATTTTTTTTTCTACTTACTTTTATCTTGATTAGCGTGGCAACCTTACGCATGTTTGAATATAAAAATAAAAACACTTATCTGGTAGAAATTTTGGAAACGTCAAAGTAATTTATTTTGCTTTGACACGGTGGTTTTTTGTTTTATTTCACGACTTGATTTTGCGATTTTGAGGTCACGATGATGATGGTTTATAAGAAGCGAATATACTTTCAACAGCCAGAAATGTAATTATAAGCTTATAAATACATTAAGTACTTAAGAGTAATTTTCTAACATACATATCTACCCAGCTTGTTAATTTTTACAACCGTTAGTGTTAAAGTTTCGTGTATTTCTTTGGAATATTTATGAAAATTATTTCATTGCTTTATCGTCGCAATGCCCCTAAATACATATATACTTACGTATTGACCCTTAGTCAATTTCTTAAACAATAATAATAAATTAATAACAGTAAGATTTTCTAGCAGTAATTTGAGTAGGTATGAAATTTCGTTAGAGTGACCATTTTTATAAATCTATTTTTAAATAGCTTTGCCGAAGATGAAAATTGGCAATGCTTGAGGAAGTAAGTGGGCTTCAGTAAATGACGTTGATACCTTTCGATCGCGGTACTCGTTTACGCAGAAAGACAGGTGGAAGTGGAGAAGCGAGTTGCTATTAATTAACGTGCAAGTTGCAACGAAAGTTTGTTCCACAAATGGTACTTTCCCATCACATTTATTTAAGAGATGGCAAGGGAGAAGAATTCCTTATATGGTAAATTGGGAATCAATGTTGGAGTGTTCAGTTCTTGTATATAGTAATTTGGAAGCTATGTTTACAATTTTTGTATCCTTCTACTTCCACACTATTCTGCTCGACTATTTAGTTCAGTTCTACAATATAACCCGAGCTTCCGTTGCATTAGAATCTATCTTTCTGGTATTTTCTGGTATACACATATCATTGTCATGCAAAGAAAACTCCCTAACTCCATTTTTTATATCGAGTTTCAATTTTTTTTCTGGACAATTTTTTTTTTCTAAATAAAATCGATTTTATTCTGTCAAAACAAATCTTGCATTTTCATTAGACGTTGTTCACATCCTCCGATTTTTTTTTTTTTTTTGACGTATCTTTACTCTATCTCACTCCCACTTCATGGTGAGAAAGGGATGGCCGAGTCAGGCAGGATTTTTTAAGTTTTTTGAAAATTTATGGATTTTATTTGACGTTTTCTTTTGTGACAACTGCTTTTTCTCTCTGTACTTATTCATTGGCAAACAAATACTACAGAATTCAATGTTATTTAATATGAAAAGATTTTGAACAAATAAAATTTATGTTTTGGAATAAAAACAAAATTAGTATAACCATCAATGAGCTCAGATTAGTGTTTTTTTTTTTTCAACGACTTCTCAACGTCAAAGTGAGTCTTTTGTGTTCACATTAGTTTGTGTCTGAACAAGAGAAGTTGGATGAATGTCAAAATAAGTCGGAGAAGACAGTCCAATATGAACATTGTCTTAAGATTTCAGATTAATTTCACACACACTTTGCAAGATTTGACATTCCTCTGGAGTTGAAAGTATGGGGGTTTACAAATATTCTAAAGTATTCGTCGTTCATTTAAATAGAATCACAGCAAATAAATTACTAAAACAAGACAAACAACTGTTTTTTGTCTTTTTTTTTCAAATTTTCTCGGAAATATATATGCTTTCAATTCCAAAAATGGGCGTAATAAACGGAATGCACTTTTGAATACCTACATATTTGTAATTAATTTGTGAGAGCATTAGACGGTGTTCACATTGGACTGAAAAACTGGATTTTTTTTTGACGTTTCAGTATTTACATCGTCCTCTACTGAAGAAGTGGGAGCGAGATGTGAATACTGAAACGTCAAAAAAAATCAAGTTTTTCAGTCCAATGTGAACACCGTCTTAGTTCGCTTACTTTTTGCTTTAAAGATACTGTCAAATGACACACATACAATCTCACCGGAAAAATTATATTAGGTGTGTTTGTTAACGTGCAAATTTTTACAAATTTTCACAATTTGCTGTCAGAAACCATAGAAAAAAAAACCCAAGCTTAAGAAACTTGGTGAAAACTTCACGTTACCAAACAGGCCTATTTTTGGTGTATTCCTTACAACCAAAAAAAATCGATTTGAAATGGTTGTAAGGACCAACCTTAGAAACCGGGGAACTTCTCGTAAAATCGATATATTCAATTAAATAAAAACATTTAAGTTCTGTAAAAGGTCTCGAAATCTTATGTTGGTCTATTTATAAGGGAAAAATTTCTTAAAATCAAACATTTTCAAATGGTCAATTTTCGATCTGTGAGAGTGTGAAGTGATAAATATCACGGCAAATGCATTTCTTAAAGTGTGAAAAATGAAAACAAATGTTTTCATATGATAATTTAAAAACATCGTTCAATATTAACACGTTCTCGCCCTCTCGAGTTAAACAGTTATTCAATGCATCTTTTCATATATAAGTATGTATATGAATTTTGATTAGGAGGAAGTGTAATGGCACAGCATACATATGTATCTATGTACATACATATGTACATGCATATGAGGATGTTCGTTTATGTTATGTTTGATTCCATTAGGCACATAATTTTAATCATATATATGTATGTATGAGAATTTCTGCAGATTCGTGAATCATGCTCCGATCCTGGCCAAGAAAGGCCAATTGAGTTAATTCTTCTCTAGAATTGCATTTCGCCTGAATATTAATGCTTTAATATTCGAATCTTTCTCTGTTGATGTACTCATCTACATGAAAAGACATGCATTGGCTATATGTATACTAAGTTCCATGAAGTACTGCTTAAAGAAGGTATTTTTCTTGCAATTGTTCTTTAGTAGTTGTAAAGAATTTTATCCAATTGTATCCTTTTTTTGGCTACTGCCGCAATTTTAAAAGGAAAAGTTAACAAAATTAGCAATGTCTTCCCCAGCTCCACTTTTGAAAATCTTAATCTCCTATGAAGCGAAAAAATAGCCTCATTTTTTCAAAATGTGATAGGTCACCACCCAAAAACATCCATCTTAAAGTATTACAAAGGAGAAGAAGAAATTCACATTTTCTGTGCTTAATTTTCTTTTTCTTTCTTTTTCTCTTATAAACCTTTACCTGTCGATTAAAAGTTTGTATAAGCTCAGCCATTTGTGAAGGAAAAGGTACTAAACGCTATTTACTTCAACGTTGAGCAACCAACTGATCTAACTTACAAATGAGGAGCAGGTGCTCCTCTCGATAGAGCACGTGCTTTGGTTTATTCATACCTAATTATGGAGCAGGTGCTTACCCTGAGAAGGTTCTCATCAAACATGTAGATGCTCAATAGTTGAGCACCTTCTCTATTATTTTATTCATACCTAATGAAGCACCTGCTTCGAAAACTTGAGTTTTGAGCAGGTGCTCCATTTTATTCATATCACCCATAATCTCTGAAATTATTAATGAAAAACAGAAGCAATTTATGCTCATTAGATACACCCAAGTTGACATCTTGGTCTTTCTATGACGTCACAGTCATCTCTTAATATGAGAGACTGAGAGAGATGAGAGACATTTCAAAATTTTCTACTTTTTAGTACTCTCTTTGGCGGTTGTTTATTATAACGAGTTCGAGAATCGGCTTGACCGTGCTAGTGAAGTAATAAAATGATAAAACTCTGCGAGAACTGAAATGATAACATGGTAAGTAAAATTTACTAAAATGAGAAATGCCATTTCATTTTTCTCAATCTTAATCACTCATAGTAAAAGATGATTGTATAGTCACGGAAAGGCCAAGGTGGCGACTTGGTTGTATCTGATGAGCATTCCTTTCAATTTTTCTCAAATTTCCTTTCAATTAGGTACCTAATGGTTATTTTATAGTAATAATAAAATTACAATTTACCATTTTCTCCGGAATCAACCCAAAAGGACTAAGGCCGTTTTTCCTTCCAACATTACCTACGAGCTACGAGTAGAATTTCTCGCCTAAAGTAATGAACCTTAATAACTTATGTACCTATTAAATTTGAAATGATTTTGTCTGTGGAGTATTTTTTTTTAGAAGTGAATCATCAATCCAACTCTTCTCATTTTGATATTTTCAAAATCTTGACGCTTTGACGAATTCATATCATTTTCTTATTATGTAAACAAAAATCTTAAACAAGTTATCCTTACACGATGAGCATTTGAAGAAAATATGGGAATAATCTCATATTATTACGACTGAATTGAAAAATGTAATTTGCGAGATTTTATCCTGGCAAAATGAAATCAAGAATCGCTGCACAGTGTTGAAGTGTGACACTATAGTGACATGAATATTAAATCATTCTGCGACATCCTTCTGGTCTGCATCTTATAACTTTTTCTCGCGGATTCTGAACTATACCTATATACAAACATACATAATAGTAATGACTTTAGACAGCAGCTATATTAAGGACTTCCATTTCACTACGAAAACTACGTGTGCAATATATAAATCCAATTTGTGATTTCTTTCCTTCCATGATGCTTTCTTATTTGAACTTAATGGACTCCATCTAGCATAGAAAGAATCCCTCCCGTCAACAAAGACTCGACTCGATTCATCTGCTTTTTTGCGGAAGCAGGCGATTGCGGGCGGGTTGACTTTCCTAATTCTGTAAATGGGAGGATCTCGCACTCAGTTATACAAGTCAATTTTTTGATTTGTTCAAAACTTAAGTAAGGACATCTCCATCATAACCCAGTATGAAGGCAATGGCAAATGTAAATATTAGAATACATGTAAAACAAGCCGTACACTCCCATTGGTAATCATTATTCATGGGCTGGGATTTCTATATGAATGTACAATTTACTTGTGACAGGATCCACGATGGCAGCTGCTGGCCCTGTTTACAAGGATTTTAACAGGACTGGTTTGTGATGGATTCGGTATTTGCAAGGAGATTGGGACTGACTATACTGCTACATTGTTGGCATATAAATTTCAAAAATTGCTTCTGTTGTTTGGAGCACAAACTATATGGATTTGCAAAATCCAATTTACTTATATCAAAAAACCATAAGCTCGAAATAGGCATCCAAGGGTAAGCTTTGGGCAAAATTGGTACCTTTGGTATACGGTTGAAAACCAACACTCATCAACATTTTAATACCTATGTCTTTTGATTTCACAGGTCATCTGAGGAGAATTGGATTGAGAGGACAATTTTCTGCAGCAAAGCAAACCCTACGAATAATATTGTTTAGATTACTTAATAAGGACATGTTTTAATAAGGACCTTCCCATAGATAATATTATTATAATAAAAAAAGAGACCGGGTGTGACCCATTACTGGTTACTTCCCATTGGTTCCCCTGGAAGCTAGATACCCGATGCTGTTTTGTAGTAAAAAAAAATACCCAATTCGAGATCTTAAAAACGTTATCAGGCGTTCAATATACGAGTACAATCCAATGAAGACCAAAGATTTGTTTGCTTTCGAAATACTCAAAAAAAAAACATTGGGGGCTATCGTGGATAAAATTTCCCACGGAATTTCTCCCATCTTCTAAAATTTTAAATGCCCACAATTTCTTACTGTTCCTTGCAAGTTAAAAATTGGTCATTCAAAGTCGCATCCCTGTGTCCATGGAATATTTATTTTCGATTCCAATAAATTCCTAGAGTAACTGCGACCACAATTCACGTGCCCAGTTTTCGAGGATGGGAAAAATTCCGTGGGAAATTTTATTCACGATAGCCCCCATTATTTAATTAAAAATGCTTGCTGTATTTTTGATAAGAAAAAACGTTTGTTAAATTTTTTAAAGCCTTATAAATTCTTTATTGCAGCATTGTGTGGCAGAATAAAATTAAACTGTAACCGATATCAGTAGGTGTGTTTTTTTCCTTGACCGAATGGGCTTCAACGAAAAAAACGTTGGGGTTATGGAATTTACATGTTAAGTCCAACAACAACTAAGCCCCTTCGGGCTTGGCTAAGCCCAGAGAATTTTCAGGGCTTAACTTTAGCCCAGTACTATCTGTACTACCGGCACATGAAACTCGTGCTTGTTACTTGTTATCGGTAGTTTGTAGGGAAACTCCACTTTTATCTGTAATGGCACTGCTAAGCCCCAATGTCGTTTTTTTCGTCCGATTCCTCTGAAATATTAAAATTGATAACTACAACCTAAGCCGCTAGAAACTTGGAGCGTTTTTTGGTCAAACAGGTTTTTTTAATTTTTTTAAAACGAAACATAACGGTAGGTACCTGCTTAAATTTTTTTTAGCAATTTTACATAATCGGTTTTTTCTCAAAAAACGGCTCCACAACAATTTTTTAAAATAAAAATTAATAAATAACTTTTAGTTTGGGTTGCAAATCATTTGTCAAAAAATGGTTATTAATGGTACCTCCAAATTAATTGTTTAAAAAAATTCAAAACCCTAAGGTCGAGTCATATTGTGTTTTTTTGCCATGCAAATTTTTTTTCTCTGCTACATACACAAATTAAAAAATGATGCAAAATGCATTTTTTTGTTGAGTTTTTCACTTACCGTTCGAAAACTAATAATCAATCGTAAACTTCATGGAAGCACAATACAATTTCCAGGCCAGATTCGAATTCACCTATTCAAAGACCATCGCAGAAAAATATATCTTAGCCCAGGAAAATTAGACTTTTACTTCGAAAAAATTCCGACAAAGCTGAATTTCGGAAAAGATCTTTGTTTTGACGTCTTTAGCATTTCCTGAAAAGTTCCGTAAATTTTATTTTGGTAAATTATTTTTTAACAAAAATAATTTACCAAAATAAAAAATGTTTATATTTAAGAGAAAAATATAAAAAGTAAAAAAAACTGAATTTAAAACAATTAATAATTTGAAAAATCGAAATTAATTATTTTTAATTCGTTTTCATAAAATTTTTTGATATGGTTTTAAGAAAAATTATACTTTAAAAACAATCGATTAAAAAAATAACAGTATAAACTGCAGAAGATCGGAAACGAAAAATTAATTATTAAAAAAGGCAAAATATTATAGTATTAAATAACTTTAAAAATCGAAATAAATTATAAAAATTATTTTAGAAATTTGTTAATGCAGTTAAAAAAAAAAACAATTAATTTATCAGAATCAACAAAAAAAAAATAGAAATAACTGTTATAGTGTGAAATTCAATGTGAAAAGTGCGAAATTTTCATACAAATTTGTATGGGGAAAGTATGACCTTAGAGACACGGGTTAATGACCACGGATCAAACATTTTCAATTTATGGTGTGTTTTCCAAAAAATGAGTTTGGGAAATATGCAAGTAAAACTATATGCTTAGACATTTTTGGATGTCACATTTTAAACACAAAACATTACAATTCACGATTAATTTTGTATAAAAGCCATCCCTGCTTATTTTTCAAGGAAACAAACATTTTTCCCAACCCTTATCCTTAAGCCCTAGCGTTTAAGCAAATAGCAAACATTGTGAGTGTTTATTTGTATCGTGTCTTTGAATTAATCAATGGGTTGAAATTGTGTTTATTTTGAGCGTTGATCTTACCCCTTAAATGTCATTAACCGGGCATTAAAGGTTTCATCCCAAAGCTGCCGTAATAACATGTTTAATAATATCGACGAATATTTTGCAATTTTGTATGCAATTGAGGGCCTACAAGCTACAATTTAACAAAATGTTAAATTTTACAAATTAAATTCCATCACAAGTTTGAATTGAGCTGTTTTTTTTTATTATAAAGGTGTTGATTATTGTTAATTGTGTAGGTATATAACCTTTTATTTATGGCTTTAGTCTCATATTTGCTTAAAATACAACTGTTTAAATCAATAGAGTGGTGCAAAAAAAAAAACTATCTAAAAATTAATTAAAAACTATTAAAAATTATTAATCTTGAAGTTATAGCGTATCAAAGAAACACTTTTTATTTTGTACTGTAAATAGAAAAATAATGGTTTTTTGTTAATACCTCGTAAGATATAATTTTTTTTCAAAAACTAATGAGTTTATATTAATGCTCATAAAATTCTGGACAAAAAAGATATTAACATTTTTTTCGTAGGAGCAATAGATTTTGAGAAAAACGTGCACAAACTTATTTACCAAGGCAAAATGAAGAAACAAAATCATTACAGTGAAAAGCTCTTTTTATAACATTTGTGCACGTTTTTTTTTTTTTTAAGTGACGGAATATTCATCAAGCTAGGTCTAGGTGTGGTATGTAGTTGGACCAGGTGGACCAACTTGCCGCATTAAATTAAAAATAAGTGTTTTATGCATATCGGATAATTGTAAGAAAAATGTTCGACAGATAAAGTTCCAAAGAAAGAGAAGAATAAAACTGCTGTATGTTGTTATCGATCACATAAGCACGTTTGAGACTTTACCCGATAAGGATTAGGTTTAATGCTATTATTGCCGCAATTGAGCACATACAAAATTCTCAAGATACTCTATAACAGGCCATGGGGTCATTTACGTTATCTATAGATTTGCTTTAAATTAATTTGTAATTTGGGATCAAATAAAGTTCAAATTAATAACGTTTACGTCCATAAGACGGTGTTCACATTGGACTGAAAAACTGGATTTTTTTGACGTTTCAGTATTCACATCTCGCTCCCACTTCTTCAGTAAAGGAAGATGTAAATACTGAAACGTAAAAAAAAAATCCAGTTTTTCAGTCCAATGTGACGCTGTTTAGATTGGGAAGATTAAGTAAGACCGGTCTCACGGTGGTTTTTGGACAAGAGAAGTGGGGGGTCAGGGATGTCGTGAGGCATGAACAAAATATAAACACCTGGCTCATGAGAGGAGAATCATTTCAAAATTCTAATCAATTAATTAATTAATTCGGCGAATGAACTTTAAAGGCTCTCCCAAACCAACGCGAATGCGGAGCGACGACGAATTTTTATTGTTTCTTAGCGTTGTGCATTTGTCATATTTTGTACTATTGTGAATGATTCGCTGCGAATCGCTCCGCACTCGCGTTGGTTTGTCGTCGGCAAATGTTTCGCGTTGGTTTGGGCGAGACAGTTTATAGTCGTATTTATTAGATTTTCTTAAGTGCCTTTCACATGAGCCGCGAACTGCGAATGCGAATAAATTTGTTTAGGCAATTCCAAGCTCAAATATAAACCAATTCTTGTTTTTAGTATTCTACAAACTGTAAAAACGACGCGGTCTACAATTTTTAAAAGGAAACATGGCCTTAAATTAGCTTAAATTGTTGAATTTTGCATTTTTATATTTTCTACGTGACCAGCGAGATATTTTCTTGGAATTGTCAAACACTTATTCGCAATCCACAACATCAGGACGCATTCCAAAAATCTGCGAATGAAAAATTCGCTCGAATTTAGCCTCGAATTTTGTTAGCACCCATTCTAGTGGTTTAATTTGTATGACAATTCGGGTCTGTTGACGACCACTCATGTGAAAGAAAATTCGCAACCATTTGCAATTCGCAGTTCGCAGCTCATGTGAAAGGCACTTCAGGTAATGGCACTACTGTAATGCAAAGGAAATAAAAACTGGGGCACCGTTTACTCTATGGGCCTAGGCATAGAGTAAATGGTACCCCAGTTTTTATTTCATCAACAATAGTTTCAACAATATCGATTCATTTTCCATTTTAATATGTATTAAGTTATTTGCATTTTTAATCATAAGGGTATACAAATTAAAAAATAATTGCTTTGATTCATGTAGGAAGGTACATACACAATGGTGTAAGTTACCTAAAGTTAATTAATTTAAAAAAAAAAACTCATGAATTTTACAGTTAAAATTTCAAACTAGATGTCTTTAAATTCGTGCAAAATTAGTTTTAAATTAAATTCGCGTAACAGAAGAAAATGTTTGCCCAAAAAAAAAAACTAATTTGGGGTGTGAAAATTTAAAATTTGTGCGAATTTTTTATCTTCACACCCCAAATTGTTCTTGTCTTGAACAAACATTTTTTTCGCTACGCTTTGGGTGACATTTTTTAATTTTAACCGAGCAAGTTCATCTTCGGTACCTTCACGCGCATTTAAGGATAGTATTAAGGTTTCAACTTTCGTTTATACAAATCTGGAAATATACATATAAGTTGTTATTGATGTGTAAATACAATCCTATATCAAGGCACTTTGGCTGTGAGTTGTGGCACTCAAAATTCCCTTAATATTTCAAAAGCCGAATGCGACGGTTTAAATTTTCGCAATACAGAATACCAAAGTCTGGAAGATTTTTTCGCACACTTTTTTTGGAGTGGGGGGTTAAAACAAGCTTGGTCATCTATTAGTGTTAGGGTCATTACCACTACAATTCCCTTTTCCAAAAATTAAGTAGAGCTATTGCAAACTGAAATTAGGCCAAATTTTCAATATTGGTCTTATTTTACAGCAAACCTGTGGAACAATTACTTACCTACAAATTAATTACTTAAATAACATTATTAGCTCTGGCTCACGGTTATCTCTTCATTTATAACAACCTTATGTATCAAAACGGATCAAAGATTGTATGAAATTTTTTCTTTAATATTTCATCACATTATTTTTGGTACTTGATGTTTCCTCAGAATTGAAATTCAATTGTATTTAAATCAAAATATAATGATTCCTGCCTGCCTTTCAGCCGTTCAGAAAAAGATAGCTCAGTTGTCCTAGAAAACCTTTGTGAAAATAATACCTAAAAACTTTATTAACGGTACCTCTCTTCGAAACATTTGGGAACAATAATTTGTATTTATCTATCCGGAGATGTGTTCCATCAACCTAATTGAGTCTTTTGAATAGATTTCAAAAGTTGTTATATCTTTTAGGGGCATACTAGCGTCTTTCGAGCATTTTTGTAATTTTTTACGACTTCCTTCATTTATCCTTTTAAAAAAATGTTCTAGATGCAAAGCTAGTTGGATTCCCCCAAGAAAAACTATTTCACCATAATTAACGCAGTTTCTGGTCTACAAAAGTTAAGAAAGCCTTGTCGGCTCTATTTATCTCTTCCAAACGCTTCTTAATATTGCACCTTACGTTTTACTGGATGCAGAAACACAAACTTTTTGTAGATTTGATAGAGATGCGGCTATACTGCCACTTTACTTAAAGCAACACGTATCAAACGTCGTCATTGCATTCATATCTTATTGGCAGTTTGGGACTCCGAAAGAGCCGAGTTCTAATCCAAGCGGTAGCCCCTTCTTTTATTACCTATACATAAAAGAACTTGATAAGCAAATTGGACATTCAAGTATGAAATTGTATTTAAAAATTAAATTGAATAAAAACTTCTGTTTATAAGTAGGTATGTATATTAAAAATTGAAAACAAGCAAGCTCTTCATTGATAGTATAGTTCTAAATTCATGCCATCGTGGATTTCATCTGTAAAGTTTGAGGAACAAATTATTTTTTAAAGGAAAAATTAATAAATTATAGGTACTTACAATCGCACAGCCTAATTGGGTCCTTGTAAATAGTGTACCATTTCTTTAGAACGATTTTATCATATTTTGTTCCAGTTTGGGCCGCAATGAGTTTCTTCAAATCTCCAATTGTATCATCGGGATTGCATTTGACGCGCACCTAAATGAGAATGGAAAACATTTACCTAACAACAATATTAAAAGAAAGTTATGCTTTTTACCTTTTTTCCTAATCGATCATTGCAAGTTATTTCAATCATATTTTTAAGTATTTATTAGAGTTTTTATTTCTCAAAAATCACTCTACTTCAGTGGGAAGGAAAACAAAAATGCCAAACTTTCAACACGATGACAGAAGATGTGACAGCACAAAACTGACACTTAAAACAGTTTGGGGAGTGCTCATTGTGAATTAATAGTTAGTTCACAAAAATATCCACTTCAGGCTCACTCAAACATTCGGAACGACAACGAAAACTTCGCTGAGCACTTCAGTTACTTATGGTGGACTTACATGTATCTTGATTTCATTGCTTGAAGAAAAAAGAATGTTAAATATTAATGTTTCATTTGTTGGATAGAGAGGTAAGATCAAAATCCAATGCATCTTGATAGTATCAAGATTATAGTAAAACATAGAAATCAAGATGAAGATTATAGTAAAGACGAACATGTTCATCTATATTATGGCATCTTCGTCTGTATTTGTGTGCACATGTTTATGTTGTCTATGTGTGCATATTTTGCTATAACTTTTTGGCTTGATTAAAAAAATAAAAAAGAAATGAAGTGAAAAAAACAAAAGAAATAATGAGGTGTAAATATATTTGCTTAAAGTTGTTGTTGTTTCGCAGCGAATCGCTCCGCATTGGCGTTGGTTTGGGGGAGACTTAAGGCCTGGTGAAACAGAGAGCGGTCCGGCGGTATTTGTAGAAATTTACAAACAAAATTTGACCACTGTGTTCTTTCACAGTAAAGTATTGACCGTCCCGTTGGCCCACCCTCTGTTTGACAAGGCCTTTAAGATTCTTCCAAACCAACGTGAACTCGTAGCGAAACATTCACCGGCGACAGTTTTTTGTTGTTGCTAAGCATTGTTGTTTTTTTCATGCCAATTTAGCGGACTTGTTCGTTCTATATTCTCATCTTTGCACTTGCATACAAAATAACGGCTTATTTTTACATGCCGGCTCCACTAGACATGAGCCATGCTTGGACTATGAACCTGTCGAGAAAAAAACCAATGGAGGCAAAAATCCATGTCTTGTCGACGACATGTCGAAGAAAACCAAATTTTGAACAGCACATGAACGCTGTTCAAGCTTGGCCATGAGATTTAAGATTTCACGTGCGTGTGAGTTTTTTGTCTGATTTTCGTTATATCTGTAGGTAAATATTGATGCAAAAGTGGTTTTTTATTTACGTGACCTTTGTTTTTATAATTTGAGTTGAATATTGCTGCAAAAGATAGAAGTAGTGGTGAGAGAGAAATGAAACGACATGACATAATTTGCCCAGTGAGAAAAAATCTGCTGTTTGTTGATTGGATTGTGGTTGTGATGTTGGGCATCTGTATGTTCTGTGGAGTCGGGGTGTTACAATATCACACTTTAAAAGAATTTGGTGTTTCCTAAAATCTATTTGTACACCTACTATATTATTGTGAACAGGCCACACTACCTGTTGTTCCTTTTATGTAGTGTAAATAGATATAAATAGAAGATAGCGAAAGCAAATGAAAATTGAAAAATTTAGCTCTAGCTTTAGCTTTAGCTTCATCTTCTTAAGTTGTTCAACATTAATAATTTATGTTAAAAGTTCCTAGGGAATTTTATATAAGATTTTACTTTACTGGTTATCATTAGTTTGTTCTTTGTTGAGCTTAACAATTCGTTATTTTTATTTGATAAACGAATTTCATTTGAAAAAGTTTCCTAAAAAACGAATAAACTAATCGGAAGCAAATTTCATAACAAGAAACTAGATTGAGAATTGTTAAGTACCTACACCTATGACTTTACAAAACTTCTATGATTTATCATATAATTTAGTTTTGTAATCGACAAATGCAATAGTTCCTCAATATTAATTAGGTATTCCTCAGCAACTATTGCTTTAATAATAATAATTTCATAAAGTAGGTAAACAAAACACTGGTGAAAGTTTCTCATAATGGGAAAGTGCTTAAAAAGCCTTTTATCAATCTTATTACTCGTGCAGTGCGTTTTATTCTGTAGTGCAGAAACTGCTCCACGAAAATGGAGTGCAAAATTCGACCCTGGGGAACTCGAAGTTGATATGGGAACAAATACTCAGGTCCTCGTCGAATTATTCGGTAAGATTCAATACCCGAAATCTAACGAAACTACCTTAAACTCCAGTTAAGCTATGACAGAAATTAAATAAGAGCTATTCCTTCTTCCACAGATATCGACTTAATAAACACTCATCGTATTCAAGTTCAAAGTGAAAATCCAAACCTAGCTCAGGTTCAAGATGTAATTAAAGTCAATTCCAGCCCGGACCACTGGTCTGCCAATATCACTGTCAAGGCCATCTTTCTTGGCCAAACGAGACTCTTCGTCGAGGTTACTACTGCTGACAATGAAATCCAAACTTCCACCACCGAGTTAATGGTGACAATCATTCGCGCTCTCAGACCCATCGATATTGCCTTTACCGTATCGGTGGCACTGCTAGTATCACTTCTCTATATAAACTTCGGTGCAGCCTTAGACTTAAGCGTGCTCAGTGGTATCCTCAGACGACCTGTTGGTCCGACTATTGGATTCTTCACACAGTTCATCGTAATGCCGCTACTAAGTTTTGGTCTTGGGTGTTTACTCTTCCCAGACTCCGTTGAAATGCAACTGGGACTGTTCTTTACTGGAGTCTCACCAAGTGGTGGAGCATCCAATATATGGACGGTTCTCTTGGGCGGTAACATCAACCTATCAGTTCTTATGACAACAATCAGCAATATTGCAGCATTTGGAATGATGCCCCTATGGATATTCACCTTGGGACATGTCATCTTCAACCGAGGCAAATTGGGTGTCCCTTATGGCAAGATCGCAACATTTGCGGTATCTCTAATAGTGCCCCTAGCCATAGGAGTGGGTATTCAAAAGTGTTCTCCTCGAATAACACGAGTTCTGGTTCGTCTTTTAAAACCAATTTCCACGATGTTGATTCTTTTCATAATCGTGTTTGCTATTGTTACCAATTTGTATTTATTCAAATTGTTTTCATGGAAAGTAAGTATTATCTACCCGGAGGCCACATGAGCGAGTACTCCCTAGCGAGTTGGGTACCTTACCTACATATATTAACTGTCGAGTCTCTCGCCGCTCTACTCGCTTCTCAACTGGTTTCGAAAAAGGAACAGTTGGCTAGCGACAAGGAAAAGTTTTGATATATTAGTAACTCGCTAGTGATTGCTCGCTTGTGGCCTTAGGGTTTAGTTTATTTTTGGTAAAATATTTTTTTTTTTTCATATTTTCATTCTTTTCCAGATAATCATAGCAGGCTTGGGACTCCCCTGGTTGGGCTATGGACTGAGTTGGATTGTAGCCAAATTGCTTAAGCAAACACAACCCGATGCGCTTACTATTGCCATTGAAACTGGCATTCAAAATACTGGAATAGCCATTTTCCTTTTGCGTTTTAGTCTCCCACAGCCGCAGGCTGACTTGACGACAGTAATACCAGTTTCAGTGGCTATAATGACACCATTCCCACTTTTGGCTTTGTATTTGTTTAAAAAATTTAGCGATAGACGGTCTACGGCAAATTCAGGCGAATCTCAAAGTATAATTTAATATTTGGCCGACAAAAGGGAACTATATTATTTAATCTCATTATTTTATAATATACAGGGAATTCATTTTTTAAAGTCTTAAACTGTTTATAGTTGAGTCAACTTTTTGTTGAATAACATATTTGTTGTATTATATTCTAAGGTTGTATGAATAAAACTTTACTATGTATTTGTATGTAATATCGGTTTTCAGAGTTAATTCCTCACTATTAAGAAATAATCTAAATGCATCAAAAAGACGCCAGTTTAAAGTTAAAGTTTGATGAAATCACAAATCTTTTTGATACAAAACAAGTGAAGTTTTCAAATATTAACGGCTTTAGAAAACAATACAAGCGGGAGTGGAGAGAATGCCCTGAGTTTTATTTTATATGTAATTATTATAAAAGTAAAAGGCTAAAGAAGGAATCATTTGAAACTCAAATGCAAAAACTGGAAGGATCGTTTTCGTTCATTTTTGCTTTTGGTTCGTATAACCCAAAGCGAAGATGGTCGAAATCGAGGTATCGCTTTTAATTCGATCCGTCGCGTTTTTAAGAATAAGCTTCCTGTCTATGTTGGCTATTATGATATTCGGTCGGATTGAAAACGGCCAACAGAGATACCAGAATTGAAAACGTCATAAAATGGTGGATTGTGGATTCATTCGTTTTGCAGAATGACATTTTTATTTGGGGTTTCTTTTTGTTTTCTGTTTGCAATCCGTACGGATTCAATTCGACCGAATATCAGAAATGCCGTGTATTTGCCATATGAATTGTTATGAAACATGAATTTTGCAGTGTTGCTGAGTTTTAACATTTATAAACTTGACTTAGATACAACGAACTATACTGGCTGTACAACGACAATGATCTAGACAAAAAAGGGAAAATAACATCTGAGATGTTTAGATCATTTAAATTTACTTCAGAGGGCGACTTTCCGATAGATTCGAAAGTAGTAGTTAAATAGTAGGTCCTCCGGCATTATGGACTGGATAAGTAAGAGATCACTCTTTTTCGGTAAAAATATAGAAAAAACTGCATTTCACATTAGAATATTTTATTTTTATCAAATGAAGGTTTATTTTGTTTTGACTTTCTTAAAATGATTTTAGATCAAAAAAAAAAAAATTCCATACGACATTCATCAATAAATCCAAAGATGCCACGATGTCTAGTACCTATAATGATTTGGTTTGAAAGGCCCAGTTTGGGGCACTCCGAGGTATTTTGATTGTTTATCAGTCAATTTAGTCAACTTAACACCTAACTTCTCCAAATGCAAACTGGCAACTTCTTCGTCTAGGATTTTCGGTAGCATGTGCACACCAACCTCATACTGGTCAGCTTTGGTCCAGAGTTCAATCTGGGCGAGAACTTGATTGGTAAATGAATTCGACATGACAAAACTAGGATGTCCATGAGCGCAACCCAAATTTACAAGGCGTCCCTCAGCCAATAATATTATGTGTTTGCCATTAGTCAAAGTATAACGGTCTACTTGCGGCTTGATATTGATCTTTTCTTTGGCATTCTTGTTTAGCCAATCGACGTCGATTTCGCAATCAAAATGGCCGATGTTACAAACAATCGAATCGTCATTCATGTTGAGGAAATGCTGGCTAAGGATGATGCTCTCACAGCCGGTAGTTGTCACGAAAATTGTAGCCTCTTTGCTGGCTTCCTCCATTGTAGTAACTTCATAACCTTCCATGGCGGCTTGCAAAGCAATAATGGGATCAACTTCGGTGACGATAACACGTCCACCAAAAGCTCGGAGGGCTTGTGCACATCCCTTGCCAACATCACCGTATCCAGCTACACAGCACACTTTACCGGCGATCATTACATCGGTGGCACGCTTGATACCATCAATAAGAGACTCACGGCAACCATACAGATTGTCGAATTTGCTCTAAAATAAAACAAATCAATAATTCTTAACTTTTCAAATTCAAAATATGTAAATCTTTTCAGCTTGCCTTTGTAACAGAATCGTTTACGTTAATAGCTGGCACACCCAGACGACCCTCTTTGAACATTTTATACAAATTGTGAACTCCAGTTGTAGTTTCCTCACTAAGTCCACGGATTTGCTTCAAGAATTGAGGATATTTTTCGTGCACTAAATTGGTGAGATCTCCACCATCATCGAGAATCATGTTCAATGGTTGGTTGTCCTTGAACATTATCGTTTGCTCAATGCACCTGGAAATATCAGCAACAGTAAAAAACTAATCACTCAAGTTTTAAAAGATTTGAGTGTTGGGCTTTTCATACCAAGAATATTCCTCATCAGTTTCCCCCTTCCATGCGTAGACTGGAATACCAGCTGCAGCAATAGCAGCGGCAGCATTGTCTTGGGTGCTGAAAATGTTGCAACTGGACCATTGTACCTTAAATTATTTTAATTTATCCTTATTAGCGATCTCTGATAGAGAACAATGAAAAAGGTTTATTAACAACCATTTGAGGTTGGACGATTGACTTAAGTTATAATAATGGTTAATATCACTGTTGCCAATTTCATTACATTTAACTCCAATAGAAATCAAATTGGTAAAGCTACCTATATGATTTGAGATTGATTGATTCCAAAACACAATTTCACCACAAATGTAAATTATGTAGGTGCGCGTTATAGAAAAGTATTTATATAATAGAAATTCTTTCAAACATCAAGCCATTGTATTCAGCTCCATTGAAGTTTACTTTGGTACTCAAATATATGAATATAATTTCATATTTAAACAATTAACAAGTTTTTTTTTTATGTTTAAAAGAGATCACCCTATTATCTTCATAACCGTCATACTTGTTGTCTAAATGCAAAAATTGATGTTTAGGTTAAATCGTTATCGCTATGCTTTGATCTATTGAACCAATCCAAAAGATTATCTCTTCAAAATAGACTATGGCATGCATAATGAATTAGCTTATTTAAAACTTTACAAAATAAACGAGTATCCTTACCTCAGCACCTAGTTCGACAAGAGTCTCAATGAGGACAGCTGTTTGCACAGTCATATGAAGACATCCAGCAATGCGAGCACCCTTCAATATCTTTGATGGCCCGTATTTCTTGCGGCAAGCCATAAGGCCAGGCATTTCATTTTCTGCAATGATAATAGCCTTACGACCCCATTCAGCCAAGCTTATATCAGCTAGAAATTAAAACAATTAGAGTAAATTAACATAAGAAATTTAAAAAAAAAATTATTTATATGTAGTTCACTTTAACCTCAAATTTGCATGCCGAAAGCTTTAATTAAACTTACCAACTTTGTATTGTGGTTTCGACATATTTCGTTTTTCTTTTAAAGGGATATAAACTTTATTAATTAAGAAATAAATTTAGAAATATTAGTTGCAAATTCAAACAAGCTGACTTATGAAAACAAAAGCCGACCGCATGCGAGGTGCCTGGAAACAAAAGTGGAACTCAGATTTGACAGATGGATGGAGTATATATATATATGGGAGAGATTCCAGGAGAAATGTTATCGATAATTTGTATATACTACGTTTACAAGGCACGGTTGCAGAATAGTATATACTATTGTACTAGACTCAGTACTATTTGACATTCAATAGTACGTAGGTACCACTTTTCAATTTTCGGTATTATTTGTGCTATTTTTAATTTTTGAAAATCTTTAACATCAAATACAATACGTGGTTGTGTATTTTTGCAACTCAAAATTATTCTGTCTGGAAAAAACTACTACAAAAGAAAGCAATCTACATGTCAAAAACAAAATCAAACAAGAACTTTGCCACCTCCAAAGGAAAATGGTTATAGAGTTAAGGCTCTCCCAAACCAACACGAATGCGGAGAGACGAAGAATTTTTGTTGTTGTGATTCGCTGCGAATCATTCAAAATAGTACAAAATATGACAAATACACAACGCTAAACATCTACTAATAATCGCTGTGGCTGCGAATTCGCGTTGGTTTGGGAGAGCCCTTAAGCTAAGTGTACACGATTGGTAGTATTTTCATGTCAAACATGCTTGCCAGTTATCTCACAGTAAATTGTTAACCATTTTCTGACAGTAAATTGAAAGAGATTGGTAGATTTTCTATTAACCGTACACGTACATTGTGAGGAGTGACAATATTGTAAGTCCCCTTTCACACGTGGAAACTGAGTTGCTAGCAACTTTGAGTTTCTTGGTTAGAAGGACAAGAGAAAAGAGGAGTGAACAAAATCTCCACGGTCTAGGAGTTGGAAACACTTTTTTAACATTTAGTTTCATATCTAAGGTTAAGGTACGTTCAACTAATAGAATTTCAGGAAATCTCAAAATTGCCTAGATTTTGTTTCCTCGTATAAAAGGAACAAGGAAATTAAAGAAAACGTCAGAAAAATCTCCAGCAACCTGTTTCTTCGTGTGAAAGGCGACTAAAATCTACCAATCGTGAAAACTTAGTCCCCTATTACACGATGATTCTTTGCGTCTTTCACGGAGTTTCTCGACGCTTGATATAAAAATGACAGTTCTCTTTACTGTTTAAGCAGTTTGTATATGAAAATACGAAAATACGGGAAATGCTAAATAGAAACGTCAAAAAGAGCCTCGAAAATCTTGGCCCACAACGCACAGGGTAACTGGTTTTCCATCTCATCTTTTTTCTCTTTCGCACTCAATATGTTCGAAAAGAGCCAGACGCAAAGAATCATCATGTAATAGGGGATATAGGGGACTTATTGGTCATGACTTTTTTCAAAAATGAATCCGAAGGTGAGATCAAAAGTTTTTCTCTTTCACACTCATTGAATTTCGAAAAAAAGTCATGACTCAAAAGTCGTCGTAAAATAGGGCACTTAGCTATGTCCGGATAATTAACGGCCAGTTGTACAAATTTAACTTTAACCACGGATCAGCTGAACTTGGGTTATTCCTTCACCTTTGCGTGCGTTGTACAACTGCGAGTCAAGAGCGAGTAAGCGGAACTCGAGTTAAAAGTCTATTTACTTGAAATTGGAGTAAATAGATAGCTGTCAGTTTATTATTATATATTTCATAAATGAAAATGCCGGCTATATTTAAAGACTCTTTTAATTCTTTAATCGGGTAGTTCAGAACACATTTATGCCAAGTTTCACAAAGGTACTATTTTTGTCATAGATTTTATGATAACAATCCTTACCACTACCCTTCCCCTCCAAAGGTCTGAGGTCTGAGGATTGTAGTAGATTTCACACTGAAAACCGGCGACTGTCTTACTATTACGGACGAATGCTCACGATTGCCAATATGGTCATGGTCATGGTCATTTCTTGTTCCATTTGGTAATTTCTTTTAATGAAACGAAAAAAAGCTCGACATTACCTTTTATATTCTCAAAAATTAAATATATTTCTAAAGCGCTTTTCGAAAAGTGGTCAGAACCATTTTTTAAGGGAAACGAAAGTGAAGATTCCCAAAGGCTTTTGGTGGCTTTAATTCGAATCTGACCTCGTCATTGCTCCATTAAATCAAGTTTTCGAGATTTTCCAACTCAAAAATGCAATATGTTTATTGTGAATAATTTGATTCACATTATCAATTATTAAGCTTATTGGGTGAGTTTTTTGTACCTATTTTTTTTTACATTTTTTGTTATTTTTTAAATTATTAAAAATAAAATGTGAGTGTAAATTTAAGATGAATTCATTATAAATGAATAAAAAAAAAAAATAAAATCATTACTTTGGTTATATTTAGCTACGATTAGTAATTTTTATTTTCAATTTTGGACTCGAATTTCATTTTCAAGTGGCAACCGTGCGAATGCTTCTGGTCATTGTCCTCTCTGCCAGTATGGAATCAGTCTGTAACTCAATTCTTTTAAAACTGGTCTTAAATGTTTTACTCAAACCTGCATATTTTTTTGTTCTTTCATTGTTGTTTTAACTAAAACATATCCATAACTCCCCAAACCACAATGCTTTGACCTTCATGTTTCATCGCGTACTCTTTAAATTTTGTACCAATACGAATGTGATCGGTTTTTGGTAAACAAATTAACCGTTAAACTTTAAAATTTTGACATTTATTTTCGTCGGCAAAAATAACATTTACTGTTCAAAAAAGCAAAACAGATAAACATAATAAGGGTATTCATGCCACCTCGTAAAACCCTAGATAAGTTTACAAATTGGTTAAGTTTATCTTTTGGTTAATGAACTGTCAAATTTTGTATGGGAAATGATGTACACAATTTGGTAAAACTTATCCAAGGATTTTGCTGCGGAAAATTAACCAAACTGGTTTAACTTTATCCAAACATCACTGTGACTCTTACAATTTTCATTTTTACAATTTTCGTTTAAATAAATTAAATAGAAAAGGTTGCCATTTGCCATTAACCTTGAACTATTCGCTTTAGCATGATAATGAGCCCATCAGTCAGTAAGATGCTGCCAAAAAACTTGTAAGAAGCAAAAAAAGTAAGTAAGTATATAGATGTATAGTAAATTAGAACTTCTTCTTGCCTTAGCCTCTATTAGCAAATGGTCACAAACAACTGATCTTTTTTTAGCAATCTCTAAAAGATAAAAATAAATTTGGTGGCGCAGTTGCTCGTGGAGAACTACAGCCTTACTTATGAACTTATGGAGAATAGAGCTTCAGCTTAGCCATCTCTATCGAAATTTGCCTGCCCCGAAATTTCTAAGTTCATTTTAGTGATTCTTATCTTCAAGTAATCAACAAACATTCGCTTATTAAATATTAAACTGATTGTTGTTTTAAGCTCACTAACAAAAATATAGTGCCTTAACCGAGATGCTTGAAATCCGGTTTTTTCATTGTGATTTTAGCCTTCATAGTGCGATATAGTCAACCAAATACTATAACTCAAAAATAACGAGGTAAAGGAAAACGAATTTTCTTTTTGAAAATTAACTCTTTTAATATTTGTTTTTATTTGTTTCACTATTAAAAGAAAACTATTGTAAGAAATTTGCACATACCTAACATTTATTATGCTTAGGGCTAAACCGTAAATTCAATAATATAATGCAAATTATCTTCCGTGACCATTTGTGATTTGAATTTTGAAAGTACTGTCCTAGTCAGTGATATGATTCACCGTTGTATGTATATATAAAAATATAAATTTCAATAAGGGATTTGTCAGAGATTATATAAATATTGGAAAGAAGAGAAATATTCATCCCGATTACGGAATCCGACTAATGAGCTACGGAGGGAGCCGCATTTAGACCTTAGGTGTTATCATCCGTGTACGTTGTTCGTTTTAACCGCACATGGAACAACGAAGCTGTAAATAATAAAACCGAATACGAACAACGAAGTAATTCAAAGCCGTTTTGAATTTTGTGATGAACTTTGCTCGTTGTTCTTTGTTTGTGAAACAATTAGCCAGTTTATATTTCTGAGATCTCAGAGGACTCAGAGCGCTCAGAAATATAAACAGGATTCCTCTCAAAAATTCCTCACTTTTCCCCTCAAAAACTGAGACTGATATTTTTTGGATTCGCTTGCTCAATAATTATTTGTCGCAGTAAATTACATAAGAAGAAAAGAAAAAGAGAGTTGTTTTGGCTTTTATGTGAGGAATACTGTTTATATTTTATTCTCCTGCTCTGTCAAAAAATTGAGGAAAAATACTGAGCGCTCAAGAAATATAAACTGGCCAAATGTTTCACCGAATAAAGAACGATGTCCAAATGCAACTTAAGTCTCAATAGTGACATTTTTACTATGAGTGAAATGTCAAAAATGAGCTTGATTACATGATTCGTGTTTTCGTTCGTTTGATTTTTCGTCTTTTTGACAGGTACGTGATTACACACAACAACAAAAAGTCCATTCGTTTTTTTGACAGGTTCGTGATTACACACAACAACAAAAAGTCTATTCGTTTTTCTGACGTTCAAAAAATATTCTCACTTCTATATCACTTCTTTTTTGATCTAATCAATCAGGAAAAACAATTTTAAAGCTCATGGGGGCTTATAGATAGGTACACAAAAAAATTACCCAAATCTCTATTAATTGAGTTCTTTCTATTTCGATTTTGGGCTTTTCTTGGAATTAAGTTTTGCTGCTACCACAAATAATACCAATTTTTCATAAAATTTTAAAGAGTTGGGGTTGAAATTCTGCTTTTTCAAATTCAGTTTACATGGCTAATTCTGACAATAATAAAAAGAAGGTTTTTGAAATTTAAAAAGGGCACTCTTTTTTTTTTGTTCTTTTTTAATTATCTTTTTTTTGAAAAATATTTTTTGTTTGTTTATTTTCGTTTATAAATATGAATTATTTGAGAAAAAATAGAATAAACCAAACTTTATTTTTTTTAATTTTAATTTTTTTTAATTTTCTCAGGAAAAACAGAAAGTGAGAAAAATTCCATCGGGCTACGGTTTGTTTTTGCTGTTTTCAAAGTTGTATTGTAACGCGAAGAAAATTGTCTCAAGAAAATTTGTAATGGTTTCTAAAAGAACTAAGTTTCTTCTCTTAAAATATGTTCAAATCTTTTCGATATCTCATTTCGTCTCTGAGTAATCCTCAGTTAATTGAAAGCCTTTCATTTATGATATAAATACAATCATTAACGGCTTAAGCGATTTCAGTCGAAATTTTTATTCAAATTTTGATTTAAATGTTAATAATATTGCATTTCAAAATTTTTGAAAAAACTAATTTTGGATTCTAAAAATATACTAAAACTTTTTTTTCGAAAATTCTATATTACACAAGTGAGCTGACATTTTTTTACAGATTGATTTTTATCAGAAAAAAGATCCATAGCAGCAAAAATGAAGGCGTTGGGATATATGCTTCTAGTAATCTTAGTAAAGCTCCTAACCTTAACAAATGCTCTGGGTAAGTTATACAATAAATTATCTTTAAACATTTTAGGGTAAATTTACATATATTGATTTTTCAAACTGTTGGTATCAAAACTGAAGATTATCTAATAAAATTTCTATTAATTTAATGCCCCATTATGTGAAAAAGAATGTAGTCTAACATATTATGGCAAATTATGCACCAATTAATAAATCATGTTTCTAATTTCAAAACATATAATCCCAGGCGATGGTGAAGCTCCCAAAATTATCGAAGGTCCATTACATACGACGGCAGTAGGTGGTTCGACAGTCATTTTAAAGTGTCATGCAACTGGTAATCCAAAACCAACAATTATTTGGCAAGTCAATGGACACATGCTTTTTTCAAACAAATTTAAAGTATTACCATCTGGTGATCTGAAAATTGAGGGTGTGTACTCCTACGAATCTGGAGAATATACGTGCAATGCAGGAAATGGTTATGGAACAGCTAAGGAAAGTGCAAGATTAGATGTAAAAGAAAAAACTCGAATTTATAGAGAGTCACATATAAAAAAAGTAGGTGTTGGGCAAACAGCAACGTTTCGTTGCAACGAAAGGCATGATGACAGTCTTTCGATTGAACTAGAATGGTTAAAGGATGGAGAGCCTATTGATTATGACAAGCAAGAGAGATATTCAAAATTAAATGATAACTCCCTGACAATATCCAACACGATTGGACAAGACTCGGGAGAATTTACGTGTGTGGTACGTACTGATGTCGATGAAGATAGAGCAGTGACAACCTTGGTCGTTCAAGATGTTCCCAATGCACCCGTCATTGAAGATGTTATTTGCAATGGCCTGAAAGCTGAAATCATCTGGAAGCCACAGGGAGACAATCGCTCACCAATACTGTCTTATCATGTTGAATACAACACATCGTTTACACCTCAGGACTGGGAAGTTGGCCAATCTAGGGTGCATTCTAACTATACAAAATACACATATTCTATGAACCCAGGGGCAACTTACTCTTTCCGAGTAATAGCTCATAATCTAAAAGGACTATCGCCTCCATCGAAACACAGTAAGACATGCACCACTCTGCCAGATGTACCACACAAAAACCCTAAAAATGTTAAAACTGAAGCAGGTGATCCAACAAGCTTGGTAGTTACGTGGACTCCAATGCAAAAAGTCGAGCACAGCGGCCCAAAATTACATTACCGAGTATTCTGGAAAAGAGATATCCCGAACGCCGAATGGCAATCAAAAGATGTTTTTGATTGGCAAGAAAACAAAGTTATTATAAGCGGTCAGCCAATGTTCGTGAAGTACTTCGTGAAAGTTGTTGCCATTAATGAGTTGGGTGAATCGAAAATCCCCGCCGAAGAAGTGATTGGGTATTCTGGTGAAGATCGGCCTTTGTTGGCGCCAAAAAATTTCAAAATGTTTACTTTAGAAAGTAGTACATCGGCATTGTTGAAATGGGATCCAGTCAGTCCTGAATCATTACAGGGACATTTTAAAGGTTATAAGTTGAAAACTTGGACTGCCGATGAAGGTGAAGAATTGCTTCGAGAAGTTAAAGTAAATAATGACACGACTGAGATTCTGTTTACTCAATTGAAACCTAATTCAAAGAATTTTGTACGACTTTGTGCTTACAATTCCCGTTTTGATGGCCCAGGCACTGTAATAAGCTTTAACACACCTGAGGGATATCCATCGGCAGTTCAGAATCTAAAAGCATACGTGCTAAGCACAACAGATATACTGCTAACATGGGATAAACCATTGATCCCTAACGGGCGGCTTACTGGATATAAGGTTTACTATTCCGAAATTTATGGTTCTTATGTAGGTGAAAGACGAGACAGTTATCTTATTTTAAATGACCCACAAATAACAATCGGCAGATTACCATATTTGAGGCCTGGTAGTAGATACAGGATTACAGTGGTTGCTAAGACAGCTATGGGAGAGGGAGAAGAGTAAGTTTATATAATTATTATTGCTATGACAATTTTTTATTTTTCATAATATTTTTCACATTCAAAGGAGCTTTATTGAGAAATCAACATTACCACATGGAATAAAGCCTCACGAACCATCAGAACCAAACTTTAAATGGGAGCCGTTGACAAGCGTAAAGGTATTCTGGCAACCATTTAATGGTGAGCCCACTGGCACGCATTTCTTCACGCAATATAGGCAAGTATAGAAAAAAATCTCAAGTCCTTAGATGGTTTTGGCAGTAAAAAAATAAATATTCACTAATTCATATTGTCTTATTTTCACACTGTCTTCCTTAGGGTTAAAGGTCAGACAGAATGGCATAATACGCTTGAGGAAAAAGACGATGTCTTTCAAATTATAGGAGGTTTGAGTCGTGATACCATCTACGAGTTTCGTATTGTTTCGGTTTATGGAAAATATCAAAAGGAAAGTGGAATTCAAGAAATAAAGACATTTTAATAAAATATGTACCTACATACATATATGTATAAACAATATTCAAAATTAAATGAAAATTGTCTTTTGTTTAGTTTATTTCTACATGTTGTTGATTAATCTAGCAATTGGATGCATTTTAATACCATCGTATTTTTTTACCAGTGCTCACTTACCTGATTCCCCTGTAGAATGACACAATAAAGAGGGTGCTGGTGCTGAGAAATGTCAGATAATATTTCCGCACCAGTTTTTTTGTCAAGTGCAATTGCTAGTAATCTGCCAAATATGTGAAGCTCTTTTTGAAGTGTTTTTGTCAAACATAAGTTATGATTTGTTTAGTACGCAAACTTTCGCTTAAAGCTCAACTTTGGCTTTAATCCGAAGTTACTTGCAGCATCAGCTCTTATCGTCTGCTCAAGCAAGTTAAGTCAACTCGGATGTGGTTCTCCTTTGGTACACTAAAAGCTCCTTGAAGAAATTCCTTTAAAAGAGGAAATGTATTACATTTTTAAAAGCATTTTATAACAAATTTAATGCCAAATCCACCTTATATAATTTTGTTGGCTTATAGAAAAATACATAATTTGAAACTAAAATATACATAAAAAAAGATTAAACGTAGGTAGAAATAAAAATCTTTCGTCCTGATAGTGAAAAACGAGATAATGAAAAAAAGATGTTCATTAATAAAAAAATGTATGCACTGCATGGAGAATTGGAGGATCTTTCCATAACTTCCAGATAGGGTCAGTTCTACAAATCGTTTATATTCTGGTTAGGGAATACCATAGAAAAGGATTTAATCCAAAGTTTTTAAAATTTTCTTTGGGTTGGTACTTCGTACACTTTCACCTTCGATAATTTTTAGCTATTTAGCCAAACATCCATGGTCAACGTCATACTCGGTTGAAAATGGATCCGGATGCAAAGTTTGTATTACCCCTAAGGCCTGTGCGACCAATGAATGTCCCCTTTCTCACGAGGAAACTGAGTTTCTAGCAACTTTCAGCTCCTGAGTAAGAAGGACAGAAGGAAAGAGGGGTGAACAAAATCTTCCCGGTGGACAATTTGAAGAGATTTTTTTTACATTTCCTTTCACATCTACGGTTAAGATCCTTTCAACAAATAGAATTGCAGGAAATCTCAAAATTGTCTAGATTTTGTTTCCTTGTGTGAAAATAACAAGAGATTTTAAAGGAAATTAAAAGAAAACGTCAAAAAATCTAGAGCAACTTGTTTTTTCATGTGAAAGGGGACAGACAATGTATTCCTTTAAGCTGGCTATACACGATAAAGTTTGTCGATTGGACTTCAGATTGGTTGATCTACCCCACACTCGATGGACTAAGAATCAGCGAGGAGCCATTCGACTCGTTGGTTCTGTTTCTCTTATGTATGGCTAGCTTTCCATTGATTAAAATATTAACCACCAACTAAACCATTTTCCCCCGCTTGTACCATAATATCAACAATATCTGAACTATCAAAGCATTCTTCGTGGAAAGTCCCAAGATTTATCAAATAACCATTTTTGGTATGGCTAAAATATAGCTCACGATGATTTTCTCTTGCTTAGATTTGTTATTGTTTTTTTTTTTTTGAGAATTGGAACATTTATCGTGTAGGTAATGTGTTTAAAAAAAAACACAAAACGATCAAAATATGTGAAATGCTTCTCGAGAACAAAGTTTATAATCAGCTATTTCGTGATGGAATAAGCAGGTTTTCTTAGATGGAAGTTTAAAATCATTTTAGTCTCTAATTCTTCTACCAGAGTGACCATTCCATTCCATACATTCCAGCTTGACCTTCCTATCACATAGTCAAAGGCTGATCGTGTTTGTGTGCAAGCTTAGCCATCAACTCTCATCAGTCGGTGTTATTTCTGGAAAACTTCAAAAGAAGTCACGAACAAAACTCATTAAAAATGTGTGCGTTAAAAATGGAGTCCTTTTAAAGGAAAATGACAGATATTATTAACGTAATAATTTAATTTCAAGAAAATATTTAAAACAATGGCAACACTTACAAAGTCAGAAATCAATTCTCCACTTACTTTTAAAAGTAACGTTAAGGTAAAGAAAGAGTTAAAATTAAAAGGGTAGGTCATATTTGCTCAGATTTTTTTGGTGTTAAAAATGAACAGTCTTTTTGTGTGGAAAGTTGGGCCTATTTTAATTTTTATTTTTTTTTACCAGAAATATTACGAGTAGTTAAGTCTTGCTTTCTAAATATCTCAAAATCCACTATCAATGATGAATTTCAATGATAGCTATATAACTGGCGCCAAACATTGGGGACATTTCCATGCGACAAAAAATTAAAATTTTCAATAAAAAAAAACTGTAGATCCAAAAATGAAAAACAATTATTTGGATGCAAAAATAATAGTTCCATTTTTAGTCATAAATTTATTAATTAAGGGTAAAGTTAATGTCAATAATAAGGTGTGTTTTTTTACAAGTCCAGAGAAATCGGACGAAAAAACGACACCGCAGATTAGCGACGCCATCACAGAAAAAAATGTAGTTTTCATACAAACTATCGATAACAAGCATGAAATTCATAACGGTAACACAGTTTTTATATGGACTAAAGTTTAGCCTGTAGGTAGAACTGTAATTGTCCAAAGGGCACTGAAGCTTATGTCAAAAACCAACGAAAAGTAGCTTTCTATATCGTCAAAAGAGGTACACACTTATACTGTACTTATAGTCTATTTCTTATTGGCATTCCTATTTCACCAAATGTCAGTTTTACTTAAGTGAGGTAAGCTCCGGAGCGCACCTCACTTCCGTAAGAAAAGTTGAACGAAACTCAACGAAATGCTCTACTCCGCAATTATAGCCACGCCAAATGCTTTGCGGGTATTCGCTTGTCGACCACTGAAGTGCCCCTCCGAGCATTATAGTTCCAGCATAATTCTTCTTATAAGTAGGTATTCACACAAAATTATTAGTGCAATACTGAAAATTAATCAGTTTTGTTTTAAATTTAAATAATTTTAATTTTAAACAATTTTTTTCTCTCGGCTCATTTTATTTGGAATGTTATTATATTCGAACATGCAGATTACTCATTCCCACTTTCGAATTGAAAATTATTCTCCAAGGGAATTCAGAATAGGATAATTTTACTCTCGGGAGATCACATCTGTGATTGTGAAATTAAAAAATTCGGGCGAATTTTCTTTGAGTAAATATTTTGTTGTTATATTTTTTGCCAAGGGGATGTATTATTTGGAATAGATGAAAGTGCTTTGTTGTCTTGCTAAGTATCACACACGAAACACGTTGTTCTTTTAACGGGCTTACAAAGAAAAAAGAAAATAAGCTAGGAAAAATAGGCGAAAGTGCCAGGATATCTAAATTCTGCACTTTATACATTAAATAGTTAAAGTGCGAAAACTTACTTATTGGAATAAAACTTCGCAACTTAAACGGGTCGAACCAGTTAACTCGTACATAAACTAGTTAACAAACTAGTTACTGTGCACATTAACGTATTTCGCACTTTAAAGGTAACATATACACATAACAAGTTATTTTATAGAACAAGATTAATTTAATTTATTAAGTCAAAAACATGACTCTTAACCTACAAATTTGATATTTCTAACAGATTTGTGGCAATTCGATATATTTATTTCGGTGGAAGCTACAAAACTTTCAACTAATCACAGCTTATTAAAATATATCACAGAACAAAAGACTATACTGACAATTTTTAGAGGACGAAGTATAAAAACCCCAACTAACAATTTAGCTTGTATAAAATAAAATTTTTCGAATTTGCCAAGTAATAGCTTGTATATAGCTTGTATAAGGCAATCTTGAGCAAGCCAAGAATTTCCCACCTGAAATTTAAACAAATAGCTGCTATAAGGCCTAAAAAAATATGAGTTACACAACCCAACTAACAATTTAACTTGTATAAGGTTCTATACAAGCTATTTTCAGACTGCTATAGTAGTAGTAAAAGGCCTTATGCAAGTCATTTTGGCGCATTTACCCAAGCTAATTAACTGCCCTAAGACTTTTGTTGACAGGTCTTATAGCAGCAAATAGCTTTTCATGAACTGCTATTAGCTTGGCTAAAAAAGCTATAGCCTGCCTTAGATATTTATATAAGGCCTTACGAAAGCCATTTTGACAGCTATTGCCAATAGCTTGCCATGGATGTTTAAATAAGGCCTTACCAAAGCCATTTAAGGCCTTACCAAAGCCATTTAATGACAGCTATTGTCAATAGCTTGCTTTGGATGTTTATATAAGGCCTTACCCAAATTTATTTTGCATAAGCAATCCATCGAGAGAAAAATTTTCTTAGCAAAGCTGATTCTAAAATAAAAGGATATATTTTTTATCGGTTTTTATTTTATTTTTCTGATGTTGTATTTTGTATTGCATTTTATTTTATTGTATTTTTTTTCTCCTCAGTAAGCTTCCGAAACCTTTTTTCTGTATTCTGAAATGAGTTAAATGTATAGAAATGAAAAGTTTTTTTTTACCTGGGATTTGAACTCGATTCCTTCCTCGTACCAGTCTAGCACTCTACCCCTATGCCAGTTTGATGTTGAGGAAAACATAATCAAAAGTGAATAAGTTGATACCACATACTTCACGTTCACGCAGAGGGAACAGTCAATAACTGTTCGTAACTGTGCGCATCTAATATTCGTTCTTCCAAACTTCTTGAATTTTTTCTGGCTTTTTAAGAATTGCTTCTCTATTTTTTCTCACTTGTCTTTGTTAGGTTCCAGATCTTTTAAATTTTTGCCATGAGTTATTCATTTTTAAGTTTTGTAAAAAAGTTCAATGTTACTGTAAGGACTTCTTTTCTGTTTTACGATGTTCAATGGGTACCTACGTTTTTATTTATTTTAATCTGATTCTTTAATAAGCACAATATTATATAAGAAACAATTGTTGATTTTCACTGATTATTTTAATTTGTATGAGGCCTTTACAAACAATTCTTATACAAGTTGTTTGCAATGATTTGTCGTGGAGAGCCTTATAGCAGCAATTATTTTAATCATTTTCAGTAAACAACTTTGGAAGGCCTTATACCAGCCATTTATAACTTATTTTTACAAGCCTTATATAAAGCTTGCGTAGCTCATATTTTAAGGCCTTATAGCAGCTATTTGTTTAAATTTCAGATGGAAAATTCTTGGCTTGCTCAAGATTGCCTTATAGAAGCTCTATACAAGCTATTACTTGCCAAATTCGAAAAATTTTACCTTATACAAGCTAAATTGTTAGTTGGGAAGCTCTATACAAAGCTTGTAAATATAAGTTATAAATGGCTTGTATAAAACCTTCCAAAGTTGTTTACTGAAAATGTTAAAATAATAGCTGCTATAAGACTTTCCACGACAAATTATTGCAAACAACTTGTATAAGGCTTGTTTGTACAGGCCTTATACAAATTAAAAAAAATCAGTGAACATCAACAAGTCTGTCTTATAAAATATTGTGCTTATACAAAAATCAGATTAAAATAAATAAGAACGGTAAGTACCCATTGAACATAGTAAAACAGAAAAAAAGTGCTTACAGTAACATTGGACTTTTTAGCAAAACTTAAAAATGAATAACTCATGGCAAAAATTTAATAGATCTGGAACCTACCAAAGACAAGTGAGAAAAAACAGAGAAGCAATTCTTAAAACAGCCAGAGAACATTCAAGAAGTTTGGAAGAACAAAAAACAGATATTAGATGCGCACAGTTATGTGACGTGAAGTATATGATATCAACTTATTCACTTTTGATTTTGTTTTCCTCAACAGGAAATTGGCATAGTGGTAGAGTGCTAGACTGGAACGAGGAACGAATCGAGTTCAAGTCCCAGGTAAAAAAAAACTTTTCTTTTTTATAATTAAAACTAACATTAGACTCATTACAGAATACAGAATAAAAGGTTTCGGAAGCTGACTGAGGAGAAAAAAAATAAATATCAATAAATGGCTTGGGTAAGGCCTTATATAAACATCCAAGGCAAGCTATAGCTTGCTCAGCAAAGCTAATAGCAGTTCATGAAAAGCTATTTGCTGCTATAAGATCTGTCAACAAAATCTTATGGCAGTTAATAAGCTTAGGTAAATGCGCCAAAATGACTTTCATAAGGCCTTTTACTATTTATATAGCAGTCTGAAAAAAGCTTGTATAGAACCTTATACAAGTTAAATTGTTAGTTGGGACCTGTACCTTTTGTTTTTGTTTACCTTTTTATTAGAATTTAAACTTATAACTAAATTATAATAGAAAAGGTTGCTGGTTTAAAATATGTTTGATAGTGAGTTCATCAGTTAGATGCAATCACAAACTTCTAAAAATCACAGCAAGTAGGTAGATATAGCATTAGTACTTCTTCAGCTCAAATAAATCTCGTATCAGCTAAATTAATAGTCATGGTCACCACGGATCTTTTTTTTTAGCTATCTCTATCAAAATATATTTGCCCCGAAATTTTGAAGTTCATTTCAATCATTCTTATCTTGAATTCATCAACAAACAAGCGTTTATAAAATATTAAACTAGGTATATATTTTAAGCTCACTAGCAAAAATATAGTTTCTTAACATAGATTCTTGACATCTAGTTTCATAGTGAGTTTAGCCTTCATAGTGATAGTTAGCAATATATTAACTTCAAAATAAAAAGGTAAATTAAAAAGATATTCTTTTAAAAAACCACATATATTTTCTTTTAATATGCGGATCCAGGTGTCTTTGGGTGTGAATAAATGCAACAAAAGAAGTATAGGCGTCGAAGCTTCCTTAAAAGCTATTCAATAAATCAAAGTCATACAGTCCACAACTGGGGCCTAAGTGATTAAACAGTGCATCGAAGAAAAATATGAATGAAAACTTGGAGGATAATAGTGTTAGCCGAAATTAGTCTTCACCTCTCCCTAGTAGATAAGCTCCTCATATTTTTGATGTACATACTCAGCTATCAAAAACTGCAAATTATTTTTTTCTGTCGACTCTGGTTTTTTTTGGCCATCGCCAATTTTCCATCAGAATATGAATTTTTATAATTTTGGTAATAACTGATAGAAAAATTCAAAATTTGGTGATCAAATTTCCCAAAAATTTAACGAATAAAACTTTCTTGACAAATACAACTCATTTTCTTTGATACAAACAAAATATTAAATGATAAAATTAATCCCCATTCAAAATTTAACCAATTTTTAATTTTTCCACAGATCGCTAGTTTTGCCAGAAAAAAGATCTCAACAGCAAGATGAAGGTTGTTGGATGTATCCTTGCAGTTTTCTTAATAAAGCTCCTAGCCATAGTAAATGCGATGGGTAAGTTATAAAATGAAAGGATGCACTCTAACTTATTTTTTTTTGGCAGATTTATGGATGAAACAATTTTTTTTTCTAATTTCAAAACGAAGCACCAAGAGATTATGAACTTCCCAAAATCATCGAAGGCCCATCAAATATGACGGTAGTAAGTAGATCAAAAGTGATATTCAAGTGCCGTGCATCAGGTAATCCAAAACCAACAATTTATTGGGAAGCTAATGGAAAAATACCTCTGAACACAACATTTCAAATATTGCCATCTGGTGATTTGAAAATTCAGCGTGCGTATTATTATGATTCTGGAGAATATACTTGCAATGCGGTGAATGATTATGGAATAGCGAAGGTGAGTGTGAGTTTGGATGTTAAACGGAAGACTCGAATTTACGTTGAGCCAGGTTATAAAGAAGTCGGTGTTGGACAAACAGCAACGCTTCCTTGCGAAGAATCGCATGATGAAAGTCTTTCTGTTAAACAAGAATGGTTAAAGGACGGTGAGCCGATTGATTATAAAAAGCAGGAGAGATATTCAAAATTAAGTAATAACTCTTTGATAATATCCAACACGATTCGACAAGACTCGGGAAGATACACTTGCGTGGTACGTACTGATGTCGATGAAGATAGAGCAATAACAACCTTGGCCGTTCAAGATGTTCCAAATGCACCCATCATAGAAGATGTAATTTGCAATGGTCTTAAGGCTGAAATAATCTGGAAGCCACAGGGAGACAATTATTCACCAATAATGTCTTATCATCTTGAGTACAACATCACATCGTTAGGATCTCAGAACTGGGAAGTTGGCCAATCTATGGTGCATTCTAACTATACAAAATACACTTATTCTATGTTTCCATGGGCTACTTATTCTTTCCGAGTAATAGCTCATAATAGAATAGGATCATCACCTCCATCCAAGCAGGCTAAGTCTTGCACTACTCAGCCAGATGTACCGCTTGAAAGCCCCAAAAATGTTAAAACTGAAGCAGATGAACCAACAAACTTGGTAATTACATGGACTCCAATGCCAGAAATTGAGCATAGTGGCCCAAAATTTCACTACCGTGTGTTTTGGAAAAGAGATATCCCAGGCAGCGAATGGGAATCAAAGGATGTTTTTGATTGGAAAGAAAACAAAGTTGTTGTTAGTGGTCAGCCAATGTTCGTGGAGTACGTCGTCAAAGTGGTTGCCATTAATGAGTTGGGTGAATCGAAAATCCCCGCTGAAGAATGGTTCGGGTATTCTGGTGAAGATCGACCCTTGTTGGCGCCAAAAAATTTCAAAATGTTGACTTTAGAAAGTAGTACATCGGCAGTGTTGAAATGGGATCCCGTCGATCCCGAATCATTACGGGGACAATTTAAGGGTTATAAGTTGCAAGCTTGGATAGCCGATGAAGGTGAAAAACTTCTTAAAGAAGTTAAAGTAGATAATCACATTAATGAGATTTATTTTTCTCAGTTGACACCTTATTCAAGGAATTTTGTGCGACTTTGTGCATTTAATTCACGATTTGATGGTCCAGGCACTGTAATAAGTATTGACACACCTGAAGGACATCCATCATCAATTCAAAACCTAAAATCATACGTGCTAAGCGACTCCGATGTGTTGGTTACATGGGATAAGCCATTGAAACCAAACGGACGGCTAACTGGATATAAGGTTTACTATGAAGAAATTAAGGATGGTTATTATGGCGATAGAGTAGAAAGTGATCATTTTTTGCATGACCCACACCTTACAAGTGCCATATTGACACATTTGAAACCCGATACTCAATACACTATATCAGTGTCTGCAGGAACAGCTGCGGGAGAGGCATACGGGTAAGTTTTTATCTTCATAATCAGTTACCACTTAATTTTTCCATGAGAATCTTAGTGTTAATAATATTTTTAACATTTCAAAGAATTTTTGCTGACGCGAAAACATTACCACTAGGACGTGAGCCTCGAGAACCATCACAGCCAAACTTTAAATGGGATACGCTACCGTCTCTGACAAGCTCCATAAGAGTATACTGGCAACCAGTAAATGGTGATCCCACTGGCACGCATTTCTTTACCCAATATAGGCAAGTAGAGAAAAGGCTAATGCCTATAAGACAGTTTTTGACAGTGAAATAAATTCATTTCTTAACTGCCTTACTGTAACTGTCTTTTTTAGGGTCAAAGGTCAGACAAAATGGCATAGTATACATGAGCAAAAACAAAAACGGAGGACGGCCTTTCAAATTATAGGAGAATTGAGCCCAGATACCATCTATGAGTTTCGTGTTGTTTCGGTTGATGGGAAATTTCAAAAAGAAAGTGAAATTCAAGAAATTAAGATATTTTAATTATATTATAAAAACTATTAAAAATTAAATGAAAAACATATATCTACATACAGGGTTTTAAATAAATGAAATCAATCAATGGGTAAATACTAAAATGTTATACTTATTCAATATTATGGTTTGAAAAAAACCAACACAGCAGAGAGACTCTCTCGATAGTGAACTTACAAAATTTACTATAAAAATTGATTTTTTTTCACGTTACATGAAGACACTGATCAATTGCGGTTTTTTTTTAAACCTAATTGAAAATAATTTCAAAGCTTTAATCAATGCAAAATTATTCCATCCAGCAAAATGTAAATTTTGGAGCAAATTCATCTTTTCTTTTATCTGAAGTGCATAAGTCAGCCCAGAAAAACCAAAGTTTAGCTAACCCTCGATACAAATTGACAATACGAGTTACACTGTCTTATAGATATGAGTAGTTATTGTAAGTATTCAGCTAATATGTACTGTAGCGTAGCTGCAGTTCAAGTGCGGTGTATCAAAAAAGTACCGTTGAATGCCGGCGTTACCGTATCTTTATAATTTAAAAATAAAAAATCCAAATTAAAAATATCTTAGGGCCACTTTCAAGAATTACGGATAAAGCCTCGGATAGATTACCCGAAACTTTTTTTTTGCAGATAAACTTCTTTAACTTAGATTCAAACATCTTGGATGATATCTGACAGATAAAGTCTCGGATAGCCTATCCGCCGGTTCAAGTAGTGGCTGTTACAGACTTTATCTAGAAGATGCGTAGCTGCTATGAGTTTCCGTAATATTATAACTTTTGCTTTTCATCGATCCGTTGTGATTCATTCTAAATTTAAATACTAAAAAGCAGTGACAGTGACAGAGCGATTCGCAGCGAATCATTCACAATAGTAACAAAAAATCGTCGTCGCTCCGCATTGGTGTTGGTTTGGGAGAGCCTTAAAACAATGGCTGCGTTTATTGCATGTCCATATGGACTTTGGTAAAAAGAACAACATCAGGACATATTTACCTTGAGCCTTGGTTTGCCTTTTGTATTGAACTATCTTACCAACAAAAATTTGACATTTCTATATAAATTAACAATATCACAATGACAATGTTAGTCTGGCAATACCGTTTTTATAGGGACAAAAGTCAATTCCACTTAATTATCTAGACATAGTTAACTCTATACGGACATAGTTGTTGTTGTACTTGACATGTAAATTGCATTGTTTTGTTGTCGTTTTTTCAGACAATGACCGTGTTTATATTGGTTTGTTTCACTACGTAGTGAATAGTCATGTCGTATATACACTTGTAGTTTTCATACGAGTGTATCTCTGCTGCTAATGGAATATTTTCAAATTGGAACATTAGATTTTGGGCAGTGTCTATGCATTTCTGCTTTAGATCTCGTCCAACTAAATATCAAGATAGAACCTTTCTGTTCAACGTCAGGCAAAAATGAAAAATATGGAATGAAATGGACTAATTTGGTTATGAAACGTGGCTGCTTATTCAAATCTTATTTATAAATTTTGTCTTCTAGACAAACCCCCTCCCTTTCCACCTCACCGATTTTACCATCGAAATGTCGTCGTGCTGTAGTAAAAGCTTAGTTTACAGTTCCCATGCGAAAAAAATCAAAATTTTCACAACTATTTTCCGCCTATTCTGTGCAACAAATTGTATAATATTCAAGGCAAAAAGCCTTAGCGTAAGCCACTCATTGAGTCATTTAGCCAGTTTATATTTCTGAGATCTCAGAGGACTCAGAGCGCTCAGAAATATAAACAGGATTCCTCTCAAAAATTCCTCACTTTTCCCCTTAAAAACTGAGACTGAAATTTTTTGGATTCGCTTGCTCAATTATTTTTTGTCGCAGTAAATTACATAAGAAGAAAAGAAAAAGAGAGTTGTTTTGACTTCTATGTGAGGAATGTTTATTGTTTATATTTTATCCTCCTGCTCTGTCAAAAAATTGAGGCAAAATACTGAGCGCTCAAGAAATATAAACTGGCCAATTAATTTACCCTAAATTAATAAACTATGAGCCTAATGGAAAACAATTATTTTTGGATGCAAAAACAATTTGCATGCAAAAAATGCCTTAGGTGAATATATTTTTATTTTTAAGTGTAAGCCGACCATTAAAACAAAAATATTTTACTCACCACACTTCTTTTCACATACAAAGCAATTTGCCGGTCTATTGTTTTGCATGACATTTCATGACAGCAATGTTTTTTTTTGCATGAAATTGCAAACCAATTATGCAAAAAACTAATTTTGCATTTCACCTCAATTATTTTTGACATGCGAGAATATTTGCATAGATTTTTTTTGCACACGGGAACTGTAAACTAGGCTTAAACCAACAAATCTAAACACGCTCAATAGTCCTGTTTTTTAGTGCATATTTAGCTTCGCTTAAAAAAAAAAAAGTAGCATGTGCTGTTTTTTAGCACATGTTCATCTTCTCTTAGAAAAAAGTAGCAAGTAGCAATACAACAAACTGGTATTATTCCGTACTGTTGTTCTATTTAACATGCTACTTTTTTCTAAGCGAAGATAAAATGCACTAAAAAACAGGGCTTATATTTTAACTTACAAAAAACACGACCATTAACTAATCTTTACTGAACAGCCATCATAAGAGAATTTTGGCAGCACTGCTTCAAGAATCTCCTCTTTGAACCTTTTTATTTTAATGATTCAAACATTAGCTATGCTGAATATGCAGTCTGCTTACTTTGCTGAATAATATTATCGGTCTCACTCACGCACAGGTGGTCGATGTTCTTCATCAAACAGAAGTTTATTCCGAAAATGTCAACAAAAAAAAAAAAACTTATGAACCGATGAAACAAGAAATGAGGTAATCCACCGCTTCCAAGCAAAATTGACAAATCATTCAAATCAAACGAAAGCGAGAGAGAACACCGAGTGGACGTCGACGCCGGAGCTTAGTTAAATAAATTCTCGGTGTGTTGTGTTTGTGGTTGTTCTTGATTTATTATTATACTTATTTTGTTTTGTAAGTCTAGTCTGATTCTGATTCCCCTGTATCTTTTCTAAATTACTTTCAATTATGACCAAGAAAAGTTAAACATAGCGAAGCAAGAAAAAACATAGTGTGTGTGTGTGTTTAGCGCCGCGCCCATCTTATTAATTACTTTTTATATCGCGAGTTTCGCCACCCTGTACGAGTAAAGAAAATCTATAATTTATTTTATTAATTTAGTTTTAAGCATAAACTACCTTATTTATTTTATATTTATATTAATTTTACCCGATTCCCCCCTTCCTAGAGAAACGACTGTATGATTATTCAGGAATAAAACGAGGAGTTTTCTGTATAATTAATTCGGAATTGTTTTGCATCTCGCTTTATCTCGTGGTTTCTTGTACTCTTCAGTGCCAGCCAGGTCTCAAACCAGACCGAGACTGAGACCATAGTGTGTACACATACTTCATACTCCAAATACGAGTTTGTAGAGTGCAACATAAAATACCTACAAGTACAAGTAATGTGAAACGTGTAAACGTGTTCCTTTTTTGGGTGTGTTTGTGTTAATTAAAGTGCAATTTTATTTATTTTCTATCTCAATACAAAAACAAATCTATTTAATTTAAAATAATAAAAATACCATCTGCATCTTTTCCAATTTAAAGAAAAGCTCGTGCAAGTTTGTGCAGACTGTCAACCATCACCAACACATTCCTTTACACAAAATTCAAGGCGAATGGGAGCTGGATTCAAATTTGTGAAACAAGGATAACCAAGCAAGGTGGGTGAATTTAATTCATGAACATGAAAATGCATTTTTCAATATTTTAGAAATAGACAAACAAAAGAAACTTCAGTACCTACCTATGTACATCTGAACTCATTAAAAATACAGGTGAAATCTAGAGTAGTTGTAAACTTAAAGGCATAAGATGTGTAACAAAAAATTGTTGTTCTTTTTATTTAAAAAAGAACTAAGTTTAAAAAAACAAATCTATTGGTGATTGTATTTGTATGAGTTTGTCTTAATCTTGTTTTATTTAAAATCTTGTTGGTGATGTGATGTGAATGCGATCAAATATACATAAGTAGCTACTTTATTTATTTGTTTTCTGTTTGAAGAGAACGCGACTCAAAGTTGACGTCATTGTTAAAATTAGGCAGCGATTGTTTAAGCCCAAGGAAGGTATCATATCGCCGTATGGGTGGTGGTAAGGTGTGTTTCGAGTTTGTCTCGAAACCAACACACCTTGAGCGTTTTGAGCTTTCTCTGTTTTTTTTTTTACAAAAATGCATCATTGACATGAAATTAAAAAATTAATGTGTAGGTATATGTAGGAAAAATGAACAAACGAAAATCTTACACAAAATGGTCCAGGCAGGCACCTATACCCAGGTCTAACTGTATGTATTCTATAATTTTGGGTTGCATTAAGTTGTTCAGCTTAGTTTGGCGCAATATTTTCTGCATCTACAATCACCTACTACATTGTACTACATAGCTAAGTACATCAGTACTTTTGAAATTAAACAAAAATTAAATTACCAAACTGATTTTTCTCTCTGGAATATTAGGTAGGTATTATGATAAGCTTAGATTTATTTAAAAGTCGATAGTTGTGTACGTAGATATATATACTCGTACATAGGTAGGCAGGTGACATGTACCTATGCTAGGTATTATGCTCACATTTTTCGAATAAATAAGAAATAAAATGAAAAAAGTGTAAATTAAAATTCAGTAACTCGTGCTTAATACTTTGGGAATAACCACTGGGATCATTCTAAGAAAACAATTGTTGGGTGGAAAATCATATCTCTTCTTAAATTAAATAATGAAAGCAGTATGTAAACATCTTTCCAGAATTTAAAATAAATCATGATATAGGTACTTTTTCCCAATGCTTCCTTATAATTTTATAATTTGTACCTACCTACCTACCTATTTTCTTTCAAAAAATGTTATAGGTAGGTAGAGTCGCCTGATTCCGAACACTCCGAGTAGTCGAACACTTTTTGAAAAAAGCTTATATAGGTAGGTAGGTAATCTGTGTAATTTCTCTGATTTTGAACTTCTGTATGCGAAGAAAAATGTATGCGTTATTGATTCCCCTAAACCTAAAAGTCCTATTAACTAGTCGAATTTCATGATAAAGTTAAAAAAGAGGCTTAAGGCTTAATTTCAAGTTCTTTGGCATTGGCATGCTACTTTTCGATAGCATTTACCTTTCGAAAGTTATAGGTAAGAACCCATCAATAACTTTGTATGCTCTTGTGGGATGGACAAGGACTTTTCACAGTTGATTTGTTATGTCTAAAACAAGGTCTATACCAATTTTCAATCGGAATCGGAATTTTGGCTAGGTCACATGTCTATTTTGACTGGGCTATCAGGTCAAGAACCCTTTTTAAATGTTGTTCGTATAGTTGAATACTTATGAGTTGTATGTAGTTTCCTGCAATGATGTGATCTTGTTTGAGTCTATAAAGTTGTATATACACCTAAGAAGGACAACCATGTAATCCGTCAAATGGGTGCGCATCTTTACAGATCAAAGCCATTTTAATAGTAAAGTTTTATCATTTGCACGTGCTGATTTGGTATAGTTGACTGAATAATAATTATGTAACGGATTTCACAAGCGTCGCGTCGTCAAAACGAGCGTCCCATCAGACTGTTGACGGAACCACATCAATTAAATAGTCAATAAGTATAGTAAAATGTTTGTAAAGCGGTTGTCTAAATATGGTTGTTTGCAAAGCCTTTCTAGAACGCTGCTGATGCGAATTGAAAATTCCCTAGACGAAATCATAAACAAAATATTTTGAAATTAACGTTTGTCGCCGTATATTTGGTAAAGTCTCGATTAAGAATTAATAACCCTGACCATTAATTTCGGGTGGAAATATTTTTGTTTGTTTTTTTTTTTCATTATAGCGTGGCTTTTTGCATATTTGCTTTTGCGTTTGTTGTTGATTTTATTTTTTGCAATTGGTAACTCTGCATGTATATACCTATCTGTTCACCGTGTTTTCCTAAGCACTTCTTATCGTTATTGGTGATCACCTATAAATTATATTTCGCTTCAACATTGAAACTAGCGATTTAACTAAACAAACTGTGAACTGAAATTGCCCTTTCATTCGATATCAATTCAAATTATACCTACATATGAATGAACAAGTATATATACTTCCTTTTAATTAACACACATCCTCAACATAGAATACATGCTGTGTAAACCAAGAGGACACAGGGTGAATTAGACTTTCCAATAGGGATCTAAAATACCAAATCGGAAATTATGCTTTCTACAATAATTCAGACGACAATATTATTGTAACCCCTTTCTGGGTCAAATATACCTACATACATATCGTTTGATATAGGTAACATTAATGTATCAGAGCTTTGAAGCAACAATCGCAGTGTGCAGACACCGGAACACTTTATGTGCTATATTATAACTACCAGTCCAGAAACCAATTTATTTGGTGAAATATCATTCAGACTTGGGACTATGGGAGGTTAGTAAGTATAAATATTTACTGAAAATCCACATGAGTATAGGTACCTAACCAGAAATTGAATGAAATTGCATGACATTTCATTGCCTTGATCTAGAATGAGGTCATAAATGTCTGCAGCAACAATAATTGCTATAACCTTAAATTTATGCTGTGACCGCAGCAAATTTTAATGGAAAATCTCTGTGCGGATGCGAATATAATATATACGAATAGCTTTTTCATTGGAATAAAGTTTTATAAGTACCTACATACATGTTCATGGCACATACATACACACCTACATACTTTCTTTTTCTTAAAGCTCTCTGAATTTTGAAGATTTAATTAAAATCAATACCACTTCAGAGAAAGATCAAATTTCAATATACTCGTATTCATATGTAAACTGGATGTTTGAATTCTTTTGCTTAATTTAAGTCAATGTGGTAGTAAATTTAAAAAATAATACACTCTGAAAAATATCCTTAAGATCGTTGTGAAAACGAAACATTTTGTTAGTTTAGGTATTTATTTTTTAACTCAAAATTCCAGCAGATGATAAACTTCAATAGTTCAATAAATAGCCGTTCATATATTACTAACCCTCAGGGGTTAAATAAACACAAGTTTACCTTTGGTGAGTTCCTAGAAAGGATCACTAACTAATCCTTATTAAGCCCCAGCTATTATTAATGTAAATGTCTCTACTGCCTGGTTAGACACTTGAATGTTTTTTCATACGAGTACGTTCAAACCTTCGTTCTTGATTAAAAGAAATAAAAACAAATCGGTTGTTCCTCAAAGTTTTAAACATTAAATCTATGGTATCTTTGAAAAGCATCGTTTTCTACTCTATTTTTCCCGTTTTTTTGTTTAAATTTAAAATCAATCGGAGTTTAGTACGCTTGATGAGAAAGTAGTTTGTAACTCATCTCCTTTGTTTCAGCAATTCCAAGAATAAATTGAAGTTAACTATGCATTAATGAAAACATGGTGATCCGCCTGGAAACACAACCTAGTTTTCAACGAGGCCCTAAAAAGTTTTTCGCTGATACTAACAAGGGTCTAGCATGAATAGCTATCGACATTGTCTATCTAGCCCGCCTTGAAAAATGGGAAGTTTTCGTCAAGTAAATTCAAGGCGCTGAAAGGGTTTCGCTAGGAGCAATCTAGACAAGGAAAACTTTTCAAATACTAATGAGGCCCTCGCTAGAAAAAATTTGTCGCATGAGTATTTTTATCCCATCACAAATTTCCCATATATAAAAAAAATAACAATCATACAGTAAGAAAAATATATTAAAGTAGGTATATAGTTTTTAATATTCAGAATTACACAACTGTATTCCGAACTAGCATGTTGTACTGATAATCAGAAGATCGTAGGATCGAATCCTAGTCGAGACAACTTTTAATTTTTTTTTTGTCTCTAGGCAAAATAATTGAATATGAAGAAAATTTTAAAAGAAAATTCTTCTGTTTAAGTGGAGTGACTGAATTTATAATTCAAGTTAAAAGTTCAAATGAGCTCAACTTCAAAATGTTACCTAACGGCTAAGGCCCTAGAGAAGTCAATGCATCAATGTTAAGTTTTCTAGGGCCTCTTTAAAAACTAGATAATTTTTCCAGGCGGGAGGGCTTCATCAGATATGTATATATAACATTTTGCCTTGAGAAGCAAAAAGTACCTAAATCAGTTGTTTTATCTGGGATTTGATTCGGGTACCATCTGTTACCAAACCGATATGCTAACTACTGTTAAATATGAATAACTACTGGACATTTTCATATTTTTTTTTTCTTATTTACAAAAGTTACTGCTGCGAGTATTTGTGAAAGGATAACAAAACTCACCTACCAAGTTTTTATTATCAAGGGCCTCACGAGTATTTGATAAGCTTTCCCCATTAAGTTTTTCCTTACTTTAAATTTTCTTGGGCCTTGGCAAAAACTTGGCATTATTCCAGGCGGGAAAAATATTTGTTGGTTTCTCTCCCGACATATTTTTCTTAAGAACCAAATATAACGGTATACCGTAGATTCTTTTTTAGCTAGGTACCCGCCTAAACTAATGTTAATAAGGACCTAGCTAGGGTAACTTTCGAAATTTACTAGAACGTTGCCAGTGATGTTACCTTTTGCTTCGAGTGGCAAAAATAAAAAAATTTCGTATCTGGGCTTCGATGTTAGGATCTTCTGTTTTTAGTCCAATACGCTAACTACAGAGCTAGTTCACAATATAGTTGTGAATTATTTTATTGTATTATGATGATAAATATTTTTTTTATATGCGGGGCATTTCTGATTTGATACTAATTAAAAAAACTTACCCCACAAGTTTTTACAAGCAAAGCCTTAACGAGTATTTGACAAGTTTTCCTCAACTAGACTTCCCCTGCAGAAAACTGTCTACATATGAGTAATAAGTCTTACTAAAGTATTTTATTAGCATGTCAAGATGTCTGTTCTTGTAGTTCCCAAAATTACGAATATCTACAATTTTTTTATATGAATTTTGGCAGAATTTTTTATTAAGTTCGTAAAAATTCGTAGTTTTGGGGGATGCGCGAACAGATTTAATTTTGTGATTTTATGTCAAGACAAATAAATAACCTACATAAAAAAAGAATTCTATTAAACATCTATTTTTATTTCTATTTTTATTCACTTGTTAATTTCGGCTATTAGATTAATATGTGTTGTTTTCAAACGTTTTCTTTAAAAAAATTCCTTCCAGCACAAAAACTGAAATAAATGACAAACTGGACGTAATATGACTTGATGCATGACTTAAGCACCAAAAAGCTGGCTGTGATTAACTTAACCGAAGAAACATAATAAACAAAATAAAATAAATTAGAAAAACAAGATAGATATTTAAAATATTATCTATAGATACAGATATTTACCATTTGAAAATGAAAAACAAAAATATATTTCTACAGATAAAATTGGTATTCAAAAGTCAAATCCAACGCGAAATTCTAGAGGACTAGACAATGTGCGTGAGGAGCTTTAATAATGGTCGGCATTCAGCATCTATGCCATAGCTGACAGTGTTATACTCGTAGTACTGTTGTGTGATATTTTCTGCTTGTTTGTGGGCTTTTGGTTTCAATTCAAATAATAATAATTTGAGAGGGGACCATCGAACTAGCTTTGCCTATGGCTGTGATGCTGATGAGATCGAGATGACATCATTTTCATTTACTTTTTGAAGGAGAATTTACAAAAATTTATATTTATTTTTGCAATAAAATTTTTTGTTCCAAATAAAATTTGTGTCTCAAGCGAAATAAATCAGTTATTTTTTTTAAGAATGAAAATATCTTTATTATATTATTTTTGCACTTATACATTATTTTAAATCAGTGTTTTCGTTGTCAATAATGTCTAGTATACGCGAGTACATTTCATTTCAATAAAAAATTATTTTTAAGCTTAAGGCGTGGTATATGGCGCTATAGACGAGCATTGTGTATTTATTTTAAAAACAAATGCACATAAACAAATGAGTTAATCATCGAATATGCTACGTTATTAAATGGCTATTTTAAAATATTTCAGAACTTTTTCATTAAAAAAAAATAAGAAATATATAAAATAAATAATAAAGCTTCTTCTTAATCTGATTTAGTAAATAAGTCTTTGAAGATATCTAGAAAAAAAATATATTCATATTGATACATATGCGCTTCACGAATGAATGTTGATGATCGTCAAAAAGATATAGTTCAGACGGTTACATGCCTAGTAAGTATCGTGTGCTTTGATTTTTAATCTCACTTAGGCCCGTTTGTTGATACGAAACTTAAATATGTATTTATGTGACAGTTTATTCTGAGGTAAAAGTAGAACATAGGTAAGCGTTTAAAATGAACATATGTATGCAAATAGGTCAGGTGACGGTTTTTAAATAAGTTAGTATAAACTGGTTTTTTGATATCATTTCTAGAAATTCTGGCGCAATTATTCGAGTCCTTCAAAAAAAAAAAAAAAAACAGTAACTTGTATTGTCATTTGTGAAAGTCGAAATGACATTTCATACACACTATAGGTGTGTTCTTGAAATTTTTCGAACTATCCCGGACTAAATGCCAAATTGTGACAGGTGGGAATGGAATCCTCTCAGAGAGAAGAAAAACTGTCAAAAGGTCGGGAACGGTTTGGGCACTAATTTGCACCACGTCAAAAGAAATATTTGACTAGAGCTGCTGTAGGGTAATCATAAGTCATTAAATTTTTTTTTCTTTTGAAAATCACTATAAGAAACGTATGCGTATAAAAATAATTAAACTTAAACTAAGAATTATTCTTTAATAATATATTAAATCACGATATTTAAATTTGTTTAAAAAGAAAAAAAAGTACACAAATTTTCTTCCACGAAAAAGATTTGCGTTTGCATTTTAAGAAAGTCATTTGATTTGTAAATAAACCAAAAAAAATCGGACCAAATCTGACAAGGAGGGGAAATTTTTTACTCTCTCGTGGGCTCTCTCTTTGGTCCGAAAAAGTACAAGCTTTTACTTGTGGAACGATTTCGCATTAAAATACTAAATCTGGCGGTTTCAAACTATTTGAAACTCGTTCTGGAACAAACCTTTTGCAAATACCAAATGCTCTAAAATTGCATTCTAAGAGCCTGATTACACGATTCGTTATTTCGCTCGTTTCGTTTTTCGTCTTTTTGACGATACGTACCTTCGTGATTACACACAACGAAAAAAGTCCATTCGTTTTTCTGACGTTCAAAATATAACGTATAAAATATTTATTGGAAAATAGACGGTAATAATAAATAAAAATATTTTTAAATCAATTCTTGTTCAAATTTATATCTTTTTAATCAAGAAAAACAATTTTAAAGCTGATTATTTAATTTTTACAAGCATCCCTCCGCCATTACTCGTTTGTCAAATCATAAACGGAAAATTTCAACCGGAAAAAAAATCTTAAAATTTTCATACTTGCTTTCGTTACTTAGTTCCCCCTACATTTCTACACCCCTCACCTAATGCGTCGAAAAGACGAAACACGAAATGACTGATGAAACGAATAGTGTAATAAGGCTCTAGAATAATTAATAAAAGGGACGATAGTGGTTGAGTTATGTGAGGCAAATTATTGATGATTACGTATATGTACCCAAAGTGGCCAAATGACTGTTATTTTGGGTACAAATAATTTTGAGATTTTATATTTGATATGACAGAATTTCGTCGTCTTTTTTAATTTCTTTAGAAAGCATCCTATTAGTTTTATTTTTGACATTTCATTAGGCGTTGAACTTTTCAAAAGGTATGTTTGTTTTGTTCATCTCTGAATTGCAACAAGTTTTCGACCGACTGAAAACTTGTGTTTTACGAAAATCTGAATTTAAAAAAATTTAGGTATGGAAAAACTTTTGTTTTCGATTAGGTTTTTCTCCAAAACCGATATTTTCGCAAAAAAAAACATTTTATTTTCGGTATAAAATCATCAAAGTTTTGTTTTGTCTGTTGCATGATGTTCTTTTTGTTGTTTTAAAAGAATAGATTTTTTTAATATCAAAATAGAATTTTTTAATAACTTACTGATAATGAAATGTCTTGCTCTTTACCTTTCCTTACCGCACTTTTGTAAGGTAACCCCCCTTTGTATAGTTCATCTTCTTCTACCTACTTGATTATAATAATTTCGTCTACATAATTTTCACATCTAGCTTATACAGTACATATGTATGAATTTTAGTTTCAAAATTCAATCCCTGGTTGGCCGACTGGAAGTCAATGTCAACTAAAAGTTAACTAGATTTAGTTAAGACAACAATTTATACGCCACACATAAGTTCGAATAAAAAACAATTACCATCCTATTGACTACATCGCACTCAAAAGACCATTGCTTCCTTCATTTATATACAAAACTATGTTTTTTCTTCATCTCGAGAGCACCTAGTTGTTAAGAAAATGATTATACAAAAAAAAAAAGATGTTATGTTCATCTTCTGTTCATTTGCACTTAACTTATTGAGTTCATTTGAATGAGTCAATGAATAGAATGGCAAGGCTATTCACATTTACAATATTTAAGTAGGTAGGAAGGTAGATATACATATATGCATGTACGTCTACGAGTCAAGTGTAAGTTAATATTTAAAAAATAAAAAATGTGCCTACAACTTAGCCGGCTTTAATAAGATTTGTATATTTGCCGCTCTATTTGCAGAAGCAAGATACGTATCCATTGCACAAACCGACCGATACACATACACACCGTTTGAATGAGTCAATTGGTTGCTAAGTTTAGCATTCATTTCCTATTTCATTTACTTTATCGCACGTTCGGATCTATCAAGTGGGGTATTATTAAAGAATTTTTTGGGGTGCAATTGAACAGTTGAGTGAATTTTAATTGAACTTTGTTGCTAAAGATGAAATATTGTTTTGAAAAAAATGTGTTTACGGCATCAAAACGAATATAAATTAGTATTGGAGGTGACTCATACTAAAACAAAACGCACACCCAACTTGCAATTTGTTTGTTAAGTTGTTTTTTGAATAATATTTATTAACTGCATAAATACACTGTGTATGGCAAGAGAATTTTGGAGGAATAATCGGCTGAAGCAGCAGCTAATATTGCCCGACTTTACTGACCTTAAAAGACAAACTAGTCTTAAACGAGGCGCTAGAAAGTTTACAGTTATGCTAACGAGGGTCTAGCCCGTTGTTAAACCTTTTGCCTCAAGAGACAATATAAAAGAAATAAAAACAAGTTATCTTATCTGGGATTTGATCCTGGGAGCTTTGTTTGCAATACTTATCTGCATTGTTGAAAATGTAATAAATAAATGAAAATAAAGGTACTTTAATTTTTGTTTTTGTTATACAGATATGGTTTATTTGTAATGACAAAACATAAGATATACGTCACCTAAAAAAACAATCTGGTTTTTAACGAGGCCCCTGGAAGTTTAACATTGATGCTAGTAAGAGTCCAGCAAAGGTTACTATATCGATTTTCTCTAGAGCCTTCCCTATTAGGTAACCTTTTGCCTAGAGAGACAACAAAAAAATAAAAAGTTGTCTCAACTAGGATTCAATCCTGCGAACTTTTGATGACCAGTCCAACACTCTAGCTACTGAGCTGTTTCGCAATACAGTTGTGTAAAGTTGAAAATGAAAAACTATATACAAACTTCAATTTTTCTTTCTATTGTATGATGGGTATACATATTTTTTTTTTTGTTATATATAGCTTATTTGCGATGGGATAAAATGACTCATCCAACAAGTTTTTTGGCGAGGGCGTCACTAGTTTTGTCAACATTGTCCCTATCAAAGCCTTTTCAGGGCCTTGACAAAAACTTTCCATTTTTCCAGGCGGGATTCAACATATTCTTACTAGCGAGGGAGTATTTGCCAAATTTGTCTCGCCTAGATTTCCCCTACGAAATGCATAGAGTTTTGTTCAGTGCTAAAGCAGAATAACATACATTTTTGCTGCAAATTACAGTCAGATGTAAATCAAATAGTTCTTGTTGAACAGCAGCCGGACGAATCTATCAAGAAACTTTAATTGTTCGTCAAATGTTTATATAAAACAATACCAGGAGTCTTTGGGCCTACAATTCTTCTTACCTATCTTGCACAAGGTAATACCTGACATTGACACCACCCATTCCAAAGATTCCAATAGATTTTTAACACACATCTGTCAATAATATCTGTTCAGTTAATCAATTAAATTTTGTTAGTCCACAAAATTTTGATGAGTTAACTCGAGATCAAAATTGACTGAAATATTTTGTGATGTTAGTGCTACTGATGTGACACAACCTAAAAACTAAAAATTTGATTCAGTATTTTTTTTTTAAATTCTGACAATTAACCTGAAAGGTAAGAATTAAATTTGTATATGTATCTATGTAATACAACATATTTTGTTACGAATATGACTGTCACTAACTTTATGATTCAGAACTGCCGATGAACTCTATTTTGTTATGTAACAAAATAAGTTAAACTAAAACGTGCTTGAGTTAAGATAGTGAAAGAAGTTAAAGACCCTAAAATCGACACATACAAAATTGCCAGGAAAATGTATAGTTTCAAATAATAAAATTAAAAAAATTGATATGATAATAAATTGAAATGGTTAAAAAAAAAAACAAAATTTCCTAGAAATTAATTAATACATTCCTTGTACCAATTAATTTACACCCTTAAATAAACCTACCTATAATTTGTTTTTGTTTTTACTTATTTTCCTCTGAATCACTTTTCCTGGTAAAATTTCTTTTTAAAAGCATCATCATCGTCATAGACCATACACCACACCTGACTAGACAAATTTTGTTCAACCAATGAAATAAATAAATGAAAATGACGCATAAAATTCTCCATCCATCCACCTACCCCCAATGGACGAACGAATGGACATTTAAAGTCTAATTTATATTTCCTCTATGGGTTAATAACAAACTAGAAGTATTCTGCATCAGTTTTCTTTTCTCACTATCAGATATTTTCGGTATTTCTGTTTCTCTGGGAAACACAAAAATTCCGACCCTGAATGAAAAATCAATATTTATTTTCATTTCATTATTATAATAATTCCTGTAGAGACACAAGGGTGTATGGCCTGAAGGAAGATATCGATTTTTATTGCTGTTAAGCACAAAGGCTCCACATGATTTCGTCCTCCGTAAATATATACGAAAAATACCCGAACAGGATAATGCTACGAAGATGGTTTATTGAAGAAGAGCTTAAAAGCTTTTTGTGTGTATCTGTCAGTGTTGCCAGGGTCCTATGAATGATTATGAAAAAAAGTAGTTTTAAAATAATACAATAATGTACAAATAGGTAGATTAAGACTTACTTTTGAGAACGTTTCAAAATTAAAATGGTGTTTCATTACCTCTGTTCGTGTAGGTACTTCCCAAAAATGCCCATTTTAGTCAAAAATCTTCTCAATTTTATTTTTGTTAAATAAACTTTGACAGAACATAATTAAATTGGTAGAAATTTAATTAAGTTTGGAAATAAAACGAACAGATCTAGTATTTCTTATAACTCAAGTGAAAAGGCTCTCCCAAACCAACGCGAATGCGGAGCGACGACGAATTTTTGTTGTTGTTTAGCGTTGTGTATTTGTCATGTTATGTACTATTGTGAATGATTCGCTGCGAATCGCTCCGCATTCGCGTTGGTTTGGGTGAGGCTAAAGAGAGGAAGGATGTTAAATTTTACATAGCGTCAAACGATTTTTGAATGAATGCGTTCAGTGTGATATGAGTATAGGTAAGTGAGTTCGATTTGAAAAACTTTTGTTGTCTTAGTATCTGTCTACATAGTCGTTTTACCTTAAGTCGTTACCATGACCGCCTTGAATAAAAAAATCATTTAGGTGATTAAAATGAGATTTAATTGGATTTATGCTTAATATTCTTCAAATCTCTAAGATTCCCCTTAAATTTTTTATAATTTAATAGAGATAAAACATTAATTTGGTAAACTTTTACGCGGCCAATAGTTTTACAAATTGAACTTACTTATGTCCATATTGCACTGATTGAATTTATTGAAAAATTGTGATTTTTTTCTTGATTTGACGGAAGTTAAACTTGCTGTCTAACTTCGGCTTCATGTTAAAAACAATAAAACATTATTTGCATGTTTAAACTGCTTTAAGCCTTTTTTTGTGTCAAAAATACCACATTGATTTATTTATTTGGTTTTCGATTAGATTTACTCACTGGTATACTCTTTTTTGATACCAATCGAATATGAAAACATTGTGTTGTCTAACTCACACACACATTACTGAATGACGCCATTTAACGAAATGGCTTCTTGAAGCATTTATGACTTTTTACAAGTAAAGGTAGAACTAACTAGAACAGAAAGTAGTTGTTAAACCGACCGAAAAGTAGTTTTCCGAAACTTCAGTTTCACAAGTCACCCATAATCACCTTATGCTAGGTATACTTCCACCTGAGGTTTATCTCAGTTCAGATTTAATAAATCTATTTTGTGTTTCCACCACACAAAAAGATTTAAAAAAGATTTATTTTGGCAGCACCTTTAAAAATGCAAATGGTGTTCCATTTTTTTATATGAAGTGGAAAAGAGATAGAATGTTCCATGTGAGAAGGACTGAATTCAGCCATAAATGAGTCCTTCAGCGCCCTTTAAGAATAGGTTAGTTCGATTCGTAAAAGAATTTGTCCCAGGAAGATTTAGCAAGATTAATTTCTAATCTTAAGATTTTCGAAGTAAATTTGTATGGTAAATCTTGGAGATTTGAAGCAGATTTGAGCAAATCTTATTAAATCATACCATATTAGTGTTAGGTGGAAAGTGGTTGAATCAGAAAAAAAATGTAAATAATTGTTTGTTCAATATTAAATATCTTATACTTATTCATAGCAAAGAGTGGCTATGTTTACTTTGCGCAACCACTAAAACTCGATGTGATATAAATTATTTTAAGAACGGAATTTAAGATTTTACTTCACTTATTCATCAAACAAAAACAAGTTGAAAACTGCCAAATTGTTTTTAGTTTACCTTAACCATTTTGATTTTTGCGTCCGTCGACTTACGAAAGAGTGGTCGGTGAGCTCTCACGTCCGACAATAAAAATTTACGAAATCTAAACAAAAAGTTTCAAATCGCAATTATGTGTGCGTAATATAAATTTTTTGTTTTCGCTCGGTTTTGTACGACCACTTACGTTGGATTCTGACTATTCTAGTTCTACTTTAATCCGACAAAAAATTTCAATATATGTAGGCGAGTGTTCCATATCTATCCTTAAAATCGAGAACTGAAAAAGAGTCCGAAAACATTTCTCGGAACAACCAATCGAAGGCTTTTGGAGTAGTAGTTGAAATGCAGAGCAAAACGAAAACGATATTAATCTAAACTAATACTAAAATTCCACCTAACACTAATCTGAGATTTAATAAGATTTACCTCAAATCTCGAAGATTTTCCATACAAATTTATTTAGTAAATCTTGAAGATTAAAAATTATTCTTGCTAAATCTTCCTAGGACATTTACGAATCGAATCAACCTATTCTTAAAGGGCGCTGAAGGATTCATTCATGGCTGAATTCAGTCTTTCGCACATGAAACATTCCATCTCTTTTCCACTTCATACAAAAAATGAAACACAATTTGTATTTTTAAAGGTTCTGTCAATAATAAATCTTTTTTAAATCTTTTTGTGTGGTGGAAACAACAAATAGATTTATTAAATCTGAACTGAGATAAACCTTATACAACGTTTTCTTAGAGCCGAAATGAGGTTATTTCGCAAATCACAGAAAAAGTGTTTTCATTTGTAACTTGGTAATTTCGTTTGACAGCTCATTTTATATTTGAATTTCAACTGGCAGTTAATTGCTTTTTGTTGTTGTTTTTTTTCTTTCTTCTTCCATTGAACTTTGACATTTTCATACATAACGTTTTCAGAGCTCTTCAAACTGTGGCCAATTGGGTGTGTTCAATAGGTTTTTGACTTAATTTCCAACCTAATTTCGTGCAAATTTGGTTGAAATTATTTCATTCAGAACTGTATGTAACTGGTGATTTTTTAAGAGGTTTAGAACTTTAAAAAAAAAAAAAACACAAAAAATTCGAAAAAATGAATGAAATATTTATTTGAATCGATAGTTTGAACCTTGCAATTTAATGTTTAAAGATAATTTCATGCAAATGTTGACCGCGGCTGCGTCTCACGTAGCCCATCCGCTGAGTCCAATTTTGGCATACTCTTTCACACATATCGGCCGGTATCTCACGAATGAATGCATGGATGTTGGCTTCCAGTGCGTCAATCGAAGCGGGCTTGTCCTTATAGACATTAGCCTTGACATACCCCCACAAAAAATAATCTAATGGTGTCAAATCGCACGATCTAGGCGGCCAATTGACCGGCCCGAAACGTGAAATTAACTGTTCACCAAACTCGCCTCGCAATTGCGCCATTGTTTCGCGTGCTGTGTGGCATGTGGCACCGTCTTGTTGAAACCACATTTCATGCAAGTCAAGAACTTCCATTTCGGGCAAAAAAAAAGTTTGTTATCATCGCTCGGTAGCGTTCACCATTGACAGTAACGCTGCGATTCGAATCATCTTTGAAGAAATATGGCCCAATAATGCCGCCGGCCCATAAACCGCACCAAACAGTGGCTTTTTCTGGATGCATTGGTAGCTGTTGCAATGCTTCTGGCTGATCTTCACTCCAAATGCGGCAATTATGCTTATTTACGTACCCATTCAACCAAAAATGAGCCTCATCGCTGAACACAATTTTTCGATAAAAAAGCATTTCGAACCGAGCACGAATTTTGATAGTAAAATTCAATAATTTGCAAGCGTTGTTCATTTGTAAGACGATCCATGGTTAAATTGCAAACCAAACTGAAGCTGTTTGACAGTGACACAAGGTACTAAACACACGTCAGCTGTCAAAACCAGTGTTGCCAAAACCAAACCAGCTAAAAAATCACCCTTTATTTGTATGGGAAATGAGATGATTTCGTATCGAATTTGGAAATTTTCAACAAAATTACCTCATTTTGCCTAATGAAAACGTAGTATTAGGTGGAAATATAGCATAAGATAACCCTTCCCTGAAAAAATAGCATTAAGGTAGATTTCAGTTAAGTGAAAGAGTTGTGATAAAAGTAGCTGCTTGCAGTAATTAATAACACCAGTTGGTCGGAGGTTGCTTTCTATTTCTTTATAAATAATAACATTTTTTGTATGAAACATCTAATAAAAATGTAAAAAGTTGTACAAAATTTGTAACAATTAGACAAATATGTATTGCAATACCTACGTACATTTTTTAACTATGGCAACACTTTTTATATATACAAGTTGTTTTTTTTCTTGTTTGCGTAGGTACAAATGAATATATCCTACTATATGTGAATCGTGAATGAAATAATAAATGTCAAACCCCCTTCCCCCATATGTGTTGTTCATTTCAAACAATAAAACGAAAGTTCATAACCCTGCGCGTATACATATTTAATGACATCATGCTTAGTCGGATTTTTGTTTGAATAATTATACATAATAACTTTGAACGCAAGCCAACATATTTTTGTATTTCATTTTTATTTGTTCTATATGTATTTCTGAAGGCTAAATAGTTTAGATAAAACAGAGACATTATTATTTATTTCAAATGATGGTATTTTGAAAGTGTCATCTCTTGGGAGATTTTTCTTTTTCATTAAGCTTTTCATAGTGTGATATTAATATTTTTTTTTTCATAATTTTGCTTGCGACATTATACTTAACGATAAAAAATTAAAGATAGAAAAAGTTTGTCCAACTGGTTGTGTGTCTATTCGTATAAGCATCTAGGGTACTGGAATAATTTTCTTTCCTAATCCGGTTTAAAGAACTTGTGTTTTAGCTTTTTTTTTGCACATTAAGCGTCTTGTTCCAGATAAAATATTATTTTAAATCGATAACATGTGTTCGGTGTATACGAGACAAATTTAAACAAAATTGTTGTGTTGTGATTGTGACAATAATGATTCCGAGAAAAAATTTTATTTTATTTTTTTATTTTTCTAACGGCTAAACCATTTTTCAAAAATGTTCTTGTTAAACCAGTTAAGTTAATTATTTATCACAGAAAGGTTATTGTATTATTTTAAATTTTAACGTTGCAACCAGTTCTAATAAATTTTTAAAAATATTCTTCCCAAAGTACCAGCACATGAGACAGCAAATTGTCTCGCATTTTGACATTTCATTCAAATGAGTCATTTTTTTGGTTGCTGACAAGCGCAAATTATCGTAAATAATAACCTAAATAACGTAAATAAGTACTTAATAAAATGTTAGGTTAAATTCGATCCAATTTTTGTATTCGTTGGTGCTCTGATATCGTGGATTGCGAGTTTAAGGTTCAAAGTTTACGCAAAAAGTTAGTTGTTGGTCGCATAGAAAATATTACTTTTACAAATAACATATTTTTCAATTAGTATCTAAAAGTTGTTAATTGTAAATGTAAGGTACAAATTTTAAACTGAACCGAAAAAATCTCAAGATTTTAAATGAATAGAAAGGAGAAGGTGCGTTCGTACCACATTGATAGTAAACATTACATGCGCTTGTAATTTTGGTAAAACTGATAGTAAACTTTACACGCGTTTGTAAATTTGATTAAAGAAAGCAATTTGTGGGGTTTGATTAAGGAATGTTAATTTTTCACTTCGGAACTTTTTCGTAATCTCTTTTATTTATTTATATAGAAACAATTGAAAGCTCAGTTATGAATGAAAATATTCCAAAGACCATTTTTACAATAAAACACGTTATACCTAGTTATAGGCCTAACCCCAATGTGCCCTTATAAAACATCATGTACTAACGCCAATCCAAAACTTAGCACGTCGAATTTCAAGTGAAAAGATTATCACCCTTCTTAAACCAAACCCAATTGTACAGACACCCTCATTTTGTGCACATCTATACAATTTTTCGTCAGTTAATTCACTAACATAGATATAATCTAATTCGAACGACATTTCTCCTAGTTTCTTTTTAGATTTCAATCTATAAAAAGTTCCATTTCAATTAAATCCATTGCCATCTTGTAAAGAAATTGCCTTTTAGCAGAATATATTTTTTTTGCTGCTGGACCCTTAATCGTCTACCAACGAATGCGACTGACGACGACAATTTTAGTATCTTCGTGTTTTGCATTCATCGTTCATATAGCGAAAGCTAAATAGTTCACTGGCATGTACGTAATAAAGAATGAAATAGAATTAGTCAAAATTAAATTGTACCCGCATGTGCTTAAGCATTTTTGTATATATTTGAGAATTAGTATAATGACATAATGAATGTTGCTTTTTTCCAACCTCCAAGCCTGCATGAGTCAGCAGAAATTATGTGTCGAGTATCAAAGGTCCTCCTTTATTTCCTAATGAATTGAAATTCCTGTGAATAGTTTGAGTGAGAATAAAGTGTGGTTGTAAGGTTTTGTTAATGTTGTTATTGCATTAATACAAAATTAGTACACGGAAACGACTATTCACTGTTTATAAGGGTGAAACTATTATTTTTGTAATTAATGATTTTGCCGAAGGTAGGTACTAGGATAAGTCAAAGGAAAAATTTTGCGTGGTTATGCATTTAGTCTGAGAGTATAACTTAAATTAAAAATATTAATTGGGGTGATAGTATTGCCGTTGAATCTTTTTTTTTCTAAAAAAGTCACTTGCCTTTTAGCAGAGATTATCAAATAAAGATGGCAATCTTCGACTGTCAATTTGATTTGCCTACAAGCTGAAACGAACAGCTGAATTTGTTTGCAAATTGAACAACGCAATCATAATCTATTCTTCTACATGAAATAAAATTACAAATACGGCTAGATGTCTTTTATTTGAAAAATTATAGCTTTCCCCGAGGCCTCATGGCCAAGTACTGGACAGCAAGTTGGCTACATCATAGATAAACAATATAAAGATGGCAATCATCAGCTGTGAATTTGATTTGCCTACAAGCGAACAGCTGATGTATAAGATTTGCAAAGTATTAGTAAAACGTACGAAAGATTCGCTTCTTGATAATTGATATTCTCTGGGCTTTATACACTGCCTGTCAAATTCGTAGTCTTAGTTCCACTTGCTTCCCACTTGCTTGTCTCCCATGCTTCTCAACTTGCTAAACTACTGGCTTCAAAAATTTCAAGGACTCCTATTACACGATGATTCTTTGTGTCTGACTCTTTTCAAAATTCAATGGGTGCGAAGGTAAAATCAGATGTTTTTTTCCCTTCGCAAAAATTTGAAAAGAGTCGGACACAAAGAATCATCGTGTAAAAGGGGTCATGCCAGTTGATGAGCAAGTTGCTTGTCAGTACTTGCCCGTGTGGCCTCGGCGTTAGTGAAAAACAACAAACCCAGAAGTATCGATGAATAAGGCAGTATAAAAGTGGATATTAAAGTTAAGATAAAGTTTCATAAAGTTGAAACTAAAGCGACGCAGAAAGGCTGAACTGAGTTTTAAAAAAATATTCGTTACTAAAAGGTTGGTAGCTCTTCTTTTTCTATAAAAATTTGTTTTAATTTAAAATGGCGAAAATTTTCGACATAAGTGGCATGCCTACCAACGTTGAGATAAGAAACAAAGTGAATATAAAAATGAGTATAGTGTTTTGGTGGCCCTTGCGTTGCTGTGCTAGCTATAAGTAACCAATAAAACAAAACTTTTGTAAACAATTTGGGTTTGAAGGGTGAAATGTACGAAAGTTTGACGTCTTTATTTCATAATCTCTAACTTGATATCAACTCTTTTGTTGGATTTGTGCCTTCATATTTTTTCTTTTATTTTTAAATAATGTATTTATTATTTCATTTGTATGCCTTTCTTAATTACAGTAGATATTTTTACACCCATTCAAGAAGAATTAAAAAGTTTCAGTTTAGAAAAGAGTTTAAGCAATAAATGTGTTGTACGAGTAACAACTTTTGAATACATTAGGTGAGTTTGCATACAAAAAACGATGGACTCACTCCACTGAAGCTCATAGTTAACAAATGTGAAAGCAGTTACTACTCATAATACTTTGTTGTCTTTTATGACGAAATTAAGAACTTAATTTCAGTACAAAATATGAACTTATACCATACAGGATGTGTATCATCGTTTGTGGTGTCCATTCTTCTATGGTAATTATACCACAATGTGTACCAGATTTAGAATATAAACGTTTAAGAATTAAAAATAGCCATATTTTATACATTGTCATACTTCCGCCTGCTAAGATAATGAAAATTCTTGGAAAATTGGATTTAACTTTAGTTAGTAATTTGTTGATTTTCTTAAAATTAAACTAATCCAAAAAGCTTTGCTGTTTCACTGAATTAAAAACCACGAATATATTGACCTGTTCATATATGAGACCTTACTTTGAGTCTCATATTTATTTGCAACTTTTACAGCTTTTACACTTCTAATTTCAAAAGCAAGAACAATACAAATATTAATGCTGCTGTTTGCTTAACACAATAAGCCAGTCTTAGACATTTCCAAGTTAAAGATTTAACTATCAAGCGAACTTTAAGTCAAACGTTATTTTTGTAGAAAACAATTTCTACGATTTTAATTAAAGAAAAAATCCTTCTATTTAGTTTTCCTTTCTTTCACTTTTTGGTTACTTGCTTGACGGATTTTGATAAAAAAAAATTACAAAGAAACTTTTGAAAAAGTTGATAAATGTCCATATCTAAACAATAATAATATTTTTTGTCTTTAAAGAAGTTTTAAATTTTTAAAAATTTGATTTCGAAATAAAAACTCTTTTCTAGCAGAATCGAAAAAATTGTCTTATTAAATGTGGAAATAAGTGAAGTAGATACCTACTAAGATCGAAATTAAATATACTCGTATTATAATCCAATAATAACTCTTAAGGTTTACCAAAAGGTCTTTGACCCCTTACAATTTACCTATGCACACAAAAATCGTACTTACTGGTTCGTACATATATGTACATCAAATTTTTCAAAAATAAGTAACAGCCATTTAATTGAAAATAAGGTTTATACATACCCAGTTGTTTTTTTTACTGTTTTATTTGATAAAATAAAGAACGTCAGAAACACCCAATCACCGACAATTCAACCGAAAGTAATTACATCTGAATGCAGATTTCTATCAACATACTATATTCAAATGGCTTGAATTTTCCTGGTCCTCTAAATCCACCCCGACCCCGATTAGGGCAAATAGTCTGCAAACGGGAATGCCATTAGAGCTCTAGACTCTAGGAGTACGAGGGGAAAAAAATAAAACTAGTTTTCCCTTCACGAGCTGATGACTGACATGCAGGTTGTGTATAGTACGGATGACGCTTCTTTGCTTGAATCCAACATACACTCTGTGTCATGTGATTGCAATCGCAATTTATGTAGAGCCGTTTGAATTTCATTGATTTATCTTGTCGACGCAAAAACTTGATGTCTGATTAGAGGAAGATCTGTCAAGTGACTCTGAATGAGTAGTGATTTGCTTTATGTCAATGACTTATAATAGGTTTAATGTCGAAAAATAAAATGAATGTACGCAGTATCTTAGAGCCAAAATTTAGAAAAATCAAAATTCCTAAAAATCCGAAGACCAAAATTCAAAACCAACGTCTAACTGTTAATTAAGGACCATGATAGGCTGACCAGATGTCCTCCTTTTGTAAACAAAAATTCCTATATCTTTTTGAAAAAAAAAACAAGCAATTTGTCCTCTTTTCGAGTTTTCGCAGTTAACTTAATTTTTCGAAACCAGACTTAAAGCAAAACTTTTTTTCAACACTAATTCAGAAACTTATTTCATATTTCTGGTGTGCACACGACATAAAATAAATGTACATATTCTTACCTGAACACATTCACTCCTGAACGAAACGCCATCTTTTTTTTAACGATCGTCTGAAGACACCCACTCATTTGACAGGTCAGTGCATACCCTTCAAGTTAATTCACTGTTCCACTTTGTCAGTACTTCTTGGATCCTTAAAAAAATGAGTCTCACACAGGGATTTTTTTTTTTTTTTTTTGTAGGCCGTGCGGTGAAGATCATTGCTTGTTTTAGTACGTTTTGTCGTTTAAACTTAATTACATTTTTGGTAATACAAACCAAATGCAATTGTAACTTATTTAATCTTTAGTAGTGCAAATTATTGTGTTTTTTGTAATTATTTGTATAAATTCCATAAATTTTGTTCCCTGTTTGTCTGTTGTTGAAAAACCCGAAAAGGGAATTTTCTTTTCATACCTCTTGGTTTCGGTACTTGCTAAGTATGGTGAACTTTTTATCTGTTAAATAATAAATATCAAATAATTATACAAAAAAATGTAAATGAACAATAGTAATTTATTTTTATTTGCGATTTCTAAAGGTGTCCTCTTTTTACCATAACGGTACTTCACGAGTGAAAAAGTTATTAAATATTTCGTCAATTCAACAAAATACAGAAAAATAATTGCATACTCAATCAAATGAAGTTGAGTGTAGTATGAATATGATTACAAATGATGTTGCACCAAAGATTCCAGACACAAAATTTCCCGATTTTGCCACAAATATTATTCTCTGGAAAATGCATTTTGCATCCCTTAATGTGTGTGTGTGGTTTTTCACGAACGGGAATGCAAGACTTGACTATACCACAGCACCTGGTGCAATCATTTCCTTTTTAGCCGGTTAGATCCCATTCAGGGCGCTGCGCTGTTCTGTGCTGTTGATATAGGAATGGGATTTTGTTTTCCATCGAAGAAAACGTCCATCTTTAAATATATAAAAAAAAAACGAAAATTTATAGAGCTAAGACCGCACTATGATGTGTGTAGTGCATCCTTGTTCATCTTCAGACTCGTTGCAACGGAAAAACTAATCCGTCTGGTGAAATTCATTGCAACCTTATTATTTTAATGCTCTTTATGTTTTCTTTTTTTATTCTCAATCTTTGTTTTGTTCGTTTTTTTTTTTGTTTTGTTTTTTGTTTTTTTGCTCGCTTTTTTCTTTGTGCGGTTTTGTATAGCTCTGGTTGTTGGATTGGAACTTAGAAGATCGTGAATTCATTGCCCTTTTGGGAAAATTATTGTGCAAGAGAGGTCGGCTTTTGGTTAACGATTCGTAATTATCTTTTATACCTTCGACTGACTACGATACGACCTACCTCTTCCACAGAACCAGAATTGCCGGATGGCTAGGCGTTTTGCTTCTCCTCTTTGCATGACCATCATTATTAATATTTATTTTCCTGTGTTGTCTCTGGGGTTTTTGATTTTATTGTTTGGTTTTAAGTGCTTTGAAGTCTGAAATATTTACAATGTTTATTTCAATCAAAGAGATGTAAACATTGTTGTAATGGTGGTTTTGAAATAAAACAAATGCTAGGTATTGTTTTAGTTGAGAATAAATTCTTTTTAAAAATATGCCATTGTACTGATGAGTAATTAGTTTGGAACTAGTATGCACTTTGACATAAGTTATGTCGTGTGTGCTTAATTTTCACTTAGAAATAATAATAATTCTTAAACATTTTTTAAGTAAAATGCCTAAACTTATCTTGAGAGCAGCCTGAGGGTCATACTTCATACATTTATAGTTCAAGTGCCCCCAATAGGATAGAATATGGAGGGAATACGTGGGAAAAAAATTAGATATTACAAGTTGCATGTTTGTGAAACACTTGAACTTGAGGCTTTTGAAATTTGTTCTTAATACAAAATAATAATCTTACAAAGAGGCTGGGTGTGACCCATAACGGTGACTTCCCATCAGAAGCTAGAAATCTGATATTATTTTTGCTATTCAAAAATTGGCAATTGAAGATCTTTGAAATCAGGTTTTCAATATGATGTACATATGTAGGTAGGTAATCAAGTGAAGAGCCAATATTAAGTGCTTTCGAGGAATTCATTGTTTAAACTGTTTATCATTTTTTTTTTTAAGAAACCTTAACAATTTTTAAAATTGTTTTGCAAAATAAAATTATTCTGGAGTGGTTATCATTATTTGCTCTCAAGATTTTCAAATTGAAAAACACTTGAAACTTTTTTTTGTATTTCCCTACAAACATTTCAGTTGTTGACTATGTCATTAGGCGTTTTTCTTTGGAGGTGGCAAAGTACTTGCAAGAGCTTTGCTAGCTTTTTTCAATGGGATACATCATGTGCAGTTGGTTATAATATAGATTAGGGTTTTCATCTATTCATAAGTACTTTGTCACCTCCAATGGAAAATGGCTATTGTGTGTAGAATAAAATTGGCTAAAAATTATTCGAGTCGAAAAACTTTTGATCTGTTTTGAATTAATATTCTTTTCAATTCTTTTTAAAGTCAATTTAAACCGACTCCGAAAGCATTATTTGCTCTCGAGATAATCGAGAATAATTAAATTTTACAACCGCTAGTTGAAAATATAGCTATAGGCGATCAGCCATATTTATTAGATTTTTTAGACGGTTAACTTGTTAGACTGTTTTTTTTTTTAAATTCCTTATTAGATGGAAATATGCTTTATTTAATGAAATAAAATGTCAAGTAATACAAATCTTAAACAACCAATAACGCTGTCTATGTTAAACAGCTTTAGAACATAATAAACAAAGTTTATTAATAACTTTTTAGAGTTGGACGGCTGTCTAAAATCAGACAGAATTTTTAAATAAGACTTGATATCTTTATTCATTCTTGAGTTATAACGAAAAAGAACGTACGTAAAAATATGTACAGTGTTAACACATCTTTCTAAAAACTACCTATAGATTCCGTTCCTAGTGAACTCGAAAGATGAAAATATGTATGTACGTCAAAATTTTAGATTGCACACATCGGACCAACTACAATACCTTCCAATATTGGAAGCTAAAAGTAAAGTGAAAAATTGCATTGAAGCCAGTAAACAGATCCCAACTTATTTTTTATTTTTGTTGTTCTGCAATTTGTTGGCAGCTTTAAAAAAAATGGTATCCTTGTTAGCTGTTGTTTTTCTGTAGCCCCAAAAATAACAGTACTTGCCGGAGAACCGCTAAGGAAAAGCTTATTATCTCAAACAAGGCCCTAACGAATTTCATAAAAAAAATCGGTGTATTATTGCAGTGTACTTTTTGGTAAAAAAAATTACCAAAAACCGTTATTAAAGGTGCTTGCCATATAACATTTTTTTTCGACTTTCTCATTAGGTACCGGTTCAATCGATTTATATCAAAATTTGTATGCAAAAGCTCCCTTAAATTTTTACTAAGATTGCATATCAAAATTTTGACAAAGAAGTAAATTTTGAATTTAATAAAATATAAAATTCAATATTTCAAAAACGGGTTGATGAATTTTTTGAGAATACATAGGTTATTAAATGTTTAATAAAAAATACTCTAAATTGACACACAATTTTTTAAATGTTATTTAATTTTTATACATAAAAAAATAAATTTTTAAGAAAACCGCTGCAACGATTTATTTTTTTTTGCATATGCTCATAGTTTTTTTAAAAAAATCATACTTGTTTTTAAACTCTTAAGTTTTTCTATAATAACTTGCATTTTTAAAAAGTTCTTAAGCTTCCAGAAACTACGTAAGAGAAAGTACGTGCGATCCAGTCTTGCATTATATTATTTAGAAACTATGCCATAAAAAAATAAAATGCACTACTGGGTCGCACGTACTTGCTCTTATGTTCAAGACGCTAAGAGCTTAAGAACATTAAAAAACATATATAGAGACATGGAAATTATAAGACAAAACATTTTCAAAGTACAAAATTTAAGAAATTAATACTGATTGCAGCTGCAAGCGCACCACCCCCCATGTACTCCATCATTAAAGTAAAGGATGGCAAGAATAAATCCATCGTTTATATGTAGTCAGCGTGGAGAAAAATTGAGCTACTTATTACTATATGAACTATTATTATTTTCTGCAGCACTGAACGCTGCCATCGGACATTTCAATAATCTTTTCAGTCAGTGCTGAAATTTTTAATTAATTTTTTTTTCAAGAAAATTTGTAAAATTAATTTTGTAAAATTGCTAAAAAAAAAAATATTGTAGACACCGTTATTTTTAGTTTTAAAAAAATGAAAAAAGTGTGAACAAAATCACCAAAAACCACTATGAGAATCGATCCAGCGGCTTGGGCTGCAGCCGAACACACATACAGAATTTTAACACCCACTTGTTTGTGTTCTCTATAATTACTGTAATTTTTAATTGTTCTCGCATTTTTTTTGCATGAATCCAAAACTTGCATTATAGTTCCTATATCGCAAGTAAAAATTCAGTCAAACAGTTCAGGAAAGTTTTAACAAAATATGCTTCTTTGGGTAGTACCTTTAATAACCATTTTTTGAAAAATAGTTTTCCATCCCAAGATTTGTGGAGCCGTTTGTTGAGAAAATTATAATTATGTAAAATTACTTAAAATTGTAAGCAGGTATCGTTGTTTTGTTTAACTAATAATGCAATAAGATCAAAATCTCGAGATCGATTTTTTTTATTAACGCGTAACTTGCCAAAGATAGTACCTTATCGCAAGTTAAAAATACTATTAACCCGTTTTTTTCTTTCAACTCCTTATTAAGTTTAACCTTAAAGTCCCAAATTTTACTTACGTTTATTTTTGCTCTCAAGGAAAGGCAAGGTATGTCGATAAGTTTAAGTCTATTGTTGTAAGGTGGGAGTTCATACCGATTTCCCAACCTTAACCTCTTATCTGGCTTTATGACAGTTATATTGGGAAGATCAGACCTGACGAGCATATTCCAGAATGGGTCGAACAAATGACACAAAATCATCAATGTTGAGAAGCAACCAATTACGAGCACACAAGTGAAAAAATAATTAAAGTCATACTGCAACTCCTTGCAATCTCGAGTATTCGCTTAAATCGACAATTTGAGTACTTTAACACAGACGGTAGATCATAAATAAAAAAATTAATTTGGTGGCATGACAGCTCGTGAAGAACCAAGGCCTAGTGACTTACAACTCTCAGCCATTCCTGTGTGCGTATTTTTGGCAGGAATGAAGGGGACCTACAATTTTTTGCCGAGTCGGAACGGCTAGATGAGAAAGCACTTATTCATGACAAGTATAGTCTTAGAGGATTTGTCAGTTCCTCGCAAGAGGCAGTACCTCGCGAAAAAAACATTTCTGTTTTTAGGTGGCAGCGACTTGGAATCGAACCCAGACCTTTGGCATGACAGTCCTACGCACTAAACATCATGCCACGAGGTACTAAAATAAATCAATAATAAATCAATCATTAATAAATAAATTAAAAAGTACTGGGCCCAAATGGCTACCTTTTGGTACTCCAGAATTAACTTTAAAGTTGTATGATTTGCAGCCTTTGAAAAATACCGAGAATGATCTATCAAATAAAAAAGATTTAAGCCTACAAAATGTTCTCTAAATCTCAGTTTTATTAATATAAATAGCAAAACCCGATGAGAGAGTTTGTCAAACGCCTCTTTTACCTTTCTTATGTGGAGGGACTAGGAAATAATTTTCCAAGTAGATGGAAACACACAAGGGGACATTGATAGTTTAAAACTAACAAACAAAAGTAACGACAAGTTCCTAGAAGATACGAATTTTTCTCGTTTCTTAACTAACAAATATAATTTTCACTTTAACCAAAAATGTAGACATGATTCACGAACCACAAACACACAAAAATGATAATTTACCTATTTGCTTGTTCATGACAAGATTTTCTTATAAATAAAACGGCATAATTTTCTATTGAATTTATTTCAATAAATAGGACAAATCATTGGTTGATGCTGGTGCATTTGAAAACATGCACACAATAAGGGAATATTGAGTTTTCCCTACCTGCTATTATGTTGCATGGAAGCCTTGGTATCAATGAACATTTACTATGACATTTCTTAGTTGCACAACTGCACAGCTGCTGCATTTACAGATGCTCCCATCAACTGACACGACACGAGTTGATTAAAAATTCCTTTTTTCCTAAAATCTATTACAACCTTAAATAGATTTTTGAAGCAACTTCCGAAATCAGGGCTGTCGTTGAAATAAATTAGTCCTAAAAGAGTACTTTAAGAGTTGACGACCTATTTTTTTTTTTTTTTTTTTTTTTTTTTTTTTTTTTTTTGACAGAGAAAGAATGTATCTCAAAATGAATTATTGTACTCATCGATTTGTATAGAATGATTTTAATAGAATATACACCAAAGTAGCATAAAAGTACTTTTTCTTTCTACACTATCAAACCTTTGTCAAAAGTAACCTAAAGCAGGCTACAAATTACGACAAAGGATTTGCAAACAAAAAATTTAATGACATTTCTGTACCGAGGAGCGCTAAAAGCAAAATAAACAAGAGAACAAAAATTTAAACAATTGAACAATTGTATGAAAGGTATCACTACTCAGTTTGACAGCCCTGTCCAAAACCCATAAATGAATACAGCATCGGAAGGAAGCGCAAAAAAAAAAACAACTCACATCTTATCAAAACAGCTGCAGTATGATGATACCACATACTACATACATAGGTAGGTTTATTTGCCCCTAAGGGCTTTGAAATAAATTTTATTGATGATGAATTTATTTGCTGACAATTAACATTGAAATCAGTCAGGGGTTTATCTCCTGCGCCAACCGTATCAATGTTTTTTGTCTCTTTGGTTCAAGTGTTTAATTGAGGTTCTCTAAATATGTACATTGAATGAATATTTTTTGGCGTGTTTGCATTATTCTTATGTGAAAATGTATCATGCTGCTTCAAGTATAGTAAAGGTTAGGTATGTTCTAAACCATCATATTAGGCTAACGTAGAGGGCGCATTAGGGGTTGACACATTGAAAAATTAATCCTTGCGAAAATAAATAATGAACCATTTGAATACCTAGAATTTGCATTTTAAGGGATAATCCGCATTAACTGTGGTGGTTGACTTTTTGTGAAATTTTATTATGACTTCTTTCATACGGGTTGCCCTTATTTTAAAAATAATATAATTTAAGGGTTAGCTTGGAAAGATAGTGGTATAGATCACGATTAGAGGCCATTTGACCACTCTTTAATATACAATATGTTTTATAAACTATGTAATGTATACAGGGGATTGATATTTTTATTGATATTAAGGGCTCTGATTGAAAGTTTGTCCAAGGCAATGAAAGCACTTAAATTCAAGGACTAGTCGTATAAACTTATTTCATTTCAGTTTAATGTAATTCTACATTGGCCACTAAAAGTAGAAAATAATAAGGCTTAAAGTATGAAATAATTTACAAAACAAAAAATATTTAAACTATATCGAAAACTGTACAAAAAATTACGTTCCTAAATTAATGTAGATATCAATACGTATATAAAGAAAATACATTTTCCCAATATAAACTGTCATTTTGGATAGTGGCGTGCCATGAGACAACTTTATGTATGTCAGACTTAAAACACGTAAGATTGCAGAACATTTCAATAGGTGCGTTTTATTGGTATTTATAGCTAGCGCAGAAATGCAAGTACATCCCAATAAAACGCTATACTCACTTTTATATTCATCAACCCAATCCCGGCGCCACATAAGTTTAAACTTAACGAAACTTTATCTCAACTTTTATATCCACTTTTTTGCTGACTAATTTATCGACACTTTTGGGTTTGTTGTTGTTTGCGAAGGGAAATATTACTGTGCTAGCTATAACTATTTCAATGAAACACGCCTAGTATAAAACAAAATTTTCTAAAGGCACTTTTAATTTTAAAATGCTAAGAACCTGTGTCAATTACGTACCTAATAACCTAACTAAACGCATGACCTTATCGTCAAATTATTTGTTCATACCTATGTACATATTTTAATTTCCAACTTAAATGCTCAAAATATTTATGTATTATGTTTTTTCTTTGCAGGTAATTGGAAACTATACAATTTATTATTAATGTTATTTATCCGAACTGTCCGAACTGTCTAAAAAAGTAAGTAAAATGTATATGTACCTTTTAAAGGGTTTTTTATAGCGTCCGTCATGTTATAACTATACTTTAAGAATTTAGAAAAAAAAACTAATAACATGAGAGCAAATATTTTTGACTACTCTTTCTAATTGGCTTGTTCAGGAAAATGAGATCTCGGAGGGCTCAGCAAATTTCATCCGTCAAAAAAAGAGCAAGCGAATTCAATATTTTCTTTCCTCTGTAATTTGACAGAAATTTTTCTAGGGAATACTGATATTTAACAGACTGAGATTGCTGAGGGCTCTGAGATCTCATTTGCCTCAAAATGCCTAATGGAAAGTTACAGCTATAAAACTGTCAAAAAAAATTAAGTTGCCAATATCTAGCAAATAATTTATTACAGAATGGTTTGGTTTATGTTGGTCTTCAAAAGTTGGATAATTTTTTTTCTAGAAAACAATTTTTTTTATTATCTTTTATGAAATTGTGACATACTCCATGAATGAACTTACTTTTCTTCAATGTTAAGTGATTGTGTTATGTCTAGATTTTAAAAATTGCTAAATCCCGCTAAAAAATCATCATGATATTTTGGCCTAACTATGTATTTGTTAAAGGTTAAACCATTTCCAAAATTGCAACTGCAACTATTGTTTGTTTTTTTTTCCAACTTAAATTTATAATTAACTTAACTAAAAGGTCGTATTAAAATATTTAATAAAATTTTGGTCTGTTTACGTTTTTCCTCCACTCTTTCACATTAAATTGGTCACTGAAAAAGTTCATTTTAAACAACAGTGAATGAATAAAGTTAACGAACAAATTTTTTGATGTTTTAATTAAGTTTTAAAACTTTTTTTTTTAAATTTTGTGGGCTATCGACATACTGATTGTTTTGTAAAAACAAAGACTAAGGCTTGAAATTTTTAGGAATATTTTTCTTTCAACAAAAAGCTTCAATAAATGGCATTTTTACATTTTCGAATTTTTGTCTTAATGCTAGTTTTTCAGTGCAGAGTTAACGCTGAGTTAAATCGGATTAAGCTAATCCTGAAAATAAATCTTACGTTATGCTAACTAGAAGCAGTTTTTTAGTTGATTAAATTGCACGACAATTTCAATAACTTTCACTGTCAAAATCGAGATGGCGCTTTAACAGAAATTCAGTTTCCTTCAATTTAGTCCCTAAGTTAACCCACCAAATAAGGTGATTTAACTCGAGGTTAACTTGGAATTTAAATTGACTGATAAAAAACGCGTCTCGGGTTAACTCAGATTTTACCATGAGACACTATGGCCCTACCTTATAACAACCGATTTATACCCTCTTTAATAGAAAAAATCTAAAATTATCTCTAGTGGTAAGAGTCCTACCAGTAAAGATTTTCTTATTTTATCTTTGTACCAAGCTTTGGACACTATTTGGTCTCTCAATGTCTGCAGTTAAACTCATGTCATCTTATTTGAAGTCCAGAACACAAGCTATCTCATTAAGTAATGAAATTTCCAACTTTCTATCTAATTTCAGAGGTGTTCCACAAGGCTCCATACTTGGACCTCTTTTGTTTTCACTATATTTTAATAAAATTCCCTCCTTAGTATCCTCCTCCATACAAATGTACGCCGATGATGTCCAGCTGTATAAGATCTGCCCCTTGGCATGGTAGAAAACATAAGTGTTCCTTAACAAAATAACAAGAAATGAGAGTTTTTACCGTTTTTATTAATTTATTTATTTTTTTGCTAAGATTTTTTGGTTGTAAGCAAAAAGTATGACTTTAACTATTTTTGAAAATATTAATTTAAATAAAAACAAAGAACAAGCGTTTTCCAGTCAACTTACATATAATTTAATCCTCAGAGTCACTGTTTTCTTATTAAAATTTAATTTCAATTTTTAATTTCCGACATAAAAAAGTTTTTCTTTATGCTATATTTCCACCAAACGTTTATCTCAGTTCAGATTTAATAAATCTATTTGGTGTTCTCACCGCACAAAAATATTTTAAAAAGATTTATGTTGACAGCACTTTCTTCATTTTTTTCTAATAAAATGGAAGTAAGATAGAATGCTTCATTTGTGAAGAACTGAATGCAGCCACTCATGAATCCTTCAGTGCCAAATTTGCAATGGGAAGATTTAACAAGATTAATTTCTATTCTTCAAGTTTTACGAAATAAATTTGTATGGTAAATCTTCCAAGATTTAAATATTTGAGGTACATCTTATTAAATCTCTGATAGGTTTTGAAAATGTAGTTTTAAATTCACTTCAAGTAAAATCAGCAAGTAAACACAAGATTTTGACAGAAACACATTTGGCTGAAATTTCAGATTTTTTGTGCGTTCAAGGTTACTTCGTTCAGTACTGGATTTCCAGATTTTTGCTAATAATCGCATCCATTTTTACGTTTGAAATTTATAAAGAACACCCCCTTAATATTTATCTGTTGTGTTTTCCTGAGCATTGCTCTGTTCTGTTGAAGAACGCAGACAAATTTTGTTTTGCATCAGCTTTATTCTAGATTAAACAATGAAATTGGTCTTTTAAAAAAAGAAAGTTCTTGCGATCCAGTTGTGCATATTTTTTTCTTTTGCTGTAGTCGTACTAAAAATTGTACAAGGAAAGAGCTGATGCTTGGAAATTCCCTGTGCCATTTCTTTTCTCGCTACTATTTTCCATTGTTGGTTTCGTTTTAAGACCAACAAAATTGTTTTCACTCTTAATACTTCCACTTTTAAAAATTTCATAAAAAGATGGCAAGCTTTTAATAAAACTTCACGCATTAGTATAGACCACAACCCTGTTCCCTACTATTTTTCAAACAGTTTCAGACCGCCAGATTTAGCGCGGGCCAATACAAAATTTCACTTGTGGAACGGGTTTGCACTCAATCTGGCGGTTTCATACCGATTGAAACACGTTGTGGAACACATCTATTGAGATTTCGACAGTATTTTTGACACACATCTGTCAGAAATAGCAGTTCAACTAGCCCAGATTCAATTCCGTAAATTAGGTGAGTTCACACGGAGTGTAAACGATGAAATTGGTGAAAGAGCCGACTATCTATAAAACTGCAATTGTAATTTTCGATGGTCTTAAATATATCTATCCGGTTACATCCATTCGGTACGCTCACATTTCAACTCATTAGTTCTAATTTTTGAAACTGAATAATTTTGCGATAAAAACCTGCAAATGCCTTTCTAGTTATGTATTTCTAATCACAACAAGTGGCAAAACACAACTATTTTATTTTGAAGTTGGTTGAAAGAGTTGACTGAAAGATTTACACAGTACTTTGTCTAGCAATCCCAGTTGTTAAGCCGGTTTAAATGCTTGTCATCATAAATAAGCCAATGCATTTTCTTAACGACGCTCCCCACGTACTGAATATCCTCATCCTATACCTTTTCCTATCTCTTTCAACATTTTGCTTTCGCTTTTAAGATCCCAATTAAAATGCTAAACAGATATCTTTAAGCTATCTTAAGAGACAGATAAATAATCTCTGATTAGAGAAACCTTCGCTATCTGACTATTAACACCCACCAATTTTGTCATTGTGCATACAGTCTTTTAAAATGTCATTCAAGAAAACTATATTTTTATTTTCCGCAGATAAAATCTTTAATTTACATTTAAATCAATCAACAGACATTCACATAATTAGTTTTATTAAATAAAATAAATTGAATTATCTATCGATTACAATTATTATAATTTATAATTCCAAAAATATATACCATGCCCATCACATTAGATTTCGATTGTGTATCTCATGTCAGACGAGTCACCCAAGGAATAAAAATTATTTTCTAAAAATTAAAAAAAAAAAAACAAAATTAAATCAAAACTAGAAATAGAAATTATTTTGTTATTACCTTCGTCACTTTCAAAAGAATAGTAAGTGTCGTCATCCCTTAGCGATGACCGATTCGAGAGTCGTCTGTTCGAACGCAACTGATGGTCAGCTGTCTTATTTGTAGAATATGATGCTCCAATTGGTGATCCATATATTGAACTTGTTGAAATTCTTTCGGATAAACATATCGATCCTATTGGTGATCCGTAAATTGAATTTGGACTTTGAATTGATACGTTGTCTAGGTTTTCATGATATTCGGGAGATGGAGATTTTCCTGGTTGTTCTTTTTTCGTTCTAATATCGGTCATATTTTTTTCGTTTTTGTTGTTGTTGTTTCTAGAATCATCGATTTTTACGGTTTGTTTTGGAATCGGTGCAGGTCGCCTCTTGCTGCTGCTTCGGGTAATTTTTTTCTGCTCGAAATTGCCTTCTTCATCGCTTGGTCCATTTCGAGAATGGGAGTTTTTGCCGCCTCCATCGTCTTTATTTTCTGTTCTAATTTTCTCCTTGACTTGGAAATTGTCAACAATATCAATATTTGTTGAATATTGTTCGGGTCCCTTCTTGGCGTGATTTTCTTTTGTTTTGACGGCTTTTTGTTCTTCAACTTCAAAATTACCATTATCGCCATCACTTGCAATCAACTGAATTCGCGGAACATTTTCGTATGTCGGAGTTTTCTCGAACCTAGTTATGAGCTTATTAACCTTGCCTAGGTCACTTGGTTCAATTTCCTCACTAAAATGGCGCCGTAGGGAGCCTTGTTTGACCAGAGGATGAGCTAGACGCACCATCGAATCATTTCGTTCGGGAACGAGACGAGGAGGCTTCCTCAGTGGTAATGGTGGCGGTGGTGGGGAGAATGATGGTGGTGGAGATGGAGTCATAGTTGGTGCATCGTCGTCTTCTTCATCTTCTTCTTCGTCACTGGATACTTCATCGTCTTCGTCATAGTTCGCATCCAAACTTTCCTTACTATTGCCGATTTGAGCCTTTTTCTTAAATGGCACTGGACTTCCACGGTAGGCTTTGTTACTGTCTGTACTTTCGTACATATTTGCACCGCTGCGATTGGTTTCTATAGCTGCCTTGGTGTCTACGATAGGAGATTGATGCTTTATCCGAGTAATCCTCGAAGCACTATCGTAGTCATCATCATCGTCTGTACTTTCACCGCAGCTTTTGTTCAAGCTCTCTGCGCTATCTGCAATGATCTTTCTTACCGGGACGTTTTTCATTTCGTCGTCGAAGTCTTTGAAGGCACCGCCATCGCGATTTGCAAATATATCGATGCTTTTGGTCTTGTAGAGTTTTTCCTCGCTAAAGACACTATGCACTTTCCATGGGGCGAAGCTTTCGTTGATTTTATTCAAGCCCGCTATGGTGGATGACGAACAACTCTTGTTGCGGAAATTGTCTGGAATCCAAGAGTCAGAGTCGTTAGAGTCCATGGAACGCTTCCTCAAATGTCCTCGACTGACATCGAGTTGCTGCGTTGAGGACTCCGGTGATGGAGTCATTTCCAAGAAGCTTGAAATAGCATTTTTATTCGGGATCCACTCAGTCTTCGGTGCCTGGTATTTGGTCATAGGAATGGTTTCTTGGATAATAGCTTTAGGAATTGGTGGTGCTGGTCTGGTAACTGCAACTGTCAAAGTCGATTCATATTGATCGGAATTATCCTGGTGAAGGAAAACTCGTGGAGCCTCTACTTCTTCTCCTTCGTCATCGTCCATTGAAAATGACGATTCCATCGAATGTGAGGCCATAGCGGCAAGGGGAGGATTTCTGGCTTTAGCCTTTGGCTGATGTTCTGGCTTGTTGACCTTACGAAGGGCCTTTTCAGGTAAAATTCGTGGAATCTCTTCGTCGTCGTCCAATGAAAGTGCTGATTCCAGAGAATGCGTGCTCAAAACTGTAGTCAGAGGTTTCGAAATTTTATCCTTTTCAGACTTAGGCGTTTTGCGAAGTGCCTTCTCAGGACTTCCTTCAGATGGCAAGTCCCTTGACTTTCCATGGAAATTCTTCATTTTCTGCACCTGAGCATTTACCTTTCGTAATGCCTTTGTACGAGCTTGATCCAGTTTCTCTAAATTTCTTGATTTTTGCTTCTGCTGTTCGTTACCCTGGTCAGCAGAGTCTTCACCTTCTTCGGAGACAACCTTCCGGCTTCGAATATGATTTAGTTTTCTCATGAGAGTAAGTGATCGTCCAGGTGGTGAGGAAGTAGGTAGAGGTGGTGCTTCTTCGCCACTGTCCTCAGTAGCAACCTCACTTGGTCGCTTGATTTTGATACTCTTCTTCCAATTGCGGAGTCTGTTGGCAGCGGGCTCTTTGGGGCCTTTAGTTTCTTCCTCGTCAAATGTCAAGGATCGTTCTCCCATTTTCAATCGTCGCAAACCAGCCTTGAGCTGGTCGGACATATTTTGTTTTGGAGACGGCTCTCCATTCTGTTCAATTTCTGAATCTTCAGAAGTTTGTCGTTGAGATTTGCGACTCTTCAAACGGTTTATACTCATTTTAATGCCAGAAAATTTACCTTCTGGACTTGATATAGCAGCGTCACTGTTTCTTTCTGTTTGCTCGGCACGCTTAAGATGGATATTGCTCAGTTTCCAAGGCTTCTTCTCATGATCTGATTGCTCATCGAGTGATTCTTGCGATTGAAGGTTCTTTTTAGACTTTTGTTCGGTGTCTTCGGAAGTGAATCTATTACGAATTCCTTTAAGATTCCAAGTGCTGTCAAAGTCAGAAGACATTCCTTCTTTCATTGACTTTTTGAATTTAGACATTCTTGATTCACCACTAGCCCTGGGTTGATCATCGCCAGATTCCGCAGGAATATTTTTCTCTGATATTCCCTCCTTCATTGATGCTTTTATCCTAGATATTCTTGAGGTACCAGTCTTATTAGCCGATGGTTGATCGTCTCCTGATTCTTCCCGAATATTTTTGTCCGAAAAACCTTCTGATAGACCGTCCTTCATAGATTTCTTGAATCTGGCCATTCTTGATACACCTTTTGCAGCCGCCTGTGGTTGTTCCTCTCCTGATTCTGCTGCTGATGTGTTTCTATCAAGAATGCCTTCCGTCATTCCTGTCTTCATTGATTTCTTGAATCTTGCCATTCTTGAAGCCTTACTAGCTGTTGGTTGATCGTCTCCTGATTCGGGAGGAATATGTTTGTCCGAAAAACCTTCTGATATACCTTCCTTCATTGATTTCTTGAATCTTGCCATTTTCGATGTTCCAGCTTTATGAGCCAATGACGGTTGATCATCACCTGACTCTGTTGCCATGTGTTTGTCCGAAAAACCTTCAGAAATACCATCTTTCATTGACTTTTTAAATCTAGCCATTCTTGATGTACCAGTTTTATTGAGTGTTTGTTGCTCATCTCCTGATTCTGCCGTTGTGTTTTTGTCCGCAAAACCTTCTGATATTCCATCCTTCATAGACTTCTTGAATCTAGCCATTCTAGATGGTCCAGATTTAGCAGCCGAGGACGGTTGATCATCGCCTGATTCTGTAGGAATGTTTCTATCCGAAAAACCTTCAGAAATACCATCTTTCATTGACTTCTTGAACCTGGCCATTCTTGATGGTCCTGCTTTCGGAGCCGTTGGCTTTTGCTCATCCGCTGATTCAGCAGGAGTGTTTTTATCCAAAAAGCCTTCTGGAATACTTTCTTTCATTGACTTCTTAAGCCTTGCCATTCTGGACGTACCACCTGGTTTTTGAACTGCTGGTTGACTATTACTGAATTCTACTGGAATATTCTTGATATCTGATGCTCCCTCCTTTGGTGGGTTTTTAGATCTCGCTATTGACAAACCAATTCTGGGCTGATCATCTCCTGAATCGAGAGACATACTCTCACTGTTACTACCGTCTTTCATTGGCTTCTTGACCTTCGACAACCTTGAATCTATAGTTCTATGAACTTGCACTTGTTCTTCTCCTGATTCGGAAGGATGGTTCTCATGAAGGCCCCACAAAGTGCTTCTATTTGGCTTTCTTGGTGGTTCATCGTTGCTCTCCGAAGATATCGACCGGTGTGACTTCTGCCTCAAAGCTTCTGCATGTGAAATAGCATTCCTTCGCTTTGCTAAAAGTGAAGGAGTTTCGTTTTGTTGAAGATGATTTAATTCAGACCGTATTGGACTTGGAACTCCCGATCTTAACGAATCAGGTGGACTTATGCTTTTCGATGACGCTGAGAGTCGTCGATGAGCATGCTTAAACTCGAACTCATAACCACCTTCTTGGAGCTGGTCCTCTAGTTCCTGTTCTTCCAGATAATTATCACGCTCATATTGCCGTGCATAAATATCCACTTCAATCTCTGTCCTCTTTACAACGGTTTTCTTTGCAAAAATATTTTTTATCTTGAATTCTGAAATATCCTTATAGGTTTTCTTGCATTTATCGCTAAACCTACTCACCGAATTTCCACTAACTGGCTCTCGGGTATCGAATTCATCCGGGCAGTTCTCCTCTTCGAAATTGCTCGCCGTCTTATAAGTCGACAGCCCACTTTCGTGCTTATCCTTGAATCCATAATTTATATTCATCAGAGATGAAACAGTAGAAATTCTGGTCGGAGTTCGATCGATAAAAGTAGAATGTCCTGGCAGAGATTGTGGCGTTATGGGGGAACCTATACCCATTGGTTCGGTTGGTGTCTGTTGCTGGGCCAAATCCTCACGTGAGCTTTTGAAAATCTTTCGTGATTTAATTTTTGGAATTTTCAACGGTGGTAATTTATCTATATTAGAATTAATTTTTAAATCTCGTCAATTAATTTAAATTCGAAATGAAAAGAAAAAAAAAATGGCCGTCTTACTTTTAATGCTATCCACATCGATTTTCTTGTAGAAGCTTTTTAAATCCATTTCTTTTTTCTTCGCACAAACTGAATTGAATTTTCATGTAGACTTTTTTTTCAAATGAAAATCAATTCTATTCCTCGACGAAATATTTATCACCAAAATGTTCTTCTTATTTTATTTGTTTTAAATAATTAAATTCTATTAATTACATTTGAAAAATAATAATAAATTAATTTTATTGCAAACAAAATTGTTTACATCTAATATGCGTAGATATAAGTGCTGTTCTGAAGGGTTGAAGCTATAGACGTTGTTGGTTGAATTGATGAACCCATTACCTGCTGGTGGCTAATTTAATTAGTGTAAATTTCTTGGGGCTTATGTGCTATGTTTTGCTTCTAATTTAGCTGAAGAGATTGATTTAATAGTTAAGGGGTAGCAGTGAAGCACTTTTTGAAGTTGTAATTTTGCCTCATCTAAGAAAATCAACGGGATGTAGCATTAGTTTTTTACCACAAACCATTTTTTTGTTTTTGGGGACGAACCTATCGTTAAAATGCAGAAAAAAAAAGCTGAAAATTTGGAGCCTTAATGCAAGTTCCTAGCATGCTTGGTTCTTGAGATACACGATGTGACCTGTGCTAACTTCACTGTTAAGTGAAGGTGCAGGTCACTCGATTACACCCTTATTTGGCGAACTGCAAAATCGGGAATAGAAATGCAAATTTTGCAATTTAAAAAAATTGGCAAGTTTTCATTGCTCGAGATTTTGGTTTATGGAATTTCGTACCGCTTACCAAGAAATTAATGAAAATCAGAGTAGGCAGGTTCTTTATATAAACTCTATACTTACAATTCTTCATATTTTATTACTTAGATTTGACAGATTAAAAAATTGTTTCCCAACAAATTTTTTCATCTATTTCTCATTTTCTTTCTTTTAAGTTATTTTTTTAATGAAATAGAAATTTTTCTACCCATAATTTAAAAAGAATAAAAAAATATTAGAAAAAAAAAGGTTAAGTAATATATAAAATGTATATATGTATTCGTAGGGCACAAAGGCCAGTTGTAGTTGTTGTAATTTTAACTCACGCACTTCGGCGAACTTACTGAGAACTTACTGAGGTTCAAAGATGGTCCAGGCATTAAATTAACTACTGCAACATATTTGAATCTTGAACCTCCGTTGAATCTATGTACTTCCTCCGGAATCAGCCACTTCAAATTTTTGATCAAAATCAAAATTTTGTTTATACAACCAGTTCTAAAAGTTTGCGTAGGCAATGTTGAAGTTTTTTTTTATTTAAAAAAAAATAATTGCGAATCAAGTCGAGCACGAGTAGGATACATATCGTCCCCTCAAGCAAAGTGGCTTATCTCAAATTTTAAGAATGTTGAGTCAATTAAACAAAAAAATTTAATTTTCTGTCAAACTGCCATAAAGATACTTCTTAAATTGAAGGGTTGAGGTGATAGTGTCGTATTGCTTTTCAGATAACATCCCTGTAATATTCATAAGTAAATTGACATTTTCATTTTATGTCAGTTAAATGGTCAGACTGCACTGAAACAAATCTGTGAGTTTTCTTTTTGACACTTTTTTATTTTTGGTACTTTTCTTAAAAAAAATATAGTTTAAGTATTGAAATTAAGTTTTTGGGTAAGTATTCTATTTTTTATAAAAAATGACATTATGACAGCCCAATTCTCCCGTTGTGTGGGGTCACAAGTCACAAGCTCTTGTGAGTCTTGATTCTTTGTGGCGATTATTATGACTCGACAACATTGATTTTGAATTCTCCGATAAAACTCACAAGCAGAGATCAGAAATAAAACTCAACCTTTTGGAAGGTTCTTCAATAACTCTTATTTGCTGTCATTTTCAATAAAAGTCACTGAATAACCTTTATTCTAAAAAAACATTTTTTCGGTCAAGGTCTGAGAGAAACCTGTTTTGATTTTTTTATATTTCGGTCAACCAGGGAGATTTATCTCAAAGATACAACAATAAATCTCATCTGCATATTGCATCAATCTGAATGTTGGTTAGTATCAGAGAAGTAAAGTACTACATTTTTGTACCTAAAATAATCGCCAAGTTGCTTTACACTGGGATCTGTGTCGTGGTTTTCTCGCTATAGTCTCGCTTTGGCCTCGCTATAGTCTCACCAAAGTTATTTATTCAAAATAATATTTTTCAAAAAGGTTAAAATAAATTAAAAACGTGGTTAAAAATGCAAACGTGGTTTTCAGTATGTTGGCAATTGTATCCGCTTTGCTGTAAACTCACCGTAAGCACGTTTACACGGGAATCTGTGTCTTGGTTTTTCCATGACATTTACACGCGCTTTTGGTATTAAGAATATTTTTCCATCATCTCGCTATAGTCTCGCCAATTTTTTTTTTTTTAAATAACAATTTTGAAAAAGGTTTAATTAAACTAAAAACGTGGTTGAAAATCCAAACGTGGTTTCAGTGTGTTGGTCATTGTTTTGCTGTGAACTTGCCAAGCCAAGTTTACACTGGTATCTGTGTCGTGTTTTCTCGCTTTGGTCAAACCTTGACATTTACACGTGGTTGTTGGCATTAAGAATGATTTTCCGTCATCTCGCCTTTGTCTTGCTATAGTGTTACCAAAGTTTTTTTTTCAAAATAAAATTGTTTAAATAAGCAAAAAAAAATTAAAACGCTTTAAATCATTTCAAGCGTTATTGTTACTAAATAAGAGAGAACTTCTCACTACAGCTGGGTAGCATTAGGCATGGTTCATACGGCAATGCACCGCACGAGGACAAAGTGAGATAACGTTAAATCATTTTGAATGGCAAAAACCATGTATGTCACGGCGAGACCAAAGCGAAAAAAAGACGTAACAGATTCTGGTGTACGCGGACACGGCGAAAACTCAGCGAAACGAAAACAAAGAAGTCAACAATGTTAAACCGAAACCGAAATCTTTATAAACGAATGTAGTAACTCTCAGAGAGAAACCGATTGAAAATAAAGGTTGACAGTTATTTCTAATCTCTGTTCACAGGAAAACTCACCACAGCATGGTGTTAAGTCGCTTGTTGACGGAGTAGCGCACATATGAGCAACTCTTCAAGCAATCCCAACATACAAAACCAACACACCGACAATATTTGAAAAAAATTTCTATCTCATCTCATATGTCTTCTTTGTCCTATTCTATAGCTTATGTCTTTTTATAAAGAAAATAATTTCTCAAAACTCGTGATTTTCTCTGAGGGAGATCACAATTTGTTTTGGTGACTCTCACAAGTAGTTGTTCAGTAAAAGTCCCGAAATCAATTTCACCTCTGCTTATATAACTTGGGAAGAATCGATAAGTCTTATTTTAAAACTTTCTTTTGCCATTTGAAATAAGAACAAAATGCAATAATTTTTGTGCTCTACGACTTAAACCTTCTCGACTGAACTTTATACAAACATTTATTTTTTTAATAAACAAAAAAAAAACTCAAATCACTTTTCTGAGAACTCCAAATTTTGAGATAAGCCACTCTGGCTTTTGAACATTTATTTTTTTAATAAACGAAAAAATTCAAATCACTTTTCTGAGAACTCCAAATTTTGAGATAAGCCACTCTTGGTTTTGAAGGGTCGATATGGACTTGATCAAAACGAAGTAAAATCTTCGTATTGGCCGAGTGTATTTCTAGTAAACTTGGTCAAAATTCGTCCATCAGTTTTCCAATGAGTTCATTTCGAAGGCAATATAACGTTCGCGGGACTCTACTAGTATTAAATATATTATTTCAAAGAAAAGTAAATTTTTGTCTATAAATATCATCGATTTTATTCCTTTTTAAAATTTCAATAGGTACGAGTATCTGTTATGTTTATTCGCGCTATGGTAATTTTCGTTTGTTTTTTTTTATTTTTTTTTATTGAAATATGCTTTCAACTTTTACCTTCATGCGGTGCACCTCAGTTTTGTGTTGTTGTAAATTCTGTCGATTGGAATAATAGTTTTTTCCGAAGCTGTCAGTGGCAGTGAAAATATAGTTTTCCATTCGAGAGTTTCACTATTCTTAATTTATTCTTTATTTTCTTTCAGATAGTGGTTCGCATGAATTATATTAACTATGTTTATACCAAGTTGAATAACTCGTTACAAGTTAAAAATCATAGAGAGACAGAGTTATAGTTGATTCGTTTAAACAATATATAGAAATGAATGACAATCATGCGCATTGTAACGATAGAATTTCTCTTTTACAAAATGAACAATGGGTGAACTTATAATAAGTTTTTTTTTTTATTATTATAATTTTCTTTTTGTTATATTTTTTGTTTTTTGTTCATTTAATTTCATATTTAAACTTAATAATTAACTTGTTCACTGTTCAGTGCATTAGGCTTTGTGATGAATGAAAAGCTCAACTATTGTCTAAGCATAAAGGTAAATGCAATGTTGGGTTGGCTGAATGACGATTCGATTTAAATACATTTTTGCTTTGCTTGTAGTTATTTGAACTCAGCGAGGTGTCTCACCATTGTTGTATTTTTTTTTTTTTTGTAAATTGCAATTACCTTTGATAGAATAATATACATATGTATGCCATCAGTACAAACTAGTGAATGTTGTTATTCTCTTGTTTGTCGTAATAACACTATTTATGGAATTTGACCTAAAACTACACAAGTGACAGACACGGCTTACACCGACTGTTTCGGAGTTACAAATGTACATGTCGAGAATAAAATTATTCAAGCAGTAAATATGTGTGTCGAATGTCGGTTAATGCAGTTTGTTTTTTGTTGTTGTTTTGGAATCGAAATAAATAGAATACACAGACTAAATAAAGCCATTAATTTGTGTAAAGAACAAATAAAGGGGAGTGTCGAGAGTTCAACATTCTTCGATGATTTTCGTTTAAATAACTGGAATAAATGATAAGGTCGAATAAACTTGCATATGTGGTTTTAGTTTTAAGCTATATGAATGTTAAGAATTTATGGGTTAAATATTTTATGTTTAATATTACAAAGAAGCTTAGGAAGAAGTCCTTATCGAAAAAATATAAAGCAGATGGGTATAAGCTTTGTCAATCCATCCATGACAATATAAATCGAAAACCTCTATGGATCGAATCGACAGCATATTTTTTTTTTTTACTGATCAAACAAAAGTGGTTTTAGTGTTAATTGAATAAATAAATTTATGGCGCGACAGCTTATGGAGTGCCAAGATGCCAAGGCCAAGTGACTTACACTCTCAACCATTCCTTGGTGCGTATTGTTAGCCAGTAGGAATGCAGGGGAGCTTCGATTTTTTTTTTGCCGAGTCAATGCTACTTTATAATGAAAAGACATTCTTTTTAAGGATTTGTCATTTCCTCGCCGCAAGAGGCGGTACCTTTAAGGAAAAGTAACAGTGGAATGCGCTGAATTCCGACCCTACACCTCCAATTCAATAAACATAACTTTAAGGGGGTGTATCACTATTAATTTTTAATAATTCTAAATTATAAAATGATTTTTGAAATAGAAAAAAAAACGGTTAAAGTTTAACATTTAGAAATTTCCGTTTTGTCAATTTCTAACCAAACTTCTTAGCGAGGATCGACTAAGATGATTTGTGTTGAACAATAAAACAATTTCATCTTTGGAAAGTGACTATCAGTACTACTTAATGGCGTTGGACTGTCATGCCGAAACTCTGGGTTCGATTTCCAGTCGCTGCCACCTAAAACCGAAATATTTTTCCGAAGAACTGCCTCTTGCTAGGAACTGACAAATCCTCCAAGGGTATAGTTGTCATAAAAAAAATGCTTCTCATCTGGCCGATCGGATTCGGCAAAAAATTGTAGGTCCCGTCCATTCTTGCCAACAACACGCACACAGGAAGGTTGAGAGTTGTAAGTCACTAGGCCCTGGTTCTCTACGAGCTGTTGCTCCAATAAATAAATGTATAGTTTATTTATTTATAAAGTGTTTTTACAAGTAATTTTTTTTCTCTTGACTTAAAATGTAATTAATATGTTAGTTTTTGAAAACAAGCAAAAAATCTCCCCAAAACTCACAGAAAATAACAAACAATTATATTTTCTTTCAAAGTGATACCAAACTTTGAATACTTTTGGGTATACCTGCTCAAGATCACATTTCGCCGTTGGAAATTTTCATCACATTTGATAGGTAATCAAATAGGTATACGGAGTCAAGATTTGCACATTGTTGTGATTCTAGAAGAAGTACTAACGATATCGCTGATATCGTCGTTGATACTGCAATAAGTCGTAAGTCACTTTTCCTTAAAACAAAAAATTAAGAACCTATAAAGAGCTTAATTTTAAACTTGTATTTTATTTTGTATGGTTTAATATCAGGCGCGTTTTATTGAAAAAGTGGATATAAAGTTTCGTTAAGTTTAAAATAATGTGACGCTGGATTTGGGTTGCACATAAAAGTGGGTAAAGCGTTTATTGGTGCTTTAGCTATAAATGCGCTAGCTTTAAATACCTATAAAACGCCCCTTTAGTGAAAAATAATAATACAATTATAATTAACACAAAATTAGAGTTTTTCGCTATTTAATAGAACAGTGCTGCCAACGAAAAAAAAGATAACAATGTGACAGCTGACAGTTCCGGGTTTATAAAAGTTTGTTGAGCAATATTTTGAAAATAATGAATGGTTGTCAGCTGATTTTTCGACCAATGTCATCTTCATTGATGAAGCTCATAAAAATGGCTTGGTTAATAGTCAAAATTGTCCAAAAAAAAAACCAACAAGTATTTGTTGAGAAATAAATTCATCCACAACGCGTGACTGTTTGGTTCGGATTTTGGGCTGGATGCATTATCGGACCAGTAACAATTAATGGTGTTCGTTATCGTGACATGATGACATTTTGCTACTTTTCGTCAGGATTCGTTAAATTTTGCTTTCAAAAGAGAAAAGTGCAATCCCGAACACACCTCATGGAAGTGAAACTGGCATTTGGGGAAGTAGGAAGGAAAAAAGAGAGGGAGATGATTTATTTTCTTAAGTGGAATAAAGCTACATTTCCTTTTGACTGTTTGGAAAGCTATTTCTCGTTGGTTTTTGACATTAGCTGCGTTTTCTTGCATATCCATATAGACATTGGCGAAAAAAAACTACATCGGGACATTTCAACATTTGTCTTGGTCTGCCATTTTATATTGAATAATCTTACCAACAAACATCTGACATTTCTATACAAATTATCGATAACACAACGACAATAGTAGTCTAGCAGTACCGTTTTTATCGGGACAAAGGTAAATCCACTTAATTATCTGGACGTAGCTAACTCTATGTGGAAATAGTTGTTGTATTCGACATGTAAATTGTTTTATTTTGTTGTAGTTTTTTTTTTAGACAGAAGTATTTTGAGTTGCAAAAAAATGGTGGATCTACCTAAACATTTTTTATCGTTCCGAGGCTCCGATTTTGCGTTCTCCATTTAAAAATAACTTCGAAATCTGAGTAAGTCTATAATCTGTCACAGACCTAACAAATTTTTTAACATTCAATATTTGACGTTTAAGGAACAGTTGATTCAAGTTGACAGCATTTAGCCAAACTAATAAAGAGGTCGTTCATGCAAACTTTTTCGAAAATTTATCATTTTTTATTTTACACAATTTGTAAACTTACGACATTGTATGAAATCTAACTGTTAATGCACCTAAGCAAGTTTTGAAACTTATCTTCGTAAATTTTTAAACCAGCACCTTCAAAAAAAAATGTATTTTATGAAGGAATTAATTGAATTGAATTTTCATTTAAAAGTTATATAACTCTTTAAATGGAGCTGGTTTTAATGACTAAATAGTTCTGTTAGGGTTCTATCCTTATTAAAATTATATTGGAGGTATGCATGCATTCTCGTCTGCTATTTTTTGTTTTACTTTCGTCAGCTTATCCTTAAAGTAAATTGAAAACCCGCATTCACATCAACACAACACTTCCGCATCTCTTTTTTACTTGCAACACGTCCATACAAACTAGAAACTATAAGGCATGTTTTGGATTCCTAAAAAAAATAGAACTCGAGATTTTATTCCAACTTACAGAACTATGGAAAAGGGTGTTCAGAGAGGTATTTCCGTATTTATATTTAACTTTGGTAACGCTTTGTTTACCTTATGGATGGGTAAATTGATTTTTTTTTTAGCTATTATCTTGGGGTACCTGTTCTATAACAGTTCAGAAGAAAACTTATACACCTATTCCTACAAAACAGCGGTACTGATTTTGATAAAATATTTTCAGGGAAAAAACTTGAACTTCAGACCCTTACACACGATGACTTTGTCCCCGTTTTTGTTTTTTGTCATTTGATGAATCAAAAAAAATGCAAGAACATTTTTGTCTTAAATAACATTTCATAAATACTGATTAGTTTCAAGAAATAGAACTAAATAATATAAAAAAACTACAATTCATTAGAACAAGTCCATGCGACTCAGTGGTCTACTTTATTTTCCTAACATTTAAGCTTGAAGTTATTTGCATCTTTTTATTTTACCTTTGACGATAATCTTCGACATTCAAGTTTTTCTATTTTTTTTCTTATATTCTGCTCTTTTTTTTAGAAAAAAATATTATATTAACAGCTTGTTTGTTTTTTTTTTTCTTCCTCTCCTACAGGAAAAGGATTTTGACTGCACTAGGATAAGATATTTTATATACATACATATAAACGCATCATCCCTAGATGCTTTAAAAGGGGGGATAGTTTTTTTTTTAGTATATCCCTTCAACGCCAAGTGAAGGAATTCACTCTTGGCTGAATACATAATAGCACTAAGGAAGAGGAGAAGCACATTAAATTAAAATGGGGCGGCGGTCATGTACGTTTGCCGTCCTTATGGTCGCGCTGTTTAGCATCGCACAAGCAATGAGTAAGTACAAATATTTTTTTTATTTTTTACAAACTTTAAACTTGAAAGAAATATACATATATTCGCACAGTTCCTTGTCGCATCAACTTTACTTCATCAGGTTTAAAGTTTCCTGAAAAGTGTAACTGCGTGATGTGTATATTCCTGCATTGAAAACTTTGTTTATATTCCTTTTTACTTATTCCTTGTAAATATTCCAGAAGCTACGTAGACTAGACAAAAGAAAAACAATTTCAAACCTTTAGATGTCCTAGTCTCTCACAACGACACTAACTTAGTGTATGTCTTAGTCCAGCCGGAATATACTACACTCGACATAACAAAAATTAAATAAGTTTTTTTTTTGTTGGGGCTGTTAAAAGAGTCTAGAATCTACATAGATTATATTTTTCGGATTTTTATCCTATAAGCATTGGGCGCCATTTGTAATTCTAGGCAAATTAAATTCATTAAATAATTTAGCAATTTCCAACCTAAGACTAAAACTCTATATGGAAAAAATTGTTTTCTACATCTTTGCTCATGAAAATTTGTCTCTATTATCGTTTTTTTGCAAATTGATTGAAAATATAAGATAAGGTTATGTCGTTTATTTTTAAGTTGAGATCAATTATGAACAACTGATCGTTTTTGGTCAATTATTCAATCAAAGTTTGTGTTTTTAGCAGTGGAAAGCTTTAAACAAATATTTTAATGAGATCCGCCTATTGCCACGCCCACTTTTCTTATATTTTAATCTTTTTTAATCAAGTCAACAAATATCAATCGTGTACAAAAGTTTTTAATAGCCATAATTGTGGTATTCCCATTTATTGTCATAAGTTAAAAGTGAGTTCGTTATTTAATAAAAAAAAAGTCAATTAATTTTAAATTCAAAATGGCGCCCATTGGAATCTAGGAAAGTAAGATTTAGATTTTAAAATCTGAAAACCTCTCGATTTCGCCAAAAAACATTTTTATTTTTGATCCGCTTTAAGGTAATTTTTGAATTTATAAAGAAAAAAATTGGTGTCCACGAGGGCCTCGCCATTCTTGTGCGAAGCAGTAAAATGCTAGCTTCTTCCTTCTTTCCAACGCACAATCTCTTGTGGCTAATTTTAAGCTTCTTTATTCAACCAATAACCCTCAGTTTATATACATCTCAATATAACCTACAAAATGTTTCAAATTAAAAACTGAACTCGGCCTAATATTAAAATCTTCAGATATCCGCTCAAAGAATTTTAAAGGGTATCCTAAAATTCACTCCAGATTTGAAAAATTCAGGCTATAGAGCATACCATTGTTAGGCTTAGTACGCTGCTTAGGCGAAACGATATCCCATACAAAATTGGCGACGAAATCATGAACGAGAAATTTTGTTCTGCAGTACAGTGGTTCAGAGGCGGACAAAAATCATTTTAGTGATTTTTAAAATATTTGGATTTTTTGACATTGCAGTTTGATTAAGAATTTGTTATTGAAGCATTGAATTCGGATTTTTTTTTATAAAATCACTTTCTAAATATAAAATTTTGAAGTCCAAAGTTGATAAACGAGTTCTCAGTGATTTTGAAGTAAAAAATGAGCATACCTACATCTTTTCTAAAGAACACGCCCCTCATTTACGTCAATTTCGATGAATTGATGAGTTATTTTTAAAAGTTGGTGTGTTAGTGGGCGGACATTTTCTCTGATGATGCCTTAGATATCCTTTATTATGTTTTTATTTATTTATTAAAGACCGCCTCTCTATACACCTTGAGCCACTGTGCGCTCTTCGACTAGTGTAATTGATAATTGTAGCTGATTTATTTAGAGAAATCTACAATCCAAGTTAAAAGTCTACAATCTTTTTTTCGTACACAATTAATTTCCCAGAAACAAGTTTGAAACTGGTTTAAAACCAGATTGAAACTGGTTGCCGCCATTGACGGTTATATTCTCTCCGGCCTCATTTTTAAAGAAGAACGGATCCATAATTTCACCAGCCCATAAACCACACCAAACCGTTTTTCACTTCTTGGTAAAATGGCATAGTAATTTTACTACTTTATTGATGTTCTTCATAAAGCCAAGTATTTAGACCATAAGTTGCTCCAAGTGCACGAAACACGTTCCTCACATGTCGGCTCCGCTATGGACATAAGCCATGTTTGGACTATGAACATGTCTTGCAAAAAAAAAAAAACAATAAGGCCACAAAAATTCATGGCCGATCAGTGACATATCCATACAAATCAGACTGCTGATTGGATTGTGGTTTATATGTTGGACATCGTTCATGTCCAGTGGAGCTGGCATGTCAAAGAGCGCTGATTTACGCTGTACAGATGAATAATTTGTAAATGATGTGAGAGGCTAAGTCTTTCTACGATTAAATGTCGAAACAGCAATACTGAACAAAAATATCATGACAGGTTGACATGAGTCACAAAAACCCTCTAGCAACTCACCCGTTAATTATATTTCATACAGACGATCAAATCTATCCCAAATCACATTCAAATTTCGAATGAATCGCAGAATTAGGCTGATTGTAAGTCAAATACACTGACAAATGTGCCATTATAGATCTATGATTTTATGTATATGACAAAATTTGTCATGAGCTTAATTAAATCTCAAAATTTCGGTTTGACAATGAAAATAAGGCCATTTTGCACATAAAGCCAAAAGCCTTTCTATCAAACTTTGCATTGATACTTTTCAAAAGTTACTTGTTATTGTTATTTCATTTAAAGTAATAAGTACATAAGAGTAATAACAGTATAACAATACATAGTACATGAAATTCTTTAAAATAATTATGGACTTTCAGCTCAATTCCTTTATAAAATCAGAAATGTTTGGACTTGCAGGATGGAATATAAGCCCATAGTTAATTTGTGGACTTATTTTCCACCCAAGCAAAGCAATGGAGTTGCTTGGAAGGACTGACTATAGGGAGGGAGCGTTGGAGTCCACTAAACCCATGAATCCCATTACTCATGTACAGTCAATTGAGAAAACCGATCACGGTCTGATGAATAATTTTTCGACTGTTCGTTTTCAACAGAATTAAAACACCACTGTTTTGCAGTAAGAAAAAGACGATTTTAGGCCAATTTGGCCCAATTGCATTGTTTAAAGTGAAATAAAACATAATAAATAAATTGACGTTATTTTCAAATCAGAAAATGATATGAGTATATAAGGCCTGATTTTAAATATTTGCCTTTATTTGATTTGGTGTTCTTTCACGTCACCGTATTTGTCATTATCTGATACAATTCGAATAGTGCTATATTTCCACCTAAGGTTTATCTCAGTTCACATTTCGATATCGATATATCGATTTATTTTGACAGCACCTTTAAAAATGCAAATGGTGTTTCATTTTTTTTAATGAAGTGGAAAAGAGACAAAATGTTTCATGTGAGAAGGGCTGAATTCAGCCATGAATGAATCCTTCAGTGCCCTTTAAGAATGGGTTAGTTCGATTCGTAAAATTATTTGCCCAAAGAAGATTTAGCAAGATTAATTTCTAATCTTCATGATTTACGAAATAAATTTGCATGGTAAACCTTCGAGATTTGAAGAAGATTTGAAGTAAATCTTATCAAATCTCAGATTAGTTTTGGGTGGAAATGTAGTATAAAATGCACAACAAATTGATTTTAGATTCGAGGGCATTACCATAATATTTGTTGATTTATCAGGCAAGGGTTTTTGCAGTCTTATGATATTAATTAAAAAACCATTTATCATAATATTTAAAAGACTTTTATTTTAATCAAATTAATTTTTTCCAATTTTTGCAGTAAATTCACCGCCACGTATTATTAAGCAACCTCCCACAGACGAGCTTCTTTTCAAAGTTGCCCAACAATCAAAAGAAAGTGACAAACCATTCATTATTGAATGTGAAGCAGAAGCACAACCTGATCCTACGTAAGTAATTTATATATAATTTTCATTAAATAATAACGATTTTAGAATTTTATTATAATTATAATTTCCTGGTGCTCTTTCAAATTAAAAACTTTATCAACTATTGGATGTTTAATTTTAATTGCGTCTCGAAACCACCCTTTTTTCATTCGTTCTTCACAACCAACTGTTGCCCCTGTATCGTATATTACTTTATACATATAAAAAAAACACCCAACCAAACTGCGAACTGGCATAATTCGAAAATTGTAGACAGAGGTTTATTGGGAACACTACCAAGAAATTCCAAAAATAACAAGCTATTTTCGAACTGTGTCGATGTCGCCGCATCGAGTTTGTTCTCATTTTTAAGATACCAGATTCTATCCTCAAAATGATATCGTTAAAGTGGTGTACTTTTTTTCTTTTTTTTTTCTTATTCACCTACATACATAGATTTTCTTAAGTTCATAGGTGTGTTTATAAAAATTCTTTTGATTAATTGGCACTACAAATTGGGTCTGAGTTTATGAGGAATTGGGTTTTGATGTTTTACTTGTAAACATCATGAAATAAAGAGGAAATGTTTTTTTTTTGTTTAGTTTTTAACCTTTTGGCGGTAAAAATAAAACTCGTGAGATATAAGGGAAAAATATACCTTAGAAGATCTTTAGATATCAATTGTGTATAATATTTTATAGAAATATAATGTAGTTTTGTTATTTTCTGTATTTTATCACATTTTATCTTGAAAGGTCACACGGTATTTCAGATAAAAATCAAAACGATCTATTTTACCAAATTCGAAGATGTAAATTCATATCTTCTCACTGGGCGCACTATGTTCGGAATATTTTCCAATATCATTTTCGAAATTGCACAATTTACTATACATTAAGGCAATTTTTAAATTACAATCAATGCAATTATGTACGAAATGATCTTCTGACAGTTTATACCAGTTTTTCTATAAAATAAACAAACAGATCTACCAAAGCTGTGAGCAAAATATTGGCTGTCAGTTTGTATTTACCTTTGTATTTTGTTTTTTTTTTTTTTTTGGCGTTATATATTTTTTGTTTTGAATCGAGTTCATAAAATGTTTACAAACCAATTTAAATATTTATCGCACAATAAGAGTAAATCTTGCGGTGGAATCTTTAAATATACATATATGTTGTCTACTTGGATAACGCCCAAGAAATATCCATTGCCTATACGGAGGCCGTCAAACTAAATTATGTTCACTTATAGAAGTGTGGATATTTTGTTTGTATAGTGGATTGTAGATAGCTGAGATTTTTGTTATACAGGCATACCAATTTATGACAGTTATATAACAGTCCAGCTGCTTTCAAAGTGGGCGCGTATTAGTGTGCTTCATGTGGAAACAAATTATTGAGTGTCCAAAAAGTAACTTTAAGAACTGTTATAAATTAGCATTTCTTTTGTCACTTCCAAACAGCATACGACATTTAAGAGAATAATACTACGTTTTCATTAGGCCAAATGATATAATTTCGTTGAAAATTTCCAAATTTGATACGAAGTCATCTCATTCCCCATAGAAATTCACGTTTCGAAATGGGATAATTTCAACCAAATTTGCACGATATTAGGTTGGAAATTAAGTCAAAACCTATTGAACACACCCAATTGGCCACAGTTTATAAGACTCTGAAGAGATTTTGTATACAAATGTCAAAGCTCAATGGAAGTAGAATGAAAAAAAAGTGTTTAACAGCCAGTTGAAATTCAAAAATGAAATGAGCTGTCAAACGACATGCAGCAGCAGCAGCATTTTTGACGTCTTTCCAGCTCTTTTTAATAATTTGCTGTCAGAAACTAAAGGAGAAGAAAGAACAAGTTTGGAAACTTGGTGAAAGTTTCACGTTGCCAACTATAAAAAAATTCGTTTTTCTTTTTTAGCTCCGAGCATAGCTGTCAAAAAAAAACTGCGCTTCGTTTTTAGCTCAAAGCACTCAAGCGTTCAGCTTGAGTTTCTTTTTTCAATCAGAGCTGATGGCTTAGAGTGCCCTCTACGAACACAGAGTAAAAAGACCGAGCAATGGAGCAAAAAGCTGAGCACAGCCAACTTCACTCTTTTTTTCGATTTGACAAAACATTTCAAATCGGCCCGTTCAATATATGAAGAAGAGCCCGATTCGTTTTTTCGATCATGTCCTGTTTTTGACACATTAGGTGAGGTAGGTAGAAATGAAGGGGTATTAAAAAATATAGTATATATCAGAACATTTCTCATCCTTTGACAGTTAGTTGGTTAAACGGGAGGATGTGAACATAGTATGCTCTATACGTTTTAGAAGCGTAAAAAGTTCTAAACGTTCCATTAAAAAAGCTAGTGTATTTGTGGGATGTCGTCACTGGATCGCCCCTAACTCGCTCTCAGGTATACACCCCTGTTTATTCGCGCTGCCTAAGAGAGCGAATATTTCTTGGAAAATCAAATGCTCGCATGAAAATTTTAATACTGCACATAATAGTACCTAAGCAACTATTTTTATTATACAAATGCAGCTCTGAGGTATTCGATGTGGCATCAAAACCCGAGCATCTAACAGTTTTTGACATTTGAATGACATGTTCCAGTACGCTTGGGCCGTGGCGCATGGAACATCGAACAAACCTAGTGAAGTACTCAAAAGTACTTTGACACCTTCAAAGAAAAATGGCTATAACTACTATACTCACTAGAGAACCAAAATTTCTGTGCAAAACTTGTATTTAAATTGTTAAAATTTGAAGCTTATATTATTGTTGCTTTTAGAAACGCATAACCGCAACGTGATGATAAGTGTAGCTAAATTTAAAACTCAAGGTTAAAAGCAATCATAAATTTATTTTGGTGCACTCTGAACTGCCGCAGATAAAAAATGAATATTTTTTATTTCATTTGATGGTTTCAATTTTAGAAGCTCTAGGCATAGGTACATATGTATGTATGTAGATGTATAAATACAAACTTGTACAACAAGCAAATAAAAATTAATATTTCCACAAACAATCAGTACAAATATATCTTATTTTATACTGATAATTAGAAAAAAAGGTTTCTTCCATATCTTTTGACAATAAACATCAAAACATTCCCATCAAAAAGGAAAACAAAATATTAAAAAGCAATTTCGAGTGACATATTTGTACACCTATATTTCTATATTGTAAGACTTAAACCACAAAAAATCAATCAGAATATCTCAAGTTACAAGCAATGCACAAATAGAGCAATTAGACAACTTTATCTTGATTATAACTCTTTAAAAAGTTCCACTAGCACTAGCCTATATAATTGAAACATTTCATCCATAAATTTTTACTTGTTTTGGACAGTAAGCAGATTAACCAAATTCCATAAATCATATTTGTTTTTATAACAAATTACTCATAATGTAGATTTCCTGTTTGTTTCCGCACCAGTTCTTTTGCAATTTATGGTAAGTAAATATTTTTCTCTTCTAACCGAATCAATCAAATGTCATAGATGTCAAGAAGTTGGTCTGAAGAAGTTTCGACTTTATGACAAGTGATTTTGACAAGTCTCCCGTTGTGTAAAACGATTTAAATTTTACAGGAAGAACTCACGAACTTGTTCTCCTTTTGGAAAGATTCAAATTTAGCTTAATTAAAACTGACCAAACGTCATTTATGTATAACCATTTCTGCACTTACAAACTACACTAATTATTATGTACAGTTATTTTCATTTGAATTACTTCTTAAATCATTTTTTTTTTTGTGGTATAACTCGTAATGACACAAACAAAACATCTAATGAATTAAATTAGCTCGACTAAATTGTTGTTTACGGCTTCCTGATTTCGTTCAAGATTATTTTTTTTTGTCGTGTCACTTTCAAGCTTTGGTGCCTTTTAATAAAATTTATTTCTACTTTATCATTTTCATTCATAAATGTGCATGAATGTTATTTGATACTTAAACAAAAAATTAAACTAATTATTTAACGATTAAACATAATATATACATACAGTATGTAAATTGATAAAGAATTATTTATATTTCACTTACTCAATCTCATGAGATGACGATATAATTATTTAAAATATTTCATATTAGATCACTATGTATATTAAAATTGTTTCTCTATGATTTGAAAAGATAAGCATACATCAAAAATAAATGACTAATGTTTTTTTTTTTGTTTTCTCAATATCACTTTAGGGGACCTTACAGTACGGATCTCTTGGTTAGGACCATTTTTTTCCTTAAATAAAATTTGTAATTGAATGGTGGTAACTCATAAAGTTTTGTAATAGTTTTTTTTTTTTTTTAAACTATATTAAGACTTGTCACATGAATACAAAGTGAAGACGCTGTTCAAAAAAGCTTCACGTAGGGCGATTCATTTTGATATTTCTTTTTTAATCTCACTTTCATCTTTCGGAAAGAGAGAAATACTGAGGCAAAAGTTTTTTTTATTATTTCCTGCCTCCTGGCCATCTCTTTAGGAATGAGATAAAAAAGTAGACGTCAAAGTGAGCTGCCTCATGTTAAGCTTAGTCTGAACACCGTCAAAGAGATGAATTCTTGGTCTTCAATATTGGCAGCACTGAGACAACATTTAAAAAATGAAACAGAGATTATCAACTTAAGATACCAAAACTTCATACGTTTCACCGCCATTTGATTACATTGTTTGTATTTGTGAATTGTAATTCTATTTCGTGTCGAAAAATAGATGTAAATTGCAACAACAACAAGGGCTGTACTGAATGACAAGTTGATTCTATGTATGTGTGGGCTTTTCACCGTTTTTCATTAATACTTTGCAAATCTTATCCATCCAGCTGTTCGTTTTAGTTTCTAGGCAAATCAAACTGACAGCCGAGGTTTGGCATCTTTATTGGATAATCTCTGGTTCGAAACAAAACATACGGAAATATAGATTGCTTGTATTGTATGCTAGTAATGGCATGGGCTTAAAAAAAAATATGGGTGACACACTGACATCACTCTTGAACTCACATCTTCATTTTTGTTGTGAAAGATTTAGCTGTGTCAAATGTGTTCGCCAGCTCTCTACCGTGAAATAAAAGATTTTCCTGGTGGGAGCATTAGTGTCCATTCCCTCTATACCAGTCAGCTTTTAATTTTTTTTTTTTTAGGTTGGAGACATTGTGCAGATTGTTTGCGTGAGAATTTTGCACTATCCTTAAAAAAAAATTGTTAAAGAAGTTAGTTGCATGACAGCATATCAGCTTTTTTAAAACTTATTTTTTGCATCACAAGTACCCTTACCATGATTGATAGATCAGCGCGCGTTCTTGAAATCGATGAGAAGGTCGGGAGTTAAGTAATTTAAGTAAGTGCGGGTGAAGTAACTTGTTTTGTTGCAAGCTCTTCTATAATGTGGATAGTGTAAAATTCGTTATCGGAAGTAGTTCTTGTCCTCTTCCTCTATCCTCTTCACCAAAAAATGTATTCTCTCTAAGCACGGTATTAAGATCATGTTTTACAATTTTAATGTCATAGCTAAGGCAATTCGCTGCAAATTATATCCTTTTTTTTTTTGTTATTTGCTTTGTGACGCCATTTTTTACAACACAAAAAATCAAACATACAAAATAACGTGTTCTCCCAAAAATAACTATATAGGTATTTAAGTATTTTTTCGTTGAGATAAACAAGAGAGGAAATAAACGTTAAAAATATGTTTTACTTACAAATTTTGAGTTCGTTTTTTCAGCAATAGCTTTTCATTAAAAACAGATGTCCAAAAAGTTGTTAGCGAAAATTCTAAGACATATTTTTACCTACAAAGTCAAACATATAATATCGCTCTACGTCCAATTGGAGCCGAGAAAATCGCAATTACGTTTTTCAACAATTTTTTCAAAAAACAAAGCACGTATTTTTGTGGATTTGGATGTGTAGTACATATTTGTTTTTATTTTTTATCAAATAAACAAGAATAATTCTGAATTGTGCCTAACCAAGAGATCTGCACTATATATTTAGGAGTCTATAGACATCACATTCTTCACAGACAAACTAAATGCTTTATGAATAAAAGAAACAATAAATGAATTTATTGGTTTTCATAATCTTGCGCAATTCCCACTTAAAAACAATAATGACTTTCATCAATAAAAAAATCTACAATCTACGTGCTTTTAGAATTAATTTAAATCAAACGACAGTAGCTCAATTAAATATCGTCGTCGTCGAGTCGACTAATACAAATGACTAATAAAAATGATGAACCTACATGTCACCAAATGATTTATTATGCATACATATGTATGTATATACTCGTACTTTTGTTTACATCAAGGTGCTTATGGCATTTTTATTTATTGCATCAAAAGTATTGAATTTCTTAGATATTTTGGGTTGAAGAAAATTCACTGCAGCAATTTATGAAATCAGTTATTTCTTCAATTCCATCACAAACAGGAAATCAAAATTTAGTTTTGATTCCGTTTCTATAAAATCGAATGTGCCAAACCACCCCGAGAATCGTGAGTACTATTCGCATTTTACGATCGATGAGGAGATTTTTTTTTTCAGCATCAGAAGTTATGTCATCGTACTGTGTGGGACTCATATTCAAGTTCGGTCAGCAGAACTTCTCAGTCAATAAATTTATAATTTATTAAACTTGTTTTTTTTTTGTGTCAAACTGGAAATGTATACCATCAGAAAAAGACAAAATGGTTGAATGTATGATGTCATTAGTTGGTTGGCAATGTTAAGTTAACACCATAGCTTTTTTTTAAAAAACAGGTTTTCTTTTGCTGACAACAACAATGAAAGAGTTTATAGACATTGCATTCTTTAAGTTAATTCAGAATAAAAGGTGTAGTGAGAAAAGTATATTAACATAAACCTGACTCAAGAACTTATCGTTTCGTTTAATTTTGTTCAATGAATATAAAATATGTTAATATATTTTGTAGCTTGGTGGTTTTAAGCCAATGAGATCAGAAACTGTATGACATAAATACAATTTTGCTTGACATCGATGGAATTTTTAAGCAAAAATATAAAATATTATATCATGGATTATGATTATGCTGACCAGAAGTCTCCTTTAAGGGGAGACTCTTCTGCATCACAAAACTACAACAAATCTTTTTTGTCAACACTCATTCAGAAATTGTCTGCATCTTTCTGGTGTGAACACGACCTAGAAAATATATGTACCTAAACTCATTCAGACACATCGCCATCTTTTTTTTTTTTTAATTCGTTTGAACACACCCATTCATATGACAGCTCAGTCAAATATCTCTTTTTTTCTGCTTGTTTTCTTAATGTAAAAAAAGTGAATTAAGGAACAAAATGCAAAGCGTAAAAGTGCATTTCACGAAGATCTGTAGAAAAACTATCCAATGTTTAAATAAAAATGTAAATGAATGACAATAATATTTTTTTTTTCAATTTTTCATTATAGATTTTTGAAGGTGTCCTCTTTTCCGTGGGCATGAATCTAGTCACCCCAATCTATGATTTACAACTAAAAACTTAAAAAAAAAAAAAACAGAACAAATCTCTATCTAAGTCCATTTCCATTCTATACTTGGTAATAATGGTAGTGTTTATCCTTTGGTTCCATCATTTTGTATTCCTTACTAATTACTTTTTTGCGTGGGCCCTTTTCTTTATTCAAAGCTTTATAACTACCTACCTAGGGAACTAACTTACCATCAAAATTTGAATACCTAACTCGAATACAAACACAAATTTAAACTATAAATACTAACCTAGTAGCTCTAATATTGATCCTTTAACCCAGTGTTTTTGTTTTAAACTTACCTTTGCAATTATGCAATGGGATATTTTTGTATCATGCTTCAATGACTGTGTAGGTAAAAGGGAATGAAACCATAGAAAGAGTTACACCGGGTGCATTTCAATATCGACTGTTTTCTGTCCACGCAACTGTATTTCTTTATTAACATTTTTCTTCATAAAAATGTCCCGTTTTTTGTTTACTTTATTTTTGTAATCACGTACAACATTATTATTTGTAAACAAAACAATGTGGATAGGTAATAGAATATTCAGCAAATTTACTTCCTCTGCACCTGTTCCAATCGAACTTATTAACTTACTTTTTTGATAAGCACGTGCTATATTATACCATCAACACATTCAATTTGAAGAACAAAAAAAGAATAAATATACAGAAATCCAAATTTGGTCCTATAAAGGTTAAAAATATTGTAATTCTTTAGACGTATTTATATTTACAATAAAATTTTCTTATTATTATTTTTGTTTTGTCATCATGTTAACGAATTTGGTTTGATGACGTATATCAAAAGTCTCGCAGTTTATTAAGCAAAACACGTTTGATTAGTCATTATACCTCACACCATTTGATTCAGTGTAGTCAGTGAAAATATCATTGTTTTATAAATATCAGTTGACAAAGCCAAGACGTAGTATGTAATGTAGGTCCAGTTATTATTCAGTGCGACATCGTCCTTCGGGGTACTTTTTTTGTATTTCATTTTATTTTTTTTTTTTTTTGTTGACTTAACTCTAAGGGGTAGTTCACACGGTAATGGTTCTATGTGGAATGTATGTGCCACTGCTCGCTTATTCGCAGGGATTTATTCTGCGAAAAAATTTGCGAAGCACTGTTTGGGGAACTTTGCCTTACTTAACAGATATTTTGTTGTAAAGTGTTTTTTTTTTAGAGGTATAGAACTTTGAAATGGAATAAAACAATGATGATTTCTTTTAAATGACATGAAATTTACTCTATTCTGGCATAATTTAAATATGATTTTTGGCATATGATCGCCACAGCTGGCTAGGACGAAGTCTAATCTGGAGGTCCAATTTTCGATGACTTTTTCCAACATTTGTGGCCATATATCGGCAATAATGTTGTACTCCAAGTGGTCAATCGTTTTGGGCTTGTCGGCGTAGACTAGCAACTTCACGTATCCCCACAGAAAATAGTTAAGTGGCGTTAAATCGCACGATCTTGAAGGCCAATTGCGTGAAAATATGCGGTAGTAAAAAATATGCCAAATGTTTCCTTTAATAAATCAATTTTGGCACCACAGCTCCTGCACATCATGGTTGTTCAATTGATGAACGAAAAACTTAGTAATCATGGCTCTACAGCGGTCACCATTGACTGTAACGTTCTGACTAGCATAGTTGTTAAAAAGTACGGACCAATTTTATTCCTATAACCCATAAAGCACACCAAACAGTCAGTTTTGTGTGTATGTAACGGTGTCTCAACACACACTTAAGGATTATAATCACTCCAAATATGGCAATTTTGTCTATTGACGTATTCATTATTAAAAAAAATTAGCTTCATCGCTAAACAAAATTCACGTGATACGCATTTCGAACAAAACCATGATTTTCAAAATAAATTTGCACAATTCGGAAGCGTTTTTCTGGAGTCAGTCTATTCATGTTGAAATGCCAAACAAAACTAAAATTAAATTATTTGACAGCTGACAAAATGGCCGCCAGTTAAAATAGTGTTGCTAACTTGAAGTTCTATTCCTCTAAAAAAACACCCTTTATATACTTCGCCATCACTCAAAGGGTTAGTTCGAAATACTAACCACTTTTAAAATGTACAAAACAATGCGAGTGTTTCGAAATTTGGAGAAGAATTAAAACAACGTTAATTTTGAATGCCTGAATAAGGCTATTGTGCGACTAAAGAAAGAATCTCCGTAACAATTTGTCCAAAGTTGTGTTAAAGTGTAATGTGAATTCCTATAAATACGACGTACGTGCATAATGGTAAATTATTGTTAAAAGAAATGGAACATACGAGCATAAAACGAACTCACACGCACAGGCTTGGAACGTACTTCATTTTCTATCCCCCGAACCACGATTATTTAGTCGCAAAAAATAGAACACAGAAAATAGAAAAGCCCTATCAATAAAAATTGCTTCCATATTTTTAAATTCACAAATTTACTAAAACGTCCATAAGGAGTTAGTTCACGAACTAAAATTTCATATCAATAAAAATATAAACTGCTAATCTTCGTTAAGTTCAAAATCTTAACGAAAATCTACTACAATCAACAAGAACTCTGCTGTTACCAAAGATTATTTTTTGAACTGCACATATACTTTCTCACAAAATGTGAACTTATGCACTTCCACTCTCTCATTTGAAGTTGTAAGAAACATGTGTGTCACTAGCGTCTGTTTCCTTTTATCTCTAGTTTTTGGCAACAATGACAGAAGTATTTTTAACTTAATTACTCGTTTAATGTACCTATTTTGGTGAGCTAGTTTATTACCTTGAATTTTAATTTATTGATAAGATTTGACACTTAACTCACAGACTAAAGATAATTCTTGTTTTATTTGCGTTTATGAATAACCGTGAGGGAGTTTAAATTTGAATAAAAAGTGGTCGTAGCTTCGTAAGATCTGTTGGTGTCATGCACCGAAAAATCCTACGATGATTTCACGCGATCACTTTTTTTTGTGGCTATTACAGAAAACAGCACGTGCATTTTTTTTGTCATTCACAAAATCCGAAATACTTGGATATGTCAATCTGCGAACGAATATGATAAGCTGAAGGTACTGTCTAATGATGCAACTTGTTTTGACTTTCCGAAGTGCATCCACATCTCAGTAAAGTCCAAAGAGTTCGCAGTTATATTTTCTCTTCGGTTCACACTGGACAAATATCTGTCGAAGACTTTTTATTTCAAATGAGCCCAGAATGAGCATATCCTTAAACATTCGGTGCCATCATAGAGCACGATTGACCGTGTTCGGGTTTTTGTAAAACATGCACTTCGTCTTACGTGTACGAAGCGTTGAACCTATTTGTTTTCCCGAACCGAAACACCCAAAAAAATGTTTTTTTTGCAGGAAATAACCTGGTTCAAATTAGTCCTTAAGTTTTTCCGAAAAAAATAACCATTAAAGAGATATTTATTAATAAATATATCGAAGTGCTTTTGACCGCATGTAAAATATTACTAGCGTGATGGTCACATCGATGAGGATTACTAACCGTTTCTAACCGAACATCGAATGGATGCAATACCCCAAAATTCAGCTCGCCCTAATTCTTTCGGAGTCAATGTCTTAAATGATTTGACTATAAGTTTTCGCTTTTATTTGTGAATAGCTTGACTGAGCTATTAACGGACTGAAGTCACGTAAATAATCAAGAATATAATATTTTGTATACACAATAACATACACACACATAAATATTTCCATATTATTTTGTAAACAAACCAGAACATGCTGGAGAATACAATAGAAATCACCATCTTTCTAGATGACTTTATTCTATTTTGAAATCCTCTTACAGCTAGGTGTTGATTAATTCCTCGATAAAGAGAAAATGGGTTAAAAAAAAAACGAAGCTTTTGTGTCCTTCAAATTCCATTATCAAGTCGCACTTCTCCATCGGACTAATTGACATTTCCAAGGCTTTTCACACACACTTTTCCTATATGTCTATGGATTAATCGATAAAATCCCATTTTTAACTTTCCTTTTCATTTCGCTTTCTTCCGGCGGATATGTCTGATGTCAATGGGTGGTGATGGGGCGGGTAGGTGGCGCAATTGGATTGGGTGGTCTCTCTGATAAATCTTTTCTGAGTCACTGTGTATAATAGTCGTGTCGTTTTTCGCCCGACTGTGCAAGGGTTAAAGTTAAAAACTTCTTTTGTCATTTACTATTTTTGCTTGTGGTTTTTGTTGCCAACAAAATGTAAAAATGTAGGAAGCCAGAAAGTATAATAATCGTTGTATGTATGTATATGGAATGATGAAAGAAGAGAAGGTTAAAAGGAAAGAAGTTTGATTCGGAAATGACTGCAAAGATGAGGGTCTGAAAGATGAGTCACCAAGTTTCCGCTAAATTGCATTTAAATTGTTTGAACACACTTAGTCATCTCATATCAGGTCGAGTAGTCTTCTGTAAGAGCATAATGAAAAATAAAAACAAACAAATAAACAAAAAACAGTTTATTTGCATTGTTTTGATTGCAAAGTTTATTTTAGTTGAAATCGAATAAATTCAAGACAAATTTATATAGAAAACAACTTTGTAAAACTTTTTCAATTGATTTAGAAAGTTGTCCTATGGTCAATAGTGGTAAAATCTATTAAAAAAAAAGCAAATTAGTCCCTAACATTGTACTTCCTACTTAGGTTCTGTGATTCTTCGGGCGCATACGGAGTCTTTAACACCTAACACACAAATAACATCATTGATAAAAGAGATGGCGATAAAACACCACTTTTACTTTTGATTACAAAAGCTTCTGAACTTATTGTTATACAGGAAGCGACTCTGCATCTTCATACGTAACTTTTATTAAAGTCATAATTTTTCAGGAATATGTTGAGGTCGATCACGCAAATAACTTTTATCCTCTTTGATAAGCTGGCTGTTTTAAATACTGATAAAAAAAATTTTGTAGTCATTACAATAATGTACGTATTTAGTACATTAATGTACGTTTTCAGTACGTAAATGTACGATTTCAGTACAAAAATTAGGTTCTCAGTTTCTAAATGTGTAATACCTACTTGTTAAATGTTCAAAAATGTATGTATGTACTCAGTTTATAAATATATATACATAGGTATTCAGTACACTTTGTGTATGCACTCAGTATATAAATGTATGTACTCATCTTATCAATGTTTGTACAGAACATGTAGTACTGAGTACATGTTGAAATATGGACTGGATACCTAAATGTATGAGATATATTGTATAGCCAAAAATAATATATTTTATGATCTCATCACATAAATGTTTACCCAATAAAAAATTTTATGGCCTCATCATTACATAACTATGTATGTAGCCCATAAAGAATTCTATAGACTTATTGCATGAATACAAAGTGAGTACATAAGCATTCTGCATTTATCAATGCGTTGTTAGTATTTTTGTGTAGTAAGTGCAGTTACTTGTACATATTTGTGATTCGTTTCCATCTTAACTTTGCTTCTGGGTGCACTTTCACCATGAATGCTTACCGATTTATTTTATATTAAAAAAAGCAAACTTTTACTTACTTGGGTCTTAACTCTGATTCTTTCATGCTCTAGCACCGCAAACAATCAACCACTGAGCCACTTCAAAATTTAAAATGCTGAAACAAAAACTAATTAATTTAAACCTTAAGGTTTTAACACCGTGCTGTAAGTCAAAGCCGTTTCTTCAAGCGAGACTTGTACTCGATACATATTTGATTGACTCAATACACGTTTCTTGCATTCATTACACTCATAATTTCTTGTGATTAATGCATTTTTTCTATTTAGGTATTACTATATGCAATATTTTTGTATATAGTAATTAAACATCCCTCTATAGCAAGTCCATAACCACATATGTATTGAGTACATATCGCCTGTATTCACACGTGATGCATTTTCGATAAGCTGACTACATAAATAATGACTCAGTACATCTTCTTGTACTGCTGTGTTGAATAAATATATCATTTTCGGATAGCTAACGGGGTTTAAATAATTATGTAGCCATTACATATTTGACTGCACCTGATTCATAGTTAAACAATGAGCAGACGTTTATACCGCTTGTATTCACTTTGCTTTTGACTACCCGGGGTGTGTCCTGAGTCCGTCATGTTTGTTTTGATTAAGAATTTAGTCAATTTGTGCTGAAAAGAGCCCTTAGCGAGCACATTGCGGACTAGTTTTGGTTTTAGTACTGCTTTATGCTTGGGGGTGGAAAAAATCTAAGAAATTATGCAATAAATGCAAAAACAATTGAAAATATACGAATACCTACACAATTTACAACAAATCTCTGTTTACAGTTTTTTTCTTCGATAACCTATTTGGACTCAAACGCTAGTTGAAAATTGAAATATGTTAACTGATTCCAAAAATCCACTCGAAAAAAACGTATTAATTACATACTTTTTTTGACAAGATTTGAATTTTTGTCTCTAACATGGACTAAAATTCGTAAAAATTACCAGTTTTGGAAAGTAAAAGAACAGTCCTTGTCTTAAAAGATACAAGGCAACAAAGGTTCTAGTTTCAGTAGTTTCTTATGTCAAAATACGGATTTTTGAAAGCTTTGCTCCCTTTATCTTCCTGGGCATTAACTATACAGATAGTTTTACTTCAGACATGAATTCAATCCATTACCAATATAATTCGAAATCCGAAGATCAAGTAAAAATCTTTATTCTCACTTTAATAGGTCAAATGAATACAATTTAGGTACCATTCGTGCTAAGAAAGAAACAGTTAACCATACTAAATAAGCTACCTTGATATTAATTACTCGATTTCCATGACACGAGCCTTTGAAAAGAAAAAAAAAACACCTTTTATAATGTTTTTAATCGAAACTTGAATCATAACAAATTTAACCTAAAAAGAAAAAAAGGGATCACATAAACCCACAACATCAACATGACCCCTAGTTAGATTATACCTACCCAAGTAAGCCGCAGGTAAGTGGGTGAAGTTAAAATGGAAACCACAAAAAAAATTATTTAAATATCAAATTTACTGAATAAACTATCTGAAATTTAACGCTTCTGTGGTTTATTCCTAAGAAAGAGACTCGTACATGTTAATATTTTATAAATTAAAATTAACCAGTTAACAAATAAAACACTTTTATTTTTTAAAAAAATTTTTTTTATTTTTTATTGCAAATGGTGATAGGTGATAATTACTGTTTCGACACAATCTTCGACAAAAAAGGTTGAAATTCTCAAAAAAAATTAACTGGAAAACAACTGCCAGTAAGACTAATAACAAGAGGCAAAAGCCCTGTTCTTTGTAAATTTGTATCTTCGCTTAGAAAAAAGTAGCATGCTTATTACAACAAACTGGTATAACTGCGTATTGTTGTTGTATTTAACATGGTACTTTTTTCTAAGCGAAGATAAAAATACACTAAAAAACGACTAAAATTGTTCCATTCTTTTGACAGATAACTGCCAGAATGATGTGAAGTTGTCACTCGTAAAAATGCGGCATAAATTAGGCCCGTTCGCGCACATTGCAATTGTCGGCCCTCCGCATTCCGTTTGATTGCGGACTTGGACTGAATCCGGAGTATTAACACGCAAATGTTCATGACAATCACAATCAACAAACTCGGCTTGCGTGTTCGTGTTGTTCGTACTATTCTTGAGTGTTTCTACTGATTATTCATCAGGTTTAATGTTTAGTTTTTTTGTTAAATCTAATAAAAAATAAATCAAGTGAAGCAGTCATCAGTTAACTCTCTTTTAATATTCAAAATTCAACCAACTGTTTATAAGACTAAGACTTTATGTCAAAAGTTTTTTCGTCGTCGCCATCTAAATATTTACTTATCGTTTATCATTTTTCTGACAGCTTTTAAAAGATTACACCCATCCCAGTTTAAATAATTTTTTAATTCAATAGAAAATTATTTCAAGTCAATTTTGACAAAGGTTATATTTTCTTAAAGATATGACACATAGCTTCTTCCACAGCTTATGTCATAGACAAAACTTACAGCAAAGAATCACCGATAAAATACAAGTTGTACACCTAAATTATAAAGTAATTAAAAATGCAATGATGATCTAACATGACGGATGTCATTTTATCATGCTTGACCGATTATATATACTGAATGGAAAAAAAATTGTGTAAAAGCACGTTTTTAAATTAGTCAAAATTTGAACTTCACGTTCCTTTACTTTTTAATGTAGGCCAACACGTGTCACAACAATTAAAATTAACCCAACTCTAAAATCATATCAAATGCCAACATTATTTTTTTTTCATTTTTGCTGTTTCTATCCCTCCAGAGTTATTTTTGTGTGCACTATCACACTGGAAAGGAAGGAAGATTTTAAGAACCTTTCCACTTAACACGTTCATTTGAATAAAATATAAAATGAGGGGAGAAGAGCCCTTTTTATTGGTGATACTAAAATGTATTTTGTGCAAATTAATCTATTTTGCGAAGACTGCCAAGGGTTTGTTTCAGGAGCTGGATGAAATAATTATATTCTGATGACTTCGGATGCAAACATAAAGAAAAGATAGATAGCAATAAATAAGAGGAAAAGGAAGGGCGCAATCATCTTCATCAAGTTTATTGAAATTATCCAAAGCTAGCATCTTATACAAAATGATAAAGTTCTTTCCAATTATCGATGCAAGGGTTGCCGGACATCCTACTTTTACGAGTTGGGACAATACTTTTTCCGAGTAACTACAGCCCTCTTTAATACTCAAATTACAGGGTGGTGACCTCAAATTTCAACCAAACACTCGTAACAAAACGTGAAAATATGATGGATGTGGAATGAAGAATTTCGAAAAAAAGAAACGAATAAAGGTATTTCAAAAATAGGAGTAAATTTTTTGTTGTTAATGATTTTCATTTGTTAAAACAGCAAACAAATAAAACAGTAGTACAGTACAGTCTGTACAATGCGATGATTTGTAGGCTGTCATTTTTGACTTCTTTAAGCATTCATCAGTTTTGACAAGTAGGTAATCTAACGAATCTTTGGATTGTTACACGAAAAGAGTGTTTTTCATTTTTGATAGATTTGCACGACGATTTTAATTTATGTCACCAAGTTTGTAAAACAATTAAGTGCCTATCGACATGCTTACAATTTTACACAAGGTCAAAAAAGTTAATTCTTAATGTATGGGTAATAAGCCAGAAAATATTAAGCACGACTTAATTTCCTATATTCTGCCTTAATCTGTGAAATGAAGTTATAACCATTGGAGTCCCGCAAGGCACTGTTTTGTCTTCTACTCTTATTCTTATTTTCCTTTAACGAATTCTTGTCTGAAGCAACTTATCCTCGACAGAACTGCTTAGCTGATTTCTGTGCTCTCAGCTTTTCAAATTCATTTTCCCTTCTGAACCTTCTACAATTTATAAAGGCATACATTTGCCCAAATCTAGCGTGGAATTTCATATTTGGTCTTCTGCACCTTAAATCTCTTTATATCTGCTCGATGATAGAATCCAAAATAAGGCTTTTATATTGCCAGTGACATATCAATTTCGGAAACATTTGTTTTGCTTAAGCATCGTTGAAATGTATCTTGCATCTCATTGTTTTTTTTATCTTATAAAATGTGCAGTTGCGTTTCTCCCCTAAAATATTTTAGACGAAACCTAACGAAGCTTTACTTCGAACTTATGTACCTTTCTTATTTGTTTTAGTCGCACGAATGTGAGCTTTCTAAATAAATCTTGTGTTTAAAATGTTCGTTCTAACTGTCACATTTCTAAAAAAAATTTGTTTAACTTCTGATCAATTTCTTCATCTGAGCTTTAAGACCAAGTGACCCTCTCGTCGTACGTTTTTGTTCGAGAAACATTTTAACATAATATCATGTTTTTTTCAGCTTAAAGTTAAAAATATTTGTTACTTTTTACAAATCAAAACATGAGTAAACATTTCGGTTGACTTCGGCCAGATATTCTTTAACAGAGAGCCTAACGATAAGCTTAACCTCTTTTTTAAAATGTATGTTTTTTTTTCATTGAAGCTCTTTTCACTTCTTGAAAAGTTAAACATAAAGAGGAACAAAAATAACTATTTACTTGCATCTTTTATGAGAAAAGTTTACTGTTCAACCATCTGGAAATCTTTTAAGAGATTTCTGTATAGAAACTAAAACTTCAATAACTTTATGTGAGCACATTAACACATTAATTAAAACCTTTCAATTCCAAAGCTAGAAATTATTGAGTTGAGAAAAAAAAAACTTTTCGAAAGCATAAAATGTTTGGTATATATTTCATACAATTAGTAAATCTCAAAAAAATATCCTTTCAAGTAACTCACTCTAAATTTTGATAACATTTTTTTGTAAGGAACAAATGAAGGTTTTAAGGTTTTAAGTTTCGTTCGTTTCATTTTGTGCTTTAAAGTTATTTACCTCCCGAGGTCCATGCACTCTATAATCTACAATCAAATACAGAATTTCAATTCAAATACAAATGTAGATAAATATATAGTGAGAATGGTTGAACTCGTGAACTAATACACTGAAAGAAAGAAAAAAAAAATAAGAAAGTTTTTTAGCTAATTTCAAATCAAACTAACCTATATCCAGAACACGCCGAATGCACTCATTCAAAGGTTGAATTGTTTTCTGTCGTTATACACACTCAAGTGGTGCTCTCAAAGTTAATCTGTAAACGTTACACAGATCTAAGTATTTAATATTACATTTTCTCCAAAAGATAACCACTGAATCCAACCACGAATGAATCATTCAGTGCTATATAAAAATAGGTTAGTTCGATTTGTAAAACTATTTGTCCTTGCAAGATTACTAAATACATTCTTAAATGGTAAATCTTCAAGGTTTAAAGAAGATTTGAGAAGATTAACTTTGACAGCACACTGCAAAAGCAAATGGGGTTTTATTTGTTCTTATGAAGTGGAAGTGAGATAAAATTTTTTGTATCCTAGGAGGATTTAGGCTAAGGTTTATCTCAGTTCAGATTTAATAAATCTATTTGGTGTTTCCACCACACAAAAAGAATTTAATTTGACAGCACCTTTAAACATGCAAATGGTGTTTCATTTTTTTATGAATTGGAAAAGAGATGGAATGTTTCATGTGAGAAGGACTGAATTCAGCCACGAATGAATCCTTCAGCGCCCTTTGAGAAGAGGTTACTTCGATTCCTAAAAGTATTTGTCCTAGGAAAATTTAGCAAGATTAATCTTCAAGATTTACGAAATAATTTGTATGGTAAATCTTCGAGATTTGAAGAAGATTTGAGATAAATCTTATTAAACCTCAGATTAGTGTTAGGTGGAAATGTAACAAGATTAATAATTTTTAATCTACGGATTTACGAAATAAAATAAAAATGGTAAAGCTTCAAAATTTCAAGAAGATTGTGGTAAATCTTTTTAAATCATTAATTGGATAAAATATAGCATTCAAAGTGGTTATAGTGTTTTTCTATTCACCGATTCGTTTAACTTTTGTTTTTTTGTTTTAGAGTTTAGTGGTTTTCAAATTTAGTGTTTAGCAAGGCCTGTTATCTCATTCGGATCTTAATGAATCTTTTGCACTCACTTATGGGTAAAGGACTCCAGCTGTTCGACAGAACAGCTCTTCCACACTTCTCAGAAGTAATAACTGCCATGTTAATTGCCCAGAAGGCTTCCGAACTGGTAGTATAGAGGACGCTTTTAATCTTACTGATAAAATAAGATTATACAAAAGACATGAATGTGAAGCATTGCAGAGTGCAATTTTTTTTTTTTTTAGTAAAATTAGATCCGTTTCCCTACTTTTTCGACTGAAACCCGCAGACTGTCAACTTTTGTTAATATTGGGGGCTATCGTGGATAAAATTTCCCACCGAATTTCTCTCATTTTCTGAAATTGGAAATGCCAACAATTTTCTCAATGCAGGTTCAAAATTTTCATCTGTCAGCTGTCAAATTTTCTCACATTTGAAACAGTGCTGCCGATTGATAACCAAACTTCGATTCATATGAGAGTTGAATTTGAGAATTAGAATACAATGAATATGATAAAAGTGCAAAATATGATAGGCTCAAATGTAACGCAAACTGTCAGACAAGTTTCAGAATCAGCTGGGGGGCCGTATATCGGCAATTGCAATTTGAAAGCATTGTTATGTCTTTTTCTCAAAATAAACTGAGCACAAATCATCTTCATCTGTCAACTGTCAAATTTACTGTCACGAGAAAAAGTGTTATTAATTTAAAAACCTAGCTTATCTATATAAAACAAAATGTCTTTACTTTGCATTAATTTATAATCGTTATTTTCATAAGAGGCACATCTATGCTTCCTTTTCGAACTACCTTAGGTAAAACACTTTACAAAATGGACACGCCCATTGCGTGCAAACCAATACGCTCCCTAGTTCTTGAATTTTTTTTTTTTTAATTAGGCTTGTCTTTTAGTATTTTTTTATTTTTAATTTATTCCGACACTGTCATGCCAACGTGTAAGTTGCCTTTAATAGCACGAAGTTATTCTCCTAGTGTATTGCTATTCCTTCAACATTTCTCTACACTGTCCTTGTGATGTGTTCCACAATTCCCCAAAGGATTTCCGTGCAGCCAACAACGTTTCAAAAAATGCAACATTGCAAACTGTAGTTTAGTTTAACCAAATATTTTGCTGTTGATACAGAGCTACAAACAACGACTTGCAATTTTTTCCACCTGCCACTATGGATTGTCCTGGTGCGCTGCGCAGATCTGAACTTAATAGCATTATACACAGAGTTTCCGCAAAACATGTACTAGGTATAGAGTTGTGTTATTTTATGCATTTCAATTACCCACACACAAACAAACGTGCAACCATTTTTATTCCCAATGCAATGCTGCAAAAAGAAATAAGGATCAAAAATAATACTAAAAAAAAAAAATAGAAAATACGTAAAAAATATTACAAATAACTTTTTTGTGCTGTTTCCGGTTGTATATTTTTTTTTGTATGTAGTTGAATGACTGACTTTAATTTTTTTCTCTCCCAGACTTAATATTTGCCATACCTGGAGTTGGGTGTGTAAGGTTGGTTGGATTTGTGTGAATGATTTTTGTGTTTGCTTGAGTTCTCTTCATCCTTTTGCTTTTTATAGGTGAAGCTTATTAAATTTTCAACATTTGTATTACTGTCCTTATTTCTGCTCTGCTACATGAGAGCAGTAATCCAAGTGATGGCATATTTATAATTAATGAGGCAGACAATCATTTATACGTGAGTTTGAGTTCAGAGAACTCTCTCTTAAATATTGAAGTGGATTTTGACAGGTTTGTTCATCATCATTCCGTGCTCATTTTTTTTTACACTGACAGAAGTTTTTTATATACTCTAATGAATTCTTGAATTGTTAATTTTTAATGATATTCGATTTTGTAAAACTTTATTTTTTTGGCAGGGTTTTGTGTCATAAATTAAAAACAAACTTTGCTTAAATCAAATATTGATATATTTAAATAACCTCTGATTATAGAATCCTATGAATGAACTGCGAACTGCGGAGGGATCAGACTCCTTTTTACTATAGGCCAAATGTCAAAATTGTGTCTGACTTAATCCGCGTCCGCAGCTCAGTCATCATATTCTGTGATTATTTCTTTTTTTAACAGAGCTTAATTCCTTTTTTTTTGCTCTATTAGGCAAGAATTGGTTTTGTATTCATAATTTTGCTTGTTTGATTAAATTAGACCATAATCAAACCTAACAGCAATGTTTTCTATAAATTGCAAATCAATAAATATTTTGGATTATTAGACATATTTCAACAATAGATGCATATTTTTTAAAACCTTGATTTTATTTTGTTTATAAAAGTGCATAACGTACCTTAAAATTTTTTATTTCAACTTCCATGGAAATGCTTGGCAGCACTGAACGCAATTCTTGCTGTCATGTTATTCTAATGTCATTCTCGTGCTCAAGTCAAATGTTATAATGTTAAGAACAAATTTGTTTGTCAATTTACAAAAAAAATTTAATCTATACTAATGTATGAAAGTGCAAATATCCCCTTAACAAGTCGCGCAGTTGGTTCTTGGCAAATCTTTTTCCAAAGAAAACAATTTAGTAATGAAAATATGTGTACTTCTTGTTTATTATAGTTTTTTTCTTGTTTTTTGAAATTTCATGATTGTAATTAAAGAATATTTATTTACTTAGGTTTAATTGTAATGTACATACGCTTCTTTTTTCTTAGCATTCAATTTCTTGTACAGTGATTTTCTAAAAAAAATTGATTGACTTATGATTGCCCAACGGCAGCTCTAGTTCTTTTTTTGAGGTGGTGCAAATTAGTGCTCCAAAACCCATTTGTTTACATTGTTGTATTTGTAATTTCACTTCGTGTCAATGAATAGAAGTGAATTGCAACAACAACAAGACCTGTGCTGAATGACGGGTTGATTCTATATGTGCGACTTTCACTGCTTTCCACTAATACTTTGTAAATCTAATCATCACAGCTATTCTCTTCAGCTTGTAGGCAAATCAAACTGACAGCTGAGGATTGGCATCTTTATATTGTTTATCTATGGCCCAAATCGTTCCCGACATTTTGACAGTTTTTCTTCTCTCTGAGAGGATTTCATTTCCAACAGTCACAATTTGACATTGAGTCCGAAATAATGCGAAGGATTAAATAAACACACCTAATTTTACCCACGTGGCGAAGGGCAATTTTTTTCCATCTCATCTTCTCAATTTTGTTTGTCTTTTGCACATTTTTCACGTTAATTTATCTCAGAAAATGAATACAAATTTTATTAAAAAGTTTGAAAGAATCATCGTGTGACAAATAGAGAATAGAAAGTCAAAAACATACACAACACCATCGTCTCCTTTTTCAACTTGTCTCTCTACCAACGCCGAGGTAATCCATTTTGTGTCATCCGAAGGTTTCGAGTCTTGTTGGCTGTGACATTCTTCCAGCGTATTTAAGGTCTGATGCGCTACAACGCTACACGGACTTTCCGAAACGGTTCACACTCTTCGCTCAACCGGAATATTTTATCTCAAACGCCCGCCGGGTTAGAGGTCGAAAGCCAAGTTCAACTTCTATTAATACTTGTAAAACCATAATCTTGTACAGAAATAACTGTATCAAATCAATAATTGAAATAAAACATTAAGAAAAAAGAACATCAACACACATTACAATAATAATATTTATAATAATTATTTTTCTATTCAAAAGCAAAGCGTAAAAACAGAACATTTAAAATCACTTGAACAACTTATTCTTCAGTCCTCCAATTCATTTCTGATACCACCCACCCAAATTTATATCCCTTAGCCCTCTTTTGTTAACCTGTCCATCCAAAAACATAAACCTTCTCCAAACCACTCATTACAAGATTATTTTCCTACTTCAGTTACCGACACATCGCGCAGTTGTTCAAAATTTTCTCACAATACAAAAAATAAATAAAAAATACAAAAGAAAGAATTTACCAACTTTAAAGTGACTGCACGTGTTTTTCACGCCCAAAACAAGAACGTAGCCAGAAATTAATTTCAAGGGGTTTGTATTTTTTTGTTCGGTAAATGATGGTGGGATTTGATTCCATTTAAATTTATTTTTGAATTATGAAAATAATGTCGTTTTAGAATGGACGTTCGGAGTTCTCCTTTTCTACTCCATTTTCACTCCAACTACTACAAAAGTCATCGATTGGCTGTTCGGAGTACTGTTTTTGGAGTCTTTTTCTGTTCCCGATTTCAAGAAGGAGTAGATTTGGAACACACTCATACACTATACAACTTTTCGTCGGACCACTTGTCAAAAGTGAAGAAGCAATTTTGTAATATGGCGTCATTCAGTAGTAAAAATGCGTGTAAATTTGACAACAAAATGTTTTATATTCGATTGGAATCAAAAAGTTGCTGAAGGCGTCGATGTTATTTTTTTCAGCCACATCCCTTCACCTTGAGCTTTCAAAAAGCACCCCTGTTTTTTTTTTTTGTTAAATTATATCGTAACAAGCGTTTAAGCAGGTCGCTTAAATTACTACCCCTTGATAGCTACGACCTTTACGCTCTAAGTACAGACTAAGCCTAATAATAAATCATTTGATTCGCATGTATGAATTAAACTAAAACTGAAAAAGTGTTATGGGGGACACGAAAACACTGATCTGCTGCCGCCCTAACCCTTGAAATGTCAAAATTAGGCTCGAATGAATGCTTTGTGTCTGGTGGCACATTGCGACTACCATTGTTTTTTTTGTGTTTTTTTTTTTTAAATAAGCCATTCCAAAAGTAGGTATACATTTTTTCTGATGGTCGAGATTTTGTATATTATGTGTATGAATAGGGAGAACTGTCGCGTGTCTGATGTATACGGTGCAATAATTTCTATCCTATCCACCCTGTTTGCCTTTATAATATGCGTTCTTTTGACTGCACGGCGTATTATATTCGAGATATTATGAGTTTCTATCTGCTACAGCATCCCCTTTAAAATTCACATGAAGCTGGCGTTTACATACTGTATGTTCGTACGTTTGTAGAGTGAAGTCCATTGTTTTACATTGAAATGCAACACCGATGGAGAGGGTCAGTGACGACAGCAGTTGTGGCACCCTCGATTGTTTCTTTTGTATTATCACTCAACCTACACCTAAAATGACATAAGAAAATAACTTTGCATTTATAGTATTTACTTAAGTACCATAATTTTATATTGATATAATAGTATCAGCCCAGTTTTTGTGGTTTTGTAAACATTGTAATTGTTATTTAAAGATTCAAATTCAACATATTTTTCACACGCAAAATAAGAAATACTTAGCACACTTTTGGTCTGAGTCAACTGGATTTATATTTCGATTAAGTTTGATCCCAAGATTAAATTTTTGAAGTTTCGCATATGCATAAATCCACCTCATTCATAAGTGTCAAAAATTGTATTAAGGATCAAACCCAACTGTTATAGCTCAAATTCCCAAATTCAGATATGAACAGGGCTGAACAAAAAAACTGTATTTCCCGCACAAGATATCACTTTGTTATCGTTTATCGATTGTTTGTATGGAAACGTCAAAATATAATTAAGCTACCCCATGAAACAATAGGCGTTTTTTATTTTTTTTCAGAGTAGAGCCCGAACTGTCAAATAAAAAATTGTGCGCTCAGAATAAAACGACTCAGCAGAAAGATTTAATGCTGAACACAATTATTTGACAGCTAGTGTTGTGTTCAGGTGTGTTTCCAAATTAATTCAGAGCAATCAGAGCACGCTTGGTTCAGACCAGAGGATGTTCAGAACATGTTCGGACTCGTTTTAGAGCTCTTTTCTGAACTAAAAAAGAAAAATGTCAAATTTTTGTTTCCCTCTTTTGCATTTTCTTCCTTTTTTTTTGATCAATCGACATCATAGCCAAAGTTCGATAGAATAACTGAGTTTTCAACTGGACAGATTGTTGAAAACTATTTGTGAACGTATTCGGAGCATTTTGCTTCAAATGTCAACGTAAAACACTCAAAATGCTCGGATTTTTCAGTGCCATGAAAAAACCATATACCTCCGTTACCGTTGGTGAAATACTTCTGAATCTACCAAATTTAAAGCTAGGAACAATAACAGCTGAATTCATCCTCATCTTCACAAAAGTATACCCACCCACTTTAACATTTCTTAGGAACTTATGTAAATAAAAACATGCACCGCTATCGAAACAAATATGATGGAAAAACAAAGAAAATATATTTTTAATTTCGCAGACTAACTAATCATTCTCAATCAAACTATAAATTTTATTTCCCAAAATTCAAATACCAATCCCATTTCGTTGGGGTTCTCCCCTTTTAAATGTTAATATAGCAATTTCTTCCACACTACTTTAACCATACCCTCCTTTGTATTGGCTATGTAAAACGAATTTTATTAGATGTGAATTCACCCTTATCAAAGACATTGAAAAAAAGGTTCAAATTGAAGAAAAAAAAAAAAACAAAACAATGGAAACAGTAGGAAAATACACCAAAAACCAATAAATAAAAGAAAAATGATTATGAGACATTCCCTTTGTTCCTCTTTGAGCCAATTTAGGTATGGGATTATACATTTTTTGGCAGACATGCAATAGTCCTTAATTCTCCATTCAGACCGAGCTTTCTCTCAATGGTCGTTTGTTATGTCAACACATGAGACAAACAATCTGATTGAAAAAAAAAACTGAAACTCCACTATCCTTGTGCTCCATTAATCGTATATCCAGTGCTGGACTAACTTCAAACTAAGGCCCAGCTTTTAAGTGCTCAGTTAACTTTGAGTTTACAAACTTCGCTCATATTTTGATTCATTATTCAACAATTCTAATTTACCCATTTTGGCTGATTAAGTGAAGTTCAACAAATATACAACGATAGTTAAAGCATACAATGGGCTATTATCACAAATTTGAACCTTGAACTATCGTAGAACCTCAGTTAATCCACCGAATTTGGTGAGTCAAATTGGGATAAAATATTGACCCACGCTTTTGCAACTGCCCTTAGGTCTAGTTTATCAGTGCTAGATCATTATTGCCTCGCGGCTAAATCCTAAGTTAACTCTAAATAAACTCACCTTATTTGGTGAGTTAACCCATGGACTTAACTGAGCGTGATTTTCGTTGTGACGCCATCTCTCACTCACATCCCTCTGCGATTGGTATCACACTTTTACGCCTTTCCCTATCGTAATCGAGATGATGCCACAGCGAAGTTTCACTATCGAAATTGAGATGGTGCCAATACGGAAATTGCCCTCATATCAGTTTAGTCCCTGAGTTAACTCACCAAATAAGGTAGGTAGGAAAAACATCTTATTAAATATCGGTAACAGACTATTACACAAAATTGCAAGTAAACATTTGTAAGTGTGTATGAATTGGCTGCCATTTTGTTGAAAATAAAAAAATTGACATCTGTTTTCACAGAAAGTTTATTTGACGGCGTTAAATTTATGTCCTAAAGTTGGAAAATGATATCAATCGTTTATTCATGTGTTCATGCACGTTAGTCTTTTTATGCATGCTGTCTACCCAAATTGTATATATTAGTTTAGATTGCCTATAAGAATACCTTCCAAAAAATATTCTACACACCCTCCCTCAATTTATTGAAGTTTGTGTATACATAATATGTATGTAAGTTCGTACAAAAATTCACTTAACTGAGAAAGTGTCTATAAAATCTTTCAATTTTGTTGTTTTTAAGCAGCGACCACACTGTTTATTATCAACATTAGGTCTGTTCGCGTACTTCCCATCACTACGAATTTCTACGAATTTTATTTTTTTATATGAGCTTTGACAGAACTTTGGGCTAAATTCGTAGAAATTCGTAGTTTTTGGAGGTACGCGAACAGACATATTGTTGGTTGACATTATCGATCAACATGGTGTGCTCTTGTCAGTTATGAAGTGTTAATTTGTGCTCGTTTTTTCATCAATTATCAAAATAATATCTTGACCGACAATATAAAACGGACAGCTTTCAATTGTCTTGATAAGCACGCCCAGACTGAAAAATTATTATTCTGTCGAACAACTTTGTTGATTAGTGTCCTATTACACGACGACTTAAGAGTCATGACTTTTTTCGAAATTAAATGAGTGCGAAGAGGAGATCAGATGTTTTTTCTCGTTCGCATTCATTGAATTTCGAAAAAAGTCATGACTCTTAAGTCGTCGCCGTCGTCGTGTAATAGGGGACTAACTACTTGGATCGAGTAACGTTCGGGTCAAAAAAATTTGAACAATATAAGGCATGTTTTATTGAAAAAAATCAGCACAGTAAAATTTCCCTCAGTGAAGAACAACAAACCCAGAAGCTTCCGTAAATAAGGCAGTATGAGAGTGGATTGAAGTGGTGCTGAAATAGGTTGTAAAAAAAATATTCATTACTTGAAGATTGGTTGCCTTTGCCATCCGCTAGGCTATCCATAATCCAAAAAAAATTCCGATATCTTGAGTTATTTTTGCATCAGCTGAGAACAGATGTTTTTAAACAAGGGATTACAACAACACAAACAAATTTCGATCGCTAAAGATACGCAATCAAACGCACCCATTTGTTTGAATTTTGAATGGCGAATACTTTTGACATTAATACCAACCTTGAGATAAAAAAAAAACAGGGTGAATATAAAAATGAGTACATATATAGCGTTTAATTGGTGTTTGCTTTGCTGCACTAGCCATAAAACGCACCTATATTGTTGATCAGAAATTATTGATCAAAAATATTTTTTTTTTAAATTATAGCTTGCACAGTAAAATTTCCCTCAGTGAACAACACTAAGTCCAAAAGTGTCGATAATTAAGGCTGTCAAAAGTGAATTTAAAGTTTCGTAAAGTTAAAACTAAAGCGGCGCTGGACTAAAGCTACGAGCAGACGATTTGCGATAGTCGCAAATCTTTGCGAGCACTGACGTCACAAAAAAACTCGCAAATACACCGCAAATGCCTTACGTTTGACAGTGCTCGCAAACCTGCAAATACACATGTTCAGACGATTTGCGAAGATTGTCCCAAAGTTTTTAAATACATTTGCGATCAAGGTACTCGCAAATGACATGCTCGCAAATAAGATCGCAAATTTTGAAGCATATTTGCGAGGTGTTCACACGATTTGCGGCGACATTTGTAGATATCATATTCTTACTCATTTGCAGATTTGCGAGCCTGACATTTCTCTATTGACAAATTTGTTTATTTGTTGAGTTTTGTCATAGCTAGTCTCAAAATACTATATAGGTAAACATATGAACATACAAACACATAAGGGTATGTATCTTATATGTATATTTTGGTGATGTTTTATGGGCTGTAGGTCAGTTTAATTTTTTTTAACTACGTAAAGCTTATTTTCATAAAAAAACGAAAAAAATCTAATTTAAATAATAGAAAATAATAATAAAAATAATGAAGGTACCTACATACATACTAAAAACCACAGCTAATTACTTCAAGTACAACAACAAAATTCATCGCAAATGTCCGCATTTGCAGTGTTCCATTTTCGTGTTTTCGCAAATGGTTGTGACGGTCGCAAATACTCGCAAATTGTCACAAATTATTTTTGTGAGTGTTCACATGATTTGCCAAAATGTAACAAATGTATTTGCGACTTGGGCCTCGCAAATCATACGCAAATGATTTGCGAGCATTTGCAGGCTGTCCCAAAGTTGTGTTCAGACGATTTGCGACCAAAGACCGCAAATGGTGACGTAAAAATGACGTCGCACTTGCAAATATTTGCGACTTTTGCAAATCGTCTGCTCGTAGCTTAAGTTGTAAACTTTGCTTTTGTGTAAAGAATCGTTTGAATTTTTAACGGCGAAAACTTTTGACATAAAATGGCAAGCCTACATTGCCTACCAAACTTGAGATAAAATATAAAGTGAGATGTTTTTTTTGTTTTTAGGATCCCATTTCTTTATTCAAGTCGTTTGAAATTTTTAAAAAAGTTCGTTGTTCTTTTTCTAATTTTGTGTCAAACCTTTTATATGCTTTATTATTTTTAAATTGCTCTTCCTATTATATAGGTTGGCAAACGCCGACTTAGAATTTAAGAAAAAATAAAGCTTTCATTTTTTCGTAGCCTAAACGTACATATTATGTAGTTGAAAGAACAACAAAGACCTTTTTTTGATTTTATTTTATATATTAACTCCTTTATCAACAAAAACCTGAAAGGGAATACTTCCCGGTAAAGTACAAGGAATAATCAAATATTTTTTCACAATGGACTATGTTTTCAGATACCTAAATATATATTATCCTGGAAACCAAATTGTAGTGGTGACTTTCTAGGTTTTGTTTGTGCTTTTTTTTTCTGAAAAGAAAAGGATATCATATTAAGCTTCCTTTCATCTGAATCTTCGAAGCACATAATATGCCACAAGATGGGGTAGATATTTTATTTATTCACTTTCTGTGCTGCACCTTTTAAGGAGGGAGTATCAATGACTTGTTTCCGTAACTCGTAAAGGCTTTTTTATGTGATGATATTTTCTATAAACCGGAATTTTATTATTTTAGCTTTGATAAGTAAATATTTGAAGTAAGAGTTGGGAAGACAAAGCAATATAAGAACTAATTATGTCGTCAAAGGGGACATGTAATAAGTTCGTATGTACACACTGATTATGTACCTTGTTTTGAAACACCCACGCAATGTCTGGAAAATAAATCTTACATCAGTCGTATAGAATATGAAGTTATGGCCGAGTTCAATACGCGATTCAGATTTTCCTATCAAGTTGTTCTAGTACTGCAGGAAATAAGAGTCATGAGATGGATATTTTTTACTTTCCTTATTAAAATTGAAAGCTAACAATATAAAAATACTTAAGACAGTTTTCCACATATAACAAGCTTCTCCCACATTTATTTAGAAACAAAAAAGTATCGAATATAATACCCAAAAAGGTGTGAAAGCTTTAAAGAAGTGATGGGGGCTCTATAACAACACTTAGAACTGAATCACTCTTAAAATTCTATATTAAAATGCGATTTATGTTAGGTAAAGAAAAAAACTTCTAGATTTTGTCAAATATACTCGTAGTAGGATGAAGGTACCTACATAATCCTTTCTACGTGCTTCATCGTTGATCCCCTCACATACATTCATATGACACAAGTACACAAAAGTGCTCATGTATTTTGCATAAAATATAGACACAAGGATAATATCCATTTTGATGTCATTAGTTCAATGCTCCCGTCGTCGGTCGTTGTTCAGCGATCCATAAAATTAAATCCTTGTACCCTTTTTAGTATTAGGTATGTTGTATATCTTTGTGTCCTTTGGTGTAGTTGTCGGTAAATGAATTGAAATGGCGTTGAATTACCACCGTAGGCAGTCATCATCATCATCGCCATCACCTTACTTTGCATCATTTCTTTGGTCGTAGTCGGGTGCTGTAAATAAACACCCGCATGACTTGAAGTAATGAGTAATGAAACCTTCATAACTAGGATGCGGAACGTTGGGTTATAGATGTTGGCTCAGGGCGATTTTTAGCTAGAGAGAACAAGTGATTCCTATATCATTTTTATATATACAAAACAAGACGTATGTATATACGAGTATACTGAGTGTTTGAGAGTAATTTAATTAAAAAAAAAGGAGCCCAATATTTTAATCGATTTAGGACTAGTATATGGTACTGTTAGTTAAAAAGACGATTCTGAAAGCTGTATTCGAGCTAAGCATCATCAAATGCATACTCTATATCTTTGTTCTCGAACTTACAACCTTTATAAAAATTTGAACAATGCCTGTAAGAGCTAATATTATTTAAGTGTAACCTGAATTGGCCGGCCGGTACTGGTAAGAGAAATTAAATTATGGGAACAAAATTGTTGTTGGCACAGTATATTGAGAATAATGTTATGTTTCCAGCAAATATTTATCTCAGTTCAGATTAAATCTATTTGGTGTTTCTACCTCACAGAAACACTTAAAGAAGATTTACTTTGACAGCACCTTTCAAAATGCAAACGGTGTTTTATTTTTCTTATGAAGTAGAAGTTAGATAGATTATTAAATTTGTGTCAAACAATGAGGAATTGAATTCATCCCATGGTATAAGACTAATTTTCCTATCGAATATGGAAAATTTGGACAAAAATTTGTTCCATATTCGATAAGAATGAAACAATTCCAAAATCCAAACGAAAAAGACATAATAGTAATGTCGTTTTCGAGTGGACGTTCGGAGTACTACTTTTCTACTCCATTTTCACTCCAACTACTCCAAACGCCTTTGATTGGCTGTTCGGAGTACTGCTTTCGGACTCTTTTTCTGTTCCCAATTTGAAGAAGAAGTAGTTTTGGAATACACGCATACATATACAGTTTTTGTCGGACTACTTGGCAAAAGTGATAAATGCTTGAAGAAGCCATTTTGTAAAATGGCGTCATTCAGCAGTGTGTGTGTAAATCTGACAACACGATGTTTTCATACTCGATTGTAATCAAAAAGGAGTAAAAAAGTCAGAAAATCCAATCGAAAACGACATAAGGTACGCTTGGCAGTTCAGGTAGCCTGACTCGTGACGTCATTGCAAGTGAACGATCTCAATTGTTCGGAGGATGGAACAAACAGTAAACAATATGTAGATTTTTTCGTTGAGCCCTCAAATCACCCTGGGGTCTTCCCAAAGCGTTTTTTGATAATCTTGAACTTAACCTGGCCAGCCTGTTTTTTGAGACATATCGTTACACTGAAATCGCCCCCAAGTAGATCTCGGTTTCTTGCTGGGGGCGAGTTGAGGTAAATAATAAACTACCAAATTGAAAGTATTTTTTTTTATGTAAATAATTATTTTTTTTTTTTTTTTCAATAAAAATTCTAGGAATACACATTTACGTATTTACTTTAATGATAACAAAAAGAAAATAGAAACTGTTTTTTTTAATTCATTTCTAAAGCAAATTTAATTTCTTGCTTATCTCAATAACAAATTTGATGACTCTTTGGTGTTTTTTGAGAACCGAAAAACACAGATTTTTTTTTGACAATTCTTGGGGTTGTCAAGAAAACCTGGGTCAACCCTGGGTAAACTTCAACGAACAAACCTAATAAATAACGTTCATGTTTTAAAGCAATTTTTTGTTAAGATTCAAATTAAAACAATACATTATTAAGGTATGTTTTGAAATTATGTGTTGTTGAACTTTAAAGTAAAACAATAAATAATTTAGTTTTTAAAGTTATGTGTTGAAGAACACTAGCAATGACGTCACATGAAAATAAATACGGTGACCCTTTATCTAATATACAGCATACCTTGTATTTTTATACCATGAAGATAAAGCTAGTTCGATTTGTATTTTTCCTAGAAAGATTTAACAAGATTTATTTATAATCTTCAAGATTCACGAAATAAATTTGTATGGGAAATCTTCTAGAATGGGGGTTGAACCCAGACCTTTAAATTATCGGTCAAAAAAGTACTACATCTACTACTGGCAGTTGCCACCCTCATTTCAGCAGAAGCACTTTTCTTTTTTTTTCAGAAAAAGAACTGTCATTCTGACACAAACAGAAAGGGAATAACTAATGACGATGTTCACATTGGCTGTTTTTTGTTTACTTTTCGGTATTTTTGTACATCTCGCTCTCATGTCTTTAGTGAAATGAGATGTGAATACTGTAATGTCAACAAAAATCCAGCTTTTAGGGCAAATGTGAACATCGTTAACAATAATTATTGCATGCAACGCTTTAGCATTCTTAGAAAATTAAAAATAAGGTGAATATACATAGTCCGAAAAGTCCAAATTAAAAAAAATACAAACCAAGTCATGAATTTAATCAAACTATAAGTAACGAATTCGAAAATGCTGGTAGGTACAACATTTTGTTCAATGTTTCAAAGGAATAAAAACTAATTTTTATTTTGATATTCTTTCGAAATTTAACAATTTTAAATGATTTTTCCATCCAATCTTGTGAAGTTAAAAGTTGCTTTCTTTATTAAAAGCTTTTCTGAATCATAAAAAAATGCCAACCCAATTGAAGGCCAACTTCTCAATAATTCGAAATAATCTTTGATTTTAAATTTTATCTAACAAAATATACTCGTAGTTCTTAAAATATTGTAATATTTTTGGTTGCATTATTGAAATCTAACGTTTGATTTTGAATACTCACAGCTGATATTATTGTAGAACAACCGTTAAGTAAATATTTGTTCTGTAGAGAGATAAAGAATCAGTTGAAGAATATATCACCAATTTTGAGCCAAATGTCCATCAATTCAGGAGCAGTATTGCCCCATAAGCGATGAAAAATGTAGTGTTTTGAATCTTACAGAAAAAATTCAATTCTTACAGAAAAAATTCATTCTCGATTTAGGAAAAAACTAAAAATTGCAATTAGAATTAATTAGAATTTTCACATTTTTCAAGTCTGTTAGGACAATTTTTATTCTTATTGTAATAAAAAATAATCCTTCATTGCCTTTAATATCTCTATTTAAAGCTTTTTATAAACATTAAGTAGTTTACCTCGTGGCATAATTGTTAGTGCATTGGACTGTCATGCCAAAGGTCTTGGTACGATTCCCAGCCGCTACTACCTAAAAAACAGGAATATTTTTTCCACGGTACTGCCTCTTGCAAGGAATTGAAAATCCTCCAAGAGTATACTTGTTATGCTTCTCATCAGTTCGGACTCGGAAAAAAAATTGTAGATCCTCTCCATTCATGCCAACAACAAGCACACGGGAATGGTTGAGAATAGTAAATAACTAGGCCTTTGATGTTCTCCACGAGCTGTTGCACCACCAAATTTATTTATTTTATTTAAAACATAAAATTATTTTATGATTATATGAAAATGTAGTGTTTTAGAAATGTTTAATGAATGTACGTAGTGACTTTTTGAAAAAAAAGTAATTGTAGCAAAAACGCTACAGTTGTAGTAGGGGGGCAACACTGTTCAGGAGATGGCCATTTGATCGATATTATTTTTCCAACTTAATGTCATCAAATATGCTTTCCGTGAAAATTCAAATTTGTTTATATATCTAACAAAACAGCAGCTTTGTTTTCCACTGACCAAAAATTGTCCCGTGCGAACTTAAAAGAACACTCACGAGAGAGGCCTCTACTGCCTCCTCTCAGATTAGTCCGAGGAATTTCTGGCTGATATTTTTTACTGGTGGTCAAATACCAGACTTCATTAATTTAATTTCTTGGATAATGAATTTTAAAATATTTTGATCAAGATTTCTGATTGTTTTGCGGAAGCTCAAGTCTAGTATGTTTTTGACGTGGTCCGAATTTATACGGTTATCCTTCTTTCTTTATTTGATAGAATTCCATCCCCGATCTTCATAATTTGACATTTACTCTGATTAGGCGTGTCTCACCAAATAAAATCTCACTGAGTGCTCAATGTCAAGCCGACGGAGGCGGAATGATTTGGTGGGACAAGTTTCTCCGCTCAATTGTATAAAACATTTGTTATTATTCTCGTACTGAAGCTCTGGAAACAAAAAATATGTCAAATATTTGACAATTTTTCTCTTCGTCCTGGATTCCAAGCTAAATATGTACATATAACATAAATTGTCTAAGAATGCTTTTAGTACTCGTATATCATTATAATGTAGTTATGTTTGAGGGAATCATAAACCAAAAAAAAAACATTAAAGAAAGCAAAATTCGCCATATTTGAACAATTTTCTATGGTATCATCCAAGTCCATTTATCGTTTTCGTTATGCGAGTGACATGTCGTCGTCAACAAACACAGTAGTTCTCAAATTTCAGCTTTTTCCCGCCGCACAGCTGTTTGATATGAGTCATCATCAGAAAACCCCCCCAACTTAAATATATGTTCTCTATTGTAATGCAGCCTTAGTGGAGTCATAAATTCAATGTTTCAATATATCGTCGTACAAACACGGCTCTGCTTTTATATACAAGGGTATACGATTTATATGCAGATACCTACATATATTCGAATGGATAAAATGCCTTGAAGGATTTTAACTGCTCATGTTTATATACGACGACGAGTAGAGTAGACTGAAGAACTAAAAGAAATGTCGAATGCGGTAGGTACTTCTGTTGTCGACATCGAAAACCTTCACATATTGTATGTATATACAAACGTATCACTCGTATATGTAGATGATGGTACCTACTATACTTCCTCTTCATCCCCAGCCTTGATATTTTCCCATTAAGTGAAAACAAGAATAGGCATCCCCCCAAGTGAATATAAAATCGATATAAAACAAACCCTAAGGAGATTTCCTTATTTTCTATTCCTGGTTGAACAGAAAACGATAAGTAAGTTAAGCAAAGCAAGAACAAAAAAGGAGCAAAACTTTAGTCTGGTTTGTGTACCTTTTTTTTTTTTTTTTTGAACAAGAAAGGACGCAGGATGATGGCACTGAAAGTGATGTTTGTTTATTTCCAATTTTGCCGACATCAGGACATGCAACCGAACTCAATATTTTCTTTTACTTTGTCCATATGTTTATCTATTGATTTTCATTCCTACAAGAACATTTTCCACTTAAATTAGATGGAAAAGTTTTTCATTTAAAATTCATTTTCCCTCTTCTAACTATATTCAAAAAGGATTGTCCACAGACTAACATCAAAGACAAACATGTTCAAAAATTTTTATGAAATGTAGAAAAGTTTAGACAAAAGTTAGATTGATCACAGAGGACAACACAATTTCAGTTGCCCAAGAGTGTTGTTTGCATACTTTTGGGCGCTAAACTAAAATACAGCCGTTTCCATCATCGGGAGGATGCATCGGATCGGGTATTCGAAATATTTGCGTTAATAAATAAAAATCCACGTTTTTTTTTGACTATTTTCGAACAACCGGAGTTAGTTTTCTTCTTCGACAAAATTTGCAACGATACACAGTGGGAAAATTTGTATGGGAGTGCGGAAAAAATTCAATTAAAACTGAACCACTCAATCGATTTAGATGAAATTTTCAGGGATGACAGCTTAACTCATAACAAGTTATTATAAATCATTTCAACCCACTGACACTCCCCCTCCCCCTAGAACCAAAAAAATGAATAATTAAAAAATCAGCTTTTTTGATTTTTTTTAAAGAACTCTTATTGTGATTATATTAAGGCCATCCTTCCTATATAATGATATTTAAGAAGTGCATAAGGTATTCATATTTTTCTTTGGTAAGTTCTAACTTTGTGAACATGTCCTTGTTTTACAAATTTTTTCATCTGACTTTAATTCAATGGAAGAAGCGAAGTTGATAACCTCTTGGGGAAACAAAGCACGCACTTCTTCCCTTTTACGAGTATATCGCTGAGCGCGGTCAGAACACTCGCTAAATGATTTTCGCGATCGATTTATGGCTAGTTGAAGGTGTCACGTCATTCTCGTCCTCATCACAATCAAAACCAATGTTAAATGTTCCCTCGAGCCAAATTGAGTTCTTATCTTCAAATCGCGATTTTGTTCGTTAGGATTCCAACCACCTTTTTTATTAACAAAAATAAGGAAATAAAATATTTTAATTTTTGTTAAAACAAATTAAATTTTAGTTGTACTTCTTTAATTAGTTAAAAACCACAGCCCGAGGATAAAATAGTTTTCAAATCATCACTATTAAAAAATTTAAGAATCTAATAAATGTTATAATTCAAAAAAGTACAATAAAATTTAATTTAGTTCAAACAAAATTGAATATTTTTTTCAAATAATTAATTATCACAACACAACACAACACAATATAACACTTGGTTTATAATCATTATTCATTAATAAAACCTTTTTTTAAATTGAGAATAGAAGCGTTTGTACACTTCACTCACAATTAAATCAATATTTAGTTCACTTGTTAACGTATTTGTATTTTCCAATAACAATTTCAATTTTAATCCATCTTTGTTGCATTCCATAAGCTTTCTGCTTAGATCTATGTATGAAATGCTAAAAACTCCCATTATAATTAATAATTTTTATTTATTAAGAAGACGAAATATCCGTTTTCACACGTTTTTAATTTGAGCGGGTGACGAAAACGTTTACGCAAAAAAAAATAACTGCTAATTCATTTTTTCTGAGCCAAGGTTAGAGTATCAAGAGAACATTTTTTGTAGTAGATTTTTTAAAAAAAGTGTTGCAATTTGTAGACTTCTTTTTTCATTTTTTTACTACAGTTGTATTGTATTGTAGTCTGACAACGATAACTAGTACAATTTCTCAGTGCTAAGAAAAAAAGTATTGACGAATATATGATGCACATTAAATTAGCTATAGCTCCTAAACTATAGATTTTAGAAAAAAAGTTGTTTTATATATTTTGTAGCAAATACAATTTTCTACAACTTTGTTAAAGATTGTTTGTCTCTATCATAAAAATTGAACAAGCTACAAGCGAAAATCCTTAAAAAGCTTAAAAACAAAATGGCGGTCAAGTGCGTAGGATTTCAAGTGTGTCTGTTTGGAGTTTTTGGTTTTCATTAATGTTATTTAAATATTTTGAGTCTAAATTATGGCTCAAATTTTTTTTTAATCTAATTTATAGCATTTTATTTTTTAATAATAAGAATTTAAAATTATTTTTGCTATAAATTACAGTTTTCAAGCGTCGATTAAATTCGCAGTGGCACCTGGTGGCACTTAAATTTGGTATATATCGAAAGATAATTTCATAAGGAAAAAGATGGTAATAGTCTCTAACTGTAGGCAGATGTAGCTAAAATTATATACACAAAAATATGAAAAAAATGTCATATTTTTTTCTTATTTCTTTAAATAATTCTATAAAAACACCAGAATCTTAAAATGTAATTATTCCTTCGATTTACAATAACAAAAATATTGTATTTTTAGGAAAAAATATAAATGTATAAATCGGCTCAAGCGAACGAAAAATACACTACTTTTATTTAAGAGGATTTCTACCCTATTTTTCATACTTTCAACAACTACCAACTTCACAAAGCTATTAAAAGAGAACTATAAATTCGATTTCATTAATTCTTTTTGATCCCCACTGTGCGATACCTGAAAGTAGATAACTACTTACATCTTTTTCAAACTTCAGTTTGATATCGATCTCTGAAGCCTGAAGGGTGTTCAATAAATATTGGTGTACCCCAGGGCTCCGTATTGTTTCTCATGTAAACCTGTATATAGTTAGTAGAGGTCTGCAAACCAGTTCCAAGACATGCATTTTCTTTCAAGCACACTTCATGCACTGCACACTGCTTGAAACTCAAATGTATTCATTCGTTTAATATTTTATTGCTGAATATTTTATTCATAAATGAGTACTCATAAAAAGAGTGTATACTACACTATGTACACTGAGTACACTGGTTCAAGTTATAGGCAAACTTCTCAAACGACAAACTGATGAGAAATGGCTGTTGAGAGTATACATCGGTGGTTTCAATTTCTTTTTTTCTCAATTTTTTCTTCTCTCAAAGCTAGAAAAAAGTAGGCTTTCTAAACGTTTTATTTAATCGACTCCGTGTACTTAGTGTATTTCCTTCAGTAAACATTGCACTCTATTGAGTACGAGAGAAACAAAACAATGCATTTATTCTTAAATCAGGGGCCTAATCACGTAAAATGAAAATGATAGCACTATGTCGTTTCCACCATTGCTATCTCCATCAAATCCGTTTGAAATAATTAAGACAGCTATATCTTCCAAACGATATCGGACGATCGTTTTCGTTTTACATGATTAGGCCCTAGATGATCGAATAGAATATAGCTTCGTAGTCACTGTATACTGTGTTGAAAAAATTACAATGTACACTGAAGTATTGCACAAGTGAAGAGAGAGCAAATAAATACATTCATGCAGACCTCTAATAGTTATTCTAGTCAAGTATACGAGTATTTATTCTCTGACAAAGAATGTTCGAAGTATTTTTTGTATACCGACTTTTTAAAACCAAAGATATCAATAGGATATCAAAGGGCGACGAATACCTATTTCATTTTAAACCATCTTTAATTTAATCATAAAAAAAAATCATAAGTAATCTTCATTCTAGATTTCACTTTCTCACAGACTAATTAATCAATTTGATTGAACCCGGTTTCAATTTACTCAAAATGGTTTCTTCGAATTTTTTTTTTTTCATTATCTTGATTGCAAATATCCGCACACAGCATAATAATTAGTCTTAATTTTAAAATAAGCATATAAATCCCACGGAATTTGATTCAGGTCACTTTACAGTTCATTGTTCTTATATGTAAATTTTGTAAGTAAAAGTTAAACAGTATTCAACCACTCCCTTTCAACGAAGACAATTAGAAACAATCTATCTAGAACGAGCATCATCATCTCTCTGTGGAATGAATCACAAATTAAAAAAAAAATAATGTCGTTACCATTAGAACTTGTTTTTTTTTTTCATTTTTTTGTTGTAATCAATCCAGGGATCGTTGAGTTGATGATGATGAATCGTTACTGCTAAATCAATTATAAGCAATAACATAATTAGGGCTAGACACAAAAAGGGTAAACACATATTCAAATATCTGCTGTGTTTTGTAATGTGACCTCATTCTGCTATCGAATAATCCCATTTTGTAGTGGAATGAATCGCAAAAAGTGAACTCAATGAATCCATTCTGAAAAAGGTTCTTTGATTTGATCTTTTAGAGCCGAAAATTGACAAATTCCTTTTTCTTCATTTCTCTTGTAAAACCTCTAAAATGTTTCATACTTCTCTTCGTTCTTTTCTTTTCTAATTTTCGAGCTATCAAATAGTCCGAATTCTTGTCATCTATCTTGTAATAAATTGAATTGGGTATTAACAACTCCTTATTTTCAGATACCGATGGATGAAAAACGGCAAACCGTTTAACTGGCAATCTTATGACAATCGTATGCTGCAACAGCCAGGTCGTGGTACAATTGTTATCACCGCGCCCAAAGATGAAGATATGGGTCAATATCAGTGTTTTGCTGAGAACGAATTCGGAAATGCCACTTCGAATTCGGTATTTGTCCGAAAAGCCGATTTGAATGCTTTCAAAGATGAGCCCGTTAAGACAACAGTAGCCAACGAAGGTGATCCCTTCTCATTGCAGTGTCAACCGCCGGATGGTTGGCCTAAACCTATAGTTAATTGGTTAATTCAACAGTCCGATGGTTCTATCAAAAGTATTAATAACTCCCGCATGACATTGGATCCTGAGGGTACTCTGTGGTTCTCAAACGTGACACGTGATGATGCCTCAGATGATTTCTTCTATGCTTGTTCTGCGACTTCAGTATTCCGTAGTGAATACAAAGTTGGCAATCGAGTTTTGTTGGACGTAAAGCAAACTGGAATCAGTTCATCGCAGAATAAACACGAACCTGTCAGGCAGTATGTTTCTCGTAAGGATGAAGTTGCAACGCGTGGGAAAAAGCTCGAAATGTATTGTATATTTGGCGGGACGCCCCTCCCGCAAACGGTGTGGAAGAAAAACGGTGCGCCTATACATTGGAGTGATCGAATATCTCAAGGTCATTACGGCAAATCACTGGTAATAAGACATGTGGCGTTTGAGGATGCTGGCTCATACACTTGCGATGTATCAAATGGAGTAGGAAATGCTCAATCATATTCGATAAATTTAAAGGTGTTGGCTACTCCATACTTTACAGTGGAACCAGAAATCCAAAATGCGGCTGAAGATGAAACCGTTGAATTTAGGTGCGAAGCAGCTGGTAATCCAGAACCTAATATTTATTGGATTCACAATGGTAGACCGATTTCCGAAGCTAAACCAAATCCTCGCAGAATTGTGCAAAATAACAGAATTATAATACGTGATCTTGTGAAGGGTGATACTGGAAACTACGGTTGTAACGCCACCAACTCATGGGGATATGTGTACAAAGATGTCTACGTGAACGTTCTTGCCTTGCCGCCAGAGATCAATGAGGCACCACGAAAGGAAGCCACTGTTGATGGAAAGAATGTTACCATGAGATGTCGGGTGTTCGGTGCCCCCAAGCCCAAGGTTAAATGGATGCGCAATGGACTAGAACTAACTGGCGGACGGTATTCAATTCAATCTTCTGGTGATCTTCATATATCTCAGATTAGTTTTGGTGACGCCGGTCCATATACCTGTCATGCGGCGAACAAGTTTGGAAGCAAATCAGCTAATGGAAGTTTAATTGTTAAAGAACACACCCGAATCACTCAGGAACCACAGAATTACGAAGTTGCCGCAGGACAATCAGCTACGTTCCGGTGTAATGAAGCTCATGACGACACTCTTACTCTAGAAATCGAATGGTGGAAAGATGGCCAGCCTATTGATTTCGAAAACCAAGTGCGATTTGTAAAAACTGTTGACAACTCTCTTACCATTTCTAAGACCATGGAACTTGATTCTGGAGAATATACGTGTGTGGCACGTACCGAACTTGATGAAGCCAGTGCTAGGGCAAACTTAATCGTTCAAGATGTACCTAATCCGCCTAGTCTTGTTGGAATTGTGTGTAAGGCAAGAGAAGCTGAAATAAATTGGAAACCACAAGGAGACAACCGTTCACCAATTCTGCACTATACCATCCAATACAATACGTCCTTCACTCCTCAAACATGGGATGCGGCCTTCGAAAAGGTTCCTTCGACTGACTTCAGTTACTCAATTCCAATGACCCCATGGGCCAATTATACGTTCCGAGTTATCGCTTTCAATAAAATTGGACCATCTACACCCTCGGAACACAGTGATTCCTGTACCACACAGCCAGATGTGCCGTACAAAAATCCCGATAATGTTGAAGGGCAGGGAACTGAACCGAACAACTTAGTGATAACTTGGACTCCAATGGCTGAGATCGAGCACAATGCACCAAACTTCCAATACCGTGTCTCTTGGAAGAGGGACATTCCTGCTGCAAGCTGGGAAAACAAAGACATCTTCGACTGGCGCCAGAAAAGCTTAGTGATTAACGATCAGCCGACTTTCGTGAAATATCTTATTAAGGTAGTTGCAATCAATCAAAAAGGTGAATCTAATGTGGCTGCAGTAGAAGTGACAGGGTATTCAGGAGAAGACCGACCTTTGGAAGCGCCGACGAATTTCTCAATGATTCAGGTCACTAGTAGTACATCGGCTATTCTTGGCTGGAATCCAGTCAATCCCGAATCAATACGTGGTCATTTCAAGGGCTACAAAATCCAAACCTGGACTGATGATGAAGGCGAGGAATCTCTGCAGGAAATCCATGTAAAAGGTGACTCCAATCAAGCGCTAGTTACGCAGTTTAAACCAGATTCCAAGAATTTCGCACGAGTTCTGGCATACAATTCACGCTTCAATGGTCCACCGAGTGCAGTAATTGATTTCAATACACCCGAAGGTGTTCCATCGCCAATAGAAAGTCTTGAAGCTTATCCTCTTGGTTCGTCAGCTTTCTTGTTGACATGGAAAAAACCATTGAATCCCAATGGCAAGCTTACTGGCTACAAAATCTTCTATGAAGATATTAAGGGCAGCTATATGGGTGATCGACTTGAAAGAGATCCACATATTACCGATCCACGAATTACGAGAGCGAAATTGGCAGGTCTGAAACCAAATACTAAATATAGGATTTCAATTGCTGCCACAACCAAGATGGGAGAGGGAAAAGAGTAAGAGCGTCATTGTTTAAATTTTATTAGGGAACAGCTAAAGGTATTATTTTTTTATTTTTAGAAATTTCGTTGAGAAGAAAACACTCGCGGGAGGTGTTCTGGAACCATCTGTTCCAAATTTCAATTGGGAACAGCTGCCATCTGAGAATGGATATGCAAAATTCAAGATTAACTGGGAGCCATCGGTAGATGGTGGTCACCCAGGAACACACTTCTTCACTAAATACAGGTATGTAATTTGAAATATTTCTAAGAATCTAAATGTCTTCTTAATAATGTACTTATATGTATATTCTCTTCTTTTAGGATTAAGGGAGAAAATGAGTGGCTCCAAACTAAGGAAGAACTAAAGAACGACTATCAAAATGTTAGTGGTTTAAACCCAGAAACAGTTTACGAATTCCGAGTTGTTTCAGTCGATGGACATTTCATGAAAGAAAGTGAATCAAAGCAAATCGACACAAATGGCATCGATGGACCAATTGTGGTGCCTAATGAGAATGTTGCCAATGCTGGGTGGTTCATTGGAATGATGTTGGCATTGGCCATTATCATTCTACTGTTCATAATCATTTGCATCATTCGAAGAAATCGTGGTGGAAAGTACGATGTTCATGACCGAGAATTGGCCAATGGACGTCGTGATTATCCCGATGAAGGCGGTTTCCATGAATATTCGCAACCGTAAGTATTGTTTATCCATGAATATGTGCTATGAATAATTAATGTAATATAATTGGTTTCCTCCAATCAGCTTGGATAATAAGAGTGCGGGTCGACAATCAGTGAGTTCAGCGAATAAGCCGGGAGGTGTCGAAAGTGACACGGATTCAATGGCTGAGTATGGTGATGGAGATACAGGTGAGTGTTGATTGATTGAGAACAAGCAGATAAATTCACTTGAAAAGTCACTACACATTTTTTGTATATTATACTATTGTGTTTTGTCAACAACAACAACAACAAAAAAACTATATATATATTTTTATGTTTGGTTATGTGTTATGGAAATGAGGTCGCAAAATTCAAAGTGCAGCCAAATATTAATGCAGTGACACAGGTAAATGTTATTAAATCTCTTATTCGATTTGCTGCAATACAAATTTAAATAAAATATTAATAAAAGCTATCTTGTGGTTCATTTGAAAAAAAAAATGGTTCCCGTTGTGGCTTTTCACTCTTGTTTCTAATATTGTTCCTAATACATATAATAAAGCTAACATATAATACAGAAATAATAAAAAAGTTTTTTACAACTTTTGTATTATAACATTAGGATGAGTTCATGCATTTTATTTACCTACAACTACCCCATTCAAAATACTTATACATTCAAGAACTTCAGTCAAAAATTACAAAACAAATTAATTAACGGAACCTACTTCTATTTAAATATATTTATATATATATATACATATAAAATATAAATAACCAATATGCGCTTATAAAGTATTATATATTATTTTAACTTTGTTTTGTGTGGTGTTTGGAATTTATATAATATAAAGTTTTCATGCGTTCATTCAAAGTTGAACTACCTCATTCCTCGCTCAATGGTCCATTTGCTTTACCCTTGGGTCTGGCTTATAATTCTTAATAACAATATTTAATAACAAGTTAGTAGATAAGTATATTACTTCGGTCAAAGCAGCTAACTACTTTCTCTATGGTTCTTCTCATTTTCAGCTGAGTTAGTTCCAAAACATTAAAACAAAATATCAAGATACCTACGATCAGATTGGTTCTTAGAGTAGATACGTCCTTCTTAAGTTGATTTCACTCTTCTATTAGATCAAACTGGGCCTCATTTTATCGCCTGAATCCAGCTGCAATAACTAGTTAGATGAAATAAAAGATCTTAATTTAGTTAATTTGTCAAATGAATATACACAGAGCTGCCAAATGCAGCAGAATATCCTGTTCAGTCAATGAGCCAGGTGAAGTGTTGCACTAATGCGCAGATTCATCATTGACCTTTGTCAAGTTCATCACGTTTTTTGACAAAACGATCCATTATACTTAAACCTTAGGCATTATGTAAGAATTGGCCACTGTAGCCTCTTAACATTTTTATTGTAGAAATAGAAGGTCAATCAATGAAATCTTATATGACTACATCTCTGATTGAGTACAAGTCATCTGTTCGTCGAAACCAATTATTTCCTCAAATCTAATTTTCAAATTTTTATTTTCATTCCCTATAGTCGCTGTAGAGGTTTATTTTGCATACTGGGTGATTCGCGTAAAATGTGCCAAAAATTCAGGGTGTGTAGGTTGAAACTAAATAAGAAAAAAATTAAATGGGAGGGGGTTGTATTTGCATCCAGTTGGGCAGAAGGGGCAATTTTTTTATAAAAAAAAAAAAAAAAAAAAAAAAAAAAAAAAAAAAAAAAAAAAAAAAAAAAAAAACGACGGCAACACTTGCATTAATAAATTAATAAATAGAATAAAGCAAAATATTTAGAACTATATTGAAATTTTTACATTATTCTGTTCAATTCAATAAAAAAAAAATAATGGATAAAACGTGTATTGTGTATGACGAACTCATTTCCATTAACACTGCCGAAACATTATGTATTTCAGCTTAACCATATTTCCAAATCTTATTTTTTTATATTCAAGAAATTTTAATTTAAATTATTTCTTATTATTATTTGTGTTTAATTTATTTACTTATTATTTTTTTTTTTATTTAATCATAAATTTTTCTATTAGGCATGAACGAAGATGGTTCATTTATTGGCCAATATGGACGAAAAGGACTATGATGATCCTGTTAATCCTGTACTTCATATAAATAATTTGCCTTTATTTTAAGAACAAAATATCGAAATTAAATTTAAAAAAAAAAAAAAAAACAACAGTAGTGTAAGACGAAAACAAAAATCAAAATTTGTATTTTACATACAAGTGCTTCGAAATTGTTACCTTCTACATTTTACTACATTCCGACATTGGATGTCTCGTTTAATATCAACACAAGTTTTTCTGTTTTATTTTTACAATTAGAGGTAGAGTTAATAATTTTGTTTTTAATCTTTTTTGTCTTTTATATGTTGTAATAATAATACGAAATAATATTAACTTGGTGGTGGTTTTTATAAATATTTATTTTACTTCAGTAGGTGGAGAAATTATTGCACACAGTACACATTTCATGAAATTTTCAAGTTTAAATTAGAACCAAATAAGTAAATAGCTTCAGTACTGTAGATACTTTTTTATTCCTGTACCAAACCGTTAACTTTATATGGTGATTTCAACACTCTACACAAGAGTGTGTGTGGTTGGATGTTGCCGTGCGTCGGTCAACCGTTGAACGAATGATCAAAATTTATAAGATACAGACATGTAAAATTTTACAAAAATGCAAAAAAAATTTCTGTCAATATTTTAGTCCTATTAACCCATTGCGCTCCAGTTCTTAATGGTCATAATTGATTGCTGTTGCGGCCAGTATAGATGCTTTCTACATTACCTTTTAACGATCCTTGGATTGGTACCTTCCTTAGGAAGACGTTAATGTCTTCCTTTGTTTTAACATTTTGCCCAAATATTTCGAATTTCCATGGACTATTAGATTGCAGACGAAATTATGTCTTCACGACGGAACCACGTAGTGCTAGTATTTCAGCAAGAAAATTCCGTACTCGCAGGACCAATTTCGAGTACGAGGTCTCCTGTTTGTAAATTTGAAAAAAATGTATTCAGAGGCAGATTATTTGAAGACAATGAAAATAAAAAAAAATGTGCGTTTTTTTTTATAACTCAGATATCGAAAAATTCTTTTCCAGTGCTATCTAGAAGCTTTTTCAATTTATTTAAAATACATATATGCAAGTTAATGAATGACCTTCTTATATCTGCTATTTTCTCTAAAAGTATTTGGAAAAAAAGTTCAAAGTTTTACCATGCCCTCATTTTTTTGGTAATATGTCTTGCACATACTAAACAAGCCAAATTTCATGTATGGTTGGACTAAGCAGTGAAAATATTTAAATTTTCTGTCCAAATAAATAAAATTAATCAATCAACAAACAATGCTTACATTTTGATAATCATAAAACATTAGAACTGGTAAGAAAGTATTAAAATAGCAGACACTGATTGTTACACCAATTTCAGGTTTTACTGATTTCGCTTGGAATTAGAAAAAACCTAATTCACACTTTTAAATATTGTTGATTTATTTCAACAATAGATTGCGAAATTAATAAATCTCTGTTCGAAAGCAAAAATATGGATGTAGCCCTTGCTGTTTAATTTTATATTCAACATTGTCATCCGTATAATCGTTTGCTACATAGTATACCACAATGAGTGAAGAAAAGTTAATTTTACATTTACTTTTTCGAAAGAAAACTTACTCTTAAGTTTGTCCCTATCCCCAGAATCGATAAATGAATATACCTATTAAAATCTTAATCTCTTGGATTGAATTTAAATCGTAATATTTCCTAAGTGGTAAAGGTCTTAATTTATTTTCTGGGGTGCTAATGCTCCAACATTGACTTTGCCTGTTTTCTATATTCTCTTTTAAACTAACAAAAGATTGAACAAAATAACATTACCATTGCGTTAACATCAATCTGAATTTTCTTTTAGTTTTTTTTTCTATTCATTAACTTTAACAAAATGAAGAAACTAACTGTTTGTTCTCTTAAAAAAAAAATCACAAACATTTTTTTCTTTTTCTTATAGGACAATTTACCGAAGACGGCTCGTTTATAGGTCAGTACGTTCCAGGAAAACTTCAACCACCAGTGAGTCCTCAACCTACCCCTCATCAGCAAGCGCCATCCACACAAGGTTCCAATGCTGTAGCTACTTATGTTTAAGTGTTCAACTTCCCTTCTCACACAAACACTCTCTCTTACCCACAGTAATAGAACAGAAATATTTAAGAAAACACAAATATAAATAAAAAGAATAATATTTAGCATAACTATTAATAACAGAAGAAGCCTTTTTCGTGTAAGTTCTATATAATTTTATTTTAATCTTTCTAATATGCAAGAATCTCATTTTCTTTTTCTTTTATAAATATTTTTTTTTTACAAAGTCGAATATATTTATTATTTAAAGCAAATTTTATCGACTTAAGTTAAAATTCATTTAAAAATAGCCTTCGATTGTTTTGCCTATAAATAATGGCTTACAGCTATAAAACTAACTAATTTAACACTGTTTAATATTATATAGAAAAATGTATGAAATACATTAAAAAAAAAACAAATATTTACCCAAAAAGTAAATGAAGGGTTCATATTTCTAAATTTATCTTCTTTTCAAACTGTGTTTTTCTTTTTGGCTGATTTATAAACTTCAACTTAAAGCACACACAAGTAAATTACAGAATATAATTTTCATTACAATAAAAATCAATGAAAATTTCAATTATGTGTTCAAAGAGCATAAAACCAATGTTGTATTTTTTTCTTCTCCTATACTCATTTAACTATAAATAATTCGTTTAGACTATAATTAAAGAAAAAAACAAATTTATTAAAAACAGCAACAAACAAGCATAAACAAAAACAAAAATGAGTTGTTATACTACTTAAGATTTAAGTTAATTTAGCTATTTTTTTAACTTGAATTATTTAGCTGTGTAAATTTTTACAGATCAAATTTTAAACATGAGTTTTAAAATAATACATAATTAATAATAAACACAAAAATAAACGTCCATAAAAAAGTATTTTGTTAAAAGTAAATCCAATTTTTGTAGTTTACATTATTATTACTATTAATATAACGAAAACAAAAGAAAATTAATGAAATATAAATCATAATGCAATTTTGTGAATAGCGCCTGTTTATTATTTACTTGATTTTATTTTTTCATTAGGATTTAATTATATCGAGCAGCTTTTTACTTGTACGTGTAATATTTCAAATATTATTTTTTAAATGAAATGTTATATAAGTTGAATTTAAAAGAAAATAAATCAAATCACATACTTTTAATTTTATAATTTGTTTTATTTTTGTATTCCATTTATTTTCCAGTTTATTTTTTTTTTTTCTGTCGGGCAGTCCATTTAAGGATATGAGAGTGTATAAATGAGTCCCCGCAACTAAACAACCTTGTTAAATAAGAGCAAGAGGAATTAATTTTCGTATAAAAATATTTGTCAATTGGATTATAAGTTTAATTTAAAGTGATCATTTGATTAAAAGACGCTTCCACCTTAATAGTATGAACAATTAAACGGGATCAAATTTCACGCAACTATCCAATTGACATGGTATAACCAACGTAAAAATAAAAGAGATGATAAATACTTTTTACTTTATACTTTTCACTTGTTAAACGACCAAAAAATTCAAAGCCCAGTGATTTCTTAGAATCTGTTGATGTAGAAATATTTGGTGTTTTCTTTCTGCAGTTGAAAACCTATAAAAGACGATTAGTAGTTCTCAATTGCAAACAGAATCCACCAGAACCACCTGGGATGCAGGATCAGTCTATAAAAGATCGACAAATTGATTTGTGTGCATTTGAGGGAGTTAAGTACACTACATCCACTGTCCACTCTGTTTATTGTTTTTAATTTTAACACCTCATAGTAATGGAGTCCAAGCAGTGGTCAGTATTAGGTATATAGCGTTATATTGTTCGAAATAGATAGATCTAAGTTCCTTCCCAGTAACCAGCACATTTATCTATGCGTATATTTGAAGTTCTTTTCTTTTTAACATGCTCTTTACATTTTTGTAGCTTTGCATCCATAGTAATATCAAGTTATATGGCATATTGACCTGATTGTGAAAATTTATTTAAAAATTGCAAACATTTTCATTTGTTATGTTTAATGAATTGATTTTATTTAACTGAAATGGATACACGCCATTTTTGTTTCCAATCTTCTACTAATTAATTGGATTTTCAGTTTTTCTGCTGCCTTCACGATCCATTTAATAATGGTGGCACTATAATTTACAAATGTTGGAGCCTTCCTTCGAAACCCCAGTAATTGGTATATTTAATGATGGCATGCTTTTGCTGTTCCGATGATTTAATGGTCCATATTGTTTACATCAATCAACAAACTTATTACTTTGAATTTTGTCATGTAGGTACTCCGAAGTACCTAAACAGAACAAATACTATTCATTTACTCATTAAGTTAAAACGTTCTTCTATAAAATTACTGATAGGACAACTCCTTTAGGGTAGACTACAAAACATTTAATCAGTCGTTGATTTAAATAATAAAATAATTAAAGAAAGGAGAAGAACTTTTTAACTTAATGAGTAAATGAATAGTTGTTTGTATTTTTTTACTCTAGTTTTCGCTATAATACTGCTGGTTTTGAAATAGTTTACAAACAGGACATTTTTGCAAATTGACAAGACGAAAAATGGGAGGGATATTTGATTCCATAGTTTTTAAATGTTATTCAAGCAAGCCTTGGTGGACTTCCCTTTGGAGATTGATGGAAACCTTAAAATAAGAAAATCATCGATTCCCAGCGTTCTTGAATTGTGTGCCACGTTATGATTCTGTGCTAAAGGATCACATAAATTAAATTTTTGAATTGATTTTTTGCTTTGAAAGGGCCCGGTCAATTGTGTCCTTGGTCTTGAAGGAAGTGTTTAATGCGATCGAAGAACATATAAGAGTTCTTTGATCGCATTAAAATGAATTATATTTTCTTCTGACGAATATGACGTACGACGAACGAAAATATTTTTTTTAGAAAATCTTGAAAATCCGTTAATTATTGATTGTATTAATGGCTCACAACCTGACATCATTTTGACCCATTTATTCAAAGTTAAAATGGATGGTCGAAGAATTTTCAAGAGCAAACCTACTGCCATTACTATATCTACTTTTTACCATGCAGCTCACAAAAATTATTGTTTTTTTCACTGTAACTTGTTACGCACTAACATTTGACAACTGCAATTATAAAGGTCTCTCCCTTTCACTTAAATGTTTTATGGATGACTTATTTTTTGTAGATTTGAAAACACTCCGATTATCTATAACACTAGCTTCCACCTCTTAAAAGTTCTACCTATATACCTTTATTTACGATTGAAGAATTTCGACTTTTCAACGTGAATATTTGCCCGTGATTTTGTGTATCTAAGGCGAAGGCAACTTTCGAGGTAAATAAATTATTATAACGTCAGGTGCGCGCAATTAAAAATTGAAATTACATAAAATTGTCCATTAGGGCAGGATTAAAATACCCAAAACTTTTTTAAATACAGTTTATTTTTAATGGATGTTCTTTCTTTTGTTTTACTGTTTAAAGCTACATATGTAAACTTAACATAACTTCCATTTTTTTTATAAATTCTTTCCAATACAACAATTAGGCAGACATAAATATATTTCTTTTTGATTAAGTCTTCATGTTGCGTGTATACATATATTTCAAATTTATTTTAAAAATAAAAATCAGGAAAATTAAAAAAAAAATATTTCTCTAAAGTTTTCCTGATTTTTAGTTTTAAAATTAATTTCAAATATAAAATATATTGTTTTCAGTAAAATAATAAACAAACTACGCAGCGAATTGTATGTGATTTATTCTTCAAAAATAATCCAACGCGTTGATTTCAACAAATTATTTTGGTCAAATATAATACTATAAAATTGATAAATGAAAGTGCTATTTTTTATAAACTAAAAACAAATCAAGCAAAATAATCCATTGAAAAATTGTAGTTTTAGGCACAACATTTAAAGTTTAAGCTTTGTGTACTTATGTATTTAATTAATATTCGCTAGGTAATCCACCCCTATGGAAATGACAAAGAGTGCATATGCGTATAGCAAATATATGTACATATTTTGTTAAAAATCAAAAGTCCAAATATTTGCTTATTAAAATACCTAATAATTAATTAGAATTAAATAAAAAGCTTTGTGTTCATAAAAAACAAAAATTATTTGCTTGCACTTACATACATAAAAACCATTCTATTTTCACACGCAATTACAGGGTCATTTAGTAAAATTTATTTAAAAATAAATGCAAAATCAATTAAAATATATTTATAAATTTTATTATAAGTATAGAAAGCTCTTCACTAAATATGTATTAAAAAAAAAGTCACATGTAAAAAATTTAAATGTAAGTATATTGATAATGAAAAGTGCTTGAATTATTATTGTACCAATGGATAGTAAAAGAAATTCATAAAGGATCTGATTATTTTGCTGAAGGGATGTTATAAATAATTTTGATGATGTTTGAAAAAAAAAATATATACATACTTACATATATGTGAATATACGCTTAAAGTGAATTTGTCTAGATACTCATTTAACTATTGTACTATTTGTATGAACTATGATTGTCGTTATGAAAAATAATATGTTTGCCTTTCTTAATTATAAATTAATTAATTTTTAATGTGAGCTTAAAAATTTAATCGTGGTGTTGTTGGTATTATAGTTTCAAAATATATGTTTTATTTGGCTTTCAGGTATGTTTTTATCTGCGATTGATGCAGATTAAAGAATGTTGAGAACTATTATATAAGAAAGTCTATCCGAGATCAAGATGTAAAGCGGTTTTAAAATTTGCCACGCTAAAAGTGGAACGAATTTATTGGCATGACTATAATATACTATTTATTGAGACGAAACGAAACTTAACCCAGGTTTTTAAAACCTGTCAATGAATTATTTTAAAGCATGGCCGGATTTTATAATTTTACTGGCTCTGCCATCCGTTTTCACAACACTAGGTAATTCGGATGACATTGAACTTTCTACAGCTCGTTTTTTTTTTCTTTGAAAGATCTACGGTATAAAGTTTGGTAAGTCAGTTTGTAAAGTTTTGATTTTTCATTCGCCTTCTAATATACCTACTTTATCAAAATCAGATAACAAATTGCTCATAAAAAAAATCTAAAATTAAATAAAAATTTTCATTTTGCCAAAACTGATAGGAATGTTAAAATTTATATAAAATTCAATGTTTCAACAGAGAAAAAAACATTCACTGCCGTATTCCGCTCTATTGGAACTAAGCAAAATATTTTAAAATTTTGAGAAGAAAACTATCTATTCAAAAATTGTAGTTTGAACTCAAGGATGAAGAGTTTTTAGTTCGCCAGCATAAAAAAAAGTTCTTCTATTACAACTTCTTATATTGTGAGCCAAAGAAATTTGTGTTAATAAAATATTTTTATTTACATATAGGATTCAAAATATTTAAATTTTGTTTTGACTTTTTCATATGTATATTATAAGATTTATGATTTTTGATAAACTAAAATATAAATATTGCATTTTCAAAACTAATTAAATACAAACAAAAAATAAGGTAATGATATATGTCTATTAAAATACATAAATACCAAAAATAACAGAAATGAACACCTTCAGCTTAAATATTATAAATTATACACAATGTTTATACAAGTATATATACTGTACATGTACAATATCTTTTCATTTTACATTGTAGAATAAGAAATTCCAAAAACAATAATATAAATTATGTTTCTTAATAACAGAGGATCCAAAATAGAACAAAATTAAGGTGATAAGAGTCCCAATATGTAAATCATTTTTGATGTTAAGAATAAGGTCGTGAAAACATAATAATTGTGAATGATCAAAAAGATGTAATGATGAATGGAATAAATAAAACTGGACACTTTTAAGAAAATACATCATTTATTTGGGTCTTATAGTTTATTAATTTAGGGTACATTAATGACTCAATGGGTGGTTTAGGCCAAGACAAACATTTGTTGCCTTGAATATTATACAATTTGGTGCACAGAATAGGTTTAAAACTGTTTTGAAAATTTCAATTTTTTTTCGCGTTTGAAAAATGAAATAGCTAATGATATCGATACCTTCCCGTAAGAATGTATTAAGCGACATTTTAAAAAATTTTAAAAGCCCCGTTTTTTATTATTTATTTGTGTATTTTGTAGTAATAAACAGATTTTTAAAGGGATTTTGAGTTGAAAATTAATTTCCAATTTTTTTTATTTTGTTATTAGATGCACACATAAAAAAAAATCTTCCAGAGGTTTATTTCGATGCCTCTAAGATTTTTGAAATGTGTTTTTGTTTTGAATGTCGCTTAATACATACTTACGGAAAAGTATCGATATTACCTTTAATAAGTGTACTGTGGTTGTACGTTGTACCCCACCAGACACAGAAATTGAAAACCCTTCGCCCCTCTACGAGTATTAAAAAAAGCTGCATGCTCGATGCTCCTCACAATAATATTTTTTTTATGTGCTCAGCCACAGTAAATAAAATAATGTTTGTTAAATCTTTTTTTCAAATAACAACACAATTTGTTTCATTAAGATTTAAAAATCGACCTCTCTATTGAAAGACCCTCTATCTCTTGGACTAAGCTGCGGTTGAAAAAACGCAAGGAAATTGATTACATCAGAATCCAATATTGAAGTAATTCAAGTAATATTCGCCTTTCGCGTAGATAAAAATGAATTACCTACTTCAAAATATTAAAACATAGGAGTTTCCTCTAGTGACTAATCCTTTCCCTTACTCATATAAATTAGATTCAACTTAATACTTTCTTTTCTACATTTAAGATATATGTACCGATGTATGTAGATTGAAACTACATTTAAGATCTATGTACCGATGTAGTATGTAGATTCAAACTCATCCTAGTTTTTATTTTAATTGTTTCATCCGTGAAAAATGAAGCCCATCATCAAATTTTTTATATCTCAAAATATTTCTTTTCGAACAAAAAAAAAAATTCACTTCCAAATTAAAAGTTTATTTTTATTATATGCATCTGGAAATGCTTTCATATTTTTTTATGTTGCCCCGTAAATCCACTGAACATTTCAATTGGAAAGGGAAAAATTATCGTAGAATTTCTCTCAGCTGATATTGTGGTCAAAGTTTGCAAGTAACGTAGCTTTTGAAAATTAAAAGAAATGGGTTTCGTGATGAGTAACATCAAAGGTATCAAATGTATTATTCTAATACTTGCAAAGCTGAAGGACTTTCTGAAATTATTTCTGCTGCATCTTTTAAAGCTTCTGCTGCATTTTTCTCTCCTTCAGCGGCAACAAATTTTGCTCTAGCTTCTCGATTTGCTTCTGCTTCAGCTGCCATGGCTCGTTGTAGCGCTATCGGCAAACGAACATCCTTTCTGCAAAATTACAAAATGATTTAAGATATCATAATCTTAAGCTAATTTGGGAATGTATTATGAACTGTCATTTACATCTCCACCCTTTCAACTTTAACTCCCCATGGATCAGTAGCTTCATCTAGAATGTTTTGCATCATATGTGATACATCATCCTTTTCTGCTAGTAGCTCGTTTAACATTTTTGTACCAGCCACATTACGGAGAGTAGTTTGACCCAATAACATTGTTGATTCGCGATAATTGGCAACTTGAATTACGGCACTCAATGGATCTTGAAGGCGGAAATAGACTACAGCATCGACTTTTATTGTAACAGCATCTTTTGTGAGAATTTCTTGTGGCTCAACATCGAAAGTAGCCGTACGTAAATCAACAATTGAAATATCATCAATGCAAGGCAATACAAAAACTACACCAGGTCCTCGAGCTCCACCCTTTCTTAAAACGAAAAAAAGACCATTTTCAAAAACAAAAATAAAACATTGGAAATTCATACCTCAACCTTCCAAGGCGAAATATAACAGCCCTTTCATATTCAGCTACAATTCGAATGCAAAATAAAATTGCTAACGGAAATGTTAAGATTGCAAAGAGAATAGAAAGAGCCGTTGCAGTTATTTCAAAACATTCTGCACTTTCTTCTTCGGCTAAATGTTGATAAATGGCGATGAAGTTAAACATCAATAATATCAAACAAATATCCTTATATGTTGAAATGTGCTTTTTAGGACCTGGATAACTTGAAGGCTGAGACATTTCTTTGAAACGAAATATAGAGCAGAGGTTATTGAATGTTATTTTTAAATTTTCAAACTACTCAGTAAAAGTGAAGCAGATAGGGAGAAGGGAGCTGAGTTTAGAGAGGCTATCGTACACTGGGCCAATCCAACTGGGCAATACTGAGGATGAGAAAAAACTGTGGAGAGGTCTTTATAGGAGAAGGAAGAAATCATCATCCAATAATGAAATCTCATAATATCGTGGTAGCGGTCTCTTCAATGATCGCATGAGTAAAATTTAAAAAATTACAACAACAACAAATAACTTGTCATACATGTTCATTAGGGTGGTCCTTATATTGGGTTTTTTGAAATTTGAGATGGATAGGCATCAAATGGTTCTGCATAGAAAAAAAAATTTCCTAATTTTGTTCAGATTTTTATTACACCCCCCTGGAACCATGTTCTGTAACTATCGCATTCGAGAAACATTGACAAATGAAACAAAACTCGACACGATTTGTTTCAATTTCCATCGTTTCTCGAAGAATTTTATCAATGCAATAGTTACAGAACATAGGTCTGTGGTTACGTTCTGTAACTCTCGCATCGACAAAACCAATCGAGAAACGGTGAAAATTGAAACAAATTTGCATGAGTTTTGTTCCATTTTTCAACGTTTCTCGACAAATTTTATCGATGCGAGAGTTACAGAACGTAGGCACTGGTCTCCCTATTTTCACTTTAAGGTACTAACTATGATGTTAGGGTTATTCTTTTAAAACGCGACAAAAACAATCTGAGATTTAGACGAGAAAAAAATAGTATTGGAGGGGGGTATATTTTCCCCCGTTTAGACGGGAGGTGTAATTTTCTCAAAATTTGGATCAAAAAAGGAACATTATTTAAAAAAACGGGAATACTTACAAATGCCACGCCTTAGCTTTTGTTAAAGCCACGATTCAAATAGTTTTTGAAAAATAATTTCGCTATATCGCACTTGCGGCAACGGAACGGAACTTCAGGCAAAGTTGGTCAGATTATCAACTTTGCCGCATGGTGCCGCGCTGTGAAGTTCAGTTTTCGCTTAGTGCGATATAGCTCATATAATTTCATACAAAAAATATTTTGAAGTTCATTTGCGGTGCAGTTCCGCTGAATCTCAGTTCCGTCGAGTGCGGTCTTACCTTAATCCAAAAAAATTTCAGATACGTTGAGTTGTTTTTGCATCAGCTATTCTTCAACAAGGGATTACAACAACACAAACAAATCCGGGTCGCTAAAGATCGTTGCCGAATACGCCCAATCAGTGGCCACGTTCGGTTCGGATGTTAATTCCCAGTTATCCGGAAAGCTTTGTGTTGTTGTAATGCCTTGTTAAAAAACAGCTGATGACAAATCATCTGTGACCAACAAACAAGTCCGAAGTTATCCCAAAATTTCTAAGATACTCAGCAATCCAAAGAGAAATTTCAAAACAGCTGATATTTGACAAGAAGTTTGAGTAGTTCATATTGAGTTTAGCAGTGTCGGGTTTTTTGAAAGGAAAATTAATTAGTTAGATGCAACTAAATAATGGTTATTTGCGACACCTTGAACTCTACGCAATATGTAAATATAAATGGAATAAAACTTCGTTAAAAAAGTTTAAATTTTTTGCAAATTAAAAACAATTTAATTCAATTTCTTTGTCAGCTTTTTTCAGCTAACCTATCTGGTTCTGGTCGTTCACAAAAGTATCGGCTACTCAGTTATCTTGGATAACCTATCCGATAGCCAGCGGAACGCGGCCAGTTTCTTTGTTGTCATTTTATTAGTTACTGAAGTTTTCAAAAGGTTACGTTTGTTTCGTTCATCTCTGAACTCCAACATGTTTTCGACTGGTTAAAATGTCTGTTCGTGTACTTCCGAGAACTATGAGTTTCTACGAAATATATTTTTTATATGAGTTTTGACAGAGCTATGGGCTAAATTTTTAGAAATTCGTAGTTTTAGGAGGTACGCGAACAGACACACAACTTGTGTTTTCGATTAAGTTTTTCTCCAAAACCAAAACAAATTTTCGCGAAAACCGCGTTTTGGGTTTGGTGTGAAAAGGCTATAACACTAATCTGATATTTAATAAGATTTACCTCAAATCTTCTTCAAATCTCGAAGATACAATACAAATTTATTTCGTAAATCTTGAAGATTATAAATTAAACTTGTTAAATCTTCCTAAGGGAAATACTTTAACAAATCGAACTTACCTATTCTTATATGCACTGAAGGACTCATTCGTGGCTGTATTGAGTTCTTCACAAAGTGCCCTATTACACGACGACTCTAGAGTCATGACTTTTTTTTCAATTCAATGAGTGCGAACGAGAAAAACATCTGATCTCACATTCACACTCATTGAATTTCGAAAAAAGTCGTCGAAGCATTCTATCTCACTGTTATTCAATCGTTTAATCCAGGAAAAACTTAAATGCAGATTAAAAGTTTAAATAAAAAAAAATTAAAAAATTAAATCCAATTCCATTTTATTCACTTGTTTAATCCATACTTAAATCCAATCCCGATTAATCCAATTGGATCTAAACCAGCAAAAATTTGCTAAACGTTTCATGCATTGTTTTTCCAAATCGAATTGGCTGACTCGGTTTGAAATTAAACCACGGTGACGATGACTCATTGTCTCGATGTAATCTTGCTGATCTCTCACCACGCCGTGGGCTTTCAAGCGTACTTTTCAGTATGGTCACTAAGCTCAGCAGTTACATGTGTTTTTTGACATTGCGTATGTTTTGCCACTGTTTCGTTTTGGTCTCGCTATAGTCTCGGCAAAAATCATTTTTTAAAAATTAAAATTTTCAGAACGGTTAAAAAGTTCAAACATGGTTTTCAGTGCCGTGGTCCTTGAGTTTGCCTTATATGGTCTCACCCTGCCTATTTACACGATTATCTGAGTAATTGTTTTCTCACTTTAGTCTTGTTTTGATCTCGCCATGACATCTTCACGTTGTTTTCGTCATTCTGCAAGTTGTATTATCTTCTCGCTTTAGTATCGCTGTAGTCTCACCAACATCGTTTCAACTTGCGACTCGATTTAAATTCGTATTCAATTTGCACTTTAAGTCGAAAAGTTTATTGATATTTTGGTCACTTCTTATTAATAATAAATTATTCACCATTTTTAATAAGTAAAGATATTCATGCAACAACGTAAAGCCGTCGTAAACGTTGTCTTAAACTTCTTAATTCAGTCACAATTTATACAAATACAAAATATCACACCATGGCAAATGTTGAAATGTCCCGATGATATTTTTCGCCAGTATCCATATGGACATTCAAAAAACGCAGCTTTTAATATTTTGACTGCAAGAAAACACAATTAAAATGTAGTTGGTGTCAAAAATCTATAGACACTACAATTTGTGTACTCTAGCTGCCATCTATATTTTATTTTCAAAGTGAACAGATCTTCTGTGATGGATAGTTTGGTTGCACTTTTAATGACGTTTAGTTATAGTTATCAAAATTCTTGAATTTGTGTTTTGTATTTTTGTATAAAATAAATTTTAATTATGAGCGCTGATGTTTCTACAAATAGTGAAGATTGGTCTATTTCTTGCATTTCGGATGGCGAAGACTTCGCTCCATCCGCTGAAGAACTCGAAACTTATTACCTTGCGCTAGAAAATGGAAATATTCCAGAATTACAATGGCAATGTCCAGGCCGACGTCCTCCTTCACCCATTAACAACAAGGAAGAACCAAAAGTTAGCGAAACTATAGAAAAAGAAGCGTATGTTTTGTTCGTTTTTCATATTATTTTATTTAATAAAAATATTTTAGGCCAGCTAAAAATGATTTTGACTTCATGGATGATGTTGCTTTACCCCAAATGCGAGTACGAAATCAAAATTCAACACCGAAATCTGCCAAAAAGAAAACTGCTAATTTCGCTGGTGTTATAGAATCTCTGAAAAAGCAGATGTTATCACAGAATAAGGAGGGCTCATGAGATTTGTTTGCTCTTCCCCTTTCACACAAGAAAGTTTCAGACACATAGTTGGAGCTAGATTTTAGATAATAATATGTAATTAATGAAATCGTTGGTAGATTAAGTTGTGTAGTTCTATAATATTTATTAAGATGTATGTTTATATCTAACAGATAAAAAAGAAATATTATTTTTACTTCACAAAAAACAAGTTACTGGTGCATTACTTAATTTTTTTTAAAACCATATACACTTCTTTTTCATAAAAATCTCTGGAAATTTTTGGATTTGGACGCTTACTGCAAAAAGAATCAGCCGTCAATGGGAGACCCTTTTGTTCCTCTTCCTTATCATCATTTATGTTAATTTCTGTCGATATTTCGAGTATCATGGGTCACACTACCGTCTACTATGATCCATGAATGACATTCCACACTTTTATTGGACGTTCGAGATGATAAGTTCTTCTGTATATTCATAAATCCATTATTAAAATCAGTTTCATACGCTCACATAGGTCACAAGTCAAAATCTAACTGTCTGTAAAAAAAGATAGCATACGTGTACTGTACCACTTTGCTATGTATATGAATAAAGCGTGTCCGTAAAAAAGTCTAATTTTTTTAAAATTTGAATTACATCATTTCTTATTACGCTCTCTGGCAACCTGCCCCAACCTCAATGTGGGACAATTGCATAGTCATTTTTCAAAACTATAAAAAACCACAGTAATAATGAGTACTGTGATAAAAAACGACTGCCAAAAGCCGTTTATGATTTGGGTGATTTGGTTTTGATCGTTTTAACACTGGGCCATTGTTGTAGGGGTTTAGTTTCCGGTTTGGTCCACCACGCTGACCTTGCTTTACTATCAAGGTATTTCGATTTTTTTTTCAAAACTTATAAAAAAAAAAAATTGCTCACTTGAAAGTTTTAAATATTTTTATTGTATGCAGTTATAAGTTCTTACATAATAATATATCTTTGTCTTCCAGTTTTCAAGTAAGAATTTAATTTCCGGTAATATGCATTTGTCGGCTTTTGTGTTTTTGAAATACATACATTTTTTAGATTACTTTTTAAGCAATAATTTTTGTCTATATTTATATATTTAAAGTTTCTTATATATTTTGTATTATAATATAATTTTTATTATTTTAATCCTTAAAACATAAATTAATTTTTTTTCGATCTCGCTTTAAACTTAACAACAAATAAATACACAATTAGGCATAGATTTATATTTTTGTTAGTTCTTAATTTGTTTTGTGATAACATAACATAAAGAGAGGACTGAAAGGAAACATATATAGTAAAGTAACATGCTTTTATTTGATCTCGCAAAATTATATCTACACATATTTATATACACACATTTTTGTATGTGTGTATACATGCATGTATACATAATTTATATTTATTTATAATATTTTTATATTCATTCGTAATCATTAGATTTCTGTTTATTGGTGTTACTTTTCTTTGAATGTTTATATGGTTTGTTTTTTTTTTTTTTTTAATTTGAATGATGTATGTATACATTTTCTTTGCTGATTTTCACTTTTTGTTTTTTTTTTAATTTAATTTTTAATTGGAAGCAGTTGTGGCTTTTAAAAGCCCGCGATCATTCCGAGGTGGATTTACCGCATGTTTGCATGCTTCCATTGCTGCACTTGAGGTAACATTAACGTTAATATTAAGATTATTGTTGAGAGGTGATGGGGACGTTGCTGATGAGTTTAAATTGACTTCTAATGGACAATTTGATGTGCTTATGTTGTTACTGCTTTGATTAATATACTGATTATTACTCGATAAATTACTGACAGATCGGGTCTGTAACTAGAAATAAATATTTTATTTAAAAAGATAAAAGTTAAGAATTCAACAGGCTTATTTATGATGTTTGTTACCTGCATTCGTGTTGTCACTGAGTGATAGCATGGACCACATAATCTTACATCACTAAATAGTTTCTCATCGGGTAGGGGTGCCCAGAATTCTGAACAATCAGCACAAAAAATCTGTCCGCATGAACTTTAAATAAAACAAAAACATAATAAAGTTTTAATAAATATTCAATTCGTTTATACAAACACAGAACAAAAATGGTAAACTATGTATGTTCGAGTATGTATGTATTAAGGATATTGTTTTAGAAATATTACAAAGAAATCAATTATCACACCGGCAATGATGTTTCCGTCGGCCCAGCCAAAACTCTGTTTGACAGCTGGTACAACGAGATACAGCATGGTCAGGAACCCAAAGTACACTACTAATCGGCTGTATCGAACTGGCACACGAGGAGGCCCCACTGCGGTCTTCTACAGCCTCCCACGAACACACTGACAGATTTTCACCGTTGTCTAGTACAGAACACTAAAATAAAACAAACACAAGATTCCAATTTTGGGTATTTTATAGCATTTTTTCAAAAAAAAAAATATTAATTTAACGCTCACACTCACTGCAAGACAAAATTAGTTTGTTAATAACACAGACATTGTGACTGTTAGAAATTTTGCATGCAAACAAAAGTAGCTAATAAAAAAAAACAAGTTTTATAAGGGTAATTTTATTATTCAGTTTTCAATTTTTAATTTTGTTGTATACATTTAACAAAATTTTACTACTGAAATTTGTTATTCTTAAGTCCCTGGTGCTGAGGTGGTTTACCTAAATCATATTTCTGAAACAATTTATATTAATAATATATTAATAAATTGTTAACTACTGTTATATTTGAACTTTGAAAGAATTAATTATTCACATTAATTTTTATGTATTTACATATTTTTCACTTTTAAGAAACTATGATATGTTTCTACATATTCATAAAAGAATGGCCATGTCTGTAGAAGTGACACAGCTAATAGCATCTATTGTGACATTGAAGCGACGAATTAATTGAATTGACCAAGATCACGATTGATCAAAGTTTGAAATAGAGTATAATAGAGTTTGAGAAATAGAGTAATTGGTTCTAAACAAGTCGTTTTTGGCCCTTAAAAACGAGTTTGTATTCCTTTGGGGTAAAATATCTATATAATAATACGCTAAGGAAAATCGTATAAAATCCTTTCGGTACAATTTTCTCCGTCAATACTCGAAGTAAATGCATGAAAAGGTTTTATCCCACAGATATTAAGATTTTAAAAATAATATATATATGTTGTATGTAGACGTTAAGCTATGTTTATTTGATTTTTTTTTTTTTGACATAATTGAAATTTATCTTTTTAAGGGTTCCGTTTAGAAGTTTGGAATTTTTTGAGATAATAAATTTTTGGTCAAAAATTGGAATTTCTAACCAACCATAATTCAGAGAAAATAACAGTTTCATAAATGTTTCATTGAAAAATATGTACATGTTTATTGTGTAGTATAGTTTAACTTTAAATGTTAACATAAATTTATTACAATTTTTCGTTTTAGTATTTCAAAAAATAGCTTTGTTCTGAATTCAAAGCCAAAAGTTCGGGTTATTCTTAAAATAAACATTGTCATAAACTGAAAAGCGAACATAGTGCCAGCCAAGGCACACACAAACAAATTCAAAGTAAGGTGCCAGTTATAGCTACCATTGAAAGTCATAATTGAAAACTTTAATAATTAATTTTGAGACATTTAGAAAGCAAAATCAAATATTATTTTGATGGACAAATAAATCTCAAGGCTTAATTAATACGTCAAAAAAAAAAATTTCAAATAGGCCCAACTTTCTACATAAAATGACTTTAAAGTTTCCAATGATGAAAAAAGAAAAGTCTTTTTATGTGGAAAGTTGGGCCTATTTGGAATTTTTTTTTTGACTAGAAATATTAGTTAAGTCTTGTGCTTTATTTGTCTATCAAAATAATAAGTGATTTGGCTTTTTAAATGGCTCAAAATCAGTCATTAAAATTTTCAATGATAGCTATAACTGGTGCCTAAGTCAAAGGAAGCTGTTGACATATGCACTAGGGTGTCCCTTAAATTGGACGTAGTCTTGGATAGCCCTCATTTGATTCAAAACATTGAAAAACAATTTCCTTATTTTTTCAGATTTTTATTTAACCCCGCTGGTCTCCCTATTCTCACTTTGAGGTACTACTTATGGGTAAAGGATTATTCTTATAAAACGCGAAAATAAATCAGAATGTATAGATTAGAATCAGACGAGAAAAAAATAGTATCGGAGGGGGATCTATTTCCCCCCGTTCAGGCGGGAGGGGTAATTTTCTAGGAATTTGGCCAAAACCAGAAAAAAATTATTTTAAAAAAACGGGAACACTTACAATGCCACGCCTTAGCTTTTTTTAAGGCCACGATTAAATTCTATGATATGCTTCCTAAATAAAGTTTTTATTTAAAATAGTTTTTGAAAAAAATTATTTTTATCTTAAAAAATTATATTTTTTTTTTTAAAGTTTGTTTATTGATAGTAATAAATAATTGAATAGATAAATGTATGTTAAGGGGTGGGGGAAAATTTGTTTGTGAAATATGAAATTTTTTTTAGCCTTTTCTCACCGAACTCAAACCTAATCGAAAATACAAGTTTTTTTCATATATTTATTTGTACTTCAGGTTTTCATAAAACAAAAGTTTTATATAAAACTAGTCAAAAACTTGTTGAGTTCAAAGATGAACGAAACAAACGAACCTTTTAAAAAGTTCTGTGCCTAGTAAAATGTCAAAAAAGAAACTGATTGGATGCTTTTATATGGATGAGGGCATTCAATCCCTGCGTTCAAGGATCCAGAAATCTGAATTTTTGGGGCTTCTGATTGGTCAGCTGTCAAAAAAAATCTGAAAATTCAGATGACTTTTCGTTACGTTTTTCAGATAAAAATTTTCATCTGAAAATTCAGATGATAGCTAATAAGCAAGACAAAAAATAAGAATCTGCACATAGATGCTGAACTTAATAGTAGATGCAGCTATTTTGTGTTCTATTGTCGGTTTGGTACGACTTGTTGGTTTTTTTTAAGTTTTGTTTTTTTGTAAGTGTATAAAATAAAAAAAAATAAGATTGAGAAGTAGTTTTTTCCATTGCATTTTGGCTTTAGTTTTTCCTTAACAAAAAGTGAAGTTTTCCCCATTTTTATTTATAATAATTACGTGACGTGCATTTTGGAGTAATAACTGTTAAGATGTTTTGGTTGCAAGTGAAAAGTGTTGCTTCATCTATTTTCTTAGGTATAATAATCCAAGTAAAAACAACGAACAAGCTTTTTCCAGTCAACTTACATAGTAACTATCTCGTTAGTCACTTACTATGCGACAAAAAAAGTTCTTCATTATATTAATTTCAGTAAAATCAGCAAGTAAACACAAGATTTTGGCAGAAAAAAAATATATGACGTTTGGCTGAAAATTCAGATTTTTTGTGCGTCAACGTTACGTTTCAGTACTGAATTTTCAGATTTCTGTCGATGAACGCACCCAATGTTTCAGATATCTGACATTTTCGGGCTGCTGATTGGTTAGCTGTCAAAAAATATCTGAAAATTATCTATGCTCAAAACTATGCCCAGATGTTTCATTCAAAGCAGTAATTTTAGATTTTAAAATCAAGTCTTTCAGATTTCAATGAAATGTCGTGAATAATAACGTTTTCATTTGGTAATCCGAAAGAAGCCTCCAGAGGTCTCCGATCCAGAATGCTAAACGAACAAGTTGCAAACTGTTTTTTTGATTCCGAAGTTTGGGTTTGATTGTATTTGTGCTTTTGGTTGTTGCATTTGGGTGATGAAACATTAGGTTTGTTCTATGTTGGTACTGGGGCGCCCTAAATTCGCATTCAGGTGTTTTACGTGACACTTTTTCATCCCAGTTTATTTGCACTGTTTGTTCGGGGCGTGCACTGAATTCGCCCCTAGGTACGTTCACACGACCCAAGGGACTAGATATTCAGTCAACTGAATTTACTGAACGCTTATTTAACCAAGGTAACTAGGTTTGTTTGAAACGTCAAACTTGGAAATTTACTTGAAACATTTACTTCAGTTGATCGTGAAATAAGTGTCGATATTATTTGTATCTAAAATATAAACAGCAACAGGTATAAACCCTTTATGAATTGTAATAAATTAGCTTTTTGAAAACGGGTTTTCAAGACTGTTTAATTTAGATATTAGCAAACCCAATATAAAATTAATAAGTTTCATTCGAAACTCTTAATTTTTGCATATTTTTTACTTATCATACAAAAAAAAAACAATCACAAAACAATTAAGTTCAGCTTTCAGTTTAATGACAAAACGAATCAGCTGATATTCTGACATACATAAGTGCACTTGATTTGATAATTAAGGGAGATTTTTCTTGACTTACTTTCCAGTCAACTTTCTAACAAAGTTGCCTTAATTGAAAATAAATATTTTGACATCTGACCAATCAGAGACTAGAAACTTGCCTTAATTTTTAGTCCCTTGGGTCGTCTGAACGTACCCAATGTATTCACTTTTCTTTTTTAGCTATGAGCAGAGCATGGAGTAGAGCTCGAGCTATCGGAGTTAGCTCTGAGTAGAGTATGACCAGAGCTCTGCGATATAATTTTGAAACACATCTGAGCACTGAACTGTCTTACGATCGCGAAGCGTTCAATGCACCATAATTTAGTACTGATTTTTAATTATCATCTGATAACTGCCCAATCAAAAACTCGAAAAATTAAAAAATGTGAATTGAAATTGAAGTGTTGAACGCAACCATGTGAAATGAGTTAACAAAAGAGTAAAGTTGGCTGCGCTCAGCTATTTATTCTGAGCTGAGGGTGTGCACAGCACGGAGGCCGTTGCATACACGGGGGCCTATTGATCCATTGTGATCCCCTTACGAAGTAAAAGCCGAGATGCTCCTAAACTACTGGTTCAGATAGACTAGTTCGTTTGCGAACCAGCCTGTATTTTCTATGAATTTTCTCATGTTTGCCATTGAGATCTGCGCTAGATCATCCAGTTCTCCAACAAACCTGTTTCCAAAATAACGGAGGTGGTTTGGAGGTGATTTGTTTGATGACTGGGCGTTGAAGGAGGAAAAGACCCATATCTTACAGAAATAATCTTAATACATACAAAGATGTATTTTCTTTATTTTTTAAATTTATGAATTAGCTACCTCAAAGGCAAGTCTTCAAATCTATAAAGGTCCAGTAAGCTTGATGAGCAAGCTGTTATTTTCTATATTAATTTGTTTTGCCCAGAAAATTAAGATGGCTTAAAATGGGGTAAATATATTTTAACACCTGGCCTCAAAATCGGAAATCTATTCTCTAACATCGTTTCAAAAATCACTTAGTCAAAGAATATTTTGAAATACTAACAAATCGCTACTGGCCTTAATAACAAAATAATCTTTTAACTGAATAAGCAAGATTTTAGTAAAACTTGGTCTAAGCTGCAACGTCGTTAAAGCCGTGGCGTACGTTAATGAAGTCGTAATAAGAACCTCAGGGGGAATTTGAACCCCACACTGTACGAGCTTCTAAAAACAGAAATTTTGAAGGCATTTGGGCTAATAGCTGCAGACAACTTTTTCAAACTGAACTGATTTTGCTAGCGAGAAAACGAAACATCTCATATACATGTAAACACCCACCGGATAAGTAGTTCCCAAAAAATTAGGATTTTCGTTTCTTAGAAAAAAAATTTCTATAAAAACAATGTCCATCGTTTTTTATAAAACTTTTTTTGCTTAGTAGGTATTTTATCTATTTATTGAAAAATTGTTCGTAGAAAATTAATACAGGGTTGTATTCTAATACATATATACATACATATGGATTGCATTTAAAAGATAGCCAAGCATTGCAAATATAATTGAGAAGATGAAAAATGATTTAATTGTTTTATAATGTGTTAGTTTAACAATTCAAAAAGATGATGATATGAAAAATATGGAGAATGATAACAAGAAATAAAGTAAAAGGCATTTACATTGTATACAAAAATGTATATAAAATGGTTTTAATTAAAAGAAAAAAAGGAAACAATTTTGTTTGTTTTTACAAAAACCAAAGTAAGAAATTAACAAAAAAAAAAAAAAAACTAACCGGCGATATGGATCTACTCCCACAATACATTGTACCATCATCACAACATCTTTGATTTCTAGACGAATAACAGTAGCAAAGGCTTAATAAATTATTCTCTTGACTCATGATCACATCTACCTTGTTTATCAAAAAGAAACCAGTATACAAAGAAACAAAACAAAAATAAATAGTAAATAAATATAAAGAAAGTTAAATGAATATGAAAGTGCGTATTAAACAAAAATATTTAATAACAAATAACAAATAAAGGAGAAAGGGATGTAGTTGGGACGAAATGCATTCTTGTGTAGTGTAGACAAGTAGACCTTATTTTACAATGGAAATGCTTCCTAACTATGTGATATTTAGGACAATATTTCCATACTACACCATTATCTTTATTATTATTATTTTAACATTAATCCTCAAACACATACCTGTTCGTCGTTGACAGCTGGAGCACTGTTGCAGCTAGGACAGATTTTCTTTAAGAGAGCCATTCGCATTCCGTGTAGTTCTCGAAGGAGTGCATCTTCACGAACCTTAAATTAATTTGAATTTAAAAATTGATGAATGGATAATTGGACGATGTTATAAAACTTACCTTATGCTCGTGAACGATTTGTTGAAGTCTTATATTTTGTTCGCTAAGCGCATGGGATAATCCATCTGGGCAGGAAATTGCAATTTGTGGTCGTTCTGGCATACCCGGTGGGGTAAGTGGGAGTGAACGTACACCAGGAGTTGAAAACCTTGAAACGGTAGAGCTGTATTAAAAATAAATAAGTTGATGATTTACTATAGGAAAAACTTTGTTTATTAAAGCTTCATGTGACGCTTTTGTAAGGTAAGGTGCACTCTGGCATCTTCATGGTGATTTTAAAGGTCATGGAGAGTGAATAAATTCGCGCGTAGTTGGAAGTGCCACACATTTGAAGCGATTAAAGCTTAACAGAAAAACACCACTAAACGATGCCAGGAAGAAACAACGCTTGTGTTTTCGAAACACCACATGACCTGGAATCTACAACAGGTGTAAGCTCAAATGATTAGTGAAAAGCATTTTTTCTGACGAAAAAGATGCCAGGTTATATTATAACTATTTTCATGATTTGACGACACGATAGACTTGGTAGTTTAAAGTACCAAAATAACTAAAAACAGCTAAAATTACTTGCTAGAATCAGTGCCTCAGGATATCAATTTTTTTTTTTTGAACCAGTCCCTATCCACACAGCTCGAGTGTGTCAAGTCAAACACACTCAATCCTTTTTTTGGCCACTATATTCATTTGACCTTAAAATAGAAAATGTGTGGGGTTGGCTCCAAGTAAGAGCCTGGTGTGGCATTTCAATAATTTTTTTGGAAGCACAGTATTATACTATTAGAGATCGAATTTATTTTGAATGCTGGTCACTCTATACATTATCAAGAAAAACAAATTAGATCAAAAAATAAAAACCATAATTTTTTCTGCATTTCTTCTAAGTGCTTCTAATCTTCTGACATGATAAAAATATTCAAACAAAATATCTCAGAGCACATTTTTTTTCTACGATGCCAATAAGATTTTTATTGAACAGTAAATTTGGGTCTTTCAGTGGAACATTAAAAATTGTTGTTCTCTTTCACTTATAAAGATTTCAGTATAACCTCTGAATAATGTCTCACCTTCCATTTGTGTTTTTGCCGTTGGTTGTGAACTCTTTTCTCGAGTTCGAGGAGAGTGTTCGTCGTCGTCGGTGTGATGTTGATGATGATGTGTTATTGACAACGGTTTCACATTTTCCACTTATCGATATTTCGAGTTTCGGATGTTCTGGCAATATGAGAATACTTTCTTCCATTGGGTTTACTGAATTGCTATTTAAACTACAACTACTTAACATAGACAAGTTTGGCTTGCTATGAACTTTTGGCAAAATTGCTACATTTGCGACAGGTCTCTTCTATATAAAAACAAAAATATTAGAAGAAAAAAAAATCAAATCATGTTTAATTAGCTCACCTCCTCTCTTTGGACAGTTCGGTCGACAAGCTCTCCACTGCTGCCGATTCCACCATTTGTTGTACTAAATGGACTTATTTGTGTCGTTGAGTCTTTGTCATTTGTTGTATTTGGATGTGTATCAACAGACGGCATTAAGCTATTGTTTGGTGAGTGTTGCATTTCGGAGATTGGCACAAGGGTATCAGTGCTGGTATTGACAGAGCCATGCCAAGCGTTTTGAATGTCATTTGAATCTGTTGTATCGCCAGATGGTGTTAGTAGATTATAGTTGCTGTTGTCTGAAACTTAAATCTTAAAGTTAATAATATTGACTTGCTTAATTTGTGCTGTATTTCGATGTAACAGTGACTCGAATTTAATTACTTTTCGCAATAAAGAAATATGTAAACAGCATTTGCTATAGAAAACAAAAAAATTAATCTCACCTCCCAAATCGACACTTTGCATTAAATCGGGATTCATTTCAAGGGTGTTCTTTAAACCATCAACGGTGTCATTAATCTCACTATCATCCTCATGTGTCTCTTTTGTTCCATTAGTTCCATTTTCATTAGCAATTTCAATTCCATTAATATCCGGAGCGGAAGTGGTGCTGTCGCCACTTAATCCATTCACAGTCAGATTATATTCTTTCGTGATGTCGTCAAACATTTTGTGCTCATTTAAAAATATTTGTTGTTTTCCAGTGCAAAGGTCAGCAGAAGTATTAGATTTTCGTCGGGCGGTTTCAACTTGTGTTGATGATGTTGTAGGGTTAAAGTTATCATCGTCATCGTTTTGGTTAAGTTCGTTTGTAAGATGTTGCAGCCTTTCAGTTGTGTCGTGAATCAGAGTTGCGATAATATCCGGTGAGTCTTCACGGTCGGATAAGACATCGCTGATTGAGTTTGTTTGTGAATTGTTAACTATCATCAAACTGAAATTGTTGAAAGTATTTGCGTCACTTATTCTGCGAAATAAAGCTTGTAATAATTTTTAAGAAAATTGAAATCACTTCTTAAGATAAAGTTTTTTTCCAAAGAAAAACAGAAGCACGCTTTGCGGAATCCAATGGTCAAAAACTTCATATTTTAGATTTCTCAGAATGGTTACAAACACAATGAGAAATTTGACAAATAGGATGGTTCTGAATTTTCTTCAAAAATTTCGATTTTAAAATATACAAGGTGATCTAAAAAAAGGTTAAATGATTTTAAATGTTATGAAATTTTGTACCTACTAACATTAGACAGTAATACTCATGACACTAATACAACGTGTTGAAATAATTTTGAGTGATGACGCTCTTTTCCATTCGTGTGGCTGAGAAAACTCAAAATAATAATGGAACAAACTCTTCATCTACAACGAGTGTCAGTGTGGTGCGGTTTTAATTGGCGCTTCTCACCAACTAAAATCTCACTGAGCGCTCAATGTCAAGGAGGCGGACTGCTTTGGTGGGACAAGATTCTCCATTGAGTTATATAAAAAACATGTGTTATAAATCTCGTACTGAAATTCTCTAAGCAAAATTAAAAATTTGCTTAAAATAGTTAAATTTTAAAGCAAAAACATTTATAAAATGATTGAAAAATAATAGCAAATTCAAATTATTTTCATTTTTATTAACATTCCACCTTCATTTCCCATTTTTAATCGATTTTAGTATTTACACATCACCGAGAAATTGTAATTTGGCTGTCAAATGAACAGCTGTTTTAGCTGAGAATAAACATTGAGAAATAAATTTTCGTCTCAGTAATCTCCTGAAAAATCTCAATGCTCAGGTGAGATTTTTTGTCCTACATACTTAAAAAATTTCTGAGCGCTCAGAGATTTTATTTAGTGAGAAGCGCCTATTATGCCACATTTTTTGACAAACGAATGCTAGGGCCCCGTTTTAGTGAATGGATTGCATTATAGAACTATTTTCAATGATTTTTTTTCGCATGAAATTGGTGATATGTACTTTGACAATGTTTGTTTTCAGAAAGACAGCGAGATATCACACAGCTCATGAAACAAGGTAATATTTTCTAGACGTATGATTTTTCGAAATGGAGATCCATTGGTAACCGAGATAGTTCGATTTAACTAAGGCTTTTTCTTTTGAGCTTAGTTAAGTAATGCTCCACTATTCATACATACTACACAAATACCAAAAATGTTATTCGCAAAATGCAGCTGCACCTATTCAAAAACTTGATAAAAAATTTCATCAACAGAATAACTATTTTTGCGCAGAGCCGGGCGCACATTTTGCAGAAATTTTTATTCCATTATAAACTTCACAGTTTGTACTTTAGATAAATATCACCACTCTTGATACGAAAAATTAGCGATTTTCTACTAAATTTTGTTATGAATTTGATTCGTAAGAAAGTCAGAACAAGGTTTAGTACTTCCAGCAAAAATGTACCTCTTTGAGTCCAGAATTATATGACTTTATTTTTTAGCTCTAAGCAGAAAAAGTAGAGTACGCTCTGAGACAAATATGATCAGAGTTCGTCTAATCAATTATTGGCATTTTAGATCGGTGTCAGAGTGACAGTTCTTGTTCTAAATGGAAGAGAAAATGCTTCTACATTTGATCCAGAATCGAAACCAAAACCTCCTACACATGTCGAATTGTTTTTTCCGGGTTATCAATCGAAGAAGCTAAATAAAACCACACCTGAGTACTGAATTGTAATACATCATAAATATTCCACCAAAACGACAAATTGAATAAAAAAAGAATTCGGTATTACTTTCTGAACACAATGTAAGATCGCAGCAGCATGTCGTTGGGTTATGTTACAAAGAACGTCTTCAATGTTATAGTGCATCAAGCTTTTCAGTTATATCTTATTTTATTTTGATTTGCTAACCCAAAAACTTGTGTACAATTAGTAAATTTAAGATATTCAAAATTGATTTTATCTGAGATGACAAGGTACCATTTGTTGGATAATTCTGAATGTATTGAACGTTATCAGTATGTCACTTAGGACAAAAGTTATTTCGTAGGTAATGGACGTGTCCATTCAAAGGAACGTATAACCGTTATATGGCTCAACACTTCTACTGCAGCTACTCCTTGCTTTTATGGTTTTCACAGTATTGTATTCAAGCAGGTATAAAAAAAATATAACTCAAAAAATGAAAATTTATTAATTTTTATATTAAAACTTCGGAGAAGAGGAATAGATTTGTGAAAGCGAATTATTCACTATTATAACATGCTTATTTTGAGCTAAAAACAACAAGATAATATTGATTCATACGTAAGTTATTTCATGTAAAAAATCTCACCTAGGTTCAACAGTCATATTTGGATCACTTGATCGCCTAGAAATCCCATTTTGATTGATTCCAGCTTTAATAAGATCACCATAAGATCTTGTTTTTGCCATTGGACCTTAAATATAATTTTTAAATTAATTAGAAAACGAAAACAAAATATAAATACAAAAATAATTGTTCTTACTTGCCAGTGCTTGTACTGTATCCGAGTTGCACGGCGGAAAATCTACCCCATTTTGATTACCTAAACTTCCTAAATACACTTCAGTCCATAGTGATAAGTCTCTTACATTGTGTGCAGGCCATAAGACCTTTGAAAATAGAAAAATATTAAACGAAAAAAGTATTTTATGATTAACAACTTTTGTTTACCTTTTCTTTATTCGCAACATATAACGGATTCCTATACATTGGCCCCGATAAAAATGGCCATACAGAAAAAGTCCGTTCAAATACCGAATTCTCAATCCGTTCTTTAAGAGTGTTGCAAAAGAATGTACCGAAAAGGCAAGACAGTGAGTGCTGCGCAAGTTTAATCTTAAATTAAAGGTTATAAATAGATGTTAAACCCTTTTAAAAAAGATAAAATATAATTTGTAATACCAAATAGCCCATGCTGAATTCAAAGCAGCAAGGAAACTGTTTATGGATTTGATGAACCAAATCCAACCATTGCAAAAACACGGGACATCGTTCATTTAATTCATCCGAACCAGGTCCATGACCGCAACGATCAGCAAACTTATGACCATAACTTAGCCATTCACGTTCCACAAGTATTCGGAATCCCTTTAGTGTGAATAATAAGTAAAAGAAAATCAATAAGAAACACGGCAATATGTAACTTGGGCAGACGCAATAATAACATACCTCAACAGTTCTATAAAACGGATCAAGACACAATTGTGCTGTAGCCACTAACTGTGGCGTCCTATCCCAACCATCTGAACAATGAACCAAAACTGGGCGACCTTTCTTTTCAATTGCATGACAGATTGTTACTGAAGCAGCTAATAGACCGGAAAGATGTTGCAACCACATACTTTTCTCCAACAAGCCAAGCCAACTGAAACACATAGCATGTTTAGACAAGCCAATCAGCAGTACACCGGATACATTTCAACTTACTTTGGCACGTCTGGTGGTGACGCACACAGCAGTCGCAATGCCTGAAAGCTTTTCCTGATCACATGTATGTTGCTCAAGTTCATGAACTCAATTTCAGCACATGGGTAGTACTCGATACATTCACAGCCACCCCCTCTCGCCCGATTGGTGACAGCAGACGTGTAGCTTCTTGCATCAACGATAAGAATTTTCTAAAATTAATAGGTCAGTTTTCAAATTGCAGTACCGAATGAAAATTATATTTAATTATTTTACCCTAACTTCATCGAGGATAACTTCTTCGTGGCTACCTTCTGGACTAGACGGAGTACTGTCTCCAGAGGGACATAAATTCTGGCGACGACCTTGCTCTCCTCGGTCAAAAGCACACGCTTCTGCCAACGCCTTTAATAGTTGTTCATCCTTTGAGTTACGCCAACCAAGCCAACCTACCTCTGGCTGACTACATCGTGCGATGACAGCTCCAGATTTTTTGTGTCTCCAAACAACAGCTGGCAAACGCCGTGATCCACGAAAATTTGCCACATTATGTAGGGTCTCATCTGATATGCAACAAGGAACTAATAATTTTTGCGGATACGAAGGACAAAGCTTAAAGTCCTCATTCGCGTGACTGATTCGCCAAGAACCATTTAAATCGAACTGCAGTCGTTCGACTTCACGTCGAAAGTCCTCATCATAGCGTCCCGACCTTTGCAATCGTTCCGAAAAATCCGAGTTCTCACCCGAGGACATGCCATCCCAGGTCCATGTACAAAATGGAAACGCAAACAACGATTCCAAACTTTCAGGTACGCCAACAGACAACGTTATTCGCCTCTGCCATTCCGAGCACTGTTCGGCAGTCTCAAAGGAACATTTAACTGTGCTTGCATCCTTGCAATTGATTACCAAATGAAATAAATCACGTGACTGTGCAGATTCAATAAGTCCCAATGGTACTGATGTTTCTGAATTAATTGAATTTTTTAACAAAAATATTCGATAGTTAGACAAAGCCAAGACCCCATCATCTGTTCGTCCGAGATATTTAACCGATTCACCAGCAACTAAAAAATTAATGTTAGTTTATATAAATATATAAAATTCTTCTATATTTTTTTATATATATTATTATGTGCTTATACGTTCAGTGAAGGGAACTGTCAGTTGTACATCTTCCTTCTCCATTGGTGGTTTGGGAAAAAGTTCGGCTGCTCGAATCATACACAGTGATTGAGGAGGTGATCCATCGGATCCATCCATTAGCTGCAAAGAAATTTTAAATTTTATTTAACTTCATTAATATCTAAAAAAGAAAACATACAAACATAATACTATGTTCTTCGTAGAACTACAAAATAGTGTTAAAATTTAATTCTATTTTCTGGGAAATTGTAATTTTTGGTTAAGAGCTTTAAGGTTATAATACCACCAATTTTGTTCTTTTTTTTAGAAAACTCGTTACGGAATCTGAGAGTATTACTCTTCTCCTTCAAAAATTGTTTTTAATTTTGTCCGATAACATAAAGAATTTGTTTAAAGAAAACATAAAGAAAAAAATATTAATAGTAAAAACTATCAATAATATCGATAGTATTTTTAATTTTTTGCAAGAATCCCCGAATAGTCCCTTAGGATATTTTTAAAAATTATTTTTTGTCTTCTCCATAGTCTTAACAGGTCCGTTCTTTTATTCTGAGTTTCTCTGATTTTCTGTCCAAAACGTTTCTGTTCTTTTAAGGCAGTTTGGAAATTATGGAGAGAATTGTATCTTCAATCTTCGAAATTTGAAAGTTTGTGGGTTTCCGTACAAAAACTATCTTTTGATTAAAAGAGTAAGAAATCTCCATGTATTTTGTATGGGTTTCAGGTGCTTGTCAACACGTGTTAACGTTGAACGATTTAAAAAAAAATTACACAGAATTTTGTTTAATTACTTTGATAACTTTTAATACGGGGGAAGAAAGAAACTCAAAAATTTTAAAAATAAGCGGCACCCTTGAGCAGTTACTTTTTTGTTGTAACAAAAAAAACAACGATCTCAAATTTCATTCTGAAAAAAAATAAAGACGAGACGATAGTGGTTGAGTTACGTGAAACAAATCATTAGATTTGTTCGATAAGCCCTGATGTCACCCTGGGGTCGCCTCAAAGAGTTTTCTGAAAAACTTGAACTAACCCTAACGAGCCAATTCTGTGTTTTTTGAAACCTGGGGTCGTTTTAAATTAGTCCTGAAGTAGAACTAGGCAGGAGCTCTGAAGCATATTTTTTTTGTGCATTGAGGTGCTGCAGGTAATTTTTTTGTTTTTCAAATGGAAATTCAAGGAATACACAAATTTACTTAAATAATAACAAATAGAAATAGAAAATGGAAACTGTGTTTTTTATTTTTAAATCAAATTTCGTTTGCAGTTTTTTTGAGAACCGCAAAAAACAGTTTTTTTTTTTTTTGACAATTCTTAAGTTGACAAGAAACCTTGGGTAAACTTCAACGAACAAACCTATAAACAAACCTGACAACGACTATCGTTTTGACTATTATTTTTTAAATTACGGAATAACCCCCCTGAACTCGCTCTGAAGTAGGTATTTTGTTCTGGCGAATTGAGCTAACGAATAAACTGTCAAAATGTCATGGTTGTGAACCATTTTTTATTTTAATAATAATAATAACAGAAAAAATAGAAACTGCGATTTGTTTTTATTCGTTTTAAAGCTAATTTTGATTTTAATTTTAATTATCAGATGATCAAAATTCTTGTTTCTTCTTAATGTCAGAACAAAAAAGCCTTGGGTGTTTTTTGACAACTCTCGGTTTCTGAAGAAAACTATGGCCAACCCTGTTTGCGTATAATAAACAAAGCTAATTTTGCACATCAACATTTTTCGGCAGACTTACTTTTCTTTTTATTTACAGCCATCAGTTTGAAAAGTTTTGATGTCCCTCAAGTTAGCAGAGCAAAGTGAGCAGAACATAATTATGCTAAATAAATGTCCAACAATAAAATTTAATGCGCAAGTAGGTACTTTTGGTAAAAATCGATGTTCTGCTAACTAGATTTAAAGTTAGCAGAAACAATTTCCTAAAATGGTCAAGACATTAGGTACGAAAATTGGGTCTGGACCTATATTAAAGCGCTATTTAAATACGAGTACTCTACAAATAAAAAAAAATTGATAAAAAAAATATAATTTTGAAAAAAATAATAAATATTTTTTTTATTTTTCGAAAAATCGTTTTGAATCCTGAATGCTCGTTTCAATGTAATTAAATGCTCCAATTTTGAAACAATTAATATCGAAAATCTGGAGAAAAAATCAATTTCAAAATTCACTACCATGTTCTGTTAGTTTTCTAAAAATTCCAATTTTTTGAACTCAAATCTTTTAGATCAGTTAAATGCTCCCCTAAATGCAATTATATGCTACAATTTTGAAACAATTTTTGAAGATCTGGGACAAACAAAAATAATTCAATTTCTCATGCTTGACCATGTTCTGCTAATTTAAAACCGAATTATTTTTGTTTGCCCCCAGATCTTCAAAAACTTTGATTTTAACATAAGTACTGGAGCATTAAATTTTATTGCTGGACATTTAATTAGAATTTAATAAGCGCTTTATAATGCAAAAATATATGTTCTGCTCACCTTGCTCTGTTAACTTCAGGGACATAAGTTTAAATCTCAGTTTAGAATTTGGAATCTGTGTATATAGTGCAGGCTTATTAGCATATTTTTACTAAAAAAAAAACATTTTTAACAGCAGTTAAACGATTGGAAAAAGTGAAGGGGGTTGGTTATAAGGAATGTAAAATAAATCTATTTCCCAGGAGCGGAGTTGGAAGTAGTTTTTGGGAGGGTGAACAAAGAGGGGAATTTGTATTCTTGCGTTTTCCGACTGAAGTTGACGTCACGATGAAGTGATCAATAGAAAAGTTTAAGATTAATGAGTAATGACAAAACACTGCTTATTTTTGCTTTTCTTTTTTATTTTTCATGTCTTCAAAAATAGTTCAATTTAAATGAAACTTTGTGAAAATATATTTTGTTGCGTCTTTAATTGTCACAATTTTTTCCAGCATTTGTAAAAATGGTCTACAAAAATTATTAAAAAATTACTTGTTGCAAAATTAATTTTTTGCCAAAATGTATGAATTAATGAATGTCAAATACTAAAGAAATTAGTTTTTGGCAAATCGTGCGATTTTTTATAGAAAAGGTTTCAAGGCGTATCGTGCGATTTTTTATATAAAAGGTTTCAGCAGTTTTTTTTTTCGACCGCTTGGAAGATTTTGTCATTTAAAAAAAAGCTTTAAGGGCGGTATTCACCAAGCACTCATAAACGGCTCTTAAGTTTATGAGGCTCATAACCCAGATAATTGGCCAGTTTATATTTCTTGAGCGCTCAGTATTTTTCCTCAACTTTTTGACAGAGCAGGAGAGTAGAACATAAACAGTATTCCTCACATAGAAGTCAAAACAACTCTCTTTTTTTTTTCTTATGTAATTTACTGCGACAAAAAATAATTGAGCAAGCGAATCCAAAGAATGTCAGTCTCAGTTTTTAAGGGGAAAAGTAAGGAATTTTTGAGAGGAATCCAGTTTATATTTCTGAGCGCTCTGAGTCCTCTGAGATCTCAGAATTATAGTATGTGTTCGTGCGACACTCATTTTTGTAAGGATCCAAGAAGTAGTAGTCAGGACCACTCATAACTTTTATGAGTGCTATTAAATATTCACTTTTATTGCTTGGTGAATAGGTTTATGAAGCTTTTAAGTTATAAGCGTTCGGTGAATACCTAAATGACGAAAATTACAACTCGTAAATCGTTAAAGCTGTTAAAAATAACTTCATTCAAAGTTGCACTATGTCACCATCTACAAAAAAATATGTATAACCTTTTCAAAATATGATTTATCTTCACTTCTATTCTACACTATTTTCTACAAGAACTTATGCAACTTTTTTTCCTCAGAGAGTTCAGAACAAGATTTGCTCAATCGGACAAATTCTTGTACAGTAAATTTTATTTAAAATTTTATGTATTTATTATTCGTAGATTGTAATCTCAACAAGAAAGTATTTATTTTTTTTTTAAATGACCATTTAAAATATATTAATTCTGAAATTTGTCTAAAGTCAAAAATACTAGTTTCTTTTTTCTCTGGTTTTAAATGTCGCATTTTTGGACATTTTTTTTTGACGATAGAAAAACGGAAAATTTATCTCGCCTCTTGTCTATTGTTTACTAATTTTAAAATTAGAATTCCAAAATATCCTATAAGAAACAAACTTTGAAAATAATATGAAATAATAATAGGCCTAACCCTTTATATTTAAATTGAAAACGTGGAAATAACGTGAGTTACCGACTTTTTGTAACGTGAGTTACCATGTATTTCATTAAATTTGTGTGAAATACTTTTAGTAATTTAAAGTTTCTGTACAGTTATAAATAGGCTGATATATTTTGTATCTTATTCTACACTCTAGTTAAGCTTTATCGGTTTGTTTAATTTAAAAAAAATGTGGAAGGTTCTACCACAAAATCCGTGTCCGAAACGGGTAACGTGAGTTACCAACATATTTTCGGATTTTTTACTAAGAAAGGATTTTTTTTCATTAAAATTAGTATTATTTCCTAGTAATCGAGGTCATTTCATGTATAGAATATATATTTTTTTCATTTATACTTAAATAAGTAGGAAAATTTAAATAAAGAAGCTCGTAAAGCTCTCCCATGGAATAGGCTAAGCTGATGGTCGTTTTGACGATAGTTATCTCTGTCATATCTAGAAGGGAATCGTCAGATAATCGTCAAAACGACAGTCATGTATTATTGCAATCGCTTTCGTTTACGCGATACGGGCCTAGCTCATTTTTATTTTTAAGTCTTATAAGGGGTTTTTCTTTTTTAGCTCAGATCAGAGCATGGAGTAGAGCTCCAGCTATCAAAGTTAGCTATGAGTAGAGTATGACCAGAGCTCTACGATATAATTTACAAACACATCTGAACAATGAACAGTCATATGGTTGCGATGCGTTCAACGCACCATAATTTTGTATTGACTTTTAATTATCATCTGATAGCTACCCAATCAAAAACTCGAAAAATTAAATAATGTTGCTGAAATTGAAGTGATGAACGCACCCATGTGAAATGAGTGAAAAAAAGGGCGAAGTTGGCTGTGCTCAGCTATTTACTCCATTCGCTCGGTCTTTTTATTCTGAACTCATGGAGCGTACACCGAGCTTGCTCCGATTCAAAAAAGAAAAACAAGTTGAGCGCTCCCACTGCTGTGAGCTAAAAAAGAAACACAGATTTTTTTTGTCAGCTCAGTGCTATGCTCGGGGCTAAAAAACAAAAACGCCTATAAACTTCCATTAAAAGCTCGACTGGATCGCACAAAATTATTCTTGTGGATCAGAGCAAAAACACGCATACAGTTATATCTATTGAATTTGAAAACTATGACATTGTGGCACGTTAAAGGGATTAGGATTTGTCTGTGCTGCAGTAGTCCCTTGTGAAAAAAACACCTGATGTCAACTGTGCAGAAACAACTTAAGATATCTGTAGTAGCCTGATTAGTCCAATTTAATGATTTAACGTCAGTGACCGATACAATATCGTTTTATTTTTGCCAAAAGGTGCAGTTGTTTGGTTTTCGCGTAAGCCGACAACATTATCACGTGAAATTATTTCATGACACAACATACTCTGTTCCATGAAGCTTAAGGTAATCAAAGACACAAAATGTAAACAATATTGCCAAGAAAATGGAAATATATTTAGGTTGCGATAAAAGAAAGCAATATTTGCCTTATCTTCAATTACTTTCTTATCATGAACCTCGTTTAAAATAGTTTAATTCGGTTTATCAAACAAAAAAAAAAACGTTGCACTTTTTTACCTACCACTCAATAGACCACAAACAAAAACCAAAGTACAGGCGCAGCTAAAACGATCGGAGGAGAAAATCTTCACGATTTCCATATACCCAATGGCAGACAGACCGAAGAATTCAAAGGGGAAAACTTACGACAAGGGAAATTTTCTTTGGATTACGTTGACATCGTTTTGCCAGTACTAAGGCAGTCTACATAGAAAGTCTCAAGTAGGTACGTGCAGAAGGCTGCATAGTCTATCAAATTCACCGTCACTACACCGTGCCCCCTGTCGGCATTGATGACCTAAATTTTTCTAACATAACATGTTTAAAAAATATCGCAGACTATAATGTAAAAAAAAAAACAACTAGAAAAGTCTTAGGAATGCTGTTATAGGCAAAGAATAGACAAACCGACCGTGTACTTATGAATGGAGAATGAAAACCCAACAACAACAACAAAAAATAGACTTTTTTTTGTCATTCGTGCTTCACTCAATAATTGAGATACTTATCAACTTAAAAGAGAGGAATCTGGAAATCTCGAAGCAGCTAGAATAGAATAAGATAATGCGTCCTTCACACGGTCGAATTATGTATTATTCAATCACATAAATGTAGGTATGTACTGGTGAAAATAGAACTGTGTGTCAAGGAAAATTAAAGAATAATCAAAAATTGATTTTTTATTTATGAGCATCAGTCACCTTGATGGGTTTTAGTACATTTCTGTAGAGAAGAGAGGAAGGTCAAATCTTTGATGGTTGGAAACGAATTAAGCTTTATTGATTTGTATTCATAACTTGAATGCATACAAATCTTATAGCAATTTTTGATTATAAGATGCCTAACCGTTAGACGATTGATCGTGTATGGCATAATCTATTGCGAATGATTGTACGATGCGAACATGGTACATGGTTAGTTTCAGTGATGATGGTAAGTACATACATGCGGGGAAAAATACTTATAGAAATTAGATGTCAGAACTTTATTTTGTTACAAAATAATTTTTTTTTTTAAATCTTGCCACAGATATGCTGCAGTAATTAATAAATATATATAAAAATAGTTTGTGATTTTATTTTAAACATTCCACAAAGCACTACACACAATTTGAAATGACTTTTAGTTTTTAAGGAAAAATTCTCACAAACGTCAAATATTTAGCTGTGCATTCCCCCTTTTTTAGGGGGACAAAATAACGATTTATATTTTTTGCTCATGAGTATTAAGTTTAAGTGTCCCTACTCGCCTAGAAAAATGGCATGTTTTTGTCGAGTTTAGCCAAGGCCCTAAAAAGGCTTCGGTAAAGATAATCTAGACAAGGAAAACTTTTCAAGTACTGGTGAGGCCCCTACAAGAAAAAAACTTGTTGGATAAGTGTGCTTATCCCATCACAAATACCCCATATATGTATGTATAAAAAAATATGTTATACCCACCATACAGTAGTAAAAATAGTAAAATAGTTTTTCATTTCCAACATTTCGAAATAGCTCAGTAGACAGGGTATTGGAGTTTGCAAATTTGTTTTTGAGCTCTAAGTAATTCAACGGGTCAAAGAACGATTAAAATGATTTTTTTTACATTTTTTCTTAAATTACTCTCCTACTTTAAAAGTTCATAAGTTCAAAGCAACTTGAACATAAAAGCAAGTACGTGCGATCCAGTTGTGCAATTAAATTTGTTTTATTTTTGGCAAAAAGTTTTGTGTTTAGCACTTATTGCCAATAAACTTAATAAGTCTAAAAGAAATCGGAAGGGAAAATGAAATTGGGGATCGGACAGGCCATTTCAAATCTACTCCGTGTAGATCGAACGTCCAAAAGAAAACAAAATTTCAATATAAATTTTTCTTGTAACTTGTAACCTCCGAAAGGCATCCGGTTTCATGATTTGTAGTTTCTAGGTGGAGGTCTTATGGTCTGGCCCTGTTTGGTGTTTACAGGGGTCGGTAAAATGGAAATAATCGAAGGAATCGTGAATCAGTTCCTGTGCATTGGTATTCTCAAACAAAATTAAGAACGAGTAGTGCTTGAGTTCTGGGTATGTTGATCTTATCTTGCTGTTTTTTAACACTCTTCACATGAGTGTAGTACCTCGTGGCATAATGGTTAGTGCGTTGGACTGTCATGCCGAAAATGTGGGTTCGATTCCCAGCTGCTGCCACCTAAAAACAGAAATGTTTTTTCCGAGGTACTGCCTCTTGCGGGGAATTGACAAATCCTTTAAGAGTAAACTTGTAATGGTAAGTGCTTCTCATCTAGCCGTTCGGACTCGGCAAAAAATTGTAGGTCCTCTCCATTCCTGCCAACAACACACACACAGGAATGGTTGAGAGTTGTAAGTCACTAGGCCGTGGTTCTCCACGAGCTGTATTTACCAAATTTATGTATTTATTTATTTTTTCTTCACATCTTAACGAATGCGAGTGGGCTTCATTAGAAAAGACGATCCGCATACACGATATCCGTCATAAAGCGCATTTAAAAGAAGCTGACAAAATTGGCAGTATCTATGCAAAAGCTTTTAAAGAAGGTTATGAGGTTATAAGGACAAGGGTATCCCACTTAATATTGAGGCCGAAAAATTGGAATACAATAATTTATTTGTCAACTTTTATTACTTATCTTTCCAGTGCTTTTACTTCTGTACGCAAACTTTTTTGGATCGGGATTGCGTACATCGATAGTTAAGCCATTATTTGATTTAAGGCAATGTTGCAAAAAGAACAACCCGAACTTTTGGCTTTGAATTTAAAACAAAGCTTTTTTTTAATATTGAAACGAAAAATATATGTATATACTAGTCTAAGAGCTCGAAACATATATAAATTTTAAGAAGCCACTTAAAACATATCTTAAAAAAGAAGAAAGAAAGTACTGTATATCACATATCTAGTTTACGTGAGTGCGGCAGATAATTGTGCATTTGGAATGTGAAATCGTTGACTGAATTGAAAAAAAAAGAAAACAGAAAGTGATACAAGAGTAAAAGCATTAATTAATTATTAGAAAAAAAAACAAACTGGTTAAGGTGATTTACTTAGGACTTAGGGCGTTTTGAGTTCCATCCAACTGCGTAATACGTGATAAAATGCACTCCAAATACGGCAGTTTTATTTATTGAGGTATCCATTTAACCAAAAATGAGCTTCATCACTAAAAAAATTCGCTTATGAAAATTGGGAACAGAACCATGATTTTCAAAATAAATTTGAACAATTTGGAAGCTTCGTTAAGGCGTCAGTCTATTCATGTTATAATGCCAAACCTTACTAAAAATAAATCACTTGACAGCTGACAAAATGGCCACCAAATTAAAATATTTAGTGTTGCCAACTTAAAGTTCTATACCTCTTAAAAAAACACCCTTTATATTTGTACTCAGGGAGTCAAGACCTTTCATTTCAGATTTATTTCAAGTGGTTTCCTAAAATTTTATAAACTCGAGAAAGTTGCATATTCAGGGAAGTCTGTCAGGGGTTTGGGGGCCACTTAGACCTCTGTCTGTGACCATATTTGCAATCAGGGAGTCTCTCATAAATTCAATTTTTGAAAAAGTTTTACTTTTGAGGCACTTTCTCTTTGCGGTAAAGGGGACCCCTACGTGCTGGCAGAAGAACGTACCTATTTGTTATGACCTTCACCAGGACTATCTGTAACATTAACATGGTCTGGTTTCATCTCACGCTAAAAATTTTTTGCGAGCTCTCGGTCTATACACAATAAACATGTATTTTATTTATATGAGTAATATTTGAGCAAACAATTATGAAACGACATAAGGTCACTTTAAACAAAAATAAAATACACTAATGATGACCTCTCGTAGATTTTAATAAGTAGTAGATTATCGGTTTATTTTATCGTTCACAATCAAAATAATTAACTTTTGTCTGCAAGGTTCAATTAAAAAATAAAATCCTTCATACTAACCACACTAGTGTGCTATTTCTCTGTCCACTACTAATAGCCAATAGCCTAAAGAATGATTTAAACGACCAAAAACAAAAATCCATGGGTCATAGGAAGTTGTATTTAACCTTTTTTGTTGTGTCAGTTGATCATTCAAAACAACGGAAATTATTTTATAATTATTTTTCATTTTAAAAGTGTACTATTTCTTCGTCCATAGCTGTATGCACAGAACTGAAAAAAAATTAAAAACTCTAATGTTAATATGTTATTCTAAGAGCCAAGCGCAAATTTTGGGAGTATTTTGTATGGCCAAAATCTGAGTGTGAGGGATTATAGGTACATGTATCATGATGTCAAATAACAAAGTCTGGCAGGTTTTTTTCTCAGCCTATGAGAGGGTGAGGGGTCAAAAAGAGCTAGTTTTTCTATTTAACTGTCTGGCTTTTGACCACTTCAATACCTATATTTTCAAAAAATTTAATATGATATGATTAATATGACCTAAATCATGATGGTCCGATAAATAGAACTCAAGATATAAAAATTTTCTTCGAACATTATCACCCCTTTCTTGGATATTTCAAACAAAACAAAAAATCAACAAAATAAAGTCTCCAAAAAAATGCCCATAAGGTTTGTTTAAAAAGCAAATATGATGGGTCTTATTGATCGGATCATCATATATAGATCTTCAAGGTAGGGGAATTTGATATCATGATATAGGTACATTCATTTGTATGTCTGGTTAAACATTACAACAACAACATCAAAAAGCTCATCCCCAAACTTTTTCCGGAACTTTGTCCCAAACTTTATCCCAAAACTAAAGAAACAGACCTTATGTGCACTGTGAGCTGTGACCTTATATAATTACAATTTTGACTTTTGGTAAGTGAATATTTGTTGTTGTGTTTGCGTGTATTTTTTCCTCACGTTCACAGCCATTTTTTATTTCTGACAATTCCAATTTTAAAAACCTCCGGAATATAATAGGTTTGTTTGGTATGTTTTCAAAAAAAATGTGTAAAACCTACCAAATTTTGAAAAGAGGGCAAAAATTTATCAGAGTCGGGGATATTTGAAAAAAAAAAATTACAAACGCACTGAGTCATAAACTGCACTACTTTTTGTTAGGAACGTTAATTTTGTGTACAAACGGCGGTGCCACTTTGCCATGATTTCAAAAGATCTTATGCATTTTTTCGTAAAACACTACTGCTTTTAAATTTGTGAAAATTTGCCAAAAATTTCACGATAACAAACAGACCTAATACCTTCTATTTGTGTACCAAGGTGGACTTAAGCCGTTTTTCTTCTCGACCCTTTAATAATAGTTGTCATAGGTTCGACACCCTGTAGTTAGCCCCTTAAAAAGTAGAGAGTAGTTAATTTTATTAAACTATTTAAATAAACCCATGTTATGTATAGGCTCTATCCTTGTTTTAAATTTTCGTTATACCTAGGTATTTTAAACACAATTTCCCTATCTTCCAACTAAAATTTTTTTTTTGTAGATACAGGGTAGAGTTGCAGAATTGATTTTAAATCAAAATGAAATACAAAAATTTAATTTTTTTGCCGAAAGAAATGCTAGGTATAACCGTCAAAATATATTTCTGTAGTTAGATTCTGGCCACACTGTAGATGATAGATGATGCAATTTTATTTTTTTTTATTTTTTTAATCGTATCCGTAAAATTGCAAAAATAAAAAGGATGTGCGCAGTTATGTAGTTTGCAATTTGCTAGTATAGTTGTTAGGATGGTGTAGAGGTGTATTCGATTGGGTACTAACAATTTACACCCAAACTTATCATGAATAAAAAAAAACAACACCTACATATGTTTCTATGTAGTTATCTATTAAGTTTACTTACACAAATATAACCAGATCAATTATTTGTGACAAAAAAAAAAAAAAACAAAACCATGTGCGCAAAAATTATCAATCAGAAGGGTTCACCGGTAACATTTCACTTAATATATCGTAATAAATAGGCAGATTAAACAAAAAAACAACACTTTTCTTTTGTTTACATTTTTTGTTTGTTTAACTTTTTTTATAAATTTAATTTATGTAGGGATGCACATTTTATCTTTATGAAATAATAACTGCCGGTCGAATTCGAATCACCCTGTTATTTTATCAAGACACTGCCGTTGTGTGGAAAGCGAAGGCGACCGTATATAGTTCGCATCATAGTCGTAGCAGCGGCCAGAAGCTAGCAGCAGCATTATTTCTAGGCACTTTGTGGCGGTGTCGTATAATAACCGCGTATAGTAGACGACCTTTGGAAATATTTTCGATGTTCTTATGTTTTCCTTCGTTTTCGTCGTTTTTTTTTCAACTTACTAGCTCCGCCGTCTGCCCATCTCACCCGTGTCCCGGTCCACCTCTTCTTCAGTTCTCGTTGTCGACGCAATTACAGCCACTGTCTCTTATTCGGCTTGAAATTTATGACTTTAATAAAAAGGGGGCTCGCACTTAAAAAAAAAATCGAATTCGACTAGGAAAATCCTCCTAAGATGTTTATTCTCGCGACTCAGATAAAAAGAAAAGGGAAGGCAACGATTTTTTTGTTTTCTTTTTTATGATGGCACATCACACACAATTGCAGTTTTCACAAGCGCAGCTAACGATATATTCATGTATAACAAAGCAAATTGCAAATGGAAGAAAACAAGATATAGGTATAATATAAGCAAAACCAACAAAAAAATCTTCGAAAATTTTATTGTAAAGAACTCAGAGTCAAGAAGAAAAGAATACAAGAACAGTGACAATGCGTTTTCACCTCGAAAATTGAAAAGAATTCAAAGTTTTTGTTTTCAAAATATTCTCTAAATGTTCACAGAAAAGTTCCTGCAATCAGAATTCTTCCTTTTGCGTTTAATCTTTTTGTCTGCTTCGTGCTTTTGATTTTGTAGCTTGAAAAATACTTCAAAAACACAACTCGAGAAAACAAATTTACGGGAAAATAGCCACTAACTTCCAAAATATTGAAATAATTTTCCGAAAATTCGGGTGGAAAATCTAGGAAAAGCACTCACCCCTCTATTGTTTTGATATTGGATTCACACACCACTCCACACACCGAAACTACCACTATCACCCACACTTGACACGTCGTCTTGAGAACAAAAAAAAAAAAACCTATTGGAACGACAACGATCGAACGAAACGAATAAGAAAAAAATGCAATTTTTCACAACGAAGACGATAGAATTTCAGGATAAGTTTTTCTTTTTGGTTCAACACTTTTTGGTCTACACATTGAAGACAAATTAATTAAAAACCACAAAAACGTAAGATGACAATTTCAAATTGTATATTTCCCCTGTTGCTGTAGGATTTTCTTCTTTTTTCTTGATTTGTTAAGTTTTTTTCAATATTTTTGATCAAGAAAAATGAAATACACCACGAAAGTAAAGTCCGAGATGCACACGCACAGCTACAGGCACAAATATTTTTTACTGAGTGGAATAGATCAGGTGCAACAACATTCAGAAATCAAATTAGAAAATTCCAGTGGAATGTCCCAACTGGAAAATAATGGGTTGACAGTTGTAAGTAAAATAATCGATTCACACGGATGAGAAATCCAACCTGATTACATGATGCAAGTATCCTTCAAAGTATGAAGTCCAAAGTGCCCTCTCACACGAGAGAACTGAACTTTCAGTTCCTCAGTGAAAAGGGCAGAGTGAAAGAGGTGTGAACAAACCCTGGTCGAGGATTTGAAGAGATTTGTTTAAATTTCCTTTCAAATCTAAGGTTGAGGTGCCTTCAACTAATAGAATTTCAAGAAACTAAAAATTTGTCTAGAATCGTATGAAAGATTCTAGAGATTTTTAAGGAAATTTAAATTTTAATTACTATTATATGTTAAAATCTGTTTGGCTGTCAAAAACATATGTTTTGTAATTTTTATTTTATTTGCAGATTAAGATTTGGTTGATAATAGTTTGTATTTTAATTCAATAAATAATTTAATTTAACAAAATTTTCGTTTCTTTCAAATTTGAACAATAATTACTTTGAACGGACATATTCAAGTCTTTAAACAAATTTATTTACACTTTCATATATCTATTGTTTGTTCTTTGTCTTTGAAACTTCACTTTTTTTAATTCAGCCACAAAGTTATAGCAAAACATGCACACATACACAACATGAACATCTGCACACAAATACAGACGAAGATACCATAATCAAGAGAACATGTTCGTCTTTACTATAATCTTGATCTTTATTTCTATGTTTCACTATAATCTTGATATTATCAAGATGCTCTTGATTTTGGTCTTACCTCTCTATCCAACAAACGAAACTTTTATATTTTACATCCTTTTTTCCTTCAAGAAATGAAATTAAGGTACGTATATCCACCATAATTGACATAACTAGCTAGTCTCTAATATACGAATTTTTAAGTTTCATAAATGTATTACTTATTTAACGCCCATACTATTCACTTATTTAATCCAGATTAAAACTTAAATCCAGATTAAAAGCTATTTAAATCAAAAAGTAAAATCCAATTCCTTCTTATTCACTTGTTTAATCCACACTTTAATCCAATTTTCTTAATCCAATCCCGATTAATCCAATTGTATTTAAACTGCCCTCCGGAGGTCAGTTTAACCACCATATTATTCACTTTGAACTTAAATTGGATTTAAGTGAATTTTAAATCCAACAACTAAATAAGGATTTATTAAATCCAAAATTTTAGATCCGTGTCCATATTATTCACCAAATACTATGTTCCCACAAAAATGAAATCCGAGATTTCAGCTGAAAACTTTCGAGATTTCAAATTGGTGTTCACACTGCCAAAACCAAGATTTCACCTCATATAAACTTAAACAACTACCATTGTGTGCTTATGTGTTTGTACTTCTATATGCTCAAATGTCAAATACAATATCATATACTTTCTTTCTTTGCCTGCTTGGCGTTGGAGTGAAAAAACTCACATAAAATTTTTTTTGAAACAAGTTTGGACTTAAAAATCACAGAAATTCAAAGTAAGGAACACACATAATACGTCTGTTCGCGTACCTCCCAAAACTACGAATTTTTACGAATTTAGCTCAAAGTTCTGTCAAAGTTCATATAAAAATAAATAAAATTCGTAGAAATTCGTAATTTTGGGAATTACCGATTCTTCGATTCGTTCATGTAAGGCCTGGCACCCACTGGTCAACTTTTAGTTGGTCAGAGTTGTCAGCAACCCCGAGCAACTAATGTCATTTTCGATTTGATGTTTGAAGTACTCCTTATCTACTCTTTTTTCACTCCCTCTTAATCCAATTTTTCCATAAGTATTAGGAATGGAACAGAACACAAAACCAAGCGAAAACGGCATAAAGTTGCTTGAAACCACCCACCCACCAGGCAACTTCCAATCAACTTTTTGGAATTTGACGTTTGTGTTTTTTTGGTTGACTTTTGCCACTATTTTATTTGGTGTCTGATCCTTAAAGTTGCCCTAAGTTGCAACTTAGTTGCCTAGTGGGCGGTCTCCCATATAACCTAATAGGGGTTTTTATATGGATCAACTTTGTTGACAACATGCTTGATGGAATCGGAAACCATGCAACACAGGTTGACAACTTGGATTTTTTGCGTTTGACTGTCTAACATCGGTGGTTGCCAACAATGTTGAACGATATGTTGATATATGTAAGCCCCCTTAATGTACTTGAATCGGGAGCAACAAAAAGTTGCTGCATCGAGAAATTAAAGTTGCCAAGTGAGCGCCAGGCCTAATCGTGGTATTTGGAACACATCTAGGAAATACACACCCACCCTAATTTATCCCTTAAACGTCAGTGTTGACAAAACTTGCATGCCCAAAAAAAGTTCTGATAACTGATAGTTTTTGCATTCCTTTTTCATGAAATTATAGTGATTTGCAATTTCATTTTTCTAATATATTTTCTTATCGTAAAAGCAAACAATTACAATCTACAAAAGATAAGAAATAAGTTTCCGCTTAGAAAAGTTTTTCTTTTATCGTCTTAATATCATTATTTCGTGGTTCAGCACTGTAAACGGTTCAACAACAATTCTACAATGTCACTGCCAATGCTGAAGTCTTGTGTTCAATTTCCGATCGATGATAAGATTCTTTTGGAAATTGTCCCTAAAGCTAAAGATTGGGCTCTTATGCATGGAGCAGCTATGCGATCTAAAACTAATTTCAGTCCTGATGCTTTAAATGTAAGCTAAGTATTAGTAGAAGTCGACGCACTTTTCCTTATTGATTTTGTTTTTCTCTTTTCATTTCCCTAGTTCGCCCCATTTATCTTGACACCTTCGTCATTCCCGCGGAAAGAATTCGAAAAAGCTGTCGATTTACAATGCATTCTCAATGAATTAATGCATTTTGTAGCACATGATGATGAATTCCTCACGACAACCTTGGCTGAAACAATTAAGGTTGATGAGTTTACTCGAAATCTTTTCAACGTCTACAAAAAAGTTTTAGCTAATGGTATAAAACAGGTAAATAATCAACTTAATATCTAGTTATCATTGTAGCGAGTATCATTGTAGCAAGTATAAAAACTTTTTTAAAGGGTCAAAATTTAGTGCCCAATCAAATTTTGTACAAAAATTCCCATTACATCCTCATTTGCTCCTACGGTTAACGATAACAAAAAAACTTATAAAACATTCGGTGAAAAGCAAGAATTATAATCATCCTCATATATTTTATAGGTAGGTATCTGTGTACAAAAAAAAAAATAGTTCCTTGTATGCTTAATCTCAACAATACATACATACAAGGCAATTCAATACTTTTTTCTAACCGGAAATTGGATTGTGTGAAAAATATTCAAAATAATGATTTTTATCGATTGGCTTGAGATATCAAAATCAAGACTGGCTCCTGTTGAAGGTTTATAAAAAAAATTAAGTCTCAATTTTCAACATTCTACTTAAAAAGAACTAAAATTGGGGACCCATTTTGTTTAGCGCTAGACGATAACGTTTCGACGATAGTCTTGCTTTACGTAATATTGAAAAGGACTATAGTCTGGAGGGTCCCGTTTTGACTATCAAATTGTTGCTTCTCGTAATACGGTAATCGTATAAGCTCTATAGTCAAAACGATAGATAGATTAATTAAGACCTCTGAAACATTTTAAGGCATTCGAATGATATTTTGAAATAAATTCTCTGTATAAGCCTAATAACCGTTTATCCACTATCTAACCAACCCGTCTACTGAGAAAGTCAATCAAGGCACTGTTTGGATCTCAGGATTATAGGACCTTATACATATTGGAAAGTGTTAACTTTTTATGCATTTTTTGGGAAAAGTTTGTTTTTCTAGTTTTCGGTCGAGTTGAGATAACTAAAATTTCTCTGGAGACCTCGAGTCTTATTTTGCTCAAATTGGGAAATGTAATATACTTTCCTGTTCTGCTTTGATCCTTAACTCACTTGGACGCTATTTACATTGAACGATTTTTCCAATAATCATAACGAAAAGTTGTTGTTGTTATACATTACTTTTGAATTCCCTTCTATGCCCTCCACCATCCAAAACAAAAATCGGACTAGAAAAGTCGGGCAACAAACGCCGACTTATAGGAATTGACAGCCTGTACGTGTTAATTGTGATGACACTGATACTACTGAAATGTATTTATTTTTTATTTTTAAAGGTTGCAATGAAAAACAGTATTTTATGTTCAAGTTTTGGGCCAGTTTGAACTCTATATAGACTTAAGCTTGTCTCGGTTCGATCCGATCACGCTCGCTCAGTCGATTCGATCTTTTGACATTGCATACAAACGAGGCACTCAATTATTGATTAGTGGCAAAATGTTTAAACAAATATTGCGAATATTTTATATTTTGGATGTACATACGTCAATTATGTTAGAAAGGCGGATTGGGTATTATTATTTTTATAATTGGTTTATTTAATGGTATGTAATTAATTAATGATTGGTTAAAAAGTTGTTTTTGGTGATTTGTAATTTTTAAGTTTGGTAAAATTTCCTCAATTAAACAATGAAAAAGACCAACAAAATTTATAAATCTTAATGAATAAGAAATGCATAAAAATATAAATGAATTTAAAATTTTCTTGTTGGAACTTATTTCATTATGAAAATTATTTCTAAAAATGTTCATACCCTTAATTATATTTATACTTGCTCCATTTATACGAAAAAACGATTCATTTTTATTTAGTTTCATATCACACAAAAAGATTTATGTATAAGTCAAACCTTATCTACTAAAGCCATTATCTTTGGGACTTATTCGATCTGATTTGATGTTGGAGACTTGCTGTCCTCAAATAACGGGTAAACAGTGTGCCTACTGTTGCTGGAAACAAGTTGAAATTAACACAATAGCTTCTGGTTTCGGCCATTTAGGACCAGCTAGTAAGGCAATTCAAAGGTGCACACATAAAAATTACAAACAAACGAAAATAATTATTTTATGTTTTTTGTTCTTGTATATTTTTTTCTTTCAATTATATTATAACAATGTAGTGTTGACTGTTGACTTATTTATTAAATTGCGAATGCTTTTTGTATTTAAATTGTCGCTATGTTTCTGTCCAATAGCTTTTTTCCTAAGCATGCTGTGTGTAAATTTATTTAAATTTCTTTGAAAATACTTTCTTATAACACTTTTACTTCTAACGTTAATTTAGTAAAACAAAATAATAATTTAACGCTGTTTGTAGAATTATTTGGGTAGTATTAAACTCTTTTGCCTATAACTGCTGCTCATAAAACGACGAAATTGAATTTGTTTGTTCCTTATTTTATCTGCGCCAGCTCCACCTTTTTTAACTTGCACAGTATTAAATTCTAAAGGTGATTGCCTATAACTCCTGCCCATAACCGACGAAATTTGATTTGTTTTCTCCTTAATCTATCTGCGACTGCACCTCCTTTTCAAATTTGCATTTGTTTTGTTTTGTTATTTTTCTATGAAATACTGTTAAAATGATTTTAATAAACATTAAACCAACGATGCAAAGGCAATTCACACTATTAATTACATAATTTAATTCTTGCATTGCTCAACGCACTATCCTAGCCTAATTTTAATGCAGACAAGTCCAGGACAGTCCACCAACATTTATTTGGAATTAAGTTTTAATGTCAAGCCATTATTTCATCGATCATAAAATATTACATCATTTTTATATGAACAAAATGCGGAAAATATAATATTTTTGTGTGTTTTTTTTTAAGTTTTTTTTTTTTTATTTATCCATCCCTTATTCCATGCAGAATAAAAGACATTAAAATTGAAAAATCAATGAACATTTCCTTTGCAGGCAACTATTTCCCTCGGTCTGTTTCGATCTGACTATTTGGCACACTGCTATGAAGGCAATGACATTAAACAAGTCGAATTCAACACAATTGCCTCTAGTTTTGGTGGTATTTCCACACATATGACGCCTCTGCAGAGGTATTCTAAATAAATTATTTGTGTTTTCTCTTTATTTCACTCTTTTTTCTTCATTAAAACTATTTATTATTTTAAATTTAAAAATAACTTAAAATGTAAATTCATAATACACGTTATACAATTATTTTTCATTTAACTAAATGTAATTAGTAATAGAATTATTGTATTGAAAGTAAGTTAAAAGCATGATTGTTTCTTTAAATCTAACAATAATTTATCTTAGATGATAGTATAAACATACAAAAGTTTTACTTTTTTAATACCCATTTCCTTTTTTTGGTTAACATTTAAGAGTTTCAAGGTTTCAACTCAATAATAGAGTCAAAAAACTGTATTTTCTTACAATTCTGGCTTGGCCTTTTCAAAGTTTCAGTATTTTAACAGACACTCAGCGATTGATATTAAATGACCCGTTCCTCCGCAGATGCCTCCAGTTGAATTACACGATTTTGCTGTAATTTATTTATCAGCAATAAAAATTCTTAGTATGTGGTTCCAGAGAATGAACTGTTGAGAGTCACGAAAAACACGAAATTATGCTTCTTCCATGTTGTATTGCAAAATGAATTTGATGTTTGATGCCAACTCCTATTGTACTGTTTTTCCTCAGCTTTGGATGTGATCGAGGCACAATAAGTCCATTTAAAAAAAAATATTTATAACAAGAAAAATCGAATTGGTGGCTTGACACTTCGCGGGAATTAACCTAGTGAGAATTATTCCAAAATCAAACGTCTTAAACAAGAACAATTTTACCAGGAAAAGAAATACTCTTTTGGAACTTGTCGCAAGAGGCAATACCTTTAAAAACAAAGATTTTTGGTGGAATAGCAAGATTCTACTTACCAGATGCCCTTTTATTGAATCCGAAGCCACACGTATTTGGTAGCGGTTTTTGGTATGTCATATTTAGACTTTTCTTCTTAAAAAAAAATAAATAAAATTGGCAGAATTTAAGTGAGCCGAAAATAATTGAAATTTGATTCGTAACGTATTCCATAATTAGCGGAACGACAAATCAACACTTAACTTACACTTAACGGTATTGTGTACTCAACAAAAATTTCAGAAACAGTTTTAGGAGATTTGTATGCCGTTGCAGAACAATTTGGACTAGAGAAAATGTTACCAGTACAATATAATACCGAGTTTTGCTACGCGAAACCTAATTTTCCCTCAAACATTTTTCAATTCTATTAAATCCAAAACGTATGGTAGTAAAAAAGTGCATATCACAATATTCTATTTTCTCATTTTTCTATTTTCTCGGAAGCAAAACTTGTTCTTATCTTACGTTTACATAGATATTTACAGATATCGTGATAATTTGTTCTCTTCTCTATTGAGGCCGCATTTTATGATATAACTTTTTTGTTGCTTTTACCTGCATGTATGTATATGTACCTCCCCCAAATTAAAAAAAAAAAATAACAAACCAGCCACGAGAATTTAAAATGTATGGGCGTATTTAACCTTATACCCGTAGTTCCACAAGTTTGCTTACAAATATTTGGTATATCAATTTAGTAAAATAGTAATGTATAACTAAGTTTAATTAAAAAATATATTATATCCAATTTTTTTATTCAGATTTTGAAGTATTTCTATTTCTAGTTCCTAGAATGCATTAGAGCTACTTAAAAGCTAAGTTTTGTATTACTTTAAATTTGCTTGCTTTTTAGGAAAATAAAAAGTAGTTAAATTTGAAAAAAAGAAAAGAATTTATATAAATATCTACCTTCATCTACGATTATTTATTTAATTTGAACTTAACATAATAAATATTTCAAACAATTTACAGCTTCGTTCTACAGGAATTAGATCATGGTGATGAAATTTCTAAAGTAAGATGTCACAATTGAATACAGATAAAATATATGTAAAATAATGCTTACAGCTCCCAGAAAACAAGGCCTTATCTGGATTATGTGGAGGCATGATAAAAGCATGGGAGTTGTATGGAAATCCAAATGCTGTCATTCTTTTTGTTATTGAAGATATATCCTATAATATTTGTGACCAGGTACAAACAAAACTTTCTTTTTTGTTTATTTATTCAACTAAAAAAATACCTATGTTACACAGAGGTTTCATGAGTTTTATATTCGTGAAACCAATCCAAATATAAAGGTTGTACGAAAAACACTTACAGAGATTCACGATCAGGGAAAGCTTGGGAAGAACAATGAACTTTTAATGTGAGTTGGTTTTATTTTTTGCTTTGAGTGAAAAGTTTTTGTAGCCAAGCATGTAATTTCTAATTTAATATTAACAAATAATAATAACACCTTTGACGCACTTATTAATAAATTAATGTACGGAATATATTTAAATAGAGATGGACAAGAGGTAAGTGTTGTGTATTTTCGTGCGGGCTATGAACCTGGGCACTATCATTCTCAAAATGAATGGGACGCACGATATTTGGTTGAGTGTTCGAAGGCAATTAAGTCACCTTCAATACACTATCACTTAGCTGGTACTAAGAAAGTTCAACAAGCTTTGGCCGCTCCAGGAATTCTTGAAAGATTTGTCACTGATCCCGAAAAAGTAATTTTCTTATAGTTAAAATAAAACGAAAATTTCATGTTCATTGTTTTTATTTTATTTATTTTTTCAAGGTAAAAGCAATTGGAAAAATCTTTACAGGACTTTATTCGTTGGATGCTAACGAATCAGGCAATGCTTCGTACGAAATGGCCTTAAAGGACCCCGAAAGGTTTGTTTCTTTTTTTAGTATGTATAGATTTGATTAAAACTTACCTTATTGAGACATATTTTGATAGATTTGTTTTGAAGCCACAAAGAGAAGGCGGTGGTAATAATGTTTACGGTGCTGACATTCCAGATGCACTAAAGGTTTCTGAAAGTTTTAGTTTTTTACCTGCAAAATTCACATAATCACTTACATTTTAATTTTTGTATTTCGATAGAGTATGAGTGCTATTGAACGATCAGCTTGGATATTAATGGAAAGAATTCATCCACCAATCACCAAAGGTTATATGATTCGTCCAGATGGACCTATGCCACCACCATTGGTCGATCTTGTTTCAGAACTTGGAATTTTTGGTGTAATTATTGGTGATTCCAAGACAATAAATACAAACTATCAAGCAGGTCATATGCTAAGAACGAAGCTTTCCACAGCCAATGAGGGTGGAGTCGCTGCTGGTCTAGGGGCCCTTGACAGTCCATATTTATTGGATAATTGTTGTTAATGCCAGATATAATTGCATTTTATTTGTTTGTATATAAAATATTTTGTACAAGGTTTACTTATATTTTTGATGGGCTTTTATTTGTATTAATTAATAAAAAAAAAATAGCTTTTGAAGGGAATTTTGTTCGTTTTGTACAACTTGAACTTTAAAATAGTTAAGCAAAATAGAAATGGATTTTTCATGCATCAACACCTGTATTATGAAAAGCAGCTTGTCATAAGTACGTATATAATTCTATATAACAGTTGATTGTTTGGTCATTCAGTTCAAGCTTAAAGGAATATAACCTTAAAGAGTATGCATTGATGTTAGAAGATGATAGAAAACACGTTAAAGTGAGACCTTGTTATCCACGATAGCCCCCGTTAAGAAAAAGCTTACTATACTTAATTCGGCAGTAATCGTTTTGTTTAAAAAAATTACTTACATTTATGTACTTTAGTAAAGAAAAAAAAACATTTATTGTACCTACATAGGTTCTCAAGTTCGACTTGCTGGTTAACCCCCGAAACAGAATTTGATCGAAAAGTTAACATCTTTTAAGAAGCATCAGGTATTTAAAAAAAAATTACTTGAAATTGATGGCGTGATGAACCTTGGCCTAGTAAAAACTTTTACATATTCCTGTGTGCGTATTAATAGATAGCAGGGATGGATGGTACCAACAGTTTTTCGTGGCACAGATCATCATCGTCCGTTTAAAATAAATATGTTAATAAGAGGAATTTTCTCAGTGTTGCAAAAAGTATAAATTCAGAAACTAAATTTGCCAAGACAACAATGCCAACAATTACGAAAAATGAAAAATATAAGAAGCCTTAACGATCGTTCGATATAAATTAAAAGAACGAAAGTTGTAGACGACGTCAACGGGAAAAAATTAAATCAAGAACATCCTTAAATTTGTTCAGAAGACCAAGCTTCTGCCTTTTTTTTTAAATATAAAGTATACAATTTATTTTTTTATTCTTCAAGAGTTTAGGTCTTCTTACTTCTTTAATATTTAGATTCTCAACAGTATGTTGAAATCGCAAAAACCGCACCAAACAGTCACTCGTAGTAGATGGTGATTTTGTTTTTCTTTGTTGACTGCTCCAGGTACAACAGTTTTGATTATTTAAGTAATCTATAATAAGGATGAGCTTTTAAATACTGAAAACTCATGATTCTATTCATGCATTTCCAAATACTAAATAGGTACAACAAGATGCAAACATTTTAAATTTATTAAAACGATTTAAATCAACTAAATCTAAAACAAAATAATTTCTAAATTTGATATTTTAAAACAGGTAAGGCTGTAGCTAAAAACTCTAAATATAAGAATAGCATGCATTTTGGCAAAATTGTTTACATTTTAGGGTAATTTATTAATCATTTTAACTTTGCACAAATATATCACAATATTACTTTTCTTTGTTGCATGGCAGTAGGTATGTGGCTTCTAGAAACATATATTTTTTTCTTATTTAAGATATTTCCTATAGGTTTCATCCATTAAATAATCCACCAGCTTATCGATGGGTGAAATTATAAATGGAATCGAAGCAAGGCCGATTGCAGTAGGAATGTATCTAGCATTGGGTACTTTTAAGCGTTTCACCACAAAGCTTGTTGTTTTAGTTAATCTAAAATAATTACATAAATGTTGAATATTAATTTGAGAAACATAAAAAAACAACCTGTTGATTGTATATCCTGGAATTATAACAGATGCAAACATCTGCCATATTAGGACATCTCCAGCTTTGATTGCTACATCTCTATTGGACGAACCTTGTTTCTCATGTGCCTTGATGCCTTTGTCAGCAGTATCGGCCAGAACATATGCAACTGCTATTCCATATGTTAAATTGACGATATTTTTGGGCCAAAGCTGGCGGAACGCTTCCCCCACTTCATTGCTATAACCTTAATAAAAAAATACAAATTGCAAATATGATGAGTGTTTGTTGAACTTTTTATGAATCTAGGATTTCAAACAAGAGGTTCTAATGAGTTCATCCAAATCAATTATCTCACTAATGAAGTCTTGAAAAAAATTGAAATTGAAATTGAAATTGCAAAATCGACTCGGTCGTTTCCACCATACCATGATATATTCTTTGAGATTAAAAAAAGTAACGATAAAAAACAGCCTAGTTCATACTTCCTCGTGAAGTGAGCAATCGCCAATAGAGAAATTGTTTTTTTGACATTTCTTACTGGTACAGACTTGCGAATATGTTGTTAAGGTTTGTGGTTTAAAACCACAATAACCCTGTTCCCTACATTTTTGCAAACAGTTTCAGACCGCCAGATTTAGTGTGTGCAAATACAAAATTACACTTGTGGAACGGGTTTGCACTAAATCTGCCGGTTTCAAACCGTTTGAAACTCGCTGTGGAACACACATAATGCTTCAAATGACTAGTAATTGAACTGTCAACTGTTCACCAAGAGTTCCCGTACATTTTGCAAGGGAATGGCTCGTGAACAAAAACTTTCCACACAGCTTCACGAGCACGTTCACGGGTGAATAAAAATGCATTTTTGTATGGATTTATATGATTCACAAGTATGTACTAGGCTAGATTCCACGTTAATAAACATGCGAAGTAAGGCTCTCCCAAACCAGTACCCTCGAAACATTCACCGACGAGTTTTTTTCTGTTGTGCTTGTGACATATTTTGTATCGTTACGAACGATTCGCTATAATTTAGCGTTGGTTTGGGAGAGCCTTTAAACAATTTTTTTCAAAAACGCACATTCGTAAGAATATTTTTAGGTTTTTAGTAATCGATCCAAATACATTTTAAATATGAGTTTTCCATTTTTTCTGTTTCTGCTTTCGAATATAACATGTAGCTCAAACATCATGAGGGTGTGCATGGACCTTTAGGTGTATGAAGTATGAACACGATTCGGCAATCGGCAACCACTTTGCACTTGACTGACCAATTAACATGTTTTTGTGTTTAATTAGCACTTAAATTACAACAAACCTAAAAAACGTAAATAACTATCACGGTAAATATCATAGACTTGTTTATCGTTGCTTTTACTGTCCGACATTCTTGAGTTTTTTATTTAGAATTTTTTTTTAGCGAATCTGTAAGTAGAGTTACATAAAAAGGTAGAATGAAATTGTCAATGAAAAATAGCAAGCACAAAGTTTACCTTTGGAACAATGAGCTAGACAATTTTTTTATATTCAATTGCAGCTTTCATTTGTGGTTTATTTAAGAATAATATGCATTTAATTGAAATTTTTCGAAATACAGAACCAAAATCAAGAGCTGGAGCAGCAAAACAAGAAATGAAGAAACAACTAACAACAAGGTCGAATAAATAAAATAAAAATGCAGTTACAAATGAACAGTGGATCCTGAAATTTGTGGAAGTTTTTTTTTAGAAAGTAGTAGAAGATTGAATTAGCTGAGATGATTTTAATACCACTTTCACACTGGAAAGCTTTTAGTTTTCTTTTAAAATCTCTTGTACCTTATTATTGAGAAATCAAAAGTTTTGTTTGTTTGCAAATCAAAATAATGTGCACTCCGATAATATGATCCGATGAATGAGCTGTAAAGGGAGAGCCTGACTCAATTTTGACATTTGACAAATAGTAAAAATTCTAAATGGAGCCTGATTCCTCCCGCAGTCCATTCACTAGTTTTGGGCATGCGTACACGGAATATCATTTACACTTGCGGAATTGGGCCCCTGTAATTGGGGTGATGGTCTGAAAAAAATGTTAAAAAACAAAGCAATTTACATGTCAAATACAACAACAACACTGTGCATATAAAGTTAGCTAAGTCCAGATAATTTAATGAATTTTAAAGTAGGACCATACTCGATGAAACTGCACTTCAACGGAACTGCGCTACACAGCGCGGCACTCTACGGCACTTTTTTGATATACCAAACTACGCTATAGTATACATTGGCTTCACTCATAAATAAATGAGTAGTACCAATAAGTGAATCCATTAGTATAGTGTCATTGTGATGGTATTACTAATACGTTCGACCAAGCAACAAAATGATTATATGATCTCCAGACCGATATAGTTTCTCGGTTTTTTATTTTCAGCACGAAATATTTCTAAAATTTAGGCTCTATTTCTCACGTGGCACAGAAAAAAACAAAGCCCACAGCCAAAACACAACGTCGCACTTGCGACAATGGAACGGAATGGAACTTCAGGCTGCGGCAAAGTTGGTCAGATTATCAACTCTGCCGAATGGTCCACGCCGTGAAGCTCAGTTGTCGCTAAGTGCGATCATACAATTTCATACAAAAAAAAAATTGAAGTTCAGTGCGGTTCAGTTCCGTTGAAGTGCAGTTGCATTGAGTGCGTTCTTACCTTTATTTTTTCCCGATAAAAACGGTATTGCCAATCTCTTAACCAGGGGCCCAATTGATTTTCCTTGTACACATTCCATTCATGCCCAAAATAAGTGTGAATAAATTTGAATGATTGTACATACGATATTTGTCAAAAACTTAAAACTCACTCTTGCGGAATTGCAAAAACTTACGTGTAAACAGAAAAAAAATCACTCTTGTGGAATTTGGCCCCAGGAACTGCTGTGAGACCGGTCTCAATCTTCCCAATCTAAACAAGGTCACTATGTGCGAGTAGATACATTTTACATGGGAAAGCAGTCTTATGCATTCCATTTAAAAAGGTAGTAAAGCACTCATGAGTACTTTGCCACCTCCAAAGGAAAACGGCTATTTACAAATTAAAATCAACTAACTGATAGATGGCAACGTAGCAACTATTTGATCTAACATTACGCCACTTTTAAATGTAAGAGAACCAATAAATGTCATTGTGCGAAAGGGACGCTACAATTTTTTCTTATACATAATTTGAAAATTAAAAATAATTTTGTTCGTGTCAGTTAACAGATATAATTCATTTTAAAATTTATTTACTTTTGTGTAATAAAATAATTAATAACAAACCTTTTATTTTATAAATTTACTATAAAGTTGTATTATATTTATTATTATGAATATAACTGAAGATGATTGCGCGGTTAAAATAGCTGTCCGAGAGCGTCCACTTCGTGAAATCTTCCAAAACAATGAAGTTGAAAGTGCAATAAACTACCACCCTTCAAATTCGAATGTATACGAAAATGTGTTCAATTTACTTAAACTTATAGTATATTAATTTTATATTGATTATAATTTAGATTCTAATTGTTGATGAGCGTATTTTTGCCTTCGATCATGTCCTTTCGCCAAGTATTTCTCAAGAAGAACTCTTCAACTCGTTGGTTTTGCCGCTGGTTGGCAAAGTTCTTCAAGGTTTCCACTGCACGGCACTTGCATATGGCCAAACTGGAACAGGGAAATCATTTACGATGGGACTGAATCCAGAGGTAACTAGCTTAAGTTATGCTTTTGTATTCAAACAAACATTTGTAACAAATGTGTATTTTTGTTTACTAGAGCATAGAAGGCGTTAATGTTGGAATGATTCCTCGCTGCGTACAAGCAATTCTGGATAAACGCACTCAAAACGATATGATCAAATATGAAATATCAGCTTCATTTATTGAAATTTACAGCGAAAAAGTGTTTGATTTACTTGGTGATAATCCTTCCGAACCAATTATTGCAAGAGGTAAGTAAATTGTTTTTTATTTGTTACTTCCAATCGCTTTTATTTAGCGGTCTTGTCATCTACATTAGGCGTAATTTTGTGATCACAATCCACAGTAATTACATGATGTCCACTAAACTGGAAAGTCAAGGATAGTCAGGCAACACAATTTTGGTCAGGAAGTCAGGGTTTGTCAGGGAATTCGCGAAGCGGTCAGGGATTTTTGTCTGTATCAAATGCTTAAAAATTGGCTAACTCCTTTTTACATTTTTTTTTATTTTTTCTGATCGAACGTTTAATTAAATTTATTTGAAATGTTAAAAATTGAGAAAAATAAATCTCAACGAGTTATGATTCAAACTCATTTTATTTTTAGCAATTTCAACGAATTATGTTGCATAGTCGTCACTTTTGTTAAAATATTTTTTTTTTTAATTCGTGCATTTATCATTTTTCACTTGCAAAGCAATAGGTAATTTATTATTTTCAAGTAGATTGGTAGATCTTTGGAAAATGCATGTTTATTGCATTTGGTTTAATATTTATTGAACTCAATTTAAATATACATAAACTAAGAGCCCATAGGAGATTTTGGATTTGATTGATAGCAAACAAAAAAGGTGTTGAAAGCTTCTGTAAATGCTATTAAAAAATCGTAGTATTGCAGTCCACAAATGGGACCTTAGTGATGAAACAGTGCAGAGAAAAAATATGAGTGCAATTTTAAGGGTAGTCATGTTAACAGAAATTGGTTTTCACCACCTCCCGAACAATGCACTCAATTGGTCTCAGATTCCGTGATATATGTGATCGGAGGAACATATGCCTATGACCATACAAATATTTTAAAAAAATTCATAAAATATTTATGGCTGACCAAATACTGAAACTAATTGATTTTTTTATGAGATGTCCAATTCAGTACCAAAAAATTTGTTCTGTGACTGAAAAAAAACTTAAAAATTAACTTCCGGTAATACTTTTCCTTTATCACGAACACAAGTTCTTGGGGTGCTACCCAAAGTAGTGCCAAAAATTGTCTCTGAGAAACTTTGAGTCTTGATCTTGATTACAAGGTTTCTACGACTAACCAATTTTTAAAATTAGTTGATCAATTTTGACCAAGCATTTTTTTCTTAGAATATATCAAAAAATCATGCCCTAAAATAGTATTGACGAATAACAGTCTTCAAAAAAGTGAAATTATAGATAAATAAAAAAGAGATTTTTTTTAATTAGATAATATTTATCATAAATTGATTTTCGGTTCAAAAATTGCGTAATAAAGAGTAGATTTTTTTTTTTAAATCGAAGAGATCGCACTTTTTGAAAATGACGATTTTTGCTGAAACAACTGAGACGAGCGAAATCGAAAAGAGTCGGGTCAAAAACTCGGTGATTTGGCATGAAGTATTTCTGGAAATAAACATATTTCCAATTTTTGAACTAAGACTGCACTGCCTTGAACAAATTTTTCAGATAGCTGAATTATTAGATATACATATTTTATCTACAACAAAATTTAAGTTGATTTTTTCTACGTGGCGTTTTTGACAAATTATGCATTCCTAAAATAGATCGGCCTCGTGATTTTGATCAAATAACTGCAGCACGAAATCTCGAAAGAAAATAAAAAAATTAAAATTAAAATCGTATACCATGTGCTCTAAACTGGTATGAGAGTCTGGGTAGGCTAAATAAACTGGGAAAAAAAATATTACTCTCCATTGGGTACCGGACATCGTTGATATCCAGGGTAATAAAGAGGCAGTTTCTCTAGCAGAAATGACAGCAATTACACCCCTACAGGCTTAGAGCATTATTGCGAAATAGGAGAAAACGTGTAAGAACAAAATCAAAATAAAGGAGGAGCCCATAAGATTAAAAATCTGTAATGAACTCCTTAAGCTGAGACTGGCTCAATTTTTGCTTGGGAGTTGCAACCAAGAATGCTTTCTATACTGCATCAGCTTGGTATGTAATAACAAACTCGAAATAATTACGAGTTTCTTCATTGGTCATTGTAATCTAGAAAAGGTTACAACATTCTTGAACAAATACTCAAGTTTCTCAATTACAATATTTTGGAGGATGAGCTGTAGAATGAGCATCCTCATCCAGCTCTAGATGAGGGCACATATATAGATCTAAAAACCAGAAGTATTAAGCTTAGATTGCAAAACTTATTTTTTATTCTTTTATTTTATTTTTTTTTTTTTTATCAGATTCTAATATTCAGTTAATAATTTTGTAATATTCTTATACTTTACTTTTTTTATATTCTTTTTTTTAGTATGAAATTTCATATCAGGCAGACGGCAAAATTGCCATGTCTTCTTATGTTGTAAAACTCTTTTTTTGTTGGAAAATATAAAGAATTTATCTATCTATCTATCTATCTATCTATCTATCTATCTATCTATAGATCTAAAAGTCGCAATGCACTTATACCTTAAATGTAATTCATACACTAAAGCAGGTAGTATATATCTATGGTGTTGGGTAGAAACACGATAAATAACTCCAAAAACTAACTTGCGCCTTCACGGCCACTTTACATCGAGCTAGATCCTACACAGAAGAACCAAATTTTTCAATTTTGGAAAATAATAATATGTATACCTAGCTATTTTATAAAAAAAGAAAATTAATTCAACCGCACAAGCTCTAGCTCGATTTTATCTTAACTTAAGACGAGAGCTAATTAAGCTATCACAAACTTCTACCAAACATCACACATACACCAAAATTTTAAGTAAGTCAAAAATTCAATTGAACAGACACGCATACCACACAAACATACGCCCCCACCCAAAATGTGTTCATCTATACATACGCCCACACCTACAAACGTCCACTCCTACATGTATACGTTCTTTCCCATATACGTCCAGTCCACATCCACATCCACATTCGTTCTCACCCACATATGTCTGCCCCCACACACGTCTGCACCCACCTGATAACCACGCGTTTAGTTTTAACTCACACCAACAGCAGACTTAGAATTCTCCATCATCGTTATGTAAGTAACCTCCAATTTTTATTTTTGCAAAACTTTCCCTATAAAAATAAAGCAAATAAAAAAAGAGTAATCGAAAACCTTCTTCATTTAAAATAAATAAAAAAAAAATACTGTCGCTGCGGACAGGATTCGAACCTGTGCGGGTAGAACCCAATGGATTTCAAGTCCATCTCCTTAACCACTCGGACACCGCAGCTCTTGTAAATTCTTTGCCAAATTGTAGTTAGTTGCTTATTTTGTTGCTTGTTTTTTTTTTGTTTTTTATTTATGTATTATTAAATTTGTATGATGCTTTTATAGATCATAAAAAGCAAAGTATTTATTTTTTGTAGAAATTTATATTTTTTTCAAATGTTACTATATTTGTTAAACTTTAGGTTACAAATTCACTGGTGGAACCAAAAAAATCATTGAAACCATGAAAGACGGCTATAATTTACTCCATCAGGGCACCAAAAACCGCCATGTTCGTCCAACTAAAATGAATGCTCAAAGTTCTAGATCTCATGCCATCTTCACCATCTACGTACGTAATGAAATTCAAAACAAAATTACCCAATCTTGTTTGAATTTAGTTGATCTGGCGGGATCGGAGGGTGTTCGGCGTACAGGTCATCAAGGTGTGGCACTTTCGGAAGGAGTTCACATCAATCAAGGTTTATTATCGATAGGAAAAGTCCTGCAAGCCATAACACATGGTTACAAAGTTATTCCTTATCGCGATAGTGTTTTGAGTTCCGTACTTCAAGGTTGGATTTTTAAATTTTAACATTATTTTGTTTTCTTATACATTTGTATTAAAATTTTAGATTCCTTAAATCCAAATTCATATTTCACTTTGTTGGCATGTATAAGTCCACATCGGGAGGACTTAAGCGAAACTCTCTCCACAATTAGATTTGCCCAAAGTGCAAAAAACTTAAAACATAATCCACAAATCAACTCCAAATTAATGGAGCTTAAAGTAAGTTTCTTTGTGAACATGCGACTCATGTTCTATATTTGATTAATTCTAAAGGAGTTTATAAATTTAATACTTTAAAATCAAATTGGATCAATTATTCAGAAATCAAAGACACCATATAAAATGAATCCATTTCGACCAAAAAACACATCAGCAACACCACAGACATGCAAAAGACCACTGTCACTTGCTAACCTTAGGTCAAGTGGAGAAAAAATTAATCCAACATATCATGGAAATACCTTTTGTACACCAAGTAAAAAAAGAAAAACTGAAAATTTAGTTTTAAATCGTACCGTTGTTGGATTGACTCCTAAAGAAAAACAAAAGTAAGACAGAACACATTTTTTTTTAAATTTTCGATATGATTTAAATTTTGTTTTTATTTAATAGAATTGGAACCGTTAAAATGCCAATTTCAAAAGTTGTTCCATTCTCTTATGAACCATCAGTAAGGGAATCAATTAATTCTGATCCATTTAATGATATAGATCTTCTTGACTCTCGTGGATCTCTATTAAGTCTTAATATTTCATCATCTACAACAATTGACGCACCTCAAACAAATAAAGCATCAAGGTAAGTATATAAAACTACTTTATTAGGTGGAACAATAATTTTTTTTTCTTTGTTTGCACAGTACTTTTAGCCCGATTGTAAGAAAATGTATAGCTGAAGTCGAAAGCACTTTTAAAACAAGCATGTCACAATTTTTGGAATCGCTTAAAAACACTCAATCTGTACAGAAATCTTCTCTATTTAATCCATCGCCATTGAGCTGCGAGAGACAAAAAATACGAACTATTATTAGACAAGAACTGTTTTCTCTTGCTGGTGAAAAGAAAAGTGAAGAAATTAGAAAAATTGACAATGGCGTCAATCGGGAATTGGTAAGATAGACAAGAAACATACCAATTTAGGTACAAAGTAACTTAAATGAATCGATTAATATTTACAGTTCTCTGGTGAAAGCAGTCCCATTTTCAAAATTCCTGTTGTACCCGACATAAAAACCAATCCAGATCCTTGTTGCAGTCAGGCATTTGATTTTAACTCAACAGAAAATGAAAACTTTTTGAGCATAGAAGAAACTATTATGCCTGCGAAACCCTTGCGACGATCTCGAAGGCTTTCGACAAGAACACAATCATTAAGTACAGATGATTCTGTTTTTGTTCCTAAGCGTAAAAGTGCTAGGCTTTCGACAATGACACAATCATTAAGTACAAATGATTCTGTTTTTGTTCCTAAGCGTAGAAGTGCTAGGCATTCAATTAAGAGTCTAAACGACGCAAGACGTCGAAGCATTCGTTTAATGTCACATAGAGAAGAAAATGAAGAATCAAAAGGATCAGAAATACAAACCGACAAACCAACGACTTCAAAAAAGATTAATAAACCAGCCAAGAAACCAGCAGCTTCTTTGATCCAAAATCCTACCATAGCTGGTTATTTTGAAATTAAAGAAAATAAAAAATCTTCAAATTTAAAAACTAATCTAGCCAAACATCAAAAAGCTATTTTGGAAATGTTGAATACAGCTTCAATGAAAGAATTGCAATATTTACCTCAAATTGGTTTAAAGACAGCTTTTCAGATTGTTACACAAAGGTATATTTTTGGATAGAAATATCAATGGGTTTTAAATGAAATAAAAAAATATATTTACTTTAAGAACACTTCATGGTAAATTCAAAAGTTTTACACAAGTTAGTAAGTTGCCTATTTGGAGGGGAAAAGGCTGGGAACGTTTTAAAGAAGTAAACTTTTTAATTTTATAAACAATACAAATAAAAATAATGATAATTTATTGTTTTTTCTTACAGGCAAATAGTATAAGCTGAGGAGATGACATTAATTTATTTGATTTTAAAATATATTCATTTATACTAGATATATATTGATACATTAATGTAAATACATACATATTAAGCAACATAAAATTTCATTTGTAGTTCTACGTAATATAATACAATATTATTTGTTTTTCTATAACAACATACCGATTGTCTTGTCGAGCCACCAGGCTATGCATATCCGATTTTTGATATCCTGAATTCGAATTCGGTCTCAGATTTGCTTTATCACTTCTGATTTCTTAAATATTCAATTTTAACGTACAATAATGCCAATTTTTTGTTGACTAAAACTCGGTGACCAACAATCCTGTTCCACTATACGATTTGATCGACTTATAGGTTTGGAGTTCACTCGATTTTTTCATTCTATTTGGTTATTTTTTGAAATCTTCTGTCTTTTGACAAACTTCAGGATATGTCATTTTAAAACTCTCCGGAGAATTTAATACATTAAATTTAATTTTTATTGCAGTTAATATATATTTTGGAACAATTCTTTCCCTCGAACGGATAGAATAATACAACCGCCAAGTCATGCAAATGGTTTTGGTTTTCAAATTCTTCATTATCTATTCAAAAGCTACCCGTTTCTGAAAACCAAAAGCTTCTGCAATGTCTGGTTCATTAGATATTTACATCCAATGTAATTTTACTGAGTTTTTATGCAATCTGTTAAATGCGAATATCTTACGAACCAAGCTTTAAAATTTGTTGCGGCTTTCAGTTCTGAATAGTAAATTAATACACCCAAAAATTAACAAATTTAGCAAACAAATTTTTTCATGGATTTCGAAAAAAAGCATGGACTAACTCCTTGCCATTAAAAAAAAAAAAAAAAACTAACGCAAGCTTACGCATGTAACTTTGGATGCGTATATTTCGAGAACCAGATATCGAAGACGGTTCTAGTTTTTAGTTTTGAAAAGCTCTGGAAAATTCCTATCGAATTGATTTGATTGAATTGATTTTTTCTATCTTCTACAAGGCTCGGTTTTGGAAATATCGTCATCCAAATACATTAAGGTGGGTGTTTGGAGCCAGAAAATCAGTAAAATCACTTTGGAGCAAATATTTCCTCAACCAAACGATGAAAAAAAATTTGGCTTCGATGTGTCGATTGGGTTTGAATAGACCTTTCCATTAACATATGGCACATTTGTTTCATCAACCTTGAAAAAAGTTAGTTTTTTTTTTGAAAAAATGGCAAGGGGTTAAGTCCATGTTTTTTCCGAAATCCATGAAAAATTTTTGTGACTAGATTTTTACATTTTTGAAAAGGTGTATTAATTTCCTATTCAGAACTGAAAGCCGCAACAATTTCGAAAGCTCCATTCGTTAAATATTTGCATTTAACGAATTGCGTAAAAACTCAGTAAAATTACATTGGATGCAAATTTCTATTGAACTAGAAATTGCAGAACCATTTGGTTTTCAAAAATGGATGGCTTCTAAATAGATAATATAGATTTTGAAAACCGAAATTATTTGCATGGCTTGGTGGTGAAAATATATCGATCCAAAGTCATTTTCAGGCTTAATGCAAATAATCGAATATTACTTTGGATGCCTATATTTCGGAAACTATATATCATAGAAGGTTCTTGTTTTCAGTTGAGGAAAGCTCTGGAAAATTTCAATTCCACATTTTTTAATTTAGCTTTCTTCAAGCCTTTTTTTTCTGAAATATCGCCATCCAAAGACATTAAGGTAGGTAGTTGGAAGCAAAAAATCGATAAAATCAGGTAAAAGTAAAGTCGCTTCTATCATCCTTCGAATTGGATTTCACTATACCACTTCTCGGAGGTAAAGTTAACGGTTCTTAAGCTCTTACTGGGTAAGGTCAAGGGATAGACAAAGAAGAGGAGCAAGAAAAGAAGCATGACAAAAGGAGACCGGTAGCGCATAGAGGAAGATGGAGTACAGCAGACATTTCGTCAACTTCGTGCACGGATTCAGTCACTGAATGTCGCGAAAGTTATGTTTGGTAAAAATGTGTTTTAAACACTTTGAACAATTAACTAGTATTTGTTGCTTGTCCATTTTTTATAAAAAAAAATTATCTTGTTCTTAAAATCTTGCACGATGAAAAAATTACACAAATACGATTTAAATACAAACAAATACGAGATTCAGAATAACTACATAAAATATAACGATGCGATGTTGTGCGTTTCTAAATACTTATACGATTGTAGTCGAATACGAGTCATAAAAACGAGTCTCAGAATATGGGTGAGTGTTTTTTTTTCAAAACTCTTACATTTTAATTAAGGATTTCTCTAAAAAAATAAAACATTTGACAAATAAAACAATTTAATAAGTAGCAAATTTTTTGCAGAAAAATTTGGCAATAAACCGTTAAATCCGAAGTAAACAAAATTACTGTATTTTTTAGTTATTATATCTCAAAAATCTAAAAGAAAAGGCGAAGGCAGTCTTTTAGTTCGGATTCGTAAACAGGACCTCGAAGCTAAGTATCACCTTAATATGGCGTCTCAGAACTAAAAAAGATCTTACAGCACAACATTTTAAAATGATTGGTTTATTTTATTTGAACCTTCTTGCTTCTTCTATCTTGTGTACTTATTTTTATTTTTTTAATTTATCTTCTATAAATATTCAAGATCAATTAGATCAACAACAAGATCACGAATCCTAGAAAGTGTTTCAAGGTCTTTGATTCCAAAAGCCTGTTTCGTAAATTCCATATCACCGGCTTCCATTCTTGCACTTACTTCATCCAAATCGGGTACAGTATCAGGTTTTGCTGTTAATGTAGGTATGAGCATTAATCCCATGATCAATCCAAAAGAACCGAACTTTTTTAATTGATCATCTAGAGCTGAGCGTGGAAATAATACTAATGGATCGGAGCCAAGTCTGAAAAAGGTAAAATAGGTAATTTTTCAAAAATAAATAAAGCCTTAAGCATTAAGAGGTTACCTTTTCATGAACTGAGACAATTCACAATGATATACATTTAATATTTCCTGATAATGAACATCTCTAAACGGCTTTGTTGTACAACAGAAGATGTAGTAACTCAAATCACAAACTGGCGAGGAAAATCTAGATATTTGCCAATCAATCAATTTAATGTCTATAGCTTTTTCATTCTAAGAAAAACATATAAAGAAACAAAAGTAGTCAACTTAAAATAAAAAGCAACTAATAGACACCGGCCGACAACGGCAACTTACATCGAATTTAAATAAAATATTATTATTCCAACAATCTCCATGACTAATAACAGCATATGGCTCTGCTCTAGAGCCGTCTACAAGTTCTGCCAAATGATCTTTAAGTTGTTTTTTTTCGAAGAACGATTTGCAAATCTCAAGATATTCCTCGTCACCTTCGTTCGATAAAGCATCACATGCTAGTTCACTCAGGCCGTTCATATAGTCCAAAAAAAACTTATCACTCCTTGTGAAGATTTCTTCAATTTCCCGGAACTTTGAAAATTTTTGAGGACATTGATCCTTTAACGCAAAAGACAACGCATGAAGCTTTCCCAAAGCTTTCATTATTAATTTAACAATATCCAACGATGGATCGATAAAGCGATCATTCATTCGGAAATCTTTAACAGCAAGATCTTCCATGAAAATGGCCTCTTCAAGGTCACCAGTTAAGCTCTTGTAGCATCTGGCGTGTTCTTGGAATCCATCTTTTTCTGGAGTGATACCTTTGCTTTGTTGGAATTCTGCAAGAAGCGGCAAAAACTAAAATTAAAAAAAAATTTAATTTTAATAATCGTAATCTCTACATGAATCAGAGTTTAGACCTCATCATATATCAGCGACTCTCTAAGAAAACAGGGTCTAGCGAAGAATTGATTACGTCTTTGAAGATTTGCTGGCGGAACTTTTACAAAAATACCCATCTTCTTTGGTTTGTAAGAATTGTCACTTTCTTTTTCATCATATGATATAGTTAAACGATGTACAAGACCAACGTAGTTGTCTCCTTTTGATGATCCTTCTTCTATTTGAAGCCTGTAGTTCTTAGTGGGAATGTTATTATGCACAATTTCCATGAAGGCTGAGCGAACAGCATCGTTAGGTAGCTTTTGTAATACTTCTTCGTTCGTTGACATTATGAATTCAATCTTATTTTTATGTTATCCTTCAAAAAAAAAATAAATAAAACATGATGTAAAAGTAAAGATTGGTTCCAATTTCAGGGAGAAATGTATGTGCCAGTTCAGTAAATAGAGCAATTTTACTACTGATCAAATAAAAAAAAAAAAATAGCGACATGCTGAAATTTTGCGGGTCCTTTCGAGGATAGGTATACAACTTAAATTTAAGTTGGCGACCTCCTTCCCCTTGCAGGTTTATAAAAAAACGGCTACACCGATATGGACGAGATTTTCATAATTTATTATAATGAACAAAGACAAAATTAAAATAATTGTTCAAGTAAAATCCATCAGAGTTTGTTTGTATGGACGAGAAAAAATTGACAAATTGGTTTTAGTAAGATTCACCCACTGCCACGCCCACTTCCAACGATTTCCATGAAATTTTCAGAGTTTGTTCTTATGGACGAAAAAAAATTGGCACATTAGTTTTGGTAAAATCTGCTAACTATCACGCCCACTTTTCTTATACCTTGATCTCTGAGAAGCTGGCATTCAATACAGGAAGCACTTTTGGTTCGGTGAAGCCCACTGGTTGTCACGCTTCTTTTTCATGTAGGTAGGTAGGTATATCAAATTTTTGGAATTGTTGTAGCGCGAGTAACGATTTCAAATAAGAGATAAAAGCCCAAATCAAATTGAAGAAAATTATTCACTTGAGGTCTTTCGTAGCGGTGGCAAGGTTTTCGTGGCTAAATGGACGATCACTGTATTAGCTATACATATATAGCTGTACTACATTTAAAAAGGGCTTTTAATAAATCCGTTCACCTGCCACGAGACTTTTCTCTAATATTGTTTCTAGAAGACGGCTTTTTTGATAAAATATTCAAATCTTATAGCCGCCAGTTATAGCTATCATTGAAACTCATCATGTAAAATTTTAATGATTGATTTTGAGACATTTAGAAAGCAAAATCATTTATTATTTTAATAGAAAAAAAAAGCTAAGGACTTAGTTAATATTTCTAGTAAAAAAAATTCAAATAGGCCCAACTTTTCACATAAAAAGTCTTCTTATTTCAAATTGAAATTAATCAATTTCAAAAATTCAAAATCACTACCCTACCGATGATCTATGAAACATTAAAAGGATTTTTTTGTGGAAAATTGGGCCTATTTGAAATTTTTTTTGAAAAAAAATATTAACAAAATCTTGAGCTTTATTTGTCCATCAAAATAATAAACGATTTTTTTTTACATGCCTTAAAATTGATAAACAAAATGTTCAATGATGAATTTCAATGATAGCTATAACTGGCGCCTTAGACTTAATATAATATGTGTTTCTTTACTTTGAATTTCTGTAATTTTTAGTTCAAACTTGTATCAAAAAAAGATTTGTATATTAATTTTGACAGAACGTTGGACTAAAATGTGCAGAAATACATACAAAATCACAGAAATTCAAAGTAATGCAACAGACCTATAATTCACCGGAAATCCAATTGTGTGGATTAAATAAAATTAAATTTAAATTTGTTTTTTTTTTTTCTAATTAAAGTAAACTATGATTCGTTAGAGCTGTTTCTGAGAAATAAATATATAAAAAGTGGGCATATGGCAGGGGTGGATTTCACTGAAAGATTTTTTAAAATATTCATCCCATTAGCTAGAGCTGTTCCGAAAATTAAATATTTTGAAAAAGAGAGCGTGGCAGTTGGCGGATTCAAACTAATTTGAAAAAAAATTCTTATTTATAAATATAAACTCTGAAAATTGTTTGAAAATCCCAAGAGGCGTTTCCAAAAAACAAAGAAATCAGGACGGATTTTACCAAAACCAATTTGCCAATTTTTTCTCATCCACAAGAAACTCTTAAAATTTCATGGAAATCGTTGGAGTCGTTTCCGAAAAATAAAGGAATAAGAAAAGTGAGTGTGACAGCAGGCGGATTTTACTAAAACCAATTTGTCAATATTTTTGATAATTTCATGGAAATCGTTGGATTTGTTTTCGAAAAACAGAAAAATAAAAAAAAATGTTTTAGTGTTTTCTTAATGTTTTCTCTATAAGATTATTATGAAATATATAACAAATTATGAAAATTTCATTCAAATCGGTGTAGCTGTTTCTTTATAAACCAAGATTGAAGAAAAGTGGGGTTTGCACTGCCTCTGGTAGGAATAGGAGGTCGCCAACTTAGATTTAAGTTCTATATACCTGCCCTCGGAACGATCTGCAGAATTTCAGCCTACCGCTATTTTTTTCCATTTACAATTCTAATTTTACTGTGCTAATAATCATCAATGGGAAAATGATACGAAAGACATTTCTTAAGCTGACAATAATTGATAAGCGTTTCCATGACCTTGCAGTAAGGTTGCGGATCAAAGCTTCATATTCTCATCTGATTGAAAGTTTAGGAAAAGTATTTACAAAACTATTTAATAATTTTTACAAGAATTAAAATTTACGGAAATAGTCTCGAGTTTTAACTGAAAAACTTTTAGAAGTTTCAAAATAAAACTTCATAATGTAATATGGACAAGAAAATGTTGTATAAGAATGGGAATTTCCATTTTTTACTTTTTTTTTAAAGTAACCTTTAGGCCATGATTGGAAAATATCAATCAAAAGCAGTGAATAAGTATGTATTTCCATAACAAAATAAAGGTTATGAGTTTGCATTATTTTGTATTCGATATCATGACGGACACACCTCCACACCCTCATATAAGAGCTTGTTATCAAACTTAGGTAGTCAATAATTTCAATGCGTAATTACTTTAACATAAAGATAGATAATTATTAAAAGAACAAAATAGGATGGGATTGAAACCCTTTGATTAGTTTTTAATTAAAAATGTAAAAATGTTTATAACTTGGTTAATAGCAAATATAAATTGTTAAATAACCCCCACAATTCTATACAGACATGTCATAATTTGTATGGCATTTAATTGCTTGTCAGAATAGCTAGACAAAAAATAAAATTAATAAGATATTAACTTCAATGATCTACGTACATATGTTTAGTATAAATAACTACTTACTCAAAAAAAGAATCGAGCAGCAAAACAAACAACATTAACTGTTTGTTTAGATTGGGGACAGTGTGCACCAATTTTGTTGTCTCTTTGATTTTGAATAATTTTTTTTTATTTAATTGAATTTTAATGATTTTTAAAAAACTAACTTTGTTTAGCGCGTTGATATGAAATATTTATACATAGATCGTAAGTGCTCAAGTGAATACTATACAAGGTCTTGCATGCGACTAAATTAAAAACATTCCAAAACATGATGCATTCATTAATTTATTTATTCATTCATTGAAATAGCTATTTGCCTCTATGAAATTTATCAAACAAAAAAGCTACTTATCAGTTGATTCTATACATACATATATCTTTAACATTATTAGAAAGCTTTTAACAGAGAGGAATAGAGACTGCTGTTAGAGTTTCAAAGATAGGTTCATTGTTTGAGATAAGACCCAAAAGTAATGGTATTCTTATCGATGATTGTTATTTGAATACATCTAATCAAAAGAAATAAATTTTATTTTTACTATTATGCTTGTCATGATGAGTCAACAAATTTATATTTATTTTAGAAAATTGACTGAAAAAATATTTTAAAATTATTAGAATTGAAAATAAATTAATTTTTACCTTAGGCGCATATTAGAGTGGCGCTTATTTTTTAAAATCGGTGAATTTCTTACGTCCTCCTCCTCAAAAGTGATCAAGGTAATTAAAAAACATTCTGTGTAAAATTTGTTTTGAAATCGGTCAACGTTGACATGTTCCGGAAAGCACTTGAAATTTCCCATACAAAATACATGGGAATTCTCACTCTTTTTTCTCAAAATTTGGGTAAATGCGTACAAGTCTTTAAACTTGGTACATAAAGGGTGTTTCTTTTAGAGGTATAGAACTTTGAAGTGGCAGAAACACAAAGAAGATTTTTTTAAATTGACATGATATTAACTTTATTCGAAAGATCATCTTCAGGCATTCAAATTTAAATATGATTTCTGGCATAAGACCACCAAGGCTGGCTTGGACGTAGTCTATAATCTGGAGATCCAATTTTAGATGACTTTTTCCAACATTTGTGGCCGCATATCGGCCATAGCGTGGTGAATGTTTTCCTCCAAGTGGTCAATTTGTTCGGGTCTATCGGCGTAGACTATAGCGACTTCACATATCCTCTTAGAAAATAGTCAAGCGGCATTAAATGGCACGATTTTGGAGACCAATTCACGGGTCCGTAACGTGAAACTGTACGGTAACCAAACGTTTCCTTCAATAAATCAATTGTGGCACAAGCTGTGTGACATGTTGTACCATCTTGTTGAAACCACAGCTGCACATCATGGTTGTTCAATTGATGAATGATAATGTCAGTAATCACGGCTCTAGCGGTCACCATTGACTGTAACGTTATGCCCATTATCGTTTTTAAGGAAATAGGGACCAATTTTTCCACCAACCCATTAAGCACGCGAAACAGTCAGTTCTGGTGGATGTAACCGGTGTCTCAGCATACACTTGAGGATTATCATCATTATTAAAAAAAAAAATTCGCGTGATACGTATTTCGAAATAAATGTGCACAATTTGTAAGCGTTGTTCAGGCGTCAGTCTATTCATGTTGAAATGCCAAACCAAACTAAAAATAAATCACTTAACAGCTAATAAAATGGCCGCCAGTTAAAATGGTGTTGCCAACTTAGTTCTATACTTCTAAAAGAACACTCTTTGCATTAAGTACTCTAAGGAGTATACAAAAATATTATTTTCAATTTGTATAAACAATATTTACCCCTTTAAAAATAACAGAAAGTATCCTTGTTTTTGTGCATTTGATATTATTTTGAAAATCATTTTTAATATCTCAAAAACGTGACGTTATAGAATATTTCTGAACTCTCCTTTGGAAAAGTTTATTTTAGTTTCTGTTTCAAGAACTTTTCTGATCAGTTTAGTTAAGGAATTTCCATGTAATTTTCCACTAGAAAATGCATTTCAAAGAAACTAATTGTTGTAATATAATTATATTGATTGAAGTGAAGTAGCATTGTTAGGCACCATTTTTAGAGGAAAATTGGTCCTCTTAAAAAAAGATCTGAAGTAATTTTTAGATAAGAGTGATATTAGCTACCACAATTACTTCAATTACTAAAAAAAAAAATGCTAATTTAATATTATATAAATGTATGATAATTTTATCGAATAAGTTTGACTGACTATAACTTTAATTTGTCTGTTTTATTTTTTCCCCAAAATTCATTATAAATCTAGCCTGGCACTTCTTGAATAGTGACTTAATTTTTTTATATTAAAAAGTTTATTTCTTGTTACTTTACCGTTAATTCGTGGTTTTTTAGTTGTAAACTTTGATGTCAAAAAAGTTTTAGGCAAGATGACGGGCTGTCCAGTGACTTCTTCAACATCGTTATTGAAAGAATAGTGCAAGACTCTTACGTCAACACCAGAGGCACAATCATTCAAAAGTCCGTCCAATTACTCGCTTACGCTGACGACATTGACATATTCGTACGAACAAAGCATGACGTCAGTGCGCGTTTTCGTGAGTGATGAGAAGGAAGCCAAGAAGATGGGTCTAACGCTGAATGAAGTAGAAATAACACCCACGCCTCAAACAGAACGTCAATTTATATAATATAATTTTAAGGTGGTCAGAGACTTTATCTACTTAGGCTCCGCTATAAACTCGGAAAACGATAACAGTGCTGAGACCAAAAGAAGAATTACTCTTGTCAATCGCTGTTTCACTCTACTAAGAACAAGGCAATTAAGAAGCAAAGCCCTCTCTTGAGCCACTAAGGTGTCTCTGTATAAGACGCTTATCAACCCGGTCCCTTGATGTATGGTGCAGAGGTATGGACACTATTAACGGTGGATGATAACGCTTTAGGCTGTTTTGAGAGGAAAACTATCCGGGAGATTTTTGGTCTCGTCTGCTTACATAGGGTATAGAGAAGAAGATACAACAACGAACTGTGCGGGCTGTACAGCGACACTGACCAAGCCATAAAAGTGAAAAGCCAATGACTGTGATGGCTGGGTCACCTAGATCAAATGGACATCAATACTCCAAAAGTATTTGAATCCAACCTCGTAGGACGATGCAGTAGAGAGAAGTTAGCATGTGAAACAGCTACAGCTAGCTGGAAACGGAGCTGGCTGGATAAAAGCTTGATGGTTGAGGCCCTGATCTACCCTGGAGTGTAACGCCATCTTAAGTAAGTAAGTTAAACCTATTTAAATTTTTTCATGAAATTTTTCCAATCTTTTGGTTGTTGCTGCTTTGCTAACTTGATATTTATTAAGTTGAAGAGTTTCGATAGTTACAGTCTGACTAGGATCGTTGTTACCAACCTGGGATTTATTAGTGCCCTATATAGTCTGAGAGCCGCCCGTAAGATTACCTCACCGCGACCACGCAAAAAAGGGGATGATACATAGCCCAAACATTTTCAAAACTGCTGGTCGGACAATACTCGGGTGAAAATGAATAAAAGTGGTTAAGGCGACTTTCTTATCTATTTGATATTATTTTACTCAGTTTTACATAATGTAAAACGCAATGTGAAATAAACACCATTTTTATCAGTCGGGATCGTCTCGTTTCGCTTCAGCTGCGTTCTATATGCTTTATGCACTACTCAGAAACGAAGACTTACTTACTAACTTTACTTAAGATGGCCCTCAAAGTCCAGGGTGCATTACGGCCTCCACAAACAAGCAACAACAAAAACATTTATGTTAAATTAAAAGTTAAAAGGTCACTAGGGTGTATACATACCAAAAAAAAATACAAATTCTGTAGAACTCTTTTATTATTTATAATTTTAAAAATATCGATCGCTAAAGTGCGTCAACTCTGAGTGTAGCCAACATTTTAGGAAAGAGAGAGAAGAGGCAATAACCATTTTGTATTTCACATAAATTGAATAAATAAAAGAATTTAGTCGTTGGCTTTGGGTTCTTGATATCCCAATATGTGAGACCTTTGTATAAGAAATGGATGCTATAATTAATCTAAAAGTTTAGTTTGATTTGAAAATTAGTCAGTCATAAATAAATTTGTATTGGGTACGATATGTCATACATATTTATAAATATCGACTCCAAATAGGCGAGTTTTTATAATCTCTGTAAATCTCTGGCTGGTTAAAAAACCAACTGATCAAGAATTAGAAAAAAAAAATAACCGACTTTTTGAAATGTCGATTTTAAAAATGTCGGATGTATGGAATTTAAAAACTAAAAAGTAAACATTTTAAAAATTTAATTTATTTATTATTTATCACTATATTGGTATTTTTAATCTCGAAGCGACGCGCTTCGGATTCATATATTAATCATCGGCCTTAATTTTTTTTATTGGAACTGTAAAAGCTCTAACAAAAAATAAAAAAAAAATGCAAATTGTTTTAAATTTAACAGTTTTGCTAAAATGTTGTTGCTCACACCGAAGCTCTAGAATGATAGATAATGTAGGATGACATCATATTTTTGAACTGTTGATAATTTTAAAACGTGTATAAAATTTCTTTCATTGCCTTAAAGTTGTGACACAAAGTAGATCCATCATCCATCCATTAAATTTGAATGGAAGATCATATTCATATGTTTATTGCATACATTTAGGCACAGTTCGCCTAAAATTATGGCTAGCATTTTTGTTGTTTTTAAATACCATTGTAGCGTCATTTTGCTGCAGCTGAGGGTATATATATATACACATATGTACATAATGTACATATGAATGTATTATAAAGTAAAGAATGAACTAACCTTTTGTTATCAATAAAGTAGTTCATTTACTATCTACAATGGCCACCCGCTAATCAAATTTTAACTAATTGTTTTTGCAATTATTGATTTTCCTTACTGATACCATTTCCATTTGAGCACTCTAACTTGCCCAATTTTCTATTCAAATCCTATAAATATAATTTTTGTTTGCTAAGCACAGTATACAGCTTGGTTCGGACTTTCAACAATGTCCAACTTCCAACGACTGATTCCCAAATAAAATCTTATTTTTATTTTAACAAAACAAAATGTCTGTTTTATTATAAATTTCAAATATGTATGTACCTACATAGTTAATTATAACTGAATATTGATAATACAAAAAAAAATGATTATTTGGTAATCTTTTGCAAACAAAAACAAGGGCCTCTGTTATAGTACGTGGTAATTGGCAAGTTGTTGGCATCAATACTTTGTCTACCTAGTAGCTACTACTTTGTTTATCACTTTTTCTTGTTCTTCTTGTTTCTAGTATCATAATTTGCTGGGGGCATGACCGCGGAACGCAAACACCTTGAAGGCTTGAAGTGACTTTATTAAATAAAATAATGCAGAAGTCTTTATTATGATATCTCGCGTATATTATGTGCATCATTGTTTTCTGTAGGCAATAAAAAAAGTACACAGAGATGCAACCAGCAATGAGCACAAATCAGTAGCTAGAATTTTTTTTGCAAGTGATGTTTCAGAATAAGGAGTTTTAAGTTTAAAAAAAATAATTAGTTATTGGGAGATTTTATTGTTAATTAAACTTTAACTAAGCGTAACTCATACAAGTCCGGTAATTCGACACTTATATTTAGGGGGATGATTCTTAGATATAATCTAAGAAAAAAATCGCTTAGGGGTAAAACTATGTATATCTCTCCCCCTTCCAATATTTTTTTTGTATTCTTCTATTTATTTTCAAATCAAGTTGTTTAATAGTTTTTGAGAAATTTAATTTCATAGTCAAAATGTTTGAAGAAAATTAAGGAATTAAATCAAATGTACTTTTATTTAGTTAAAAAAAACTTAAGATACGTTTTCCCATTTGATTGCTTGTTTTGTTTGAATGACTAAAATGACAAAATGAAATTTGCGTGCACAAGTTCAACAACCTTGAGACCACTTGAAATCACGCGTTCTAGAATAAGAAGTTGCGATTAAATGCAGGAACGTAGTGTTTATTCATCTCTTTTTAACTAACGACAAATAGTGTTTAAATTCTATTCCTTTGCTTATCTTACACCCACTATGATGAAACCAATGAAAAGGAAAAATTCACTTGAAAATAATATAAAATAAACTGGGGTAAATGTGCAAGTAAAAAATCGAAAATGTTTTTTCCGAATATATAAGTAGCAAATGTTGTACCATTTTAAGATCTTCATTAGAAGGTCCATTTTTTTAAATAACTTTCCAAGCAAGGGCAACTTTTAGATTCGTGCAAAAATAAAAAAAAATTCGAGATAACAATCAAACATGACATTACGATGATAGAGAACACGAAAAAAGTGTGTGGCACAATTCTGTCTACCTGCCTGCCTGTCTATCTGTCCGTATATTGACCTAAAGCCTAAGCCACTGCAGCAATTTTCTTCAAATTTTGAACTTAAGGTTTTTTTGTAACTCTCCAGAGGGGAAATTCAAATTTTTTTTTAGCACTAAAAATAACGGTGCTTGCCCTACAACCATAAATGAAAAGCTTAATTATTTCAAAAACCGCTTTAACGATTTTGATTACAAAAATCAGTGAATTATTGTAGATATGATGTACTTTTTGATTAAAAAAAAATTCCCGGAAACCGTTTTTAACGGTACCTGCCATATAACGGTTTTTTTATTTTTTATTTTCTCATTAACGGCTGAAACGATTATAGTCAAAATTTTAATGCAAAAGTTCTTTTATAATGTAAATAATATTGCATATCAAAATTTTCAATATTTCAAAAATGAGTGTATGAATTTTTTTGAATTTAGGTTCAAAGATGTATTTTAATACATACTGAAAATTGGCATACCAAAACTTTTTATAAAAAATTTTTATATATAAACAAATAATTTTTGAGAAAGACGCTCCAACGATTTAAATTTTTTTTTCACATATTCATATTTTTTCAAGTAATCAAAATCAAATGGTATATTTGTTTTTGAGCTCTAAGCTTCTTAACTAGTTGTTTATACAATTAAAAGAGCGATTTAAATGCTTTTTGTATATTTTTATATTTTTTCTTATAATTACTTTCATGTTTTAAAAAATCTCAATTTCAAGCAACTTGAACATAAGAGCAAGTGCGTGCGACCCAGTCATGTATTTTATTTAATATGTAAATTACTTGATTTCGGTTATTAAAAATTCCACTATTCTTCACTAATGATACTAGAATTTGCAAAAGTATAACCTCTATAAATGACTGTTCAACACTCATTATCGGCTAAGCAAATTTAGAATAGTTTTTATATAAAATAAAATAATAATAAATAAATAATAATAATAAAATAAATAAATAAAATTAATTAATAGCTGCATTTTATTATTCCCCAATTTGTTTCTGAATTCCTCTCTACTCTATTCTCTATTTTCTCCCTATTTTCAACAAAAAAAGCCATTTACCCGTCAGAGAAAAAACTAATTTTTGCAAGAAAGTGCTAAGGAAAACCAAATCCAAAAGCAAAGTTGGTTTTTGTGTTGTATTTGTAATACATTTATTTTAGTATGCAAATCCAATCCAGATCAGATCTGGAGGAAAACAAAATACAGCTAATTTTGCATATCATAATTTTCAAAATTTTTAAAAATGTTTCAATTTTTGTTTTGAAAATTCGACATCTTAAAAACAGGTAGACAATTTTTTGTTGTTTTCTTTTTATGAAAAAAGCTCTAGAAATCGTAAAAAAGAATCTATAGCTGACCAATTACTAAAACTAGCTGACATTTTGAAACGATCTCGAGATCTTTCGGATGCTTTAATTTTTTGTAAATTTCCCAGAAATGAGGTGCCAAAAAATTGCATAATTTGTGTAAGACTCTTTTGTCTTAAAAACTCAATGAAAAAAGTATGGTTTGTTGTTTAAAAAAAAAATCATTAAATAAAAATGATAGACTCTCACTAAATCATTTATTATTTTCAAACGCTATCAAAGCTTATGATTAAACCTAATTACAAAATATTTATAGGCTCCAACCCTAATTCCAACCTAGAAAATTAGCCAAAACTCCATGCGGCACCTTCCCCGTAACTACGTACCTGCCAATAGCGAAAGTTCTTTGGTTGAGCTAAGAAATGCAGGAGACAAAGTCAACAAGTATAACGTAATGACCTCATAAATGTGGGCCTGCTGAGCAGTAAATAATATTATAGGTGTTTGTTTTTGTTATTTTATTTTAAAAAGTGAATTGATAGGTTTGTTTTGATTCCATCTTTCGTTTTGATATTCTTCACTTATTTAATCTGTTGTTGAATAGCAAAACAACACTGCTGTTTGCTTCAACACCGCCATTCGGCATGAAGGCGATAACCTACGCACGCCGCCGCGCCCGCACTTAACTTATGATGTGCCAAAAGTTGCTGCACCAGTCTTGGTCGAATGAGGTTTTAAGCGTTTGTCAGTACTGATTATTGTTTAGTATCAATTAAACTTCAGCCGAATGCAGATCAAGTTTACTCAACGTTATAAACGTTACACAAAAAAAAAAACCTTACATATAACCGACTTTCGATTTGTGATTTGAAAAATAAATTGTGAATAATAAATATTTGTGCCTAGTTATTAAAAAAAAAAACTATCTAAAAAATGCAGCCTATAAAGTTTTATTTCGATGTTTTATCACAACCATGCAGGGCTTTGTATATTCTCTTGGAAGCAGCAAAAATCCCATATGAAGCGGTTCCGGTGAATTTACTCAAAGGTAATGAATGATTATTGCAAAATTACAAGTACACAGTATAATGTATATGTACCTACAAGTATTAAAAAAGCTGGTTATGGCGTGATTTAATAACTTAATAAACAAAATATGATTGGAAGTGAAGTTACAAAGTTTTTTTTTTTTTTATTTCAAATACAATTTTGGATCAATTACAACAGCAAAATTATTTATAAATATGAATTCACCTTGGTAACGATTTTTTTTTATTGTAATTTTCTTTAAATTTGAATGCGTAGTTTTACATGTCTTATAAACATTGACCGCATTTTTTAATAAAGCTGAAGTTAGTGAACTTTAAATACTTTTTTCAAGGTATTAAATGAATAAAAGAACTATTGATTATTGTAATGAGTAGGGGCTTATATTACTATTCATCAAAATTTTTTAAATGAATAACTTTTGGGATACTACAGTTATTTTTTTGAAATTGTTGTTTTATATTTAAAATTTGGATTTACATAAATAAACGCAGTTGTTGATGACTTGGAAAATTACATTAATTTAAAAAGTCTAATCCCAGAACTTTTGGAATGTAAACAGAAAAATAAAGTGACATAATTAACTCTTTGCATCAACTTGCACGAAAGTTTTTTGAAACCAGTAATCATTGATTAATTAATTTTTATACTAAAATTGTGGAAGTCAACTTTAGTAAAGAAAAAAGGGTCTAATTTGTATTTAATATATTATTTTTGGTCTGGATCGACATTTGCAAAAATTTTCTAAAATCTTTAATCGTGAAAAACTTAAATTCCAGAACTTGCAAACTATTTTGATGAATTTATAGTCGGGTTCACTCAACATAAATTTTGACATTATAACGGATAGTGATTGGCAGTGATCATATCTTATATCATTTTAAAAGCGTCAAGAACTTTGTAAAACGTACCTACCTACTAAAAAATTACTATTTTCGTAGTAGGTTTTCACCATTTAGACACGTTCAGCGATTTCTAAATGATCCATATTGTTAAAATTCAAACTAAACCGTATAGTGTGTCCGATATCAGTTTAGTTTGACTTTTGGATTGGATGATTGTTTTTTTTTGAGTCGATTACTTTTTTAAATTAAATTTAAGTGTTTAGAATTTTTGGATAGAAATAAGGGGACCAACAATTTTTTGCCGAATCCGAATTTAATAAAATTTCAGCTTCTAAGTTGTATGTACATTTGTTAAAAGTTTCGATTTTATTGAGTGATTAACGAAATATGTGGAAATAACCAAAAAATTACCCGAAATCAGTCCAAAAATTACCACTGAAAACCCATTTTAGTTTTATGCATTTTTCAGCGAAATCTGAGAATTCAGTTTTTATATAGAAATATAGTTTTTTTTTATAGAAATTTAAAAATTTAGAATAGTAGCACCTCGTGGCATGATGGTTAGTGCATTGGACTAACATGTCGAAGGTCTGGTTTCGATTCTCAGTCGCTGCCACCTAACAACAGAAATGTTTTTTCCGATGTACTGCCTCCTTCTAAGAACTGACCTAACCTCCAAGAGTATACATGTCTTGAATAAGTACTTCTCATCTAGCCTTTCCGTTGGACTCGGCAAAAAATTGTAGATCCCCTCCATTCCTGTCAACAACACGCACATAGGAATAGTTGAGAGTTGTAAGTCACTAGGCCCTGATACTCCGCGAACTATTGGGCCACCAAATTTATTTATTTTAATATTAAGAATATTTCAAATAGGAAATTAAAACATAATCGTAAGGAAGACTTGTTGTGTGGGAGTCAAAAGTAAATTTAGAATTTTTCCTCTAAGGAACATAAATTCTGCTGTATTTATTTTTAGAATTCAGGTTATGGTTTAGAAATTGGTTTACATTATTTATGAATAACATTAAGTACAGTTTAGTTTAGTAACGACAAAATCATCTTTTGAAGAAACTATACGACATGACTCAAAGAAAATATTTACATACACATGTATGTACATGTACATACATTACATATGTATGGACTTCAGTCTACCTGTAATCTTTAATTTATACCTTTCAATGCCCGGCCTCCATATAGCCTTGGGCAATAAGAGCAAGAAACTCTGATCCATATTCATGCATTTAATTAAATTTCTTGTTAATCTAAATTTATTGTTTACTTAATACGAGCTTACTCGTATCATTAAACTTAAAGAAAATATATTTACAAATTTTTTTTATCTAATTAATGTTTTATAATTATTTAAATCTAAAACATTTAATTAAAAAAAATAAAAACTTTAGATATCTTATTTAAAAAAATCATATTACACAAGGCACAAATATATGCATTTACACATAATATGTAGGTATTACATTGCATTTTTATGACCCAAAAAACTTGCTATGTATACTTTGTAAATAAATGTAGATATAGCTCAAAATTTTCCACTTGTGCTTTGACCCCTATTTTGTGTCTTGACCCCTATTTTGTGTCGATTTCGAGACTTTGTTTGATTTGTAAACAATATTGTGTGATAATATACATAATTTTGTTTTTAATATTGGAAAAAAGGTTCCCTCATTGAAATGCAAATTTTATTTCCTATTTGAACGAAATTGTTTTGAGTAGGTATTTATAAATAAGCTAAATAAATTTAATACGATTGTTGATTCGTACGATCGATATAGCAATCAATAAGGTGCCAATATTTTGTATTTGATTGTTGTGAATGATAAACCAAAGTTACCAACATTTGATCGAATTTGACTTATACAAAAAAAAGCTAATATTTGTTACCCATTTGATTGCTATACAGAAGGAAAAAGTAGGAATATGTATACACATAATGCACAGGTACAGGACAAGAAATCATGTAAAAATCTTACTCAAATTTCCAAAACTGTCCTAGAATTTTCTATTACATCATTATTTGCTGACATATTGGTAATCAAAGACAAACGTATCTTTTTTCATTAAAAGTCAGATAAACCATGTAAAAAAATTGTACGACAACCAAAAAAAATATAATCTAAGCTGAATAAACAAAGTAATGTGACCATTACATTTGGTTGACTCAAAAAAAATTATGCATGAAAATAAAAAAAAAATTGATTGGTATGTTAGTTCTTACAATAACGCAACAACGGTTTTTGCAAAAAAAATCATTTCCAAACAAATCTTAAAACAAAAAACACAAATCTGTTGATGCTTTTTGTTTCAACTCAATACCTATACTCATCACAAAGCCAGCAGTAACAGCTCTTCAAAAAACACTAACAAACATTGACAAAAAATATTGTTCCTTTATTTTTGTTAACAAGTGTATTTACGAGTTACGCAATTGTGAACATGAAAATGAACACGCTCATTGGAATATGCCGTCGATGAACCTTTAGCTTACATGACACTTACATGACAGATAACCGCAAAAATAACCCTTTGAAGAACAAAAATGGAAAATCTTTCCTTTATTTCTTCTTATCAATAAATGTTACGAAAAAAGTATGCTAAAAGTTTTGTTCAATCCTGCAATCTACGCTCACTGAAGTACAAACCAATTGATGATGCCGTTGACCCACGCAGTGACTTTTAACTTATGTCGTGTGGATTGACATTTTCCCAAATCCAGTAGTTTACTTGTTGGCGTGCCCGTTTATCTAAAAATGGGTCTTGTCGGTGAAGATGATTTGTTTTGTTGATACTTGTTACCGCTTCCAACTGCTCCAGGTCCCAGTCAGTGAAACTACAACCAGAATAAACAATGGCCGTAGCGATGACTGTCAAACAAAAATCAGAACAAAATCAATAAATAACTAATTATTTTTTTTCTAATTCAAATTCTAATAACTGCAGAAGTTCAAAAACGTGAAAAATACCAAAATCCCATATATATTTGTAAAGAAAAAGTATGGTCTTAGAGCCATGGGTAAATAACCTTAAATAAAATTAATTTTTTTGTTGGTCAAACATTTATGTTGATGACATTTACTTTTAATACAGGATGTGTCTGCCATTAAAAATGATTTTGGCAAATAAGGGACACCCTAATGTATTATGTACATTATGTACTGTACAGTGTACACACATACATAAGGGACTATAACCTGTTGCTCCTATATGAACTAAAAGAGCATAGTCACCAGTCATGCATTTTATACATACCTAACCTATATATTTATTATTCATTTATAAATAATAATTTATAAAGATAAAACAAAAGCAACTCTATATAAAAGAAAAAAATAGTTTTTTTTTAACAATACATATGTACATATTTACCAGCCACGTAAAGTTCAAAAACAAATAACTTGTATTTATTTATCATTTTTGTTTTGCTGGCATAATTGTTTGTTTATATTAAAACGAGTTGATTGCTAAAAATAGTCTGAAATTGTTTACAACTCTAAAAATTTTATGACAGCAGATTATAAAGCCAAGCCAAGCCAAGCCGACCCAAACGCAAACAGACAAATTGATGTTATAATGCACTTACATTTTAATCAATAAAAATATTCACAATCAAGAATCACTTGACTGTAATTTATTTCTTATTCGACTATCACAACACAATACATGTTATCATAATTTTGTTATTTCTTTACTTATTTTGTATGTTTTGCTTGTTTTGGTAAATAATTTTGCGGCTTCTTTATCTTTTTGTTTTTCCACTCAGCAGGTGGTTATTTATTTTAACGTTTTGATTGATTTAATATTTGTATTTCTTACAGAAAATGCAGAGTTTAATAGTAGGTATTTCTAACTTCCTTGAAAGGCATAATAATACAGAATGTCTCCTATTTTGGATATGATCTCTGGGATCATTCTAAGAGAGAGTTGTATTTGAGAAAATCCCATCTTCCCTTAGAGGTAGGGGAGAAAGAGGCTGCTGCACTTTCATAAAAATAAAAATAACTAAATAGACAACAAATTATTAAAAACAACGAAAGTACATTCCATACAATGATATGCTTTATCCTTTTGGAAAGTCTATTGTTTTATTTTTTTTTTAGTATTTTATTAAATCAAGTAGAACATTGAGAAAGTTTTAAAAAATAAATGCTAAATTTTTGTTTCTAACTTATTTTTTTGTTATATTTTGCGTGATTAAGTGCCACTATTTCTTTTAATAATATATTGCTCTTATTAATTCTTAGTCAAATACTGGAAACCAGATGTGGTATTTGGTAGAAACATGATAGCTTGTAAAAATAATTTGCATTTTTACATACACTTAACATTGAGCAAGAGCTTAAACAGATGATCGGATTTTCTTCAAATTTGGAATATAATTTTTCAAAAAAAAAAAAAAATATTCATAAATATTTCAAAATTGAAGAAAATCAGTGAACCCTTTTAGACTTCAACTCGGTGTTAAATGGGCGCAAATTATTTTTTGGAATTATATTTTCTATAAATTGTTTTCAGTATTTGACTAAATTTTTTTTTAACCAATCGAAAAATCGTTCCAGGGGTTTAAAACAAACTAAATAAATATTGATTTCTGAATTTAGGCTGTGTCAAAATAATCGAGATGTTAATCTTTCATGATTTGTAGATATCAAAATGTTGGTATGGAAAGATAATTCTCTTCAAAATTAAACTCTTTATATTTGAAAGAGGTCTCACAAAGTAAATGTCTGTTTTTCATATAAAATGTGAAGACAAAAACGTGGTGTAGCTTTCTTTATTTTTAAAATTTCTATTTAAAAAAAAAAATTTCTATTTAAAAAGATTTAATCTAATTAAAAGTAAGAATATTAATTTGATAGAAAATTTAACACTCAACAAAAAAATAATTGAGTAAAATTCACAAAAATTCACCGTTCTGATGATATTCCGTCCCAAACAAATTTGTATGGGAATTTAACATTTTTAGGTTACATTTTTAATTGCGATATATGTAAGGGAACTATATATAGTAAAGCATTCGTGAAAAAAATCAAACTCGAAATTTTAATCCAACCTGACGTTACCGATGACAGGGAAGTACACAACAAAAGTGGATCTTGCAATTGTCTCTGTCTTTTTGTCTTCCGTTTACAGTTGTACATAGCACTGATTTGTCAGTTTTTCCTTTAGTTTTTTGTTTTTATTTTGTTATTTATATTTCTTTAGACAAAAAATAATACAATTTCTTTTAATCAATTTCTCACCACCTTATTTTCCTCAAGAACGGCTGTACAACTTTTTCTTAACTTTTGGTTGAAAACCCATTTTCAAAATATGGTCTCTCCCCAAAGAACCATTTTTTTATTTTCGATTTTTATAAACAGTGTCGCTGATTTATATCTTACAAAAGCTTTTGAAAATACCAACATTTTAAAATTTAATTTTTCGAAAATGCATGGTTGATTTTTGGTAACTATCATTTTTGTGTAAAAATGGCGTTGCCACTTTGCCAAATTTCAATAGATCCAATACACTTTTTTGGTAAAACAAATCTACTGCTTTTAAATAGACTCGCTACTGCACTTTTATTTTTTGGAAAAGAAATTATCATTCATCAAAATTCAGTCCACTAATTTTTCAATTCTCTTCTTATGGCTTCCGGCTATTGGCTTTGATTGGATAACAATCGTGACAGCATAGTTAATTACATTATGTTATTTTACTAGTTTCTCTTTTTCTTCTATTTTGAAAATAAAAGTAAAAATTTTAATTTGCAGATCTTCTGTGAGAAAATTGAATGTACTGCTTTTCTTTTCGAAACCCTACTCCCGTAAATTTTCCGATTAGTGGCAACGCTGGGGCAAAAACTGACGATTTTTGATAGTGTAACCATTCACTACTAAATATTGAAAAAAATACACGTACATATTAGAAGTTTTTTTTAAAATTAATTTTTGAAAATTCGATATCTCAAAAACCAGTTGAAATTGTTTATATTTTTTTTTTATTTTAAAAACTTTATATATGAAAAACATTTTTTTTTAAAGCACTGCAAGGTTTTTTTTACTGTTTTTCGTTGTATTTATAATAGATCAAGTATTTAGACAGAATTCTTTCTCTCTACCTCAAACTATTAAGGGAGTTATTTTAGCGAAAACCAACCACCCGAAAAAATATATTTTATTCACCACATTTGTTTGCGCATGCAAAACAATTGCCGGTCCATTGTTTATATGACATCAATGATTTTTTGCATGAAAAACTGTAAGCCAATCATACAAAAAATAATTTCTTTCACCATTTATTTCATGTATCACAAGCGAAAATTTTTAAAAATAAACATTAAAGTAAATTTGTTAAAATTTCGTCTACCTTCATTCACATTGAATTTTGACCGAGCACTGAGGAAGAGCTTGACGAATATGCATACAAGTTTTTTTTGTGAATGTTTTTGGCCCTATAACAATGAATTCATAAATTTGTTTTGTTTCTTTTGTTTATTGATATTCAGTAATAATTTAATTTTTTGGACTATTGCCCCACTTTCTTAAAAAAAAATCTATGAACTTAGGACCCACTTTATTCTAGAGTTTTGGTCCCTTGGGTGAGTTATAAGTTCATAATGCGTTTATGGACTTTTAACTTCACTTAAAGTTAACTTGACTTTCTTAGAATTATATCCCCAAGTCATGAATTCCATATACAGAAGCATCTACATAAGTTAAAAATGAATTGAAAAATATGTAGAATATTTTTGACATAGATTTTAAATTTTTAATATGGTCTCAGTACCAGTTTCGATTTCTTGAAATTTCGTCTGAGAGTAGATTATAGTATTCTCCCTTTTTCCCAAATTAAAAGTTTGAAACAAATTTTGTCTTCTAGTAATAAAACACATAATTATTTTGTTACGGGAGTGACACTAACCCAGTAACCACTTTATGAATTTACTGTTTGAATTAACTAAATGACACAAAAACGTGCATAAGGTTCTGATAAGGGAAAATAAACACCAGTTTCAAATTGAGAAACAGTTAATTATTGGTTTTGAGCTTCTGATAACAACAAATTAATTTCTGGTTACCTATTCTACTAAGTGGTTCATACAGGGTCGTTTTTATATGAAATCACCAATATATTAATATACTAATATTAGTGACCTAGAATGTTGTTGTATGTTTTAATGTTTCTACATTTTCGTGATGACTATCACCGGTCTTGTTGGTGGCGCTCCATCGGCAATATCTGTGATATCTGACCATGGCTTTGCATTTTGTTTCATGGTTTATACGGTTCATCTGCATAGATTCTAATAATGATATATTTATGCATATCAACACAAACTAATAAGAATTTGACTTCCTGTGTCTAAAGAAGTGTATTTCATTTATTATTTATAAAATTATTGAAACTGAAGCAATTATTAAATTATTGTAGTAGTCAACTAACCGAACCCTTTTTTTGACAGCTTAATCGATAACATTGTAAGAAAACAAATGAAAATAACGGCTTATGAAGTATTAAAAAATAAAAACCTCTATAGATTTTTTTATTTTGTTTTTAACAAATAAAAATTTATTAAAAAATCGGTTGTTGTTGTTTAGTCAATTTAATAAAGATACTTATATACATTTGTTAGTTATTTTATTATAATATATAATCTAATCTTGCATAATTAATATAAGAAAACACTTAAAACGACTCAATATACAATAACAAAAAGCTACAATGTGCATTTTATTTGTTTACTCTTTAATCGTTATCATCGATCATACCTATCCTGACTTGAACTAAGCAACTCCAAACTTATCTCTAATAACTATCGTTCTAATTAGATATGAACGATTTTCTACTTCAATTACAATATAAGGAACTAAATTCAAGTAGGTAATTATATTTATATTATCATAAATCTATACAAAAATTGTATCGCAAGTGAAAAAAACAATACAAAATGACTATAATAATAATAATCTCTCCCATAAGTTGAAAATTAAGTGATCAAGTGTTTAGTAACAAAGGGTTGTCCCAAAAACCAAACCAAATTATTTTGGGTTGTTAAATAAATTAACATAATATAGAATATAAAAAGACACACCAAATCACGCTACGTACATGAGAAAATATTTGAATTCTAAACGTGGGAGAGTAACAAAAAAAAAGGAAAAAAACAACAAATTTGTTGATGTTTATTTAAAATAAAAAAAAAATATGAATAAGTTCTCGGCCAAAGTTTATTTTCAAAGTCCAAAAAAAAAAAAAATTAAGTTTATAAAATAAATTAAACAAAAATGCAAAAAGTAAACAAAAAGAGAACATCTGCGCCTTAATTGGTCACGTATGTTCATAATCTAAAAATTAAAAAAGAATAACAAACAAGAAACCGGCAAAAACAAAACAATTCATTTAATTTTATTATTCTTAGCAAAAAACACAAAATAAAAAAATACAAAAATCCAGCGAATGATTGAAAAAGATGTTATTAAAACAGAATATTTAATTATAATCATTTGCATATCCATACCAGTTTGTTAAGAACTAAATAAAATGAACAACTGTGTTGCACTTTATTGCTCATAATATGACTCAAGGCTCCGCTTCAAAGAGACTTGAATATGAGCGGGGTACAAAGCTACATTTTTTTTTGTATAAAGAGTGCAAAGATAAAATTAAAGAAAAATATGAAGCTGAATGGAAAAAGTCAAGTGGAATATCATTTACGACATTCTTGTTTATGTCGAATTGAATTTGAAGTAATTTTTATAGCAGTTGGATAAACTATTTAATTATAAGAAATATGTAGAAGATTAAACACTAAATACATAAAAGGGCATAATTTGTGAGCATACACGGAGGGAGAATATGTACACAAAAATAAAACTGAAAAGATAAGCCGGTCGAATATTTTGGCCAACACGCCTCTGATAGACATAACCATTTTTTTGAAATTTAGTCAGGGTCTGCTAGATGTGGATATCGTAAGACAAGACTTAAGTTGGCCAAATATATGTATTTAGTCATGGTCTTGGGCAAACATGCTTAAATACTTACTCAAAATCGATTGATGTTCTAAAACACCCTGAATATTCCGATTTGGAAGACTCAGAAATATTAAGGACTATGGAGATGGATTTAAGATGATGAAGATGTGAAATATTAAGAGATATGTTGTGAACGTCCAAATCCAAGGCCATTAAACTAACTCGAAAAAAAACTAATTGAGTATCAATATCAATATCTTTGGAAAAGACAAAAGCGTTAAGATAAAAGCAAAAATATTGTATTTAGTTATTTTCTTTGTTTTCTCTTATTCGGACTAACAATATAAACATCCAGACCCTTAAACTTTCAAATACAAGTACCAGTCAAGTACCCAGTACCTTGTTTTTGTACTTCTACTTGAAAATAAAAACAAATCCCATGTACTTGTTACTTGAAAAACACCAAGTACCTACAAGTATTTTTATCAAGTATTTAAGTACATGTACTTGCTACTTTAATACTACCCAGTACGTTTTCAAGTACTTTTTTAGTACACGTCCATTTTAAGTACTCTTCAATTACAAGTTCATTTCAAGTACTTTTCAAGCACAAGTTCATTTCAAGTACTTTTCATTACGATCAGATAAGTAGTCTGCTTGAGTTATCGAAAAATTACTATTTCAAGGCAAAAACACATCAAATCCCGGTGGCTGATGGCGTCTAATTGTCTTGGCGTCATCTGGCTAAAGTTTCGCAATGGTCATCATTCGATAGCTCAAACATGCTAATCAACGAATTGTACTTGAAAAGTACTTGAAATTTACTTGTACTTGAAATGGAGTTGTACTTGAAAAGCACTTTAAATGGACTTGTACATGAAAAGTACTTGAAAATGTACTAGGTAGTATTAGAGTACCAAGTACAAGAACTGGTATTTTGTGTTTTTCAAATACCAAGTACATAGCACTTTATCGTTCTAAAACTGTCTAACGTGTGACATATAATTTATAAGAATTTTTGAAAAAGTGAGTTAGATACCACGCCCCTTGAACAGATAGTTCCATATTCTCGATGTTTTCTCTGTTTGTATTTCAAGGCCTACTGCTCTACCAATTTCCATAGTTATACAGCAGTCGGAAGTAACCCTATAATTTATAAGAATTTTTGAGAAAGTGAGTGGAGGCCACGCCCCTGAATTTAAAATTGTAGATTTTTGATTTTTTCCTTTCTATGTACCACAAGACCTACTGCTGTGCTAAATATCGGTGTTGGGAAGTGCAAGTGCTCTATTATTTGTATGATCTGCCAGTGAGTCAGGGATAGTCTGTCTGTCGGGTTACGACTAAAGCGATTTTTGAAGTCCTTTATCTCAGAAATTACTAATTTTAAAGAAATAAAATTTAGTGAGCCAACTGTGTTTTAATAGCTCAACAATTAGTTTGAATTTTAAGTTTCTGACTTTATTGGTACTGAAGCCGAAAATCGCCTAGAGAGCAATAAAGTTTCCAAATACAACTCAGAGTGGTTTTTAGAAACTTCATTACTCTCTAATTTTTAGGGACTAAGTATAGAGAGTTTTACCTATGACAACAATTGTTTAAAATTGCATTTTTTCCCTTCGACCCAACAGGCATTGTAATAAATCGATGTAAAAATTTGTAATCAAATTTTACACCTGCTCGACACGTGTTAAGGTAGGTAGATAAACGGTTATGGTTCAACACCTCAAAGGCTATTATTGATATAACTTACAATCCTTCGCAAATGATACGACTTTTTATGTCATTGACTCTCGGTCTATAAATGTTAATTCTGTATACGTACGTTGCTTGTAGTCATCACATTACTTTTATTTTGGTTGACCTGTGAGTTCACTGTACTTGGTCAAGGTTAGACTCTAGAGTTGGCTGGGTACATATTTGGTGTATTCAATACGCCACTTCTAAGCATAGACCTAACACGTATCCTACACAAAACTTGCTACGGTAAAAAAGTTTTTGAATTGGATGGCTGGCAGGCTTTAAATATTAATATAGTTATTCCATATTTCTCTAAGTGAGTCTATGTTAGTGGTGGATTGCATTCGAAATGTCAACTGTAATCATTACATTGAGCTTGCGAGTCAATCCCATGAAAAATATTGCAAATACATATTATTTAAAAGCCTATGTGCTGATTACATAGTTGTTTCCCTCAGTGTTACTTGCTTTTTGCTGACATAGGCTATGACCTGTGCCTGTGGTGTATACAAACTCTATTCACGCTCAAAAGAATTGTGATAAAATTTGATTGGATCGAAGTTTTGAAATTCCGTAAGAGTGAGTTTGATATTTTTGACAGATAACGTTTACACTACACTTGGCCCCTAATCTCTTAATTACTGACGTGATAGTCCAACACACTAACCATGATTCAAAGCGATGAAAAGATGAATAAAATATCCATTTTAAAATAATGTGCCACAAACATATCTACATCGAAGTCATCAACATTAAGTTTTAGTTTTAAAAACCAACCATTTTGCCATTTCCACATAATAACGGGTGATTTTTTTAAGAGGTTTAGAACTTAAAAAAAAAAACACAAAAAATTCGAAAAAATGAATGAAATATTTATTTGAATCGATAGTTAGAACTATTTTGTATCTTTCTATTGCATGGAATCTTTTATGTGTATGAAGTTAACAGGAAACTTCTAGAAATAAGGAGGAAAAGGTATCACAACATTAGCTGCTAATAATTTGCGAATTAGTTACGCAGTACGCACACCAAAAATGTATTGCTGTTTTGGTTTGCGAAAAAATGGTGTCATACTTTCTTCATGTGAACTTAGAAGAACAACTTTCTAAAAAATGAAAATAAACGATCCCAAAAAATTATTTTCTGAAAACTAATTCATAGTCGGAAATCAAAAGAGGATTTTTTTTGCGTAGCTATAAATTTCAATTAGTAAGTTCTTTTTTGTATTTATTAAAAATACACAAATATAAAAACAAAAAAGTTTAAAACTCCCTAGGTGTTAAGTTTTCAAGTCAATCCATATTATCCCATCTTTCACACATTAGCTGCTATTAAATTCTCTCTCATAGTCATAATGAAATGTTCAAAGTCTAGTTTTTGATTTTTTTTTTCAATTGTATAACTTGCCCTTACATCTAGTGTAACTAAATAGCAAATGAAAATAATAAATAAAAATTATTCAACATCTCTCATCAGGTGAATCAATACAGAGTGTATTATTATGTACACCTAAGTAAAAATATTTGCAATATTTGTGCCGGTTTAATGAATGCAACGAATAGATTTTTTATTTTATTTTGTAAATTTATATATTGTCTATAGAACTCGGTTGCTATTTGCGCATTTGACATTATTTTATATTCAATAAAATTCCGATGACAAAACATTTCATCCTATAGTCACATTAAAGCAGTTTGTATTCTTTCGCTTTGGTACCAGGTACAACGATTATCTTATAGACTTGAATTGATATATTGTTAAGTAATAAACCAAAACAAATATACATATTTAGTTTCAATTTGTTATTTATACTTAGATTAGCTAGCTCATAGAGTGTATTACGTAAGAGGTCTCAATATCTTTTTTTTTTTAATAAGCCGATCAGATTTAAGTTTTTTAATATACGAATAGTTAGGTGAATCGTGTACCTTTGTATATGTATGAAGCAAACAAGTTTAAAACTTGAATACAAAAAAAAAGTTTAAAACTTGGCACTTTTGAATTTGTTTTTTTTATATTTGCACCAAGAGTGCTTCCCTAGTGGAATTTTGTACCTTTATTCTTTTAACGACCGATGGGAAAAATAGCACTAAATACTCTTACCCGCTGGGTAATCTAACCTCAAATTACTCTTCAGCTTTTCATACAATCTAAGTTTTAAGGTGGTAACAGAGGTGAATCGTACCAAATATAATTTTGTTACCACTTTATGGTTCAAATCTATTTTTATTTTTTTAGAATATCAGAACTTTGAAAATAAATAGATTTTTATTTCTTAACACCTTCTTGTCTTATGGTTTTGATTAATGATTAATTTAACTTAAAATTTTGTTTTTTTTTTTAGGAGAACATATGACAAGAGAATTTAGTGAAAAAGCTAATCGTTTCAAAAAAGTTCCAGCTATTAACGATCATGGATTTCAGCTAACAGAGAGCGTAGCTATATTTCGTCACCTTAATCGAGAGAAAATAGTACCAGAACACTGGTATCCCCGCCGAAACTTGGCTCGTAGCCGTATTGATGAGTACATGGAATGGCAGCATAGTAATATGCGACCAGCTTGTAGTAATTATTTTCAAGTGAAATGGTTATTGCCAATTTTGAACAAAACCCGCCCAAATGAAGACGATGTAAGTTTTTTACGCAAATAAAACACTATAAAAATTACTTGGCACTAGCCATTTTTCTTTGGAAGTGGTAAGGTACTCGCATGAGTACTTTACAAGCTCTTTTCAATGGAACGCATAAAACTGCTTTTCCATGTAAAAAGTATCTAGTCGCACATGAGAACATGTGTATTTAATTGTACTAGATTCGTGTTTTCATTTACTTTGCCACCATCAAAGGAAAATGGCTAATGTTAGAAAAAACGAGAGAGAAAAGCAAACAGACGCTAGTGACAGTTCAATAATAACACTTTAGTAACAGCAGCGTTCTTGTTGACTGTAGTAGATTTTCATTAAGATTTGAAATTTAAATTGTATTAGCAGTTTATATTTTCATTTATATAAAATTTTAATTTGTGAATAAACTTTTCATCAACGTTTTTATAATTTGTAAATTAGAAGATAACGGAAGATTTAAATAAATAATTTCTAAGAAAACAAAAAATATTCGCAAAATACGTACATAGGATGCCCCAAAACCTCAAAACTTCAATCGTTTTTATCAGTTCCATATGCAACACAAAAATCTTTTCCCTTTATATTTGCTCTACGAAAGTTAGTCTATAAAAATGTTTCTTTCCTTCCTAACTGTTCTTTTTCTTCAAAAACAAACTGTCTTTTTCTGACTCGCTACTTTTTTTGACACACGATAGGCGTTTTCTTTTGAAGTTGGCGAAGTAATTTAAGTAGTTTTTCAGTTTATTTCAATGGAACACATCAAACTGCTATCCATGTAAAATGTATCTACTCGTACATTAATGCATGTGCAGTTGATTGTACTAGATTAGGGTTTTCAAATTCTTACAAGTACTCAATCTCAATGGTTCTTGAATTTTATTTCCTGACAAAAAATCTTGTATTTTCTGAAGTAATGGTGAAGTCATGGAACTAGATAAGTTCGAATGTTTTGGGGGGCAAAAATTGTCTAGTCGAAAACAAGATCGAGCTCTACATAATTTTAAGGTCAGAACACAAATAATTATTATGTCTGTTCGCGTACCTCCCAAAACTACAAATTTATCCCAAAGTTCTGTCAAAACTCATATAAAAAAAATAAAATGCGTAGAAATTCGTAGTTATGGGAAGTACACGAACAGACCTAAAAATAGTCAAATTTATTTGTGGTCAAAAGTTTCTTATATTCAAATATTGTTAGAATAGACATTAAATTGTCAAATAATTTGTAAGATAAAAATCTTCAAATAAACTATTTTACTTTTCAGGTGAAAAACGCAGAAAAACAACTAGATCACTCAATAAATGAATTCGAAAGTGGCTTTTTACATTCACAGAAGTTCATGGCTGGTCGGAATATATCCTTTGCTGATCTTTTAGCTGTTTGTGAAATTGATCAGCCTGGTATGCTTTTTTTGCTTACTTCTTTATATTCGAAATAAATAAACGTTTTGATTTTCTTTCCATAGTTACTGTCGGATATGATCCTTTCAAAAATAGAGCAAAATTCACTCAATGGTATGAGGTCGTTCGAGAAGAACTAGGTCCCATCTATAAGGAAGTTCATGAAGAATTTGAGCATAAACTTAAAAATGCTGATGTAAAAAGTGAAGCTATTTCGATCAAGCAATAATTTATATAATAATGTTAAGTTTAAATGATATAGATACATAAGTAGTATTTAAGTTAAAAGTTATACCTCTATATTATTAATATATACGTATTTAATAATAGTAATTCATGTTGAAGTCAATTCGTTTAAGTTTATTGGTTATTTCATACGAAAACTTTTATGTTTATTTTAAAGAATATTTTTATTTTCATTAATGTATTTTAATGTATGTATTTGTTATAAATATACTATGCATTGCGAAAATATTATAAATGAATACACCAAAAGATTGTAAAAGTTTTTGTTTTAATCAACATTTAAGTGAGATATACTTACCATGAGTTGGAAAACTATTTTTATTATTTTGCTGTCCAGGAAAAAACAGAATAGTAGTCAACAATAAGGAGAAACTTTTTTTGTTAAGATATTTTACACTAAAACTTATCGATGTCGATGTTAAAAACGAGATCGTCAGCTTTAGTACGGTGCTCTTTTTACTTTGTATCATGTTGCTTTAGCATCGTACTAAATCGTTAAACATTTTTCGCCAACATTTTTTTAAAGAATACGTAATAACAGGGTTTTACCCGGCTCTGTGAAATATCTTCCCAATAAAATAACTCCACTGAAAATGAAATAAATCCCCAAAATGGGGAGTTTTGTATTTTGAAATAAGTCCCCAAGTTGGAAAATAAAAAAAATCCTCAAAAATGCATGAAATAAGTCCCTAAACTAAAAATGGAATAAGTCACCAAAGATTTCTTATCATATGAATTTTTATATTTAACGTTTTAAATTCTGATTTGTAACAAATTTAGAGAAGATGGTCAAAAATGTTCACAAATGTTCCCAAGGGATAAAACCTGATTTCAGGGCTTATTTTTAACAATATTTGTGTTTATTGGTTTTTTTTAGACATAATCTGATGGAATCTGATCAAAATTTGACTGCTGGAGATATCGAATCAAATTTTAGGTCAACTGCTCAAAAACTGGAAAAAATCAAAAATAGTTGTTGTTGATACTTTTTCTGGTTAGATGTCAGTTTTAAAAAATAAAACCCCTAAAAAATATTAACATTATTTAAACATTATTTTGACATTATTTTTGATTTTTTCCAAGTTTTAATTAGTTGACTAAAAATTTGATTCGCTACTTCTAGCCATCATATTTGTCAAATTTTTGTTCAGATTTTATACGATTAGGTTTAAAAAAGTTTCCAATATAAACATTTTTAAAAATAAGCACTACTGAACTCAGCATCTCCAAATTATCAATTGGCGTGGGAAATGATTTTCGTCGCCAAAAATCAATAAACGGATCACTGTGTGGCGGCGCGTCCCGGTGGCTTGGTAGCCTGGCAGTCCAATTGATCCAATAGTATAAATGATGCATCTTCGTTCAGTTTTTTCTTAGTTGGTTTGGTACATATTTTTCCTCAGTGGGTCGCGGTGTAGTTCAGAACGAAGAGCTTCACCATCGACTGCAAAGTTTTAAAAACTCAGCATCTGTTCACCTGAGTGGTTTTTTGAAACGTCGCTGTTCATTATTTTTTAACTAACTTATTAACTGTAAGGAGTTGGACCTATGTATGAAAACAATTTTTCAAAATTGCAAGTTTAATATTTCTTCTAAAGATACTTTTTCTCTCCGACCAATAGGATTTTTAATCAATTTACAAAAAAAAGTGGTCAAAGAGAGGGGTAAAGGAATACGCCATTTTTGTCTGGTATGTTTATAGTCTAGGAAAATAAACTTTCATTTCGAAAAAAAAACCGACAACTCTGAGTTTAGGGGGAGAGATTTATTTTGAGTCTTAAGCATTTCCTAAGAACTTCTGTAAATTTTGGTGGGGGGTAAATTTTGTAGGGTGAATAAAAGGGAATAAAACTTAGTTTTTTCTTAATTACTTGAAAACTATCAGTTAAAAAAAAGTGCAGGTATTTTTTTGCCAAACAAAAATCGTACACGAAATTTTGCTCATCGATTAATGAAATTTTAATAAATTTTTTGACAAAATTTGCTGCACCATGTTCTTGCACGATAGTCTCTGAATTTATTGCTTGCATTAAAATAAAGAAGTTAATCTTTTTTGTGTATAGAACTAAATAATCTAGCTACAATTTTAAAAACGATGAAAGTTTCGAATTTCAGTAATAAAGTCAAACTGAGATAGATCTTCTAACAGATGTTGTTTTCAGACTTGTGGTTTTCAAGAAGAAATAAAACGCATATGATTTAATGATATGGCCAAGAATTAAGCTTTATTATAAAGATAAGGGTTTGCTATTATGTTTTAAAAATTATTTCAGGCAAGGGTGGCTGAGTCGAATAAATTCCAGCCAAGAGGCCAAATTTTCGACCACTTTTTGCAGAAATTAGGGCCATATGTCAGCAATAACTTGTCGAATATTCCCTTCCAAGGCGTCAATCGTCTCTAGCTTATCCTTGTAGACAATCGACTTGACAAAATCCCACAAAAAAAAAGTCGAGCGGTGCACGATCTTGGAAGCCACGCAACAGGCCCACGACGCACGTGAGATAATGCACGCACCAAAAGTTTACTTCAATAAATTGATTGTTTCGCGATGCGTCTTGCGAGCCAAACCATTATTTTGGTAATAAATTTGCACGATTTGCAAACGTTGTAAGTCTGAGTAAGTCTTTATGAAATGGCAAAAGAAACTGACCATAAATCAAGTGACACCTGTCAAAAAGATCAACTCCGCAAAAAGTATTTGCCAGATTGAAAACCACACGCCTATAAAAACACCTTTTACTTTTATGGACATCTTTTTTTTCATAGAAGAATCTAGCAAAATCCCATCAATACATTTTCCTGCATTTCCTCAATAACTTTTAACATTCGAAATAATTGTAATCAAAAATCTCAATATATCTTTTCGTTCAAAATTTATTTTTCTTGTTTATTTTGTGTTTGTATTTCCAAATATATAATAATTCTTTTTCAGTATCACTATTTGTTGTTAAGTTTTTTTTTTTAAGTTTTTACGTTACGAATTCATAAATGAATCACAATTCAGTTATAAAGATGAAGCAAGTATTGGGCTTACATTTCTTGTATTTTCATTATATTTTAATTTATTAATAAAGACATTTTTCAAAATGTATATTCCATAGTAGTGACATGGATTTTATTGCCTAAAATAAATAAAATATGAAATGAAAAACACCCCATATAGACCTAATCCAAGTTAACGAACATACATACTAAGTAATACATACAGCGAATTTTGTGCAGTTTCTTTATTTTGTATATAAATTAAGCAACATAATTAATAAATAAATGACATAAAACAAATTATAAATAGATTTTTCTTTTTCAGTGTAAAATTAAATAAGATTTTTTTTTTAATTAGCTTAAGGTAATGTTTAAAACAAACCAAAGTTTCTATGTTATTTAAAATATTGTTTTTTTCTATTTTGATTTAGTTTTAAGTTTCTATATTTCAACTCATATCTAAGCACTCTCCTGAGGTTCTTTTAGTCAATCGTTGTCGTTGGAAACGTAGTTTTCGCTTTATTGTAAAAAAAAAAGAATATAAATATTTACTCATGCATTTATCAGCCCATCAGTGTGCATTTTACTAATATTTATATTTTAAAAAAGTACATTTTTATCAATTTTTATTTTTTTATATTTTTCTTGGCGTGATGATGTTTCTTTATTATAAAGTTTACAATTATCATCTAGAGGAATTTAAGTAATAAAATAGTTACATTTAATCTCTTGTTAAAAATATCAAACTTTAATGCTTTTTTTCATACATAGTTTAAAACATTACAAACTTAACAGAGAGCTTTTCATTTGTAGTTAAAAAAAAAACAAAAAATAACTCGCCGAGACAGCGAATAATTTCCTTCGATATGGAATGGTTCTGAATTTTGGATTTATGGAGAGCATATAGGATACAGGGAAGTTATAGTACTACATTTATACAAAACACGAAACCATATATAAATTTATTTCATGAATCTGGAAGATAAGAAATTAATCTTGATCTTTCTTATGCCATTTTTCACTGCTGAAAAGATTTGATCTTTTCGGAAAAAGATTAGCAGTTTTCCATTTTTTCATGTTTTATTCAAAAAAGATTAGATCTGAAGACGAAAGATGCGATTTTTCTGGTTTGAGAGATTTGATCTGCGTTTACACATACATGCAAACATTCACTTGTCAAATTACAAATGGAAATAGAAAAATTTGTTTGTTTTGCATTATTTCTGCTGACGTCATACGACATTTGTATGTGTATGCGTGTATGTATGCTGTATGTGTGGACCGCATCTGCTCAAAAATATGCCAAGATGTTTCATTCAAGACAGTAATTCTAGAATTTAAAAGCAAATCTCTCATATTTCAATGAAAAACGACACCAGACAAATAGTTTGACAAAGCGAACCAACCTCTTCTTATTCTTATATGACGCCGAAGAGGGTTCATTCGAGGTTGAATTCAGTTTTTCATTGGCTACGGTCAAACTTGCATCCTATTCAAAGCGATCTGGATAGGTTGTGTTGTTGTAATCCCTTGGTAAAATACAGCTGAAAAAGTATTTTCATTTTATTATTGGTTATTTAGTTTGGCAGCTCAGTTTATTTTTGAATTTTAACTGGCTGTTCCATTGAGCTTTGTACAAAATATATTCAGAGCTCTTCAAACTGTGGCCAAATTGTTTTGAATTAATTTCCAACCTAACTTTGCACGAAAGATTGAGACCGGTCTCATGGTAGTTTCTGGACAAGAGAAGTGGGAGATCAGGGATGTCATGGGGCATGAACAAAATATAAACACCGACCTCATGAGACTAATTTCTTGTTTTTTCAATGTCCAAAGCATTGAAGTTAATGTTGTTTCTTGACTCTTGAGGTACCTCAAATGGTCGAATGTAGACACGATAAGACACGATGTGACACGATGAGAAAAGCTCTCAACAGAAGTCTCAAAATGTAACAGTGAAACTAGGTTTTGACAGTTGCAGTAATTTGTTACGCATTGAGCTTCTCAAAATCTAAAATTTGTGGTTCGAGTACCAATTTTTATAAGTCACAGAACAAGAGTTCTGTCTCAATAAAATCAAAATAAATAATTTAATTTGAAAAAAAGTTTACTTTCCCAGAATAAAGGATGTTTTTGATTACCATTCTTACACATAATATTTAAAACATTATAAAATACTCTAGTATTGCTTCGACAGCGCTGGAAAAGTGCTCCGCGAGCTCAGAATACAATATGGTTGATTGAATTTGGCTCTTATTGCTCATAAATGATCTGTTTTATCCGGATAAATTTGGAGGCATACGCTTACATGATAAACAAATATTCATGAGGTTTTTTAATAGTCATTAATTATTCATTTTTATGCTACTTCGTAAAAACCTAAATAAGTATACAAGTTGGTTAAGTTAATCTTTGGGTTAATGAACTGTCAAATTTTGTATGGGAAATGATTAACACAATTTGGTTAAACCTATCCAAGGATTCTGTTGCGGAAAATTGGGCACGTTCAGACGACCCAAGGGACTAGATATTCAGTCAACGCAAATTCAGTGAACGCAAATTCAGTGAACGCAAATTTAACCAAGTTAACTAGGTTTGTTTGAAATGTCAAACTTGGAAATTTACTTCAAACATTTACTTCAGTTGATCGTGAAAAAGTACCGATATTATTTTTATCTAAAATATACATAGAAACAGGTATAAACTCTTTATTGAATTGTAATAAATTGGCTTTTTGAAAAAGGTTTTTCAAGACTATTTCATTTAGATATTAGCAAACCCAATATAAAATCAAGAAATCTCATACGAAACTCTTAATTTGTTCATATTTTTTACTTATCATACAGGTTTTTTCATTTTCTTTTTCAAACTTGATAGATAACCATCAGTAAAGTTCAGCTTTCAGTTCAATGACAAACTGTAATCAGCTGATATTCTGACATAAGTGCACTTGACTTGATATTTAAGGGAGACTTTTCTTGACTTACTTTCCAGTGAACTTTCCAATAAAGTTGCCTTAATTGGAAATAAATATTTTGACATCTGACAAATCAGAGACTAGAAACTTGCCTTAATTTCTAGTCCCTTGGGTCGTCTGAACGTACCCATTAACCAAACTGGTTTAACTTATCCAAACGTCATTGTGACTCTTACTCTGATTAAATTACAATGCAAACTTTGCGTAAATCTATCATTTTACAAATTTTGTAAGCTTACGACGTTGCATGAATTCTATTATTATGTTAATAAATATCTGTTTTATCTAAATTTAATAAATTATTCAGTTTATATTTCAGGAGCGCTCATAGAGCTGACGGAGCAGAGATTTTTTTTTTTCCTTAGCTTTTGACAGCCAAACTGGGGAAATTCTCTGAGCGCTCAGAAAACTGGAGCAATTACTGTAATTTATTTAAAAAATCGCAGAGTTTTCTATAAATAAATATAAATAAATATATTTCGTGAGCGTTCATTAATTTTCCTCCATTCTTTGACAGAGCAGGAGAGTGAAATATAAAAAGAATTCCTCATATAGTACATAGAAGAAAACTTTGGGGCACTACTGCGTGGATTTGAAGGAAAATGCTTTTTAATCCTATTAATATACATAGCTAGTAGGCGACGATGATGTTAAATGTCTAAGCTATGAACATTTAAATTTCACTATTTTATCTGTGAAATTGGTAAATAGTTTGAAGAAGGGAACAAATCCAGGGGCAAAATCATCTTATAATGAATTTTCGTTTTCCTTACTTTAACTTTTATGGTCAAAAATATTGATTTTCGTTAATTTCTTTTTGTGTATGTTGAAATAAAAATAAAATTAAATAAAACGTGATTTCAATTTTTGGTGTTTATTCCTATTTTTCAAATTGCCGATTCAATTAGACTTCTAAACCAAAAAATAATAATGGAGGCCGTTTTCGAAAATGGCAAATCAAAGTCAATTTGATCGTCAAATGATCGCCATTTTTTGACGCAGATACTGCGATTGCCAAATATGCAATAGTCTTGCGACCACAAAATCGGTTTGATCAACATCAATTAATTTACTTGCAATTGCATTTGACGTTTACGAACATGATCTCTGACTTTTCAATATTTTGTGCGTCAAGCCGATTTTTTTACTGCACAGCTGCACTGCAGATGATGTTTTCAAACATGTGACCTCAGTAAGCTGCATTATGGAACCCACTGCTAATGCACTTTGAGACTGCAACTTCTTATTCTGCCAGCACCAGTCATTTGCTCCCTTTGGGGTATAGATAGAATATGAGTCTTGACTTAAAGAAAAACATTTCAGAGCTTCAATAAATAGTTTTCTAAAAAGTACGAGTAATTGCCTGAACACTCCGCTAAATATCTACTCTAGTATGCCCTTGAAGACTAATCAGCTCACTCTTTCACGTTCGAAGGCTATTTTACCCTCATAATATTTGTCCAATATTGAGGAGATCCCAAGTAATTCACGTAAAGTACTTGATATTCGAAGCTACATGGAAAAACAAAAACTTCGTGACATTCATTATGGTCTTTCAAGAACTGGACTTCTTCCCTCTAATTTTACTCTTCAACTACTTTTTCGAAAAAGTATTTGACAGTATTTGAAAATGGTTTGGAAGAGTGCAATCAAATCAATGCCACACTTATTCAATGTAATATTCAAATGCAATTTTACTACGACTTAATACAAACATTTTAAAATGCTATCAATTATTTATTCCCTAGAAATGATCAAGTTTGAATTTTTGAGTTTTGATGAAGATAGATTTTGTATGAAGTTAATCAGTCAATGAAAAAAATGTTTCGATCACTTACAACGCTACCTAGTGGGATAAAAAGAAAACAATGCGTAAAAAAACAATATGAAAAGCTTAACTGTTGAAAAAGTTGTTTTGCGATTTGTTATAATTAAATTTTATTAACAACAATATTTTGTTATTAATTTTTGATTTTCGGAAGCCAATTTATTTGAAATTGTTTAAGTACCTTGATTAGTTAAAGAACATCTAAAAACCAACGCCTCTGACATTATTTATGTATATACATTTACCTTTTGTTATTTTTTTTTTCAGTTGGGAGTGTATACGTTATTTTTTGAATTAAAATATCGCGAGTGTTTAAACTAGCTGTAATTTTTTTTCTGTTTTTGTTTTAATTATAATACAATAAATATAGTTATTATTCTATATTCGCTTCGTCACGTTCTGCTCTAAAAGCTCTAGATCTATTACAAAACTATATTTTGCGCTTAAGTTTACAACGTTTTTTTGGTTTTCATTTTTTCTTTGGTTTTTTTTTCTTAGCAAAAATAAAATCCTACTCTTAAACATTTTGTTCGGCTTCTTGGTCTTCGTCGTGTTCATTCAGTAGTGGACTGTCATCACCCAAGCGATTTGGGGGCAGTCCTGTTCCGGGAGTAGTTGGAGCAGATCTAGATATCCAGCCTTTGCGGCCTCGACCTCGGCTTAGAAAACTTGTCCCACTTACCGGACTCTTCATGGAACACCGGGCACTCGAACCACTTGACATCATTGGGATGTACATTGCTTTATTGGGTTTCGAAGAAAAGAACTTTTTCTTACTCTGCTGCAGCGTCGATGGACGTTTTGAGATTGGATAAGAAGTCACCTGTGCGGCAGATGATGACAAAGATGAAGAAGTACCAGAGTAGTCGGCAACAAGCTGCTGTTGTTGTTGTTGTTGTTGTTGTGGCTGAGGTGCGTGTGGAATGTGAATTGTTAAGGCATTTTCATCTAAACTAGCACCCATCTGTAACTGACGAATCTGATCCAGAATCTCTTTGACTTCATCGGTTGGGCTCGTGGCTTGGGGTGGGGACGTTGGTGTGCCGATATTAGCTAAACTACTCACAGCCGAGCACGTGGTCGAGGTAACATAACTCCGCAGTCCATCCTCGAACTTCTTGGCCAATTCTATAGCAACTGGTGATTCGGCATTATTAAAGTTTGCCACCGATGGCATCTGCTGTTGTTTTTGTAGAATTTGACAGCAAGTTTCGAGGCTGCGACGTAACATATTGAGATCACGGTATTCACATTCGCCATCTCGAGCAACAGGAACTGTAATTGAGATTCCACCTATTGAACCACAGGAGTTGTAAATGGGACTGCTGTGCTCTACGAACTGATTGGGGTTTGTGCTGGCCCTATGAAGTGGAGTTGGACTGGAACTTTGATTGATCGTCGTTGTTTGTGCTTGGTGTTGCTGCTGCTGCTGCTGCTGTGGAGTCGTAGCAAAACTATTGCTAGTGGCAACATCGGGTGTTCGGCCGCCGATGCCAGCGCTACAGCTATTATTCACAAATATATCGCTTAAGCTACTGTTACTATTCGTAATGTAATGAAAATGTTGGTCACTCTGGGAGGTAATGAAGCCTCCTACGCTGGGAATGCCATCACCACCACCACCACCACCGCCAGTGCCACAGCCACCAATGCTATTTGGTCGATCCGCATGGGAGTAAGTGTGCCGCAAGTTTACGCTTTCCGACGAGCGCATTTGATTGGACTGCTGCAAATGGTGGACCGTTACGCCATTACTGTCAATAGCCGATTCCATGATTTGCTGACCCTGGCAATTTGGTGTGCCACTTTGCTGCAAGCAACGCAGCTGATGACTGGCATTTTCAGTAGAACACACAACTTGTGATGCCGACCTGGGAATCATGAAGTGCTGTTGGAAGTGTGAGCTTATGCCAATTTCAGGGCTGGCGGCACGAGAATATGGCGGTGGTACTAGGGTGTTTGCTTCGTTTGCATTGCAAATGAAACTGGAACTAAGTGAGTCTACAGTACTAGTACCCGACAGCGAACCAGCCGGTCTTACTATATAGTTTCTAAAATATTGTACCATTAGATAGCTAGCACCATTTTTGCCATTATCACTGTTGCAGGTGAAGACTAGAGGGTAGAGGTCAGGTTTTGATGTCACCTATTTAAAATTCAATCAAAAATCTATACAAATCAACAAAAAAAAACCAAACTTACCTCTGTGTAAGGGGGCGGAGGATGATGAAAAGAACTACATCGGCTGTATTGTGGTGGAGCATAGCACGAACCAGCTGAATCACCTTCTGATTGCACATGGTGTTCGGTAAAACCCCATCCACAGAGTGTTCTTCGTTTTTTCCATAACGAATAAGCACATAAGAGTGCTAAGAGTATAGCTACAACAACACACCTGCAAATACAAAACAAAAATACGATTTTTATTTGTTAGAAAAGAAGTAAAATTTCAACAAAGATAAGGGGAAGGCTTATTTGTTCGAACCAATCATAAATATTTAAGTTCCACATAAAGCTAAGTTTACGTAAAAGGCTTTTAAGTGTTTACCGAGTGGCCTGAGTAGAGTTCACGCTTATTTACGCTAGTGGGTTAGTTAGATTACTAGGGTCGATTGTTCATATGCTGTTTGGTTTGTATTATAGATTTTCCCATAAGAAATAAGAAATTCTTTCATGGACAATAATAATTGAATGAACATGTATGTTATTAATTTTGTAAGTAAATCAGACACATTTAAAAATATATGTGTATATATGATTGGGTTTCAAACTCTTAGAAAGGTTTTTGCGGACAGCGACCAAGAGGGGAGTTTTTCCACTAATGCCCTCCTTCTCCTCGTATACAGTTGGCAGAGAAAGAATCCCTGAGATGGAAAAAACCAAAGGTGGCTCCTACACTTCTAGTCAGAGTGAACAACTTATGTATATGGCTTCCGTCCTTAAAGTAACATTGAGCGCAAGCTTCGGATATGGGTGGATTAATTGATAACTGACAACCAACTTCGGATCTGTTCGTGGAAATTTAGGTTCTTTAATCCCCGTCAAGCATATACACAGATAAGCAGAAGGGGCATAGAAGGAAAAGAGCTGTTCTTGAGCCCTGCGAAAAAATGAGTAGAGAGGAACACCGACATCTAAGATCTTAGAAGAAGAAAAAAGATGTTAAAAAGAACATACAAGACAATAGAACATAGTATAGCACGAAGAATTTCTCAAGATTAAAGGATCAAACCTAAACCTTGAAATAGGACTAAAAGGCAAAAGGAATATCGAGGATAAATAGTAGTCGATTCTGAGAATATGAAAAATAATTTATGCAAAATACAGGCTTATCTTTGAAGACGGAGTGAATGCCTCTATCAAGCCGATTTTACCAATCAAAAATACATAAAGATTTAGTATTGTCTGAGGAAAGCCCCATGCCCGATTAATAGAACCTTAGAAAGTCTGCCTTTCTTCAAAAAAAGAGACCCCTTAACCGCAATGGCATCAACTTTCTTTAATTCTACAGAAGTTTTTTATGTTATTTCATGCAAACGCTTGCAGTCATTCGTCAACCACCTGATGGGTCTAGGCCTGGAAAGCCATTAGAGACGAAACTTTATAAAGCAATGTTTATGGGTAAGGCATCTCTGCATCTTAGTACAAGAGCTGACAGCTAGTTTTGGGAGTGCATGCATAACCAAAATCTGGATATTAGAGTCTTGAGGTATCGTGATATGAAAAATCAAAGTCTGCGGGTTTTTTTTTCAACCTTTGGGAGGGGTGGGAGTTTAAAACGCACTTGATTTCCTATCTTTATATTAGGGTCATTAACACTTCAATTCACTTTTAAAAAAGGAAATGATGCTGTCATTTTCCCGAAGTCTAAACAGTTTTATTTTGGTGATAGGATCAATAGGAGCCATGATTTAGCTTTTAAAGCAAACACTATCGGAATTTTTTTGAGACTTTACTTGGTTGATTTTTTAAAATTTTTTTTTTTTAAATGGCTATATCTTGAGTTCTATAAATAGGACCGTCTAGATTGTGGTGTCTATTCTAAGGAAAAATGACAGAGCATCGTATGCAATATTTTTTGTTTATATATCTCATACTCAGATTTTGGTTATACATCCTCTCCCAAAATTTACTGCCGACTCTTAGACTATATCGCTGAGATGTGTATGTTGACGATTGAAGGACACCCGACAACGATCTTTTGGATCAAAGTTCGGAGAATGATAAAATATGATTCGTTGTCTCGTGAAAAATACAGAATGGAACCTTATTTTTGATCCTATTTTGAAATAAAATTCGTTATCACGATCGAATCAAATATTCTGCAATCCCAAATTTATCACGCAGAATCTATTGAAGATCCATTCACGATCCGTTTAAATTAAAAAAATTTTTATGAAAGGTGAGAGCTGACAAAAGATTAGAAAAGAAAAAAAAAATATTTCCAACAGGGTGTATCAAAAAATGTCAACATATTGCAGCTTCGTCGTTCCTTGAGCGATTTAAATGAATTTGACACTGATGATAGCTGACAAAATAAAAAAGAAAAGAACAAATCAAAATAGGGTGTTTCAAAATTATGTAAATATTTAACAACTTCTCTGTTCCTCAAGCGATTTCAATGAAATTGATACAGTTGATAGATGAGACGGAATAGAAAGAAAAATGAAGTCGCAAAATGTTGACATTTTTTTGAAACACTCTGTTTTGAAAATATCCTAATGTCCCAAAATCCCGATTTTCCCGATTTGTATACTTGATATATAGTTCTTTTACCCCGAGGCCACACGGGCAAGTACTAGCAAGCAGGTTACAATACAAATACATTTGTTCACTAACACATACATACAAACTCAAGAAACTTGCTCACCAACTGGCAAACAATTTTTGAAGCCAGTAGTGAAGCAAGTTGAGAAGCAAGTTGGGAGACAAGCAAGTGGAATGCAAGTGGAAAGCAAGTGAAACTTGCTCACCAACTCGCAAGGAATTTTTGAAGCAAGTTAGGAGACAAGCAAGTGGAATGCAAGTGGAAAGCAAGTGGAAGGCAATTGGAATGTAAATTACTTATTTGACAGGCAGTGTATGTAGCCAACTTGCTTGCCAGTACTTGAGCGTGTGGCCTCGGGGTTAAGGATGTTTTCAGATCTCTATCGTTGGCGAACTAAATTTTTATGGTTCGTGAGAAAATTGATAAAGAACGATAAAGATCCGTATTTTATGATTCGCAAGCGATAATTTGCAAAACCTATTTTGGACAAAACGTTAATATAGTTTTTGTTTATATTGTGACTTTTCGTTTTGAGGTTGAGAAATGAGAATACCTCCATTTAGCTCACCGATTTTATCAACAAAATTTCTAACAGGGTGTGATACATCTAAAAGTTTGAGATAGTAAGAAAGGCTTTTTCTACTTGGTTTCAATATTACCATGCATGATATCAGTGCGGTAAGATCAAATGGAAAAATTCAATGACTGCTTTTTTGAGCCAAGAAGGCAATTGAAGATTGAGCTGTAAGGCTCTCTTCCAGGTAACGTAAACGTGTTCCTTTATAAATTAGACACTTATTATTCCTGTCTTTTTATAAGATGCAGAGCCATTGGCCTTGTCAAAGGTAAATGTGAATAGGATTACGCCTGAGGCTGTTTTAGGATGAAAATCCTCCATCTGATTTTAATCCCGTTTTCATAAACGGTAAATAGATGAGAAGATACAACAATTAACTGTGCAAGCTATACAGCGATACCAATCTTTCCACAAAAGTATCTATAAAATCCAGACTAGTTTCTGGGTCATGTAGATTGGATGGATGCTTCGACCAATGAAACTTTTAAGTCCAACCCCGAGGTACGGTGTAGTTGAACAAATTTGACTTGCGAAAAATCTGACAAAGGGACTTTGGAACCTTATCATATAATAAAACGGCAAACATGAATTTTGTGGAACAATTTACGCGGTCTAAAAAAGCCGCAGGCATATAAATTATAAATCGTTGGAACGGTTTTCTTGCAGAATGCATAAATTTATTAAATAACTACCCCCTTAAAAATTAAAAACAATAAAATAAAATTGCGTAATAAGTGCGAGCAAGAGCGTAACCATGTCGTAACCTAAATGCGACGTTTTGACTTTTTCCACCCATCAATCAACCAATTTCCAGCACTGGCTGGAAGGATTACTGGAATTTCTGATGGCAGCTTGAAGTGCTGCAGAAAATAATAATAAGTAGGCCATACCATATTTACATGAGTGGATCGAAGGATCGGATTCAATCGGGATCGAAATTTCGACCCAAGTTTATGGCAATTCCAGATCGAAAGATTGAATTAAAATGGAATTGAAGTGAAAGTTTTCCTTTCACTGTGTGGTTGCGACGTTAATAGTTAAAATAAATTTCGACCACGAATAACAAACAACCAAAACAAGCCAAAGGTATACAAAATACAACATACATACAACAGCCTGCAAACAAAATACACAATTACGCACGCACACCAACAAGCATCTGAAATTTCGATTCTTCAATCCTTCAGTCTAGGTATATACATTCTATTTTCGATTCGATCCAGCTCGCCGAGCTACAGGTCTACATGGACCTAAATCCTGATTCAATTCTCCATTTAAACGATGTATAAGTTTTTCTCTACGCTAAAGACAGCTTCTATTGACAACAAATTTTATTAGCTCTCGAATTTCGAGGGCTGGACGTACTAGTATGTATAAGTATGTGAAATTCGCAAAAGAAGTAAGCAATCCGATTGGTCGAAAAAGAAATTGGTCAATTCTAGAAAACTTGTAATTAAAACTTAAAATTTCTAAAAATCACGCAAGATAATTTGCGATTTTTAGCACCTCATTTGTATGATATTCTAAAAAAAATATAATAAAAATCTACATGGCTGACCAATAACTTAGACAAGCTGACCTTTTATGACCAATTACTGATCAAATAGATGACATAATGACCTGAATGAAAAACCAACATTTTATTCTGTGACCTTAGTTTTTTTTTTATTTCCTAAAAATAGATCAACCGTTTATTGAAAATAGGTGACTTTTTATCACGATTTAATGATATTTCGGATGAAAGGTATATATTTGTTGGCTTAATATTATAAAATCTTTTTTTGTAGTTCAAGTCTTACAAAAAACAGTTTTCAAAAAAATGTGGTCAAGTATGCTTAAGTGTTTTGGTAGCTTAAATATTTATTTTTTTTTCAAACTCATTTTCTGAAATTCAAGTAAGGGTATAAGTTTGAGAAAAAGCAAAAAACTCGTTTGTTTCTTGCTCGCAAGACTATAGAAATTGAGATTTCTTATGAACTCTTGTCTCGTTAAAATTCTTTAAAAATAGTTTAAAATAGAAAAAATCTAATGTTGTTTATAACGTTTATTTAATTTGCAGCCCATTTAATAAGATACCATGAAAAAGTATAGCTTACATCGTAACCTAAACCCAACCCAACAGTGTAATTTTCTCATACTTGAATAAAATTTTACCTCCTCCACCTACAGAGTTCTATGGACCTGTGTTTGAAATCACACATGTTCATTATATATTTTTCTCAAGAAAAAAAATGTAAAAAATATCAAATGCATACTGTTTACAAAAATGAAGAATAATAATTTGTATCCATTAGTTGTCAACAAAGATGTGTGTCATTGAGAAGCATTTCATTGAAAATAATATAAAACCATAATCGTTTCATTTTGTAGAACTTTTCAAGCAAAATTGATGTGCACTCAATTAAATTCCAGAGCCTTGATGACATCCAACAATAACTTAATCCAAATAAAAAAAACATAAAATCCAAAAGGCGTAAAGGTTATTTTTGTCAGGCTGTCTCAATGAAAATTTTGTCATCGTTTAAAATTTTTTTTATTATTATTGTTTTGTTTTGCAGCATCTCATGCTGGCTGATGTGTATTTTGTTCTTCCTTCTTTTTTGTATTATTTATAGGTTAATATTTTAAATAACAACTTTGTAAAGATGAATAAGGTAAAATGTGCTGTGAATGGAAGATCAGGTTTTGAAGGAAGGATGCTTTAAAATGTAGAAGTAAAGTATTAGCACACGACATGGCTATATTTACAAATCGGAGTTATCAATATGCGTCCATGACAGGGTAGGTTGAGAATTTGTTATCCTCTAGAATGGGAATTTAGCCCAGTAAGAATAGATTTTTTCAAGGAAAAAATTTGCAACAGGCTGATTCTTGGTACACACGTTGGGATTACTTTAATAATAGAAAAGTCTTCAAAGATTCGATGACCGTTAGGTCAGTGGTCGAAGGTCACGAAAATTGGTTTTAGACAAATATCTCGAAAATAGGAAGTCTTAGAAAAGAAATTTTTCCACGAAAAGGTAGCAAATATAATTTTCCATAAAATATTCGTTTAAAGTTTGTTTAAGTTAACTGTTAAGAAGTTACCTGACTTTAACTATTGTAAGAACACGCACCTGACACCTGGCATCTTATACTAGACTTAAGCCCTGAAATGCTACATACATTGGCCTTTAAATCGGGAACCAGATGTCGGACTATTGCGTGAGAACTCTCGTTGAACTTAGCAATCTTGAAACCTCCCCACGCACTCTGTGATCGGAAAACGCCATGAGGATTTCTATTAAACTAAGGTTTAGAATCCTAATCTGAGGCTTGCGACTAAAATCTTGTCATGGAACCTGAAAAAATTAGCAAAAAGTTGTTTAAGACGTAGGCTAGAGATTTCTTAAAGATGAATAAAATGTAAAATAAAATGTTCAAGCTTCAGAATGACCACGAACATTTTTTTTCAAAAAAAAATACCCCGAGTAAAAATTTAACCCCAAATTTGCATAACAAAATTATTTTTTTTAATATCTTTTGATTCTAATATCTCAAAAACGTGACATGCTAGTGGAATTTCAAGGCCAGATTCGGATTCAAGGCATCAAAGACCATCAGAAAATATAAAAAATATGACTGGACTGACTGGAGAAGAAACTCAGAGTTTTTTTATTGAAACAATAAACTTGTTAATGCTATACCTAGCGAATGGCGATGGCTTTACAAGGAATGTAGATATACTTCAAAATATGGCGATGAACTTGTTTCTCGGAGTGAATTTCAACATCGTAGAAGTTCAGTTTTAATCAACGATTAGCAAGCATATGGCTTGTAAAAATCACTGTTGCTTTAAAATATTTTTTTTCCGTTTAAAGTCAATTTGCTAGAAAATTGTCGAAAAAGACCACCCTCCTATACAATTTTTTTCTTGTCTTAACTCAATTTACTCGCTTTAGCTTTTTGGTGCATCTTATACGAAACACCCTGTATAATATCGCAAAAGGAAATCAAATGACAGGTACAGTTAATTTTGGTTCTAAACTTAGAAAATGTTGGAGAAATGACCAAAAAACGCTATGTGGTAAGTTTGAAGAAAATCGATCTAGTCGTTTAGGCTGCAGCTCAACGGACATATAGACAGACAGAACTTTTTTCGCCTTTTCTATATTCGTAGTAACAAGTTTGATCAAAATTGCGAGCTCGATTTTATGTACGAATGCATAACATGCCATAGTACTTATAAATTGCAAGTAAAAATAACAAAATTAAAAAAAATTAATTTTAACTAATTTTCTTAAAAAAATGTATGTCAGTAAATAAAATTTTTGTTTTGGTATAAAAATTAGTTTACACAAAAAATATAATTTGTTATGTTTTTACTTGTTGAAATATTTTTTTGCAAAAAGTATTAAAACTTTATTAAAAAAGCATATTTGAGAATGCTTAAGGCCTTAAAAAGCTTGAGCGTGAAATTGTAAGTGTTTTTTTTAATTTTTTTTTTACTCTTTTGAATCAATTTCTTAGAAAATTACCCTATCCACCGATTCTTAAAACGCACTTTTTGACAAAAAAGGGCTCTGGCAACTTTTTAGAACTTTTGGACTTCCTTTTTTTATATATATACAAACACACAAACAGTAACTCACAAATTATTCGGGAGGGGGGTAACATTTTTTTTTAAGCATGAGTTTTTTTTATGACACGATTCTTTTATGAAAGAAACTTTAAATTAGATAAAGTTAAAGTGTTTTCTTATATTCATTTTTTAAGTTCATTTTGTTATTAAGTTTTCTTTCATAAAAGAATTTATTCCGAATAATTTTGGGAGTGATTATTTATCATAATGGCTTGACAAATTTTGTGAACATTTTATATACTAATACTAAACCACTGTATTTATCTACAAGAAAAAAATATATATTTTGTTAGTACGTGACTTTGTTGCTGTAACTTTCTTGTTAGACATACTTTTAAATATTGAACCAATTACTAAACTTTTTTAATACTTAGCTAGGTTACTACTTTGAGCCAGAAGGGCTCGTTCGTATTTAAAATTCAATTGTTCATTTTATTTTTAAGGTACTAATTCTACTTTTACTTCCTTTTTAGTTTAGATACCGGAACTGAAAATGGCAAAAAATGTCGGATTTGGGATTCATTCGTTTTGCCGAACATATATGATTTATAGACATTCGGAAAAACGAACGGAATGACGTTTTAAACTGGGTTTTCTTTTTGTTTTCTGTGTCCAATCCACACGGATTCGATTCGATCGAATTTCAGAACAACCGTGTATTTAAGCTTTACGAACATGAACACGTGATTTCAATGCTTTGTGCAAAGATAAACGTATTTATTTGGTAGCTTATTTTATTCGCTCAATGCTTCATGACGACTTAACAAACAGCATCCACATTATTCCTGTTTTCTAAACCTAATACACTTTTTGCCAATTTTAAGTTCACACTATTATTTCACACTTTTTTTCAATATGAGTATTTAGCACTGTTTTATTGGGTCTCGTTGATTTTACTTAAATAGTCCAATCTCACAAAAAAATCACTTAATTTGAAATTTCTTAAATCCCGAGGTCAAAAAACCGTTATTTACTTAGACTTTTTCTTAATTTTTAATTTCCCTAGTTGAAAAAAAGTTAAACTATCAACTACCAATTTTATAATAATTTTATGCTTTTAAAGAAAAACAACTAACAAAAATAAATTATTACTTTTTCAAATACACATCAATTAGCGTCTTTTTTAGCGTTATGTATCTGCTATCCTCCATAATAGCGCGACAATTTACAACTAACAGATGGATTCTTAATTCTCATGCAACCAAACCATACCAAACCAAACCTTACGGTTCCGTTCGTAATGGAGTGCTTTTTTTAAAAAAAATGCACCTATCCCCTTCATTAGTCGCATTTACCTAATACAAAAGAATCCTACCATCAAAGTAGGTATAGAAAAAGGTCAGAAATCAATTTTGTCAATGAAAACATGCAGCAATAAGATGCAGCTATTTTGACTCGGTGGTAACCTTGCTCAGACCACTTTCGAGAGATCACTATCGGGACTATATGGAACGTAATACTTATGCAGTGCTTGGATGAAGGGATAGCCGCCAGAGTTAGGTTGTGAACTATAAATGTTAATATGGGGGATGATGCTCTATTGATGTGGTGTATCGTGTATGTCTCTTGTCGTATAAAGAACACTGGAGTTTTTCTGCTGTTTCATCAATAAGGCCAAGTACACCAAGTACACCACACACTGGATTTATCGATCCTAGGTTATAATGTCAGACAGGACTTGAATGTGAAAGGGAGCACGTGTTCGTTACAAGAAAATATTTACCATTTATACACTCCTTTACAGTTACGACAACGAGCAGCAGCAGCTATAATAGGAACGGGAAATCAATATAGAAATGTAATCCATTTTACTGTCGTCCTTTTATATTCTTTTTCGCTATTTTCTTCTTTTTTTTTAAGTACCGGGAGACTAATAAACAGATTGACATAAAGATGGATGGAACTCGAACCGTAGTCGAATTAAAATGATGGCTTTGGGGTTGGGTGTCGTTTGCACAAAATACGAGGTCACAATGTTCACCATCACTATATCGACCGACATCACGGTGTCGATTTCGAATAACAAAAGAAAAATGGAAGCTGCGTGTGCGATCCGATTAGATAAGTTAAAATATAAATTGGTTGAGTTAGTTTATTTTTATGATTAGGTTTTCGTTTTAGTTTGTCTTACCATCTTGGTAATTAAAAATAATTTAGATGTATTTGCCGATTGCAATTAATACGTTGAAATGTCCTAGCTGTTTTTTTTTTGCTTTGCTCTCGTTTGTGATTTGTTGTGTTTCTGTACTAATTGCATTTTTTTGCATGCATTAATTTCACAGTAAAATTAAGCAACAATCGGTTTTAACATTCTCCCCACAACATACAAAGTAATGATCTCTAAACTTCAAGGATGCAATCTAATATAATTTAATTTAATTTTAAATTGGTTTCATCCAAAAATCTTTGTTATCGACAGTGTGTCGTATCCTCAGAAGTCGGATGGAGGAATTTCGGATCTAGAACACGTGGATGAAAAACTTCACATACGTCTTGTAGGGAAAGGCAAAGTTTATTTTCTTTAGGGACAAATTTAATCAAGGGCTCAAGGTCAGTTGAATTTTCTCGGAAGCTAGGACATCATATTCATACAAAATAGAGTTCAATGGTGGTGACTTGTCAATTCACTTTCTGTGAAATTTTGCTTTTTGGAACTGTATTCTGGATGATTGAAATAAAAAAAAAATTTTTTTTTTTCATTTCCCAGTTGGAATGAAGAAAAAAAAGAGTAAATTTAAATTGTCAGGAGGAGGGTCACATGAAGTCAAAATTATAGTTTTCTAGTCTATTTTCGTTGGGCACCATATTAAATGTTATGTAAAATGGTATTGATTGATATTTTTCAAATTAATTAAAAAAAACAAAATAGGAGGAAAAACTTTAGTTTAATGTCCAAAGAGAATTTGACAACAAAATATCAGCAATCTCAGTGGTGTAGCTAGGGTTTTGTTCAGGATGAGGAAAATTGTTTTTTTTTAGAGACCAAATTGATGGGTAGTTTTAGTTATTTTCCTGCTTTATTTTTTCGGACACGTTCAATTCAAATCTGAGTTTTGTGACTAAAATAATAAAGAAATAAATGCATTTCTTTGTTTTTTTTGACTCATGATTCGAAAACTATCAATTATTTGAAAATTACATCTGAGAACACAATTTCCAACAAATCTTCGTTTAGTGTTTTTTCGCCCGCAAACTAATTCGAGGCAAGCGCTTGCCTCAAATTGACGTATTTTTACTGTTTCTGAAAATCCACTCAAAAACAGTAAATGTAATTATTTACTGAGTGACAAAATTTGAGTCATTATCTCTAACATGAACCAACATATACTTTTGTGATGGCATTTGATGCGCTGAATTCGAATCTGGCCTCAAAATTTCTCTAGCAATATTAGTCAAATTTGGGCTAACATGTTTTATTTCTCGATGTAATTTTTTCGAATACATTTGTATTGTCATTCTGAAGTACGAAAATTTTGCTTCTAAAGTCTTTTCAACCCTCAAGAAATTATTATTTTGTTGTTACCCTTTAACAACTTAATGCTCACCTGGAAAAACAATCTGGTTTTTTAACGGAGCACTAGAAACATTTACATTGACCCTAACATGGGCCTAGTAAGGGTAACTCTTAGTTTTGTACAAAGCTTCACCAGTTGTGTATAATGAAAATAAAAATAAAAATTTAAAAACTTTCAAGAATATTAATTTATTTATTTGTGTTTAAAATAATTATCACAACATCGTTTGTTTTTCTTTTATTTTGCGACGCGTTTCGGTTTAAAATACCATCTTCGGGCGTAATATTTTTTGACTCGAGGTGTCGTTAGTGAGTAGTTAAGTCGTGTGTTTATGTGCTGTTTGTTTTTTTATTCAAACATAAAAACCTTTGGCACCGTATATATCGGAAATTTGATGTTTGAGAATGCCATCTAGTTGGCCAGTAATTGGTCAAAAAAGGTCAACTAGTCATAGAATTTGGTCAGCCCTAGATAACCAGTAATAAAAAAGCTTAAAGTTTCTCAGGGTCACCCGCGATTTTTGGCACCTCATTTAAGGGAAATTAACAAAAAAAAAAGTATATCAACTGAAAGATCTCTAGATCGTGATAAAAGGTCAACTATTTATAAATAGTTATTGATCAGCAATATTTTTTTTCTATGAGTTTTCAAAATTCGTTTCAAGGTCAATAAAAAAACTTTTGGCACCATATTTGGGTCATTCAAAAAATTAAGTATGCCACTTGAAAGGCTGACCAATTATTAAAACTTGCTGACTTTTTATATAGATCAAGAGATCTTTTAGGTGGTAAACAACTTTTACAAATTTCCCATAAATGAGGTGCCAAAAATCTTTATGACCTTGATTTTTTTTAAATTCATTAAAAATCCATATAAACATATATGAGGTTGACCAATTACTGAAAAAAGCTGATCTTTTATGACCATGAAGTTGCCTTTCAAATGGCATACTTAATTTTTTGAAAGACCCAAATGAGGTGCCAAAAGCTTTTTTTATTGGCCTTGAAACGAATTTTGAAAATTCATAGAAAAAATATGGCTAAAATAGTTGACTTTTTATCACGATCTAGAGATCTTTCAGTCGATATACTTATTTTTTGTAAATTTCCCATAAATGAGGTGCCAAAAATTGCGGGTGGCCTTGAGAAATTTTAAGCCTTTATTACTGGTTATCTAGGGCTGACCAATTTCTAGGACTAATTGACCTTTTCTGACCAATTAGATTACATTCTCAAACATCAAATTTCCCATGTATGAGGTGTCAAAGGTCCAGCGCGGTTCTAGCAAGGGCCTCTCACTAGCATTTGACTAATTTTCACTGTCTAGATTGCCCTACCGAAGACTTTTCAGGGCCTAGGCTTGACAAAAATTTGTCATTTTTCCAGGCAGCACAGTATTGCAAGCCCATACAAAAGTTTATCAAAAATACTTCCGCTGAAATTTTTTTTTTGTTTGGTAAAATGATTTGTAAATATAGAAAAAAGGTTCTAATACCATAAAATGAGAATATTCACATATATTTTTGATATAACATAAAAAGGGGAAACCGACACAATTACAGAAAGTAAAACTATAGGGGACTATAATACTACGCACAGCAATACTAAGTATACAATTATAAAACTCATCAATTACGAGTGTCACTACTACGAAAACGGTTTGGTTTGAAGCTTGGCTCTTGGGCGGGCAACAATAGGATTTAAAGTGCGAAACAACAGAAATTTTAAAAATGGCAAGCGATGAATCCTATTGATCGAATATGGATACATTAAAAAATAAGATTTATGAATTAATATTAATGATGGAGATGCAAGTGGGGATAAATATATACGAACACGGGGTCGGTGTAATAATAATAATAATTAATGCCAAGAAATTAAAAATTTTCGCCATTTGTAGTCGTTTTATAGATTTAACCGTTAAGCTCTTAACTTTGGGGTTCGCGAGATATTCGGCTTCAAAGCACCAAAAAGAACAAAAATGCAACTCCGCATTTGGACGTTGTCCTTCTACTTAACATCAATGAGTCATATGCAATTGGAAAGGTTATAACATGAACTTCATTTTTGTATACAACCTTTAAGATGTAGACTTTGGGGTTCGAGAGATATTTGGTAAAAACGTACGTCTATCAAGTAAATAAAGTGATGTGTCGTACATCTTTGAAAAGGTTATTGCATACTTTATTTTGCTAGCTAGCACTAAATTGTAGACCATAGGGCTCAAGAGATATTTGGAATAAAAAAATGGCAAATAGAGAAAAAAAATTCTGCTTTGTGCGAAAAGATTATTATGAGAACTTTATTTTATTATATCATAACCGCTAAATACTAAGCCATGGGGTTTGAGAGTTTAACTAAAAACAGGGTTAAAACGTTTAATCACGCTATCTCAAATTCAAATTATTAAAAATATCAATAATATTGCATATAAATTTTGGATTCTTAAAAATGAATATATTTTTTTTAAAGTTCAATATTTCCAAAATGTGTTGATGGACTTTTTGGAACTAGGTTTATAAAATATTTTTTTATAAATACTCAAAATTTGTCTACCAAATATTGTTTTTTTAAATGCTACCAAAATGTATAAATATATCAAAGATTAGTTTTAAAGAAAACCACTCTAAAGATTTTATTTATTTATTTTTTGCATATATGTATTCATATCTTTTCAAGTAATCAAATGGGCGTGGAGACATAACGCCCAACAATAAATCACCCAAATATCAAAACGACAAAACGTCCAAGTGTTCTTTCAAAGTTACACAATGCCCAAACTAGCGTGTCAGTGCCTAAATAAGTGTGATATGAATGTAATATAAATCACTTCACAAACTAAAACAAAAAAACAAATGCCCCAAGGCTCAAAAATATTATTTAGAACGATTTTATTGCTTTTTATATTTTTGTTTCTATAACTACTTGCATATTTTAAAAGTTCTTAAGTCCCAAGCAACTTGAACATAAGAGCTAGTGAATGCGATCCAGTCGTGCATTTTATTTAAAATAAAATGTAGTTTTTCTTTTGAACTGTTTTTACCGAACATATTATACAATTTAATAAAAACACCAATACACGGACGCTCAGAAATATAAAAATATCATGAGTAGAATAGTTAAACATTTTTCACTTCATTGTAAAGTAATTTTACAGTTTTTTTTTGGCTTTCAAGTGAAGCAACGAAGTCATGGCTCTGCTAGTACTTATATCTATAAATTTGTTCAAATATGAAGGATGCCTACAATCTAAAATTTGAGAACATATTCAAGAAACCTTTTTAAAAATATTTAATTTTTTGTATTTGGTTCATCATTCAATAGGACACTGTGGCGTATGCGCACTTTTTTTGTATGCACAAAATATAATAAAAATTTAAAACAAAACTCAAAGTCAAAAGTATAGTTGATTTTTATTTTAGAAATAGAAATTTCATTTAGTAAAATCCATCCCACTGGCACGCCTATTAAATTAAATTAATGTCCTTAAAAAAAGAAAGCAATCAAACTTTAACTACGATTTTTTAAAATTTGACATGACATGTGTGTCATTAGTACTTGAAACAGTGGCTTCTAATAATAAACAAAAAGAAGCATCAGTAGTATGGGATCGATGAAATACAAAAGTAAAGTACATCTCAAGACCAAAAGACCCAAATCAAATCTGGCAAGAATGATCAAGTAACTTAACATCCTAGTAGAATCGCAGTCGTCCTTGAGAATATGGAAAAATGATTTCTCCAAACGGAATAACGGCAACCATGCGTCGAATTCTGCTGTCAGACATATTGAACCATTTGACCCTTGATGAAGCACAAAGGTTGATCAACAATTCCGACCACCCAGTGAAGATAGCTATATCTAAGCGTATATGTTTAATAAAGCAACCGGATTTGATTGGTAGATTTGTCATAGTCAGGATTATATACATTATACCCAATAAGTGGAATCTCAGTCATTGTTGTCATTGGTTTAGAAAGGAAGAAGATGGGTTTAAAGCTCAATGAGGTCAAGTTCAAGTATCATGTACCAAGAAAGAATAACAAACACTGACGTCGTCTTTGACAGAAAGGAGCTGTTTAGATTGGGAAGATTGAGACCGGTCTCACAGTAGTTTCTGGACAAGAGAAGTGGAAGGTCAGGGATGTCGTGAGGCATAAACAAAATATAAACACCGGACTCATGACACTCGTTTGTTTTTGTTTCAATGTGCAAAGCATATTGAAGTTGTTGTTGTTTCTATGTGCTTTGAGGTGCCTCAAATTTTCGAATATAGACACGATGAGACTCAAGAGTTTGGACTCAATTTTCCAAATCTAAACAGGCTTAAAAACATCACATAAATCCATAACTTAGTAGTAGCCAATGGACTTTGTCTACCAAGACTTTACTATAAACTGCAACTTACGAGGAAAATTTTCCGAGTGAGTTTTGTTCTCGTCTGCATAGACAAGAGAGAAGAAAATACACCAACAAATTGTTTTGACTGTACCAGCAACAACAATATAGCCAAAAATATTAAAAGACAACTACTATGTGGAAGCTGGATCATATAGCAAAGAGACAACAATGCTCCAGTCCAGGAAATCTTTGTATTCACCTCCAAGGGATAATGTAGTAGAGAAAGACCGAATATCGGGTGTTTCCACCAAAGTGCAATTGGTAAAGTTAGAAAAAAGACCTTAGGCTGTGACACTATGTTATGATTTTTTTAAGCTGGCCATACACGACCGAGCCATTCAATCCATTTGGCTCGGTTGGACTTCAGATTGGCTGAAAATCCAAATGAATCGACAGCCGATCCACCCCACACACGACCGGTTTTGGATCAGCACGAGGCCATTTGGCTCCTTGGCTGGCTCTGTCGTGTATGGCCAGCCTTAGGCTATGCCTAGCTTCTGGGTACTGAAAACCATCAAAGCTCTGCTTACTCCATATGCTTTTGAAAACATTTTCTTATTTTTTAATAAGACCTCTACATCGACTATAAATAGAAGCACCGTTTACACCTTTTCAACTGAATTTTTATCCTTTGAACTAAACCCCTAATTAAACAGATTTAAAATAGATGTACCTTTCTTCTCCTAACACATTTCCAAATCGTTAAAGGTTTTTTTAAATTTATTTTTGAAAGAAGATTTTAGCTTCCATAGAGGGAGTGGGCGTTGTTAAATAGACCTATATTATGTCTCATATCGTTTTTGTTGCCTCTTTCCGGCATTAATTTCTAAAGCAATTGAATTCTTTGTGCGAAATTGTGTTGCTTCAAATTTTAACATTTTTGTTTGCTTATGAAACACATCAAAATCCGTGTATTTTTTTTTGAATAGAATAAAAAAAATATATAATAAAAATGTCAGGTCCAATTAGTGTCATCAGAAAAAAAAATACCCTTAGTAACTTTAACGAACTTATTGTCAAGTTAAAAAACTTTTTTTTCGTGTTAAAAAGTTTAAAGTTTGATTTATCATTTTAATCAAAAAAAAAAAAAAAAAAACAAGCTCAATTTATGTGTCCATTTGGAAAGTGATTAACTACGTTGCTTGCTGATTGCCTAGCCTGGTTTTCAACTTTTCATGCCACACAAACACAGAATCAATAAAATTAAATTGAAACAACCCAACTTCACCTCTTTATCACCCACCCTAACTCTTAAATTCTTTATAACAAAGATGAAAATTTATATACACACAAACATGTATGTGTACATATACATGTGAATGGTAGGTTTATTAAGGTATGTGTGGATGTATATATGTATCAAAAGGAAGGTAAAGATACAACTCATCATCAAACTTAGCACATAAAAAACACACAACTCTTAAGCACGTTTCTTAACGTGTTTCTCGTTGAATTCTATTAAAAACTACAAGGTAGATGCTATAGTAGGTTAGGTTAGGTTCATATTAGGTTAAGTTAAGTTTAGTTATATAGATTAAAGTTTATACTTACCAAAAATACCAATGACTTATGAAAAATAAATTAAGAACATGATCTGTGGCCGGGGGCAATTGTCTAGGTCCACTCTGATAGGGAGGACAACATCCTTGAGTACAACACTCCCTTGGCAATGAGCATATATGTCCGCCTTCGCAGAAACGTGCAGCTACCTGTAATTGATTTTTGAATGGAAAATGTATGTTTGCATGAGCAATTCAAGTCCTTAGCAAATTATTATAATAAGGTATTTCTATTTTGTATATATATGTTTATGTATATGTTATGTTTTGTAAGCACAGTCAGAAAAGGATATTAAAAAAATATTAACAACCTATAATTTATTATAGTAGAAACGTGATCACATGCAAACAATTGGTGCAAATTATAGATAAAAAAGAGAACGTTGTAGTATCTCTCTCTTTTTGGACCTTTCGTAATGCACACATCCCAGAAAATCGTCATTGTTCTTTAATTTTTTTTTTTGAAAAATATTTTTGAATATACTTTTGGTAGATATGGTTTTTTTGTTTTAAAATTTTTTTGAAAACTTTTAGGCCACACTTTCTTTCACACACACGTCTATATAAGGAGATATCTATATTTAGGTATATATAAATATGTTAGGTATATTATAAAAAGCCAAAAAGCAGCAACATAAGAAAGTATCTTAAGGCAAACAGTAGTGGTAGTGATAGTGATAGTTGAAAACTGCAAACACTCATAATTGGATTATAATTATCAAAGTTTTAGTTTTATTTTAATTTTAATTTCTTTTGGTTTTTATTTTTAAGTTTTTTTTATCCAAAATCGATTATGGCGCACCCTTAAAAAGTACTGAATACTCTTATTTGAGAATTTATTTATAATCGTGGTGGCACTCATCTATCTACGCACTACTTCCGTTCTTTTCGTTCGGTGCAAAAAAACACTCATAGAATTATCGAATATTCAAAGATGACAGCACCGCGATGATGCTGTCGCTGTCACTGGCACTGTGTCGTGGTTGTCGAAATCGTCGTTGTTGTCTTCGTCGTTAACGGCCAGCATCCTTTCGCACGGACATACGAAGGAACATAAACCAAAGTGATTTGGAACGGTCAAGCGGAAGCAATTGTGCAAAACGAGAACACACAGCACACGACAGCAAAAAAACATAAACCGAACAGAACAGAGCACAGATTACATTGACGCGGAAGAACAAGGACACAACAATAACAAGGATATTGCATGCTTTTTGCACATCACACATGCAAAGAAGAAAAAAAAAATAAAGGACAAGAAAGTATTAAAGTGCTCCACATCACTCTCTCTCCACACTATTGGCTAATGGCGCTGTTGGTGCAGTGTCTTCTATTTTATGTATGGAACAAAGCATGCACATCGAGCATATCTATATACGTGTGTGTATGTGTGTATGTAGGCATTTAGTTAGTCACTCACGCTAGTCGGTGAAGAGAAGAGAACAGATCCAACAAATAGCAAGGTTGCAATCAAGTACCCAGTATGAAACATTTTTTGCTATTATTTTGTAGAATGTCCTTGCAAAGACAATGCAATTTTCGCATTGTTGTCTCTCCAGTTTCTGGTGTGGTACACTGCTCCTATAGTAGCTCCTCCTGTCCTGTTATTTGGATCCGGGTGATGGTACTGCTGCTGCTGGTGCTAATTAATTGGTTTTGAGTCTCCTTTGGGTATGAATCTATGTACTTGGTTCTTAATAATTTATCTATAAATCTATCTATCTACGTATCTACACACTCTTCTTCTTCTTTTTTTGGGTGTTTTTCTTCTTTCGTTTTTTTCTTGTATTTGTTTTGCTCTTCATGAGAGCAACATTTTCGTACCTACACTGTAGTACATGTTAGAAACTGTTTTTTGGTGTGTAGTACAAAGGACTTCATTTTATTGGATTTTTTTTTCTTGCTTAATGGGCTTGTTTTTTTTTCTTTCTTTCTTTCTTTTATATTACCACAGCACTAAAATATTATCACATCACAGAAACAACAACAAAGATTATACATAATATTTTTGCGTTGAATAATTCACTTAAATTATGCACGGAAATATGTAATGGACAACACGTAGAGGAATCATTTTTATTGAATTTTTTTTCATCTTTGAATGGAATAAAAAAAAACAACGAAATTTCGGAAAGCAAACACTTAAAATCTCATGAAAACATAGAAAAGCAGAAAAGCACTGGTAACTTCTCTCAGTGGTGATGAAAGAACTGGTGGAAAAGCCACCCCCACACGTAGTTCAAGAAAGGAAAAGAAAAGTTGTGTTATGGCTCCTCTCTTCGAATATGGGGTTCAGTGTTGAGTGTCGTCAAATATTTGTTAAGGGGAGTTTTTATTTTTTGAGTCAGCATTGCCATTTAATGGGTTTTGAAATTTTTGTTTTCTATGAGTTTTGTTTTTTATAACAGATTATGAAGAATAATTATTTAAACCTCATTTTTATTCAGGCTAAAGTCACTCAAACTTGTAAGTATTTTTTTTTGTCCAGAGCAAATCTTTGAGAAAAAAAATTAATAGGATTTGTGGTGAAATATTGTTCAAAGAAACGATTTTTTAAAGATATATTATTTTATAGATAGTTTAATCCTCTAAAAGGTTGTAGTAATACATACTGTGTTGTTAAACGAAACGTGAACGAGATTTAAAAAAAAAATTTCAAGATGGCCCTTTCCTTACCCCAAAAAATTCCAAAAAAAATCATAATGAAGAGATGTCCTCAATCAAAAACCATGAAAATAAAAAGCATGATTGGGTGGTGGAACCAAACTAAACTAAAATGATTAATATATGTACATTAGGGTGGTCTTAAAATTGGACGTAGTCTTGGATAGGCCTCATTCGATTCAAAACATTGAAAAACAATTTCTGTAATTTTTGTTTCGATTTTTATTTCACCTCCCTGGTCTCCCTATTTTTACTTTAAGGTACTACTTATGGGTAAAGGATTATTTTTATAAAACGCGAAATTAAAACAGAATCTATTGATTAGATTTAGACGAGAAAAAAATAGTATTGGAGGGGGGGTCTATTTCCCCCCGTTCAGGCGGGAGGGGAAATTTTCAAGAAATTTGGCCAAAAACAGACAAAAATTATTAAAAAAAAACGGGAACACTTACAATGCCACGCTTTAGCTTTTTTAAAAGTCACGATTCCATTCTATAATTTGCTTCCTAAATAAAGTTTTTTTAATAATAGTTTTTGAAAAAATAATTTTTATCTTGAAAAAATTATAATTTTTTGTTTTTTTAATTTTTAAGTTTGAAATTATTTTTTTAAAGTAACTATTTGAAATAAAAACTTTATGCAGGAAGCATATTATAGAATATTAGCGTGGCATTGTAAGTATTCCCGTTTCTTTTTTAAATAATTCTATTCTGTTTTAACCCAAATTTTGAGAAAATTACCCCTCCCGCCTAAACGGGGGAAAATAGACCCCCCTCCGATACTATTTTTTTTTCGTCTAAATCTAATCTCTCAGATTGTTTTATTTCGCGTTTTTTAAGAGTACCTTAAAGTGAAAATAGGGAGATCAGAGGGGTGAAATAAAACTCTGAAAAAATTAGGAAATTTTGTTTTCTATATAGATAGAACCATTTGATGCCTATCCATTTCAGAATTAAAAAAAAAACAATTTAAGGACCACCCTAATGTACATATAAAAGAGAAAACTGTTTAAAAGCATTGAATTCGTTTATTAAAATGCTAAAACAACTCTGTTAATAGTTTGAGAAAGGATTGTCATCTGAATTTTAAACATATACGAATTTATACGAACAATATTTTCAAAATCATGCAGTGGTTTTTTAAAAACCAATTTTTTTTAAATTCACAAAACATTTTTTTATCGACAAAAAATAATTAAAATCCAATCAGCCATTAATGAAGTAATTCAATTTCAAAAATAGCAATCTAGGGCAAATACTGTTAGTTGTTGTTTAGTTTTTTTTTATTTATTTATTTTATAATAGACAGTTCTAATTTTAGTAGATACAAAAAATATTTTATCAAAACCGTAGAACGTACTTTGGAGAAAAATATGATATTCTAAAATTTTGTTTCTTTAATTCTAAAAAGTGTTGAAACACTTGCAAGTTCTATGTTTCGAAAAAAGTAATTTTCAACACATTGAATCGAAAAAAATTGATTTTTTTTAAAGATCAAAAAAATACTTTTTTGAAAACTTTGATACACAATACTATTTGAACCTTTTGGAATGTTGTGCACAAAAAAAAATGATTGAAATCAGTTACAATGTTTTAAGGAAAATCGGAAATAAAAATTGACTTGAAATAGAAAAAAAACAACATTATTGAACAACGGCAGCATAACTTAGTGTATCATTGCATTGTTTTTTCAAAGTTATCCCAAAATGTTATAGCATAATGTAATAATTGTATACAAATATACTTGTTTTTGTACTTTAAAAAATTTTTCCTTCGAAAAACTTTATTAGAAAGAAAATTAAATAAGCGGTTTTCGACTTTAAGAATATTACTCGCTGTTTTGGTGCATTTTATTAATCAACCTGACAGCACTAGGATGGCCATTAAACTCCAAAAAAACACTTTTTCTTGCGTATTACATTTTTGTGGCCTTATGGCCACCCTAGTCTTGCCAGGTTGGTGGCATATAATTTTTGCATACAATTAATGTAAGTGAGCGATACTTGGCGGAGTGGTATTAGACATGTTTATTTCTTTGATGCATTTTGAAGGTGCTTTATTCTGGTTTAAGGGCAGTCGCGACGGTGTCAGGTTGGCGGCGTATTGTTTTTAATGAGTAAGTGAACGAAACTTAGGGACGTATAAAATCATTTTTTTTTTGCATTTTGAAAGTTCATTTTATTGGTCACGTTACCCCTTCCAGGTTACCCCTTCCCTCCACAAAATTTGAAGCGGTATAAAACACTGAAAAAAAAACATTCACCAGCTCTCGGTCTATGTGTACATTCGAGATTTTTACATTCAAGATTTAAATTTACTCCTATAATGTTTGACAAATATTGTTGGTTGATGATTGAAAAATATTAAATTGTGATATTTAACGATTGATAAAAATGTTTCGATCACTGAATTGATACTTTTTAGTTAAAAAATTAATTTTGGTGGGTAACTAGTATAGTATGATTATTTTATACAAAATAAAAGTAAAGTTAATTTGGTACAAAAATGCGTTATTCGAGAAGCACCTAGTATGAATTACCCAACAAAAATAATTTATTTTTTTACAAAAAAGAAGTTTTCATAATTTTCCATTTTCTCAAAAACAAAAATTCGCCCAACAGTCTGGTTTTCAGCAATCGACTAAAGGCTAGTAACAACATTAAACAATGAAAGATAAATTACTCCTTTATAATGTAAGCAAAAAATTAAAAAACACTTATTCAACAAAATTTTTCTTTTTTTTAATTAATTTGAGCTTTCGAAAAAATTTCAAAAAATATTAATTTGATTTGACAAAAAGCTATAGCACAATATAGTAAGTACCTATTTGGTATTTGCTATTTCAGTTGTTTTTAAATAGCTTTTTATTTATTTTTGGTCAATGTTCTTGGTATTAATATCTCCCATAAAAAAAGAGGGGGAAATACACCCACCTCTGATATGATTTTTTTTTTCTTTGGATATGTCCTAAAATTATTTTATAAAGTAGTCAATAACTTGGAAACAAAGTATCAAACACAATTAATTAAAGACATTTTAAAACCCCAACTTACTCAACATAACGTTACTGGAATGACAATAAATTAATGTTTATTTACTTTTTCCGCCATTTTTGGATAAATTGTACAAAAAACATTGGTCATGTAAGACAATAACATTGTTTTTTGAATGGTTGAAATTTCTATCTTTTTAAACCTTGCTCCTACCAAAAATATGAAAAAAATTTAATATTCTTTCATTTTGTAGTTTATACTTTGCTAGTTTTCAAAATATTCACAAAAAATTAGACTGGGGGTCTTAACTCCCTTCCTTCCCTCCCACCGCTTATCTGGGGGTTACCCCTACCACAAAATAACAACCCAGAGAGCATGATATATTGCATTTATTTTATAATTTGGAGTCTTCGTTGACTGAGCTTAAAGGCTCTCCCAAACCAACGCGAATTCGCAGCGACGACGAATTTTTGTTGTTGTTTAGCGTTGTGTATTTGTCATAATTTTTTCGATTGTGAATGATTCGCTGCGAATCGCTCCGCATTCGCGTTGGTTTGGGGGAGCCTTAAAGCTGGACTTATACTTTCGTTCTTTATTCTGTGAACGTGAACAAACAACGAGCAAAGTCCATCAAAAAATTCAAAACGACTTTCTGCCCGTAGGTGGAGCAACGAAGGTGTAAATGATAATACCGAACACGAACAACGGTGAAATTCAAAGCCGTTTTGAATTTTCGACTAACTTTGCTCGTTGTTCGTTGTTTTCGGAACAACGTTCACCAAATGAAGAACGATGGTTTAAATGCAGCTCTAGAAATTTGTATCTGCAAACACTGAAAACAACTACACTCGTAGGTTTAAAAATCTTATTACTCAGGATCTTAAAGCCAGTACATACCTACTTAGTTAGATTTATAAGCAGGTAATACTGTTTAAGATATTCGAAATTTCCAGTTTTCTTTCATCTGTTCTCTCTCCGTTTCTAGTTAAAGTCTTGCGCATTTTAACATTTAAATGTGTCATCTTTTTCTATTATGTATTGTTACTCTAAATAACAACAAAGGCTGTCAATTGTTCATAGAAAAAAAAAGAATAAAAGTATGCTTCGTTAAGTTCCTTCCTGTGCCACTCATCTTGTCAGACGCATGCTCAAATTTTTTCGAGCGATTTTCTATTTCCTATCCGTCTATCATCTTATCTCAATGTTTCATGTTTCAAATAATAATAATAATCTCTCGATGTATGTATTGTAATTTGTAAGGTCTGACGCAGGCATTGTTCTTTTACGTCTAGTTGAAGTGATGCTTTGCTAGGGTGGTATTCCTACTGTTTGAATAAGATAAGTATGTGGTAAAATTTTTTTTGATAATTATGTCTGTTTTTTTTTTTGTTTAAAGGGACTCAAGGACGGATATCTAGTTTATGTTATCGTATTTATGCACATGTCATAGATGAGTCCTTGTAATGAAGATGAAGGCTTTAGTCAGTTGAATGAAAACATTGCATTTTATTACACATTCTTACATACATAAATGTGATGCATCAACAAGAAATTTAATGAACAAAAAGTACATTTATGTATGCTCTTTAACTTGAGTGATTTCAGACAAATTATTTTATGTGTTTATGCCTGTTATATGCTTAAAAATTTTATAAATTATGGCCTAGAAATATAAAGCATAAGATTTGACCACAATTCATTTCTTCAGATAATGATTATTCAAATAACAAATCAATTAAAAAAAAGCAAGGAACAAATTGTGTAGTTCTCGTCACCTCAGAATGAAGACCGATTAAATAACACAAAAAATTATCAAACCTGTAAGCCTCTATTCAATTAGGTACCTAGTACCTACATTATCTCGAGTGTTGTGTTTTTGAAGAGCTCTGTCAAAAAAAAACTCTAAAATTTCATAGACCAACATTACAAATACTTTGGTAACTATATAGTTCACCTTTAATACCAATTCTTGTCATTTTTTGGGAACGGAGAAGACAAGAAATGTTCTGTAATTTCAACGCGTTTTCTACGGAACACCTATCAAGGAAACTTTCCCAAAATGATGTAGTGTATTGAAAATACTTTTAAATACTCTCACTGCACATCGCGATGTGCACGACAATGTATAGAGAACTGCTGACACCAAAAATACCGAAAAATGCACATTTACGGAACATAACGTATGTGTTTTTTTATTACTTCCCCATTTTACAACAACAAGCAGAATTTTGTATAGTTTTTTCGTCACCTCTTATATATATTCTGAATATTGGCTTGCCATAACATATTTTTTTCAACGATTTAAAATTGAGTTGCTTGGTTTCGATTTTTTTGGAATGGCTGAAAAGTATTTTTTTCTTAAATTATACAAGAAAGTATTGAACTGCCCTTAAATATCGAGCTTCAAAAAATGTACCATGGACATTTCAAAAATAGAATTTTTTAAAAATCAAAAAAAAAAAGTTCTGAAAATTAAAAAAAAACTATACATATTTTTTGAAAGCTTGTATGGAAAAATATTGAAATCAGAAATATTATTTTGAAGAAAATCGAAAATAAAAAATGGTTTTTTGAGAGGTACCATTAATAAAATGTCAAGGTACATTTTGTCTGTACAAATTATTACCGTTTGACAGCTACAAAATATGCCCAGATAAAATAAAATAGAGGCACAAGGTTTTAATATGGCACTTTAACACCCATTCAAACTTCACTATTTCTTACAATTTTTTGCCGTTTTGACCCGAAGTCCTCTTTTTCGATACCACATGGCAAACTTCACATTCGTAAAAATATTCGAACTCAAAATTTTGATTAACTATAACATTACAATTATTGAGAACAAAAAGTAAAAAGTAAACAAAGCTCATAATTTTGCTTTCCAGTTGTTTTAAAATGTTTTGAGACCAATGTTCCTCGTGGTATGATGGTTAGGGCGTTAGACTGTCATGCTAAAGGTCTGGGTTTGATTTCCAGCCACTGTCACCTTAAAACAGAAATCTTTTTCCCGAGGTATGGCATCTTGTGAGGTACTGAAAAATCCTCATCTAGCCGTTCGTTCGGACTAGGCAAAAACTTAAAGGTCCCCTCCATTCCTGTCAACAACACGCACACAGGAATGATTGAGAGTTGTAACTGACTAGGCCCTTGTTCTTCACGAGCTATTGCGCCAACAAAATGACCGTCTGATCAGATTTCTATAAGACTTGATACAACATATGTGCAAGGATATGAACATTTGCCATGAGTGAAACCAAAAACCGGGTTTTCGGGCAAAAACAGCTAAAAGTGAAGAAATGGTAAAATTTTAATGGCTATTTATCTCTGTCAATTTTAAATAAAAACAACTTTTTAAACTTGTTCCATTAAAGATTTCAATTCATATTTTATTTGTTAAGAAATGCCTTGAGTCTATCTATGGAAAAAACTTAAAAAATTTAATTTTTCGAATATTTTATGTTGGCTTTTGTTTACTTTTCCTGCTTAAATTTGTTTACTAAATTTTTTAAACCGACCATTTTGATAAAAATTAAATATTGAACAGAAAGTTCGAATTCGAATTGATTTCCAAGTTATACCAAACATATTGAAAAGTGGCCATTGTGACCCTTCTATCAGAAATACATGGGTGAATTTAGTACATTTCACAGTACAAAGCATGCTTATGGGCGAAATAAACATATGCGGTATTCTATGCAAAATCACCGAGTTTTTGACCTGACCCCCTTCAATTACTCATTTTTTGTATATGTTGTAGTATGTATTGAAAACAACTTGGCCATCAACTTTCAGCCCTATATTCCAAACCGCAATTAATTATAGCCAAGTAACACTGGACAACAAATCTTGACTTTCTAACGGTATAGTTCATGGCAAGTAACTTTTTTTTTGTTTTTGATGCTCTAAATTCGAAAATCAGTACGAAAAAATTTAATAAGTTCAAGTTTTTGAAAAAAAAAATATTTATTAAGTTTTTCACTAAAGTAAAAAAAATTATTTTTCAAATTAGTTTCTTGCAGAGTTTTGGAACAAAAGGGAACACGATGTATGGAGGAGCTACAGCATTAAGCAATGTTTCAGTTAATTACTTATACATAACTAATATAATAATAAAATAATGAACATAATATCAAAACAAAATTTTATACTATGAGCCAGCGTAATTAATATCGATATCTTAAAAAGTAAGGTATCATTGTTTTTGTCTTAAAATTTAGATTCAATAAAAATAAAAAAAGATACTGGAAGTAATTATAACCCAGTTTTCAACGTTTGAAAATTTTAATTGTCATTTTCAAAAAGTGCGACCCCTTCGATTTAAAAAAAAACAAAAGTTTACTCTTTATTACGCAACTTTTAAGCCAAAAATCAATTTGTGATCAAAATATTTTCTATTTTTTTAATTTTTAAATTAAATTTTTTTATTTATCTATAATTTTACTTTCTTGAATACGGTAATTCATCAGTAATATTGAAGGGCGTGATTCTTGGATATATTCAAAGAAAAAATCATATGGGGGAAAAACTCTATCCCCCCTGAGGCAGGCGGGAGCTATTTCAGCAAAATTTTTCTAAAAAATAGGAAAGGTTTTTTATTTGGTTTTCAATATTCGACCAAAAATTTATAACGGCATTGAATATCGATAGTTAATTTCTCCAAAACTATTCATAAAAATGAGTGATGGGTAAAATTAGGATCAATAGTATATAAAAAGGGAAAACTAAACTGCCCCGAAGCAGATGATCAGAAGTGGGGTGGAATGGCAAACATTTTAGGTGATGGTGTGAAAACGAGGTTTTTAAAAATTTCTGGCTAAAAAAACTTCCTATAGAAAAAAGTTTTATGGGTTTGAAATCGGGTTGAGATTGGTTTGAAATCGGTTTGAAAACAGTTTGAGATCGGTTTGAGATCAGTTTGAGATCGGTTTGAGATCGTTTTAAATCGGTTCGAAATCGGTTTGAGATCGGTTTGAAAACGTTTTGAGATCGGTTTTAAATCGGTTTGAGATCGGTTTGAAATTGGTTTGAGATAGGTTTGTGATCGGTTTGAGATTGGTGTGAGATTGGTTTGAAATCGATTTGATATTGGTTTGAGACCTGTTTGAAATCGGTTTGAGATCGGTATGAGATCGGTTTGAAATCGGCTTGAGATCTGTTTGAAATCATTTTGAGATCTGTTTGAAATTGGTTTGAAATCGGTTTGAGATCGGTTTGAGATCAGTTTGAGATCAGTTTGAGATCGGTTTGAGATTGTTTTGAGATTGGTTTGAAATCGACTTGAGTTCAGTTTGAGATCGGTTTGAACTTACCGAATTTTTTAATTTTTAATGTGAAGAATGTTGGGAAAACAAATCCAGGCGTCAAAAGTGTGTTGGAAACCTAGATCCACCTTTGGATAAAATGTGAGTGTTCCTACTTTTTGGGAACATAATTTTTATATCAAAGAGTGGAACTTTACACTTTGTTGGAATTTTTTTTAGTTTTTAACATGAACAAAATGCAGAAATGGCCCAAGATTCCAAACTCTTATCGAGAAAATAGCGGTTGATGTCGTAAAAAATAGTTGTTAAGTAGAAGAGAAGCATTTTACGTTGATATTTCAGTTTTGAAACATTTAGGGAACATAATATTACGTTTTTTGATATCAGAGAGTGGAATTTACACATTCACGTAATTTTTAATTAAAACGACATTACCAATAACCACTGCAAATAAGATATATGTGCAATACACTCTGTTTAAATTTGAAAATTCTTGAGTTGTATTGTATCTACACATTGAAACAACAACAGCTTCAATGTTTTACACATAACAACCATAAATGAGATTCATGCGTCTGGCGTTTAGAACCTCTGTTCTTCTCTAAAAAAAGGAGATTTTAAGGCTATTTGTTTGGTATATGGATCAAAATTAACTTTTTATCAAAAATTTAGTTTGTTCTCCATCTTTCAAGCTATCAACTATAAGATTCCATCAACGGATGGCTACGATACCGATGGATTAAAAAACTCTAAAAATTCCGAAATTTAAAAAAATTTTTGCTTCCGAATCTCTATTTGGCTTTTTCTACTCTTTCTTATTAACTACGCCACTGACTGATTTAAAACAGCTGTTCTATTTATTCTATTCGCAATTCTTATATCATCATTTTCCTTATCCGTTTAATATTTAATTTCAGTCAAACGCCCTCAAAACTTCTTACATGGAAAGAATTGGCCAGTTTATATTTCTTGAGTGCTCAGTATTTTTCCTCAATTGTTTGACAGAGTAGGAGGATAAAATCTGTGGTCACAAGCAATAACCTCTTAAGTCGATTTTAGACAAAAGTCAGTTTTTCGTTCATCATGTTCTCCATGCTTTATTGCACCGATGAAAAAAAATCCCTGTAATTTAAACCTTTTTTTGTGTAAAAGTACCAAAATGAAAATACCGCTTAAGTCACTTTCACTAAGAGAAACATATTCAATAAACGCTAAACTCAAAAAAGAATTCTAAAATAATATAATGCAATTTTAAATAATGGCTTATATCGACTTAAGTCGCTTTTCTAAATTGAAAACCCTTCCAAAAACAGAAAAGTATATGGGAGTCGAGAACAACTTATTCCGATCTAAGTGCTAGTGGATTTTTTTTTGACGTTTCAGTATTTACATCTTCCTTTACTGAAGAAGTGGGAGCGAGATGTGAATACTGAAACGCACTAAAAAAAATTCCAGTTTTTCAATCCAATGTGAAAACCGTCAATTACAAATCAAAGAAATGTCAAATGGTCTGTTTAGTATTGTCAGACACGTATTTTTTACCATTTGAGTCTTTATTTATTTTCCATGCATTTTGTATGGAAAAAGTGAAAGTTTAAAAATTAATTAAAAATACTTAGAAATCTTTCCTCACCCTAAAATTGTGATATTTGGTGTTTTTTAGTGAATACCTATCGAATGAGACCATCCGCGTATCAAAATTCGGGATGTCGTAAAGGAAAGTAGAGCCTTTCTTACACCCCTCACCCAATGTGTCAAAAAGACGAAACACGAAACGTCCGAAAAAACAAATCGTGTAATCAGGCTGTATCAGGTTATCAAACACCCCTAATGACAACGAGGTTTAAAAAAGCCGCTGTATAGAAAAAAACACAAACGTCATTTCTTGTTGTTGTCGGTTTTATGATGTGACGTTGACAGATATCGAATATTTGCTGTCTGGTTGCTGAAATTTCAATTAAAGTCTTTTGATGCTCTCATGTTTATTGAACAAATATAACTAAATATTAAATAATTTTAACCATGAAATCATTTATATTATGCCTTCTTATATTAGGCTTTACCTACGAAGTCCAATCATGGGACAAGGACGAACTAGAAATCTTCGATTTAGTAGAAGAAATAAATAAGAACTTCTACGAAGTGATGGGAATTTCCCAGGTAATTTGTAATAATATCCTTCACCTACGTTCTTATAGCATAAATTTGAATATTAATTAAAAAACAGGAAGCAACTGGTCAGGAAATTAAAAGAGCTTTCCGTAATTTATCCATCGTCCTTCATCCCGACAAAAACAGTGCCGAAGATGCTAATATTCAATTCAGAAATTTGGTATCGATTTACGAAGTACTCAAAGATCCTTCAAAACGAGAGAAATATAACAAAGTGTTGAAGGAGGGACTGCCTAATTGGAAGTCGGCACTTTATTACTATAGGCGAATGCGTAAAGTGGGATTGTACGAAGGAGCACTGATCATCTTTGTCATCATATCTGTCGGGCAGTACATGTTCTCTTGGGCGGCCTATTTGGAGAAGAAATACACTGCTGAGCAAGTATTCGGCTCGAGGCTGAAGAAATTACAAAAAAAAAACAAGAATATTGATCTTGATTCTATACTCAATGAAATACCTCCTCCATCTATACTGGTGAGTAGAGGAAACCTTTTCCTCTTTTTTTCTAACGGGAGTTTTTTTTTGTTACAGAACACACTACCGTTCCAAATACCAATGTTCTTCTGGAATCTGCCGACTACAATCAAATCAGGAGTATCAAAAGCAAACGAGATGAAAGAAGCTGCTCTAGAAAAACGAAGACTGTAAGTTTTTCTTGTAATCCTGCAACTTTTGTTTGGACTCTACATTTGTTTCATTTCAGGGAAGCTGAGGAACTTAAACGTCAACAAGAGTTGGAAGAAGAGTTCGAGGAGATGGCCCGGGCAAGGAAAGAGAAAAAGGAGAATATTCGTAAGCGGCGACAAGCCACTAAGGCTCCAGAAAAAACTGACGCTGAGCTAGCAGGTTATTCCCGGATCGAGGCGAGGGAACCTACCGAAAATGATGCTATAAAAGCTGTCACACAAAAGGTAAAGTCTTTGAAGCCTTTATGACCCATTTTGTTTTCATTCTTTTGAAATTTCAGACAACTCCATTGAGTGGTGGCTTCTGGACAGACGAAGATCTAGCCGAGCTGATACGGCTGGTAAAAAAATATCCAGGTGGTGCTGGCAGCCGATGGGAAACCATCGCTGAGACAATGAATCGCTCTGTGCAGGAAGTTACCTTTATGGCTGCTAAAATGAAAGAGAACGGTTATCGCATTCCTGGCCAATCAGACAGTGTGGCCGAGAATATAGTCCAAGAAGTGTCTTTGAAAAAAGAAAAAATAAAGAAACCCGACAAGACCATCCTTATTCCTGAAAAGAACTGGTCACAAGAACAGCAGCGTGCTTTAGAGAATGCCATAGTCAAGTATCGAAAAGCAGCTGGATCAGATCGTTGGCAGAAGATTGCCAATTGTGTACCCGAGAAGACCAAAGAAGAATGTCTACTCCGTTACAAGCATTTGTGTGATTTGGTTAAGTCCCAAAAGACTAGGGCAGCAGCTAATGGCAGTGATGAAGAGAAAAACGAAGATGAGGATAATGGTAAGAACCCTATTTCAACCGACCAACGTATCGAGGATCTTCAAGAAGACGATAACGCACAAGCAGATGTTGAAGAGGAAGAAGACCAAGATGAATTATTAAAGCAAATAGATGAGGAACAAACAAAATCCAAGGGAAAGAAGCGCAATAAACGCAAAGAAAGAAGACGAAGGAGAGAATTTTCGAGTGATGAAGATACAGACGACGAAGCTATCTGAAAAGTCACAAATAGTTAGGTAGTATTTATCAACCCCTTGAAGCGTTAAATAGGATTGTCAAACGTTCTAGACTTTTTTTTTATATAAATGTATAAATGTGTAGATTATTATAATAATAAAATAAAATCAGCCAATACAAATAAATATTTGTGTTTATTTAATAGGCACTTTCAGGAAAATTAGATCTCAGATTCCTCAGCAAAATTTCTGTCAAATTACTGCTGCAACAGAAAATTGGATTTGATTAAGAAAATTTGCTGAGTCCCTTGAGATCTCATTTTCCTGAACATGCTTCAAGCTAAAATAATTGTTTATAAGTTTTGATCTCAGGTTTGGTGGACCCTGAGTTATCAAAAAAAAAAAATTCGTGACGGGTCTTAGGAAATTACTTATAGAATAAATGAAAAATAGTTTAATTTTTAAATTTTCATTTAATCTACACTTATTTTTAAACATGCAATATTTTTGCTCATAATTATTCTGTTGACACAGCCGATTCTTTACTAGTATCTAGAAATGAGTTGTGCGACATTTCCACGTCATCTTCATCATCTTCAACTTCCATTTCGTAGATACTTATCTTTTTACAATTTTCCGACAAAACAGCTGCAACCTAAATAAACAATAATATTTACATAAAAAGTTTAGAAACAAGTAAAAAACAGACCTTTCGACTGCCAGAAACAGCCATACCAGTACAAGTGCCGTCAACAGCTTTCAAAAAACTATGATCCACAATATCAAGCAAACTATGCCACATAGATGGATCCGCCAAATAAATCAGCTCGGCAATGTGATGCTGAGAGTGTTTTCCATTTATTGCTTCTAATGGCAATTGAACAAAATAATTTTGAATCTTTCCGTCAGTTTGGTTTGTATTTTGAAAAAGCAATGACAAAATCAAATCATTGTAAAATTGCAAATCAACGACTGTTAAATTATTATACATCTGTGCCATGTGAACGGGCGTAAACTGACTCGGCTTGAGATTCAAACGAGTGCATTTTACAACAGGAGCTGTAAGCTGGAATTCAATGACCATGAATTCAGTCGCACCCACTGATAATGCCAGCATATCAGCCTGAGCAGATTTGCTCACAATATAAGTACTTCTAACTAGAAAGTCAGCTGGCGTTTCGGGAGCACAAATCAGGGTTGAAATATGATTGAAGTCTGTAGAAACACTTGCATTTGGTTTAGTAAATACCTTTCCAATTGCCTCTAGCATTTTATCACGCTGTTGAATGAGGGAGAGTTTTTGGTCGTGCGGAAATATTAGGGAACAATTTTTCAAACACTCGTTTTCTTCTAATAATTTGTTCCAACGATGATGAGTATCACATTTGGCTTGTTGTTGAAGTTCTTCATTTTCCAAGTACTGACCAACCTTTTCTAGATTGAATTTTCTTTTTGTCACAGAACCATCATCTTTTTGAAACAAAATCACGAAATAAAAACATTTTCTTATTTGAAAAAAAAAAAAATACCATTCTGCAGAAGACAATCATCAAAGTTATTCAAATAATCTGCCAGGTAAATGATGTCCTCTTGCGAAACCTGTGACATCTCTTCGGGAACAGTTTCATTCATTAATCTAACAATGGTCACACAAAGCCAACAAAAGAATATTTTCATATCATTAACACACTGATCGATGATTTGCTGGAGTTCAAGAATTTTCATTAGAAACGCACCACAAGCTCGTACAGCATCATCGGCTGCTTCTGGAGTGACAAGATCCTAAACACATAATTTTGAAGTTAGAGTATGCTTCTGTTTGGAAATTACAAATGTGAAAAAACTTACTTTGTAGAAATAAGTATTTCTACTCATTCCTTTAAATGTGTTGAGGAAGAAACACATATTTATTGTTGCACTTAAAAGAGGCTTTGTAACCAAATTTTGAATTGTTGAATAGCTCAATTCGATTGAGTTGCCCAGCTTTTTGATCCCTTTTTCTGTTAATTCACTGAAGGATGTATGTACATAGTATAAAAAAGAAAAGAAATTTATTTTTATATATATTTTTGTTATATATAGTTTTGAAGAAGAAATTCAAAACAGGCGAAACGGTACAGCTGTGGTTTTGGAAAGCAATCCTTTTCTATATATACTGCATAATAAACGTGTAGTATATAAATTAAACGAGGAATATATTAATAGTGGATGACTGTTATGATTTGCGAAACAAAAACAACTATTTTTGTTTGACTCTTATATCTCGATCAGCTCAATAACACGAACAAACAGAGAAAATATAAGGCGGAACACATTAATCCCTATATTGTCATACTTTGTCAAAAATTGCTCCAACTCAGTTGATGCATAACCAAACATCATGAGTTCCAAAAAGTCTGCAGAAAGTGACCCTTCGGGCTGTGAATTCGCATATTTGGTAAGTTTATTGTCCATTTCTAAAAGAACAGTTTCCCAAGCTTCTACCATACATTGAATAGTATCATTAATATAACTGCAGTAAAAAAATTTATATTTCATTAAGCATTTAAATAATTTAATTTAAAATGTTTGAACTTACTTTTGAGTTTCTAAAACATGAGCATAGTTCGCAGCTAGAGCAAGCATTGGTGAAGTGGACGTGTGTAGAATTCCATTAAGAAATGTTAGAACCTTTATGCAACCACCGTCATTGACAATAACATTTACTCCATCGAAAGTTGCATTCATACGAATGTTAATAATTTTAAAGTTATCTACCTTTTCAATATGCTCTGATATTTCGATCACACCACAAGGTAGCACTCCTAGAATTTGAAGGTATATCTTTCCAGAACATAAACAAACAATAAGATAACATGGCGATCCTTTGGCAAAGGATTTGTGATCTTCGTTACGTTTTGCTGTCGAAGATAATGCATTTAAATTTGGCAAGGCGGGTAGGAAAAATGCATGACACAGCTATATTTTTTGGCAAAAGCATTAAAGAAAGGTATAATGTATTTAACCGATTACAGGTTGTATGGTTTACCTCAGATCGATTTCGATATATTTGACGATATTCTATCGAAATTATAGGTTTAGTCCAATAGATTGTTTGAATTTCATCGCTATAATCTAGAGAGAAAACTTCTTCTTCCTTTTCGACATCCAATAGTGATACTTTTCCGCTGTTGTAGCCTTTTTATTAAAATTCAACGAAATTGACGATATATGAAAAAATGTTGTGTTTTAAGGATTATTTATTACAGAGCCCATTCTTGGCGTTAAGATGAGTACTTTTGGCCTTAGACAGGATGGTATGTAGAGACTCTATAATTACAAATAAATCAACAACTTACCAACAGCAATCATTGTTTCGTCTGGCTGCCAGCTCAGAGCTCTTACTTTTGAATTTTCTGTTGGCGCTGGGAATGTTACGATTTTCTGCCAATTTAGTCGATGGATTATGACTTCACCTGAAAAAATAAATAGTGAATAATCTTTGTTTAACATTAATATAAATTATTTATACAAGAATATATTCCTGAAGGAAACTTTCAATATATTTTTTTTTAATTTAAAAGGAGGTAGTTGAGGTCGTGTACCTATGATAGTAGAAGTGACGACAAAAAGTTCGTTCTCGAACGGGATCAGTGATCATGGATCATTTAACTTACCTTTGTCATTTCCTATAGCAATTAAATCCATTTTATTGCTCCACTCCATAATCTCAACACGAAACCCCATGTTTCGAGATCCAATTTGCTTCATTGCATTTACTTGGGTCATTTTTAAGCTTATTTTTATTGTTCTGAAACTTAAAAATATTTGAGTAGACTCCAGTGAAGTGACCGACCGGCGATTAAAAATCAACAAAATTTCTAAAGTCAACAAATGTCAAAAAGTTGACATTCGGCAGCGTTCATGGACCCGATTAAGCCTGATTCACAATGACGAGAGTGTGATGTGCTTTGCAGTAATATTTTCTAGTCTATTGACGACTGGAGGCGGGAAAACCTTGCAACAGGATGGCAACATAAGATTTCAAATTTTGTAATAAAACAAATATGATTCAAGTAGTGTTCTTTGAAAATTGTATATTAAAAACAAAAAAACTATTCTAATAAATATAAAAAGTATTTAACCAAATATAAAGTGTAACTTTCAATTGCACATAAATTCCTTCTTAAAGGATTTCCCAAACCAACTCGACTGCGGAGCGATTCACAGTGAATCATCCCAATAGTACAAAATATGACAAATACACAACGCGGAGCGACGACGAATTTTTGTTGTTGTTGTTGAATGTGGAGAGATTCGCGGTGAATCATTCACAATAATAATAAACGCTAAACAACAACAAAAACTCACCGTCACCATAAATCCGCAGCGACGACGATTTTTTGTTGTTGTTTAGCGTTGTGTATTTTTCATATTTTTTTCTATTGTGAATGATTCGCTGCGAATCGCTCCGCATTCGCGTTGGTTTGGGAGAACCTTTATTTGTTTCTATAGCACTCCATTTAGTTTTCTGACAGAAAGTAAATACCTTATTGGAGCATTACTGAAACCTTAAATATTTTCTGGTGCATCTCAGAGGACTCAGAGCGCTCAGAAAAAAATAATCACTTATCCCCTTAAAAACTGAGACTGAAATTTTTTGGATTCGCTTGCTCAATTATTTTTTGTCGCAGAAAATTACATTAGGAGAAAAGATAAAGAGAGTTGTTTAGACTTCTATGTGTGGAATACTGTTTATATTTTATCCTCTTGCTCTGTCAAAAAATTGAGGAAAAATACTGAGCGCTCAAGAAATATAAGCTGGCCAAATGAAAAAAAAAGATTACTACAGCAGCTGCAGTTTCATTTTTCGATGTTCTTCACATGTACGTCAGAAGAGATAGTTCTTTGTATTTTAACGCGGGGTGCAAATAAATGTAATTATTAAAATATTATTTTCTTAAAATTAAGTTACAAAAAAAATGTAAGCTTTGGCATAATTTGTTTTCAAAATATGTGAGTTGTAAATAAGTTTTATTTTGATGTTATTGTGCACAGTTGTCCATTGAAAGCCAATTATAGCCTTTAAGGCTCTCCCAAACCAACGCGAGTCCGCAGCGACGACGAATTTTTGTTGTTGTTTAGCATTGTGTATTTGTCATATATTTGTCTATTGTGAATGATTAGCTGCGAATCGCTCCGCATTCGTGTTTGTTTGGGAGAACCTTTATACACTGAACCAAATTCTCGTTTTTAAGTACAAGATTTTAAAATCTACTTGAATCGTTCACACCACACATAGCCTAGGTTTTGTCTGACATTTCAAAAGAATTTAAGTGCTCATAGCCCAACTAGCAAAATTGCTTCGCATTTCAGAAAAGTGTCAAAGACTCTCCCAAACCAACGCAAATGCGGAGCGCGATTGTTGTTTAGCGTTGTGCTGCGAATCATTCACAATAGTACAAAATATGACAAATACACAACGCTAAACAACAACAAAAATTCGTCGTCACTCCGCATTCACGTTGCTTAGCGTTGTCCCATACCAACAAACAATTGTAGGAATTGTTAAAACAAAGGGTGAGTTGATATGCCTCTCCCAAAGCAACGCGAGTGCAGAGCGACGACGAATTTTTGTTGTTGTTTAGCGTTGTGTATTTGTCATATTTTGTTTTATTGTTAATGATTCGCTGCGAATGCGGAGCGAACAAAAATTCGTCATCGCTTGTTTGGGAGAGACTTTATAACAAGTATTACAACAACACAACGCTATCCGGACAAGGGTACTAACATCGGAACGCGGTGGTATCTACCCCTTGCATTTGCTCAGATTAGCTCAATACCACAAAATGCAATCAACCCCCAAGTTAAAATGTCATTCTCCACCTATCAAAACGTTCCATCTGGAATATTCCCTTCGAAATAATTGGAATACAACAAAAAATATACGCGCATTTCAATTCTCAAACCGGCGCAATTTTCTTCTTCGTATTTTCCACTCTTCCAGTACAAAAAAAGTTCTACAAGGAAAAAAAAATTATACCCACTTCAAATCGTTCAATCTTCTCTTCAATTCTTCATACTTGAGTTGACTTTTGTAGTCTACGCCATTCCTGTAAAAAAGTGAAAAATTATCATGGCAAAGGTAAGTAAATTTATCTGTTCTATTTAGTTATTATTTTTATTTAAATACATTTGTAAATCGATGTGTCTGAAGAATTTAATAAACAACATGCGGATTTTCAGAGATATTTTCATTTGAAAATATTCGACAAATCGTGGTCTCTTCTAGTTGGGAAGATGTGAAAAAAATTCCACTGCCTAATCGTGTGTGTGTACTTTTTCTCCTTATATTTCCAACTTTCGGTGTGTATTTTCAGTGAATTTTTTGTTTCAAGTTTTGCAAAAATTATTGCAGAAAAGAAAATTTTTGTATGTGTAAAAAAGTTTTTCAAAGGCTCTGGTAGTTTTTTTTTTCAAGGACACGGGTAGAATTCGATTACGCGCAACTCGCCTCCCTCCCAATCCATCGACGATTTCCCTGTTTTCTACCTCTACCGACCGACCGTACTCTTAGAAAATAGTGAAAATGCAAAAAAAAATTCTTTGCGATTGCGATGCTTCGCTATTGCTGGTTGCCCTGTTCAGATCACAGCTGCTGCTGCTGCTGCTCTCGTTTCTATTCTGTACTACCCTTCGCCTTCACCGCTGGTTAGCCAACCAACAACAACAACCAAACAAAAGTCGACTCGTCGTGGTTCGTCGTTGTCGTTTGCGCTCCCGTGTTGTAGGTATTTCTCTTCCAATTGAAATTGATTAGTTGTTGTTTCGGGCTACGTCAACTTAGAAAATCTCTGGCGAAGCAAGGAGCAAAGTGTGTGCTTTTTATGGAGCATTTTTATTTGTTCGTATTCAAATTGTCTAAGTAGTGACATGGACATCAGAATTCTACATCATCATTCATCAATTTACAAAAGGGTAGGAAAAAAATTAATTTGCTATTTCATTTTCGAAGGCGAAGAATACGCTCTGTGATCCCCCGGATGAGTTTACAGTAGTTAGGGTAGAAGGGAAGCCTCCCTCATCTGCATTGCGCACATTTTCTGCTTTTTTGTTGCTGCTGCTATGTAGGCAGTAAGTAGGAGAATCATACCTACCAACGAATTTGCAAAAATTATTAAGTACACATCTGATCCGGAGGAGACAACTCGTGTGTGTTCGCTTTTCGCTAGTTCGACTCCGTTCCGCGGGCCATTTTCTAATTTGCTGCCCTTGTGTCGTAATTTACTCACCGCTTATTGTAAATTGTTTTATTTGCCACAAAAAAAAAAACGCGCCCCTTACAAAATCTATGATGCTCGTACCAAATCCATACATATACAATATAAATCTGCGACTAAAAATTCCATTGTAGAAAAAGAAAATTCAAAGTGAAAATTATATAATCGCTTTGCTTATTTAAATCTTGTAGACTTGTAGAGGTGTAGAGCTAGAAACAATATTTTTATACAAAATAAAAAAAAATGTTCGCTTATATATGTTCGTGTTCGTGACGTAGTTGAAAAATGTTATCTAAATCGATTTATGAATGAAAGATGCATACCTAGCTAGGTACAAATATTCTACTCAAACACTAGTGCCCCAGTCGAGGTTGTTCTCTTTGGGGTGTTGAGAAAAAGCCTGCCTCCTCCCATAGTTTTGAATTTCCTTTTTTTATTTTGCCTGAACAGCAAAAGCACATTTCAACTTATTATTCTTTAGTCTTGTTCTTCTTGAATCGTAATTCTTACCTTTTCCTGAGATTATAATGTATTTTATTTTAAAATTCTTATAACAAGTGCATTTAATCAACTTTGCTAATCTTAAACTCTCGTCACCGTGTCGCGTTCTTAACACGAAAAAGCAGTACCTACACTTTTTTGTTTTGTTAGCAGTTATTATTTCTTTTTTGTTTTATTGAAAAGTTTATTTTATTTAATTTTCATTTTATGTGTGTCATTACGTAATTACTGTTGGCATTTTATTTATCGGTTTTTTTTTTGTAAATTTCTTTTTTATACCCTTATCGTGTTTTTTGTTGTTTTTTTTTGTTATTTTTTGTATTGTGTTACGGTGGAAAGGAAGTTAGTTATACTTGGAAACTTGTGTCACCCCATCTCAGCATCACCATAATATTCAATTAAATCAAAATGAAATGCTTGTGATGAGGGAAAAGATGGGTGCACAGTGTGCATATTATACATATACCTACATATGTTCGTTCTGTGTTATATTCGTAAATCTGTGGAATTATGAATTATTGTGACGATTGTAGATATACCTATCGTTAATCTATATTGGAACATCCTGTGTTCCAGCAAATATAATAATCATTCTTCAATGTTTATTTATTTTTTAAAATCCGATAGATCTAATAGTTTTCTGTTAGATTTAAAACTAATACATTGTATGTAAGTACACATAATTTGTTAAAAAGTAAGCTAACAGAGGAACCAACAAAGAGGCTAAGAAATGCGTAAATCCATGATTGTACACTCAATTTTTTTTTTTGAGTTTGAATGATTTCTATTAACTTGTTTATTTATGCCTGTAAGTATTTCAGAAAAATTAACTTCGTAGTTAAAGTCTAGTTTACAGTTCCCATGCGAAAAAAATATATGCAAATATTTTCGAATGTTAAACATTATTAAGATGAAATAAAAAAATATTTTTGCGTGATTAGTTTACAGTTTCCTGGCAAAAAAAAACTATTGCTGCCATGGATGCCCTTCACGTAAAAGCGAACTTCAAAAGCATTTGGATAAAGTTGATAAAAGTGCTAAAAACAAACGTCTTGTGCACAAGTAAATCAATTCCAGTTCCGACATTACAATCTGAAAAATTAACACCAGAATCTTGGTGAAAGGTCCATTAAACAGTGTATTAGTTTTACCTTCTCCAACACGCGTGAAACTCCCAGCAAACAATTTCTCATCAAGTATGATGGCCACTTTCAACTCTTGAAGCAATTCGTTTGTTTTTTTTTAAATGACGCTTTGTAAATTAACAAGATTTGTTTTTAAATTTCATATGACCACAATACAACTAACAATTTACAGTTACACCAACTTATACCGTTTATTGTCTATTGATTTATCAGTATATTGATATACAATAATTGTGTCAATCTGTGGTGCTAGTAGAAACACAGCGCCTAAAAGAAATTGTGTCCACACGTCCACTTCACATCGAGGTAGAGCTTAAACGGGTAAACAGATTTTCTTCAAATTTGTAACATAATTTTTCAAAGAACATAAACAAATATTTCAAAACTCGTTTAACACGTTGAGAGTCTACATAGATGTAAATTGACGATAGTGGTTGAGTTACTTGAAGCAAATTATTAACGATAGCCCCTTTAACGATTATCATTTTTAAAACAACGAAATGACCTCCCTGAGATAATAGTCTTGGAGGCGATCGGAATCAACCTATCTCATCGCTACTTTTGAAAAACAGGATACCAACCGAAAAATTCATCAAACCACTGATCGGACAGGCTTTTCTAGGTTACATTGGTTAGAAAATAAACTTTTCAGGTTGTATTTTTAACTAAGTTTACCAAAGTGAATCCTCCGCAACGCGGACAGCGACGGTCACAACACTTTTAAGTCTAAGGTCCGTCAAAAAAAAAAATAATTTTTTTTATAAAGAAAGTATTTAATATTACTTATTATGTCAACCTTACAGAATTCAAATGATATTCTAATCCACGTCCGATCAAGAGAGCATCCGCTTAAAGGAACTCAAAATGTATAGAATGTAAATCTTGAATCCACGGTCGGGAAAATTTTTCCGCCTGAGATCTGAAATTTCTCCGCTTGAGAAAGTTGTCCGTTATAGGAGGCTTCACTGTATACCATTAGAAACTTCTATAAAAAGGTTATCAAATAAAAGTTAAGACTGTTCTTTACAGTCTAAACACTTGTTGGGTGTTGCCACGAGCCCGATCGCTTTTATTAAAATATGGGTTAAATGTTGAAAATATATAAAATTGTGGTAAAGGTCACTTTCTAATCCATTTGATATAATTTTTTCTCAATTTTCCACAATAAAAAATGCAATATAAGAAAAGACTAGCGTAAGAATTATGGTTGTTTCATTTAAATCTAAGACTAATGGGACTATCAAACTGATAATTATTATTAGTAGAGTTTGTTTTTTGTTTTGTTTTAATCCTTTGTTAACCGAATCCTTATTGCGTAGAGTAGTAGTTGGTAAAACGTGGTTTCAAATCAAAACTACTGGAACCCGAGACACAAATGTTTTATGAGGAGCGAAAAGCAGTTAAAATAATACAAGCTTTTGTTTAAAATTATCAAACCCTATCACATACTCCATGGTAGTTGGAAACTTATAACTACCAGAAAATTTCATCCTATTTGCCAATACGAACGGATTCGGTGATTTTTTTCGGTTTCGTAAAAGATTCAATTTCTAGAATTCGTGATAGCTGATAGGCCTGATTAATAGCCTTTTCATACTGAGTGAAATCTAGATTTCGAGACAAAAGCCCAAAATCTTATCAAAATCAACGAGATTTCCCATACATTTTAAGATTTCTTAATATAATAGATTTCCACCAAATCATCTTAAAATCTAATTGGCCTATTCACAATCACATTTAATAACTCATTTTTTCTCTCCCGTATAACAGTTTGCCCATAGAAGAGCGAATATAAAAGAGATTTTATGTTTATGAAGTACAGTGTAAACAGAGTGGTCCTTCGTTTTTTTGTTCAAAGAGAAAGTGAAATAACTGCAATTGTGTCCTGGGACTTTGACTGATTGCAATGGATCTTCTTTTTAGAGTTCCTATAAGCACTTAAATTCTTTTGAAAAGTCAGGAAGCATCCAGATTATGTGTGGCGTGAACGATTTAAGTAGATTTTAAAACCTTGTTGCTCAAAATCTAGATTTCGGCTCGGTGTGAAAAGGCTATAATACTCACATATATTTTCAACTTTACTTCAAAAAAAATGTTGTAAATTTTAATTTACATAATGTATTATTTTCATTACGTTACTCTAATAACAAAACAATACAAAAACACTGTAGTAGGTATTTGTTGGAAAATAAAACAAACAAAACCAAAACCCACTTTGATTATAAAATAAAAATTATAATTGCAAACTAAAATGTCATGGCAACCTGTGCGTTTTTTTCTGTCGCCGAAAATAATTGAATACCTACATAAGTTTATAATTTTTTCATTTATTCTTTTTGTAGACATTGGGTGAGATTGTTGAATAAATCCAAATAAAACAACAAAAAAACCAACTTCATCGTTCAACCAAGAAATAAAAGGGAATCCGCTGCAATCTTGACAAAAAATATTCAAAAACAAAATCTTTATTGAGAAAAGAAGGAGTAGTAGTTACACCAAGCAACAAAGAATTCAAACGTGATCACTTAATAAAATAAAATCATAAAAAACCAAAAAAAAAATTACAACCATAACGAATAACTACAATAATCGGTAACAACAATAATATATCTTATCTCCATTCATAAATTAATATTTTAAATTAAAAATAAAAGAACTATAATTAAAAAGCAAAAGATACAAAAAATCTCATTTTTAACTTTTTCAAAAAAAAAAAAATAACTAAAACTTTTTATTCAAAACAAAAACTTGTGTTCGTTTTATCAACAAAACCAGTATAATTGAATTTATTTTATTTATTTTATCATAGTGTTAATATATTTCTCTTTTATTGTTTTCTTTTTTAACTTTACATAATTGTGTAAATTCGAGTTTCTTGTTTTTTTTTGTTTAAATAAATATTTTTGTCGTGTGTTTGAAACTCTTGACAAAAAATATAAATCTGCCATTTTTTGCGGTCTATTCAAATTCTATGAGATTCTTAACAAAAATATATAAGTAAATTTCCCTCCACATGAGTGTCTAAGTGTTGATATTAAACAAACAAAAAAATATAAAAAAACAAACAAAAAACCAGTGATAATTGCGATAAATCGAATTCTAAGACAAATCCTAATCTAAGGCTGTTCCTCTGTGTACGAAGAAAAGCCACTTGTACGGGAAAATCTTTTTAAAACATAAACAAATTAATAATAATAAACTTTTCAATTTAATTATTATTATTTGAATATTTCCGTAAAGTTGTATTCAACTTATGGCATCAACCGACGAAATTTCCAACGGTATTTTTGGTACATTTGACAATAACAAGATATTAGAAACGGAAACTGCTGCTCAACTATTGGACGAGGCTGTTGATAACTTGACTCTTCAAACGGCAACGGCCATGTTTAGTGAGGTGTTTGAAAGCAATAGCAAGGGGGACGAATTGGAGTCGTCCCCATTGGAAGATGCTTGTGCGTTCCCTGATGGAATGGAAAAGAATTGCAAGATTTGCTCGTAAGTTATTTTTAATAATAAAAAAAACAAGTGTGATTTTAAAAACTTACCCTCTTTTTCAGGCTACGTTTGGTTTCGCCGAGAGTCCTGTCATGTCTTCACGTGTTTTGTGAAGGATGTTTGGCCAAGATTTTGTTGGACGAAAACGGTTCAGGTGATCCACCGCTGAAGAATTCTATTGAGTGTCCAACTTGCAAGCAAGTTACTTCGGTAAGCTATTAGTTCTACTCCTTAATATCGCTCTCTCTAACAAAGTATTTTTTGTGTTCATGGTAGGTTGGTCCTAAAGGAGTAGAATCCTTGACATGCGATTACATTCTGACTAACATCTTGGATCTGTCCTCGATTGAGTCTGAGATGCTGTCGTGCACCTCGTGCAAAAGCAAGGAGAAGGCAATTTCTCGTTGCAATGATTGCGCAAACTTCCTGTGTGGCGGCTGCGACAACGCCCACAAATACATGCGTTGTTTTGAGAATCACGAAGTAGTCAAGTTGGAGGACTTGCAAAAGACCACCGAAAAATTGACCATCCATAAGCCATTGTTCTGCAATGTCCACACCAGTGAGAATCTAAAATACTATTGTCACAACTGCCAAATACCATTGTGCAATGATTGCTTGATCGCCGAGCACAAGAGTTCTGAACATCATTACGAGATGATTGGACATGCTGAGAAGGAAGTTCGTTTGCATATAGAAGAGCTGATGAAAGAGGCCAAGTCCAAGGTTCAATATTGCGATTCGGCGGCATCCAAGCTATCTAGTGATCTTACTGAGTTGCAATCGCAACATGACACCGCCAGGGATTTGATTGAGGAATCCTTCCAGAGTTTCAAAGCTGTACTTGAGAAGTGTCGCGATCAATCTCTAAAGGAATTGGGCAAGCTGCACTCTGAGCGTGAATTGAAGATCATGGATTTGCTGCAGAATATTGAAAATACCATGGGAAAGATCGATGGGGTGTGCACTTTTACGAAGCGTGTACTCGAACAGGCCAACGCTGCCGAGTTCCTCAGCATGAAGAAGCTAATCGCCAAACAATTTATCAATTTGATAAACAATACGCCAAAGTGTGATGTCAATTATTCGCTGGAATTCGATACCAAATTTGATAAGTTCGAGCAGTTGGCCCATGATACTTTTGGCAAATTTCGCACTGAATCGACTCCACCTAGTCCAAAAGAGAGTACACCCCCTCCAACCCTGCCTGGTATGCCGCCATCATTGATGACTCGTAATATTATGGCAAACAGCTCCCAGAATGCTTTGGCTAGCTCGGTAACAGCTAGTAGTCCAATTTCTTTACCAACATCGATGCAGTCATCTTTCGATGGAGACTTATCGGTTCTTGGAAATGGATTCATGATGCCGAGCGTTTTGTCGCCTGATTCGCCACCACAGCATTCAATGGGCGGTGGAGGTCCTATTTCTTCGAACGGCAATGTTGGCCCACCACCAGTTGTTGGAGTGGGCAATGGTGGCCCACCACCAGCTTCGATCAGTATGCTTGAATATAACTTGCAGCGTTTGGCAAATTTGGCTGAAAATACCCCCGATGGATTGTCTGATGCTATGGTGGCTGCTGGAAATCCATCGCAGGCACAACAAACCCAATCTATTACATTGGCTGACATTCTTTCTGGGGATCAAAGGGCATTCAATAACCTTCAAGCTCTTGCTAAACTTGGATTAAACGGCAATGGTAAGTTATTTTTGTTTTCCAATTCTATATTGAATCGTCTGCATTACCACCGATTTTTTGTTTTAATTTGACTATCATCTACATTATTATTTGTTTATTTTATTTTTTCAATTTACAAAAATAGTATAGAAAACTATATACACTAGTAAATTTATGTATGTAAAGTAAAGGCTGTAGTCTGTTTTGTTCAAATTGAAATTAAGTTTGATGGAGCATTTGCTATAAATTATACCATTAAAGAGTGTTCAATTTGACAACTTGTCTATTTTACCTCTGAAAAAAGCATGTTACAATTAACATATTATTATCTCATTGTACATGTTAGTCTTATCGCCGGAAAATTTTTCAAATGATCTTCTAAAAATGTCCACAAACTAAGTTTTGACTTCACAAAAATTCGTTACATGTTGGATTTGCATATTATCGTTATTCAAAGTCTAATGCGCATCCCACCTCCCAGTGCTTCACTCCAATTTTGCACCTTTATTTTAATTTTAAATCGATTTATTTCAAAACTAGTTTTGCGGAAGGAAAAAGTGTGTACAAAAAAAATATTCCTTGAAATTTTGATTAATTGCAATAATAGTCTCTGATTCTGTGTAGTTTGTTCCTACAAAGATAAAAAGCGGCAAAGTTTGCGAACATCGGTTTTTGTTTACTTAGTGACTTTAAACTTTGTGACTCTGTGTCTATTTTAAAGTCGAACCTATGGCAATAATTGGTCAAAATTTCAAAGCTGAATAATTTTTGGGTACAAACATTTTCTCTCCGAAAAAATAGAGAAGCAAAATGGTAGTGAAAGGCTGGGAGGGGAATTCGTCAATATTGCCTATTATGCCTTATACTTCGAGGAACAATGATATGCGTAGTTTCCAGCCTGATACGAATTTTAGTGAAATACTCCATATTTTGTGTCTGATGTGACTGTTCTACTTTATTAAAAAAAATTTTCCACGGCCGGTTAACTAGTGATATTTATCCCTAAGAATACAAAAATTTGCATCTTCAAATTTAGCAATCAAAATGTCCCTTAGTAAAACTGTTAGTATTTTGTAAGTACTGCAAGCGGAAATGCATTCTCGACATCTTTGATATTTTCCCAAACATTTTGAAACATTTTTCAGTAAAAAACGGTAAAGGTTGACCTTTTCCATTCAATTTTTCTTAAAAAATAAACTCAACTATTGAGGGATTCTAAAAAGGCAAATTCAACGGAACAACTAATTTATTTTTTTAAAATACATAAATCTTAAACCGAAGGAAAGGAATGTAGTGACTCCCTGGGAGAAAGAGACCAATTTTAAATAAAGGTTAACAGTTAATCATGATCTCTGGCTGCAACTAAAAGAAAGTTTTTCATAAACTTGTTGCCAAAATAAACTGTAAAAACTACATACATGCCACCACGACATACTCATTGCCATTACCAATAAGGGTATTAAAAAAATTATAGACGATAATTTCTCTCTGTTTATAATCATAGTCAATATCTGGTTAAAACATTCAAAAACAAGGAGGAATTATAAATCTTTTTTACTCGGTTCCGATAATTAAATCAACGTAGGTAATTACTTTAATTAATTGTAGGTCATCAGATAGCTGTAGCTAATTATTATTGCCAGTTTAAAAACAACATTTTTTATATCTTCTTCAACTCTTACATTAATTGATATTTTAAATTTAATTTAAAGGCTTAAATGATAATCAGCTGAATTAAATTAAGTTGCAAATATTCAATTGGCGACGTGAAGTTCGATGTTTTTATAATGTATATCGTTGGATCAAAAGTGAAACTCCAAAACAATATACACTTTTGGATTAAATAAGTTGTAGAGATATTCTTTGGCGTGATACAAAAATTATCTATACCTCACACAAACCCTCTATTTCCTTTCCCAAGCCACTGGCTACCTGCAGTGTAAAATTTTAATGTTTTAACTGTAGAATATTATTAGTTTAGTTTATTTTCGTCAATCAGTGTACAAGTCTTATAAACTACAATATTTACAACAATACAGCAAATGAAATAATAATGAAACTACGTTGCATGGGGTATTCATGCAACATAGTATAACCATCGTAAATATAGTAAACGTCGAAAAGTTTCATAATCTTTACCATTGTTTTACTACGTTGTATGTATATTTTATATACAAATGTACATATTTATAAAAATAAAAATATTGTCAACTGACCCCTCATTTTTGAAAATCAAGAATAATTGCCGAAGTTATCGGTCATTTTGCAAGCAAATACAACCAATATGTACATATATTGAATTTTTATTCGATTTTAAATTGAAGAATATTTAAAAAGCTTAAAGTTAAAGTTAAGCAAAGTCAAGACGCTTCTAGATATGGACTTTATTTAACACGAGCAGTTTCGTCTTCGAGAAGACTGTAAATCGTCCTAGCACTCACTTTAAGTGGTGTTTTATTTTTTAAACCATTGGAGGACATAAATTGTTTCTGTGTAGCTTTCCTAACCAAGGTTCCTTTGCCTTAAGGCGTCATTTTAAGCTAATATCATTTGGTTTCGGGAACTTTTTTGGCTGGGAATGAATTGAATATTATCGTCAAATAGCCCATTATTTCTTTTGCAAAGATTCGGATGGATCAAACTCCTTTGCGTGGGTCAAAAGCTTGCATTCTGAGCCTTAGAGACATTTTTTTTTCGCATAATGTTCGTTAATAAATATTGTGAAATTTCGGTTACCATAATTAGAATAATAAGGCATCATTATTTACCAATTCATTTATTTATTTGTCACAAGATCAAAAACTCGGTTGATTGCTCCTATTTTTTATTCCAGCAAATCAATCATTTAAGACAAAATAATTGCAACTGATTGCATTCTTCTTTGTTTTTATGGATAGCATAGATAAAACTATTTCGTACATAAAGATCAGTAAGTTGCTTCCACGTCACTCAAACTAAATAGTCACTTAGTACAATATCGTTTGAAAGTAATGACTGTTCCTATTATTTTGGTCATAGCTGTATGTTGTATGGTTTTCAAAATAATTTGAAATCTTTTTCCGTTTCCATCAAGCACATGTTGACAACATGAATGTTTTTCTTTATGTTTCGCATAGCATTGCATAAGTCCTCTTTCACACGAAGAAACAAATTGCGTGAGATTTGATGACGTTTACTTTTAATTTCCTTAAAAATCTATTGTACCTTGTTCACGAGGAAACAAAATCTTAAGAGTCCTCTATCCAAAATGTCGAACTCAGATTCGAAGATCTCGCATTTCATATTCGTTATACTTTCTTTTGCTTTATTTTCTAATAAAAAAAAGATATCCTCGAAACAAACCATCTTACGGCAAATATGTGAAAATAAAGACTTTAATAAAATTTGTTATTTTGCAATAATAGGTTACTTTTGACATTTTTTTGTATTGAAGCAATTTTTGGTAAAATATTTATCATTGGGGCAAAGTTAAGTTGTTTTTTTTTCATCTCAAAAAAACATTAGCAATTTGTATGTTTTTCTAGAGATGATAATTAAAAATGGGGCCCAAACTTAAAAATCCACTGGGACCTTTTTCTCTTTCTCTCATTAACTACATATAAAATTACGTGAATATAAAATGTGTGTTTCCACTTCACCGCTTCGGTTTGGTAAGCATTTCGTTGTCTTGTTGGAGACCAACTAAATATTTCGTTTCACAAGGACTTTTTCTATTTTAATTACCATTGTATCATAAACACTTAGGTTTTGTTTGCAATACGTGTTGTATGGAATTCACAAGCGCTGTTAATTTGCCCAATCTCTCGTTTTTTTTTCAAAATTATGGGTGAAGGCCACTAAACCTAAATGTGAAAGGAAATGTTAGCTAAATTTCTTCAAATCCTCTAAGGGTTTCAAGTTACATGTTAAATGCAACTTGTCACATACAAGTTGCCACATGCAATTTCTTTACTCGACCGCAGAACCCCGGAGTGTCCAAAATCTCTCCAAAACGTGTTTCTTTACTATTTTTCTGGCACAAATATGCCAGAGCTTCTGACTTTTTTTCCATTTCCCCTCCTGCAAGAATCTACCCGAATATTTTAGTTACTGTACTTTCTTGCTTGTCAAACAAAAAATCATCTGATCGAAAAACTTTAAATTAAATTTGTGAAGAACAGTACATAAAATGGTTTAATGTAATTAAATTAAATGGAAATGATACAATGGAGACCAATATAAATTAAAATGCTGCTCCTAATAGAGCCCAAAATGATAAATGGGTGTAAATAGAATTGAAATTACATAATTTTGTATGCGTTGAGTCTACAAGCAATGAAGTGAAATGGGTAATGTGCACGGCAATAAACCAGAAACATCGCAAATGCGTTTCTTTACTTTTCATTTCTAGTTAAAGATTACAACAAAAACATCAAAAAGCTCAATCGCAACCTTTTCCCAATATCGCAAATAAACAGACCTAAAATAAACAAACATAAAAAAAAACTGATCAAATATTTTATGTCAAATCTTTGCAAATTATGAGTTCAGGCATTTTATTTGTATTTTTGTTTTGAAACGTTTTGATGGAGTGTTTACAAACCAATTTGAATATTTTTCGGCGAAAATTAGACTAAAATTTTGCTGCGGAATCGTTTAATATGTTCTAGCCGCATGGAAGTTAATTAAACAACGTCACCTGTCCTTAAACCGTGTTTTTATTGGTTAGTTTAAGTAGTGAATAGTCATGTCGTGTATACACTTGTAGTTTTCACACAAGTGTATCTCTGCTGCTAATGGAATACAGCGTAAGCGTATAAGCATTTTTGCTTCCGATCTTGTCCAACCACATATAGAACCTTTCTGTTTAACGCACAAGCAAAATGAACAATATGGAATGAAATGGACTAATTTGGTTATGAAACGTGACTGCTCACTCAAATTTTTATATTTTCTTCTTGACTAACCTCTCCCTTTCACCTCACCGATTTCACCACCGAACTTCTGTCATGCTGTAGTGAAACCAACCAATCAAAACAGTGTCTAATGGAACATAATTAGCATTTATTCTTTTTCAATGTAAACATTTTAGAGCTTGCATTCAAATTTTTGTGAATGTAATTTTTTTTTTAATTTGCATTTTCAATAGTTAAAGCTTACAAAAACGTATTAGAAATTGCATTCTTGCAACCCCATCCCCCCTCGCCATATTAAATTTCTATTACATTTCGTATTAAAGTCCAAGGTCTGTCCGAAAACTGATCCGAAACTAAACTACATAACGTCGGTTGATCATTTTTATAAGGTCGTATAATTGTGACAAATATATGAATTTGGAAATAAAAACAAAGTTATTTTAGGGGTATCTAGATTTGTTCAATTTTTTTTTAAACAACATTTCAATTTTGGTTACACTATTTATTGTATAAAAAAACATGAAACACACTTATTTGTTGTTGACGCTAAATAGTAGATTTTCACACAGACATGACATCTAATCAGCTTTTACCAAGTGGACCTTCACCAGGCATTGATTGTTTATTGCCAGATTTTTGCCTGCCACCAGCTACTTCGCCAAGTCTATCAACCCTTGCTCCGCTTTCTGATGACATGAATATCACAAATTTCCATGCTGGCATAAATGTGACTGGTCGGAATAAGGCTACCCCGATGCAGATTCGTTCCAAATTCGGATCATTGGGTACTGCGAAAGGACAATTTAATTCACCCCATGGCTTTTGCTTGGGCGTTGATGAAGAAATTATCGTCGCCGATACAAACAATCATCGAATTGAAGTTTTTGAAAAGAATGGACAACTCAAGTTCCATTTTGGTGTGCCTGGTAAAGATGAAGGACAGTTATGGTATCCACGAAAAGTAGCTGTTATGCACACCAATGGAAAGTTTGTTGTCTGTGATCGTGGAAATGAACGATCACGTATGCAGATATTCTCGAAGTGTGGACATTTTATGCGAAAAATTGCCATAAGGTTAGAATAATAGAAATCGATGTCTTGATGGAATTTATTTAAACTTAATGTTTTTATTTATTTCTTATTTTAGATACATCGATATTGTTGCTGGATTGGCTGTGACATCGAAGGGACACATTGTTGCTGTGGATAGTGTTTCACCAACTGTTTTTGTTATTTCTGAAGAGGGTGAATTGGTGCGCTGGTTTGATTGTAGTGATTATATGAGAGAACCTTCCGATATAGCAATAAGAGGTAAGAAAATGTTATTATGTCATTCGACAATTTTTAATGTATTCGCTAGCTAACTTCTGTTTTTCCACAAACTTAAACTATGCTATAAATAAAAAGCAAATACTTAATAATTGAACTTGGGCTAATTTTTAGCTTTGGGTTATCAAAGTAGTAGTACCTCAATTGATTAATATCCAAGCGCTGAATTACCGCTTCAGTTTGTGAGTGCTGTTTGTAATCGAATGAACAAGTTAGCACTTCAAATTATAGTATACCGGTAATGCTAAACTCATAAACAGTCACGTATTACTCGAAAACTGATGTGATAATTCGGTCCCTGACCTTTAGGGCTACAACTATTTATAATCAGCCCTATCACAGATTCCACCGTAACCGGAAAAACGTTATTAATCCCAAAAAAACATATCACAGAAACCCTCGTAGTGAAAAATCTCATACAAATTGCCATTAAGAACGGATTTGGTGATAGATTTTTTCGATATTCGTATAATCTTCCGATTACGATGGAATTCATGATAGGGCTGAACGTCTTTTGAGTTTTTGTGTTGGAATTTGTAATAAAAACCAATATTGATTATTTTACAATGATCAATTTTAATATTGATTACAGTTCTATAATGCTTTGTTTTGTTTTTGCAGACAACGATTTTTATGTATGTGATTTCAAAGGACACTGTGTGGCTGTATTTAAGGAAGATGGAGTCTTCCAATATCGCATTGGAAATGAAAAAGTTACTTGTTTCCCAAATGGAATTGATATATCCAACGCAGGCGACATTCTTATTGGAGATTCACATGGAAATCGCTTCCATGTTGCTTGCTATTCACGAGATGGTATTTTACAATCAGAATTCGAGTGCCCACATGTTAAGGTAAGAAACAAATTTCTTTAATTGAATGTATACAATTGGGTTCACTTGGTTAGGTGCAATTATAAATGTTTATTTAGTTCAACTTTTATTCAACGATTATTATACATACTTACCCAAAATGCATTATAAGAAGTGCATTTTCTAACTATAGCAAACCAAAAAAGCTTGTCCCACCTTGAACTAAATGGACTAAATTTGCTGTGATGATAGTTTTATTTACGGACACCTCATCCAGTTCGCAGACTAACGAGTCTGTGAACAAATTACTTTTTTGGCCAGCCGTCTGCTGCAAAAATCATTTTTAAAACAACGGTTTTTAGTTGAGAAGGAGACATATCGAATGGCCTTACACTACACGGTTCCATCGCTTTCACGAATAAAATCTAAAACTGGTCTTACATGAACGATTCATACATAAAAGATTCATACATAAATTTCAAAATTTCTAATTAATCGTGAAAAAAGCCTCAAAATGATGAATTTCAAAAATATTTATTAAATTAATTTAAATAAATAAAAGTGTTAAATGGTTCATATTCAAGATAAATAATTAAATGAGTCTACCCAAGTGAATCGCATTGTATTTCACTAAAAAAAAAACAAAAATACAAACGTCGGAATTATTATTTTGTCTAGGTTTCTCGATGCTGTGGTCTAAAAATAACATCCGAGGGCTATGTTGTTACACTAGCCAAAAATAATCATCATGTTTTAGTGCTTAATACTCTTTATGTTCACTGATTGAAATCAAAAAGTCAATTAGCGAACTTAAATTTCAAGCCAAATCGTTAAATTTATCATAAAATATTACTAAAACAACAACAAAAAGAAAAAACGCTTTAAACAAAAAAAAAAAAATCACTACAAAAAAAAAACCTAACTTCAACATGCAACACGTCGTAATATTCCAGATGAAATGAAACAAAAATTGAAAGAAAACATAAAAACAGTAACAAACGTATCAAGAAATGCAAAAAGAAACAAATATTTTTTTGATCTCCTTAAATTTTTTTTTAAATATTTACAATGAACACAATAATATGAAAAAGTAAAGAAAATATCATTTTTTCTTTTTCTCTTTAAAAAAAAAAACAAATAATAACTTTGAAGCTAACGAACTTGATATATATTATTTACATTAGAAAAAAACATACCATTTATAAAATGTTAAATATTTTATTATATTCCTTTTCCGTTTTAATAAGGCTGGTAATCCAAGACATTATTTATGCGTTACTATTTTAATTATTTTAACTTTTATTTTTTTTTTAATAATAATTAACCGTACGCATATTTTTTCAATACATTTATTTTTTTAGTCAGTTTCTGTGTATTTAATTTTTTTTATATTACAAAATGTACAAATGTTTTTTTTAACTATATAAAAAAATCATATAATTAAAAAAAAATTCTGTTAAAGAGCATTTCAACAGGAAAAATTGAGATGAAACAAAGCAAAAAAGCATACCTTCAAGTCATTTTTTTTTTCAATTTATTTTAACAGACAATTTAACAACTCTAGTTATATAATTAATTAAATATTTTATTCATTTTAATATTTAAGTATTTTTTTTGTTCATTGTTCACTAACATTTCTTTTTTGTTATTAACTTTAGTCATAATGTATTTTAATTGTACCAATTCCACGCGCTTTTATTCTATAAGTTGTGTTTTGTCAAACAAAACTAATTTTAGTCGATATTTTACTTTTTTTCCAATGTTAGCTTAAAAACAAAAGCATATAAAAACAATGAGATATTATAACAAAAAAAAAAAAAAAAAATAATACAAAACAGTAGCGAAGAAAACTTATATGAAATTCAATATTTTTTCTCTCAAAACATTGTGTATTTTTACAAAACATATTTTTCTTTTCTTAAATATTATAAAAAGTATTTTTGTTTTTATAATTTTTTTTTTAAATAATTCTTTTACTTGTTGTTTTTTTAATTTTATTTACTATTTATGCGTTAGAATCTTCATATTATATATGTATACAATTTATAATTGTTAACTGTTCCACCTTTTTTTTATTATTATTATTATTAACGTATTTACAAATGAAAAATTGATATATAAAACAAATAAAACAAAAAAAAAATAAATTTTTATTATTTTTTGTACTTGATTTTGATCAAAAAGTAATGAACCTAGTGGTAGTGATTTTATTGATAAGAGTTTTTTTTTTTTATGAAACTGTTGTATCGTTTTTATTCTTAGTTTTATTTTAAGCATTTTTTTTTTTAATAAAAAATAAATGGGCGTGTTAAAAGCAGACTGATTTTTTGATAAAAAAATATAACAAAAACAAATATAAAAACAAAGGTATTGAAATTGAATTGAATAAAAGTGTGAGAGATAAGATAAGGTGGCCCAAATGACATTCATGTACTTTAATTGTGATTTGTGCTTATAAGTTGATTAGAAATTAAAATTAATAGTGTTTACCACCAAAGAAAAAAAAATTAGTAACAAAAAAAGTTTCCTTTTAAATTGAAGAGTATATGTATGTATGTATGTATGTACGTGCAAAATATTTATGTGTGGGCTGCCTTTAATTAAGATAAATTGAGTATTTAAACAAAGTGAATTGTTTTAAACTTATTGATTAAAATAATGTACAGGGATTTTAATAAAAAAAAAATACTTTTTTTCACATGATATAAATAATTTATAAATAAATGTGTTAATGTGTTGATTTCATCAATATATTTGAACGAATTTGTTTTTTTTAATGTGTTAAATTGTCGTTAGTGTGTTTTTTATATGTATTGAGGATTTGCCCTTTTTTTATTTTTAAAACAGATTTTTATATAGTCTATAATATTAACTGTAAAACACGCCCAATGATATAAAATTAGAATTATAAAATACCAAATTATGATTTCTCGTTTTGCTTAAAATGTTGTATGTGTGTTATTGCATTTAGACGAACAAATTCGATTTTATAGTTAAAATTGTTTGAATGGATTAAACAGAATATTTATGTTGGTATAGTGACTTGAAATTTGATCATTTCAAAATAACAATATTCAACCCTATCATTAAAATTGGACGTTTGACTTGTATCGAAAAAAGGAAAATATGATTTGAGAATCCATATAATGGTAATAGAAAATAAGAGGTTTTCCATTACTTATGGATTGCGTGATTTTCTTGATATTAATTTAATATAACTCATTAAACTTGGTGATTTTAAGTTTTATAAATTTTAAGCTTGTTTGATCGACGACTAGTTGGTTTTATTCAAGTCAAATTACACAGAAAGTACAAATTCTTCAAATGCAATTTCTTTATTTTTCATTCTAAAACGGAGATTACACCATACAATCGATGTTTTCATTTTGTGTTGCACAAACGGTGGCTAAATCACTTAACAGTCTACATGACATTTGCAAGCAGTTTGCGTGTGTTCACAATCGATGCAAACGTTTTACGCATATGGCAGCAATTCTGACAAACTATTAGTGTGTATTGTCCGCATAAGTCTTGATTATATTTCAGCAAGTTGTAATTCATTATTAAGGGATTTTCTTCAAATCTTTTCGCCCTACTGATTTCTTGTTCGTTGTATCTTGTTTTATATGTCAGGGTGTGATTTCGATGCAAGAGTAACACTAAGTAGTTATTCGAAACTAAAATTGCATTTGGGAAACCCGCTTTGATTTAAAATAAATAAAGCATTAAATCGCTTTCATTGTCTTTAGAGGATTATCTTTTTAATTTCCACAGTCCAAATTTTAATAAAGATAATTTCTTGCTGATAAATATTATAAAGAAAGAAGTAATCTGACTTTATTTTTGCAACCATAGTATTCCTCGAAATTGTAATCAGCATCCGCATAGCTGTCAAAAAATTGGTTATTTTACGTGATATGTCGCTATGCGACAATAATATGTTACATATTATATACATCGTAACGGATACCTCAGTTAGAACTTCTATTGGACAGATTTCGTGGGTCAAAAATTTCTGGAGTTCATCTGCTTTTAATTCAATGCATATTTCATACAAAATATAATATTTTCCGTTTATTTATGTTTGAGATTATTTCCTTGCAGTTGGTTATTTTCATATTACTGTTTTGAGCTTAACAAAACAGCTTTGTAAAAATGTAAAGTGTAAAATGCTGATTTTAAAGTAAATAACTGTCCACTTATCAGATTTCTGAAATATTGTATGAAATATTTCAAATAAAAATTTATGCTGCTGTATGAATATAAATTTGATTTATTAAATGCAATATTTCTTAAAAGAAAAACAATTGTAGAGCTTGAAAATTTGAACTTATTTTAAAAGGAAGTCTTTTTTTCGTTTTGTGATATTGACTGTTATCACTTGCCATCATATATTCCATTCAAAAAAATCAAGTTCTGAATGCGCTTAGACAAAAGTTGTTCTTTTGCAAACATAGTGTTTGATTCAAAATTTCAATTCTTACACTCAAAAATAAAGAATTTTAATAAAAAAACAATATTTAAAACAAAAATGAAAAATCATAATGTCATCATTTTCCAAATTACGAGCAAACCAAACGAGAAACTATGCTTATTATATTATAATTAAGTTATTTCCGCCTTATAGAACTTTTGAAATCATTTTTTAATACTAGTTTTTTTTTTTATTTAATTTAATTTAATTCAATTTAATTTAATTTTTATTTATACTTAATTAATTGTGTATTTCTTTTTATACACATTTATTTACTTGTATGTATTTTAAAAGCAATCAAACAGGAATAACAAACAAAAACAAAACATTTATATAACTGTAATAAGTGTATAAATCAAAATCTAATGAAAATTTAATGATAAAATATATTTAAAAAAAAACATATATTTAAGGATCTAATCCTATACTTAAAAAAAATTAACGTCAATAAAACACAATATTAAAAAAATGGAGTAGAAATTTATAAAAACAAAAAACAAAAAACTTATATAGGTATCTATTTAATAAATGTAAAAAAAAACATTGCTAATATTACACACAGTATCTACAAAAAATATGTATATTTCTCTTTAAATTGTACAAGTTTTTTTATTAACACTGTAATAATATTAAAACAACAAAAACAAATGAATTGCTTTACCTGTGGTGTATAAGTTCCTCAAATTCTTAAATATGTATCTTTTTTTATTTACCTTTTTTTATTTCGTGTAGTTTGTCATTTTTTTTTAATGTTATATACAACTATATAATCCATATATATACTATATTCAAAATGAAAATAAAACAATAAATTATTTTTTGTTTCAAACTTTTACACAAACAACGGATATTTTTATATTGTTTTTTTTTTTCATTGAATTTGTGGCATAGGTTTTTGTTTTCTTTTGTTTTTCTTTAAACACAAACAAAAAAAGAACTATAGCATACATTTTTTTATCGAGTGCTTTTTATGCCAAAAATAAGAAGAAAAAACTAAATCAAAGCAATGTACTACCCACTATATAAAATAATTATTTTCGTTCATTTTATGATTTAAAGTGATTTTTTTGTTTTAATGTGCTCATGCATCTAAAATAGGAAAACAGGCATTAAAGCTGGTGTTTGAAAAATTACCCATGGGAATTATATTGTTCCCTCAAAATTATAATTTCTTAAATGATGTTAGTCTTGTTTGTCTCTGTTTACTCTTGAGATACCCAAACTTCTTGTTAAAAAATCAAATGTAGTCATGCTGCAATAAAAGAAACAACAAAAATAAACTCATTGACATTTTACAATACTTCAATAAACGTCAATAAATAAAGACGAAAGAACACAAAAATGTCATTTTCCGCACACAATTAATGTTCTGAGTTATTAATTACGTTTGAAAAAAGGGTGTAGACTTCTGCAAATAATTTGCTACATTTATCAATTTTGCTCGTCGACAGTTTACTTCAGAACAAAAAGTAGAACTAATGTCGTTTTTGATTGGATTTTGGAGTTGTTTTATTCCTATCGATTATGCAAAAGCAGGAATGGAACAATTCCAAAATCCAATCGAAAAAGACATACATTTATGATTTCGCTGTCTCATTTTTGTAAGGGATTTTTCTTTTCGTATCAGCAACATTCTATAATGGCCGTCGTCGATTTTCTAATCGCTGGTTATCGACGACGTTTTTATGGTCAACGGTGGTAACGGTGAAATATTTCCTTGCGAAAAAGTTAAATTTGTGGTTTTTAATTTAAGAGTACAACAAATAAATAAAGGGTTTGAAGAATCTCTTATCTTTCTCCGTTATTTCTTAGATTCTCTTCAAGCCAATCAACCAATGGAGACGATTGTTATCAGTTGTTACTCTCAATGGAAGATAAGCTATAACTAAAATAATGTAGTTATCTATCATGCCGCTTATTTAATGTGCTGCATTTAACTCTCGTAACGTCGAGGACTTTCACACTTGCGTACCAAATTTTTAGTGCGAATATACACTAAAATGTATTCTTTTCGATCCACACACCTTTGGGATATGAAAAAAAAAATATATGCCTAAAGCGGATTGTCCGCGGTATCACAGATTCGGTTATAATCACCTTCATTACCATTGTCGTTTTACTAAACGCCAGTAAAACGACATGGCTCTAGAAACGACAACGGTTCTAGAAACGACAATTGGTGTTGGAATAATTCACTACTGTCATCATTTTAATGTGAGTCGTTTTACTGGCATTGTAGTGGAAAGATAATCGTTATAAGGGTGAATGATTATGGCAAAAGTGATGTCTGAATAGCACCGTGGAATTCGCTAATGACGGTGAAAATTTGTATTCAACCTCGTTTTCAAAATATTGCAGAAGTGGCCTTAGCTCCCACTCGTCGCCTTATTTAATAAACGAGGTTTATGTTTTTCAAACTATAATTGTTTCAAAATTGATGCGTTGGAATGTAAGAAAGCTTATCAGAAGTTGAATTACGACCGTTTTCGTTGGAAGAGGAAGTAAAATCACTTGATATTTACTTCTCATTCAATATCAATAGACTTGGAAAGGGTAGCTATTTTCTTAATAATTTTCTATATTTTACGCTCAGTTATTCCATTAGAGAATTAAAATAAAAAACATTTTTCTATTCACGCTGAAGTTCTTAGAGTGAGCCTCGTCCGTATTTATATCGCAATTTTAAGTGAGTGATGTTTTTTGTGGAAAAATTCACAGGTGTCATTTGAGTTGACCTAGGTTTTTCGATTGAACAATAATGGTTCACCATCTGAACTTAAGTTGAACAATATTCAATCCCAGAAAATAAATAATTTAATTTTGAGAATGTTGTACGACTGGTCCTGGTCAGATGCAAATAAAATAAAAGTAAACTAAGGTTAGGGCAATTTCAAAAATAGTAAATCGTGTCACTGCGAGTTATATAATAATTGTACGTGAGACTGTTCTCGAACTAGGTCAAATGTTGCCCATGTTATGCACTCAACTAATTATGAAGCTGGAATTTAGCGTTCCAAATAGAATTTTTTTATTTGATTTTAATAAAATTCTACGTGATTTCATAATTTTCAAAAACGAATTGAAAAATATCAAATTTGATTTCGAAATTTAACGTACAAAAATTTCATGGGTGCGTGAGAAATTTTGATTTAGAAAGAAATATGCTCCTTGAATTGAAAATTTGAAAGAGTGTATAGATACCCCTTCATCACATTCAGATTCCAAACGATTTATTGCCTTTTAATATGCCATGACAATAGTTTTGTAGGTAAAATCGGTGACAAGCTCTTTTCCCTTTACAGATTTCACACAAAACAACCATCGTCATGGGCTGGTGAAAAGTGTCACTTTTCGTAAACGTAAACTTAATTTTAAATGAATTGTTTTCAAATAATTGTTTGACTTTTAGCAGCCAAATTTGAATTAAACGGAAGATTTTCGTTTACACTTAAGAGATTATAGTGTTAATTGATGAAGAACTTTCCAACAGCCGATTAACTGACATTAGCTTCTGTATCGTACTTTTCAACTGCATAACACATTCGAGTAGGTATATACCTATGATTATAAGCACTCCGGTCATGTGGAATCTCATTGAATTATGACTATGATATTTCGATAAACAGAGATAGTTATAGGTTGAAAAGATAAATCACAGTGCTTTGTGAACTGAAACAACACCGGCTCGTTGTCTTGGATTAATAGTTTAATTATTACCAACATTTATACATATACAAACATTTATTTTGTTTATTTAAATGAAAATAATAAAATGACTTAAAATAAAAAAAGTCACTCTTCAAACCCCTGTCAAAACATCAACATATCAAAAAAAACAAAAGAAAGTCAATTTTATTTGCCAAAAAGATGCCCATCTCTCGCCTTTAATAATTGCCATTTCATGTGCAAATTTGATGTATTCTCATTACTATTTTTTTTTTAAGTTTTTATTTATGTTAACAAAAAAATATAAACTGAAGAATAAACAACACTAATTTAACCAAAAAAAAAGGTATAAACAAATATAGAAAATATTTATTATCAAATAATTGAATAGTGCCATGAATTTTAATAATTAAAAACAAAAACAAAATATTTAAATAAAAATCAAACATATAAACATTAATATATGTAACTAATAAGTAACAATTAAAAAAACAAAACTAATACATACATGAAGCAATTAGAATGTTTATTTTTCTAGCAATTTAATGCAACATAAACATAATAACAAAAAAAAATATATCTCTTAAGTAAGTTTATTAATTAAAAAATGTCAATATACATGAATATATACATATAAATATATATATTTCATGAATATATATACAATTTAACAAACGAATTATTATTTATATTAAAAAAAGTGAATATTGAAATCATCCTCTTCCTATATTTTCTCAGTGTAAAACATTTGCAAACAAACATACTTACAACTTATATTATACATTATTATAATCTACATAAATGTATTAAAATTTTATTTTTATCATTACAAACAAAAAATATACAAAATAAAAAACATTTTTATTATAATATGAACATTTTCTCTGGGTTGTTATATTATATTACATTATAGATAAAATATTTCTCTTAGTGAACTAGGATAATAAATTATACACATTAAAATGTAAAAAGAAATGTACGATACATTGGTAGACTAAAAACAAAATAATACAAAGAAAGGTAAAACATGCAATTAAAAAAAATAATTAAAAAAGAAATAGATAAGATCTGACCAATATTATTCTAAAGCGAATAAAATATCCAAAAAAAAAAAAAACAAACATTGTGTAAAATTAAATTTTAAACACATTTGTATGTATGTTTTTTTGTATACATTAAACAAAACACATATATGAATGGATGGTGAGTAAACATTATTAACTATTCTAAAAAAGCAATATTAAACATCTTTTATGTTTTAACAATTCAAACTGTATAAATTATATTCATGAATTTCAAAACAAAAACAAAATAATATTTTTTAAATGCATATTATACATCATATAAAAAGAAATATATAAATGATAAATATATACATAGAAATATATACTATTCAATACCTATATAAATAGATATATTTTCTGTATATATTTATTAAAAGAACGAAAAAACAGATATAACTCTTGAATACGAAATGTTTCATCTAACAGCTCTATTATCCTCTTTTTTATTTAAAATACTGTGTTAAAAACACTTTAACCAGGTCATACTAATAGGAAATAATGTGGCAATCTTTTACCGTCATCTGTCGAAAAAAAATTTAAGACCACAATTAAAAACACGAAACGAGTTTTTTTCTAAATGTAATTTACAAAAAGTTTTGTGTATAAAATATTATAAATTAAAATACTTATGTATTTTTACAAAAACAAATATATATATCTATATATAGTTATATATAGATAATTAGGAACTATTCAATATTTGGGCAGTAGTTACTTAAGTGTTATCAGTGATGTTTACCGTTTTTGTGATTAAAAAAGTGTTTTTAATGTAAAAAAATGACAAAAAAAAATAAAAAAAAAAAAATTAATGTAGCAACAAAAAATTATATATCTTTGGAAAGTATTCTTCCCCCCTGCTTTATTGTAATTCAAAGAAAACAAAAACAAAAAAAAAAACAATTTTATTAAATTTAACATTTACAATTAAATTGGTACTGCACAGAATACGAATTTGTATTAAATTGTTAAACAAAATACTGTGAAACGGTTCAGAAATTTATTTTTGTTATTAAGCATTTATTTATAATGGTATGAGTTATTTATAAATATATACAAAGCTTCTTAATTTAAAATAAGCTAAGACGGTCTTAATTCCTGATTTAAAGAGTTTACCAATCATATATTTTTTAATTATAGACAGTTTTAGCATTCTTTGCATAAGGAAATCAACAATTGATCCTTCGAAATTACTATGGTGTGACCAAAACCACAACTAATTCATGCCTATTCAAATAATTTTTAACGCCAAATGTAAAAAAAAATGAAAACACCAGCTAATGATGATGGGTTCAATCAATCAACATAAGGAGCAATACAAAAAGTGTAAGGCAAGCTTTTAGTCACGTTTTTGACTGTTCTTCAATGAAAGATTATAAAATTGCCATATCTTGAAGTCACCTACGTTGTACATTTATGTATGTATGTTTATTGAACGGTTCACGACCGCAGTAAAACTTATCAGTTAATAACAATAATAATCTCCATCGATTGATATCGTATGGTTGATCTTTGACAACCTTAATAAAAGCGTTAATTTAATCAAACTGTTGAACTACCGTTGCACATCCAAAAAGTTTTAAACAATTTTTATATCAGTATATTATGTAAAGGATCGTTCAATCAAACTCATACTCTATGACTGAATATCTGAAGTGAATTGAACAAAGCCATTTGTTCAGTTTATATTTCAGGAGCGTTCACTGAGCTGACGGAGCAAAGATTTTTTCCTTAGCTTTTGACAGCCAAACTGAGGAAATTCTCTGAGCGATCAGAAATTTAAACTGAACAATTGAGAGAGAAAAAGAGAGAAAGAGAACTCGAATTTAATTTTCTGGAGGACCTTAGTTGAACGATACCAATCGACGGTCCCAGAAATTACCGCAACGATACTCAAATTGGACTGAAAAACTGGATTTTTTTTACTTTTCAGTATACATATCTCGCTCCCACTCCTTCAGTGAAGGGATATGTGATTACCGAAACAAAAAAATACAGTTTTTCAGTCCAATGTGAGCACCGTCAATAGGATCTCAGGTCACACGAATACCATTTCCAATAGAACCTGTCATTTTTCCATGGAAAATCTTGTACGAGCTTTTTGACAGTTAAAACAGCAACAATTGTCCAGTGTTTATTTTTGAGTGCTGAGAGAATTTCCCCAGTTTTGTTGCCAAAAACTAAGGTAAAAAATCTTTGCTCCGTCAGCTCAGTGAGCACTTCTAATATATGTATATATAGTATGAACAAATGTGAATGGTCCCTTAAACTTATGTAACTCGAATAAGTAAGATTTTTTAAATAAGCTAACACTTTTAACCATTCTAGTATCACAGATGCTTTCTTTTATGAACAAAATTATTTGGCTATAATTTCGCTTTTATTCACTAAGGTACTTTAAATTCTTTCACTGCTTAACAAAGTACCTACATTTATATTTATATATGTACAAACATATGTATGTACGTTCTGAAAGATCTATAAGAAAGTTCTGAATTCTAAAAGATCCATAATTTTTTAAATAAATGAATATGAATTCAAAGGGAAATACTGCAATTATGAAACATAACTTAAAATTTCTTTTTTTAAGAACCCATCTGAAATAATATTGTTACCGGAAAAAATCTAATAATTATTCTAAAATTTGAGACCTTTCTTTTTTATAATCAAGAAGTACGAAAATTTCCATCTTTTAATGAAAAACAACAAACAAAGTATTTAAGTTCGATAAAGTGTTATGTTGGTGCAATGTACAAATAAATCTGAACTGTTTTTTTTTTTTTATAATTATTTATGATTACCAATTTAGCACAGAAATAATAAAAACAAAAATCATAAACTTAGGTTATTTATTAGTCTTTTGACTATTTACAAAAAAAAAAAAAACAAACAAACAACAACTATAATACCTATCCCGGTTTAGATACATATTTGCAAATATTTCTATCTCATAAGAAAAACAAATTAATAAGAAACAAAATAAATCTTTTGAGAAGTGAAAATACATTTATTTTGTAATTTTAAAGTATGACACAAACATACTTCCAATATTCTTACAAAATATTAATAATAGTGCTTTTCTAGCCTAATTGGCAGGCATGTCCTACCCATAGCACTAAAGCGATTTTTTTTTAACCAAAAGAATTAAATCGCCAATCTCCACCCACTTAACGAAAACTAAAATTATATACATACTTATTATTAAAAATTATATTACGTATTTCACAAAAAAAAATCTACTAATTATAAAAAATGCTGCCTCATATGAACAAATAAAAAAAGTTAAAAAAAATATGTCTAGACGAAGTTTGTCATTTGGAATATTATATTATTTTAAATTTAATATAAACAAAATAATAAAAATTATTATAAAAAAATATAAATAAATAAAAAGACAAAACCAATTTTAAACACCAAATTTTTACAAAAAGAAACAAAAAACAAAACTAAAAAATACGCTATTTACAACTATAATTACACATCAATATTTTTTTTCGTATATACGTATATCTACATGATTCCTTTCAAATATATTATTAACTATGTATACATCATACTATTTTTATACAATTTAATTTTTAACTCTTTTTTTCAAAGTAACATTCTTTATTTTTCGTTTGGCTTTCTTTATAAATATTGTATATTATTTTTTAATCGGTCCTGCCTGTGATAATTATTCATTTCCTCCTTTTTGATTTTTGTTAGTGGAATGTTTGTTTCAGTTTGTCAGGCTAATATTTCTTTTTTTACATTTGTATAAACAATTGAGGCTCAAAATATAAGATTTTTTGTCAATTTTCTTTTATTTAAATATATTAATCAAATACATATTTACTAAAAATATGTGTACGTACCTTTATGTGAGTCTGTGAAGAAAAAAAAAAACAAGACCTATTAGTAACGTAAAAAAAATTAAGAGAAACAATCAATAAATGAATGAATATATGCAAAGTTTGCTATTAAATAAAAAAATGAATTAATTAAAACATTGATTTGGAATTCCTTATTTTTGTTTTTATATAAATATTTTAATACCATTTACTGGAGTTTCAAAAATAATAAAAAAAAAAACAATGAAAAAGCCAAAATATAAAAAGCAAAATTAAATAATGTATATTGCAGATTGAATATATATCATCATTATAAAAATCAAAACTAAAAATCGATACAATTTTTGTTTTGCCGATAATTCTAAAAATATCAAACCTAAGTTTTGGAATAAATGAAACAAAAATATGTATAAACAAAAAAAAAAACAAACACTGAATTAAGTCTGCCTCTGCACCTATTAATCTTCATTATTGCTCAGTAGCTTGTGATCAGAGCGTTTTTTATTTTGATGATTTTATATATACACACACACATACATAAACCTACTTTACATACATATATTTACATTTTTAAATATATACATATTACATACATTAATATTGTGGTATTTGTTTACTTGTAATTTGCATATTTATTGTATGGTTTTATATTTTAATATCCTCGAAGAGTTATTTTTATTTAACATACTTGTTCTATCGTTGTGAGTCATTTCGAGAAAAAAAAAAAACAAATAAAAAATATATTTTACTTTTAACTATATAATAAATTAATAAAATGATAATAATTTTAACTATTTTAATAAATCTTTTGTTTTAATGCTCATTATAAACAGCACACTTTTTTTTTAGTGATATACAATTTATTGATTTTTTTTGCGTCATTTTTATTTGAAAAAAGAAACTTTTGAAGTTATACACATTATACATTATTATATACAAACATATAAAAATTAATATACATTAATATTTTGTATTCTAGTAGTACACAAATTATATTGATAATTTATTTGATTGAAATATATATTTTTGTAATAAAAAAAAAAAAAACAATAAAAAGTATTTTGTTTTATTTATTAATTGCTTAGTTCTGTTTGGTTTTACAGATTTTTTTTTTTAAATAAAATATATTCGTTTTAGTTGCTTAGTTTTTTAATCAACAATTCGTTTATGTATACTTATCACCATGATAAGTGATGTTTAATTTAATTCACTACAAAAGATATTTTTTCAATGATTTTATAAATATTAAAAATGTACCTTTCATTTTCTATATCGGTTTTATTTTTTATACGACTGCAAATTTTCAAGTGTGTACACTTTTTTTTTAAATAAATGCTACACATTATTAATAATTTGTGATGGTCTTAAACTGCAGGTTAGTAAGACATGAGCTAAACAATCGATTATGAGTAGCTTTAAGTCCCTTGTATTTGTTTTGAATCTCAAGTCAGCTTTTTAGTGGGATTCAATTTCTAAAATATAACTTAAACAAAGGGTGTCATATTGATAGATTTGCAATATGAACAATAGTCTAACAAAAATTTTCTTTTCGATTTTCTGTTAATTTTTTTCGCTTAAGGCCTAGTTTAACAGTTCCCAATTCGAAATTTTCAAAACAATTTTCCACCTATTCAATGCACCAAATTGTATAAAATTCAAGGTAACAAATGTTTGCAGTGGCCTAAACCACCCATTGAGTCATTAATTAACCCTAAATTAATAAACTATAGGCCTTAAAGTGGAAAATAATTATTTTTGAATGCAAAAACCATTTGCACGCAAATAATACCTTGAGGTTAATATATTTTTTTTGGAAGAGTAAACCGTCCATCAACAAAAAAAAATATTTTATTCACCACACTTTTTTTCGCATGCAAAACAATTGTCGCTCCATTGTTTTGCATGAAATTTCATTGCAGAAATGGTTTCTTTTTGCATGAAACTGTAAACCAATCATGCAAACAAGTAATTTAGCATTTCACCTCAATTATTTTTGACATGCGAGAATATTTGCACAGGTTTTTTTTTGGGCACGAGAACTGTAAACTAGGCTTAAGCTACATAGAATTTCATAACAACAAAATTCCCAGTCAATAGTTTGAAGTTAAATAATGCAGTTGAATGTGAACCTATCAATTTGGAAATTTAGATATTTTAGAACCTTCATATTGCGTATAACCGCCGAATCTGGAGGTCCAATTTTTGATGACTTTTTCCAAAATTCTTGGCCGTATATCGTCAATAACGCGGCGAATGTTGTAAAAAAATGTTTTCAGTTATTTCAATTAATATCTTTTCTTTACGTTATAGTCAGTTTTTGTACTAGTGTGAATAATTCGCAACGAATTTGTGTTGGTTTGGGAGAGGCTGGAAACAAAAATAAAATAGATAGTAATGAAATGGATTAAAAAGAGTTTGAAACTCTCTTCAACCCTCATGTTAACACTCGGTTGAGCTCGCAATTTTGAAACATCAAAAAAGCTGCATGCAAAAGTTAAAAGTTGGTCAGCCTGTCCAGCTGCGTGCGTCGTGTTGTGTTCGTATCATTTGCTCAGTTTATATTTCAGGAGCACACTAAGCTGACTGAGCAAAGATTTTTTTCCTAAGTTTTGACAGCCAAACTGGGGAAATACTTTGAGCACTCAGAAATATAAACCGGGTAAATTGATTTTGTGTGTATTCAACATTTTGACAGCTCTTCCTGCTGCAGCTCCGTCTCCATTCTGTACAAGCAATTATATGGTTTTCTTTTTGCACTCCATTTAGTGCATTGCGAATACGTCGTTTTTTTGAAACGATACTAATTTTATTTTACGACTGCTTTTAATAGTCGTTTCTTAAAGATTTGACACATGACTTAATACTTGTTTTCCTTTGGAGGTTGCGATGTACTTGCAAGTACTTTGCCAGCTTTTTTCAATGGAACACATCAAACTGCTTTTTCATGTAAAACGTATCTACACGGACATGATAGCTGTGCTGTTGATAGTACTAGATTAGGGTTTTCTACTCACAAGTACTTTGCCACCTCCAAAGGAAAACGGCTAATATACTCGTATGTAGTGATCACACATTTATTATGTTTGTTGTTCGGGTTTAAATTTGTAACTTTATTTGGCAATATTTTCTAGCATCCATTCTTGTAAATCATAATCGGTCAATGTCATGACTATCGTTTCCTTGCGATTTGCTGTTTTGCCTTTGCTTTTCCAGAACAGTCTCTGCACATGTTAAGTGTAAACTTGGGAAGACAAATTTTCATATTCTATTGGATTTAAAAGGGAGTGAAACCTTTTGAAGAAGCAATACAAAACCACTTACATAAGTCTATTCGATTTTTAAGTTTTCAACGTAGTAAAACAATCACTTAAAGATAAACGACGAAAAGTTTTAAAATTTGTAAAGAAAAGCTTCATATTCCGATGCTTACAGTTTTAATGATGGCCTTACAACCTTGTTTGAATATATTTGTTATAAAAAATGGATGATCAGTAACATGTAGTTAAAAAAGTAGGTATACGTCGCGGAGTACCATTATATCATCATTGTTTGGCAAATTAAAATTATGACAGATGTTTGGTCTGAACACACTACGCAAATAAAAGGTATTATATTTCGGAGTTTGTCAAAATTAGAATTGTTAGAGATAAAAAAATGGATGTGAACGTGAGGATAAAGAAACACGTGAACACAACAACAAAATGAAATTTTCAGAAATAAAAAATGGCTGTGAACGTGAGGAAAAAATAAACGTAAACATAACAATAAATATTGACCGAAAAAAATGTCACAATTCTAATGATATTACCTTTGATATGTGTACTGTGGTCTAAACGTATGTGCGTTTATTTACGGCCTAACGGTTAGGCAAAATTAACTTATTTACAATTTTCCAATATTATTTTAAGAATTTGCGAATAACAATTAGAGAAAAACAATTAAAAAAAAATGAAGCAAGACAAATTGAAATAATATGGGCAAATTTATATGAGACAGGGGCTCGAACGGCCAAGAATGGTTACGTTTTTTTTAGATGTGGTTTAGTCTTACGATCACTATGCAGAAGTTTTTTCACTGTGGTATACTTCAAAAACGAGAAAAAATGAATTTTTGTGTTAATGCTTTAATAAATAAAGTATTCTGGCTTCTGACCAATGAACAAATACAAAAGGAAAGTTGAGTAAGAAATCTAGATAGTCTCAGGAATATTTTGTGCTTATTTAAAAATGCCCATAAAAAAACATTAATAAGCACATTTACCATAATAAAATATATAACAATCTACATAATCTTAAAAAAATGTTTGATAGGTAGGTATGTCTGTATTAGAAGTGCGTATATTCAAGCTCAAAATCATTCTTAATTCCGTTGAGGGTAATCAAATGTCCTCCATTTGTTTTTCATAAAAAATAGGCCAGTTACCAGTAGTGACTTTGAACGTTGCTTGTTTTCTATTCATATTATTACGAAAATCTTAACCCGCCAATGGATTTATGTACATTGTCGTTTTAATTGATCATTGTTAATGTCTACGAAAGTGGATGTATTTACGCTATCATTTACTGGCGTTTAAAAAGCGCTAATTAGCTGACCTGCTACTTTAAAGTCTTTAAACTTGGGGTTTAAATTCTGATTAAAATAATCTGTTTAAAAAAACTGCTTCTACTGTGATCTGTTTAAACAAAAATAAAAAAAAAGTGTTGAAATCCTTACTCGATCTGTTTAAAACCATAACGTGACTTTGGGAGGTTTGCAAATCCCCTGAAACACCCTACCACAGCGCCACAACATGTTTTTAAGCTTGGATAAAGCATTACACATAATAATAATATAATTATGCGATATTGCTCTATGCAATTGCATTATATTAACATTGAAATATCTTGAAATTGTTCCTGAATGGCATATCTTTCATTTGACACTTATTTCATTAATGGCCGTTAGCGCCCACATGTCCATTCTCCTTTGAAATTTTTACAGCTGACAGAGAACACTTCTACTCGTTTCATCAAAATCGATTCGGAACTTTTCTTTATTAAAAGTTTTACATCTTAGAAAATGAATAAACGAATTCCAAACAAATATATAAAAGCAAAACAAATATTAAGGAGAAACATAATTACTATGGTCACCAGGTTGCAAGAACTAGGCAACTTGATTTTACAAATGTTGGTTATACTACTTTGAAATGGTGGAAAATGGCGTTACCATTAGCTATTCTCTTCGTTGCCATCTTTTGTTCTGATAATAAAATGAAACTCGGAACTAAACCATAAATGTTTTTTGGTATGTGTTGGCTATGAAAGCGACCAAAAAAATCAACTAAATACATTGCTGACCTGCGCAGGATTTAAATTTAAATGGTACGTGTCTTTTCCGTTACCATTTTTAATTTATAAAATTTCATTAGATTTTGGTTAAACTTATCTGTCATGAACTTGTGATAAGTTCTTAAAAACCACTGAGTTTCATAAAAAAAATAAAACCTTCTTAACTTGGAATGGCCGATAAACCAGTTTTTATTGTTTTTATTTTATTATAGTTTATTATTTTTATTTGTCTCAATTTATTCAAGTTTTTGAATAAATTTTTCTCTATATATATATATAGGAACTTATGACATTTATATCGCTTAGTTTGCTTTACTTTATACGACTAAACTGATCAAAAATGAAACATTAGAATATAACAAAAGTGTTTCTAATACATTCATAACAGTTCCATAACTTAAATATTTCCTACTTAGACATTTAAAAACATTTCAAAACATCATTTTTATTTAAAATTTTATTCATATTATAGTTCATCTTTGTATTCCAGAAAATAATAAACTATTATTGGTTGATATCTCTTTCTGCAAACTCTAGTTGTGGCAATTTTTGCAGTTATGTATTTTAAAATTAAAATTTAAAATGAAAAAAAAAAAATAATAAAACAATATAGGTGCTTTCATTGTTTTAAATACAAAAAAAAGAATTATTCCATCCACTTAAAAATAAAATCCTAATATTTTACGAAAACCTTTAGTGAACAATAATAAAATAAATTTATTAATAAACAAAAATAATGAAATTAAATAAAACATAAGGGAATGTAGTAGATGTGAAAAAAAAATAAAATAAATATAATTATAAGAAAGTTTTTGTTTCTTTTTAATGTAGAATACAATTTAAACAAAAAAAAAAAGAAAAACAAAAACGTAAATTTTAAAATTTTCAAAGTGTAACAATATTTCTTCTTGTATGATAGAACCTAAGAAAGTATGTGTTATATAAAAAAAAATAATTGGAATAACTTATCTTACGTGCTATTGCACAAAATTTATTTTAAAGATTTATTACAAAAAAAAAAAACATACAATTGACTTACATATAACCAAAATTAATTATGTATATTACTAAAATTAATCATTATACAAGTGCACATTTATTTGCAAATGTATTCATATTTAAATTTATTGACAAGAAAATTAAAGTTACAAAACTATAGGTTTGTACAAAATAAGTTTAGAAATAGTAAAAAAGGTGAAAATACTGTAGAAAAACAAGTAGGTATATATATATTGAAAACCAAAATATATAAGCTCACTGTTTTATGTCTTCCTAGTATTCATTCTTAATGTCTCATTGGAACATAACCATATACTAAAATGCAACTATACCCAAACGCATTCAAAGTTTCCATTTTCCTCCCAATAACAAAACGAAAATCATATTAAAATTTTTAAGTTAATTACTAAAAAAAATTAATTTAATTAATATTTATGTATATTTTCTTATAAACGTGGGCAATAACTAAACAAGACACCCAAAACTTCCTATTAATAAAATTATAGTCGCTTACAAACAAAACAAAACAAAAAAGCATACAAATAAAAAAGAATCATCTTTGTATTTTAAATATGTATCACACTGTTAATAATTTAATAAGTTTTTGCGATTATCTAAAAATCTATGTGTATTTCTTAATACATCAAACCTATAGAACAAAAAACCAAAGACATTTAAACAAACCGCTATAAACTTATAATTGAAACAATGTTTAAAATGTAATACATAATGAAATTAAAAAAAAAAAATATGAAGAAAAAAAAAATAGAAAATCTCATTTACAACATAATTTTAAAGTGCGTGACTTATTTTATTAGTTAATTTTGAACCTTTTACAAAATCCCTATTTACATACAAAAAGAAAATATATATATATACATATACATATATTTATCGTGTAAGTCCATTTTACTAAATTAAATTTTGACAAGACAAAATTAAAAATAAACCAAAAATTACATATGTAGGTATATATACTTATATATATATATATAAACATTTATATTATAAACAAATAAATGTGTGTATATATACAAATTTATGTGTTATACAAAATCTGTTCAACTTTGGATGATTATTTAGAATTATTAATTAAATTAAATCACAAAAGCTAAAGGGGAGACAATACAAATGCAAAAAAAATAAAACAAAACAAAAATTACACCACAAAAACACAAAAAAAGGAAAAAATATTTAAAAAATCATTTACTTTACATTTTAAAATTAATATTAAAAAAAAAAAACAAAGTTCTAAAAGTTTCAAATGCATTATCACAACTAAACCCGTAGAAGTTCAACTAAACGCAACACTTAGCAACTCTTGGTAAGTTTTTGAAACTCACTCCAATCCATTTATTTTATAATTACAATACTTTGAATATTTGTCTTTTAGATGTTTCTATAGATAAGTTCAGTCATAAACAGATCGTATAGATTAAATAAATTTTGGGACAGATAATAATGGAACAAGATACTTATAAAAAATAAGGTAATTATGTCATATTTTTTAAATTTCGGTTTTAAGTAATTTTTTTTGAAAAACACAAATGTACCTTTTGAGATACCCTAAGTGCCCTACTACACGGCGACTTTTGAGTCATGACTTTTTTCGAAATTAAATGAGTGCGAAGGTGCGATCAGATGCTTTTTCTCGTTCGAACTCATTGAATTTCGAAAAAAGTCATGACTCAAAAGTCATCGTGTAATAGGTCATGACTCAAAAGTCATCGTGTAATAGGTCACTAAGTGCGAACGAGAAAAAAACATCTGATCTCTACTTCGCACTCATTTTATTTCGAAAAAAGTCAGGACTCATAAGTCGTCATGTAATAGGGCACTAAGGAAATTTGATTTGATTTGAAAAAATCAAAAAAAATTATTCAAAAGGGCATGAAATTGCATATTTCTTATTCATGTGAACGAATAAATACTTTATTAGCTTTTTTTTGTAGAACATGTTATTTCTTTGTCATCTATAAAAACGTACTTGACCTAAGCTATTTTCTTCAAGTTAAAATTTTGGTTTTTTATTTCAATAGAACTCTTAGATGAGAGAGATTTGATGACCACATTCAACAAATTATGGGCAGAATATATATTCTTAAGAATCTTTAATTTTACACCTCTTGGTACTAAATTAATGGGTACGTTCAGACGACCCAAGGGACTAGAAATAAGGGCAAATTTCTAGTCTTTGATTGGTCACATGTCAAAATATTTATTTCCAATTAAGGTAACTTTATTAGAAAGTTGCTTGGAAAGTAAGTCAAGAAAAATCTCCCTTAAGGCCCCAACCCATAGAATTCGTTGCGTCCGTTGAGGAGACGCACACAACAGACAGATCGATTAAATACATGTTTACTTATGGGAACTGGCCCATATGTAAGTATGCGTCAGCCGCATCGGACAAAGTAGCCGAACTTTTAACTTTTCCACTTCGGCAGAAATATAAAAGGGAGTTGTTTTGACTTCTATGTGACGAATGTTGTTTATATTTTACTCTCCTGCTCTGTCAAAAAATTGAGGAAAAATACTGAGCGCTCAAGAAATATAAACTGGCAAACTTATTTTTAGTCAAAAATAGCTAGCATCAATTTGGAAAAACTAACATTGAAATGATTTGATTTAAACAGAAAAAAACATTTTCAAAATATTTATTTCCAATTTAGGCAACTTTATTGGAAAGGTAACAGGAAAGTAAGTCAAGAAAAATCTCCCTTAATTATCAAGTAAAGTGCACTTATGTCAGAATATCAGCTGATTACATTTTGTCATTGAACTGAAAGCTGAACTTTATTGTTTTGTGATTGTTTTTTTTTCACGTTATTTTTTTCCATTTTTTGCAAAGGCGTTCTTTATCTAATTAAAAAAAATTAAAAAAAACTATGATAAGTAAGAATATGAAAAAATTAAGAGTTTCGTATAAGATTTGCTAATTTAATATTGGGCTTGCTAATATCCGAACCAAATAGTCTTGCAAAACCTTTTTAAAAAAGCTAATTTATTACAATTCATAAAGGATTAGCTATATCTGTTGCTATGTATATTTTAGATAAAAATAATGTCGGTACTTTTTTCAGGATCAACTGAAGAAAATGTTTGAAGTAAATTCCCAATTTTGACATTTGAAATAAACCTAGTTACCTGGTTAAATTTGCGTTCAATGATAGTGTTCACATTGGACTTTTGATGTTTTTGACGTTTCAGTATTTACATCTTCCTTTACTGAAGAAGTGGGAGTGAGATGTGAACACTGAAACGTCAAAAAAATCCAGTTTTTCAGTCCAATGTAAACACCGTCAATGAATTCAGTTGACTGAATGTCTAGTCCCTTGGGTCGTCTGAACATGCCCAATGAGTCTCAGGAGACAGGAACTTTTTTTGAGAGCCAGAAGTCTGTTCTTTTATTACATTTTTCAATCATGTTATATATATGTATTTGTCAATAGTTTTTGAAAAATATTTATGGTTGTTTCAAAAATTTTAATATAAATTCTTTAATTTTTCAGATTAATCACCATTTAACCCAGCTTTTGGCACTAATGGCAAATAGATAAATTTGATCTTATACATAGATTTTGCTTCCATATTTTCATAAGGAAGATTCTTATGATAAAAACATCAAAATACAACAACTATACAAAAGTAACATTATATATGAATACATTATTGTAAGTGTAGGTAATTTTGTTTAAACTTATAAAAATCAGGTAAAATATCTAAAATGTTCAGTCTTTTCTTTTCTTTATTACAATTGTACTTGATTAGAATTTTTGAATGCAATATTTATTTTAGTCCATGAACCAAATATACTACAGTTATGAAATTAAAAACAAAATATATACTTCAAAATAGTGTACTCAATAAAAATACTTCACTTTGAAATTCGTAGTTTGTGTAGGTACACAACGCATGTGTACGTACCTATTAACAACAAAAAAAAAAGCAGAAAGAAATGTAAATATAATTACCTATAATGTTAAACAATGTACATATTTAAGACAAAAAGTATTTTGGAGATGAACTTACAATTTTTATCAATAAAAACTAGTTCGAAATTCTTATTCATTTTATGAAATAGAAGAAAATGTATGGAACTCTTCTTGAATATTAACAAATTTAAACACAAAATTATTAAACATTTGTCGTGAGTGCATGTAAATGTATACATTCAAGAGTGTATCTTCATAGTACATTAAGCTATAAACAAAAATTTATAACTTAAATATTACGAATTTCATAAGTAAAATTTTAGTGTTTAGATTAAACAAAACAAAACAAAACAAAACCAACAACTAATTGAAAGCAATGGTCCTCTACCTAAATATATATTGAATAAAATTTAATAGTTTATAGTGAATAAACAAGAACAAAAAAAAAACAACTTCTATATATATATATGTATTTAATATTACTTAAATGAATTATTATACAACTATGACCTAGACTTCAATTAACTTTTTTTTAGTAACTGTATTAACTAACTTTATAAATATATACAAAGCATATATACATCTGTATATGTTTTTTGACATATATATACATATTATGTTTAATATAACAATGTACTATCATATTATTTTTTTAAAATATTAAACAAAACAAAATAATTAATACAATACAAATCCCTGTTTCAACGAAAGCGCAATGAAAACTACAAACAACATATATACCTACTAATTAAATTATATACTGTATACATATATATATATATATAGCCATTAAATAAGTTTTAAAATGTTCAAGAAAACAAAAAACAATTCATAAAATTTGAAGAAACAAAAACAAAATACTAAATAACTAACTAGATTAGAACAGAGTTACACTTTTCAAAATTGGTAAACAACAAAACGTTTGGTAAGCTTCAAATGAAGCAAACTTAATTAACACATATTTATCTACATATATTAACAATTATATTATACACACTTAAATAAAATTTAATAAGAAAACAACAAATGATAAAGCTTTGAATTTTAGAACAGAGGTCACTTATTTTTTATATAAAGGTTTTTAAATTTTTAAATATTTTTTTTTTTTAAAATTAAATTTTATGTTTATATTTTTGTTATTATAAATAAGACGACAATTTTCACTTGCATTAAATATTTATAAGAAAAATATAAAAAGAAATTCATAAATTATTAGTTTTATATCCTTAAAAATATAACTTTGGATAAACACAGCTGTTTCAATTATTACAAAACAAAAAACAACGGTGGTGAAGGGGAAATAAGAAATGAAAATGAAATGGGTACAGAGAAAGTGTTGATGACAAAAGCAATAATATATACACATTTGTTTTTATTTATTTAAATAAATATAAGTTATTTAATATAATTTTTTATAATAAAAAATTTACTTAAAATTGTTGTAAACATTTGTAAAAAAATAAAAGTTTTGAAAAAAAAAAATTAATAATGAGATAATACAATCATTGTACATGAAAGTTATTTTTTAATTAAATGGTTGTGAAATATTTTTTTAAATTTCGATTTTCTCTATATAAAATGTAAAACTCGGTTGGATCTTTACATTTATATACAAAAAAAGAGAATGTCTTTTTTTTTTTAAATTGAATTTGTGTAACATGTGAAACATGTTAAACAGTGTTAAAGATATGTAGGTGTTTTTTTTATTTGCATGTGTGTGATTTTTTGAAAATAATAATAAATAATGTCGTGTTATTTGTACGTATATACCTACGTTGGTAGGTTTTTGAGCTTTCAGTTATACATACATAGATTGTAACTTTTGTCGTTAAACTTAAGAAATGAAATTATGAATAGAAGGGATTCTTTAAATGAAAACAAAAATAATTCCCACTCAAAGAGGAGTGATTCCTATTTTACTTTTAAATGCGGTTAAGAAAATTCAACAAATCGTGTTGGTACTGATTTATTTTTTAAATACAAAAACAAACATTTTGTATAGCATTTCATTGAAATGGAACTTATTGAGAGAATTGAGATTTTTACACTGGCTTGAACTCTTTTCTTTTTAGTTAAGATATTTTGGTAGATAATTTCCTATTTTTATTTGGATTTGAAAAATTGAATTTTTTTCTTAAATTCGTAAACAAATCGAATTCTTTGTTTGTGATAGTGTGTAAGCAATTTGACAGCAATTTTGAGGAAAACTTCAAACCATTATTGAGCAAATTCATAACGCTGTCTTCATAGGATCAAGAGACTTTGAGCACTTAGAATAGTAATTTATAAATTCTGTCGATCACACAAATCACAAATTGATTCTATTTACTGTTATTTGATGAACTTAAAACCCTCTTACAAATCTATTTGTTTTAAATGTACATAGGTACTTAAACAAATGACGAACAACTTGTTTTTTTATTTAACACGTAAAATACTTTCAACTCTAGAGCAAATGCCAATAATCTTCCTAGTGGGTGTGTTTGCATGCCTTTTTTCGAGGCAACAAGTTCCAACTCCTTTAAATGGCACGTGATTAATTAATTTATTAATTAAGGTTATCAAAATTGAAAGCGTGACAAAATAAAAATGGCTGTGCCTCACTTTTGATTTAACCAGATGAGCAGATAATGTAAAAAACACGAAAATGCTAATGCTAATATTACCTTCTGTCACTTTTCGTATTTATGTATATAAGCATAGGAGTAGAAAAATGAGATCTCAGAGACTCACAGTTTCGTGAACAAATACTTCAGAAATTTTTTTTTAGTTTTGATGTCAAATTACTGAGGAAAAAAAAAGATTGGATTAGCTTGCTCAAATTTTGACGGAGTAAAGCTTGCGAAATCTCATTTTCCAGAACACACCCACCAAATTTTTACACGCCGACTTAAAAAATGGCGCAGCAGTTACATTTTTGAATCACAGTAACAAATTGAATATGTATTTACTTTTTTTCTAATTGCAAGTGCACACATACATAGATGTCAATAGCGACTGAAAAAGAATTATTTGATCCATAGATACAAATCAGCTATCTTGTTCTAAAAAAGAACAGACGTTTTTTTTTAACAAATTTAAATTTCTTACAGTTGGAAGCAATTTCGAATGCTGAATTTGAAAATGCAAAACCGATTTTACTCCCATTTTCTGCATTCCAATCAAACTCGGATAGAAATCGATATTCAATTTCATTCGAAATAAGATCTCATGTTCTATTTTTCGAAATCAAAAATTCCGAAATCACTTCGAACTGTCAAAACTGAAGGTTTCCATTTTAGTTTGTGCATGAAATTAGGTCTATGTATAAAAATGGACATAATACCATTGGCTATTTTGAGGGAAAAGAAAAGCAAATCTCAAAAAAGGGATTTAAACAAAAAAATTTGCGATAAATATAAAACAAATTATATCTGTCTGAGTAAATATAGCATTTAAGTTAATTTCTGTATTTTTTTTAGTCTAAAATTAAAATGGGTTTTCCAGTCAGATCAACCCTTCAAAAATGTCCGGAAGCTTCTTTTAATGAAATTCTCTCACTATTTTAGTTAGTAGGGCACTTGAAAACCTCTTTCAAATTGGGCATATTCCTACATGAATTTCAAAAATTACTTTAATCCTATCCATTTGACTCGGTTGGATATTAGAAATAAAAGAAAACTGCAAATACACCATAATTTCAAAAATCATTCAAAGAGCAGAAACAAATTGAATAGCATTCCCTCAGAAAATAAAATGAACCGAAATACAGAATATCAGTTTTTATTTTCAAAGTTCCAATTCACAATTAGCATTTTCCATCGAATTGTAGAACACTCAAAATTTATGACGTTTTCGTTTGGTTTTGTGTTCTGTTCCATTCCTATGGTTTATGGAAAAATTGGAGTGGAAATAGTGAAAAAGGAGTAGAAAAGGAGTACTCCAAACATCAAAACGACATTACTTTTGTCATTTGAATTCATTATTTATACTAATGTCGTTTTCGATTGGATTTTGGAATTGTTCCATTCCTATCGAATGTGGAAAATTTGGAGTAGAAGGTTTTCCATATTCGATAGGAATGGAACAATTCAAAAATCCAATCGAAAACGACATAAGTGGAAAACAGAACATTGACACCCATGTTCTGTTTCATCGACATGCAAAACATAACGGACTGAAATTAAGTTTTAATTAATAACGATTATTTTTTTTTTTTTATTTTTCTATTTGAAAGGAGATTTATTTAATTTTTTTTAAACAAATCTACGTAAAAAAATATGATTCCAAATTTTTACTTAATACGTGAAAACTTCCTAGGTCTATATTTTCGAAACTTAGAGATGCCTCAAGTAAATACGATCCAAATTCCAAGTTTAATGTTACACCATCATAGCAAATGCAAAATATCACAAAATTTAAAAATGACTTACGAATTTTCCATTGAACGACGATGACATATTATTATTTCCTGTGTTCGTATTCAAATAACATAAAAGTATTGTTAAAAGGGTTCATAAATCATAATTATACTGAATTAATCATTTTAAAACACGAGTTCATAAGCTTTGAACCAATAGGCACCAAAAGTAACAACACGTTTTGTATTGAATGACTTAACACACATTAAAGCTTTTTAAAGAATATTTTTGAAAAAAACGTAACACATCTTTATAAATTTATATATATAAATATGCATATGTAGGTACCTATGATTTTTGTAGGTATTAAAAAAAAAATAAAAACAAACAAAAAAATATAAAAACAATATATATATTTAATATTTGCATTTATTGAATATTGAATATTTATGTATATTCATGCGTGTGCCCTCCTATATATTTTGCTCATATATTTGTATACCTTTAATATATATTTATACATATATATAAAAATAAAACATTTCTAAACGTTGCCTATATATATTTAATCGTAGAACAAAAACAAAATTTTAAATTAAATTTTTGTTTTTGATTGTTTTGATTTTTGATCAATGAATTGAGAAGGGAATGAAATTAACCAAATATAAATAATATTTATATACAATCAGGTATAATTAAATCAAAATTTTCATATTGTTTTTATTCAAAAAATAAAAAAATAAAAAATTGAAACAAAAATTTATTCAAATTATCGTCTTTACGTTTCATGCATCATTTTTGTAAGTTATAAACTTAAAAAAAAATTATTATATATGTGTATATCGCTTCTGACAATAAGCTTTGCCACTAATTTTTTTCTTTTGGTAATTTTAAATTGTAATAATGAAATATTTATGTATATTTTAAGTTTTAATAAAACAGTTTATTATATGCAAAATAATAAAATATTATTTTGTTTTAAAGATTTTAGGCTGTATACAAAATGAACCAATAATATAAAAGTATAACAACACAAGCAACTATCTTACCGCCACATATAGCGAATATTTGTTTATATACATATATATATATATTTTTTAATTGAATGAACAAAAAATTACTTAAAGTATTAGATACTTTTTCCGATGCTGCAACCAAACTTGTTTCATTTTTAAAAACAAATTAAAAAATAAAAACAAATATTATATATATATACAAATTATATGAAGCATTTTTTGGTGAGCAAAAATTTAAACTGCGTTGAATATAAACAAATAAGAAAACAAAAATGTTTATTATGTCTTTAGTTTACAAATAACAGGATTAACGCGTTTTTAACATATCAATACTAAAGTAGTAGTATTCTGAGTATTTTTAGCCCCTGATCAAAACTAAAAACATATATATAAAAATCCAAAAAAAAAAATTAGGTATTTTATTCTATATTTTTAAGAAAATTTTAATGCTTGACGTTTTCGAGGCATTAACAAAAGTTTTAACTGAACAAAAAAAAAAAACCAACTGATAAATAAAAGAAAATGTATTGATTATATATAATATACAATAAAAAAATTGCATATATATATACCTACATTAAAAAAGACATATGTATATTTACATGTACATGTATATTTAAGTATTGATCAATATTATATACATATAAAACTATACAAAAGACGTTCTTGAGCTGTTACATATAAATGTAGTTGTTTATTATATTGTATGTAAAAAAATACACAACACTTAAAAATTAACAACATCCAAACTATATATTAACAAAAACACTTGCTAGAATTAATAAATTTAATAACAAGTAAAATTTATTATAATTGTCTTAATGAATAAAATTAAATAAAAAAAAACAAAAAAAAAACGAAATAAAAATTTTACTGTGTCTTAGTCCATGTTGTAACGAATTTAATAAGCAAAAATTAAAAAAAAAAACATTTATTTAAGTAAAACTTTATTAACCAACCATTTTTTTAAGGCTTTTTTATTTTAAAATTAACAAATAATAAAAGATAAAAATATTTTACAAAAGAAACAACATCCTATGGTTTCCAGTCAAATGAATGAATTTACAGAGAAAACAAATAAACACGTTAAGCAATTGAAAATAATTTATTTAAATTTTTATTTATAAACTTTCTATAATATAAATCCCAGAATACAATTAAAAGAACAGTTTGAATAATATGCATCTTTATTTAATTTAGTTTTGTTTCCAAACAAATTTTTTTTGTTAGCTTAGAATTAATGTTGGTATAAAAAAAATGTAAAAGTAATGTATATTGTTCCATATGATGATAATAAAGAGGCATTAATCAAATAAACACACTCTTGTTAGTTTAATTTATTGCAGTGATTATTGGAATAAAAATAAAATGTTGAAACATCTTAAGTTAGTTATTATTCCAATCTCAATATGCAAAATCCACTGTTTTTAAGGTAGTACAAAATATGAACGCAAGAATCTATAAATCTGGCGCTTTGAATTTGAATCTCTCCAATCTAAAAAACCCGATAATCCAATGTTATGCGAAACTGCAAAGCCCAAAAGAAGCGTGATGTGAGGACAGCGCGAGTTACGTACAATGATCCTACCCAAGAAAATGATGAGTCTACCGATATAGATAGAGTAAATAACTTCATATCGTAACGATTATTAATTAATAAAATCGTGGAGTTGGATTTCAAACCCGAAGCTAAAGTGCTGTTTTTTATTGTTGTCCCGTAGGTTCTAAAACATAACTAGCGTAGATAGCTAAGATTTTAGTTAAATACGAGAAGAAATTTATGGTAACGTTTTTCTGCTGTCAGACCTACATTTCTTTTCATCACCAGTCGCACACGCACCAAGTAGGTATGTATAATTTAAAAATTAACGCTTATTTTTTCAGCAGATTTTATTGAAAACAAATTGTTTTGCACTTTTTTCATCAGTTAGTTTTTCGGAAAATTAAAAAAAAAACAGTTTTCTATGTAAAATTTACATCTTAAATGCAATAATTAAGTTTTTTTTATCGAAAAACTTGAAAAGGTATACATTTTATTCTTATAATCGATATAAATTTCATTTTCCGGGAAATTAAGCTTTGTAAACACATTCTCCACCAATCCACGTAGATAAAATACGTAGTTGATCATCTAACATCACAAAATCTGCATCAGATCCAAAGTCAAGTGTACCTTTTGAATTTTCAATTCCCAGGCATTTAGCTGGATGCAGTGTTGCTGCTTCTAAGGCATAAACAGTAGAACATTCTGAAAAAAAAACACATCTTCCTTATATGAAGATAATTTTCATTATGTAAAATTATTTGAATATACCTGTAGATTTTTTAAAAATTCGTATACATTCGTCCAACGGTGCTATACTTCCACAAAGAGTATTTGTACCAGCAACAAATGCCTTCCCGTTGCTAACTTGCAAATCCAACTGGCCAATATGGTGTAGTCCCTCTTCCAGGCCCAAAGCAGAAATAGCATCAGTAACAAGAATCAAACCCTCTGGATGAGTTCTGTGCGCAATACGCAAGGCTGCCGGATGTGTATGTACTCCATCGGCTATGATTCCAAAATACATTGTACGATTGGAAGGTATATTTTTGGAAGCCAGTAAGCCAACAAGTCCAGGATCTCTGTGATGAAACTTGTATAAAAAAACGAAATATTCAGTGAATTTTTAAAAACATAATAAAGTTTGAATATTGTTACAGGCAGCATAGCATTGAATAGATGTGTAATTAGGGAGGCTCCATTTTGTGCAGCATTTTCTCCTTGCGACAGACTAGCCATTGAATGACCCAGAGCTACAGTAATTCCCATGGACGTCAGTTTTTGGGTAACTTCTCCAGATATATCGTTTTCGGGAGCCAAAGTTACTATTTTGACGTTTTCTAAAGTTCCATAAGTGGTAAGTAGGGTTTCGAAATTCTATATGAACAAATATAATAATACGAAAACATATAAACTATTAAAATGAAACATTTTTTAAGTTTCTCTTTTGTATCAAAATAATTGCAAAAATCAACGAGGGAAAAGATGTTTTGTCTATCCCAGTCTTGCATATTAAAAATACAGATTTGTTTGGATAAAAAGTTTTACAAATTTAGATTTATAAATCCATAGACTGAGGCTTTTTTCCATAAATCATAAAAAGTTTGTATATTATAAAAACTCTATTGGTTTTGAATCAGTAATAAATCAGACATTTTTTAATTGAAATAAAGTGCAAATTGCTTAAAATTGATTGCAGATTAAATTTCAATGAACTTTAATTTCTTAATTACTTATCCAAAGGAATAAAAAAAGTCTGATAAACTATGTATGTAGGTAGGTATAATTTCCAGTAAATTGGATAAAACAGCAAATGATTTTATTTGCAAGACTACAAAAACAAATGACTAAAATAAAAATATTTATGTATGTAAATAGGTTAAAAAAGCATATCATAACATAACCGATTGCTAAAAAACTAATTATACAACAAATTTGTATTAACGTTGGCACATAAACATACCTTTTCTAATTTTTTTAAACAATTTTCAGGATGTGCGCCTTTTTTCTGAGGATTTATGAATGGTCCTTCAAGATGTACTCCTAAGACGCCAGCGCCTTTTGAAATATGAGTTGGTATCTGGGGCAGAACTTTATGATATATCTCATTTGGAGAACTAACTAAAGTGGGGCAAAATGAAGTCACTCCATTTGTTATCAGTCCTCTTGCAACTTTCGTAACACCTTGTTCTACAGTGTCGATGTCATATGAGAAATCAACACCATATCCACCTGATAATATGAATACATTAGTTGAGTTTTTTTCTTGAAAACTTAATCGAAATTGAAACCATACCATTTATTTGTAAATCTATGAACCCTGGGGCAATGATTGCATTGCCACAATCAATCAGCTTTTCTGGAATTTTTTTCTCATCGAAGAACACTGGTTCAGGATTAATAATCTTCCCATTTCGCACCAACAGATCTTCTTTGAAGATGGAATGGTCGCGGAGAAGGCGGCAGTTAGTGAATTGGGTTGATTGCAGGTCGTCTTTCGTCATTTTACACACGAAATAAAACGTAGAATACACTTGTTAACCTACTAATTGAACTAACTACGAATTTTATTAAACGATTAATTTATTATCACATATCACATTTGTTTCAATTTATTTCTCTTTGGTTGGTCTGTTGTTGATAAGGAATGAAGATGACCTTCGCTATACGTTCAGCAAAAACAAAAATCTAGAGCAAAAGTGTCAAAGTGACAGTTGGTAAATAAATACAGCTGTTGGGCTGTCGTAACTGAGGCTGTGTTCATGGAGTAGACTAAAAACATAAAGCATTAAACAGATTAAACCAGCAACAGCAACACAAGCCCTGTTCGTGTACTACCCATAACTACGAATTTCTACGAATTTTATTCTTTTTATATGAGCTTTGACAGAACTTTCGGCTAAATTCATAGAAATTCGTAGTTTTGGGAGGTACGCGAACAGACATACAACCAGCAAAAGCGGCGGACATAATTTTAAATCAACTGGCCAGTTTTTATTTCTTGAGCGCTCAGTATTTTTCTTCAATTTTTTGACAGAGCAGGAGAGAAAAATATAAACATTATTCCTCACAAAGAAGTCAAAACAACTTTCTTTCTCTTTTCTTCTTATGTAATTTACTACGACAAAAAATAATTGAGCAAGCGAATCCAAAAAATATCAGTCTCAGGTTTTAAGGGGAAAAGTGAGGAATTTTTTAGAGGAATCTTGTTTATATTTCTGAGCGCTCTGAGTCCTCTGAGATCTCAGAAATATAAACTGGCTAAATGTATTTCAATCGTTCAGCACAGATTGTACCAGCCAGCGCCAGCAACGTCAACAACGTCGTTAGACTAAAGTCCAAAATTTTGCTGTTGCTCGTGCATTGCATTTGGCATAGAATTTGTTGTTTTTGTTTTCACTTTCGTTTCTATGTGAAATGTCAAACAGCTGAAATGACGGCGCTGGTGACGAAGCCGCGTTTTATTATTCACATGATCTGATCCGGGTCAATTTTTAACAATTACAAAAACATCCTGCTTTCTATCTGGATCTATTTCAATGATCCAAAAATTAGTTTTTGGAGGTTATCTTTTTAAGGCTCTTCCAAACCAACGTGAATGCGGAGCGACGAAGAATATTTGTTGCTGTTTATCGTTGTGTATTTGTCATATTTTTTACTATTGTGAATGATTCGCAGCGAATCGTTTCGCATTCGCGTTGGTTTGGGAGAGACTTTACACGTATTACAAAAACAACATGGAATCCAGGTTTCTATCGGGGTTAATTTCAATAACCCAGATACAGGTTTTCACTCTGACCGGCAGACGGATACTGACCATTGTGAATGATGTCAGCGTTTTGTCAGCAATAGTCGTCAGTGTTAGGAAAAGAGACAACCCTTATATGTTTCATGAGGTGAACCATAAGGAAAAAAGGGATGGTATCATTTTCAAGTGGTGACCTATTTGGGTTATGAGCGATATTAAAATGCGGCTTATAAGATCTGATCCGGATCATGTATATATAATAACATGCGGCTATTGTGTTTGAAAAATATTTGCTGGCCAGCCTACCATTTTCTGTTGACAGTGCTGGTGCTGGTTCAATCTGTTCCAAGCATATCTGTTAATACTACGTTTTTATTAGAGCCAAAATGAGGTAATTTCGCAAATTGCAGAAAAAGTGTTTTCATGTAATTTGTACTTTCGTTTCACAGCACATTTGATTTTTGAATTTCAACTGGCTGTTAATAGTTTATTGTTGTTGTTTTTTGGCAAGTGGAACTCAAACTACGGATTTGACAGGCAGTGTATGTAGCCAACTTGCTTACCACTACTTGCTCGTGTGGACTCGGGGTAGGTGAAATATATTGTTCTTTTTTGATAAAAATATTTTTTTATTTCTTACCGACCTTATTTGATGCCGATATAATTTTAATATTTTTGTATTTACCACGAACTTATTTTTTCGAATTTTCATATGACCAAACAACAATGGATTTTACTCTTTTATCGCTTGGTCGGCATTTATATGACCCGATTTTTCCAGTTCAGTTTATCCTAAAATCGGATGAAATATTTCCATAAAACGTCTTTATAGTCCGATTTCTGTCTCTGTCCTTATATACTTTATTGCTGTCCTCAACACAAGTGTTACCGCAGCTGCAGTATATTTACTGCATTTTTTTCGTAAAACAAATCTTCTGCCGTTAAATAAAATAGTTTTTGGTTCTACGAAAAAAAAAAAATAATATATCAAAACTAAAACTAGAACTAATTTTTCAATTTTTTCTTTGAAATGCCTCTTATATTCCTCTTGAAACCCACCCTTTTAGCGCCTTGCATATAAGCAGTGAATAGCAAATTACAAACTGCCAATAGTTGTGAATTCTGATATTTCTTTCACATGAGGTATATATTTGCTTGGTTGCTAAATAACGTGAATTGTCATAAGAAATAAACCAGTAAATTGATATTAAAAAATGTTAAATATGAGCGAATTTTTCATTCTCTGCTTTGTGGAATGCATTTGGTAGTTCTCAAAAAATAACTTGTTGATCAAGTGAGAAATACAAAATGCGAACTTTTACAATTCAAACAAATTTAAAGCCATGTTTCTTATTAAAATTGTAGATAGCACTGTTTATTCACTTCGTCGAAAAGTTAAACAAAGAATTGATGTTTGCATTTGGAATTGTTTAAACTAATTTATTTGCGTTCGTCGATCGTTGGTAAAGTTTTATTCGTAGTTTCAATTGACTAAACGTCTATTTTGAATCCACAATATAATTGTACACGAAACCGTTCTAATCAACATTAGCTTTGAGTAGACCTTGAGAAAAGCAAAATCGGGAAGCCACTGAAAAATATCTCTTTTTCAAAAAAATTACTTATTTTGAATATAATGTAGAACAGCTACATCCTAGAAACCATCAATATTTTGTATGTTGGAATTAGCCATTATTACCGTAATATTTTTCTGAATCACCCGGAAATCCACTGAAAAATTATCCTCTTTCAAAAAAAAGTTTCGCAAAAAAGTAAAAATCTTGAATCTTGCCTACAAAATATTAATTCATAATATTTTGACATTGGATACACTGATATTTTTGGAGACTCTTTTGATTCTGCATTTGTTTAACAAATAAATATAAAGTCCAAGTTTCATTGAAGTACCATTATATGTATTTTCAAAGGGTTTCGGTAATATTTTACCTGTTGTGGGTTGGGTCACTTTTTATAGAATAATTTTATTATTTTGATTTTTGTCTCATTGGATTCAGCATTTAAAAGTACCCTTAAATCATGTGTCATAAGCCTAGATTTTACCACACCAAATATTTCAGTTTAATAATAAGCTTGCAAATTTTCCCCCCTTATAAGTGCGTTCATATACAAAAAGCCAATGTGGAAAATTTACGAGACATAAAATACTGTAAAAGGTGAAATTCTGCGTCAATAGAAATGTTTTAATTTAATGAATTTATATTTCGAGGGCAACCTTTTAGATTTTAACTATTTTTTGTGCATTAGTAGCCATATAAAAAAGGGTTTCAGTGTAAGTCGCTTTTTAAGTGACAAAGTATTAAAGCTCTGCCAAACTAACGTGGAATGATAGCATCACAGTAGTTAAAAATATGAAAAATACACAACGCCAAACAACAACTAAAAACTGTCATCCGCGAATATTTCACGTTGGTTTGAGAGAGCCTTTATTATAAATGTGTGGGCTGCCAGAATGGTTTTTATTTTGCAAAGGGGATGTGAACTCAAAAAGTTTAAAAAAACTCAGGCTAATTTTTCAACAATTTTTCACCTTCAAATAAACTTTCCATGAAAACAGAGCTTACCTTGTATTTTCAATGAATAATTGAAAACACTAGTCAACGCAACAGATTTGTCTTAAATCGCTGAAGTTTTAGTGGGCTTAAGTGTTTTACTCGATAATCGAGTACAACAAAAACTAAGTACTCCAAACCCATATGGCACACAAATGGTATAGTTACTTGTCAATTTAAATCTATGGCACAAAGTTCATGCAACGCATTTAGAAAAAGAATCATAAAAAAAACGGGAAAAAACTTTGTCAATCTATAAAACGAGCACTTTTATCCTCTCGATGCATCAAAACCAATAACCCATCCAAATGGAGGGGTACAAAACGAAATGAGAATGACCGGCCCCGTTTCCGGTTTACTCTAAACGTTGTCAATGACATTTTACTGGCATTAGATTAGGCACAAATGTATGTAGGAATGTGTATTCTCTATAGGTGAAGCAGAAACGGGTGCATTCATTTAGCCATACTAGCCGTCGCGCCGGATCTTTTTCTACATCCGCATCCTTTGCCTGTCCTCGCCTGATCCGACACGTGACATCCATTAACGTACCTTCACTTCGTCCTTAAAACCGTTTTTTGCCACTCTCGCTTTTAAGCCATGCACTGCACACATATGCATATATATAGGCTTATATGTACATAGGTGGATTTCCTTCCATTCAAGTGCACTCGTTTAAAAATTTTACTTAATGTTTTTTTTTGCATAATATCGATAGAAGTAAAATGGTGAACTTTGAGTTTATAAAGCACAGGGTGAGCTCAATTTAAGGTGAAAAGTTTCTGGCTTTGACAGGGGGTTCAGTGCTTGAGATTCTTAAGATCTCAAAAACCTCAATAAATTGAAAAAAAATTGTTACTTAGTTCTTAAAATGATAAGACAAGAATTAACTTGGGTTCAGTTTCTCAATGTCACGTTTCAACTGTCAAAATGAATTGGCTGATAGGAGTTTAATGGGTATTCCATTAGATTAAATTAAATCAAATTAAATCAAATAAAATTAAACCAAAATAAATAAAATAAAATAAAATAAAATAAAATAAAATAAAATAAAATAAAATAAAATAAAATAAAATAAAGTAAAATTCAATTCAATTCAATTTGATTCAATTAAGTTCAATTCAATTCAATTCAATTCAGTGTAATTGAATTCCGTTCAGTTTAATTCAACTAAATTCAATTTAACTCACTTACGTCATTTTAAAAAAATACTTAAGAGTGTTCCGAAGTGAAATGGTAATTTCATAAATAAGATTGTAAAGCGTGTACAGAAAAACTTGTTTTCTAGGACATCATTGAAAAAAAACTAATTTTGTGCTCTATTATTTGGTAAAAGCCTTTGAGAAAACAAGAATATGGCAAAAATGGCTACTTTGCAAAGCGCATTCAGCTAACACCAGTAGTATTTTTTGCAAAAATCTGTTTTTTGATTTTTACCTAATAAACATTTTTGAAGGTAATACGAAATAAAAATGCATAATGAAAATTATGACATCAGAATTGAGAATAGAATTTATTGAACAACTGTTTCAAATCAGTCAATGGCGTAGCTAATGGGAAAGGGAACAAAAGGGCCACATAAAGATTCGAAAAATATGTTCCTCTACTCAAAATTTAAATTTATTTCCAAACCGAGTTAAACCGAGTAGGAATCAGCAAACTGATCTGACAAAAATCAAGTGGATTTCTGGAGTAGTAAAAAAGTCTGAACATTTCTGATTTGGCAGGTTTTTTTTATCCATCGACATCACATCCGTCCTTCATTAAAATTTTATATTGAAAGGTTCATAGATAGAGCAAGAACTATTCAACGCAAAAAGTTTATTTTGCTCCAAATGCCTAAAATCACTCTTTTACTGGAGAAGTAAAAAATTTCGCAATTTTTAGGGGTTTCTTAAACCAACGACATCGTAGCCATTTTTAATATAATTTGACAGTTAATGGCTTGACATATGGGGGACAAACTATGTTTTGAGGGAAAAGGTTCATTTTAATCCAAATGTCAACCAATTGCTCTGAAATCACTTTTTTACAGAGAAGTAAAAAGTCAAAAATTTCATAATTTTCAGAGGTTTTTATAATCTATCGACATCTTAGCCAACTGTCATTTTAATCCGATAGTTGATAGCTTGAAAGATGTAGGACAAACTATATTTTTACGAACAAAGTTTATTTGGGTCCAAATGTCAACCAATTGCCCTAAAATTGCCTTCTCAATAGAAATAAATAAATTGAAAATTTCAGACTTTTTAGCCAACAAGTGCAGGCGCTAAATTTTTCTTTAACAAAATTAAAACATTTCCTTGAATGTTATTATCAACTTAATTAATAATTTAATAATACTAATTACTTTTTTTTGTTGGAATTTTCACTCCAAATAGTGTTCAGGCACAAATCTAAGCTGCATTTTTTGCACAAATTAAACCTCTGTTTGCAGCAATCATTTTAGCATTGCTGCCTTGTTTAAATCAATAGCAGTTATTTGCAGAGTTATCAGATTGGGCTATTTATCATAATTTGGGCTATTTTTTCATAAATTTGTGACAAGAATTGAAAAAAAGTTGCCCAATTTGATATAAGTTACTTGTTATTCTTTTAAAAACAAACAATATATTAAAATTTATCCAGATTTAAAGGATATGCCCTTATAAATTATTTCAATAAAACAAGAAGAACGTGGAGTGTGTAAGGAGTTTTATATTTTTAAAATGAGATTGGGCTAGTTTTAAGACCACATTTTGGGTAGAAATTTTAAGCTGCAAGAATTCTGTTTCTGAAATTAGGCTACACAAGTGTTTCTTAACCTGGAAACCCTATTTGGAGTTTTTGAAGTTGAAGCTGCTCGCCTTCTTTTAGACACTTTTTATTCCATCACGAATAGAGGCACTTTTTACATAATTTGTCGCTACTGTGCCGTGCCCATAATACGAGTATACATACTCGTATATTGACAACACAAAAAATCTGAACTGTTTTCAATTCGATAAAAGGACAAAAGCAAAAAAAAGGAATATCCATCCTATTGTGAATGCACAAATAAATATGGTGACCCTAAATGTTGCCAAAAACGCACCGTATCTTGAATTCGAAAGACTAAATTAAATATTTAGCGCTTGAATTTAACTTCTCAATATTGAATCTTAAAAAAAAATGGAACAGACTTTAAATAATTCGCTAGCTTATGGACTACGGTTTCTTGCGATTGAGCAAAGAAAAAGATAATCAAACTAAGACACATTATCAAGTAACTGTTCTAAGCTATCAAAGCAGTCATTTTCAAGTTGCGGTTGCGGAATCCGAGTAGCGGACGCATAAATGGCATTTTGTGCAGTAGAGGGTTAAGCCTAGTCCACAGTTCTCGTGCGCAAAAATAATCTATGCAAATATTCTCGCATGTCAAACATAATTGAGGTAAAATGCAAAATTAATTGTTTGCATTATTAGCTTACAGTTTCTTGCAAAAAAAACCATTGCTATCATGAAATGTCATGCTAAACAACGGACCGACAATTTTTTTGCTTGCAAAAAAAAGTGTGGTGAGTAAAATATTTTTTTTTTATGGTTGACTTAAATAAAGGGTTTTTCAAACGGGACGCTACAAAAGGAGAGCAACAGGGAAAACAAACGACGCCATATTTCTTGCCGCTCTTTTGACATTTCTCTTCAGTAAGGTTTGCCATTTCCTGATGGAAAGATATACGAGCCAACAACGAGTCGAAATTATTAAAATTTACTACCGAAATCTGGAGTCAGTGGCCTCAACGGCAAGTGCGTTACGTCCAATTTATGGTCGCCATTATCGTCCTAGTAGATCAACAATTGGTCGTCTAGTGGAAAAATTTGATTCCACAGGCATAGTACAAAATGTTCCCGTGCCAATGAGATAAAGAAGTGCCCATAGTGTCGAGAATATTGCTGCCGCTGAGGCTTCAGTTGCAGAAAGCCCAAATGTGTCTCTCACACGTCGTTCTTAAGCGTTGGGCATCTCTGTGACGTCGTTGTGGCAAATTTTGGGAAAAGATCTTGGCCTACATCCTTACAAGATTAAATTGACGCAAGAGAAGAAGAAGAAGAAGACCACCAGAAGTGTCGTATGTTCGTGAATTGGGCTGAGCAACAACTTGAAAATGATTCGGATTTTCATCGAAAAATCATCTTCAGCGCTGAAGCTCATTTCTGTCTGAATGGCTTCGTCAATAAACAAAATATGCGGTATTGGTGAGGCAGCAATCCACACATTCTCCATGAAACATCATTACATCCCGAAAAAATTACGGTTTGGTGTGGTTTATGGGCCGGCGGCGTCATTGGGCCGTACTTCTTTCGTGATGATCAAGACCGGCACGTTACTGTGAATGGGGATCGCCACCGTTCAATGATAACCGAATATTTTTGACTCTAATTGGATGATATGGACTTGGAGGACATGTGGTTCCAACAGGACGGCGCCACAAGCCACACAGCGAATGTCACAATCAATTTATTGGAAACCAAGTTTGGAGAACGTGTTATCTTACGAAATGGTCCAGTCGCTTGGCCGCCTCGGTCGTGCGATTTGACTTTTTCCTGTAGGGCTACGTCAAGTCTATGGTCTATGCCAACCAGCCAGCCACGATTGATGAACTTCGTACGAATATCAAACATGAAATTGCAGCAGTATCGGCCGATTTATGCTTGAAACCCGTCGAAAATTGGGTTCAGCGTCTGGACTTCTGCAAGCGTGCCCCTGATGACCATGCAAAAGAAATCGAGTTCCATACATAATGGCATCGAACGTACTTTCACAGGAATAAAGAATTTCATTAGTATCCAAAACCGTTTTTGTTTTATTTAAAAAAAAACATTTGGAGCGCTCTTATTGAACAACCCGATATAATGCCTTGATTATTTGCATGCATACGGTTTTTGCATCCAAAAATAATTATTTTCCACTTTTAGGCTGTAGTTTATTTATTGTTTGGCTCAATGGGTGATTTAGGCGAAGGTTAACATTTTTTTTGAAAATTTTTATTTTTTTCGTACAGGAACTGTTAACTAGGTTTAAAAAAATTCCCTTAACGGTTTTGTAACATTTGTATGCAAGGTATCGTTATGTTTTCATAAAAGGCAATTTTTTTCTTTAAATGTTCTACAGAATGTTAAATAATGAGTTTCAGAAAAATTGACCATGTAGTTCTTAAAGTAAAAATAGTTGAAACAACCTTGCAATTGTGTCGTGCATATATTTGCAATGCACCTTACACTATGCATAAAGAGATAGGTACATACGTTACACTTATACTAGTATAGGTATATTGTTTCCATGCTTAGACCAAATTAATTCGTTCTATGTATTTTTGATTTCAGTGAAAAATTTTATCGAAACAAATATTAAGATGAATCTTTGAAAATTCACACACCAAATTCCTTTATATTATTATCTGAATTTGAAATTGAAGACATTTTTAGGGAATTCAAAGAAAAATTTACAAAAAAAAAAAACATATAAAACTCATTTATTTGTAAAATACAAATATCATTATTCCCCGTGATATCAAAATCAAGGCTCTGACAGTTCCTACATCGCCTCAAGGCATTACCAACAATTTCTATTCCAATCTCTTGTCTATATCCCCAGAGGCAAGTGGTAGCACTTTAAAGCATTATACACCCTACAATTGTATGCAAATAAAATAACAGATTTCTGGTCCAGGCGGGGACGACAACGTTTTTTCTATTCTTTTTTTTTTGTTGTTCCTCGTTATAGCGAGGACTAAGAAGAGAGTATAAGTATCCTCCCGATTCACGAAAATGGAATGGCAGCAAGTTGATTAAATGCTTGTCTTGTATGGATGTTAGTCTCGTTATCGGTGCCCTTTGTGCTCTTCCTCATCTGTCCCATTTGCGATATAGGAAATAGAAGTGCTCCTGTAGCTCGGCGCCACACGTGTCCCGATCCTTAAAATGTTCAACTTTAAACTTCAACAAACGAACGAGTGTCGTAGTCATAGTCGTCGTCGTCGTCGTTGTATTGCACCCGGGTTCCTGATTCTTCGCCTTTTTGTTGTTATCCTTTTTTTCCTGTCCTGTTGCTAGATTTTTTTGCTGCTTTCATCTCCAGCTATACAAGGCTTGATATGGCTGGCTGGGCGCTGAGACCAAGAAATAGAAGGATATAGCTGCCAAAGGAAGCCAAACGAAGCCAAGAAGCGAAAGCTTATTTTTTGCTCCACATAACTCAGTCATCTCTTATTGTTCATGACAGATGATCAGGAAAATAGAATTTAGGAGATGAGCATGCATGCGATGTGCTTGTATCTAGGTGACGCCCAGATCCAGGAGCTATTCCGAGTAGGTACTTTTCATATAAGTGGATATTTGGATTTCTGTTTATTTCTTTTTTTTTCTTCACCAAAGAGGAATAATTCAAAATCACTTAATTTTCTGTCAGACAGACTACTTGCCATTTTAAACAAATGGAAATGTTCGTTTGAAGAGCATATTTTTTTTGTGTATAATGTGTGTTTGAAGTAGGAACTATATAGAACTATCCTTTGTACATATATCTTTAGGTTCTCCACAGGATACCAAAACTGACTCAGAACTGTGGAAGAGAGCTCACATCACATCATTAACAAACAAGTATAAGAAGCAACAAAAAAGCTAAATAAGGTGAAAAGAAAATGATTACGCGAAAACATTTATCTCACACATCCAACACACAAGCAATATAAGATCTGGGAACATATACCTAACAGGAATCATGGGCCAAGCAAGACAAGGCAAAAGCAAAATCCTAGAGATTTTCATAGGCAACCAAGCATAATGAGAGAAAAGTTTTCACTTTAATTGGGATTTAACTTTATTTTCCGTGTTAATTCTGGCAACATGAATTTATTTTGTTTTGTAAATTTTAAATTTTGTAAGAGGCTCAGTTTATAGACTTAATTTGAAGTTGTTTAAAATATTTGCGGTTGTAGACATTCTCAAGGATGAATGAAAATATGTTCGAAGAATTTTATGTTGAGAAAAGGTCTAGATGCCACTTCTGATATTGTGTAGGAGTTGGGATCTGTTGCAAAATCTACAAAATATGGTCCCAAAAAAATTGGTATGTAAAAAAATATATAACGCAATTTACTTTTCAACTTACTTATCGTGCTTTTTTTATGGTTCAAGGCTATGATTTTATTGTAAATTTAAGATGTTAAGTCTTCAGTTACAAAAGTAAATTGAAGTATGTATTTATGTGAATATTTACATTGGATTGGCATATGTGTATACCATAATGTAGTAAACAAATCATTGCTGTTATAGTTCAAGCTTGTATTTTAAAAATTATGTGTGTACTTAACTGTTTACTATCTTAGTTTTAAGAAAATGTAAATAGATTTGAATTTGTTGTAACAGTAACAACTAATTTTTTTCAAGCAGCCAGGTAACAGCAGTGGGGCCTTACATTAGTTTAATAAATAAAAGTTGTCAAAATAATCATATTTTCTACGTAATTTTAGGCTAAGTTTTATATGCATTATTTTGTTGCTTGGCAGCTTTTCAAAATATTGTAAAGTAGTTTTTATTTGTATTTATTTTCCCGTGGGTAGGTGCGAACCTGCATAAGGCTCTATTAGGACCCAAAAACAGGAGACGGACACAATCCCGAAGTTATGAATCCTGAAAACCCAAAATCACGAAAGCCCAGAATCCCGAAAACCCAAAATCCTGAAAGCCTAGAATCCTGAAAACCCAGAATTCCGAATACTAAAAATCCCAAAAACAAGAAATACCGAAAACCCAAAATCCAGAAATGTCAAGATCCCGAAAATATTTAAAAAAAAAAACGAGTAAATTATAAAAATATACAAAATTAAAAAAAAAAATTACTGCGACTTCTCTGAGGAACTTTAAGGCCAAATTCACATTAAACATTTCTTATCGATAAAGTCTCGATATAATAAAATATTTTAAAACAGAAAACAATGAGTACATTCACATCATCGATACTTGATTCGCTTTCGCTCTTTGAAGTTTTTCTGATGTAAAAATATTTTAATGTATAGTGATAGTGTATCGGTATCGGCAAAATGGTGTTGATCTGCCCTTATAGAATAGAAATCAAATGATTTAATTAATTAATAATAAACTAAAGAAGTACTTTATTTTGAAGTAACTACTCGTACATTCCACCCACATTTCAACATAAAAAGTAAAAAAAAATGGGTTGGAATAAAAGTATAATCACTAAGTGCCCTATTACACTACGTCTTATGAGTCACAACTTTTTTCGGAATTAATTGAGTGCAAAGGAGAGATTGGATGTTTTTTCTCGTTTGCACTCATTGAATTTCGAAAAAGTCATGGTTCTAAAGTCATCGTGTAATGGGGCACTAACTGTACGAAATCTCGAAAAATAATTTTGCGGCATTTGCAATTTCGGGAGTTTGGGTTTTCGGGATTCAGGATTTTCGGGGTTTTGGGTTTTCGGGATTCTGTGTGTTCGGGATTCTGTGTTTTCAGGATTCTGAGTTTTCGGGATTGTGGATTTTTGGGACTTCAGGTTTTTGGGATTCTGGGTTTTAGGGATTCTGGATTATCAGGATTTTGGGTTTTTGGGACTCTGAATTTTTGGGATTCTGGGTTTTCGGGATTCTCGGATTTTTTTGTTGCCTCTGAAAAGCAGTACCCCGACTCAAGGTTTGAAGTATCTTTTTGTTCTTACCTTCCATAATATTCATTTACAAAAAGTCTAAGTTTTGGTAAAATGATTTCATTTTATCTGGGAGGTTCACTATGGTTCAAGAAACCCAAAGTCAGATCAAAAATAAGTTAACCGATGTTTTTTTCATTTCTTTGTTTTTCATTTCTAAGGTGACAGAGCTTAAAAACTAAAGAAAAACTTTTTCTGATAAACTCATTTGATTTCTAGTTCTTCTCAAAGTTGGCCAATGTTGACCTAGACATTTTGGAGATTAAAAAAGGGAAAAATAGCAATACTTTATTTTCGGCTTTAAGAAAATATATGAAAATTTTAATTTTCTTTTCATTTAAGAAGTTTTGCTCTCATACTTTTGTTAAAAAAACAACAAACAAATATGTACCGTTTTTGAACAGCTTTTAGTTTGAATAGAGCTAAAAAAAACTCACAAGCATGTCAGGGCCGTAGCTACGGTAGGGCATTTTGGGGCAATGCAATGCAATTATAGACTATCAGTACAATTTTCTTAAATTTTTTCAACTTCCAAAAATAGCCAATTTTAAGGAAATGGCTCATATAGAAAATAATCGTGGATAAAGTTTCTCACGCAATTTCTCCTATCTTATAAAATTGAAAAAAAAAAACACCAACAATTTTCGAATGTCCCTTGTAGGTTCAAATTAGGAATATTAAATGGAATATTCATTTTCGATGCTAATACGTTCCACGAGAAACGTTCTCAGTTTTCGACGATGGTAAAAATTCCGTGAGAAATTTTATTCACGATAGCCCACATATTGATGTCATGTCAAACGAAAATGTTTTGGTTTAAACTGAATCTAATATAACGATGATGGAACTAGCCAAAAATTTACGTCGTGATGTCCGCCACACAGTGGTTGAAGTTGTATAGAGAGGTGATCTTAAATTTATAAAATCTGAAACTGATTCAGATAAAATTTTCAGGCATAATCAAAGAATAATAAGAATCAAGAAACTTTTAAAAAGGTCATCAAATCGTCACAGCTTGATATAATTGAGGGGTATGTCCCTTGAAAAGTTGTAGATAATGTAATTTGTATAAATTTTTCCATGCAAAACTCTTTTCCACGCCCATTTTTTAAGGATGTTTTGGATGAAATTTCTTTTTTATCGTTTTCTAAAAAAAAATATTGAAAAAAAAAACCTGGAATGAAATGTATAGGTAATGTTTTTTTTTCTTTTTAAATTAGGTCATACAAAATTTTTACCACACCCACTTTTTTGAGGTTGATTGAAAAGAAGTAGTGTTTGCTAAAACTAACAAAGTTAAACAATCTTCTTCATAAACGATTATCAAGGGCGTTAAGGAAGTCAATTTTTTTTGCTAAGATGGTGGACTGAAAATGGTACTAATGCTAATATTTAGCTCCACAAATAATATTCATATAGGTTTTTCCATAATTTAGGGGAAGTATTCATTCAAGATTTTTTTATTTTCGGGGGTTTTAAGACATAAACTGGGTTTTATTGAAACACTAACTTATTCTTAGATGAAATTTGAATTTGACTTAAAATGTGCTCTAATATTAAAAATTCACACAAGACAATTTTCCTGCAAACATAACTTTTTTTTTTTTTAATTTTATTTGTTTTTATATGCCCAATAGAGGAAAAATAACAAAAAGATTAGATAACTATAAATAATTATATATGAAATATGGTAATTCTTTGCTTCAACATTACTGAAATTTTGTATAAGTAATTTTGTATTAATATAATTTTTATAAGTATAACTTATATTATTTTTTCCAGATAAGCATAGCAAAATTTTGATTTCTGCCCTACCTTGAATCCGATTCTAGCTACGGCCCTGAAACATGTATGTATGTATGATTATGGTTTTGTACTTTGCTGCACTTTCTTACAAGCTTCGAAAAAAATATTGTTTGCTTAATAAGAAATCTTTTTCACGGTGGCCACATTTAGGCCTTAAATTAAAGATATAAATTAAACTATAGTTTTTATTGACTGAGTTCAGTCTTTTGTCTAAATACATTTCACTCTTGCCAGACAAATTTGCATCAAAACACTGTAAATTAGATAATTCTAGAGAAATTTAATTATACTCATGCACCTAGAAAAGAACAAAGCTCGTGGTCGATTATTTGAAAAATACAATTAAAAAAGTACGTATACGCCTTGGTGTACAGTTGTTTAAAAACTTATAAGTGTCTAATATTCACAATCACCATGGTATATTTTCCTAGAAATAGTTTCGAATGAGGATTTTATACAAATATCATTATTTATTTATTATTAATTTTAAATAGATATCAGTATTGATTAAAGAGCTTAGGAACAAAAGTATTCATACTTCTATTGTTTTTGATGTTGAGAAGAAAAAAATTCAATTATGCTGGATAGAATTATTTTTAAACTGAATCAGACTGGCAATCAATAGAATTCATTAAAATGTAAATCAAAACGTCAAAAGAAAAAAAAAAATTGATAAGAAAACAATGGGTCTTGTGATTAAAAATAGCTTAAGCTAAAATATTAAAGTTAAAGCTACAAAAATGTCAATATTTTTGGACTCCTACCTAGAAAGTTTTGACTAGTTCTTATTTTTTTTTAGAATTCTTTTCAATTGTAGTGCGTTAAAGGTCGTAATGTGGCTAGAAATCGAAGAATACAATTAAAATGTTAACAATACAAAAAATTGTTTGTTTTCGAATCCAAAATTATCTTTTAGTTCTTATTAATATTTGTGCCAAAATTGGATCAAAATAATCCAAATATTCTCAAAAAACTTAAACGCTCTTTTCCCGTTATGTGATTTTTTACCAATAACCTACAGTTAACCTAGATGGGCTAGCACACAAGTTCGAACTTTTCCTCTAGGAAATGACATAAAAATGCTCTGTACCAAATTTGGAAAAAAAAATCGATCCATCCTTTAAGGCTCCAGATCAATGCACAGTGTTCTTACAGACGAACAGACTGACGGATGGTAGGTATGATTCAAAATATTTTTTGGACTTATACAGCATCTTAATGTAAAGTTTGATTTAAATGTCCAAATGTTCATTTTACATGAAAACAATACTTCGCATTAGAGAGCAAGTAAGCAGTTTTGGTAAATCAAAATCACAAATCCACTTGTTTTGCATTTTGGTTTCAAAATTAATAGTTTTAGCTAATGCTTATAACCCAAAAAATATGTGAGTAAATTAACAAAAACTTAAAATATTAACCTTAAGCTAGAATTTTTTAGCTAAAGGCGTCTATCTTTAGCAACTAGTAATAGCTATGACTAGCCAGCTTTAGCTACTTCCGAAAATAGTTTTGGCTTATTTTTTATTTACAAGACCCAATGTGTAATCAGTTTATTTTATTATTTCCTTCAAAAACTTGCCATTAAAAAATACAGAACCTAAATCAGTGCGTCAGCGTCATGTCGCTCAGAAGGCGCTTGGAAGTTCCACTCACTACGTGGCCGCAACGATACAAAACGATTTAAAAACTAAATTTTTCTCGTTTAGGATTTTGTTGTTCTACCCCTCTGCCACTGAGTCGTTCTGCCACTCAACCACTCACTGCATTGACAAGACCTCACGTAATCGTTTTTTTAATAGAGTTTTATTAAATATTTTTGAAAAATAAAAACAAGTTGGAAACTCATGGCTTTTGCATGAGAGCATACAGTCTAAGTACATACTCAAACATTTTATTTATTACATTATATTAAATACTAAGAGGGTCTTCGATTCATCGAAATCGTGTAGAGGAGTTCCATTGCAAAGATAAGAAATAAGTAGCTTTAAAAATCAAAATTTTTGTTTTATTTTTAGATATCATTGAAATACTTATAGTCCAGTATATGTATTTAGTAATAGCTCCTATGGGAATTTAATAAAACGTTGGGGACATTTTCATTTTGCCAGAGTTTCATATAGGAAGCTTAAATTCAAGTTTTCCACCTTCAACCCTTTGCAAGGTTTCCACCATTTTCTAAAAGGGAGAAGGGAAAGAAATGTTCTTTTCTATTTTCGATAGATTTGCAAGTACATGAAAGTTGTAAGTGTAATGAAAAATTCGGAATAATTTGCAATAAATGAGGATGATACTTGTTTTTTGTAATTTTATATTTTTGAAAAATCACAATGACCTTGAACGGACATTTAAAAATTCTTCTATAAGAAATCTATCGCTGACCAATTACTAAAATTAGCCGATCTTTTATAATGATCTAGAGATCTTTCAGATGACATTCAATTTTTGTAAAATTTCCCATAAATCAGTGGCCAAAATTTAAAAAAAAAAATCATAAAGAAAACATCTATAGCTGACCAACTACTAAAACTAGTTGACCTTTTATATAGATCCAGAGATCTTTTAGATGGTACACAATTATTGCCAATTTTCCATAACTGAGGTGCCAAAAATCGCTATGACCTTGATTTTTTTAAATTCATTAAAAATTCATAAAAAAATATGTATGCATGACCAATTTCTGAAAATAGATAACCCTTTATGACCGTGAAGTGGCCTTTCAAATGGCATTCTATTTATTTTGATACAGCCCAAAAAAGGCGCCAAAAGTTTTTTTGTGGCCTTAAAACAAGTTTTAAAAATTCATAGAAGAAATCTATGGCTGACCAATAACTGAAAATAGTTGACCTTTTATCATGATTTATACATCTTTCGGATGGTATACATTTTTTGTAAATATCCTATAAATTAGGTGCCAACAATTGTGCGAGACCTTGAGTGACCTTGAGATATTTTAGGCTTTTATTACAAGCTAGCTAGGGCTGACCAATTTCTTGGACTAGTTGACCTTTTCGATGGTATTAACTTATTTCCAATTTTCCATATATGAGGTCCCAAAGGTCCACAGCCGTTGCGTTCGGTATTTGAGGTCAAAAACTTGGATAATTTATTAGGCCAACGTTACAAACAACTCAGAAAAAAATTAGTACTACTGGATCTGACGCAAGGTCTTTTTTACACATATAGTTACTGGACTATCAGTAATTTGCAGTGATTTAAATCTGTAAAAGAGGTAACATAAATTTTTTTACACATTTTAAGGCAAAATGCTAAAAGAGGTTACATACATTTTTTTGTACACATTTTAAGGCAAAATGCTGAATATGTAAAATTATTTTCTTTCGATGCTTCATTAGAATTCATGGTTAAGGTTATTGACAAAGAAAGCGAATTCCACCATAAGAGTAAATGTCAATTTTTGATCAAGCAGAAAATATAAATTCATCCAACAAGTAATTTCAGATTTGACGCAAGGTATTCCACTAAGTCTCCCGTACTGTTTACCAAAACAAACCAAAAAAAGATTACCAAAATCGGACCATCGGAAGTCACTTTTTTTCAAAATAGTGAACGGTTATACTGGAAATTAGAAAAAAATCTGTTACTTTGGTAATTTTTTTCGTGAAACAATTATTTTTGTAACTAATCTGAGGTTTTTAGGGTCAAATAATACATTTCCAAAAATTGATTTTATCCATACGGGAAAACCGTTATTTGCACAAGATAAAAAAAAATTATAAAGGATTAATTGTACCTAATAAAAAACAAATATGACATTTTTTTTCAAAATTTTTAACAAATAAAAATTATATAAAACACAAAGACTAAATAAATTAAAATTAAGTTTATTAAAATTAAAGGACTTTTTTAACATTTAGTTTTCAATACTTTACCTGAAAATCGATAAGAGCATTTAACATCAAAAACTTAAATTATATTACTTTTCTATTTGAAGTAAATTTACAAGATAATTGCAAATAAGTCCTTAGGGGACATGATGTTTCAAAAAAATAACGGATTCATGAAGAGGGGTACAAGACAAGTGTTCCATTACTTTAGAAGGAGGTAATTCTCTTACTGTTTAGGGATGAGGGGCACTTTTATAAAAAATAGCATATAAAATGCAAAAAAATTGATATTTTAATTGAAAATTGTATTTGACAAAAAAAATTTTAATTTAACTAAAAAGTAGTTCTTAAAATTTTCAATTATTTTTCAAAAATTGCTGACAAATATAACTTCTTTGAAAATATGATTAAAGAAGAAACTTTTAGCTATAAAACAAGCTAAAAAATTGACTGACTGGCTGACATAATAAACTAACAATAAACTCAGAAAAAATTAGAACTATAAGTTCAAGCACAAGGTCGGATTTACTGATAGCGACGGCATATATAGGTGGGGGAGCCACGGGGTCATTACCCTCCCTGAGAACTCAATATTTGTGGTTTTAAAATATAATTTCAAGTTATTTTCTGTTTAGAACTTTTGTATAGACTATCCATTATCTGTAAAGAGTATCTACTTACTCATATCAACATTTACAAGCCATTGCCCGAATAATATTTTTTTTTTTCAAAATATGAAAAAATTCATCTCCGATAAAAAATTAATTAATGGATTTATAAAAAAAAGTAACAGACGATATTACATACGAATATTACAATAAAAAGATAAATTAAAGCTTAAAACGTATGCCATACACACTTGAAAAAAACTTCAGATTAAAATCTGAATTTATCAAAGGGTTTTAGGTTTATCTTGGAATAAAATTTTACGGTTCCAAAATGCAGAATCCATATCTTTTTTATACAGATTTCTAAAAAATGTAATCAATCAATGCATCAATTTTATTAAAAAAAAATATAAATACATTCATTGGTAGGTAACGGTTTTTCAGAATTATTTTGAATGTTTCAATCATCAAGAGAAAAACCATTGAGAAGGTAATTTTAAATTAACACATATTTAAACATTTTTGAAAGTTCGAAGAGCATGTTTAATCTGCACTAAATTTTTTTGATCTTCTTTCTTCACTTGTTCATTTTTTAAAAATAATGAATTTGGCGGCACGACAGCTCGTGAAGAACCAAGGCCTAGTGACTTACAACTCTCAACCATTCCTGTGTGCGTATTTTTGGCAGGAATGGAGGGGACCTACAATTTTTTGCCGAGTCCGAACGGCTAGATGAGAAAGCACTTATTCATGACAAGTATACTCTTGGAGGATTTGTTAGTTCCTCGCAAGAGGCAGTACCTCGCGAAAAAAACATTTCTGTTAATTTTTTAGGCTTCAATAAAAAAAAAATTGAGGAAGATATGAATTTTTGTCTAAAATAAAAGAGTGGTTCTAAAGTTACATCTGGGACGTCACCCAAACCGGTTTCCCCAGCACCTCCAACTTTCTCCTTTGCTTAAAACATATAACTGCTCCTCACGCCATTTTTGCAACATTACAAAACCAACCTCTCCTAACTGTAAAACATTCCTAACGGTTCCCACACCATTTTTGTATACATTGCAAAACAAACCTCCAGTGGATATACCCCCTTTTCCTTCCACACACAACACACGTGGATCCCGTCAGCATATAAATAAATATGAAATTGTGGGAAAGTCCATGTAACAAATTATTACAAGATAAACAATAAATAATATTAACGTAGCTATGATAGAAATCAAAAATAATATTTTAAGTTAGTCTTAATTTCAATCTTGACCTAAGAAGTGCAGCCTCGCTTTGGAGAGCGTCTTCTTTCGTCAAAAATAATAAATAACAAATACAGGTAATATCAAATATAATGAAATAAATAAAGTATACAAAAAATTTAAATAAAGAAAAAAACGATCAAGTTTTTTTTTCAACTCATCGTGGATCTCGCAACTTCACTCCAACAACCACAATTTTTGATCGATTAAGGAGAATATTTTCTTATCTTAATCTATTACATATTTTTAAACATCATTAACTTTGTCAACAAATAATAGACAAATAGTAGACCCTCGATTTAGTGAATTTAAAAAAAAAATTGACTATCCACAATACTGCCGCGTTAAGAAGAAAAAACGTATCTCACTTTTTGGCTGTTTTAAGTTAGGGCCAGTTTTGACATCTTTGATATGTTTTCTATTTTATTTTTTTTGAAAATAAAAGCTCCAAATTGCTTTAATAATAGTTAAGAAAAATGACGTTCGGCCAGAGAACCGTGCTATTTTTAAGAAATAATTGACTAAATAGCACTTTTTTTTGAAAAAAAGTAACTACAAGAAATCTATTTAAAAAATATTATTTACTTTTAGATACGACAGAAAAATATTCATAAACAAAACAAACAAGATAGAGATAAAAACAGAAAAACGTGTTTATCTCGAAAGAGTAAACAGGCTGGTTATTTTTATTACTTCACTTTATCGAGCGTCTACTGTATTTATATTTTATTTTTAAAATTATAACATGATAAAAAAGTTAATTGAAAAAAAGGCACACTTTTTTACATTTTCCAAAGCTATCTTTTTTATTGTCAGAATTATGCAAACGGAATTTGGAAAATTAGAATTTTGAGAAACAAAATTTCGAAAGAAAAATTTTGCAAAACGAATTTTGACCTTGCTAAAATTTCGACCTTAACTCTTTTAAATTTAAAAAAAAAATTGATAACATTTGTGGGACTAGCAGAAACTAATAACAAAAAAAGTCCGAAAAGCGAAAAAGATTGAACCTAGGAACTGCCTTTTAATTAATAAATTTAAAAGTAGCTATTGATTTGGGTAATTTTTTATTTGGTATTACCCCACTCCCCAAGAAGTAGAGCTGTATACGCCATCATCGGCTACATCATCTTGTTCATTCATTTCCAGCACCCCATCAGGAAATCTGTATTTGTATCGATACACGACTAAAATACACAATTGAATTAGAATGTTTTCAGTTTAAAATAATTTTTTACAAAATAATATGAAAAGCTTAAAACGAGATCTCTGGTCAGAAACCTAACGCAGAATGAATTCACATGGAATGCTTATTATTTATTTTTTAAGTTTCCAAGCGTTGTTGCTTTGAGTTTCATTAAAATAATAAAACAGATTTAAACCAAAAGCCACCCAAATTTTCCATTCCAAAATGATGCTTCCACTCAACAACAACGTGATCACTATACCATACAAGTTCTTTGATTTTTGTTTTCCGTTCAGCACTTTGCCTCATAGCCAAAACTCTTCGAACCTATTCTTCGAATATTCATTTGACACCCTATAGCAATATAATTTATCAAAAACGAATATTACAATCTGCAAGAACCTTGTCAAATTAATTAATAGCAAAACGAAACGTTTCTATAAGATAGGATAAAAAAAAATTCTTAAATCAAACAGGAAATAAGAAAAATGACTTGTTATATCATTGATAGCTTCGCTGAATGAAGATTTATGGCAGCCATATTATATCCTGGAAAAAGAATAAAAACTCGCATTCACATTCACAGACAAAAAGAGACACATACGCCGACATAAGTACACATACCTACTCGAACAATGGAATACACCTGACTTTCTACTTTGTTACATATTAAATTAATGTACGCTTATTTGTCTTGGCTAACAATTGTTTTGTACCTACTAACTCTAGTGTTGCAGCTGTTATACCACACCAGACACCACCACCAGTACCACCAATACCACCACCAGTACCGGTAGCCGGTAGCCACATTTTTTATTAGAGTTTAAGGCAAACCTGAATGCTGGCTGAAGTGAACAACAAACCGGGGACTAACCGAACATAACGAGTGTCAGAATGGTGTTTTGACGTCATAGTAAATCTTGCACTGTGGCGAGCCATGTTTTGCTGCAGAAATGAGCATTTCAACAGTATTGCAGTAATTTATTAACACACCGGCCACACTGACGTTTATGCACATTTGAAAGGAGATGTTTTCCTTTACCCAGGCCCAGGGGGCTTTGCGTTGGCCGCTCGGGTCATCCTTCGGAAGGACTTGTTCCACCTTATTCCTTTTAGTTGTGAGATCTATACAGAGCAAGTGCACAAGGTCAATAAGAAACCGGCAGAAGCAAGAAAGCAAACAGTAATATAAAACGTCAACATCGTTCAAACGAACTGCACACTCAACATGCTGCGGAATTATAATGATTATTATACCTACCGTTATTATAGGAGGCAGTCCAGCGTATAGCAGTTGTGCCTTCACTGGGTTCAGTTCGGATTCTGGTTCCTACGATTGAGTGCACTCCTGCCGGTCCGTTTTATACCCAAAATGCATATGCGTTCACTGTGTTCAGGTTGCAAAATATGGTATTTACATATAATTTGGCTGCGAGCTGGGAGTGAACGTATAATGGTGCCCAATAGTATAATTGTGTCTATTCTCTTGCAGAGTCATACTTGTAGAATTTGAGGCCTCGAGTTAAGCAATTTTATTTTCCATTGCCTTATTGAGTATAAATATTTAAAAATACATAAATATAAATATGGGTAATGCAAATTGAAAGATAGTTAGGATAATCCCGAAAAAAATAGGCCAGTTTTTTGAAAAAATCGCTTAAACCCTATTTCCGTTTCACAATTTTCTAATGAGTTATGCCAAGTTAGCAAAACAATATTCACCGGATCATTTATAGCACATTATCCCATTGAATATTAACACATATCAAAAAAGTGTGAAGAAAATCATGTGTAATAGTGTGGAAGCAAAATATGAAATTTCATCACACACAACTTGACAGCGCATCCAACACGATTTGACAGATGTTAATACATGAATATATTTAGGAACGGTTCAAAAACCATCACACTTTCTATCCCACTTGGGGGTTTGAGGATACGGTGAAACTAATTTGTTTGGATACAAGTGTGGACGCAAAATATGAAAATCATTTTCTGCACAAAAATTTGGCAGTAGTATGAAATTCTTTCCCACTTTATTCTGACATGTGTTAATACTTTGTGAGATAGTGTAGAACCACTTTTACGAGTATCGTTGCTTCAGAAAAAAGTGATTTTGGGGCAACTGGGTGACATTTGGATCGAAATACACTTTTTCTGTCAAAGTATAGTTTGCTCTCCGTCCATCAAACTACGAACTAACAAATTCCACTAAAGGACGGCTACGATGTCGATAGACTAAGAAATCAGACATTTTTTGGAGTTTTCTTACGTCTCCGGAAAAGAGTCATATTTTGACCGTTGGGTGACATTTGGATCAAAATACAATTTCTCTGTCAACACAAAGTTTTTCGATTATCTGACAAGTCATCAACTGTCAAATTTCATTGAAGGACGAGATTCTCACGCTACTTTTTTTACCAAAATGTAGCCCAACTTGGCCCTTCTCGTATTTGACATACTCTCGAGCTTTATCATCCATACTCCATCCCTGATGCTCTGAGCTCTTTGTAAACCATGCGGTCATTGAATGGAATATCTACCATTAATAATTTACACTCGGTCATTTGGTTTGCAGAGCTGAATGGATATACAGGAATATACGAATACACATAGGTACATACATAAAAGTATGTGACCAGATGAGTAATTATTTTTGACATAAACCAACATACACGTGTATATATGAGTATCTGCATTCCTTACCGAACATAATGTATTGGCTACTCAACTCTGAAGAGTCCTTAAGGATTGGACGTGGCTTGGCTCATATTAATTTCAGGTCAAGAAACAGAAGTATCATTTGAAAGTGCGTGCTTTTGGCTGTGAAGTTTGTGAACAGTGAGAAATTATTTAATGTTTCAACCAAGCAAATATGGGATATAGTTTTTATTTATAAAGCTTTAAATTTTAAACCAATATTTTAGCAAAGTTGGGGTTTTGAATGTAGACTAAGACTTGTGCGGTACAATGATTTCGTTTTCTATTTTAAATGCAAATATTGAAGAAAGTAAAGACTTTTTGCATTTATGTCGAAAACTAAGAATTTTGAAAATCTGTTATTAACGCTTATCTTGGCTTAGTTGGAATTAAAATAAAGTATAAAAAGTGTAGTATAGTATACAGGCAATTTCAACAGAGCAACGTTTGAAAAAGTAGTGGCCAAACAGTGGTAAGCAAGAGATATTTAGACAGTGTTCCATAGAAGCAATTAGAACTGCAACCTATTAGTTTTGAGGCTCTATTCTTGATTCAATCCATTATAGGGGCGGTTCTGTTATAGATGTACCAGAGTAGGTATGAGACTCTAGTTTTTAAAAAGTTACCAGAACATAAATTTAATTAATATCTGATAAGACTTGTCAGATTGGGCTATTTATCAGAAATTGGGCTATTTTTTTTTCAAAATTGCAGACAGTAATTTCAATATGACAGCCGAAACATAATTGGGCTACTAATAGCTCAAATCTTATTTTGGACCATATTTTTTTTTTGTAAGAAATAATCACAAATAAAACATATTCATAATAACACTTTTTCCCCATAAACATACTCTTTGAGTATTCCACAATTTGGCACCACTTTTTATGTACTGAATAGTCCCCATTTTTTGATGCAAAAGTAATGGTTTTCTATTTGTAGGCTTATATTTTTTTAATTAAGGATAAATGATTGACTTAACGGGCAACTTAGGCAAAAGAAAAATTTTTTGCCTTGAATATTATTTAATATTATCCACAGAATAGGTGACAACTGTTTTGAAAATTTTAATTTAGTAATTTTCTGCTTTGTAAGCAACACTTTTTTTTATTGTTTTGGGGTAATGTTTGGGCTACTTTTTCCAATTTTATTGGCTTTCTAAATGGGGCTGTCGAATTTCTTCAAGGCATGGCAACCATGCTTCATATGTGGTTGTTTCAGAAGTTAATGAACTCAACAGTTGAAAAACATGGATGTGATTTTTTAAAGGAGTATGAAAAGCTAAAGTTGCTGTCATCAGCCAAATACATAGGTTAGTGGATTAGTAGTTATTCAGAAAAAAGATCATTTATGAAAATATGAAATAATGTCGGAGACAATATGGAGCCATGGTGCACATCAGTTTATATTTTATAAACATCGGACTGCAAATCATCCAAAAGAAATCTTTTATTAAACTGTCAGAAAGGTGATTAATATAACCAATCCAGCGAAGAAGTAATTTGTTTAAACCAAAAGCATACATTTTCGATAAGAGAGTTTGATGTTGAAGTCTACCAATCAAATGCTTCAGAAATATTAAGTGCAACAATTTTGCTGTCTCAAAATTCAAAAAAACAATGCAAGGACTGACTCCACTTTTTGGTTAAGAAATTCATCAAATCACCTTTGTATTTTTTGGAATGAAAGTCACCAAGAAGCTTTCGTTGTTCAAGATATTTCATAAGTAGAAAACGATTGATCAGCATTTTTGTGTATGGTATATGGAAATTGGAGATTGAAGATAATTTTTGTTTAGGGATTGGTTGCACAAAATGCTTTTTTTCCATCCAGAGGGAATGTGGCCTGAGGAAGAGAAAAGATAACGGCTAACTCAGTGGTTTTGCCAAAGTAAAAGAACATGTTTTCTGTTGCTGAATCCCTGAGAAGATATTTGGGTAACACTGCTTCAGAGTATATCAACAGTGAATGAAGGAATTATGAAGCTAAATTCATTTTTAAATCATAGTTAAATTCCTTTTAAATAATTCCTTACTCCTTCTTAATTCTCAAATCGGAATTAACTTTTGTTTGCAAGTCATAAATTGTTTTTAGCACTTCTTTAATCCCTCTTTAAGAGGAAGTCAAAATTCACCCTTATTTATTTATCCTAGTTCTTTCGTATGCGGTTCCTATTTTCTATACTTACCAGGGCTGCCGTTATGAAAATTCAGAGAGATATATTTCAAAGGGTTAGAGGGGAATATTTTTAAATTGTAACAATATAACTCTATCAACTTTTGTTTAATTTTTAAGTACTTCATTTCAAATGCGCATAAGTCACATATGTACATAATGTAAGTTCCTGAAATCATAACTTAAACATGAATTAAAGAACATATGTGGATGATAAATTAATTTCATGAAAAAAACTTAACAAAGTATAGATAACAAAAACCAGTAACGAATTGAATTGAACTCACATTCCCCACCAGAACACAACAGAAAATTTCATTTTATTTATGTACATATGGGTGTTTCCATCGTTACTGGTGTGACAATGATACTCCTCATTCCAAAAACCATTCAGGTAAACACATAATCCAAAGTGGTTTTTGGAAACTTCAACGCTCTTTATCTTCTTAGGGACTAATTACAGAGTGTTTGACTATACGACAACAATTGTTCAAAATTGCAAGCTAAATATTTGTTCTATGCACCTCTTATCCCTCCGACCAATAGATATTGAAAACAATTGATGCAACAAAAGTCAAATCTTACACTTGAACTCATCAGTGACATAGTGAGGGACTTTGTCATATGCAATTTGTGTTAAGTTCAGTTTAACTATATCCAACAAGATTAGAAATCCTAATCATTAAGCTGGAAATTTTGTTTTGCCCGAGGCCAGGCATAGTTTCTATAAAAACGTTTTCATTTAATACAAATTCTATATACTAGGCGTGCTTTCTTTCGGAAAGCTATCCGTAGTACAGTGGAATTTTATATGAATCACAAGAACACTATCGGCAGCAGAATCGCTGCCGATAAAAGGTTAAGTAGGATCCTGCTGCGGTTAAACTTTTGAAATTTGTTGCAATATCAAATGCACAGAATTTTGGTGTCTCGTTATTGGTACGATTGATACTTTTTTGTATCTCGAATTCTCAGTGGCTATGTTCGTAAAGTTGAGTTATGTGGAGTGATTGAGCCTTGTTTAGATTATGACTTTTGGCTTCGTCATGACGTTAAGTAGTTGAAATAGATGAGGAGAAAATCTTACTTATGAACTCATGGCCAAGGAGTAGTGAACAATTTGAGTCTAAACAGAGTCTTTCATAAGTGCATTGTTGTTTTGTTTTAGCTTTTCAACAAAGTGAAAAAAACAATCCCATCCTTCTTAAAAAAAACTAAATTAGTTTTAGTTGTAAAATTTTGCAATTTTATATTTTAAAGGCAACCATTAACATAATATTTTGCGAACTGTCAGCTCGCAATCAATATTGAGCAATTTTTACTCGATGCTTTAGCAGATTAAGGGTCAGTAGTAAAAAGATGGTTACAATTTTGATCCGTGGTTCAACGATTTTAACTCACCGTTTTCAGCAGTTTAACTGACTTTTAAACATGGATCAAGCTTGTTATTGGTTATTACAACATTCACGAATCTTGAACCATGATTTAACCTTATTTAACTCGCCGAAATCGGTCATTTAAAATTGTGGAACCACGGATTCAAATTTGAACCACGATTGCATAATTGGCCCTAACTGAAGTCAAACTATCGTTAAACCCCAGTTTATCCACTAAATTACCAATGGAAAACTATAGGTTCATTATGTATGTACATTGAATGTAGTCAACACAATCATATATTAATTATAACTAGCACGTCCAGCCTTCGGAACTCGAGAGCTAATAACATTATTTGTCAATAAAAGCTGCCTTTAGCGTAGAGAAATCTGATACCTCGTTTACATGAAGAATTGAATCCGAATTGAATCCGAATTGAATCAGGGTTTAGGTCCATGTAGACCTGTAGGTCGGTGGGCTGGATTGAATCAAAAATAGAATGAATATACCTTAATCGAAGGATTGAAGAATCGAGATTTCAGATGCTTGTTGATGTGCGAACGTAATTGTGTATATTTTTTCCAGACTGTTGTGTGTTGTACGAGTGTCTTTGGCTTATTTTGGTTGTTTGTTATTTGTGGTCAAAATTTATTTTTCCTAACAACGTCGCACCCACACAATGAAAGCAAAATTTTCACTTCAATTCCATTAGTATTCAATCTTTCGAACTGGAGTTGTCATAAACCTGGGTCGAAATTTGGATTCGCATTGAATCCGATCCTTTTATCCACTCATGTAAACGAAATATGAGTTACTTATTATTATTTTCTGTAGCGCTGAACGCTACCATCAGACATTTCAGTAATCTTTGCAGTCATTGCTAGAAAATTGGTTGGTTGGTGGGTGGAAAAAGTCGAAACGTCACATTGAGGTTACGACAAATAATTGCTCGGTGTCGCTCTAGCTCTTGCTCGCACTTAATACGCAATTTTATTTTATTTTTTTTTAGTTTTTGTGGTACAGTCATTTAAGAAATTTTGCACTTCTGTGCAAAAAAACCGTTCCAATGATATATAATTTATATCCCTTCGACTTTTGTAGACCGCGTAAATCTTACCACAAAATTCGTGTTTGCCGTTTTATTATATGATTATTATTAAATTATTACTAATAATATCATCTGCTACATGTGTCAGAAGTCTTTTATTCCTACTAGGACTTTTGAGTTATGACTTTTATTACTATTTCAAAATGAGTATAAATAAAAGAAACATCTCATTTAACCTTCGCACTCAATTAATTTCGATAAAGAGTCCTCGTGTAATAGAAGACTAAATGACGATTTTTTTGTTTAACCATAGTCTACCGACGCACCCCTACACCTTTTTGTTTCATTGCTGCCAAATCAATTTTCAAGTTTTGATATAGCAAACAAAGAAAAAAGAGATATAAGCATTCAATTTAAATAATAAATTATATAAACACTATATATATATGTATTTCCCATTTTACTTGAAAATAAGTTCGTTTTTGTTAATAATTTTGGTTTATGAATTCACTTAAGAGTTCTGACAGCTTTTCCAGACGTACCATATTGCAAATAAAAATACATATATAGGCAGCTGCGGATACGTTTTATTGGGAATTTCTCACTGAACTATATATAAAATCCCAGAAAAACACGCTTACTACAGAAATAAATCAGCCAAGTTTTGAATATTTCCGAGGGAAGTACAATTAAGGTAAGTTAAATGAATGCTAAGGGAGTACAAATACTTCCTTGAAGAAAACACCTTATAAAGAAGACACAAAATAGGCATACTTAGTAAAGACTGATGACTAAAGTATAAATTAAGAGTTTTCAAACCAAAATTAAACCAATTTTGACACTCAAAATCAACTTAGGGATGGCGGTTATGCCAAATTAACTGATTTTCGGTTTTTCCGGTTATTTTCCCTTCCTGTTTCACCTGATGGTCTTAACCAGACAAAAAACTCGTTTTTCTTTTAATAACCGGGTTTCGGTTCTTATAAAAAAAATTAAGTTTATTTTAAAAAATGTTCACTGCCACGCCCACTTTTCTTATTCCTTTGTTCCTCAGGAATGGCTCCAACGTTTTCTCTGAAAATTTCAGAACTTGTTCTAATGGACAGGGAAAAATTAACAAATTAGTTTTAATAAAAACCGCCCACCGCCGCACCCTCTTTTCTTATTTACTTGTTTCTCAGAAGCAAAAGATATCGGGGTTTATTCTTATGAACGAGACAATTTTGTTGAAAAATTTGGGTTTCAATTTTTATTTGAAATCGTTGCTTGCTAGGACAGCTTCAAGAAACTTATATACCCATGTACCTGAAAAAAGAAACATAACACTCATAAGGTTTTACCAAAACCTAAATTGCCTCCTAAATTTTTTAATCGATGATAATGAACAAAACCTTAAAATTTTATCCAAATCAGTTTCTAAGAAATCAATGTATGGAAAAAGTGGGCGAAATTTACCAAAATCAATTTGCAAATATATTTCCGTCTATAAAACGAATTCCGAAAATTTCTTTGAAATCGTTGAAGCCGTTCTTGAGAAACAAACGAGCAAGAAAAGTAGGTGAGCCAGTTGGCGGATTTTACTAAAACTAATTTGTTAAATTAAATTTTTTCTCGTCTATAAGAAAAGGTTTTGAAAATATCAGAGAAATCGTTGTAGCCATTCCTTAGAAACAAAGCAATAATTTCCATATTTTTTCGTCCATAAGAACAAAATCTGAAAATTTAATGGCGAAAAACAAAGGATTTAGAATTGTGGGCATGACAGTGGATTTTACTTTAACAATTTTTAAAAATTTTTCCTCTGGTCTTTATAACAAAATATGAAAATTTCATCCATATCGGTGCAGCCGTTTTCTTGAAAAACCAAGATTTAAGCATAGTGGGCGTGACACCGCCCGTGCAATGGGTAGCTGGTCGACAACTTAGATTTAAGATGTATAAATACCCTCGAAACGACCTGCAAAATTTCAGCCTGCTGCCATTTTTTTTTCCATTTGGTCAGTACTTAAATTGCTGTATTTACTGGACAAAAGGTGGAAAAGAGTGAATGAGACAAGGAGAACTTTTTTCAAAGACGTTTTCTACATTTTTTTTATTTCAGTGGTAATAAAAGTGTCAAAACAAAGTCTAAATTTTAAATATTTTGGGTCATTTAAAATTCCAAGATTATACACGTCTCTTAATCTTAATCTTTAGATGTTATAACAATAAAATTGCGGATACTTTAAAAGATTTTTTATTTAAATTTTGAACAAAATGCCCTGTCCATCCTCAACTGAAATTATGCAAAAACTCGCATCTATCCAAAATAATATGACATAAAGTTAACAAAGCATTTCGTTTCATATTTTCTATACAAATTGAATAACATTAAAAAATAAATATATTTATATGAACAACGTGTGTTTACTTGTAGTTTAGTTCACAGTATTTCCGTCACATGAATTTTATATGAATCCCTATATAAAAAACATAGTTTGTAACATATGTATCATTTTGTATGTGGAATGTTGATACACATATGTACGAGTATAGTTATAACTATTTTCTTATAAAACGTTTTTAGTTTTCTTCATTGTTCTGGGTTAGTTCTATATGCTCTTACTTTACATAATCCCTTAACCTTTCATAATACTGTATGTTTTATAATATTTAAACATCATTTATGTAGGTAGAATTATATTTGATGTATATGTTGGTAAGTAAGTATAGATAAAAGAAAGAATATGAAATGACACAAAAATCTCTTCCTTTTAAGGTTCTTAATAATGTTCATACTGAATTTCATACAAACATATACAAATACATAAAACTCAATCTATATGTACCTACATAAATATAAAAGCAAAACTAAAACAATTGGCTAAATCAGATAGAATATTGCACCCGACATCTTGTCCTTTGCAGAGGAAATGCAGGCACATTAAATATCTACACTTGCATATACGAATACGTATTTACACATGACTACCAATTTCTTCGTCTTATCATTTGTTCTTGTTTTATCCTGGCTAAAGAGTGTGCATCTTTTTGAAGTAGGTGATGACACTTTTAGAATTTTATTTGACGAAACTAATTCATTCATAGCTTTAAACTTGACTAAACATCAGTTCACTTACTACATTCTTGGGATGCGAATAAAATTTTGATTGCGATTGCATTGCTCTGCATAGATTTAAAACTTATTTTTCCTTTTAGACAATATCTTTTTTGATTCAACTTAAATCGAGTTTCGAAATATTGGCTTAACAAATGTTTTTGAGAACTGTTCGTCACTTCCATTAGAATAAACTGGTCTTTGCTGCTTAGAAAATCAATATAATCTTGGAGTTATTTTTCGATAGTTGAACTGCAAGAAAGTCATGTGTAAGGAAAAAATCTTGTCCTTAGACCATAAAATACTCAAAAAATTTACAGAAATTCAGTACTTTATTATCAGTACAAATTTGATCAATTTTTTGGTAAGCAAAGTTGCAGAATATTCCAAAATTACTTTCAAAGAAAATTTTGTACTGCCGAGAGAGTGTTAATGTTGAACAAGGCTTATAATAATTTAATAATTGTAGCTGCTTGTGAAAACAGTTCGTGAGACTAGTTTGCTGATTGATACCGGTGTTTATCTATGCACTCAATGGAGATTATTCCAGCTGTTCCCGAAAATGTACGTTTAAGCCCAAGAATCTCAACACAACCAAGATCTTAGCTTCTATTTCAGGCTATCTGTCTACACTAGCCTGATGTCTTAGATTAATCACGTGCAAGGTCAAATTGAAGGATTGAAAACACTTGAAAATCCACGATAATTTTGCTTAAAAATCATCACTTCATTTTGCATAACGTGCATTGCCATCGATTTTTTCACAGACGATCTTTTGTTCATAGGTGAAGGGAGTTTAAAGTGTTTGGGGTAGGGACCAAATCGTCCATTCTTGGAAAAACAACACGATTTTTCCAGATATTTTCGTTCACCGATTCACAATTTTTCCAGTTTCGTCTGTGTGTTTGGTGTAAGCCAGCGTTGCCACCAATCGTAAAATTTTTTTAGGTAGATTTAAAAAAAAATTATGCAGGTAGATTAAATTTTTGCAGTTGAAGCAAGATTGTATTTGTATTTAAAAAAAAAACAAATTAATTATAACTGATAATTAATTGAAAATATAATATACCTAGTAAAAAATTGCCTACGATTTGCAATTGCGAATTTATTTGTTTAAACAACTCCAAACGCAAATATCAACTCCTTCTTTGTTTTAACTTTTCGAAGAAGTGAATAAACGATGCTTTCTACAATTTTACAAAAACATGGCTTTAAATTTGTTTGAATTGTAAAATTTTGCATTTTATATTTTCCACTCGACCAAAAAGTTCTTTTTTGAGAACTACCAAACGTATTCCACCAAGCAGAGAATGAAAAATTCACTCGTATTTTAGATTTCTTAGTATCCATTTACTGGTTTATTTTTTATGACAGTTCACGTTATTTGGGGACAAAGCAAATAACTCATATGAAAGAAATGTCAGAGTTCACGACTATTTGCTTTGTAGTTTGATATTCACAGCTCATATGAAAGGTACTTATAGAGTGGGTTTCAGGAGCAATAAGATTGACTGCATCTCAAAGACAGAATTGGAAAAATAATTGTGGTTTTATTTTTTTTTTTTTTCAGTAAAACCAAAAATTTATTTTTAAAATGCTATGGATTTGCTGAAATTGCGGCAACGCTGGGGCGCGTGCCGTCTACCTCTGAATGCAAAATGAAAAGTACAGTAATAAAATATGAAGGGGAAAGATACAGAAATTGGACTGGAAAGATCGTTTTATATAAACATTTCATCCGATTTTGGGAAAAATCGTACTGGAAAGATTGGGTCATGTAAATGCAAATTAACAAAATGATTGTATTTTGGGATTGAAAAATCCCTACGAGATGTCATAAAGGAGCCATGACAGCTTAAAAGTGTGGCTGTTTGGTGTTTGAAGTGGTGACATCACTGGCTCATTTTTCTCCGAAATGACGACTGAAAAAACCTCAAAGTAAATAAAATTGAAGATTTGGGCAAGATGTGGCTACAGAAATGCACTAATCAAAAAAATTTACGAAATTAGATTTTTTCAATTTATCTTTTTACTGTTTTTTGAAGGACTTTGCATATCTTTTTTACATCAAAACCAAATGTGCTAGATGACATTTTTTGAAAATGGAAATTTGTTATAAAAAAAGAATGATTTTAAGAATATTGAAAGTTGGCTCATTTGAGGGTCCTAGACGAAAGGGAAAACTAGCTATAAGGATAATATCTGTGAGCAAACTATTTTTATTTGCGATATAGGCTCTATAAGGCAAGTTTTGGATTTTTGCAAACAAAATTTCGAGATTAACATCAAACATTACCATGACAGAGAACACCAACAAAGTGGGTGACAAAATTCTGTCTGTCTATGGCCGTCAGTCTGTACGGCTGCAGCTCAAATGGCTGGATCGATTTTCTTAAGACTTAGTGCATAGTATTTTTTGATGATTCTGCCCACACATTACATTTTTTTAAATAAAATAAAATAAAATAAAATAAAATAAAATAAAATAAAATAAAATAAAATAAAATAAAATAAAATAAAATAAAATAAAATAAAATAAAATAAAATAAAATAAAATAAAATAAAATAAAATAAAATAAAATAAAATAAAATAAAATAAAATAAAATAAAATAAAATAAAATAAAATAAAATAAAATAAAATAACGATATTTGCCATATAATTTTCTTAGCCATTTTACAAAATCTTTGTTTTATCAAAAAAGGCTCCACAACTATTCTTAAAAAATTCAATAATTTTCTTTAGGTAAAAGCTACCTTAGGATGGGAAAACATTTGTTAAAAAATGGTTTTTAATGGTACCTCCCCAAAGAACCATTTTTTTTTATTTTCGATTTTCTTCAAAACATTTTTTATGAAAACAATTTTCTTTCTACAGAAGCTTCTAAGCAATGTAAATAGTTTTCCTTACCGAAAATTTTCTGACAAATATTTTTTGGATTTCTTAAAATATGTAATATCCAAAATTTTTTTTTGAAACTCAAATACTATGAAAACTTAATGGTTGATTTTTATAATTCTCGGTAAAAAAAATGTACTTTTATGAAAAAATAACGGTACCCCCCATACAAAATGTAAAAAAACATTAAGAAAATATTTTTTTAAAAACGGTTCATATGATTTTAATAAAACTTTTTCTTTATACTTAAATTAGTGCGATATACTAACAACAATTATAAAAAAATACAAAAAGCAACTATTAATACATAGTACCTACTTTTTATAGAAATTTATTATTTTTTTATTTTATTTTATAATTTTTTAAATTTTAAATTTTCTCACTATCAGCTGAAAGTATAAGGATAAATATTTATATATATACATTTTAAATAATGTTAAAAAGTATTGCATATTATATTTATTTTTTATTATCAATTTTCAAAAATTTTTTTTTTTTTTTAATTTTTAAGAAGTTTCAATTTTTTTTTTGAAAATTCGATGTCTCAATAAGGCCTTGACAATTTTTTTTTAATTATATTTTTATATGCACTTGTATTGGATTTTTTGGAAATTCTGAGATGGATAGGCATCAAATGCTTCCACATAGAAAAAAAATGTTTCTATTTTTTTCAGATTTTTATTTCACCCCCCCTGGTCACCCTACTTTCACCTTAAGTTACTTACTATGGGGGTTAGGGTGATTCTTTTAAAACGCGAAAAAACAATCTGAGGGTAAAGATTAGATTTAGACGAGAAAAAAATTGTATTGGAGGGGGGTCTATTTTCCCCCGTTTAGGCGGGAGGGGTCATTTTCTCAAAATTTCGATCAAAACAGAAAAAAATTATTTAAAAAAGAACGGTAACACTTACAATAGCACGCTTTAATTTTTTTTAAGGCCACGATTCCATTCTAGATATAACATACTTCCTAAATTGAGTTTTTATTTCAAATTGTTCGTGAAAAAATAATTTTCAAACTTAAAAATTAAAAAAACAAAAAATTATAATTTTTCTAAATAAAGATTATTTTTTCAAAAACTATTTAAAATAAAAACTTTATTATAGAATGGAGTTGTAGCTTTAGAAAAATCTAAGGCGCGGCATTGTAGGCGTTCCGGTTTTTTTTAAATAATTTGTTTATGTTTTTGACCAAGTTTCTAAAAAAATTACCCCTCCCACTTGAACGGAGGGAAAAAGACTCCCCCTCCTTATAATACTAATGAACATTTGTTTACTCAAGAATCCAATTTGGCCCATCTACTTAAAATTTGTGTTCCAACCTGCAAATTTAAAGTTGCAATCATTTATAGGTGCATTTCACATGAGCTATGAATTGCGAATGCAAATACATTGGTTTAAGCAATTCCAAGTCCAAATATCAGAAGACACCCCAAAATTAGTTAAAAATTTGTAAATATTTAGAAGTTTTATACACTATCAATGAGATATTTTCTGCAAATTGTCAAACACCTATTCACAATCCAAAACATAAGGATGCATTCCACAAATCTGCGAAAGAAAAATTCACTCGAAATTATTCTCAACAGTGATGATTTTACAGAAATCATGTCTTCTCATTTCTAGGCCCCAACACTCTCACCATGTTAATAATATTCTGTGCTTGTACAAACTTAAAACGACAACTGGTTTATTTTAACAATGAGCCATGTCAATCATACAGGCAAGTGCTGTCAGTTTTACAGTACACCAAACTCATTTAACTAGATTTTAGGTAGATCGTATTTATTTTTTAAAGTTGTCTATACCTAAGGTGACGTGGAGATTTTTTTCACGCAACCCATTTTAATTCAACACGTCGTAAAATCCTTAATATTGTTAAATATTTAACTCGATAAAGCATGTTGTTAATACTTTGCCTATACAAAGAACAACGCATGTCATTGTATTACCTAATTAAGTCCATTAGAAAATCAGAATTCAAAAAATACGAGTATGTTGCCTTCAACACATCACAAATTAATAAATTAAAATCCCATAATTTAGAATGAGATTTTTCACAGTCACAAAGTAATTATGCCAGTCACTCTCATTACCCTTTTTAATTTTAAAATAAAAAATCTATTCAATACTCATCCTTTAAAGTGTCAACCCTAATCAGAAAGTATATAGATACTGTTTTGAACTTCATAGTTTATCCAAGCCAAGTCTATGCTGTGCAGGGGTTCCGATTTCGAGAAGGGGTGTGGGGAGCAACCTGGAAGGACCGATTATTGAATAAGTCTTTTAAACATTTTGTAAATTTACAGAATATATGTATATTGTTTTATTGTGGAAACGTGCAAGACGAGGTCATGATGTTCTTGAACCGAATTGTAGATATGTAATTGCTGTACCTACTGCCCGCAACCTGAACAGGAATCCATTCATCTGGTTTCGTCTACTATAGGTTATATATGTACAAAATGGAAACATATGGAGGTTGAGCACTATACGATAGCATATACCTATATATATGTTAAAACGAGAACAAGGACGAGGACGAGCAAGGAAGAAAAATGTATGTTGAGCTATTATGGCATTATCACAACTCAATTTAAAGGTTGTGTATAGGTAAAATTGCTTGAGCATTGTATTCGAATATCGAAGCAAGCATAGTAAAGGACTACAATAGGATTTTCGCAAAATGCTTTTTGGAACATCATTATTTCAGCCTGAGGTTGCCTTTGATGTTATTAAGCTCACACAAGTGGTTTTCCAGATCGTAGGAGTGTGAACATATTCAGTTGATCTGATCCAGAGGGCATGATATTGAATTTTTGTTCTTTTGTCTACACTTGATTGGGATTAGCATTATTAGACAAAGTGTTTATGAGAGTAAGTTGCAACAAAAGCTTTTAGAAATATAATTGTTCATTGGAGCAGGTGGTAGAGTTCAAATGGATATGGAATAATGCAATCATTTTATATTGCATTTTGCAAAAACATATTTAGGATACATAAGCTCATAATAATAATACCAACTAATAATGTTTGAAATGAAGTCTTTTGGAAATTGATTAAATTGCAATGGAGTATCTAAGTTTGCAATCTAAAATTCGATAAAGAGAGTGTGAGAAATTTAAACCCAAAAAACAGAGGGACAAGGTATTGAGCCAAGCGAAGAACTCATAACTAGATAAATATTTTCAAAAGTCAATCTATTGAACTTTAGGTTAAAATGAAGTCCTGTGACTAAAACATATCCAATATAAGTATGAAAGTACAAAAACGATAACAAGATTTTTGCCTGTATAGCTAATGTTATATCAATTAAGTATATGTTTTTCAATTGAATACCCCTTTTTGAGAACCTTTCACCGGAACATCTGTTTCATCCTTCACCCTTCTCCAACATCATACATACAGGGTGGCGCACGAATCGTGCTACAAAAATAAAACGTAATAACTTTTTTTCTGTGTGAGTAATCGGCTTTTTTTTTTTTTTATTTTGTAGGTTACTATTTAGATTTATAAAAATGGATGCTTGGGATACGGAGAAAAGAATTTGGATAGTGCAACGGTACCATGCTTTGCAGTCCGTCATTTCCGTCCAAAGGGAATTTAGGCGGGAGTTTGGCGGTAATCCCCCGAGTAGATGGACCATTATGAGGTTTGTAAACATGTTTGCCGAATCTGGAAGCATCGCACGAAGGCCGTACCATCGAGATGCCAATGTTCGGGTTCAGGATACAATCGCAGCAGTAGCATCTGCAATACAGGCTAATCCGAGCGTTTCGACCCGAAACTTATCGGGGCAAATTGGAGTTAGTAGACGGTCATTACAACGGATACTTCATGACGATTTAAACTTGTTTCCGTACAAAGTCCAAATTACTAGCAAGTTAAACCCTCAGGATTTGCCTGTTCGCCTGGAATTTTGCCAAAAAATGATATCAATGGCCGAAGAAGACAACACATTGATCAATTGTTTGTTCATGTCTGATGAGGCCCATTTTGATCTTAACGGCAATGTAAACAAGCAAAATTGCCGTATATGGAATGAGTCTAATCCAGAAATGCTCCATGAGACAGAACTGCACCCAGAACGAGTCACTGTGTGGTGCGCAGTTTCATCAAGGTGTATTGTCGGGCCGTACTTCTTTGAAGAAAACGGTGTAACCGTTACTGTCAATGGAGACGGTTATTTAAAGATGTTGAAGGAGTTTTTTTACCCAGAACTGCGCCGAAGACGTATACCATTCAACAGCGTTTGGTTTTAGCAAGATGGAGCAACTGCACATATAGCCAGACCAGTTATGGCGGAGCTAAACAAAAAATTCGCAAACAAATTAATTTCTAGGAACTCCACTCTTCGCTGGCCCCCAAGGTCACCTGGCCTGACTGCACCAGACTTCTCTTTATGGGGTTATGTCAAGCAAGAGGTGTATAAAACGAAGCCCAGGAATTTAACTGAATTAAAGCAGTCCATAATGACAATAATTGAGGCGATCCCAACTTTAACTCTTCAGGCCGCAATGAATAATTTTTTGATCAGGTGCCGCATATGCGTGGGAGAGCGTGGAGGTCATTTGCGGTCTATAATCTTTAAAAACAACTAACTATTTAAAATAAAATTTAATTTTCTAACCAATAAAAAAAAAATAAATGAAATACATCGATTAAAAAAAAAGTTATTTGAATTTCTTATTGTAGCACAATTGGTGCGCCACCCTGTATAAGAGGAGGTATGGGGTACCTAGGCTATGGCAAATTATGCTTTTGGAAAAATATGGACATAAGATATTGATAAAAGCGTCCCGCAATTATATCTATTCGGCTACTTTTAGGCTGTAGCCGCGTACAGACAGCTGGATGAATTTTCTATAAAATACCGTACCATTATTTTCCTCAAAAATTGCTCTACGAGTAGGTACAAATTGAAAACAAAAATTACTAAATCATTTAATAAAACGGCAAACTCGAATTTTGTGGTACAATCTACGCGGTCTACACAAAACCCAAAGGCATATAAATTATATTTCGTTGGGACTGTTTTTTTTCACAGAAGCGCAGAATGCAAACATTTATTAAATAACTGCACCACAAAAACTAAAAAGCAATCAAATAAAATTGTGTAATAAGTGCGAGCAAGAGCCAGACCGGGACCGAGCAATTATTGGTCGTAACCTAAATGTGACGTTTCGATTTTTTCCACCCACCAACCAACCAATTTTCCAGCTCTGACTGGAAAGATTACTGGAATGTCTGATGGCAGAGTTCAGTGCTGCACTAAGTAGCTCATACTGCGTTTGAATGAGCGGATCGAAAGATCGGATTCAAACCGGATCGAAATTTTGACCCAGGCTTATGACAATTCCAGATCGAAAGATTGAAATCAAATGGAATTGAAGTAAAAGATTTGCTTTCATTGTGTGGGTGCGACGTTGTTAGGAAAAATACATTTTGACCACAAATAACAAACAACCAAAATAGACCAAAGATACAACATACAACAGTCTGGAAATAAAATATACAACTACGCACGCACACCAACAAGTATCTGAAATCTCGATTCTTCAATCCTTCGATCTAGGTAAATATGTACTTTCTATTTTCGATTCAAACCAATTTGCCGAGCTACAAGTCCACATACACCTAAATCCTGATTCAATTGGGATTCAATTCGCCGTGTAAACGAGGTATCAGATTTTATCCACGCTAAATATAGCTTTTATTGAAAAATAATGTTGTAAGCCCTCGAGTTTCGAGGGCTGGACGTACTAGTTACAATTGGAGGTTACACTTACTTTTGACATTTTTTCGAAAAAAATCGTTAAAAATGGTAGCTTCTGCAGAACAATTTTTTTTGGGAAACAATAAAATTTATTCTGAACTAAGCTTATGAGTCCAAGTGAGTAAGCCGGATGAAATGCCAATTTATAGGACCAAAGGCCATTAAATGCTATTATGAATTGAACGATTTTTAACTTTTACACCAGCATTTTCGACATCTTTTCCAACTCTGTCTCCCATTCTTTTCAGCCGGTAATCCTGCATGAAAATTTCGCTTACGGTCACATCATCGCAACTTTATCTACCAAAAAGCTTGGAAAGCTCGACTGGCTGTGGCAGTGAGGTTGTATGAAGAACTGCTAGTGGATCTGCCTCAATGGGCTGCCCCTGCCTTTCTTCAAAATGTTCTACACTATCAACGTCAGCCATTATTTTTAATTAGTGAAAAATCAAGCAAGACCGTACACAGGATTTTGGTATGGGGGAGAGCAAAATCGTTCTTCATTTGGATTAGGTGGGGGCAACCTCATTCAAAAAATATTTTTGGTATACAGACATGTTGCCTAATGTATGAAATATATTGTTATAAGGGGGGGGGGGCAAGCACCCCTATCTGCTCTTTTGCATACGCCCTTTATAAATGGGGTTCGACAAGAAAAGGCAGTTTATAAAAAAATAAGTTAAAAATTTCATAAGTCTCAAAGATCTTGAAGACAAAAAATTATGTTATCAATTTTGCGTTAATTTTATTCAACGTAGTTAAAAATTCATTAAAAAAACAGATCAACAAATATTTGTATTTTAATAAAATGCACGACTGTGTCACACGTACTCGCTCTTATATTCAAGTCGCTGCTTAAGGTATAAGAAAATTATATGTAAGGACATGGAAATTATGAGAGAAAAATATTCAAAAGCTTGAAAAGCGACATGACAACTTTTTTGAGAGCTTAAAATGAAAAAACGCCATCTTATTTCTTGAACATAACTGTTGAAAAAATTTAAAATCGTTGGAGCGGTTTCTTAAAAAAATTTATATATCAAATTTTTAAAACAATTTAAGGAAAACTTTTGGTAAAAAAAAAAAAAAAAAAAATTGTGAACCCGTTTTTATAAAATTAAAAATTAAAAAAGCGTTCTGTGAGAGGTTCTATTATTAGTTTGCTATTTCAGATTTTTTTATAATTTTTGGTAGTATATCGTACTAGATAGGTATAGGTATACTAACCTACAGAAAAAGTTTTATATATAGTTTTTGTGGACAGAATCACCAAAACCACTTTGGACCAAGTTCTTAGAAAATCAATCCGGCCCTTTAAGCTACAGCCGAACAGACACACAGAATTGTGAGACACACTTTTTTCTTCTTCCCTATCATCGCAATGACTAGTCTGAGCAAAATCTCGAGGTATTTTTTTACGAATGTTTAACTTGCCATAAAAAAACCTATTATCGTAAGTAAAAATAACGGTTGATGTTGTAAAATACACTTGTTAAGTAGAAGCATCTTCGGTTAGTAGATATTTTAGTTTCCCAATTTTTGAGCACATACCTTTTTTGATGTCAATGGGTGGAATTTCCACTGTTTTGGTAATTTTAAGTATTTATAACGTGTAGAAAGTTACGGAAATGCCTCCAGTTACCGAACGCATGTTGAGCAAAAAAGTTGCAAGTTTTTTCGTCTTAAAAAAAAAAGAAAACTGAAATGTTTTTTTCCGAGGTACTGCCTTTTGCGAGAAACTGACAAATCCTCCAAGAGTATACTTGTCATGAAAAAGTGCTTCTCATCCAGCCGTTCGGACTCAGCAAAAAATTGTAGCTCCCTCCAATCCTGCCAACAACATGCACACAGGAACGGTTGAGAGTTGTAAGTCTCTAAGGCCTGGTTTTCCACGAAATAATGCACTACCAAATTAATTTATTTTATTTACCCTTTGACATCAAAGAAAGTATGTTCACGAAAAGTGGCAACACTGACAGTTTAATCGAACGTGCTTCTACTCAATACTTATATTTTCAGATGTAAACTATTATTTTTTCAATACGCGTTTGGCATCTGGAGGCGTTTCCTCAACTTTTTTCACTTTAGAAACTAACAAAAAACTAGGAAGTACCAATTTGACATAGTAAAAGAGTATGTTCCCAGAAAGTGGAAACATTGAAATTTAAACCGAAGGTGCGTCTACTCAACATTTATTTTTTAAAATATTAATTTTTATTTAACTACATGCGTTTGGCATTTATAGGCGTCCTGCCATTGACTTAAGAAAGTATGTTCCCGAAAAGTAACAACAATGAAATTTAACCCGAGCGTCTTTTTAAAAACTTTCTTTCAATCTTTATTTTGATGATGGAAATTTTGTAATTATTTTTAATTTGCCATTTTTCACAGGCTGAGCGCCATTTTTAAAAATGGCGTCTAATTGACAAGATACAATAATGACTATGACTCTTTTGCAAAATAACATGTTTAGCATGTCAAAAATAATTTACGCACATACAAACGAATCACCAATTTCGAAAAGGTCACATCTCGAGTTTTTTAACAAATACATTTTTTCATATCCATGTAATTATAATCCTTCCCCGCACCTATTATGCTCAAAAAAAAACACACATTTAGTATTTACTTTCATTGTCTTGTAACTCGAAAGTAATTTTTTTAAATTGTAAACTATTCTTTTGAAAATAATTAGTTCCTTGCATTGCCTGAACATTTTATATTTTCAGAGATGTGACCTTTTCGAAATTGGCCATTCAAATAATGTCCTCCACCACAAAAAGTGCAGGGATTTCGGTTTCCTTACCGGATTACAGATTGGGTGCCATTTTTTAAAATGGCTTCCGAGTGACAGGATTACAAAAATGACTTTTGGATTAATTTCATCTTTAATTTGTAAGAAATAAATTCCTGTCATAAAAAAAGTCCCCGTCAAAAAACAAACGGGATTTGGTTTCCTGTTCGGACTTTAAAGTCATCTGCCTTTTTCATTGATTTTACCAAAACAAATATTTTAGTCTAACATACAAGACCTCCCCCCTCCTAAGCAAAAAACCCTTCCACATGGGATATTTATTTTATGGACACTTTGGATCCTTTATTCTCATCATAAGTGAAACAAATTGATTTAAATGTTTTATGAGGGTAAGAAATATCTTTTTTTTTTATTGAAGGATTTTTGTTTTTATAGGGAAGGGTAATGCTAAGTTTACACTGTAAGAGAGCTAAATAATACTCGTAATAATATCTTTATTGTTGAAAGAATCAAATTTTAATATTTGTCTTGTTATGCAGTTTTTTGTTTTGGTTAAAAGTTTCTCAAAACACAGCCATTATGATTCCGATTACCTTAATATTCAAATTGATAAAAGTTACTTTCTTTGGAAAGAATGCTTGTTACTCATTAAATCCTGTAAAATTTTTAAAAACTGCTTATAAGCTGAAAACTATGGTGGTTATACTTAGACACATACAAAATAATAAAAAAAAGTCTAAAGATTTAAGGCTAAAGCCAATTAAATAAAGTAAGGCCCCCTTCTCTTTTAATTGTTTATATGAATAATCTACCTTTCTGTGGGTTACTAGTTTTTAATGATGACGAAACTTCATTTAACCCAATTACAATATATTTAATAAGTTTTAGTATGATAAGCTTCTTACTTTTTATGAATAAGTCTACATAAACATGGATACCTTTAAAACAGTTGTTACAAATGTTTTTCACTTCCGCAAAAATATAAATACAAAAGAAAAAAAAAATAACAAAATCCACTCAATTTGTAGTCAATAACAAAAGAAAATACATCTCGAAGGGTTCCATCCTCTATCATGTCAGACACAGAAATAATTTTTTATTAACCTCTTTTTTCCTCCTTTCGGCCAAGCTAGCATAAACATTAAAAGCACACCAACTCTAAATACCAAAAAACACTATTGAAACCTAATACGTACAAGAAAGCGAAGACCCCAATTTTACGACTTCAAGCTAATTATGGGTGAGCAATAGCAATTCAACCCACCTTTTTGTGTTTTTGTCCTGAATAGAGCTGTAGCTAGAGCTATTCTTAAACCCCTTCCCTTATATTTGGCTTAACTTAACTTGAAAATAACCAACCGTAACAACTGTATTCGGCCATAGTTACTGGGGATAATTCGGGTTATGCCCTTTTTCCGTTCTAACATTTCATTCGTTACATAATTAAAGCGGAAAACTCTAGAAAGGCCGCAAAGTGTGTGTAGAAGCTTTTCCCAACACCAATACGAATACCAACCATCACCATCATCAGAGGAGTTGTTATCCGTTAGGTAGATATTATAATGGTATAGAAGAGAGACCATGACCGAGAATATAAAAACGTACGCATCTCGGTTACGACCACGTTACAGTGATTCGAATTAATTTATACTTACTTATTCACCCAAGTCATGCGTCTAGGCCTGTCATTGAAGCAGACCGAAATGGTGTACAATTTTACTATGGCTCTGCTGCCTGCTGGCAACTGGGATAAATGAATACAAGTGCCTAACTAACGGCTTGTCGTGTGCCATTGCACTTCGGTCTTCACGTAAAATTAGTACCATAATAATGCCCTGAAACTGCAGAGCTATATACGATACGAAGTTTACGGTCGCCATCACCATCGCCATAGCCTCTCATCCTATTCGACCGCAATTTCCATGCAAAGAGGATACTGGCGGGCGTAGAGAGGATAACAGTGGATGCTATAGATATTTTTGGCAGCAAAATAGTCGTGGATTTTTCTTAAGGGATGCCATCGGTCAGTATTTGACAAAATTGCGTCGCAAGAATTTTAGAGTTAAAAGAAATGTTGATTATTTAAAACAGTTCTAAAAAGCTGATATTGCGTCAAAAAGATCCCATTACTCATGAATGACATACAGTTTTTGAAAAACTCACCTTCTGTCATGCCTACTTTTCTTTAAACAAAATTTATTCAAAAACAAAACAAATTTCTAGGGCCGAGGGCAAAACACAAGGGCTTTTACATCCACCTACTACCACGCCTACTTTATGAGGACTGTGTTTTCTGATTATTAAAAACTTCAGAAATCCAGTACTTTGTAAATACTCTCTCTCTAGAGCAATACAAAAGTTTCTGTTCTAAAATCCGCGTACTTTACCACGCCTTTTTTTCTCACTTTGGTCCTTGATAAATGACAGAAAACAAAGAAATTTGCAATGAGAGAGTTTTAAAGTGTTTTTGAACAGACACAGTTTCAAAAGAATTGATATTCTGTCAAAAAACTAAAACTCGCCAAATTTGGTACCAATTTGGTAGATGTTTGAGGTTTAAGACATTGAATGGCCTTAATATGGCAGACAAATTTGTCTCTCTTTAGCTTACTTACTTATCTAACGATCCATGGAGCATCTCTACCAGAGAAAGTGCGGTCTTAAATCGGTTGAGGCCTCTCAAACACTCCCTTCAGTTGTCAAAACCAAGCACTCTTGCGTCTGTAACCACCTGGGCTCTGTAGTGGAGGTTCAGTCTTCCTGGTCGTCTCGAAACTTGGGGGCTGGGATTCAAAGATTTTCTGGGCGGGAGCGTTGTTGTTCATTTGCTCGATGTTGCCAAACCAGTGTAGTCGACGTTTTTTGGCTCCTTGGACTACATCCACATCTTGGTACAGCTCTTTGCAAATAGGACCAAATATCCGCCGAAGAATTTTTCCCTCGATATTGCCCAGAATCCAAGTATCCAGCGCTTCGCTTTGTTCCCAGGTAAGTGAGCTCCTTGACTTCCTCGAAATTATTGCTACCAAACGGTGACATTTCGTCCTAGGTGATTAACAGGTGAGGCTTTATTTGTTGATATCATAATACTTTGTTATGTCCTTATTCACTTCAAGACCAACGCGTTTCGCTTATTCATCAATAGCTGTGAATGCTTCTAGTACAGCTTGCGTGGAGTGGCCTATGATGTCAGTGTCGTTCGCATAGCAAAAGCAGTTGAGAAGATTTGTTGAAAATACTTCTAGGTGAACACTACTCCTGTGCACTATCAGCTCAAGTACGAGGTTGCAGAAATCATATGATAGAGCATTTCCTCTACTCGGATAACCTGCTACCCGTGCCGCGTATTTTGTCATCGGGCATAGCCAGATCAGTTTATGGGATCTCGAGATCCAACATCGCCAATAAAAGCTTTTGGCAACTTAAGCTATCATAGAAATCGAGGAAAAGATCGACTTGAAATTCATTGGTCTTTTCCAGGATTTGCCTTAATGCTTGAGGATTTGGTCAATAATTGATCTGCCTGGCCTGAAGCCACACTGGTATACGTGCTGTTCAAAGATTGCAGAAAGGTTTTAGATGCTCACATATTACATTGGATAGGATCTTGAAAGCAACATTAAGCAGGGATATTCCTCTGTAGTTTTCGCAGGACATAGGATTGTCTATTTTGTAGATTGGGCATATGGAGGTATTTGACAAGGCGTCAGGCATACTTTCCTCCTCCCACACTTGGTTAATGAGCTACCAGAATAGCTCCTCCATACTTGAAGAGGCCCTTAGGTCGGATATCCGAGCCGGCGGATTTGTTGTTTTTAAGCTTTCTTAATCTCTTAAGTATTCGGCGCTGTGACTGGATCTTCATTGACTGGGTCTCATGCTTCTTTGTTCTCCTGGCGCTTCCTCTAAAAAATAGCCTTTGAACATTTGTTGGAAATGCTGCTTCAACAAGTCTACAATACCCTGTGCTTTGGTGACTAGGTTCACTTCGCTGTTTCGAATAGCTTGCGTGATGGTCTTATAACCAGATGTCAGTTACTTTTGTTTTATCCTGGACTTTCACGACTCACAAAATGAAATTAATTCCGCCATAATTTAATCTTTAATCATGTTAAATGACAAAAATGTTTTTCAATTGGAAGAAATATTGATGTTTTAGCAGCCATGTAAAATTAGAATTAAGTTTGATAAAGCTATTAAACGGCAACCCTAAACCAACCTACCCCAATTTTTCCCTGTCTGCCCAGGACTATAGGATTATATTCTCGAATATCTCAAATTGAGGAGGATTTCGTCATGGTAAATTGCAGCATGACGGGTTCTGTGCTTAGTATCTCTCTGGGTGGCATTTATATCCTTGAAATAGGTAATAGTTGGCGAGCCTTTTGTTGACGCGTTTTGTGGATTTGCTACCTCATGTTGTCGCTATATAGGTTTACTTAAATTTAGAAAAAAAAGAGAGGGTTTGCAAATCAACTGTGAGAAGAGGAAAACCAAACCTATAAAATTTGAAGTCATCTATGGTTTTATACAGACTTTGTATAGTATAGTCTCTAGTGTTCGATAGTGCCAAGTGTCAAGAGTGAAGCCTCAGTACCGTATATATAGTGAGTGGTATACTTATTAGGATTAGTGCCATTTTCTAGCTACATTTATAAGCTGATTGTTGTTGCTGTTGATTTATTGTTTTGAGCCGATTGTAGTGTAGAGTTGGAATTTAACAAAGGGAATTCAAGTGGCATATTCTGGGAAGTGTTAGCATTTATTATTCACATTATGAATTACATACAATGCACAGCATACTGCAATGTGTGTTATGTTCAATGAGGTCTATTAATGGATATTGTTTAAGCTATTGCAAGACAAAACTGGAGTTTATCAAAGCACCAATGTAAACTATATCTAACAAGATAACAATTCCTAATCATTAAGCTGGAATTTTTTTTGCCCGAGGCCAGGTATAGTTTCTAAAAGAAATTGTTTCTATGGCTGTTAATCGTTCTTGTATCATGTTTTAGTAAATATATGTTTTTATTAGCTAAAATTTCAAAAAGCTGCCTTTTCTTACGGCAACACTTACAAGAAACGTGTATAGTATCTTAAATGCCCTCATTAAATTTGGTGACAGTTTAAGAAAAATGAAAGTTTCATAAGAGAAATCGATGCCTTGCAAACTCTAATCGAGAGAAGAAATAAGATCACTTCGGTAAAATAAATGAGAAATCAGCTCTTGATTTCAATTTTGGATCGATTTTTCAAAATAAAGATTGTGTAGATTATTTAAGGCTGTTGCGTACATAACTCTTTTTAAACCCGGCACGATAAAATCGATTGGAAAAAAATTAGTACATTCTTTATAATGCAGCGTTAACTAACTTTTAATCTGTTTGGCCAAAGCTTAGAATATTCAATAATTTTTTGAAGAATGGTCCAGCACTACGCTGATTCCGGAAAAAAGTCATACAAATTTGAAAACCAGACATATAAAATATTTGCACTGAATAAGACCTATTTGCTGTATTGCACTCACTAACGCTGTGCAAGATAAACAAATTACACAAGAGGAAACTTGTAGTCAAAAATTAATAATAATTAAATTAACTGTACACTAATTTCTTCGTTCTAGTCAAAGTAATCGCCCTAGGCAGTTTCCTGTTAAGACTAAAGACATGTCCTGCTTTTTTTCAGATAACAATGAAAAAGAAAATCATCAACCCGTTTTTGAAGAGTTGGATAAAATCTGGCATTACGAAACTTCGCAATTACAAAATATTGCCGACTGAGGCGGCAAAGCGACTGGATCATTTCGTGAGATAACACGTTCTCCAAACTTGGTTTCCAATAAATTGATTGTGACATTCGCTGTGTGGCTTGTGGAGCGCGCAGTCCTGTTGGAACCACATGTCCTCCAAGTCCATGTCATCCAATTGGGGCCAATAATATTTAGTAATCATTGAACGGTAGCGATCCTCATTCACAGTAAAGTGCCGGGCTTGATCATCACGGAAGAAGTACGGCCCAATGACGTCGCCGGCCCATAAACCACACCAAACTGTAATTTTTTCGGGATGCAATGTGACTCATGGAGTACGTGTGGATTGCTGCCTGACTAGTACTGCATATTTTGTTTATTGACTAAGCCATTCAGCCAGAAATGAGTCTCATCGCTGAAGATGATTTTTCGATGAAAATCCGAATCATTTTCAAGTTGTTGCTCAGCCCAATTCACGAACATACGACGCTTCTGGTGGTCAAGTGGCTTCAGTTCTTGCGTCAATTTAATTTTGTAAGGATGTAGGCCAAGATCTTTTCGCAAAATTCACTACAACCACGTCACAGAGATGCCCAACGCTTGAGGAGGACGTGTAAGAGACACATTTAGGCTTTCTGCAACTGAAGCCTCAGCGGCAGCAATATTCTCGACACTACGGGCGCTTCCTTGTCTCACTGGCACGGGAACATTTTGTACTGTGCCTGTGGATTAAAATTTTTCCACTAGACGCTCAATTGTTGTTCTGCTAGGACGATTATGAAGACTATAAATTGGACGTAGCGCTCTTAACGTTGAGGCCACTGACTCTGAATTTCGGTAGTAAATTTTAATAATTTTGACTCGTTGTTGGCTCGTATATCTTTCCATCATGAAATGGCAAACCTTACTGAAGAGAAATGTCAAAAGAGCCGCAAGAAATATGGCGTCGTTTGCTGTCCCTGTCGTTCTACTTTTGTAGCGTCCTGTTTGAAAATCCCTTTATTAGAACAGGAATAGATGATAATGACTTCCTTTTAATTTTTTTTTTATTGTGAATTTGCTCTCTCTCTCTCTTGTTCACGATATTTTTGTTAAGATTCTTTATTGACACTTTTAATTTGATCTCTTGAAATTTCTATTTCACGTTAAAAAAAATATTTTGTTTTTGTTTTTGTAATCTGTTTTTATGGATCAGCACGGTAATAAAAATACTTTAACTGTACGGAAAAAATTTTGTTTGGGTCGCCTGAGGTATAGCTAAAATTCTAATAACAAAGTTTGCAGAAATTGAATTTTATTATAAGAAATTATTTCATAAAATTACTCGTATCACATATTACAAATGTGGTGAGATCGCAGCCAACACTATGGCTCCAAATCTCAATGTATAGTAGAGTGTCCGTTAATTCCCAAAATTATTTTTAAATAGCAGACACCCCCTAAATCAAAACTTAATGCCCTACAAAAAAATATTTGGCCAAACAAAATTTTGTCCAAGGTCATTTACACGTTGCTGTAAGCCCATACTTTTCACATTAACATTTGTATGGGATTTTCATTCTTTTCAAGTTTTATTTTTTTTCTCTTAAATTACTGCAGCTATTCTAACTTTGTTTGTTTATTTTTATTTCTTAATGCTTCTTTTAAAGGACCTTATTCGATAACTTTATTAAGAAAAATTCTATGTTAAATTTGATCAAATACATTTTTGAATGTGGACTTTTAAAGAGATGAATACAGAACAAAATGCATCAAATAAATAAGAATATCTGCTGTAATTCGAGAAAATAAAAATTAACACGTGAAAAGAGTGAAAATTCCACACAAATTTGTAGGAGAAAAGTATGGGCTTAGAGCCACGTGTAAATGACCTCAGAAAACTGTTTTTTATTTTTGGCCAAATACTTTTTTGCAGGGAATAAACTTTTGATTTTGGGAGTGACTGCTATTTAAAAACTGATTTTGGGAAATGATGAATAATAATCAATAATTTTGGATTGAAAAAAGGGAATCAACATGCCAAAAGTCTGGCATCGTTGTATCAGACAAATTAAAAGAGGTTTTAAAAGAAAAAAATTAGTTATTTTAGAAACAATTAAAAATTTTATTAAAACAATTTACTCACGTCATAATACAACTTTTAAAACAGCAAACAAAAAAAACAACGTTTTTTTGATATTATAACGGGAATATTTCAAAAATCTAGTCCGATCAAATTTTTCTGACTTCAGTTTCGAGTTTGACACACCAAAAACCTATAGAAAAGTATATTTTGGTATCTGTAACAAAAAAAAAAAAAAATTTTTAAGCCACTGTAATTGAAGTGTTTTTTCCTCAAACGACCCTCCTATGTTTTCTCCTGAAACGGTACTTCAATACTAAAAGCTGTATTCTTTTTGAGATTTAGAACATAGAAACACTCAAATAAATGTAGGTAAAATATTCACATAAATATATATATATATTTAATCCTGCCAGACATACCATCACTACCTTCGACCATTAAAATATTTTTATCACGAATGTTTACCTTTTTACAACCAGCTTAGTCTCTGTCTTAACAACCCAAGTGTAAGGTAGGTTTACTTAGACATTATTTTAGACGAACAAATTTTAAACAGAAATTATAGCTACTGTTGTTTTTTTTTTAAGCTAAAAATAACTTAAAAATATCAGAAAAAAAACAAATCGAAGGCTTTTTTATGATTTAAGATTCGCAAGAGCGTTACGTGTAGGACAACTCTCAAAGTTTGTTTTCACAAAATCAATTTATTGTTAATTTGATTTTCTGTTGGACTTTTATTATAGAAGATAAACCCTGAGTACCAATTTATCTTACATATCTGAAACTTTTTTTTTAAATGAAAACAAGTTAAAAAATTTGTACTTTTAGCGTTACGTGCGCGACAGGAAAAATACAATTCAACCTAAAAATATTCAATGAAGTTTGTTTTGTTTTGAAAGTTTTTATTTTCTAACGGAATATTAAAATATCTCTTGTATTTTTATTGAATTTACTTTAAATCATAAATCATTAAGAGAAATTAATTGAATTGTTGAGAAAAAATCTGAAATGCTCAAATGTATATTAAAACAAATGGGTCTTATTGAGAAACTGAGGGTTATTTTTTAAAAAATAAACTTGTTTCATGAGAAGCTTCACATTTCCATACGAAACTCATATAGGAAATATCGTTTTAATGTTCACATCTGATTACTATTTTTCTTGGAATGCTCCAAGACAGTATTCCAACTCTGTGATCCACTTTCAATAATACTCTTCTTTAAAGAAATCTATTGCTAAGTATTTACTTATGTACACATGGAAATATGTTAGTTAAACTATTTTCATTGGTTATTTTTTCTAGTGCACCGCCAAATGGAAGAAAAAGTATTGACATGACATAAATTAAAACCACCCTTACAACGTTCTCATTACAGAACGGCCCCAAATGACATCTATTCCAATTCGACGAATTCCATTTAAGATTTATTGTTAAAGCGGCGATGATGAAATTCGGTTATCTTCTCGTTCTCTACTTAAGCCAATACCAAATCAAATTGACGTTTGACATAATTTAATTAAAATTCATTTGACACATCTGCATATATTAACATTATATTCTAAGCATTCAAATATATATATGCATATACGTGCCTACATAGATGGGGAGTTATAAATATGGAATTAGAAGTTTAACTTCAAAGAATTCATAATAGAAAAAACAACATGTTTGATTTATTTTTCTGCTTGGACATTGGAATTTTCATTAGAATTAATTAATTTGTTAACTCAGTTATGAAGATTAATTTATTAATCTTTTGTTATTCTATTTATGAAAATACCTATGTTTTTATGTGGGATTACATTTAAAAAAAATGCTCCTTTAACTTTCTTGTGTCACTTTACCTACAATAATGTCTGCAAGGGAATTCAAGATTTCTGAAAGCCAAAAATATTATTTCAAAAATGTTCTTAATTGAATGCTTTTAATTTTTATTCAAAATTAAAATTAATATTATAACTATTAGCCCACAGTAAGTGTTTCAGATTAGAGGGGGTTTATTTAAGACCAAGAGAATATAAAAAGGACGTTATCTTTATTGACGCTAGTGAAAAAAGTTCAGCTTCCTTCAAGCATAAAAAGGCAAAATATTAAATTTCAAGCTAAACTATTGCATACCTATCCTAGCCGGAAAAAATATTATATAAGAAAAATAAAATTAAAAAATTTAATTTCAAAAAGCAAGTATACGCCTGAGTGACCAGTATATATTAAAAAAGCGTGAAATGCTTTCCAATATTTTAAAAGAAATAATATTCACGAGTAGGTTGATTTATACTTTTACTATATCCAAAGAGGTTAACAATATTAAAAACAGTTTCAAAGGGATTTCCAATAAGGGCGGGACGATGTTAAAATGAAAAAATATCAAGCTGTAAACTAAGAACTTAGTATACACTTTATTTCATTTTCAAAAATATTTAATTTTTATTCTTTAATTTGGTTAAAGACTTTTTCAACATTTAACCTTATTCCAAAGCTCATTTGAAATTGATTCAGTTAAAGTATTGCTTTCTATTTTATTATTTAAATTCTCCAAAAGTTGTTTTAAAATGAGAAACCTTTAAATGTTTATTATAAACGTGAGATATTTAATTGCATAAAATAATAAATAACAATCTTCCAGCTTGATGCAAAATAGTACATTTAATAGCATTAAAAAGTCCATAAATTCCGTGTGTACATATACTAATATTCATTTCAGTAAGAGTTCAGAGGTCTTTTTGCTTGATTATGATTACGATGATGACTCTTATTGTTTTTATTACTCCAAGATCTACACAAACTACCATCAAAAATCGTTGGAAGATTCACCTTTCTCATGCTTACTCCATCATTAAGATTGTGGAAGAAAACATAGAAGACTGGGTCTTAAGCTACAACGTGTCAAAGCATAACATAAACAGTCCCCTCCTATACATCCGTCGTCATCTTCGTCCTAGATATCATATAGGTATCTTCATAACTTGCACCCAACACAACAATAACAATAACGGTAAAATCAACTTCTTCCAAGTTATTAAGTGCATGAACAAAACATGAACATGAACGAACATGAAAGAAGCACAAAACTTTATTTTTACTTGAATTATATTTGACGATATAAGGGCAAAAGTAATGGATTCATAAAAAAGATCAAAATCAAGAAAAATTACTAAGGTGATACATATCATGATGACAGTTGAATTTTTAACCAAATAATTAAGAAGCTTTTTCGTGAGCAATTCATTTGGTTCTAAAAGTCAAAATTAAAATCAGCTTCCCGAATAAATTCTTCTTCATAATCTAGTTTTTTTTTTAAATTTCAAAAATCATTTCACTATAACGAGATATCACCTTAAGAAATCATTTAACGTTGTTAACAATAATTTAATTTAATTTATATTTCATTTCATTTCATTTCATTTCATTTCATTTCATTTCATTTCATTTCATTTCATTTCATTTCATTTCATTTCATTTCATTTCATTTCATTTCATTTCATTTCATTTCATTTCATTTCATTTCATTTCACTTCATTTCATTTCATTTCATTTCATTTCATTTCATTTCATTTCATTTCATTTCATTTCATTTCATTTCATTTCATTTCATTTCATTTCATTTCATTTCATTTCATTTCATTTCATTTCATTTCATTTCATTTCATTTCATTTCATTTCATTTCATTTCATTTCATTTCATTTCATTTCATTTCATTTCATTTCATTTCATTTCATTTCATTTCATTTCATTTCATTTCATTTCATTTCATTTCATTTCATTTCATTTCATTTCATTTCATTTCATTTCATTTCATTTCATTTCATTTCATTTCATTTCATTTCATTTCATTTCATTTCATTTCATTTCATTTCATTTCATTTCATTTAATTTAATTTAATTTAATTTAATTTAATTTAATTTAATTTAATTTAATTTAATTTAATTTAATTTAATTTAATTTAATTTAATTTAATTTAATTTAATTTAATTTAATTTAATTTAATTTAATTTAATTTAATTTAATTTAATTTAATTTAATTTAATTTAATTTAATTTAATTTAATTTAATTTAATTTAATTTAATTTAATTTAATTTAATTTAATTTAATTTAATTTAATTTAATTTAATTTAATTTAATTTAATTTAATTTAATTTAATTTAATTTAATTTAATTTAATTTAATTTAATTTAATTTAATTTAATTTAATTTAATTTAATTTAATTTAATTTAATTTAATTTAATTTTGTTTTATTTTATTTTATTTTATTTTATTTTATTTTATTTTATTTTATTTTATTTTATTTTATTTTATTTTATTTTATTTTATTCTATTTTATTTTATTTTATTTTATTTAATTTAATTTAATTTAATTTAATTTAATTTAATTTAATTTAATTTAATTTTATTTTATTTTATTTTATTTTATTTTATTTTATTTTATTTTATTTTATTTTATTTTATCTTATTTTATTTTATTTTATTTTATTTTATTTTATTTTATTTTATTTTATTTTATTTTGTATTTATTTATTTATCCAATTTTATGTATTAATTTATTAATTTTATTTTATTTTATATTATTTTATTTTATTTTATTTTATTTTATTTTATTTTATTTTATTTTATTTTATTTTATTTTATTTTATTTTATTTTATTTTATTTTATTTTATTTTATTTTATTCCATTTCATTCCCAATTGTAGAGCTCGGATTAAAGCGTTATGTAAAAATTGTAGATATTATTTATTAAATATTACATATTTACTTTCTACCTAACTTTTTAACATTAACTTTCTATAAGAATTCTCCGATAGAACAGCAAGAACTAGCAACACATCCGTGGGAATACATTTTGTACATATTTTTCTTTTAGAAAATTTAATGTTTCTTTCATATTGCCGAGTTTTTGTTTCGACGGTCCTGGAGCTTGCGAAGTCGAAGAAATCTTATACTTAGTTGGCTTTTTTTCAAAGTTTTATTTGTGTACATTTTCTAATGTATACGTTTGTATGTATGTCCGTATCTATAGTAGTTCTGAAAAATAATATTTGCTTAGGTACGTAAAAAAATATGCAAAACATCGAGTGCAGCCTAGTAACTGCCTTTTTTTTCCATAATATGAATTGTCATTTAAGGACTGAGATTTTTTATTTGTATAAATATTTTTTTCCACAATTGAAATATAACAAAACGATCAAATTACATATTTAAGAAGAGGAAATCTTACTTTAGTTCTTGCAAGTTCTTACATAATAGTTGAGATTTATTTTATTAAGTTGAGGTTTTGTCAAGGGAGGAAAATTTTGTTTTTTTCTTTCAATTTTAGCATGAATCTAGGCAGTTGAATGGTAGTTAGAGAAATTATGTAATATTTTTTTTTTTAAAGAAATCTGTAATTAGTTCCAAGAAATTTATACCAAGATTTCTTTGTTATTTCGAAAAATAAAATCATATAATAAAACGGCAAATACGAAGTTTGTAGTAAAATTTTCGCGGTCTAAGAAAGCCGAAGGCATATAAATTATATATCGTTGGAACGGTTTTTTTTGCACAGAAGTGTTGAATGCAAAAGTTTATTAAATTACCACCACAAAAATTAAATAACAATAAAATAAAATAAGGTAATAGGTGCGAGCAAGAGCGAGAGCGAGTTTTTATTTGATGCAACCTGAATGTGACGTTTCGCTTTTTTTCCACCCACCAACCAACCAATTTTCCAGCACTGACTGGAAAGTTAACTGGAATGCCTGATGGCGGCGTTCAGTGCTGGAGAAAATAATACTTAATAGCTCATACCACGTTTTTACATGAGCAGATCGAAGGATCAGAATCAATCCGGATCGAAATTTTGACCCAGGTTTATGACAACGATCTGGGATTGGATCGAGTAATCCGAATTCAACGTGACCCAGGTCTATTTGGCCCAAAATCCTGATTGAATTCGGATTCAATTCTCCATGTAAACAAGGTATCAGTTTTTCTCTACGCTAAGGATAGCTTTTTTGACAAATAATGTTATTAGCTCTCGAGTTTCGAGGGCTGGAAGTACAAGCATAATTTAATACATAACTGAACCTATAAGGTCTTTGTGTGAAAATTATAGTCTGTGTGATTTTAACATGATGAAATTAAAGGAACACATTTTTTTTTTCCAATTTTTGTGTGTGTTTTTTTTTGTAAAGCTATACCTTTGTGAAATGTTGTACAAGCATGATACAGCCTCATTCCAAATTATTTGGCAATATTTGAGTAGGGTACTGCTGTGTTGTTTAAAAGAATTGGAACATTTCATTCATTTTTTTGTTAGTAAAGTTTATATGTGTCGATTTTGTTTCATTTAGTTTGATTCGCCATTTTTGCGTCCAATCACTAACTTTATCGACTGAATTTTTTTTGCAATTTTTGTCTAGCCTTCGTAACGGATTTATCTAGCACCAATATTATGCTGTACCATCATTCATCAAAGGTGGCCATGATAGTGTTGATGTTCACTGGAATATCCCTGTGGGTTTTCAACAAAGACGCTACAAAAGTAGAGCAATAGGAACAGCAAACGACATTTTTTGCCACTCTTTTGACATTTCTCTTCAGTAAGGTTTGTCATTTTATGATGGAATGATATACGAGCCAACAATGAGTCAAAATTATTAAAATTTACTACCGAAATTCGGAGTCAGTGGCCTCAACGTTAAGAGCGCTACGTCCAATTTATGGTCGTCACAATCATCCTAGCAGATCAACAATTGAGCGTCTAGTGGAAAAATTTTAATCCACAGGCACAGTACAAAATGTTCCCGTGCCAGTGAGACAAAGAAGTGCCCGTAGTGTCGAGAATATTGCTGCCGCTGAGGCTTCAGTTGCAGAAAGCCTAAATGTGTCTCTTACACGTCGTTCTCAAGCGTTGGGCATCTCTGTGACGTCGTTGTAGTGAATTTTGCGAAAAGATCTTGGCCTACATCCTTACAAGATTAAATTGACGCAAGAGTTTGACCACCAGAAGCGTCGTATGTTCGTGAATTGGGCTGAGCAACAACTTGAAAATGATTCGGATTTTCATCGAAAAATCATCTTCAGCGATGAGGATCATTTCTGGCTGAATGGCTTCGCAAATAAACAAAATATGCGGTATTGGTCAGGCAGCAATCCACACGTACTCCATGAGTCACATTGCATCCCGAAAAAAATTACGGTTTTGTGTGGTAACCGAATAATTTTTGCCCCAATTGGATGATATGGACTTGGAGGACATGTGGTTCCAACAGGACGGTGCGCGCCACAAGCCACACAGCGAATGTCACAATCAATTTATAGGAAACCAAGTTTGGAGAACGTGTTATCTCACGAAATGATTCAGTCACTTTGCCGCCTCGGTCGTGCGATTTGACGCCGTTAGACTATTTCCTGTGGGGCTAAGTCAAGTCTTTGGGCTATGCCAACAAGCCAGCGACGATTGATGAACTTCGTACGATTATCGAACGTGAAATTGCAGCAGTATCGGCCGATTTATGCTTGAAACCCGTCGAAAATTGGGTTGAGTGTCTGGACTTTTGCAAGCGTGCCCGTGGTGGCCATGCACAAGAAATTGAGTTCCATACATAATGGCATCGAAAGCTCTTTTATAGGAATACAGAATTTCATTGATATCCAAAACCGTTTTTGTTTTATTTAAAAAAAAAATTTGTAGCGCTCTTATTGAAAAAAACCGATGTATAACAGATACAGTGTTGGTCCTAGGACACTTCCTTGTGGTACACCGGCTTCAATTTTCTTTAGTTCCGAGTAATTTTGGTCGTTCTGTACTCTTAAGAGTCGGTTCGTAACGTAGGATTTCAGTATTTCGTAGTACTGCCTGGGAAGATCCCTATACAGTTTGTACTCAAGTCCCAAGTGCCAAACATTGTCAAAGGCTTGAGTAACATCCTAGAATATAGAATACTTGTTTTTTCTTCAAGTGCCTTTTCCACAACATCCGTAATCCGATGCACTTGGTTTTATTAATATCTTGATTTTGTACACGATACCAATACTTGATCCATCGTATTATTGTACAATGTACATATGTACATACATATATGTAAATAAACAAAAATTGAAAATGTATTCGGAGAAATTTTTTTAAAAACGCCTTAGGCTAGATGAATGACGATTATTCTCATTCAGTAAATCTCACAGCAAGTAAAGAGACATTTATTTAAAAAAATCTGTCTAGATCATATGTAAAAGATAAGTACATTTCTGCATAACACATATAGCGCCTCGAACTATGCAAAAAATTTTTACAAAAAATCACGTTTTCACAAAACAGAAAAAAAAAAAATATGAATTCCATGAATTTCATTTGTTATTGTTTTAAATCAATTTATTTGCCTGCAAGCTACACAAATAATAATGTATTTCCATTTCAAATCATTTGCATTGCTTTGATAGAGCGTCGTCGTCAGTTAGATTGCTCCCAGGCTAACTTCTTTTATTCTTTATCCATAAAAGACAAAAGCACAAAAATACTTGAATTCAATTCTTAAAGCAACCTTAATAGCCTTTAAGTTTTCAATCTCTTACTTTACCTACATAAATACGAAGATGAAACTGTACGAGACTGCGAGGAGGAGATAATAAACATAAACTTTGAGCATCATCGAATATATAGTTGCACTATTTAAATTGGTAGATTATTGCTTAGAGTATCTGGAAGGTTTGGTGTAAAACAACTTTCACCAAACTGCATCATCATCATCCTCATCATAGTGAGCTTGTTTGGGTTGGCGTTGTCTGTTGGTTCTGGCTAGTTCAGCATATTCAAGTATAACGGTGGCAATTGTTATAACTATTCCAATTTCATTTATATGCTAATAAGACATCTGTTATTATTCTGTTTTGCCAACACGGGGATGACGATGACGATGACGCACGACGGCAGAGTCCGTCGGGACTACCTTTAGCTAAAACAGTCACATGTGGGTGATGGGTTGATGGATGCCATACCGAGGAGCTAGCTTTGTCGGTTTTTGTTGTCGTCCTGTCATGTATGCATGGAGATAGTTGCCGTTTCCGAATGCTATTACTGAGAGCACTTAAGGCCAGGTTTGCCAGCATTCACAACCTATTTTGAGAATGGCATAGATAGGTGATGGTAAATACACTTCGAGAAACACCTTGTCATATTAATGACTGTACTTCTTACCAGTGCCTCGTAGCATGATGGTTAGTGCGTTGGACTGTCATGCCGAAAGTCTGGGTTCAATTCCCACCCGCTACCACCTTAAAACAGAAATGCTTTTCTCGAGGTACTGCCTCTTGCGAGGAACTGACTAATCCTCCAAGAGTTTTGTCATGAGAAAGTGCTTCTCATCTAGCCGTTGGGACTCGGCAAAAAATTGTAGGTCCTCTCCATTCCTGATTCCTGCCAACAACACACACACAGGAATGGCTGAGAGTTGTAAGTCACTAGGCCCTGGTTCTCCGCGAGCTGTTGCGCCACCAGATTTAATTTTTTTTTTTTACTTCTTACTTACTTGTTTGGCTCTTCCGTTTCATGGAAGGTCACTTTTTTTAGACACGGTTCTGAACAATTTGCGAACATGCTGCATTTGGAACGGGGCAATTTCTTTAAACCAAGTTGGTCTTTCTCATCACCTTGAACCTGGGAGTTAGGATTCACTGACTTTCTTGACCGAAGCATTGTTGGCGTTCGTCAATTTAGTTGCCGTGTTATGATTCTCTGGACTATATCCACATTTTGGGAGCATTCATAGAGTTCGGTTGTAGCTTCTCCTCTATTCGAATTCCTCGCACACAGGACCAAATGTCATTTGATTACTGTTTTGTTTTGGGAAAGTGCATTATGTGCTATTCATTTCTAACACTCTTTCAGATCTGTGCCGAAGAAAGTTTGGTGCTTTGCCTACTTCGTCTTGGGTGTTTTAAGTCCAAGTTTTAATCCGACTTATTTCAAAGTGAAGTTTTTCCCTGCAATGGGTCATAAGTCCATTTTGGACTTTATGATATCCATTTCAATACAAATTTCCTGTTCATTCAATTTCAAACCTTATGGTAATTTAACATACATTTTTCTCTCAGTATAACAAAAAAAAAAAAAAACAAAGGATCTATGCTGCAGCATACATCCTGTGAACTTGTTGCCTGCCAAAGGATATTGTGTTTTTCTTTGATGGTTTTGCCGCGCATAATAATAGGTAATGGTCGAAAGTTAACGGCTATGACGTTGTTGTCGTGGTTCTTCTTCTCATGCAGCAATGATGGCCAAGTTGGCTTTTTGTCTATGTATATAAGAGTTTACGCATTTTAATGTTCGTTTCCTTCGTCAGTGTTTGTTTTTTTTTGTCGTTGCGATTGGCAGAATACCAGATAACATTTCTTCCATATAGTGAGGTTTTGCTCGTTATTTAGAAAGAGCATATCAAATTTAAAACAAAAAGAAGAAAAAACAAAACAAAAGAGTTCAACAACTTTTGTTCGTTACAGAAAAAAAACAACAATGCAGTTTTTTTTGTATAGGTTAAGCAATACACATGCCATAGTTGTTTCGTTGAGAATCGTTAATTTTTATTACATTGTTATGTGCTAGGTTTTGAAAAGAAACAAAACGAAATGAAGTTTTATGATAAGAATCGTTGAGAAATGTTGTGTGTTTTAAAGTGATGTGTTTTTCCATCTTATCCGGCATTGCAATTTTTGATTTAAAAATTAACATTTGAACAAGACGAGAGGACCAAAAAATCCGTTAAAAATAAATAAATTTGGTGTTTGTCATGACACAGCTCTCCACCAACAACTTCTGGTGGGTGTGTTGTTAGTTAGCAGGAATGGGTGGAACCTAGATTTTTAGGTGAGAATCTATTTTTGATACAACTTTCAGAAAGAGAAGTGAAGAAAAAACATTAAGGAGGATAGAATTAGCTAGACTTTAATTCAAAACCGAAAGCTTTGCTATTTGGTCAGTGGGTTCATATCTTATTATTTGGTATTAGTGCTTCTATAATACAATTTTTTGCTCGAATTTGATATAAATTCTGTACTCGTACATACAAAACGAAGTACAGGGCCTAGCACTTAGAACACCTGAGGCTAGCTGCCCTTCTCGCTACAAAAATTTGTGTTGGGAATTCTCTTACAAAGAAAAGGCAACCGAGTCTGAATACAATGAGGTTTATTACAGAACTAAAATAAGTGTATTAAGTTTAAGTATAAGAAAATTATATAATGCAAGTGTGTTTGTGAATTATAATGTGGTATAAAATAGTAATAGGGAATTGCCAGAAATACATTTTCAACACAACCCCTCAATTCTAGATTACATTAAACCAAGTTTATTTACATATTTATTATGCTTAATTTTCTTCAAATTTTTGGTCAGAATATCGGCGACCATTTCATCTGTAGGAATGTATGCTAGTTCAAGCTCTTTCTTTTCATAAACATCTCGTACAAAATGCATCTTTATGTCGATGTGCTTGCTCCTAGCGTGGAAAACTGGATTCTTCACCAACTGTTGAGCACTCAGGTTATCGCCATACAAGATTGTTGGTTTGGTGACTAAACTGCTAAATCCCATAAATCCCATCTCACTTATGAGGTTACGTAAGAACACGATCTCCTTTGATGCTGAGCAAAGTGCCATGTACTCCGCTTCAGTACTACTAAGCGCTACTGTTGGTTGCTTTTTAGATTCCCAAGACACCGGACTGCCAGCCAAGAAAAAAACATGACCGGTAAAAGATCTTCTATCATCGGCGTTACCACCCCAATCAGCGTCCGTATACCCAAACAAATCTAGCGAAGTTTTTCTGAAAATAATCTGATATTGAATTGTATTAGAAAGATATTTTAGTAAATGTTTTGCTGCAGAAAGATGTTCATAGTGAGGATTCATATTATACTGTGATCATTTTATAACCGAATGGGAAATATCGGGTCGTGTAGTGATGCTTATAAAATTTAAAGATCCTATTAAAGATTGGTAAAGTGTTTTGTCCACTTTTGAACAATTATCGCAGCCATCACATTTCCTCAACTGCGTGTCTGGATCAATTGGTGTGCTCACTTTCCTGCAATCAGTCATCTTAAAATCTTTTAAAAGACCCTTTATTAGCTGCTGTTGGCTGAGTTTAACTGCCCCCCGTGGGCCATCTCTTTGGATTTCAATGCCGAGAAAATGATTCAACGGTCCTTTATCTACAATGTCAAACTGACCCGCTATCTGCTTCTTAATAGTTTTCATATCACGTTCATCCTTACATGCAATTAAAATGTCGTCAACGTAGACAACAGTTAAAATAATATTTCCATCTTTATGCATAACATATATGCATCTATCATTGATGCAGTTAGTAAATCCCATATTTTTTAAGATATGGTCGAGCTTCAAATGCCACTGCCTTCCTGACTGTTTAAGTCCATAAAGGGCTTTCTGGAGCTTACAAACTTTATTTGGATTTGCTTTGTCTACAAAACCGGTTGGTTGATACATAAAAATGTCTTCATCTAAATCTCCATTCAAATACGCTGCTGTGACATCAATTTGGTGTAACAAGAGATCAAATTCAACTGCCAACGCAATAACTAAACGTATGTTCGAATATCTTGCCACCGGGGAGAATGTTTCGTTAAAATCAACTCCATACTTTTGCCCACAGCCTTTGGCAACAAGTCTTGCCTTAAAGCGTTCTATATACCCTTCCTTATTGCGTTTAATGTTGAATACCCACATTGACTTAATGGCATGTCTATTTTGGGGTAAATCAACAAGTGTCCATGTGTGATTTTTCGACAAAGAATCGTACTCTTCTCTCATCGCTTGATGCCATTTATCAGCTTCTTTACTCTGAAGAGCTTCTTCTACTGTTGAAGGACATTCGTATTCAACGTCTTTGGCATAATTCAGTGAATTAGTCACTTCTCTACCTCTACCTCTACCTCTACCTCTACCTTTGCCTCTATTGTTATCTACAACACGAACTCTACCGCTTCTTAATTTCTTTTTAGAACTTACTCCGACAGATACTTGTTCCTCCATACCACCTTCACTACCATCATCTTCAGCATCGTCATCTTGTGCATCTCCAGTCACAGTTTCAACAGCATCTCCAGCAGCAATATCAACATTAGGATCAACAGCGTCTTCAGCAGCAATATCCAAGCTCTCAGGTCCCAAAGCATCTTCAAATACATCAGCATCAATCTTCTTCTTAATTTGTGACACCTCGACTGGCGGCTCGCTTTCTTCAGTTTTGGAAGGTTCTATAAGAAGGTAGTCAACATCTATACTTTTTGATTCAACATTCGGATGTTTCTCAATAAACTTTACATCTCGGCTAATGTATACTTTACCAGTGTTGTGGTCGTATAGGCGATACGCTTTGGAATCACTAGCATACCCGATCATTGCACATTTGATGCCCTTAGAGTGGAACTTGGAGTATCCTGGTCGTTTGTTCAACATGAATGCCTTACAACCAAATACTTTCAAATGCTTGACATTAGGCTGAAGGCCAGACCAAGCCTGGAATGGTGTGATTCCTTGTAACGTACTGCACGGTGAGCGGTTTCTTAAATACACGGCTGTATTTACTGCCTCTGCCCAAAGCATCTCAGCAAACCTGATCCAATTAACATGCAGCGGGCCATCTCCACAATTGTCCTATTAGCTCGTTCCGCAACGCCATTTTGTTGCGGAGTATAAGGTGCCGTAAGCTGGTGACGAATTCCACTGAGTTCCAAAAATTCTTTAAACGACCGGTTCACAAATTCAGTTCCATTGTCGCTCCTAAGCGTCTTGATTCGTTTCGAGGTATGCGTCTCAACCATGGCCTTAAACTTCTTAAAAATGTCCAGCGCTTCACTTTTTGCCTTTAAAAAATACACAAAAAATTTTCTTGAGTAGTCATCAACAAAGAGTAGGTAATATTTTGCTCCTCCAATGGACGTTTTCCTCATGGGGCCGCATATATCAGTATGTATTAAATCTAAAATACCTTCGCTCCGGTTCTGTTCACACACATATGGTAGCGAGCATATTTTGCCTTTCATGCAAACTTCGCACTGCAAATTTAAACTGTTGATGTTACCTTTAAAATTTAGACCTCTTACCAAATTATTGTTGATTAGGTTGCTCAAACTCTTCCCATTTAGATGTCCATACCTCTCGTGCCATACGAAGATATCATTCTCACTCGATGGTCCATTTGAACACGTGTATGCGTTAACCTCATTTTTCATAACTTCATTGCAAATGTACATATTTTGCGACTTCTTTGCAGATAATAAAACTCTTCCATCTGCATTCAAAATATTTGCACTATGCTGGTCAAAAATGATTTTGTTTAAACTGTCGGCAGCTTTAGAAATGGAAACAAAGTTCATCTTCATCGACGGCACAAAAAGAACATCTTTCAGGGTGACAATGCCGTGTTTGGTTTTTAATATAACCTCACCAATGCCATCTGATAAAATATGTGCATCGTTAGCAAGCGCTATCTGTTCAATGTGAGGGCGAAGACTGATAAACAAATTCTTATCACAGCATAGGTGGCTTGTCGATCCACTGTCGAAAATCCACGATTGGCTCGTTAGCCCTCCGGCGCCGGCGCTTGCAGCATTAATCATTGCAAATGAAGATGTTGTTGCTTTATTTTTGTTTCTATCTCTGCAATTAGCTGCCAAGTGCACACGACGATTGCAATTGAAACAAGTACCTTTAAAAATTGGTTGATCAGTCTTCCCACGTTGTGATTGTTGCTGGCTTTGCTGCGAGGGTTTTTGCCTGCGATTTCTCACGTACAATGCTTGTTCTGGTGCAAAATTATTAAATTCGGACCCTTGTCTCCTATGTCCTTCTTCTAGAAGCTTTATCTTAAGGTTCTCACAAGTGGGTAGAGTATCTCGTGCTTCGATAGCAAGAACGAAATTTTCAAAGCTGGTAGGGAGGCTAGAAAGCAAAATTATTGACAAAAGCTCATCTTGAAGTTCAATACTTATCTCTTTTAATTTTTCGACGAGTGATGAAAAATTGTTAAGATGTGGTAGCACGTGACTATTTTTTTGCATTTTCAATTGTAAGAGTTGCTTAAAGAGGGTTACTTTTCTCGCTGGTCCTTGTGGCTGGTGTGTTTTTTGTAGAATAATCCACGCTTCATTCGATGTGTTGCAATTTTTAATATAGTTGAGTTGAGACGGTTTCACGCACAGGAGAATGGTGGCCAATGCCTTCTCATCCTTTTTGATCCAGTCTGCAAACTCTTGTTCTGGTTTTAGGTTAGCTCCACTTACATACGACCACAATTCACTATGAATTAGGACGCTTTTAATTTGTAGTTTCCATGACTCATAATTCTTTTCGTCTAATCTTTCGATTTGATATAAAGAAGACGCCATCATAAAATACTTTTAAACTGTTTAATTTTTACATATAAATTTAATTCTTTGTCTGGGATCTGGGCCCATAACCTTTGTTGGGAATTCTCTTACAAAGAAAAGGCAACCGAGTCTGAATTCAATGAGGTTTATTACAGAACTAAAATAAGTGTATTAAGTTTAAGTATAAGAAAATTATATAATGCAAGTGTGTTTGTGGATTATAATGTGGTATAAAATAGTAATAGGGAACTGCCAGAAATACATTTTCAACAATTTGAATACCGAATTAGAAAAAAAATCGAATATTCAATCGTGTACTGACTCAAAATCAGTACCAACATATTTCAGTATAGGTTACGTACGAATGACCGGCAAAAAATTTACCAGTTGAAATGTCGGTTTATATCAACTTTTTTGCAAGTTAGAATATCTTATTTGGTTACTAGTACATACAATTTTTATTTTTTAATTTAGACAAAAAGTCAATTGCCATGAAAGAAAGTCGAGAAAAGGATCGACCTTTATCGACTTGTCGATAATTTTTCCCAATATTTAGTACAAACAAAAAAGTCGATATAAATTTAATTTTTAACCTGTCGACATTTTAACAATTCAGAGTCAATTTGATCGTCAAATATTCGTCGTTTTTTGACGCAGATATTGTGTCATGACAAGTAGATATGTAATCGCTCTGTTTGCAGAAAATTTGCTTTATCAACTCCAGTCAATTTACTGGCAAACGCATATGACTTTTACAAACACGCTCTCTGGCTTTTTAATATCCTTCAATTCGATTTTTGTACTGCTCAGTTGCACGTGCACCGTAGATGATGAATTCAAATATATGAACTTAGTAAGCTTGACTATCGAAAACAATGCTAAAGCAGTAAAATTTGGATTTGCGCATTTTTGAGGCATATAGGAAATGACGTATTAGGAATTGCCCATCATGACTTTAAAAATATCGACTTTTAAATATTGATCTATGTTTTAAGACCTCCATTTTAAAATATTCAAGAGTAACTGCAAACAATTTAAGAACAATTTTCAATTAAAATAAAATGCAAGACTCTTATGTCCAAGGTGCTAAAGGCCACTTTACACGATAATGACCTGTCCTCATATTTTCTGTATGATTTCTTATATGAGCTGTCATTTCAAGTCAAGTCATACGGCTATAATTTTTATGTTTACACGTCTTTACTTCGCATTTGATTTTTCCTATGGTTATCTATCAAAACCGAAATATTTAAATAAGTTAAAAAACTTCGTTCAGAGTTTGAGATGAAAAAATGGAACGCCATATTTTTTTTTTGTATGTAAAAATAAATTGTAAACGTTGGAGCGGTTTTGATATGCAAATCTTAAGTATTTATTTATATGCAAATAAAAATAAAATTTGCAGAACATTTGTCAATCTTTTTTTAAAATATCGAATTTTCAAATAACATATTTTGAAACTATTTTTAAAAATTAAAAAAAAAAATATTTGAAGATTTTAATATGCAATATAATTAAAACTTATCTAAGATTTGTATATAAAAAAAATAATCTAAATCTTTTCAGCAGATAATGAACAAATTAAAAGTAAGAAAACACGTTCTATGACAGGTACTATTATATAGTTGCTATTTGTAAACTTTTACATTTTTTTGTTTTAAAGTTTTATAAAAATCGTTGGAGCCTGTTTTCAGAAAAAATTATTTTCCTAAACGGTTGTTTAACATTTGTATGGAAGTTACCGTTATTTTTTCATAGACATAAATTTATTTCCTAAAATACTTTCGATCATATGGGTTTCAAAATTTTTGATTTCTATTTTTTTTTAAATCAAATCTTTTGAAAACCATTGAACATTTTTTAAAAGTCCAAAAAATTTTGTTCGAAGATTTTGGTAGACAATATTATATTGCTTACAAGCTTCTGTTAAAAAAAAAACTATTGAAATCTGAATAAACAGTTTGAAAAAAATCAAAACCAAAAAATTTTTTCCTTGCAGGGTACCATTTTTTGAAAAATAGTTTCCCGTCCAAAGATAGCTTTTAACAAAAAAAAAATGTATTGATTTTTTTTTTTTTAGAAAAGTTGTGAAGCCGTTTTTGAGAAAAGTAAGAACGTGTAAAACTGCGACAAAATTGTATGGCAGGTACCGTTATTTTTTGTTCTAAAAAAACGTGTGGGCAGAATCACTAAAGCCGCTATGTGCCAAGTTTTTAAGAAAATCAATCCAGCCGTTTAGGCTGTAGCCGACAGACCGACAGAAAGACAGACAGACAGAATCATCTTCATCGTAATGACAACTCTGATCAAAAACTCGACTTCATTTTTTTACGAATGCATTACATGCCGTACATATATATCGCAAGTAAAAATACTCGTAGTGTTTGATGTGTTCGGTTGTAGACACTAGGATTTCTTGTAAAACCTACTTTATAAACTTTGAATTCGAATAGCAAGCACTTTCGACCGAAAAACCCGTCTCTCACTTTTTGTTTCATGTTCAAGATATTATAATTAGCTAACATATGTATGTTCAAGAATCCAGTTTGATTTTGGCAATTATTTTAAATTTTGAAAAAAAAAATCAGATGACAACCCTTAAACTGCGAAACATTTGAAATGTCTCTTTTATTTTTGACGTTAATGGTCAAGAATGAATCATACACCCAGTTAAAATTATTATCTAATAAGTTTTTCGATACATATAGCCATAAATGCCATATATATTATTTTTTAATATTAAAATCAGCTAAGTTGTGCGATTGTTTCTCGGTCGTTTGTATCTAAAACTTTTTTGAACATGTTATTTTGAAGAAAATTAAATCATCTCTCATGTTCGAGTTGCTTGGAATTAAGAACTTTTAAAATATGAAAAGTCATTATAAAAAAAAATATACAAATATAAAAAAGCAATTAAATCATTCTTTTAATTGCTTAAGCAACTAATTTAAGAATTTAGAACTCAAAAACATGTATTCCATTTGATTACTTAAAAAAAATATGAAAATGCCAAAAAAAAAAATGTTAGAACTGTTTTCTTAAAAATTATTTTTTTATATATTAAATTTTAATAACATTTAAAAAAAAAAAGTTGAGGTATGCCAAATTTGAGTATGTATTAAAATATATTTTAAACCTAAAATATTCAAAAAAAATTATCGACTCATTTTTGAAATATTGAATTTTCAACAAAAAATTTTTTAGTATTTTTAAAAATCCATAATTTCTTTTTTTAAATATGTTTGATATGCAATATTATTAACATTTAAAAATATATTTTATATAATAATTTTGACTGAAATTGCTTAAACCGTAAATGAGGAAATCGAAAATTAAAAAAACCGTTATATGGCAGGTAGCGTTAATAACGGTTTTCGGCAAATTTTTTTTCTTATCAAAAAGTACATAACCTACAATAATAGTCTGATTGTTTTTTTAAATCCTTACAGCTGTTTTTGCTATAAACAAACTTTTCATTTACGATTGTAGCTGTAAGGCAAGTACCGTTATTTTTGGTGCTATAAAATATTTCAATTTCTCCTCTGGGGAGTTACAAAAAAACCTTAAGTTCAAGATTTGAAGAAAATTGCTTTAGTAATTTAAGCTGAAGGTCCATATACGGACAAACAGATAGATTTGTGGTCACCCACTTTTTTCGTGCCCTCTATCTCCATTTTTTTTTTTGACACGAATCCAAAACTTGCCCTACAGTAGGACCTATATTGGAAATAAAAAGCTATGGGCTAGAAAGTAAAAAACCAAAAAATGTGATTTTCACTTTTTTCCCCTTATTTTTTCTTAAATTCAGGTAGCTACAAAAAATTTTTTTTTAATTATCCATTTGGTGGTAAATTTTACTGTCTACAAAAATTTTTATCAGATTTTATTGAAATTCTGATTCATTTTGGAGTTATATGCAAAAACAAGAAAAATTAAAAACTTAGGTGCTATACTTTGTGCTGATTTTGGTAAATCAACAATATTCCCAAAGAATTTCTTCAAATCCAACAGTGGTTGCTATTTGCCCTGGGGTCTGAGCACAAAACGATAAGGATATATTATGTGAAAATAACTTTTGCAAAGTATGCATTCAGTCGTTTTTCGTGTCTATTTAAAAAAATCTTAGTAAACGAAAAGAAGGACACAAGAGAAACAAAAATAACACGAAAATGTGTAGTTAATTTTCATTAATGTCCAACACAAGTTTTTCATTTTATGAGTACATATATCCTTTTGGAACATCTAAAATGTGGTCTGTAACTGTTGGTAAATGAATCCTTGCAAAAGCCACCGTCACAATACATGGCTATAGGTGTGGGAACATTATACATATCCACAAATATATATAAGGTATCCCATATGTAAGTTTATATCTTAACATTCAAAGCCATGGAAACCTATAAAAAATCATATTGCACCCAGATGAGAGCATGCGATATGTTCCCAAACCTACAAGGTCTGGTCTGACTAGATCTTTTCTTCCCAAATGTAAGATTGTAACTGTGGCTATGCCATCCACCATTTTCAAATACATACTGTATTGAATAAGGTACCTATACTACATACCAATATATAAAAGGTGTTTTTTTTAAGACGTGTAGTTTTCAATCTGGCAACACTTTTTGTTTTGAATTTGCTCTTTTGACAGCTGTCACTTGATTTATGCTCAGTTCGGTTTGGTATTTTGTAATGAAAAGACGTTTGCAAATCGTGCAAATTTATTACCAAAATAATGGTTCGGCTTGCGCGATGCATCGCGAAAACATCAATCGTCTTAAGCTTATCTGTGTAGACTAGCGACTTCACATATTTGTCATTAAAGTGATTGTTTCACGAGGCGTCGCTCCAAACCATTATTTTGGCAATAGTCTTACACGATTTGCAAACGTTGTTCAGGAGTAAGTATTTTTATTATGAAATGGGCAAATTAAATTGAGCATAAATCAAGTGACAGCTGTCAAAAAGACAAAATCCGAAAAAAGTATTGCCAGATTAAAAACCACATGTCTAAAAAAAAAACACCCTTTATAAATAAATCAGATGAAAAGAAGAAAATATGTGTAGACGTAGAATGTACCTAAAATACTGGAATCAAAAATGAAATATTTTTAATGGTAACGAATATTTCGCACTACATAAAGAAACGCACGTTCAAACATACCTAAATAACGTATCTAGCTAACCTGTATATGTACATACAGCTATATCTACGCACATGAGCTTTGTATCTTGGCTTTTATCCTGCTGCAGCTGGCTGGCCGACTGTCCAGGACATAACGATTTCACTATTTGCTGGTCCTGTAGGACTCATACCATGTTCAGCACATATTATGTATACGTATTGTACCATACATATCTTGCAACCTAGGATTTTACAATTGCAACGTGCAGCTATAAGGAACTACTAAACGTGACACAGTGTTGCACTTTCGCCCCCAATGGTCTTGCTCCTGATTCTCTTCAAAAGAAAGTTATGGCTAGCGAAAGAAAAAAAGGAAACCATCCAATAACCCGTCCGAAGCACGCTATTTACAAAAGAAAGGAACAAAAAAAAAAAAAATAGAAAACGTTGTTTTATTCCTTATCACCCGAAAAATATAATAAGATAAAATAGAATAAAGTTTATTCTCTTTCGTCCTATAGTGTTCCGTCTTTATAAAGTTTTTCAATCTACGCGAAAACGAAATAAACAAAATTTCTGTCCGGAAATAAAGGACAAAGTAGGATTCTATCTTTTCAAAAGACCGTAGATAGGAAAACATTTCGGAGGGGTGTTGTAAATGTTGATAAAATTAACACAAATTCATTTAAACGCAGTCGTTACAAAAATCATTCCACCTTTTAAATCAATTATTTTCGTTCTGGGAAATAAGCGGTTGGTGTCTAAAAAATTAGGTGTTGACTTGAAAAACGTTCAGGTAAAATGTCGGCCTTTCTACTTTTTGATAACATACTTTTTTTATATCAAAAGCTTGAATCTTCACTTCTTTGATAAAAAATAATTACAAATAAGCAGGTGCCACAAGTAAAAATACAAAAATATATTCCCGAGAAGTGGCAACATTGACATTTTAACTGAAGGTGCATCTACTCAATGCTATTTTTATGATATCAACTTTTGTTAGCCAACCTGCATTTGTAATCCTGGAGGCGTTTCCGCAACTTTTTTAATGTTAAAATTATTAAAAATTATCAAAAAAGTGGAGGTGCCACCCTATGACATTCAAATAAGAAAAGTGGCAGCACTAATATTCTGCCCGAAAGGAGCGTCTACACAACACATATCCTTAAAGACATGAATTATTATTTTAACAATTAAAATATTCCAAGAAATTTACGATTTTTTTTTTATTTTACCATTTGGTCCATACTGGGTGCCATTTTTCAAAATGGCTTCCAACTTTCAACTACAAAAATATAACTCCAAAGCATGTACAACAATTATTAAAAATATAAAAATTAAAATAAGGTCCTCACATTGCAGAGATTTTGGTTTCCTGGCCGGACTACACAGATTAGCGTTTTTTTTAAGTGGAGTCCCAGAGATAGGATTACCAAAATGACTCCAAATTTAAATTTCATCCTAAGTAAATTTATGTAAGAAATAAATTCCAATCATAAAAAAGGTCCCTCCCAATAAATAAAGTTCGGACCAGCTGTTTAGGTCGTCTGCAGATCTAGATGTATTTAAAAAGTGCCGAAAATTGCAAAATAACTTACTTTTTAAATACTTTTAATAATTGTAATGTCATATTTCATCAAAGTCTTGAATTCGAATATTTTAACGAATGTGGAGGGCATTAGGACCAAAACTGGCAAAAATGATGAGAAATTGTAAAGTCTCAGTAAAATCATTACTTTTGATTGAAATCTTAATTTTTGATCATGCAGTATGAATGCTTTGCCTTTAGTCTCTACTTTATTTTGTACATGCTTGTCTTGAGCCAATCTTTGCTTAAAAAAAGTTATTGCTATTTAGAAAATTTTTTTTCAATTTTTCGTATGTTGGTTTTTGTTAACTTTTCATGCTTAAGTTTGTTTATATAATTTTTGGAATAATTTCTTTCGAAAGAAAATTTAATTTTGAACCAAAAGTTTTTAGTTGGTGGCCAGTGTCGCCATTCTATCAGAAACGCATGGGTGAATTTAGTAGTATTTTTGGTTTTAAGCATGCTTATGAACCAAACAAACATATTTAGTAATAAAAACCCTTTCACGTAACTGTCCTTTTATACTCCTCATTTTCTGGACTCTGGACCTTTGGCACCTCATACATAAATGGGAAATTTGAAAAAAAAAAATATGGCATCTAATTGGTCAGAAAAGGTCAACTAGTCCTGGAATTTGGTCAGCCCTAGGTAATTAATAGTCAAAGCCTTAAGTTTCTCAAGGACACCCAAGGTCCCCCATTTTTTGGCACCTTCTTTGGTAAATTTTCAAAAAAAGTAGTCCATCCTAAAGATCTGTAGATCTTAATAAAAGGTCAACTTTTTTCAGTAATTGGGCAGTCATAGTTTTTTTTCAACGAATTTTCTAAATTCGTTGTAAGGTCATAAAAATAAACGTATGACACCTCATTTGGGTCATTTCAAAATTTCAGAAGTATGCCATTGGAAAATCCATCTCACGGACATAAAAGGTCAGCTTTTTTCAGTAATTGGTCAACCATACATATTTTTTATGAACCTAAAAAAATTCAAGGTCATAGTGATTTTTGGCACCTCATTCATGGGAAATTTGCAAAAATTGTGTACCAATTCAACTACTTCTAGTGATTGGTCAGCCATAGATTATTTTTAAATGATTTTTTAAAATTTTTGTTCAAGGTCATTTCGATATTTGGGACCTCATTTATGGGAAACTTAAAAAATACGAATGTCACTTGAAAAGCCCTAAGATCTATATAAATGAGCAGCTAGTTTCAGTAATTGGTCAGCTATAGATTCTTTTTTACGATTTACAAAGTTCTTTTTTCAAGGTCACGGACGATTTTTGGCATAAGGATAAAAATTCATAACAAAAAATCTATGGCTGACCAATAACTGAAACTAACTGACCTTTTATGATGATCTGGCAACCTATCAGAAGGTATATTATTTTTTTTATAAATTTACCCAAATTAGGTGCCAACATTTTTTTTGTGACCTGGTATTTTGAAAATTCATGGGGAAAAAACTATGGCTGACCTATTACTGAAAATAGTTCATCTTTGATCACGATCTGGATATCCTTTGGATGGTGTACTTTTTTTTGTTGTAAATTTTCCATCTATGAGGTGACCAAAATCGCATGTGACCTTGAGTGACCTTGAAAACCTTGAGCCTTGATTACAAGTTATCTAGTGCTGAACCAATTTCAGGTATTAGTTGGCCTTTGTTGACAAATTAATGGCCAATAATATGGTATTCCCTTTTCTTCCGGTCTATTCAATAGAAAGAGACTACAAAATTGAAAGGTAAAGTTGTCGAATTAATTTGAACTAGTACGTCCCCGGGATCCCAAAGTAACCCAAATCTACCCAAAACGTGTTTCTTTACTATTTTCTGGCACTTTTGACTTTTCTTCATTATTCTTCTAGCAAGAATCAATCCGAATAAAAGATGTTTTTAGCGTAGAGAAAAACTGATACCTCGTTTACATGGTGAATTGAGTCCGAATTGAATCAGGATCCAGGCCCATGTAGACTTGTAGCTCGGTGAGCTGGATCGAATCGAAAATAGAATGTATATACCTAGATCGAAGGATTGAAGAATCGAGATTTCAGATGCTTGTTGATGTGCCTGTGTAATTGTGTATTTTTTTCCAGATTGTTGTATGTTGTATCTTTGACTTATTTTGGTTGTTTGTTATTTGTGGTCGAAATTTATTTTAACTAACAAAGTCGCACCCATACAATGAAGCAAAACTTTCACTTCAATTCCATTTGAATTCAATTTTTCGATCTGGAATTGTCATAAACATGAATTGAAATTTCGATTCGGATTAAATCCGATCCTTGCATCCGCTCATGTAAAGTGGTATGAGCTACTTATTATTATTTTCTGTAGCACTGAACGCTGCCGTCAGGCATTCCAGTAATCTTTCAAGTCAGTGCTGGAAAATTGATTGGTTGGTGGGTGGAAAAAATTGAAACGTCACATTTTGGTTACGATAAAATAAAAACTCCTGCTACTGCTCGCACTTATAATGCAGTTTTATTTTATTGTCTTTTAATTTTTTTGTGGTGAAGTTATTTAATAAATATTGCATTCTGAACTTCTGTGCAAAAAAACCGTTCCAACGATATTTAATTTATATATCTTGGGCTTTTGAAGACCGCGTAAATTGTACCACAAAATTCGTGTTTGCTGTTTTATAATATGATATAGATGAGTAGTGGTGAACAGTTAATTGCTTGCGAAAAAATAGCAGACATCCTTAAAGTTTGTTTGCCTAACTAATTTATTGACAAAACATAAAATGGCTTAGACGATACAACGTTCGTCTGCATATCACAAATAACAATCCAATAAATTTTAGGTAGAACGAAGTTCACCGGGTCAAATAGTTTATTAATATTAAAAAAAACTATTAAATTACAATATAAATGTGAAACTTAAATGTTTAAGCGTATACCAAAATCAATAAGCTTGTTACATTAATTTTTATTTAGAATTGGCGCGGAAGTGATTTTTTCATCAAAATCATACAAAGTAACACCGTGAGATAGCTGTGAAAAATAATGTTTGCAACAAATTGCAGGAAATTATTAAGAAATAAAACTCGGGATAAAACTATTTGCAATAAAAAAAACGAAATTGAAAACAATTGAATACAGCTTAAGTTCTAAGTGCAATTTTTCTATTTAAAATCAATATTATCTATTTCTCTTAAGTTCTTTGCTTACATAAATACATTTTTCATTATCAAAAAAAAAAAAAAAAAAAAAAAAAAAAAATAGTTTCATGGAAACATTTGAACCTGCCAGATAGAAGTTGATTTTTCCAATGTTTTAAATGGTTTTCGTGGGAAATGTTTTTTTTCTGAGAAATTGATAAGCGTTTTTACTGATTTTTCACCAACACTTTTTTTCTTGTTGTTTTTTCTTTTTTGTAGAAGCTAATTTTGTGTGTGCTTATATATTTGGCCATAAGGTAGGTAGGAACATTACGAAGAATTACACAATTTCAATTTTAAGATTTCAATTTCCTGGAAATATACATCCTAGAGAACAAAATATTTATAGCAGGTGTTATGGAGTTGGTAAAAAACATTTTATTTGAATCTATTTTATTCCAAACCAAGAAGTGTTTATCTTTCGGTTCTTTAAGTTTTAGATTTTTTAATCAGGGATAAATAAATTGGTAAATTTTAGTATAAGTTGTTTACTTTATGTTGGATGCATAGGTACAATCTTTTGAAACTTTGATTAAGATTCAGTTTGTCGAATATCTCTTTTTTAAATTACCCTAAGTCCACTTATTTTAAATTTTAAAAAAGTAACGAAAAAGGAACTATTTTTAATTTTTTTTTTTTTAATTATAGGTCAACAAATAATATTGGACAACTAGTGGTACAAAACCCCTCTACTAAACCTTTCCCTCTCTTTTCTATGGAATTCTCTCAACTTGAGTTGATTTCTGTTGTGTTCTGCGTTTTGTTTTATTTTGCTCCTTTGGACAATATGTATAGGATGAGTTATTTTGTTTGATACCGCAAACGCTATTCAAGAGAAATGGAACGGGATAATGCACAGTATGTTGCCTTCAGCAGTAACCGCACGTATAAGATTTAAGTAAGTTATAAATTCCCTGTTAAATGCATACGTGTAGTTAGTTTTTAAGCAATGTGGTGAACTATACTTATTGAAGGTTTTTTTTTGAAGGGCAGATATGATAAAAGTTGTTATAATACTTAATTACCAGAGAGACAGTTTTTGTATGGGTCAACATTTAAGAGCTAAAAAAAAACGACAAACACGTAACGGGCCAGAGTGCAATTTACAAAATAGGAAAGGTGCATTATATGCAAGTGCGCGTACATTATTAAAGGTTTAATTGGGAGATGAAGATAAGCCCGATTTATTTGCTGAATACCTTGAGGAAACCTTAAAAAACTGTTTGACAGCTAGGAATAACTGAACTATTCCTGTGATTCAGTTAGCCAGTTTGTATTTCTGAGATCTCAAAGGACTCAGAGCGCTCAGAAATATAAACAGGATTCCTCCCAAAAATTCCTCACTTTTCCCCTTAAAAACTGAGACTGAAATTTTTTGGATTCGCTCGCTCAATTATTTTTTGTCGCAGTAAATTACATTAGAAGAAAAGAAAAAGAGAGTTGTTTTGACTTCTATGTGAGGAATACTGTTGGTATCTTATTCTCCTGCTCTGTCTAAAAATTGAGGAAAAATACTGAGCGCTCAAGTAGGTGGATCACATCCCAAAATGTTATGATTTTGATTTATTTTGAGTTTTTGAAAATATTAGTGGAAACGAACTACTAGGTTCGCATGTTTATCGAAGAAATTAAAATAAATATGAGCTTTGAAGTTTTAGTAGATGAAGGTGCCAGCTAAAAACTATCATTGAAAATTTTGTTCTTCAATTTTGAGGAATTTATAAAGCAAAATCATTAGTAATATTGATGGAGAAATTTAGCTCAAGACTAAATTAATATTTCTGTGCAAAAAAAAAGTTAAAAAAAACCCAACCTTCCACATTAAAAGAACGATACCTTTCAATTACTTTAAAAGCCATAGAGCCTTTAAACAATGTTTGTTGGTTTTACCAAATTTAAGAATATTTGAAATGCCCTTGTACACCAAAAGCTCGTTTTTGTCTCATTAAATCTTATAACCTTTTTTGTTCAGCCATTCCAGTCAACAACAGCTGATATCTTGCTGTCAGAATATTTGTCCCCTCATCTATAATGCTTATTCACTTGTTCTCATACACTTCGCGTGTTCGAAAGAAACGAACTCTTATTTTATATCCAGGGATGTGAGGCAAACTTAGTTTAATTGGAAATAACACTTAAATATCCCTTTCTACATTGGTGAAACTGAGAAATTTTAGATGTCTGATGAAATTTCGAAGAAGTTTGGATAAAAACAATTTTAGTGGTTTGTTTATGAAATTGGTCATGAATATTTAAACGACTTATTGATAAGGTAGTTCAATTCTTGAAATAATAAAATTAGTTTTATGTAAAAGCCTGGGCCAAAAATAATAAAAAGACCACGAGTTTTACTGTTGCATACAAAATCTATGATTTCACTTTCTTAAAAGTCTCAATGGCTTCTAATAAATATATAGAACTTAAGACAAACTTATTAAATTTTATGAAAAGCTTCACGTCTCTTGGTATTGATATAAAATAACAATATGCAACCTGCGTTATCTTTACAAATAAAGACATCTTGCCTCTGCTCAAGTATGTTGATATTATAAAATATAAAAACGTTTTTAACTTTTTTAATTGTGATTTTTGTCAAAAAAAACACTTTGCTGTTACCAAAGAGTAATTATTGAACCGCACATACCTTTACTTTCTCACTAAATGTCAATTTTTCCTCCCACACATACAATCTCTCGTTTGAAGGTGAAAATAGTTATTTTTTGTATCCGTTTTCTTTTATTTCTACAAATACTCGTAGTTTTTGGTCAAAATGACAGAAGTATTTTTAACTTAATTATGTACTCGTTTAATTTACTTTGAGCTAGTTTATTATTTTAATTTTTATTTTATTGAAAAGATTTCACACTTAACTCACTGATCAGAGACAATCCGTGTTTTATTTGCGTTTATAAATACCGGTGTTGGAGTTTTACAGTTTTTACTTATAACTTCGAGAAACAAATGTTTGAAAGCATGACATTCATTATTAAAACTAGTTTAAACAACTTATTTTAAAGGTTAAAAAGGAAAACCATCTAATTTTTTGATCAAATAAGAATTTATGCAAAAACATTTTAAACAAATGAGGTTTTTTTTGGCATTCGACAATGCAAATAATTAATATTTATGAATGTATTTATAAGAAATAATTAAATAAAATAATTAAATAAAATTTTCAACACGTTTTTGGGTTCAAGAATATTACTTTAAATCCCTTCAGCTGATAGTGTGAAAATTCAAAATCAAAAATACTGTTCTATTGGAGTAACTGTTAAAAGTTGCCCATTGCCCCATTTACAAATATAAAAAAAAATTGATTCGTTACTTTACTTGTACATCTATATGTACATGCTCATAAAATAGCTTAAAGTAAAAAAAAGTGTGACATTTGATTACTTGAAAAAATATTAATATGTACATATGTACACCTATGTAAAACAAAAAAATAAAAAGTTGCGCAATTTTCTTGCATTTTGGTAGCATTTTAGAAAAAAATTGATATGCTAATATTAATATAAAATTAACCTTGTTTGAAAAAAAATACATCAACCAACCATTTTCAAAAAAAAAAACTATTGATAAAAATCCAAAATAAATTTTTGTCAAAATTTTTGTATGCAAAAGGAGTATTGTTGAAATTGAAAAGTAGCCTTTGCATACGAATTTTGATTGAAATCGATTGAGTCGTTAATGAAAAAATCGAAAATAAAAAAAGCGGTATACATAGTTCAAAACAGTTTTTGGTAATTTTTACGGCCGGTATATAAGTTCTATGTGGCGAGTTTTCATTCGTAAACAAAATTTTACTCGACCTTGTGATCAGACTTGTCATTAAGATGATAGGGAAGACGAAAAAAGTGGGTTTCTTTTAATTCTGTACCTTACACAACTTTTCTTTAGCAAAATTCAAAACATTTTTTTCAGTAACAATCCAGGCATATTGTATTTTAAATATTCTCTTTTATGTTTTCTGGTGCAGAATCCGAAGCTTAAATTTGATACTTAAATTTCGTGACGCAACATGGAAAAAAATGCAAGAAAATGATGCAAAAATGCATTTTTCAGGAGTTTTTCACTAATTGTTCAAAAACTAATAACTGTTCAAAAATTACACTAATTTTAACCAAAAATTACTAAAGTACCATTTAAAGCTTACACATTTTCCAATAAATCTCTGTTTCGAAAATTCACTTGACAGCGCATTAAGTAACTACTTAATGTGAAAAATTTGTCTATAACATGAGCCGAAATAAATTTTTCTGGTGGTCTTTGATGCATTGAGTTCGAATGTGTTCTTTAAATAGTTATAGCATGTCACGTTTTTGAGATATTTGAATCTAAAGATATTCAAAAATACGTTTTTTATGCAAATTTGGGGTTATATTTTTTTTAAGTAAGTCTTTCTTTTGCTTCAAAATCCTTTTTGAATTTTGTATATGCCATCAATATCAAAATTTTTAGAAAAAATATTTCTTGGTAGCTAGGGTTTTTACACACTCCTTGAAGTATTTAAAAAAAAAATATTTTTAAGAAAAAATAACTGTACTTTTCATACAAATGTTAAAAAACCGTTGAGAAAAAAAAATTTGCTTTTTAAAAACAACACTGAGGATTTTTATAAAACTTTTCTGCATGCTTCAATTAGTGAGATATACTACCAAAAATTATGTACATATGTACATGGGGGGTTTTCTACAAACTGATACTTTTGTGAGGGAAATATTTATGAAAAAATTATTGATTTTTTAAAAATTTTTGATGCCATACTAATTGTTATCATAACTAAGTGGTCGCATTACAAGTGTTTATTTTTTTGTATTCCAGATCTTACATGTAAAAATGATGAAATGCCACTGTAGTGACACGTTTTTGCTTGCCACAGTAGGGGCAGTTTCATACTTAAATCAACTTTGCACAATGAGTAGGGAAAAAATTATTTTGCCGATACCGATACGCTATCGCTACAAAAAAATATTTTTTAACAAGAAAAAATGAAAGGAGCGAAAGGTGAAAGCCTTAAAGATCGTCAGACAAGTCACACTAACTTATTTTTCAAAGTCTAGTAAGTTTTTATAATTCACTTGTTTTTTTAAATTGATTTTTGGGATTTTATCTTTTCTGAATTTTGGTTTTCGGGATTCTGGGCTTTAGGGATTCTGGATTTTCAGGATTTTGGGTTTTCTGTTCTGTTTTCTCAGTCAGTTTTCAATGTTACAGGCAAAATATTTTGCGAACAAATTTAAGATAAGCTTAGCAAAAATATGAAAAATTGGTTCCATCCACGAACACAAGTATATGGTGTTCGAAATAATATGGAATATTATAGCTGCATTAATATATTTGACGTGAATATAACTGAAATGAGTTGTTTGTTTTTATTATTAAAGTCGATATCTTATAAAATTTTTGGCAACCTCAGGGTGGGGAAACGGTAGTGACATTTGTGTGTTTTTTTTTAATTACACAAGTAATTTTCTCAAAATGGATATGGCCACATATACAACACATGATCTAATAGCTTGCAAAAAGTGGAAAAACTAGTAAATACCTGAAATCGCCCTGGGGAAATAAAAGTAGCATGGGTGAGAATCACCCATATACACGGAAAGAATTGAAAAATCACCAATTGAAAAAATTGTAATTGCAGTTTAAGAATCATGTTTTATTATTAAATCAAGGCATTTTGATACCAAATAAATACAAAACTGGTAATATAACATTCAAAACAAAGCAAATTACAAAATTAGTTTTTTCGTGATTTGCAATTAAAATTCATGATACAAGCTTGTACTTTTCATAGCAAAATACAACTTTCTTGTCGCAATTTACTTCTCGATGAGGTAAAGCAACGCAACATGGAATCATTAATGTGTGATACAAGTATAGTCAAGCGTAGAGTATTTATTTCAAATAAATGAAATTAAATGCGTGTACCTGTCAAATAAAGAAATTGAGCAATATTGATCTTTCAAGTGGCAGCAGCAGTATCACGAAATTAAAAGTGGTGATCACAAATCTTTTTTGCAAATTAACAAATTGTGCAATTGAGGAATATTTGGATCAAATTGCGATTTGTTGTTCGCAATTTCTGTTTTCTCTCGATAGAATAATTGAAACTTAAAAAGAGTGTTGATTTACGATTTTTAGTTATCAATATCTTCATTTTGCTCAGTTCCGCAAATTGCAAACAAATTGTCGTAAATTACGAAATCCCAAGCCAAGGTATAAATCGGGATTCACATTTTCGTAATTTGCAGCTCATTTATCGTGATCTGATCCAAAAATTCTTTCCGTGTAGCAATTATCAATAGTATCTCTTACAGAACTTTTTTTAACTTTGAATTTTCAGCTGAACGGATTTAGATTTTTTTTTAATGCACAATTTTCAAAAAAGATTAAAGAATATTGCATATCATGACTTTCAAAAAAAAAATTTAAGTTTTTGAATTAAAAAAAAAAATCTAATTTTGTTTTGAAAATTTAATATTTCAAAAACAGGTTGACAAATTTAAATTTTATTTTTATATGTACATAAATAAATACTTAAGATTTGCATACTAAAAGTATTCCTTAAAAATGTGTTAACAATTTGATTTATAAAAAAAATAATTAAAAAAAAAATCATATTAAATGAAAAACTTGTTTAAGCTTATTTTAATATCCTATTTGAAGCTGTTTAACATTTTTGTCTCATAATTTTCATGTCCTAGCATATAATTTTCTTAAGCCCTTAGTGTCTTTAACATAAAAACAAGTACGTGCGATCCAGTCGTGCATTTTATTATTTTCCAAAAAGTGTACCATATCTACAGTAAAACACTGTTTTTTCTCATCAAAATCGTAAGAACTGTTTTTGAGATAAATTAGATTTTCCTTAACGTTTATATGGAAAGAACCGTTATTTTTGCAAGAAAAACAAATTTAAATTATCTCCTCTAGAAATCTAAAAAAAAAACCATAATTCCAAAGTTTGACGAAAATTTTGACGGATATAATGGTGCCACCCACGTTTTTCGTGTTCTCCATATGATCGTAATGCTCGAAACCAAAACTTTCCCTATCTTGTACCAATACAGCAATTAAAAATGATATGATTTCAATCTAACCTACTTTTTCATTATTCCTATTACCTACACAGCAGCACTAATAAAATTAAACCAAAGTTGAATTTAATAATCAAAGACAATTTGATATCCGACTGTTTTGTTCTCCTCACACAAACAATGTTTGTTTAATTCATAAGCTCAAAGTTGAAATTTCAAGAGTGTGACAAAATAACCAAAAAACACAACATTTTTCATACTAAATCGTTCAATTCTAAAACTGTAAGGATAAGCTGTAGTCCACTTAACTCGCTGTTGCCAATATTTACCCTTCATCCCTCACTCATGAAAAATAGATCAATATTGTTTTTATTTTTGCTGTTGTAAAATTGTTATATTTATTGTCAAATTTTATTGCATTTCAATTCAAAAATTTATATAAAAAAAAACACAACATCGCCATAAATACCAATATACGTATGACGAGGGGATTTTCTTTTGAATTTTCACAAATTTTGTATTTATGTGTGTTCCAATAACGAATGATCCAAATGGTTGAAGGAGCCTTTTTATGTTTTGCTTATGTCGTTTACGTTTCATATAGCCATAACGGCAATACTCTCCATGATGGATATAAGCCCCAAGCCCATAATATGGGTGCATCTTCTCCCATTGGGTTAAATCCATCTGACGAGGGTGAAATACCCTTGATGGCGGTTGGTTTATACACTTTGACGTGTTTCGCTTGTTTAGAAATTAATATACACAAACCCTTGTCGTATATTGGTGCGTTGTTTTAAGGGCTCTAATAACTTTTACTCGTGACATTTCAGTTGTTTTAAACATGCACCATGGCACCATGCACTTTTGCAGTTTCAATTTTTGTGCTAGCTATGTGTGGCTGTGGTTGTGAATATTATTGGAACACTATACTTCTACCACTTCAATTGCAGTCCTTCAGCAGTTAAAATTTAAGAACTTCGAGGAGTAGCTCTTAGGAAAAAACTTTAGTTTTTGCACTTGCATGTCTAGTACAGTTTTATCCTCTATTTTCTATACCATCTGGACCACCCTAGCATATACATACCGTACACAAGAGGGTTTGGTAGGTGCAATGTGCATGCATATAGGAGTTGGTATATTCAAACTTTGTTAGTACTGTCTCGCTTTGTGCACATCTTTCGTTGGAAAGCTCTAAAATAAATGAGATATTAAAACTTTTGAATTTAAATAATTTTAAGTGGGTAAGTATGTGATGGTGGCGCCCCCTAAAAATGCAATAGACTGAGACTTTTCCGGACTCTCTAAGGACTGTAGATGGTGATGATGATTGCTTAGTTAAGAGGGTTGCAAGAATGCATAATTCACTTCAAGTTGTTCTTATTGCAACCTTTGGAGATGGTTATGAAAGAACTTTTCTTCTTATTTTTATTTTAATATTTTTTTTTAAAGATGGTAATAACCCGGACCACAGAAAGTAAACGATTTGCCTCTCTGCAACATGATTCTATTGAAATTGCTATAATTATTTTGAATAAGTACTCATAAAGGTAACTACATGTATCTCTATGAATATTCTTTAAGATGAGAGCTTTCATATAGAATATAGATAACGTTGGTCATAAAACTTTAAAATTAGTATGGAGAAGGAGATTTAAGTATATAAAAAGAATATTATTTTTATGAGTTTTGGTCGACAATTTCTCAGAATTTAGCAGCAGTTATTAAGGTACATGGATCAGTTTTGAAAAATATGAGGAGATAAGTGATTTAGAAAAATTATGAGTGTCAAGTTAGTAAAGCAACTTTGACGAATTGAAAAATGAATAGGTGGATAATTTGTAGCTAATTAGTCATTAATTAGTTGTGACAATTTCGAATTTGCCGGTTAAGGTTTTTTATGTTTTGTTGAGTATTTTGCTAGCTTGAGAAATCTTGAAAAGCGGTAAGAACTTCTTGTACTTAATGTTTTATTTTCTTATTTCTTCTAACACCTGAGGGTTGATGGCTTACTAATTTGCCGTTAATTAATCATTAATTAGTTGTGACAAATTCAGTTTGATCGTGCAATGTTTTCTGTTTTTTTTTGGTGCTTTGCTAACTTGATATCAAGCAACTTTCACGGATCGAAAAATCGATAGGTGCATAATTTGACATTAATTAGTCGTTAATTAATTGTAACAAATTTGAATTTGTCATTCTATAATTTCTATGTTGTATTTTTAATCGGTAAAAACCTCTTATTATTATATATTTTTAAAACTTTATTAATATTTTAAAACTTTGTAATTTGCCATTAATTAGTCGTTATTTAGTAGTCAAAAAATCAATTTTGTTATGCGATCTTTTCTATGTGTTTTAGGGTTATTTGTTTTCTATGAGTGTCAAGTTAGCAAAGTGACAAATCGAAAAATGGGTAGGTGGATAGTTTGCGGTTAGTAAGTTGTGACAATTTCAAATTTGTCGTTCAAAGTTTTTTATATTTTTTTGATTGCTTTGTTAACTTGAAAAATTTTGAAAAGCAAAGAAGACTTCTTATACTTAATGCTTTATGATTAAATAATTTGCACTTAGTAAGTCCTTAATTAGTAGTCTAATCACGCTGTTTTTAATGTTCTTAACATTGTACGAGAAAATTGATTTTGTCACAACTAATTAACGACTAATTAAAGGCAAATTTGTAAGTAATAAAATGTTATGTCTAGAAGCTTTTGTCAATTTTGAAAAAAAACATAGAAAACATAGAACGACAAATTCGAAATTTTCAAAACTTACTAACTACTTAATAACTATGAATTATTAGGCCACCAATCATTCGGTTAAAACAGTTTTTACCATTTTTTGAGGTAGTTATTTGCGAACTTGATGTGAAGTAAGCAAAGAATGCAAAAATACATAGAAAACATTTCACTACAAACCTGAAACTATCACAACTAATTCAGGACTTGTTAGCAACAAATTATTAAAATATAAACCATTCAGTATTAGCAGTTTTTACCCCTTTTTTTGGTGATACTTTGCCAACTTGATATAAAGCTAGCAAAAGACGCAAACAAAACATAGAAAACATAACGCGATAAGATTACATTTGTCACAACTAATTAAAGACTAACTAACGCCATAAAACATTAAGTATAAGAAGTTTTAACTGCTTTTCAGGATTTGACAAGTTAGCAAAGTACAAACAAAAAAGAACAGAAAGCTTTGAACGAATTTGAAATTGTCACAAATAATTAACGACAAATTAACAGCAAATTATCCACCTATTAATTTTTGGATTAGTCAAAGTTGCTTTTTTAACTTGACACTCATGAATTATAAGATGCTCAAGCATTTGCTCAGTCAATTAAAAAAACCATAGTTTGATTTTTTTTACAAAAACTAAATGTTATGTTAATTTATTTTTGGGTTAACCTTAGTTGAACTCAGTTTAAATCCATTTAAAGCCCTTAATTTATTAAGATCCAAATTTTTCTTTTTTGTTATGCTAAATTCACTTAAGGTAATATTTTAATGAAAGTCATTTTGATTTACATTTTTGTGATTTTCATTCATTTGAAAAGATTTAAGGTCGACGACCACTAATATTCAATCTTAATTCAACAATAAAATCCCTGCATTACACCCGTTTTTGTGCCCTCTTCACATAAATATGTATGTATTTTGTATGTAGGACCCCTTTTTACCACAATTATTGTCAAACTGAATTAGAGGTAAATTTCAAAACAGACCAAAGGGATGTTATAGTATATACAAATCGAATCCCGGAACTGATGGAAAATTAACATCCCAAAGGAAGTGGATGCTTTATCTAAATATGAGGTCCTATATACCGTCGAGATGGGAAAAAAGGGATAACCCAAATTGAATTTTCCTTGGTTCAATCAACATTGAGGGTGACGCGTTAGCCTTACCTTCATCGGCACAACTCTCTCGAGACAAGAAAATACACCGAATTTAAGAAAGGATAAATAAAATAAAATATTTGCCAACTAAGGAGTTGCTGTTTCTTGAACGGGTAAACAGTTTTCTTTTACTTGTAAAAACAACAAAACTGAAAACAGAAAAAAAATGAGGAAAAATGCAAAATCCGAAAACAAAGAAACTTGTTTTTTTTTCTTGCAACATGCTTTATTGTTACTCAGTTTGATTACGAAAAATTCAAGCAATAGCCATGGAAAAATGCCAAAGGAGTAGCGATAGCAAAAAAAAGCGAATATAAAATAAACACACACATACAAAGTAAATTGTAGTTTTCAAAGGAGTAAAATGTCGCAACTTAATTTACAATACTTTATAAAAAGAAAAAAATTTAATAATATGTATCATGATTTTGGTTTAAATAAAAAAAAATCAATTTTCTTCATTTTATAAACTTAAAGTTTGTTTTTTATTTAGATGTGTGGTTTTCAATCTGGCAATACTTTTTTTGGAGTTACTCTTTTTGACAGCTGTCAATTGATTTATGCTCAGTTTGTTTTGCCCCAAGTATGACTTAATGATAGTGATACTTCAGGCACATAAAATGTGTACTTCTTGACTTAACTTACAGTGCTCGAATGGGGTCAATAAGTTAGTTATAAGATAATGATAAGTAGGCTAGATTTTATGAATTTCTTTTTCTAGCTTTAAGAAAGTGTTTAGAAAATGGAAAAGTAAAAAAAGCTCGTTTCCCATACCTTGATATGCACAAAAGAACTTTGGTGGTCTTGTGATAAAAAAAAAAACATCTATAAAATTGATTATTTTGCGATAGACACCAGACATATTTCCAGTATCTTGGAAATCCTAACGGTCTGGGGGCAAACTTAAACTTGAACCACCTTTTCGTAGTATCTCAAGTACGTATGCGGATATCCACGACATCACAATGTGCGCCGAGCAGATATTTTGAAAAGATTGACGTCGAAAAACATGAATAGCAAGAAATCGCCATAAATTTTTCTATCCATGTCTCTCTTAATCTATCAGCAAGCTAGGTGTCAATAAGCCATCAGAATTGCTGCCATCACTGATGTTCTGGGTTTCACTAAACAACCACAAAAAAACTCCTAGTTCGATAGGGAGCATGTAGCCTAGAATGAGGCTTACCAAATAATACTGCAGACGTAATCGAGAGCTCCTGAGAGAGAAGCTCAGGAGTTCTTCAGCAAAAAAGGAGGGAGGGCACCAACTTCTTTTCTTGAGGATTGTACATACTCATAAGTTTTACCAAAGGGCAAAATGATCTATGTACTTAATAAGGCAACATGGCCAGAAAGGAATTCTGTCGAGATAAAAACATGGTATAAAAGATCCGCAGTCAGTGTTAAAGATCTGGAAGGAAATCTTTACGGAGAAGATAGCCAATCTATTGGTAGGTAAAACATTTCATTTAACTTGGACGATGATGGCCAATATTGCCGTCTAACCGACTTTTATAAAATCTGTTATCGTTTTTCAAATTTCGATCGTACAAGGCTGCTGGTGCCGACGGACTACCAGCCAAACTATTGAAAGCAGTGGAAGGAGACTTGATAAGGAGCGTAAACCAATTCATCTGAAAAATTTAGTCGGGAGAAAAAAAGATACTCCGACCTATTCGAACAACAGAAGAATAAATCTCCTAAATGTGTCGTGCACAAATGGCCTAAATCATCTTCTTAACCATCTGGTTTGGGGCTCTGGACCTTTGGCACCTTATATATGGGAAATTTGATTAAGAATGCCATCTAATTGGTCAGCAAAGGTCAGCTAGTCCTAGAAATTGGTCAGGCCTAGATATCATGTAATAAGGGCTTAAGGTTTCTCAAGGTCACGCGCAATTTGTGGCATTTTATTTAAGGGAAATTTACAAAAAAAAAAGTATACCATCCGAGGGATCACAAGATCGTTATAAAAGGTCAACAAAGGTCAGCTAGTTTAAGTAATTGGTCAGTCATAGATTTGTTGCTATGAATTTTTATCATTATGCTAGGAAACGTTCGTTACCTTTAAAAAAAAAATTTAAAAATCGGAAAAAAGAATCGTTAGCTGACCAATAACTGATGCTAGCTGACCTTTTATATTGACCTTAAGGCCTTTCAGGTGGTATTAATTCTTTCCATATTTCCCATAAATGAGGTGCCAAAAATTGCAATGACCTTCAAAACTTTTAAAAATTCACTTAAAAAAAATCTATGGCTGACCAATAACTGAAACAAGCTGACCTTTTAAAAAGATTTAGAGATCTTTCAGATGATAAACAATTTTTGCAAATTTCCCTTAAATGAGGTGCCGAAAATCGCAATGATCTTGAATTTTTTTTTAAATTCATCAAAAATTTATTAAAAAATATGTATGTATGGTTGACCAATAACTGAAAACACCTGACCTTTTCTGACCATAAAGTGGCCTTTCAAATGGCATACTTAATTTTTTGGAATGACCCAAATGAGGTGCCAAAAGTTTTTTTATGACCTTGAAACGTATTTTGAAAATTCATAAAAAAAGAGGGCTGACCAATTACTGTAAATAGTTGACCTTTTATTAAGATCTAAAGAAAAAAAAAGAATGGCATACTTTTTTTTTTGTAAATTTCCCTTAAATGAGGTACCAGAAATCGCACATGACCTTGAGTAACCTTGAGAAACCTTAAGCCTTTATTTTAAGTTATCTAGGGCTGACCAATTTCTAGAGCTAGTTGACCTTATCTGACCAATTACTGACCAATTAGATGGCACTCTCAAATATTAAATTTCCGCTTTATGAGGTGCCAAAGGTTCTCTCTGATAGAATCAAGGAGTCTTTATATAAGACCTGAATCAGCCTTTTCCTAAAAAAAATTGGATGGAAATTTGCTTGGCTGTTTTAAGAGGATGATTCTTCGAGTGATTTTTGTTCCTGTGTAGCTAAGGAATTTGATGAAGGGATAAGAATAATGAGCAATACAGGCATGTCAACCTAGGACCTGGTCAAAAAGCTGTTAATATAGCAGCTGAGATGCTTGTGACACGTGGAGCGTATGTTCAGCAATGTACCAGCCCGATGAATCGTCGAATCACCCTCTTATAGTGTACGAAGACCCCAACAGGGGCCACACAAAAGTTGAAAATGATTTAAATCAACTTTTGTACCTGGAAAATCAGCTACCTTGGAAAAGCAGCTAGCTTCGTCCTGAATGGGCTGGAGGGGCTTTTTGGTTGAGGCCGAAGTCCATGCTGCTGCGAGCGCCATCTAGTAACAATTTTTAAAGTAATCTATGATGATGAAAAAACGGGTATTGAGCAACTTTTTACCCACAGATAGCTTCCTACCCCTTTGAGAGTGGATTGAATGACTGTGTCCACTTACGAGTTTTATTCTCGAGAGCTGCTTGAGAGTTGCTCGTAGTCTTCTTGCACTCAAATGGACAAGTAGCTTAAGAACACTAAACCCAAAAACTTGTGTCTATAAAGAAGCTTTGCTTATATGAACCCAATCCCAAATGAAATTCTTTTTACCTTTTGTAGTTGTTGTAGCAATATTTTTACATGTTCAGATTCAATTTTCTGTTTTGGTTAAACGAATTTTACAAACGGGTCTAACGTGTCACCATAGAATGAATTTTGCTGCTATAATTAGAAAACAATAACTTCACTTTGCAAAAACGGTATATAGCTGTATCAAAATATATACATGATTCCATTCGAATGCGTGCGTGGTTAGAGAGTTGATCATATATTTCTCACGAATATTGTTAATGAAGAAGTTTTGTCATTCAGGCAATTATTATTATAAGATATGCATTATATGAATAAGAGAAAACAAAAATCCATAACCCTACGGCAACTATCTCTAATTTCTACCAATTAACCTAGTTGATTACTAATTTATTATAAGTATACCTAACCTATTGTGTATATCCCTTCTTGGAGCAAAAGATTCTCTCTCTCCCATTTATGTGTCCAAGAAATGCTAAATACTACATTGTTCTCGGGCACTGGGGTATTAATGAAGGCACGTCTTGCTAAATGTTCGTTATAACGTAAAAACTTTGCTAAGCAATCAAAACGATTGGGGGACAGCGTGTCGTCGGGCTTAGGGGTATCGTAGTATCTCTCTACTTTGGCAGTACCTATACTCGTACTCCAGGCAGCATCACCATCTCCCAAGTTCCAGCCATTCTGAATAATGTCAGAGCTGTTAACCTTTACTAACATTGATTACGTGCTCTCGCCACCACTACGCGTGCTTGGGTCGAGTTCTATTCCATCCTCCGGTTTTCAGCACCCAATTTTCTTTGCCTATAGTTTCTCCTTGAATATGAAGTTGCCCTAGAGGAGCACACGGCACTTTTGCTTTTCATTTGATCATTGGCATACGGCGCCCACCAGGATGCCTGGGAAAAATTACAAAAACAAAAAAAAAAAATACTAAGAAAACTGAAGCTGCCATCTTGAGCGCATACTTAAAGGTGGAAATTGGCAAAAATATTTCTGAGTCATCATAAACGTTTAAGAAGCTCGAGTGAAGACGAGTGGGGTTGTTGTTGGTTTTTGGTACAAGACACGAGTGCTATGTCAAGGTGTGTGGGGAAGGAGAAAAAATAATATTGTGATAAAATTAAGTTTTTCCTTATGGAAAAAGTGTGTGAGTGAATGAAAGCATAAAGGAGTAATTATGTGCCCATCTCCTTTAGCAAACATCTTTGGAGTAGGACATTTCCTTCAGGTTAATGTTTCTATATTCATTGAATGGAATACCTCGCAGATGGAGGATATCCACTTATAGAGACGAACTTGTTTAAACAAGGTTAATTGGGTAAACGAATGGCGCCCCATTTCACCTCTGATGTTCAAAATTATGAAATTAATTATTATGGTTTGAGATGAATTAATAAAATATTTTTGTAATTTCTGATCTTACACGGAAGCAGGAATTATGTTTAAAATTTACATGTTTGCCATTTATAACAATACATATATGTATACATAAAATACATGTAGGTATGTATATATCACCAATTAATGTTAATTGATTACTTTACTAATGTAAAAAAATTATTTATTATTTAATGATTTCAATAAAAAAGAAAAAATCGCCAAAAACGGTTAATGTGTGAGTAAGGGACTCCAGGGATTTCTAGTCCAATAGCAAACCACTTCTTCTCCTTTCCGGCATCTAGCTCCATCAAGCGTGGAGTCCTCAGAACTACCATTCTCCGATGTCACCATCACGGTTTCGAGGATTTTGTTTTCCACAAGTAACCAATTTTTCGCCGTGATTTTCTCATCCGAGTCATCTCGACTTAATATGGCCACCTGCAGATCGATCAGGGTGGTATCAAAACTGTTCGTTTTAAGCTTTTTAGAATCTTCAGTCTGGGTTGCCTTCTCCGATCTTGCTCTCTTAGATTAACCTGGCTTCATCCCAGAAGAGTTGCATACCCGTGCTTTCTCTTTCCTTTTTTTGGTTCGATGTAGCGTTTGTCTGCTGTTTTATGCTAGAGGTCTCCAGTTTCAGAGCCGGTACGAGCGGTAGAGTTGTTACCAGCCTGTTCACGGTTAATCTTTTTAGGGATAGACCTTGATGTGACAGCATTTACTCTTTCGCTGTCTGGTTATTTAGCCTTCAAATATTGGGAGGAAACAATGGGTCCAGTGGCAGTCTTTGCCAACTGACGTTCATAGTTTTTCAACAACTTTCTTTGTTTTTTCAAAAGTACTTTGTCTCTTGTACTGAGAGTGGTGGGGTCCTTTTTCTCGGTAGCACTTACAAGCCTTTTAGGGGATCTGTGGTTACTGCGTTGCCTCGAAACTTTGAGGGATGCAGTAGGCTTCAGCGTAGTCTCATCTTGACTCGAGCTTTGTAACAACTAGTCCTCGGCTTGACTTCCTATAGAGGGAGTTCTGTCCAAGGTCTCCCTAGCCTCCAAAGCCATCTAAAGCCGGACAAAGAGGTGCTGTATTGTTGAGAGCGTAAGGTTGCCTTGGTAAGACGGGTCTTGAAAAATCCATTGTTTACATGTGTCACTGGCGACTTAGCCTCGAATTTCAATTATTTATTAACTTTCTTTTCAATAATTATTTTTTTATTTGTTTGGATGAACATCCCTGTTTTTTATTGGCTTTGCTTAGTTATACGTCCTAGCAGCTGGATTGCTGAAGGGTCAAACGTAAGCCCCCTCGCTACCGTCAAGGCGAAAATCGGGAGGGGTATTAGCTAAATAATTTTTTTTCTCAAAAAATAGCTTCAAAGATTTTTCTGGTCAGGGCGAACCCTTGTCCTTGGGGTGGTTAAAAGCCCCAGAAGCTGAAGAACTGCAGATGGTGGTCAACAGCATGAAAGTCAAGTGGCAGAAGACCCTATTTTGATAGGCCAATGGCAACACCAAGTTATGTCTTTAACCCAAATTGGGCGGTCAAAGATCAGACATGTATTCGTTTATATTATAAAATAATAAAAATTGAAAAATAAAAGAAAAACTTTATAACTTTGTTTTATGGTACTTAATTTTACTTTGATTAATCATAACATAGATATGAATTATTTTAGAAGCGACGCGGTTAATCCATCTTCGGGCTTTTTAAAGCATAGACGAGATGTGTTAAATATTAAATGTGAAAGGAGAATATAGAGTGATGAACAATTAATTGGAAAAAAACAAAATGGTTGCAGGCCGCTCCAAATATCAACCCATTTTTCTACAGGAGACGTCAGTTCAAGAGGTTGAACAATTTAACTACTTTAGAAGTATTGCTTCAGCAAATGGTGATACTAAAAAAGAAGAATTAATAAAACCCATACAGCTCTCGGTAGGTTCTCTGTCAAATTTCTTTACGCACTTAGTTGATATATTCTTCGAAGCGAATGTTAAATCCGTGCTGTTATATGTTTGCAAAACACAAGGCTACCGCTTTCAGAAAACCGCAGGCTATTGTGAACGGCTGTCTACGCCTTATTCTTAAGATTCGATGGCCAAAAATTATATAACAAATGAGGAATTGTGGCGCAGGACGTATCCAGAGCGGCTGGACGTCAAAGTAAAGAAACCGCAAATCGCAAAGAGATTGGTAACACATTGGGGGAAATCAAACGTAAGCGATAAAATTGCAAAGCAGCACTTTGAATGGAATGCTCAGGGTGCACAATGGGTTAGAAGTAAAGATCAGAAATAAAACTCAGCCTTTTGAAAGGTTCTTCATTAACTCTTACTAGTTGTCATTTTCAATAAAAGTCACTGAATATCCTTTAATCTAAAAAAACATTTTTTCGGTCAAGATTCGCTTCGGTCTCACAATAGTCTCGCCAAAGTTTAATTCTTCAAAATAAAACATTTTTTAAAATGATTTAAGTAAACTAAAAACGTTTTTGAAAATCCAAACGTGGTTTCAGTGTGTTGGTGATTGTATTCGTTTTGCCGTAATCTCGACAAGCCCGTTTACACGGGGATTTGTGTCGTGGTTTTCTCGCTATAATCTCGCTTTGGTCTCGCCGTGACATTTACACGTGGTTTTTGGCAATAAGAATGCCTTTCCATCATTTCTTTTTGCTCTTGCTATAATCTCGCCAGAATTATTTTTTTTAAATAAAATTTTTTTCAAAAAGGTTTAATTAAACTAAAAACATGGTTGGAAATCCAAACGTGGTTTAAGTGAGTTGGACATTGTGTTCGTCTTGCTGTGAACTCGCCAAGCCAAGTTTACGCTAGTATATGTTTCGTGTTTTCTCGCTTTGGTCAAGCCTTGACATTTACACGTGGTTGTTGGCATTTTGAATGACTTTCCGTCATCTCGCCTTCGTCTCGCTACAGTGTTACCAAAGTTTTTTTTTTTAAATAAAATTGTTCAAATTAGCAACAAAATTGAAATCGTTTCATGCGTGCTTGTTACCAAAAGAGAACTTCTCACTACAGCTGGGTAGTATTAGGCCTGGTTCATACGACAATGCATCACACGAGACCGAAACGAAATGATGTCAAAACATTTTTAATTGCAAAACCACGTATGTAACGGTGAAAACCAAAGCGAAAACATAGCGAAAAATCCACGACACAGATTCTGGTGTAAAGGGACGCGGCAAAAACGTAGCGACACGAAAAGAATGACGTCAACAGTGAAAATTACATTTGGACGACCATGGCGAGACATCAGTTCAAGGTACTGGGTATTTCACTGGTACTTGTACGTGAAATTTTACAAGCCAGGTTAATATGAAAGTTTATGTTTTGTAGGCCTTGCATTAAAAAATGTAGTTAATTATTCATTTTGTCATCGGTGAATATTTACTTGTGGATATTGGTTTTTGAGTAATTTTGTGCATTATCCAGTGAAAACCATTTTGATTTATTTTTAGCGAAAAGGGTTAAAATTTGACCTTTCCATTTATTTCTTCGTGAAAATCTCAACCATTGAGAGATATTAATAAAAATAAAAAATAAATCTCAACAGATAACCGAAATTTTGATTTTTTTTTGAAAATAAATATCAAAACGAACCCGAAATCTTTTAAAACGAATGTATCAACTTTCAGAATGAGACAAATTGAATTTAAAGGTTGACAGTTATTTCTGATCTCTGGTTAGAAGATCAAGAACAACAAGGAAATCAACAATCCTAGCTGAAGTGGGCTCCCAGATAAAAGACATGGCCACTGAACTGATTTGTTGGCGCCCAATTCCCCAACCGTGACTACAGGACATGATGATGATTTGTTTTGCATAAGTAATGCGTGATTTTCGTGAAATGTAACCAATTATTAAGGATATTTCAGTTGAAACTAGGTAAGAAAAAATCCTTCAAGATGTGGGCTATATTTCCCCTGGTTGTGCAATTTTATACAAAAAAATACTAAAAATAAAAAAAAAATATATCAATAACAACGGCAATACTTTTTATTTCTATTTACTTTTTGTAAATTAAGATATCCATAAGTTGGCAAAAAATTTTTATAAACTAAACATTTTAGAGAAAAATTAAAAAAAAAATATGTTAAGGACTTTTTACTTTTGACTTTATGCAATTAAGTTCATATTTATTTTGCTTTAAGAATTAAATGTTCTTCCTTATTCGTTTTAATCGTAAGACTCTATATGGGCTTAACTCTTCTTGTTTTTGAAAAAAATTGTAATAAACAATAATTTTGTGTTTCCATTTTTTTCAAAACTTTTTCAAACAACAATTTTCGCCAAAACAACTTATTTATTAAAAGAACTTTACTCAAAAAAACTTTTAAGAAAAGACTTCTCTGGCTTAACAAAACGCTGCAATATTAAGGTGTTAAAATACTCGTAGTTTTTAATATTTTCTTTCAGACTTAACGAAGAGCTGGAAAATAATATTGCAAGTTTTGTAGTTGCTTTTAATAGCTTTTCCCCTTTTGTGGATTTTAACTCTAAATAAAATATAACCTTTCTCGCATAGGGTTTTTTCTTCCCTAATTTCAGCGTGCAAGCCCTGAATTGCAACTTTTGTGCGAAACTCCTAGTATGTCTAAAAAATAGGTTGACCACCTTAATATAGATCCATTACTTATAACGGGTGATTTTTTAGCTGCTTTGGTTTTGGCAACACTGGTTTTGACAGCTGACGTGTGTTTAGTACCTTGTGTCACTGTCAAACAGCTTCAGTTTGGTTTGCAATTTAACCATGGATCGTCTTACAAATGAACAACGCTTGCAAATTATTGAATTTTACTATCAAAATTCGTGCTCGGTTCGAAATGCTTTTTTATCGAAAAATTGTGTTCAGCGATGAGGCTCATTTTTGGTTGAATGGGTACGTAAATAAGCATAATTGCCGCATTGGGAGTGAAGATCAGCCAGAAGCATTGCAACAGCTACCAATGCATCCCGAAAAAGCCACTGTTTGGTGCGGTTTATGGGCCGGCGGCATTATTGGGCCATATTTCTTCAAAGATGATGCGAATCGCAGCGTTACTGTCAATGGTGAACGCTACCGAGCGATGATAACAAACTTTTTTTTACCCGAAATGGAAGTTCTTGACTTGCATTATATGTGGATTCAACAAGACGGTGCCACATGCCACACAGCACGCGAAACAATGGCGCAATTGCGAGGCGAGTTTGGTGAACAGTTAATTTCACGTTTCGGGCCGGTCAATTGGCCGCCTAGATCGTGCGATTTGACACCATTAGATTATTTTTTGTGGGGGTATGTCAAGGCTAATGTCTATAGGGACAAGCCCGCTTCGATTGACGCACTGGAAGCCAACATCCATGCATTCATTCATGAGATACCGGCCGATATGTGTGAAAGAGTATGCCAAAATTGGACTCAGCGGATGGGCTACCTGAGACGCAGCCGCGGTCAACATTTGCATGAAATTATCTTTAAACATTAAATTGCAAGGTTCAAACTATCGATTCAAATAAATATTTCATTCATTTTTTCGAATTTTTTGTGTTTTTTTTTTTTAAAGTTCTAAACCTCTTAAAAAATCACCCGTTATATGTATTTTTAAAAACAATTGATAAATTAACTACACCCACCATGGAATGTAAAAAGTGCCTTTAACATTCATTTAGCCATTTTTCTCAAAAACAGCTCTACGATTTTGAAAAAAATAAATAATAAGGTCTACTATTATATAATATAAATAAACAAATTACACTACGCAACAATTAATGAACCTTAAATAGAAAATTATTTTCAGAATTATTTCGCATGAACCCAACAATTATTTTGGTAATTTTGCACGATTTGCAAACTTTATTCAGGAGTAAGCATTTATATACAAACATTAAAAAATACCAAACCAAACTGAGCATAAATCAAGTGACAGCTGTCAAAAAGACCAACTCTGGAAAAAGTATTGCCAGATTGAATACAAAACATCTAAAAAAACACCCCTTATATGGGAAATTCAATGCCAAATCACCAATCCTTTTCGATTTCGCTCATTTTTTGATATGTTGCGGCATGTATTGAAAACTATTTGAACACCAACTTTCAGTCTTATATTTGTTTCGAAACGGTATTGAGTAATCGTTTTTTTTTTAATTTTTGAGAAAATTTCTTTCAATTTACAATAGACAATTCGTTTCTAAATGCACTTTTAGGAAAAAAATATTAGAAGTAATTATAACGAAGTTATTAACGTTTGAAAATTTTAATAGTCATTTTCAAAAAGTTCGACCTCTTTGATTTTGTTAAAAAAAAAATCGAAAACTCTTCTCTTACTACGCAACTTGTAATCACAATATTTTCAATTTTAGAAATTTTGTTTGCTGTTTTTTTTTTTTATAATTTCACTTTATTGAATGCGGTAATTCGTCAGTAATATTTTGGGACATGATTCTTGAATAAATTCTAAGAAAAAAATCGTGGGGGAAAACTCTATCTCCTCCTGACGAGGGGGGTTGCAATTTCGGAAAAATTGACTTCTAATACTTGTTTTTTTAATTTCTCAAAAAATAAGAAAGATTTTTACATTTGATTTTCGGTATTTGACTAAATAATAATTATGAAAACAAATATCGAACACAAGAATGGCACTTAATAACGCAAAATTTTGAAAAATATCAACTTTAAGAAAAAAAAAATCACAATATTTTTCATAATTTTTTACTTTGAAATTTTATTCTTCAAAAAGTATTAATTTTTAAATGAAATGACATGATTTGAAAAACAATTAGAGAATAAAGTATAAGCTTTCAAACAAAACTATAGCACATAGTATTTATGTGCTCTCGTTGATTTTTAAAGTTTGTTTGCATTTAAAGTCAATTTTTCAGAAATTCCCCCCAGATAGAGTTTTTCCCCTGCAATATTTTTCAAGAATATATCCAAGAATCATGCCCTAAAATATTATTGACGAATTATCGTACTCAAGAAATTGAAATTATAGGTAAATAAAAAAAAAGAAAAAAATTTCAAAAATTGAAAATAAATCGAAAATTCTTTGGTCACAAAATGATTTTCGTCTTAAATGTTGCGAAGGGGTCGGTCGTACTTCTTTCAAACGTAAGTAACTGGGTTATATTTGCTTGGAAATTAAAAAAAAAAAAAAATTTTGAGACGAAAAAAAAATGACACTACTTCTACTTGGCATGGAATGCCCCATATACAAAATATTTTTGTTTAGAAAATTGCATATGAACATTTTTTAAAATCAAAACAATTCACAAAAATCAAATAAAGGAACAAAACATTAAAAAAGTGATTAAGAAATTAAATTAAAATAAAAACTTTTGGCTGACTTTAAAAATGTGTAAAAGAAATTTATCCCTGAACGCTGATCAATAACTAAAACAGATTGACATTTTTGGCCAATCAGATAACATACTTAGTTTTGTGAATATTCCACACATAGAATGCTCTTCTAAATGAAAAATTTAGTATATCCTCTCATTTAGAGTAATGTAGCTTTTCCAATTTTAGGCAAATTCTCTTAGATTTTCATTATTTCCATACACCATACGGATACATCGCAATTCGCAAAGCTAAGTGTCACGAATTATTCGTCCTTAAACGACACATAAATAAAAGTTATAAACAATTTGTCATAATGAAGATTTCACTTGGTTGTCTCGTCGTCGTCATCGTTTATGTTAAACTGTGTCAACTGTCAGTGTTCCTTGAAAGTATATTTTTATTTTTTATCTTACATCTGCTTTGAAAAGCAAATGCGGCCAAGTTTTTGTCCTCATTTAAAACAGAAACTAAAGAAAATAGTTCCGTCAGAGATGCATTTTGAAAAAAAAAAAACAAACTAAAATTAAAATAATTATCCTGCATTTAAATAATGGTATAAATCATTATAATCCATGATTGGTTTTCAGCGGTAATTGAATTTATGCACAACAGCATCACAACCACAAGTATAGACTGCACGGTCGGTGTGGAGGTAGATTTTTATTAGAGATTATAATTTATGTAATAATTCTATGGTAATACGAATAAATCCAGCAATTCACAACAATTTTGTTATATTTATATTTTCTTCTTATTAAAATTTAATTTTATTAAACTAATTCGAGCATTGAAATTTTAAATTAAAGGTTTCCAATATCATAAGGCTCTTCATCCGCATTATCACCCTAAACTACCTATCCCTATTTTTTCAAAAAGGTAATTATGTTGATGAGAAAACAATGAATTGAGAATGAGTTAACGGATTCCATTTGGAAAAAATATTTTAATCTAGCTTAACGTAATTATTTGTGAAACTATACCTGTGCTTGTGTGTCTATGGTTATTTTTTGTGCTGTATATTTTTAATCCCGTATTTAGCTATGCATAATATTATCTAAATGCAATTAGTGTATATCCAATATGGTTAGGCTTTAATAAAATGAATTATATTTTTAAGCCTGCTTTTAGTCTAAATTTAAACAAAAATTAAAAGCATATTGGGTACTATTAGATTATGAGCACTTGTTCTTATACTGCTATATAAAAAACTTTAAAAAAAATCGTAAAAAAGAATATGTGGTTGATAAATTACTGAAACTAGCTGACTATTTATATAGATCTGAGGACCTTTCAGGTGGTATTAATTTTTTGCAAATTTCCAATAAATGAGGTGCAAAAATCGCAATGAACTTGAACAAAAATTTAAAATTTACTTAATAAAATCTATTGCTGACCAATTACTAAATCTAGTTGTCCTTTCATATGGATCTAGAGATCCTACATATATAGTAAACAGTTTTGGCAAATTTCCCAAGAATGAGGTGCCAAACATCGCTATGACCTTGAAAATGTAAAAAAAATCATTAAATAAAATCTAAAGCTGACGAATTACTAAAAATAGCTGACCCTTAATGACCGTGAAGTGGCTTAATTTAGCATAATGGTATCATTTTTTTTTTTAAATGACTCAAATGCGGCGCAAAAACTTTTTTTGAGACCTTAAAACGAATTTTGAAAATTCATAAAAAAAAAACTATGGCTGAACAATTACTGAAAATAGCTGACCTTTGATGACCGTGAATGGCATATTTTTTTTTGAATTACTCAAATGAGGTGCCAATAGTTTTTTTTGAGACCTTAAAATGAATTTTGAAAACTCATAGAAAAAAAAAACTATGGCTGACCAATTACTGAAAATAGTTGACCTTTTATCACACTCTAGAGATTTTTCGGATGGTATTCTTTTCGTAAATTTCCTATGTACGAGGTGCCAAAATTTACAAGTGACCTTTGATGATTTGAAAAAATTCTTAGCCTTGATTAAAGTTATTACGGGCTGACCAATTTCTAAGACTATTTGGCTTTTCTGACCAATTAGATGCCATTTTCTTTTTCATTTTTTTTTTAGATGTGTTGATTTCAATCTGGCAATACTTTTTTTCGGAGTTGGTCTTTTTGACAGCTGTCACTTGATTTATGCTCAGTTTGGTTTGTCATTTCATAATGAATAAGCTTACTCCTGAACAACGTTTGCAAATCGTGCAAATTTATTACCAAAATAATGGTTCGGTTCGCCTGAAGTATTGCGAAACCATCAATTTATTGAAGGAAACTTTTAGTGAGCATATTATCTCACGTCGTGGCCTCCAAGATCGTGCAATTTAACACCGCTGGATTATTTTTTGTGGGGTTATTTGAAGCCGCTTGTCTACGTAGATAAGCCTGAGACGATTGACTCCTTGGAAGAGAATATTCGGCGCGTTGTGGCTGACATACGGCCCCAATTGCTGGAAAAAGTGGTTGAAAATTGGGCCTATCGGCTGGAATTTATTCGAATCAGCCGCGGTGCCCACTTTCCCGAATTCATTTTTGAAACATAAAGGTAAACCTTTAAAGAAAGCTAAATTCTTGGTCACAGCATTAAATTACGTATATGCGTTTTATTTCTTCTTGAAAACCACACGTTCAAAAAAAAAACACCCATTATGAGGTGCCACAGGTCCACAACCGAGATTGTGTAATAAAAAAAAATATAAAAATTATGTTTTGTAAAATCCACCCACTGACACACCCACTTTTGTAATATTTACCAAACGGATATAATGATTTAGTTGAAATTTTTAAAGTTTGTTTGAATAAACGAATAAAATTAGTTTTTTTTTAAATCCGCCCACTGACACGTCCCCTTGTTTTATTATACACAAAATGAATACAACGATTTGGGTAAAATTTTCAGAGATTATTTTAATGTATGAGAAAAAATAATATAATTGAATTTTGTAAAATTAGCCGGCTACCACGCCCACTTTTTTAATTTTTTTTTCTCAAAAATAGCTCTAACCGTTTGGATTTAATTTTCAAGGTTTGTTCTTATAAAAAAATAATTAATACAAAATCCACCCACTATTATGCACACTTATTCAGTAAGAAAAAACAAGAGAGTGATTTTACTAAAATTCGTCTACTAGCACGTCCATTTTCTCATTTTTTGGAGACACCTATAATGATTTGGATGAAGTTTTGTGCTTATAATGGAGAACGACCAAAATTAAGTTTTTCAGAGTCCGCCCACTGCCTCTTGGCTTCTCGACACGAGTTATATTAGTTTCATTTATGTATATTATTTTTGCCAGCTATTCTTTTACTTCAGGGTCGAAGCTACGGTAGGGCATTTAGGGGCAATGCCCTTCCTTAAAAATATCATAAACTATCAGTACCCACAATTATCCTAAATTTTTTCAACTTCCAAAAAGAGCCAATTTTAAGGAAATGACTCATATAGGAAGCTACCATGAATAAAGTTTTTCACGGAATTTCTCCCATCTTCTAAAATTGGAAATTCCAACAATTTTCCAGTGTTCCTTGTTGGTTCAAATTCGGTTGGCCAAAGTGATAGCCTAGTGGTTATGGAATATTCATTTTCGATGCCAATACATTCCAAGAGAAACTGCGACCACAATTCACGTTCTCAGTTTTCGACGATGGGAAAAATTCCATGGGAAATTTTATTCACGATAGCCCACATATTTATTTCGAGTGAAACAAAAATTTTTAGATTTAAACTGAATCTTATATAACGATGATGGAACAAAAAATTTCGTCATGATGATGTCGGTCACACAGTGGTTCAAGTTGTATACATTTATAAAATCTGAAGAAGTCAACTGATTCAGATTAAATTTTCAGGCATAATCAAAAATTAACAAGAATACAAAAATTTTCTGCCCACTTATTAAACAAGGTCATCTAACCGTCAAAACTTGATATATCGGGTTTTTCAATAAGAGCGCTATAAATTTTTTTTAAATGAAACCAAAACGGTTTTGGATATCAATGAAATTCTTTATTCCTATGAAAGTTCGTTTGATGCCAATATGTAACTCGATTTCTTTTGCATGGCCACCACGGCCACGCTTGCAGAAGTCCAGACGCTGAACCCAATTTTCGACGGTTTTCAAGCATAAATCGGCCAATACTGCTGCAATTTCATGTTCGATATTCGAACGAAGTTCATAAATCGCTGCTGGCTTGTTGGCATAGACCATAGACTTGACGTAGCTCCACAGGAAACAGTCTAACGGCATCAAATCGCACGACCGAGGTGGCCAAGCGACTGCACCATTTCGTGAGATAACACGTTCTCCAAACTTGGTTTCCAATAAATTGATTGTGACATTCGCTGTGTGGCTTGTGGCGCCGTCCTGTTGGAATCACATGTCCTCCAAGTCCATATCATCCAATTGGGGCCAAAAATATTCGGTTATCATTGAACGGTAGCGATCCCCCTGCACAGTAACGTGCCGGTCTTGATCATCACGGAAGAAGTACGGCCCAATGACGCCGCCGGCCCATAAACCACACAAAACCGTAATTTTTTCGGGATGTAATGATGTTTCATGGAGAATGTGTGGATTGCTGCCTCACCAATGCCGCATATTTTGTTTATTGACGAAGCCATTCAGCCAGAAATGAGCCTCATCACTGAAGATGATTTTTCGATGAAAATCCGAATCATTTTCAAGTTGTTGCTCAGCTCAATTCACGAACATACGACGCGACGCTTCTGGTGGTCAAGCAGCTTCAGTTCTTGCATCAATTTAATCTTGTAAGGATGTAGGCCAAGATCTTTTGGCAAAATTCGCCACAACGACGTCACAGAGATGCCCAACGCTTGAGAACGACGCCTCCAAATGAAGCCTCAGCGGCAGCAATATTCTCGACACTACGAACACTTCTTTGTCTCACTGGCATGGGAATATTTTGTGCTGTGTCTGTGAATTCAAATTTTTCCACTAGACTCTCAATTGTTGATCTGCTAGGACGATTATGACGATCATAAATTGGACGTAGCGCTCTTAACGTGGAGGCCACTGACTCCAAATTTCGGTAGTACATTTTAATAATTTCGACTCGTTGTTGGCTCGCATATCTTTTCATCATGAAATGGCAAACCTTACAGAAGAGAAATGTGAAAAGAGCGGCAAAAAATATGGCGTCGTTTGCTGTCCCTGTCGCTCTACTTTTGTAACGTCTCTGTTGAAAAACCCTTTACTAGGTATCTGCTAATATCACAAGTAAAAATGTTTCTTTGGGAGGTACCATTAAGAGCCATTTTTTGACAAATTGATTTCCATCCAAAACAAGCCTTAAATGAAAGAAATTTATTGAGTTGTGAAGCCGTTTTCAAGAAAAATAAGATTTTTTAAACTTGCTTAAAAAGTTGTACGGCAGAGTTCTTGTTTGGCGCCCGTGGTAGGGATGAGGTGAATGGTAAATACTCTGTCATTTTTTTAAGACCGCCAAATTTATTTTTTATGATCCTAGGTTTTATTCTAGTTGCTCCAGGATTTAAATGCAAATAAAATTTTGAAGTTAGAAATCTCCTTCAAAATCATGTTTAAAAAAAAAAACTATGAAAATTGCGTCGTTCAAGAGAATTCTACTACAACTATCTCCAGCCTCCTCTTTTGTTAAACCTTTTCTTTTGGTAGGTCATATCAAAGAAATATATTTTCACACAATCATCTGCTGACTTGTAAATACCAAGGACAAAGTTCCTCTGTTTTGAATGCTGAGGCTGACACTTTTAAGAGAAAATAAAACGTATAGAAGAAAAGGTAGGTATGTAGGTATACTCCTACGTACTAAGTAATCACAAAATATCGAAATTATTTAATTCTGGTAAATAGTTTTGGTAAACGTTGCCATCAGGTTACAGGTTGCGCATACTGTGCATATAATGCATGATGCAGGCAGTCTAAACAGTAAGCTTTGCTTGGCACTCAAAATGAACAAATTTACTTGTCCAATGGCATCTTTCTCAAATAAAATTTCTTTGACTATCAAAGTTGACCGAGACTGCAGGACGCAGGAACTGAAGCAGCTATGGTGCTGAACTTCAGAATTTTTGTTTGCAGAACACCGACAAAGGACAAGCTATTTCTCTTTGGGGCCAATGTTATTTGATCTGGACTCAACAACTGGATCCTAAAGAGGTTCGGGGAATTTTCTTGTATACAAAACTGATTCGAAAAGAAGAGAAGGAGTTTATTTCTTTTTTTTTTTGCAAAGGACTTTTGAGTGGTTGTTCGTTTTTGAAGATTCGGCCACACTCAATACCTTTGGAAATAATTCTGCTTCGATGTATTGCTTCAATGCCCGTTGAACAACTTTTATAACGTTGCGTAGTAGGTACCCATTTTTGTCCGGATGAATGCTTTTGTTAAAGATTTTAAAGGAGTATTTTCGTAAGAGTATTTTCATAAATAGGAGTTCTGCAATATAGTATGAAGGTAGATTTTTGTTTCCATCACTTAAAATATTCATTCTTTCGTGAAAAGGAAGTTTTGTTGGTCATGGAAAATAATAAATACAGAGAATTAAAGTATGATGATAAAACACACACCTTGGTGTTTAAGCTATTTTTAAAATTTTTAGATTAGTGGCTTGCAAGCCCTTGGTCCAAGTTCAAACTTCAAATTTTATCAGTGGAAGAAATAGTTCTTCAGTTAAAAATTAACATTCTCTAGGCTTAGCAACACAAACGAGTCTGATTATTCCTGAGAAATAGTTAAAACTCCAATTTATAAACTTGGTGAAAGAACACTCCATTTGTCTTTGTTTTACTTAAGCTTTCCTATGTATTTGCTTTGCTTAAAAGTCTCTAATGAAAAAAATTTAAAACGCAATTCAAAATCATCTAATTTTTGGAAGAACCAACCGTGAATGCAGCCTCATAAGTATTTGTGTTCCAAAAAGTGAACCTTCATTGTACATTCAGTCTATTCTCAAATCTGGCATAAATTTCATTAATTACTTATAGTCTCAAAAACCATAAAGTTTTATTTTGTATTATTTTTTTTTTTTTTGAAGAAAGCTACTGTGACATTATGTCAAGTCTTCTAAATACATTTGAAATGAAAACTATACAACAAAAAGTTAAGACAAATAAGGAATATTCACAAGAAACTTTGCTTGCTCAACTTGTACAGTAAAGATATTTCTTCTAGGCTTGGCAAAACTTTACACATACTTCTTTTATAAGAACAGCAGTTGCAGGTGCCACATGAATTTAATTTCGGTAATTAAACCAACTGAAAGTATACATTAATATCCAAGTTGCATTTCAAGTCAAAATATACTTTTGTGTATCAACTCAATACTGAAAGCGCCTTATATATACCTACACTATTTTTGGTGACCATATTCAAATTTCAAAGCAAATTATGAAATACTCGATAAGAAGTTTGAAAAATATAAACAAAGTCATAATTATGCGAAAATGCATTTTTTTGAATTTTTCACTAATGGCTCGAAATCTACAAATTTTTTCGAAATTAACACTAAAGTACAAGTGATAGTATACAAATTTTTTAATAAATATCTGTTAAAGGTTTGTGCTGCGATAACCCATTTGGACTCAAGCGCTAGTCGAAAATCCATTCGAAAACACAAAGTAACTACTTTTTGTGAAAAAAGTGAATTTTTGTCTATTTCATGTGCCAAGATATACTTTTCTGATGGTTTTTGATGTGTTGAGTTTGAATCGGGCCTTGAAATTGCTCTAGTACGTCACGTTTTTTTCGATTCTAATTTAGTTTTTCAAATGCCAGCATTCTTCTTTGAGAAATCATTAGCTTTCGTCTTAAACTACGTAATTTGAAAAATCCAGTCAATTTCCATTTTTGTAGCACAAATTGAAAATTTTTCCATTTTTTTTTTCGGATTCAGCACCCCCAAAAACATAAAAGAGGGCTTCAAAACTACTCCATAATTTGCTTACTAAGAACCTTTTTGAGCACAAATTGACTGGATTTTCAGAGTTTTTTCATATGAACAAGGAAAAAATAAAAAAAATTGTCAAAACCGTCCACTGCCACGCCTAGTTTTTATTTCTTGGTTTCTCAAAATCTGTTTTTTTTTTTCATTCAATTTCTCGGAAATGATTTAAATAATTTGGATTATATTTTCAGTATGTTTTTTCTAATCAGAAAAAAAAAAAATTGAAAATACATTCAGTAAAATCCGCCAACTTTTATTATTTATTGGTTTCTGAGAAATGTTTTCAACGATTTGCAAAGAATTTTCAGAATTTATTTGTATGAGCAAGGATTTTTCAATAGCAAGTTGTTATTATTATTAACTAAAGGGTTTTTAAACGGGACGCTACAAAAGTAGAGCGACAGCGACAGCAAACGACGCCATATTTCTTGCCGCTCTTTTGACATTTCCCTTCAGTAAGGTTTGCCATTTTATGATGGAAAGATATACGAGCCAACAACGAGTCGAAATTATCAAAATTTATTACCGAAATTCGGAGTCAGTGGCCTCAACGTTAAGAGCGCTACGTCCAATTTATAGTCATAATCTCCCTAGCAGATCAACGCGTCTAGTGGAAAAATTTGAATCCACAGGCACAGTATAAAATGTTCCCGTACCAGCGAGACAAAGAAGTGCCCGTAGTGTCGAGAATATTGCTGCCGCTGAGGCTTCAGTTGCAGAAAGCCCAAATGTGTCTCTTACACGTCGTTCTTAAGCGTTGGGCATTTCTGTGACGTCGTTGTGGCGAATTTTGCGAAAAGATCTTGGCCTACATCCTTACAAGACAAGAAAATTGACGCAAGAACTGAAGCCGCTTGAGCACCTGAAGCGTCGTATGTTCGTGAATTGGGCTGAGCAACAACTTGAAAATGATTCGGATTTTCATCGAAAAATCATCTTCAGCATTGAGGCTCATTTCTGGTTGAATGGATTCGTCAATAAACAAAATATGCGGTATTGGTCAGGCAGCAATCCACACGTACTCCATGAGTCATCATTGCATCCCGCAAAAATTACGGTTTGATTTCTGGGCCGGTGGCGGCGTCATTGGGCCGTACTTCTTCGGTGATGATCAAGACCGGCACGTTACTGTGAATGGGGATCGCTACCGTTCAATGATAACCGAATATTTTTGGCCCCAATTAGGGGGACAACATGTGGTTCCAACAGGACGGCGCCACAAGCCACACAGCGAATGTCACAATCAATTTATTGGAAACCAAGTTTGGAGAACGTGTTATCTCACGAAATTGTCCAGTCGCTTGGCCACCTTGGTCGTGCGATTTGATGCCGTTAGACTATTTCCTGTGGGGCTACGTCAAATCTATGGTCTATGTCAACAAGCCAGCGACGATTGATGAACTTCTTACGAATATCGAACGTGAAATTGCAGCAGTATCGGCCGATTTATGCTTGAAAATCGTCGAAAATTGGGTTCAGCGTCTGGACTTCTGCAAGCGTGCCCGTGGTGGCCATGCAAAAGAAATCGAGTTCCATACATAATGGCATCGATTGTACTTTCCCAGGATTTAAGAATTTCATTGATATCCAAAACCGTTTTTGTTTTATTAAAAACAATTTTTGAAGCGCTCTTATTAAACAACCCGATATATGAGTAATTTTAATAAAAAACAGTTCCTGACACGCCCACTTTTCTAATTTTTAAATATATAAATGAGAGATTCAATTCAATTAGATGACAGAGCTCAGCTCAGGGTTTGTTATTATGAGAACAAATATCACGAAATTTTTGTATTCAAAGAAGCTCACTGACACGCCCACTTTGATCAAATCTTGATTCCTCTGAAATGAGGCTCATGAATGTTTTGGATGGCACTATCAGGGCTTATCCATATAAAGGAGAAAATAATTTCAAAATTTTTTGTCGGAAAAATATGCCCAATCCACTCCTGCTTTTATTATTTCTTTGTTTCTTGGAAATAGTTCTAACGATTTGAATGAAATTTTCAGAGTTACTTTGTATGCGCAAGTTAATAAGTGAACTTTTTTTTGATCTAATTTCATTTGTTCGTTTCTTCCTGGGCTTCAGGTCACCCGACAGATGAAAATGTTTTTAGTAAAATAAGTATCCAGGCAAACCCACTTTTTTTTTACTATTTAGATTTCTCGAATTAAAATCTATCGATTAAAATGAAATTTTTAGAGTTCGTTATTATGAGCAAAAAAAAGCTGAAAAGTGGTTTTAGCTAAAACCGCCCACGGCAACACCTACAAATATTATTTTCAAGTTTCTCGGGAACGACTCTAACGATTAAATGAAACTTTTCAGAGTTCTTTTCAGATAGGAAACGAAAATGGGAAAGTTACTTGATATCGCAGAGACGGCTCTTACAATTAAAATGCCATTTTCAGATTTAATTCCTAAGAGCAAAACAAATAAGAAATTGATTTCAGTGAAAATCCCCCTTTTTTATTATTTAAAGGCTTATCGAAAATGGCTCAAACAATTTGGATGAAATATTTGGGGATAGGGGGTGTGATTTAATCTCATAATGCAACTCAAAGATTATTTTCTAATCAATAATCTTTAGAAAAGTGAGCTGCAAAGGTGTTTTCGGCCTTCTGGTTTTGTTACTGACTGATTACTGATGGGTTTTTGAAGTCCAAATCATAGATTTGATCACCTATCTTAACATTTTAAATTAGCGTAAATAATATTTTTGTCATAAAATTTAAATACTTTTGGACAAAAACTTTCGTAAATTTTCGAAAAAATTGTCAACTCGTTTTTGTGATATCGAATTTTCAAACAATTTTTTTTTTAATTCAAAACTTTTGTTTTTGAAAAGGTTTATAAGTAAATAGTATTCTAAGTTCGAGTGAGAGTAAAATTTTCATGTAAAGTGACCGTTAATTAAGCGATGGAATTCGCAAGGAGAGGTGAGTACCCAAATGAGAGAGTGAAATATGAACCGGCTCGTTATAAATTTCACGCCTTAATTATCATTTCACAGCGTACAACCACTAGGAAAAAAATTAGGAGATGTGGAAAAGTCTGGCATTTGTCAATTAATTTATTTTGACAAAAATCACAAAACCTTTGTTTCCTAAAATTTTTATTTCAAGCCTAGTACTCAACTCTTGCGAAATGAAAATTTTAAACCGCTTCAAAATAGGTAGAAATGGTAGCACGGGCGTAACACTCGCCCAGTACCCAATTAGCGCTGAATTGCGCCGTTTTGATACCATAACTCGTTTAACTTGATTCCTTTTGGGGTCTTCTAGATACATGATTGAATGCGAGATTTCCGGCATGACCAGAGGTTTCCAGTGCAGATCAGCATCCACCATGAGCCCAGAGTTCTTTGATTTGAATTAGAACGGATTTGGAATATGGTTTTAGTATATTTTGGGCTAGCACCAACGTGAAGAGGGGGGATCGCATCTCGCCCAAAGCCAGTTGCGATTTGTCGAGCACAGTAGATAGCAGAACGACTGGAGCGCGAAGGATCCAACCGATGATCGCTGGCATTGAGCATCATGAAACCCAGCAGAGGCCTGTATTCCGATTGCTCACGGTCTTGGGGTCTGGGGGGGAACATGATACAGAAGCAACCGATTTTGTCTTAGATCCATTTCGTTGCGCTAAGAAAGGAAATCAAGTTTTTGATTTTCATTTCATTTGCTCTCATTCTAGCAAGAACAGGTCATTTACAAAGAAAGTAAAGGACTGTTTCCTTTTCTTGCTGATCATTGCAGCTACGGCAGTGAGTATTGTAGGGAATACCCAGTCTCGCTGCATGTTCCCCTACTGGCCAATGTCCAGTACAGGTTGCAACGACCCTAGCTATGTCTCGCCTGGGTGGGTCTACATAACAAATCAATTATTCGGGATTAATTATAGGTGGACCAGATCTTTCTGGATATTTTGCATTCCGTCAAGCTATTCCACCTACGATTGGATTCACTAAGGAAGATTGGCAGTAAATTGCCCTTCACAACTCCCAGGGGAATGTTGACTCTTTCCGCAAGTGAGTTGTGAAGGGCTGATCCTTGCCTGGCTAGTTCATCTGCCCGTTCATTTCCCTTAATGCCCCTATGACCCAGGAACCCGGATAAGGGTGACCTTGAGGTTAATATTAAGGGTTGCGAGCTCCTCCTGGCATTGCTGGACCAGTTTAGAGGATGATGTAGCCGAATCAATGGCTTTGGCACCTACCTGACTAGAATAATTGGGTAAACCGCTTCAAAGAACACGTGAATTATCATTATGAAAATATCATTGTCTTTTCACGTGAATTTTTGATTCTAAGTTAAGAATTTTTAATACTCACTTGGGGTGGAAAATCTTGAAATATTTTTTGAAGAATATTGATTTTTATTTCGTATTTGTTGTATTTTTGTGTCATGTGTTATTTTTGCTTTGCCAGTAGCAATTCAAACAAAATTAATTGCCAAATGTCAGACTTTTCCACATCTCCTCATTTTTTCCTAGTGGTTGTATATTTGGAAATGAAAATCATTTCGTGAAATAAATATATATCGAAGCGGTTCATATTTCACTCTAGAATTTAGGAACTCACGTATCGTTGCGAATTCCATCGCTGTGAATAAACCGGCTTTTTTGTATGGACATTTTTGAGAGAAATAAAGTTTAAAGGTACGAAAGGTATCATTATTTTTGCAAAAACAAAAATAGTTTTAAGAACCCTTAGGTTTAAAAAAATGAACCATGTCGTTTTTGAAATATGTTTAAGAAAATTTGGAAAAATAAAAAGATTTTGCCGGAAATTTTAGTAGGTACGAAATAGGTACAAAATTTTTTCCAGCAGCTTTTGCATATTAAAATTATTAAAATCAAGCATTATTTAAGAAAGTCAAAAAATGAACCGAGGTTTGCACCATTAATATTTATGTCTAGTTTCCACGCAAAGTTAGCATTTTCTAATATTAATCTATTGAAGAAAAGTTGTGGAACCGCTTTTGATCAAAATACAATTGCAAAAAAAAAAAAAATAAGGCAGGAAATGAAAAAAAAAAATATAGAGAGATAACGATAAAAAAGCTACAGAATCGTCGGACCCACTTTTTAGTCCAGTCAATTTGTGTTCAAAAAGACCCTTAGCAAGAAAATTGTGGGGTTGTTTTGTTTTTGCTCATGTTTTCGGGGGTGCTGAATTCGAATCTGAGGATTGTGACCAAAACTTGGTGACGCAACATAGAAACAACTAGGCAAAGTAGTTACTTCGTGCTTTCAAGTGGATTTTCGAAAAGAGTTCAAAAATGTCAATTTTCAACTAGCGCTTGAGTCCAAATGGATTGCTGCAGAAAGAAACCTTGAATAAAGATTCATTGGAAATTGTGGTTACTTTCAATAGTACTCTGACGTGATTTTCGAATAATTTGTAGTTTTCGAGCCATGAATAAAAAACATCCAAAAAATGCATTTTTGCGTAATTTTTTTTGCATTTCTTTCAATGTTGCGCCAGAAAATTTTAGTCACAAACCTCAGATTTGGATTCAGCACGCCCGAAAGCATAAAAAAGGGGCAAAATCAAAACTACCCCACAATTTGCACAATAAAAAAATGATATGATTGGACTATATCTATAATTTTAAAAACACTTTTGATCAAATTCTCGAGTGAGATATTTTTTCATGAATTACATAACTTGCCGTATACAATGACCATGTTCCTTTGTATGCATATATTGCAAGAACAAATGTCAAAAGAGAAGAATTATTATTAAATTTTTTCATTAATCGAAAATAGCTTTGGTTTGTAAGCTTCATTGAGCTACAATATCTTCTATAAAATTAAACTTAAATCGGTTTAACTATTACTGAGAAATAAGTGAGTATCCAAATAAAAAATAAAGTTAAAAAAAAACACAACATTCTTGTTACATGTATAGTATTTTCGGCGGTCAAATGAAAAAAAAAAATAAAAAATAAATAAACAATTATTTATTGTAGGAAAATATTAATAAATAAGTAATTTAAGTTTTCATTTTGTTTTCACATGAATCAATTTATTTAAAAAAAAAAAAAAAAACAAAGTAATACAGAATGGATGGCCACCTTAACTATAGTGTACCATATACTTTATGTCAACATTTCCCCTAAGCCACAAAGTTTCATTTCACTCACAGATCTGGCATAGTGGCATGGCACAGAGCTATAATGCTGGTGATGCCAGTAGCTGAAACGTCCGTCCCCCATCAGCTGCTTCTCTGCTCCTGCTACACACAGATGAGAGGTGCCTAGCTGCCTAGTGCTGGTGTGTCACACTTTCGGTATCCTTCCCATATTTGCACAAAAATAAAAAGTATAAATTTCGCCCTGCAATGCATAATTCATGCTGAAGAACATTTTATCAAAATTCATTAAAGCCTTCATTAAGTTTGCAAAGTATTTTGTTTTAGTGTTTGTGTTTGTCCTGGTGCACTTTCTCTTCATTCCATACTGCGCGCCGGCTGACACTCCTCCTGCTGGTGGTTCGACTTGGTTTTCGTTCGGCTCCTATCTGGATCTGATATTAAAAGTATATACTATAAAGTCGAGAAAAGGGGGAATGATGACGATGGTTGGGGGGGGGGGGGGGTAGATGGTAGATTGGTGTGTTTGAGTCGGGGGTATTCAACAACGACACGAATGGAGCAAATAAAATTTTGCATTTTAGTCACGTATTTTTTTAAAACAGTTTACTGAACATACAAAGTGGATAAAGGTAGACACACTTAATTACCTCAGAGATAGTATTATCTTTTTCATGTTAATCAAGTATAATTAAGAAAATTTCATTAAAATGTTAAGCGAATACTAATTCATTATGGGATACATATATAGTATAGTGCCTCAAAGAGTGCGCGCTGCACTCATAATAACTATTATTTTAAATTTTTTTATTTTTATTTTTTTTTTGTTTCATTTGAATAAAAAAATTAAAATAGAAAACAAAAAAAAAACGATCTCATTGGTCCAGTTTTAGCTTTAATTTGTTTGAAAATGCAGATAAGGTGATGGAAAAAGTTTTCCCATGGAAAATTGCTCTTCGAAAATTCCTGCTTTGTTTTTACAGAGATTTTTTATAATGACATTCACTATCAAATAAAAATTCCCTAAATATTCGTTTAAAATTGTTTTCTTGCATAGATTCTAAGTTTTAGCTGATTCTAAATAAACTTTAGTTGGTCGAGATATGGTTACTGGCTACAATTACAATTTTAAGCATTGATTGCTGACCTGCTCTTTTCGTAGCCAGTTGAGAAGCACGTAGAGAGACAAGTGATGGTTTGATATTTAAAGTATAGGTACATTTGAAATTGTTTCAAAAAACCTGTGTTACGAATTGATGTGTGACATGTTTGTGCTTATGTACACCTAAATGATAATGTGTGACTGCTATAAAATGGAATAAAATAAAAACCAACAAAAAAACCTTTCCATTCAAACAACTTCCCGCGCCAAGATGCCTTTATTGTTTTTTTGTTCAGCAATCCTTTTCAACAAAAACAAATATTTTAAAAGATCTTAATATTGTTTTTCGTAAAAGGCCACTACTATATAAATTTTACTCAACAAAAAAAAAAAAACCCTTTTAACTGCATTTCCAGATAAACTTTCATTAAAACTAATGGTCCGGCACACATAATTTGGCTTTGGACTTTTACTTTAATCAAGGCAATAAAACGACAATTAACTTCAGTGCCACCTGTTAAAATGCACCAAAATCATCAGGCAGGAGAGGAATAAGTCCTTTTGCAAATTATAATACCAGATCCAAGCAATTTGTGTTGAATTGGCAACTGGTTGTTGTATGAGCTGAATAAAGAGCAGGCATATATATCGTACCTTTATTATTATATGGTTTTTATTTTTTAATCTTTTTTGGTATTTTAAAATTTTAATATTCGTTCTCTTTTGAATTGGTGAATTGAAGAGGACCAACCAACACCCGCCAACCGTTTTATTTGCAATTTGTTTTGCGCAAAGTCTTTTTAACCATCCAAACCATCAGGGTGGTTTTGTTGGTATTTTAAAAGGCAAAATGATGTGCCACTAAAAATTCAACAATCAGTGCTGGATTATTTAAAATGGAACATATAGGCCCTGATGTGCGGAGGTAAGAATAGGAGTTTCATAATTTACGTTTAAAAGAGGAAAAAGTTTTTTTTCCACCTTAAAAAACTAAACCAAACTAAAGCTAAAAGCAGACGGCATATAAAAAGCCACAAACGTTTGCAAGTCTGACGTCACGTAAAAAGTCGCAAATAAAGGGTGATTTTTTAGCTGGTTTGGTTTTGGCAACGCTGGTTTTGACAGCTGACGTGTGTTTAGTACCTTGTGTCACTGTCAAACAGCTTCAATTTGGTTTGCAATTTAACCATGGATCGTCTTACAAATGAACAAAGCTTGCAAATTATTGAATTTTACTATCAAAATTCGTGCTCGGTTCGAAATGTTTATCGCGCGCTGCTTCCATTTTATGGTGAGGCTCATTTTTGGTTGAATGGGTACGTAAATAAGCATAATTGCCGCATTTGGAGTGAAGATCAGCCAGAAGCATTGCAACAGCTACCAATGCATCCCGAAAAAGCCACTGTTTGGTGCGGTTTATGGGCCGGCGGCATTATTGGGCCATATTTCTTCAAAGATGATGCGAATCGCAGCGTTACTGTCAATGGTGAACGCTACCGAGCGATGATAACAAACTTTTTTTTGCCCGAAATGGAAGTTCTTGACTTGCATGATATGTGGTTTCAACAAGACGGTGCCACATGCCACACAGCACGCGAAACAATGGCGCAATTGCGAGGCGAGTTTGGTGAACAGTTAATTTCACGTTTCGGGCCGGTCAATTGGCCGCCTAGATCGTGCGATTTGACACCATTAGATTATTTTTTGTGGGAGTATGTCAAGGCTAATGTCTATAGGGACAATCCCGCTTCGATTGACGCACTGGAAGCCAACATCCATGCATTCATTCGTGAGATACCGGCCGATATGTGTGAAAGAGTATGCCAAAATTGGACTCAGCGGATGGGCTACCTGAGACGCAGCCACGGTCAACATTTGCATGAAATTATCTTTAAACATTAAATTGCAAGGTTCAAACTATCGATTCAAATAAATGTTTCAATCATTTTTTCGAATTTTTTGTGTCTTTTTTTTTTTTTAAAGTTCTAAGCCTCTTAAAAAATCACCCGTTATATATCGCAAATTCTGTTTCTACATTCCACGACGTGCATAAACTGCCTCAAAAGTTTCGAATGCATTTGCGATAAAGGTGCTTGCACATGATGTGTCCGCAAATATGATCGTAAATGTTGCGGTCTAAATGTGGGATGTTTAAACGATGTGCTACAAAATCCACATATGACCCAATTCCAACCATATGCAGGTTTGCAAACACATATTTCCTTGGGCTTTGCAAATGCCTTGTAACTAGTTTTTGGTACGCTGATCTCATAGTTTTTGAACCATAAGTGAACAAAAATTTTTAAATTTAATTTGAAAACCACAGATTCCGATTCACCTGAAAATACAGAGCAGGAATAAAGTCAAAACTAGCCCACAATAAAAAAAGCAAAACTACTGTGGGTGCTGATTGAAAGTTTCACATAATTGTTCGCAAATGTGTAAGATATGCAAGGCCTTTTTTTCAGGCCATCGCAAATGTCTGGCAACGACTCTCACATTTGTACTATGACGAGTCTCGGTCTCGAATGAAGAAGCGCCATCTTCCAGCTTGTACCTGACACAAACCAACCTAAGCAGAGCTTTAGTGAGCTTTAGAACTTTTTAGTACTAAATGTCAGAGTGAAAGCTTTGGAAAGAAAAATGTATGGGAAATTTCTTCTATGGAAAGCTTAAGAAGCAAATACTAGAACCTTAAAGCTATTTCGGGAACCTGTGTGATTGGTATAAAAGGACGTGTTTGATCGGCAATTAGTTTAATATTAATCGTGAATGAGTAAAGTTAGTTGTATTAAAAGTGAAAAGTTAAGTTGGTGCATTTTTGTAGAACTTTTTGAAAATTTTTGCATATTGCGTCACGAAATTTTAGTCGCAAAGCTCACATTTTGATTCAGAGCCCTAGTAAACATTACGTCCCCTGAATGCAAGAACTAGGTAACTCAATTTTTAAATTTAAAATATCTCGGCAAAAACGGTTATATCTTGTACAATGTTCAAAACTTTTCGCCCAATTTGTTTCTCCCATAAAAAAAACTATAATATATTTGAGGTGCTCAGTGCCAAAACGGCCTTAGCCCAAAAATATTGAACTTAGTAACTGTAAGGTTGTTTCGAATGGTAAATAAAAAAAAAATAAAGATGGTAAGGCCATTTTAGAGTTCATTAAAATTAAATGCTACCGTTATATTTCTATCGCCTCTCATATTTTAAGCTCTCTTTTGAATTCTTTCTAAAAGACTCAAGTGGGCCTAATGAGCACCTGCCCAGATATGAGAACTTTACTCGAGTTTTGGATGAATAAAGGCTTTATAGATTTCAGTTAAATCACAATAAGGGGATTAAAACTCTGCATCGTTGGAGACAAGCATCTAGAAGAGTTATGCGGTTTTTATTCCCCATATAACAATTTCTTTCAGATCAAAACTAAATGGTGATAAGAACTGCTATTCAAGTTCAACATCTGAAGAACAGGGAAATAAATCTTGAAACGAATATGGAGTGCTGAGGGTACTGTCATCAGCAAAAGAATTAAATTGATTAGAAGTTTCAAACAGGAGATCATTGAAAGATATAAGGAAGAGAATCGGAAACAAGATGGAACCCTAGGGCATACCAGAATTTATTGTGGGATTTCAGACTTAAAATCGTCCAATACAATCTTTAAAAGAATAGCCTGAAAGGTAATTTGTAATCCATCGAAGAAGAGATTCATAGATAGATAACTCACGCATTTTTGATAAGAGAGCTTGATGTCAAATACTCAAATGCTTTTGAAAAAATTACTTTAAAAAATTCAAAAAGAATTTTGATGTAAAATGTTCATACTTAAGAATAATTATAAACATTTTTTGAAAAAAAAGAAATACCTCAAAAAAAACCCCCAAAATGCAATTTCGTATATCTTAAGATTCGAATGTTTCAAAAATGTGACATGCCAAGACCAGATTCGAACTCAACGCATCAAATACTATTAAAAAAGTATATTTTCGGTTCATGTTTCAAATTTTTCACATTAAAAAGTTATTAAGTGTTTTCAAGTGCATTTTTGAAAATGGACTGTCGCAGAAAAAATTCTTGGATAGACATTTATTGAAAATTGTGACTTTTAATGGTACTTTGATGTAATTTTCTAATAATTGGTAGTTTTCGAGCCATTAATGAAAAACTCTAAAAAAAAATACACATTTCTGCATTTTTTCCCCTGTTGCGTTTCGAAATTTTAGTCGCAAACTTTAGATTCGGATTTAGCACCCCTCAAAACATAAAAGAGGGGCAAAATTAAAGCTACTCCACAATTTGCTTGCTTAAAGCCTTTTTGCCTACAAATTGACTGATCTTAATGTGGATATCATTTGGAATTCCTTCTGCTATGAGCTATAACGGAATTATAAGTAGTGATCTAAAAAATATTTGTGATTTTTTCGCATCTGATTTTCAATCTAATTTTAAATAAGGCTCTAATGATTCCACCATTAACTCTTCTTTAACTGATTTAGATATTTCTTCCATTGGTCTTTCAGAAGATGAGGTCTTTTCTGAATTAAGCAGTTTGAAAACCAGTTTAAGCATCCCTCCTGATAAAATTCCCGCAGTGTTTTTAAGAAACTGTAGTTCAAATTTAATAAAACTACCGATAAATATTTTCAATTTGTCTCTTAAAAAGGGTGTCTTTCTTGACTGTTGGAAGACCTCCTACATCACCCCAATTTATAAGTCAGGTCCAAAGCAATGTGTTGAGAATTATAGGCCAATTGCCAAGTTACAGTTGGTTCCAAAAATTTTTGAATCACTTGTAAAAAAAGAATGTATGAAGTTGTAAAAATAGTATATATCACCTTTTCAACATGGCTTTGTCAGTGGTAAGTCAACTGCAACTAATGTCACTATATTTACAAATTTCTGTGTCAATACTCTGGAAAAAGGAAATCAGGTTGATGTTTTTTACACGGACTTTTCCAAAGCGTTTGACAGAGTGAACCATAAAATTCTGCTAAAAAAACTGGAATATTTAGGTTTTCATTTTCATGGTCATTTATTGAGCTGGTTAAAGAGTTATCTAACAAATCGTGTTCAACATGTCAAAATTGGTCCAGAGAAATCTGAGAAAATATTGAATGACTCGGGTGTTCCCCAAGGCAGTCATCTTGGTCCACTTCTGTTCTTACTTTTTATTAATGACTTGCCTCTCTTTATTTCCTATTCCTCTTGTTTGATCTTTGTTGATGATGCTAAGATATTCAGAACAATAAAATCATTTGCTGATTGCATTCTGCTTCAAAAAGATTTAGATACAAATTTTGAATGGTGTAATTTGAATGACCCATCTCTAAATATCAAGAAATGTCGTATTTTGTGCTTTTCGAGATAGTCTTTTCCTATAATTTATAGCTACAAAATTTCAAGCAATGAGCTACAGAGAGTTTGTAACCATAAAGATCTAGGAGTAATATTTGACTCTAAATTTGACTTCAAGATGCATGTGGATTACATTGTTTCTAAAGGCAACTCCATGCTTGGTTTCCTGATTAGGAATTCAAAAGACTACAAATGTCCTTTCACACTGAAGTCTCTTTTTGTAAGTTTCGTGCTTCCTGTTTTAGAATATTGCCTTGTTGTATGTTCACCATTTTACAAAAACGCTTCGGTTAGAATTGAGAGAATTCAAAAACTATTCACAAGGTTTTCGCTTCGACATTTAAATTTGACTTTACCCTTGCCTACGTATAAAGCTAGATGCATTTTAATTGACTTAAAAAGTCTTGAGTCCAGAAGAGTTTACTTTTCGATCTCTCTTGTCCGTGATGTTATAACTGGTCATATCGATTGTCCTGAATAGCAATCGGTGTTTAAGCTTAACACTACAGCTCGCTGTTAACGACCACGGGTCAACGATTTCTTCTCTATCCCTCAGCATTCAACTAATTACGGTACAAATGAACCAGCAACAAGAGCTTGTCACTTTTTCAATAAATATGCCGATGTAATCGATCTTGATTGTTCCAAAGATATTTTCAAAAGCAAATTAATGAATTAGATTCAAATCGAATAATAATTGTTTATTTTTACATTTGTCTATTAATCTGTTTTTCTTTTTGCATTAAAGTTATATAATTTATTTAAAAAAAAATGTATTCATTAGTTATTTACTTTTTAAGCAAAAAAATTGTTAACGCCTAAGAAAGTTTTTGTACTTATAAACAAATAAATAAATAAATAAATAAATAGATATAGTTAGTTTGTTATAAGCTATCGAACTGCATTATTAACTGAATTCCGGTAAAAATGTCACTTACGCCCAAGCACCAAACAAGCGCCTATAATAAAATTTTTTTGTACAAAATTGCTTGTAAAAGTTCAAAATGAATTATGAAAACGAAATATTGTTGACTATTATCAATGCTGCTTAAAAGTTCAAATTTCGCTTAATTCTAGAATATCAATAATTCTAGGTGGGTACGTATGCATGTACCACAACTCTACTTAATGCTGACCAGCGTCCACCTTATATCATTGGCTTTTAAAGGCCTCTAAATGGCACGGTCCAGCCTATGGCCCGATTCGGCATCCACTACAGCAAGTATCGTTAAAATCTTCAATCGGTAACCAAGTAAACGCATGAAATGGAAATCGCGAGTGCAATACCCGATATTCGCCATCATGGACATTTTTATTTGTTTTGTTGAGTGTTTGGTTCGGGGTCATGATGAATCCCCCCTTGCCTCAGTATCCGGCTGGCCACTATACTCTGGCTGCCATTGCTTTTGCAACATTAGTTAGGTTTCAGAATTTGGGAAGCTACACGGTCCTTGTTGGTTGGCAATTTATCATGTAGAAAGTGCACAGCAATTAAACCGCGAGTTTGGTAGTGAATTTAATTCATTGGTTAACCAATTTTCCAAGCGATAGATAACTTTATGCACATCGCATTCCCTTTTTTCCCCGCTCTTTAGCCCAACTGGTTAAATTTATTGGTGTACATTGGTTTGCTTGGCAAGGGTAGGTACGAGTATATAGAAAATAAATAATTAAATGTGTTATAAGTGCTTATTGGAAATAAATTTGGCTCAGTTTAACCTCTGTTTCAATTTGATTTTTAAATTAAAATGTGGTCAATGGTCATCACTTAGAAGGTTTTATTGAACGTTCCTTTTGATTTGAAAAAGAAAAAAGGGAAAATTATTTGAATTTGAATTTCACTTTTTAGTCCTTTTTTCTACCCACCCTGGAAATGTCGGTTGGCCGGTCAGAAAGTTATTTATATTTTTATTATATTTTGTTTTCAAAATTCAAATCTTCTTTTTTATATAGTCAACAATGTCAGGCCACTGTCAGTTGTTTTTTTTTTTTTTAAGAAGATACAAATAGGTCTCTGGGTAGAAGTATCCATCCCTTTTATAAAATATGCCAGACTCAATTTCAGTTCATTGCCTTTTTGATGTGGATCAAAATCAGTTTAGCATATACCTGTGCTGTCTTTATGTGTGGTGTAGATGTGTGTGTATTTAAATTTTACAAATCTACTTTATTTGAATACCGGAAGCTATCGTTGTGGACCATTGAATATGATTCTAAGTGGAAACAATTCCGCTTAAATAAAATAAAATAAAATAAAATATTTAAAGTCAAGTCATTCCTATACTATTTTATTCATTACTTAATCGACAAGTAGTTTTCATTTGGCATATGGATATGAGACTATTTGCAAAAGTTTATTTCTTAGAATTGGATAGAATGTGGGTTTTAGAATAAAGTTTGTAAATATTTAATAACTGTCAGTTTATTTTGAATCAGTTTACTCTCGATAATGCTGATTTGAGCAAAAAATCTTAACCTTAATTTGGTTGAACTTATCATTTGACAAAAAATGGTTTGTAATTCAACCTACTTTATGGTATTTGATCCGAAAAAATGTGACATTGTGAAAAGATAGACGTGCCGTCTTATGTGGGGATATCTTTTGCTCTAAGAAAAAACTTGTTGGAAATTTTTCATGAAATGATTGTCCCCCTGCGGATAAGGAGAAAGAAGATACCCGAGATAGGCATGTCTGTCGTAAGAGGCGACTTAAATCCAAACTTAGTATACTGAGATTGATGTGTACATAACTATGCAATGAGCAAAACAATAAGATATAGTATCCCAGGTGGAAGTCCAGGTTCATTGGAAAATCCACCCTCTTCGGAGGTCGGCTCTATAAATTCTGGGGAGAGCCAGATCCATAGATCTTTTCCTAAGAAGTGCATAATTTAAATCGATTGCTAAACCATCTAACCATCGGGCAAAAAAGTCCACCCGTTACGCCAGTGCGCGATAAAAAAATCTTGTAAAAAAAAAAAAATAATAATGAACTTTCACAAAGACAAAGACTTGATCTAGTAATGGAACTTTATCAAGAGCTAAAGAAAAATGTCGATCTTCTTCGAAAGAAAATGAGTTATTGAAAAGCAAAAATCCTACAATAAATTCAAAAGCTAGATTGCAACAAGTCAATAATTGTGGATATGAAACGTACGAAGAAGAGCTAGCACGTGAAACGGAGAAGACCTCAAAGAAAAGATTGAGTAAAAAACGTAAAGCTGGCTCTTCACCTGAAGCAGCCTCTTCTTTTGAAGTAAGAGTTTCACCAAAACATGCGACAGTAAAAGAAAAACCTGTTAAGGAACGACCCCCGCCCCCAATAAATGTTATCGGTATTGCGGAGTATAACAAGTTGCAAACCATATTACAGGCATTATTTCCATCGGCTTTTAAAATTATTTCACTTATTAATAACAAATGGAAAGTTTGTTGTGAAAGACCCCGAAAGTTATCGTCTTCTGTCACGAAATCTAAACGAAGAAAAAGTAGAATGGTATTCCAATGAAAATTAGTCGGAAAGACCCCTACGGGTTGTGGCAAGAGGTCTAAACGCATCATGCTCAAAAGACGATATAATTAGTGATCTAAAAGAGCGCGCAGCCTTAAAATCTTATGCTATGGACATCGTCAAAAGAGAAAAACAGAGGAAAGAGGGTGAAGTGACAGTGGTACAACTGGGGTCCCACTTTTTTACTTTCGTTCGATAAGACGAAGGGCTGGCCACGATACCAGAAAAGTCTCGGTATCGTTTGGTATCGGTATCGGAAACCAAAACGATACCGAGACGATACTAGCTCCGAAAAGATACCCAGACGATAGCAAACGATACCACATTTTTTGGACAGAAATTTACCGATACCCTCGGTAGTATCGTTTGGTATCGGCAGAAAATTTGAATATTACTATTAATTTATTACAAACAATCAGTTTTTGTAATTGGTTTCTCGGAAAATGCTCTTATGGTTAAGCTGACATTTTCAGTGCTTTTTTTTTTAGCAGGGAGAAAGTTTAGGCCATAATTTTAATTAAAATTGCTCACTGCCACTCCCATCTTACTTATGCTGAAGCCCACAATTTGATTGAAATTTTTAGACTTGGTTCTCTTTAGTGATGACCCCGTGTCAAAATGTTTGTGTCAAATTCCTAGTCAGAACTTTACTCAGTCATTATCCAACAAGCGTTTAAAAATTGTTAAGTCAATATAATAAACTTAGTTAATAAAATTGTCTTTTATACAAATGATTTTTGTTTTAAATCTTAGAAATACTAAGCGAGCTCAACTACTAGATCAAGAACATGGTACCAAGTCGTGCATTTTATTCTCGTTTGCGACTCAGACTACACTGAAACCAGACAAGACCGATACCGATACCGATACCAATACCAATACTGATACCGATACCGATACCAAGACCTTATTATACGAGACCAAACGAGACTGACTTAAACGAGGCCGAGACCGATACCAAGACGTTTCGACATTTTTCGATTTTGACGATACCGAGACAATACTTACAAAAGTATCGTTTGATTTGGTATCGTGGCCAGCCCTTAATCGGATCGAACCTCTTAGAAAGAGAACAATCCCTCAGTGTAAACGCTGCCAAAAATTCAATCACACTCAAACCTATTGCAAAACAGAGCCAATGTGTGTAAAATTTAACATAACATATAACATTTAACCGTTAACTGCAACGGAAGAAGTGAAAGTCCACTGACGTGCATTAATTGTAATGGAAATCACCCCGGCTATGAAGTAGCTTAAGAATTACAAAAGCGACGATCAAAATCTGGCCAAACACTAAGAAACCCAACAAGGCAATTAGAAACCGTAATTCCCAAGATTGCCAAATCTACGAAAGTTCCAAAACCTAGCATCTGTAGGGAAAAGAAATAAGTGTCAGTACCTTTGGAGAAAATATCAAAGCAAGGAAATGCAGAAACATATGCCCAAATAGCGGCCAAAAATATACCCGTAAATATCGACACTGAAACAGAACCGTTTTCGAAAGTCTTTTCAATAAGTTTGTAAAAACTTGAAGAACAATGTGAACACTCAATAAGCCTGAAAATCGAAGCGAAATCAATGCAATTGAGTAGTGCACAGGTTAAAACTAAAAATATGCCTCTCAATGGAATGGGATGAAATGGAATTCCAGTGCCCCTGATCAAGAAAAGCCAACACAAATGGGCTAAAAGTGACAAAGAAAAAGCGAAGTATTCGCCAATTACTTGGAGGAATTATTTAAGTCGTTCGATAGACAAGAACTCAAAGAAAATATTAATTTTGCTTCAAATGAAAGCTACATAACAAGAAATGCTACACTTGCCGAATTAAAAAGAAAAATAATGAAGCTTAAGTAAAATAAAGCTTCTGGATATGACCTTATCACGGCAGGAATTCTAAAAATGCTTCTTGAAAAGGATTTTTTAACCTCCTTTACATAATCAATGCCGCTTTAAGGTTGAAATATGTTGGGGGCAAACGGGGAGTTGCAAAAATCATAATGATTTGGAATCTGGCAAACCGTCTCACAAAAAGAAGTCTTACAAACCGATTTCACTTCTTCCTATAATGTCAAAAGTTTTTGAAAGAATACTACTACTGCTCCTGCAGCCGATAATTGAAGATAAACAATTAATACCTGAACATCAGATCCGATTTAGAAGCAAGCATTCGACAATTAATCAAGTGCATAGATTTACTGAGGTAATTGAGAGAGCTCTAGACGAAAAGAAAATCTGTTCGGCAGACTTTTTGGACGTGTTGCAGGCGTTTGACAAGATGTGGCACGAAGGCCTCAAATTTAAATTAAGACAAGTTCTGCCTGAAGGACTTTATAACATTCTAAACGAATATCTAGATAACAGACTTTTTCGTGGAAATGGCTGTTCTTATTTCAAAGGAATTAGGGCTGGGATAACACAAGGAAGTGTATTAGGTCCAGTTCTGTATCTTTACTTATACGCGATATACCTCAAATAGAAAACACTATCGTAGCCACGTTTGCTGATGATACTGCAATACTGACAGAAAGCAAAACGATTAGCGAGGCTACAAGTAAATTATAAAATTGCTCTTAATAATGTCAAAGAGAGGACAAAAACATGGTGAATAGCGTTCAATGAACAAAAGTCAGTCCATGTGGACATTACGTATAAAAAAATAAATAGACTACCCGTCTATCTTAATACCGCTCGTGTTCCATTTGCAAATGAGGCAAAGCATCTGGGAATAACTCTAGACGCGAAATTAAAATGGAAGCCGCACGTGAAAAAGAAATGCGAAGAACTAAAAAGTAAATTAAGAGATATGAACTGGTTACTCGGTAAATATTCAAAGCTTAGTATTGAAAATAAATTGATTTTATACCGACAGGTTCTTAAATCTGTTTTTTATAAGTTTAGTTGCAATCGGAAAGTGGAGATGGTCTTAGTGTAGTAAGAATTTCACACACCTATGAACATGCATTTTTTGGTCCTCATAGAGCCTTATGCAGGTTTTGCACCTACCCACCGGAAAATAAATTAAAAAAAATTATCTCAGAGCCATTTCTGGTTAAATTCAAATAGATTAAACTTCAATCTTATGAGCTTTAGTTATTCAAAGTGCTTTTTTTCCAAGAAAAACCGCGTTAAGCGAAACACATTTAATTTTAATTTGAAAACGCATTTCAAACAGGTTAACTAAAAGTCATACATGGTGTTAATTAATTTGATTCCCGATGTGATGTATATAATAGCTGCATAATTATGCAAGAACTAAAATAAATACTTAAATTAAAACAATTATAAATTACATAAATGCGAAGAATAAAAAAAAGAAAATATAAACATGAAGAAAATAACAATTTTTAACATAAGCATCGTCATTTTCAATTCACTGACATAATTATTCATTTAAAATAAATTCTTCGGTTTTCACTGTCACACAGAAGTCAAAAATATAAACTACCCATTATGCACTTGGATAAATATTTATCTACCAAAAAAAAGAAGCAAAACCCTTTAAATTCATCTGGCAAGCAATTGGTACTCTTCGACTATACGACCACTGAATTTTCATACGTTCGTTCTACTCAATAAAAATTGCGCACCGGAAACCAGCCTCAGCAGAATCCTCAAAAGGACACCATGGTAAAATCCTTTCGCAGTTATTTTTACAGCTCAATAATTTCATTTGTTGTGGTAGTTTAATACCGATCAACTTCCCTGTCTGTGCCCTGAATGGGTACATTAATTTCAACTTTTTTGTTTTTGTTCTTTTTGCAAAAAAAAAAAAAACTCATACACTCTACAAACACATATAACACATCAACAACAGCAACAACAACAACAAACAAGGACATAAATGAACAAATTAAATTTTCGAAATTGACACACTCACACACACACGCAGAGACACACAGATATTAACTCTACCCTTTAGGCTATACCGCGACACGGTGACAAAACAACGTGGTGTAGCCCAGCAGACGTCACATTAAGAACACTTTATAACGCCATTACACACATGACGAGAACGACCATGAATAAGTTTATTTCTGCGACTTTATTTGCTGCGCGTAATTAAATTTTTACTATTGCATTTTCATAGGCCATTACAGAGACAGTTAAGTTTATTTCATGCTTAGGCGACTTTTCGCGAAAAATTTAAGGCTATTACAAAAAAAAAAAAACATAACCGCAGATACCAAGCCAATCACTACATAACTACTTATTTGTCTAAGAATTCTTTGTATGTATATGAAATATTAGTGAGTCAAAACTATCCTTCTAAGAAATATAATTATGGGCCACCGTGGCGTATACGTGATTATTTTTTGAAAAAAAGAAAATAATAATTACTTATCGATATAAAATTTAGGAAGCTGGCTGTGTAAAAGTTCTAAATTTTTGTAGAAGGAATTTGTATATCTAGTTAAAAAGCGTATTTATTTCTTTTTTTATTATTATATTACCATAATATTGACCCAATTTTATATATTTAATTGAAAAAGGATTATTTTATATAAAATTTTAAAATAATGAATAAGCTAGTGAACATAAATTAATTTATCTTGCATAAAACTAAAATTCTAATATTTTTTCTTGTTAAATTTTGCACTTGTTGAAAAAGTTTTTAAACTTCTCCAGCGTATCATTCTGTAAAAGTTAATTTTATTTAAACAAAACAGAAAAAAATTTAAAATGCGTAACTGGACTTTGTGAATTTGTTCTTATAGTTCAAGTAATTTGGAGTTTTAAAGGTTTTGCAAACAAAACATGTATAACACTACAAAAAATTTAAACAGGCATAAATTCATTTAATTTTAAAACAACTCATAAAATAATTAAATAATAGTCGTACCTCGTGGCATGGTGTTTAGTGCGTTGGACTGTCATGTCGAAGCTCTGAAATGTTTTTCTCGAGGTACTGCCTCTTGCGAGGAACTGATATATCCTCCAAGAGTATACTCGTCATGAATAAGTGCTTCTCATAGAGCCGCTCGGACTCGGCAGAAAATTGTAGGTCCCTCCATTCCTGCCATCAACACGCACACAGGAATGGTTGAGAGTTGTAAGTCACTAGGCCCTAGTTCTCCACGAGCTTTTGCGCCACCAAATATATTTATTTTTTTTTTCATTAAATAATTCTGAGCTCAAATATCAAAATTGCATATGATTTGAATAATTAGAATTTATTCAGAAAAAAAAAAAAAAATTATTATAATAATCGTTAAAGCGGTGTTTTAAAAAAAATATTTTTAATACCTGTATAATTTTTTTAACATTAAAAATTTGGTATGTCTATTTAAAGTATTTAATAGTTGTTTAATTTTAAAAATTTAATTTTAAAAATATTCAAAACTTATTTTGAAAAAAATTATTTATTTTTTAATCAAAAAAATATTTTAAAAAATTTAAAATTGGTTCATTTGTTAATAAACAAAATTTAAAAGACCTATGAGGGGGCAAACCGGGGCCTATTTCCCGGACGGGAAGCCTCCAGGGGTGCCAAAGCCAGCCTTAAGAAATTGGGAATTGACGAAATTTAATACGAAACTAAATAAAATAGAATAAAATGACCAGTGACATTTCAATTGTATTTCTCAGTCAGCTTTTAGCAGTTTTTACCATTTCACCATTTAGTATAAAAATTATTTTAAACTTACCTCACTCGGTCACGTAAAAATACAAAAAACCTGGGAGAAGTCAGCTTAAATCATAAACCGATTTTTATTAAATAAAAGTAAAATATTATTTATATTCTCATTTCCAGCAAATTTTATTTTACAAATTAATTAAAAAGATAAATGCAGGTACAAAAGGTGCTTAATATAGTGAAATAATAAAAACCAGGCCTATTCACTCTTTCGATATTATTCACTTTTTCGAGCGAAAGTTTCAAGAGGCTTTTAGAAGATGAATTCGATCCAAAATGCATATTTCGTTCGATGTAAATGCTTTTAGGTTTAATAAAAACGAAACGATTCTTAGTGTTCTCAAGCAATGTTTAGTTCTTCCGAGACATTTAAAAAAACAAATTTTTTAGATTGAAGCACTGTTGCCGCTGTGCGACTTTAGTCACATTTTGACCTTTTTTTTGCTTCATGCGACCATGAGACGACTTTTTTAAAAACTGGCTCTATTTACCCTTTTTGAAAAATTGTGCGACATTTCTGACCCCATCTCTAGAAAACTACATGGACAAGATTAAGTTTTATTTTTTTGGAGACAAGACCCTGACAATATTTCCACACTTGTTTCACACTACATATTATAGAACAAATTTTTTTTGGAATATAAACATGGGTGTAATTTTTCAAGTAATACATTTGTGAACAAAATTGAACTCGAGGTTTTGATCAGACTTGTTATTATGATTAAAGCGAAGATTTAAAAAAGAGAGTTTTACAATTCTGTCTTTCTATCTGTCTGGCTGTCTGTTCGACTAGAGCCTAAATAGTTGGATAGATTTTCTGTAGTATAGGTACATGGTGGTATTTTAGATTTCCCCGCACTCTTTTTTCATTCCAAACTGAAACAAAAATAACGGTGCTAAATTTTACAAAAAAAAAATTCTCAAAAACTTATAGACTACTTTCAAAAAAAATTCAATAAATTACTTTAAGTGCCAAGGCAAAAACCCTTTTTCAAAAGTAGTTAATATCGGTATTTCTTAAAGAACTTTATTTATTTTTGATTTCCTTGCAATCCAAAAAATACATAATTTTTGAATAAAGTATTTTTTGGGTAATGAATATTTTTCTCAAGCTACCATATAGACTTTCTTTAACTTGGTACTTAACAGGTTTTCAATAATTTTTAGTAAATTAAAAAAAAAATATACATCTATGCAAAAATAACGGTACCTTCCAAAAGGGATGCTAAAAAAATTATCAAGAAAATGAAAACGATTTTATTAAATTTTGTTTGTGACCTAGAATAAGTTCGGTATTAAATTAAAGGAAAGAATAACTAACAAAAAGGAATAACTTTTAACAACCTGCCGTCTTAAGAAAAAAGGGTGTAAGAGTAAAATCAAAAAAATGGGTTAGTACCATAGCGAAACGGATGGAACAGCTTAAAATTCATACTTACAACTGCAAACGGCTAAAAATCACGAACGTAACTTACGTTTTAATGTCGCAAGTTCATTTTTCTAAGTAATACTAAAATTACTATAACTTGTGTATGCGCTTAGTAAAATAACATAATTTGTTTAATAATAAATCGTTCTTAAAAATTTTTAAAATTATTTAAATAATAAAAAGGCATTTACATATCTCAAAAATACTAAAATGGATTAGCGCTATTTTCCCGTATGACAGCAGAAAAGGTACCTCCCGTAGAACGTTTTTTTTTATTTTGAAGTTTTTCATTATTGACTGATCGAATTTAAATAATTTTTGTATAAACTTTCAAAAAGTATTTATTACTACATGTAGGTTTGATATTTGATATTTATTTATTGTAACTGAAATTCTTATAATTTTTTCATTTAAACCTAGATTGCACAATTTACAGAGATATGGTGTCTTATATCCTACCTTACTACTGAAAATATTATAATAAGCATTCAATGTATATCACAGATTTATAACATTTTGAAGGAAAAGTTACTAAAAAAAACCTTCATTAAATTTACATTTGAAATGTTTTCATATAGGAAGAGAGAAGTGGGGAGCAGAAAACTGCCTTAAGATGTTGTTTACATATATTTGTATCACAGAAAAATAAAGAAAATAAATAAATAAATAAATAATTAAATAAATAAGTAAATAAATAAATAAATAAATAAATAAATAAACAAATAAATGAATAAATAAACAAATAAAAAAATTAACAAATAAATAAATAAATGAATAAATAAATAAATAAATAAATAAATAAATAAATAAATAAATAAGTAGATAAACAAACTAATAATAAATAACAAATAATCAAATACGAATGAACAATTAAATAAATTAATGAACCAATGAACAAATGAACAAATAGGTTAATAAATAAATAAATTAATAAATAAATAACAAATAATAAAACACGAACGAACAATTAAATAAATTAATGAACAATTGAACAAATAAATAAATAAATAAATAAATTAATAATTGAATAAATAAATAAATGAATAAATAAATTGATAAATATAAATATATATGCAAATAAATAACAAACAGTTAAATATATGTAACATATTTACATTCAGTAATAAAGGAAGTGAAAAAAATTAATATTACTAACACCTTAAGCAGCTTAATTTGAAATTAAATAGTTATCCGAACTATTGCACGATAAAATATAACAGTCTTGTAACTTCGAAATTCTTACTGGAACCCTATCAATGTTTGTAATTCTATGGAGTTCTTCAGTAGAAAAGTGCCACGGAAGATTAAGCATAATTTTTAAAATCTTATTTTGCATTATTTGTAATTTTTGTACATGGGTCTTAGCGCATTTTCCCCAGACAGGCGAACCATACAAGATTATGCTTTGGAAGATAGCCTTAAATATCATTAATTTGTTTTCTACACTCATTTTAGACTTCCGATTGATAAATGGATAAAGTGTTCTTATCACAATATTAAGTTTATTTAACGTTTGCTGTATGTGAAAGTTAAAGGTCAATGTTTTATCCAAGTGTACCCCAAGGTACTTTGCACTTGATTTCCACTCAATTTTTACCCCGTTCAATTGGAGACTATTTAAAGGCAGTAAACAAGGTTTCCTTTTTCTCATAAAAAAAAGAGCCTGTGTCTTTGATGCATTTATCTTTATTTTCCAATTGTTGAAATAAATTTGTATAGTACTCAGAGCAGATTGCAAATTGGTTTCAATGCAAAAACCAATTGAATCTGATGAATAAACGCATGTGTCATCAGCAAATATTGCAGTTTCACAATTATGGAGTTAAGGGAAATCAAAAGTATATATGTTATATAACAATGGACCTAGAACTGACCCTTGGGGTACACCTGAAATGATATTGTTTTCTTCGGAGTACCAGTTGTTAACACAGTCTTTAAATGCTCGATTTGACAGAAAAGACAATATAATTTTTACAATATACAACGGAAAATTCAAGGTGACGAGTTTATGAATCAAGCCCTCATGCCAGACTGTGTCAAAAGCTTTTTCCACGTCCAAAAGCACCATTCCTGTACTCTTTCCTGAAGACAAATTATTTTTAACATACTTTGTTATTCTGTCAATTTGGTTAGTTGTACTATGATACCTTCTAAAGCCAAATTGTTCTGGTGGCAAGATATCATATTCATCTACATGCAAAATTAGTTTGTTTTTTATAAGTTTTTCTAAACATTTGCTTAATGAACTCAACAAACTAATTGGTCTGTAGCTAGAAGGGTCACTAAAATTTTTACCTGGCTTATGAATAGGAATGACTTTTGCCACTTTCCACTCTTTGGGAAAGTATCCTTTTTTGAAACAATTGTTAAATAAATTTCTGAGGTATCTTATACCTATTTTAGGAAGATTCTTTAAAAAGAGATTTTTAATTCCGTCAAATCCGTGAGATTTTGTGGTCTTAAGGCCTTTGAGAATAAATTCAACATCATCAGAAGATACTATATCCTCGGATACATCAAGGGAACTTTCGTTGAGTAACTGCATGGATTGGTTAACAATAAATTCTATATGATTATTGATTGCGATGTTGCTAGTAACTAAACTGTTAGCACAAAACGTGTGGGCTAATGCGTTGGCTTTTTCTTCGTTGGATATTAATATAGAATTACCTTTTTTAAAAGAAGGGATATTAACCTTTTTCTTTTTAATCATTTTTATAATATTCCAAAACGGCTTGCTACCTTTATTTAAACCCTGTAGTTTATTGCTCCAGCTCTGGTTTCTAAAAAGAAAGATTGAATTTTTGATGAATAAGTTCATCCTCTTCATTTCGGAGAGAAAGTATTCATCCCTAGTCCTAATCCATAGGGTTTGTAGGTTTGTTTGTTTAAATATATATCAAAATTTTCCAAAAAATATTTTGTGAATTCTTAATAAAAATTTAAAAAAATTTTTTTTTCAAAATTCGAAAACAATTTTTTTTTAGAAAATTTAATTTTTCCTTAATATATTAAAAAAAAATCATTTTCAAAGTATTCTTCACAAAAATTCTTTTTTTTTTTACAGGAAATTAGATGACATTCCATTTTCTATTAAAATAGTATTCAAAATAAATATATTAATATTTAAAAAATTCCATGCTTTTTATAAATTCATATATTTTATTTTTAATAGGTTTCGGTTTCCTATGGCCATTTATTTGATAAAAAACTTTTAAGAAATTTGTTATTTTTTTGCAATTTAAACGTATTCTAATTGATTTTGCTATTTATCAAAAAAAAATGCAAGTGCGACTTTTTTTCCTCGCGACCCTTTTTTCTGCGACTTTTGCAAGTTCCACAGCGGCAAAACTTTGAAGAATATTAAAGATTGCAGGCTTGTTCGTGTACAAAGACGTAGCCAGACAGCTATCATGTTCATGGCATTTTACCTTCTTTACACCGAGGCCATACTGGCAAGTACTGGAAAGCAAGTAGCAAACTGTTCATGAAAAAATTATAAACTAAATTAAAAAAGTTATAATTAGAGTTCATATCTTTCGTAGAAATTGAGTACGTACACATTTTATACTGAAATGGATTATATGATTCAAAAATGCATCAAACACTTGTGATCCCCCTGTGGCTACGGCTTTTTGTTTGTACATTTTCTTTGTTAAAAATAGCTTATTGCACAAACTACGTTTTCACTAGGCCAAATGAGGCAATTTTGTTGATTTTAATACGAAATAATCTCATTTTCCATACAAATTCACATTTCGAAATGAGATAATTTCAAACAAATTTGCACGAAATTAGATTGGAAATTAAGTCAAAACCTACACACCAAATTGGCCACAGTTTGAACGGCTTTGAATAGGTTTTGAATGAAAATATCAAAGCTCAATGGAAGTAGAAAGAAAAAAACAACAACAAAAAGCAATTAAGTGTCAGTTGAAATTCAAATATGATTTTTGATTTGATGATTTGTCTGTGATTTGCGAAATAACCTGATTTTAGCTCTAATGAAAACGTTATTAAAATCGTTGGAAAAACAAGATTTTCCCGTATGGCAAGTGCCGTTATTTTTAGAGCTACCTTAAAAAAAATAAATTTCCCGTCTAGGGAATCACAATTAATATAAAAATTTTGAAAGAAATTAAGAAAATTAATGAAAGAATTTTTTGAGTTCTCTATCATTTAATTTTTATTTCGAAATTCTTTTTCGGCACGAATTCAAATATTGGTTTTAGAACCTACCTAATAATATTTTTACAAGGCAACTTTGAACAATTTTTCCCTTGTTTTGAAAATTTAATTTTTCATATTCGGCTGTTGTGAAGAATAGAAAACATGAGTCTTAATTAAGAATTAATGCCCATTCTTCCAAGAAATAACGATGATTTAAAGTCCAAAATTTGTTTTAAGGCTGGGGTCATAATTCTGATTTTCAAAATTCTGTAATTTAAATTTTACCACCCAGACAATGAAAAGAAACTATGGCGTGGATGAATCGATAGGGGTTGAATAGACCTTTCCATTGACATGGGTCACGGTTTATTTTATTTTCATAAGAAAAGGTAAAAAAAGGTTTACAGAAGTTTACGCAAGTCTACGCAAATCTACGCAAGTTTAAGCAAGTTTACGCCAGCTTACGCATGTAACATTTGATGCGTATATTTCGAAAACAAGATATCGAAGACGGATCTAGTTTTCAGTTTTGAAAATCCCTGGAAAATTCCTATCGAATTTTGATTTTTTCTATCGGCTCGGTTTTGGATATATTGTCATCCAAACATATTAAGGTGGAGGCAGAAAATCAGTCAAATCACTTTGGAGCAAATATTTCCTCAACCAAACGATGAAAAAAAAATTTGGCTTTGATGTGTCGATTGGGTTTGAATAGACCTTTCCATTAACGTATGGCACGATTTATTTCAGCAACTTTGAAAAAAAGTTAGTTTTTTTTTGAAAAAATTTTTTTCCGAAATCCATGAAAAATTTTTGTGACTAAATTTTTACATTTTTGAAAAGGTGTATTAATTTCCTTTTAAGAACAGAAAGTTGCAACAATTTTAAAAGCTCGGTTCGTTAGATATTCGCATTTAACGCGTTACGTAAAAATTCAGTAAAATTACATTGGATGCAAATATCTATTGATCGAGACATTGCAAAACCATTTAGTTTCCAAAAACAAATAGCTTTTAAATAGATAGTGTAGATTTTGAAAACCGAAACCATTTGCATGGCTTGGTGGTGAAAATATATCTATCCAAAGGCATTTTCAGGCTAAATGCAAATAATCGAATATAATTTTGGATGCCTATATTTCGGAAACTATATATCATAGAAAATTCTTATTTTCAGTTTTGGAAAGCTCTGTAAAATTTTAATAACAAATTTTGTATTTCAATCTTCTTCAAGGTTTTTTTTCGGAAATATCGCCATCCAAAGACATTAAGGTAGGTAGTTGGAGGCAAGAAATCGATAAAATCAGGCAAAGTCGTTTTCGATATGAATATTTTACTAGAAATAAGGTGGGCTAATTTTCTACTCAGCACTGAAGATTGAAGGCTTGGTGTAGAAAATATAGCCATTCGAAGACATTAAGGTGTGTAGTTTGGGGCAGCAAATCAGTAATATCAACTTAGATGCGAATAATTAAGGAAAAGATAAGTAATTTAAGTAAACACTTGAAAAACTGCTTAATAATTTGCCGATTAATCAATAAGGAGTTGTGAACAAATCTTTTTTGTTGCGATGATTGGTATGTGTTTTAGGTTATTTGTTTTTTTATGAGTATAAAGTTAGTGCAGCAACTTTAATGAATCTTTAAATGGATAGGTGAATAATAATTTGAGTAAATTAGTTGCGATAATTTCAAATTTGTTGTTCAATGTTTTCTCTGTTTTTTGGGTGCTTGACATAAATCAAAAAACTGTCAAATTGTCTCATGCTTAATGTTTTATGGCTTAGTAATTTGATATAGGTTGGAATTTAATTAGTTGTGAAAAATTGAATTGAATCAGTTGAATTATAAATCCATGAACTATTCGCTTGAAGCTAATTTCACCTCTATTCAGGTGATGCTTTGCTAACTTGAGATCATGCAAGCAAGAAAGGGACAGACTAAAATAGAAAACATTGAACGCTTAAATTTAATTTTTCACAACTAATCAAAGACTAACTAACGGAAAATTATTACTAAGCCATTAAACATTAAATATGAGATGTTTTTACCACTTTTTAAGTGATGTCAAGTAAGCAAACTACCCAAAAAAAAAAAAACAGAGAAAATGTTGAACGACAAATTCAAAAATGTCACATCTAATTAACGACTAATTAACGGCTAATTATCCATCAATTCACTTTTCTATTCATCGAAGTTGCTTTGTAAACTTGTCACTCATAACTGAATGAGCCTGTGACGGACTTGTGATACCTACGTTGCATTTGCTTGCGTTTATATAGTCGCACGACTGATAACCAGAAATTAGAGCATAAAAATAGCTATTTTTTAATCGCAAAGGCAGAAAATCACAAGGTCATTCCTAGGCTTATCTTTAACAAGAAATATGTCTGTACTAAAGATAATCGTTGAAATTGTTTTGATGCATGTGAGTGCATTCACATTTGAAGCTGTTTGAAGTATTTGTGCGATTAAAAATCAGGTGATAGATAGCCGAAATTGGGGGCATCACAATTATTTGTTGCGATCCCGATTTTGGAATCACACCAACTGAAAATCACAGATGCGGTTTTAGCCTTATAATGTTATAAGGCCCTACAAATTTTCGACTAAAAATAGTTGTGGTTTAATAGGATTTTGTGGTGTCGTTGGTGCGTTCACTCTCATTCAATCTCATGTGTTCTATTTTTTGCGGCTGAATAATCACACGATGAATGAATGAATGAAAGAAATTTTTTGGGGGTTGTTGCACTGCGACCTTAAGATCTATTGTGCCCCCACCTTAGACTGGATGAGGTTGCTCATTCTACAGTTCTTCCTCCAATTTTATTTCCCTAAGAAATTTAAGTATTTGGAGGACTTTTAGAGAGGAAAGATCACTCTCTTCTACCTGGTAGTTTCCCAGGTGTTTTTTCCTTTGGTGCATAATTGCCTCGCATTTTCCTAGTATATGGTCTGGTGTTTCCTCATATGTGCAGCAGAATCTGCATGTTGGACTGCTAACTACACCAAGGATATTTAGGTGTCTTTAAGCTTACAGTGCCCGGTGAGGAGACCAGAAATTATCCTAAGGTTGTTCCTAGTTAGGTTGATGCAGTCTTTAAATCGTGCTCGGTTGTAACTACCAAGTAATAATTTTGCCTGCCTTAACTTGGGGAGTTCTTTCCAGTTTTTGGATCTTTTTGCCTCCTCCAGTTCTTTAATTTTGTTTTTTATCACATTTTCTCCTAAGCCACAATAAGGTTCAGGCCCCATTAATGGAGTCTTTACCCTGGACACCAACGTGACCAGGTACCCAGTGAAGTGTGACACTGTTATTCTTGCCCAGGACATTCAGCTTGTTCACACACTCCCAAACTAATTTAGAGCTGTATCTCTATCAAACGAAAGAAAATCCCAAGTGCGTTCCAAGCCTAATAAATGATATAATATAATACCACTCGCTCTGAGAAAAAGTGAAGTACTGGGCCCATTTCATAAAACTACAAGACTCATAATTATTTGTGAATTATATTCTAGGAGGCGATCCAACTCGAAGCAAAAACATTCAAAAGTCTGTCTGCCTGTCAGTAAAGTATAGAGGACAGTCCTGGCATTGATTTTATATCAAATTTATAGAAGTTCTTTATGTGAAAGGTAAGCTTAGTCGAAAATTCAACCCGAAAACTGCCTATTCTAACCTTAGCAACCAAAAAATCTTATCCGACCAGTGGTTTTGTAAATGTTTGGAGAAAAGCTCTTGGCTGATATCCTGTTTTCAAGGAGCCGTAATGAGATAAGAAATCTGAAGATTATGTTTCGAACAATAATTCACAAATAATTATTAGTCTTGTAATTATATGAAATAGGCCCCTGGTTGATTTGTTTTCACTTTGATGAGTTAAGCCTTGCACCAAAGGGTTTTCAAAAAAATAATTTTCGTCATAAAATTTGGTTTGGAAAAGCCCATTGAGTTACATTTGTTTCGAGACAAATTTGTCGCTAGCATAATTGCATTAGTTTTTGACTGTTTTTCTCGCCTAGGGAAAAAAGGGATTTTTTAATATGAAAACTACACTGTTCAAACATGTTTAAACTAGGCCTTAGAAAGAATTTTTTTTGTTGGGTTCTACTTTGATAAACTTATGAAGGTATAATGAAGCTTCACTTTTATCATGAAACCTTTTTGTATTAATTTTCTATGCTAACTGCTGATCCAAAACTTAGCTTTGGGGCTTTACTTATGAGAAATATAAAAACTGACAAAGGCTATTTCCAACTTTTTGTAGAGAAAAATCAGCTCACTAAAGACATAATTGTTCATTTCCAATAATTTTATTAACCGGTACTATGTGTATCTGAAGGTGAAGAGCAAGAATCTGATGTACGTAGTACGAACTCCAATCGTGTATTGCAATCAACTTAAAAGTTGCTACACGATTGAAATGAATGGAAAATGATGTTCATCTTGAGTCTTGAATCAATTTCAATTAACTTTATGATTTTTATCAAAACTATTTGACACAAAAAAGATATCTTTCAGTACTTCTTCAGCTGAATCATTTTTGTAGTTTCATTTTAATTCAAAGCTAAAATGTATATTATACTAGTTCAGATGAAATAGTGTTGAAAAAAAAAAAAATAATTTCAATGGGTTTTCAATTAAATTTGTGATTCAAAAAGTTTCAATTGAATTACGTGGCAAAGATAAAATCACAAAAGTCGTCGTCGCATCCCAAACAAAATTCTACATCACTTCTTCAACTGATGCTTTCTACCGACATATGAGTATATATATTTATGTATGTTTAGCCTTAGTCCTTACACCATATGTATATTCACAAAGCAGTCAGCCAAACTGTTGAATGACATAACGCATCCCTAGTATCCTAATGGTATATATCTACTCTTCATCATCTGCTTCAGCTTCAGCATATCCTTGATATACTCATTGCATTCATGTATGCGGTTATGTGAGATACAAAGACAGGCACACTGCTGTGAAATGAGGAAACTGAAAAATGTTGAATGTCACCGAGGACGAGGAAAGATGATCCTTTATCTGGAGACTTTATTTTGTTGTTATTTTCATATTCATCTCTAGTTATAATATCTACACTCAGCGTCACTTGATTGAAGTTGAATTTCATAAACAACAATTAAATATCAAGAAAATACCAAATAATCGACATGTATATTTAAACAGGGTGGGCTTAAATAACATGTTCATTGACATACGTTAACACGAATAGAAAAAATCAATAAAATTTACGCGTTGATGTGCTTATAAAGACACACAATGACATTGGCTGTCAACGGACCGAGGGTTTATTTGAGCCACCCTGTATCTATCAGTGAAATATGTCTTATTTTCTGTATGAAACTATTGGAATGGTTTCTTTACTGTTTTAAAATAACGTGAAATTTGAACTTAGCGAAAAAAATACGTGCGTGAAAATGCCTCAAATCAGTTTCTTAGTTTACTTAAGTTATATTGTCTAAGCCGTTGTAAAATTTGAAAAAAATACGACCTTAATTAAACGATGTAGAGTGTTAAATGTGTATTCACATAAACATAGCAGCATACGCATGCAATAAAATGACATCAATGACGAGGTCTCAGTGGGAAATATTATGACGTTCTATAGCAAATGTCTTTTTATTTTTGCTTTTAAGAAGTTAATAATTGTGTGGGGATGTTGATAGTGATAGGTGTGTGCGTTGTGCAGTGTGTATGAATATGAGTATATGAAGGTTTTCTTTTTGATAATAGCATTGTATTAAAAGCGGTATATCAATTTAACTTTTTAATAAGTGAGGTGGTATATATACGAAAGTGTGTGTATTAAAAGAAATAATAAAGTACAGAACAAAGACTTTGAATTAAATAACACAATAGTGATTTACGAGTATGATGTTCCGAAATACAATCCGACTATGTTTTAAATTTTACAGCCATGTATAAACATGTACAATGTACATTGTACCTATACACACATATATATCTTATTAAAAATATGAAAATAAATTTTACATGCGAAAAATCAATATTCAAATACAGAAAACTTAAAGTCTTTGTTTGCAAACTTTTATTCTTTAACCAAAACAGTAACCAGTAAAAAGTCGGTTTGTAAAAGTAGGGAACACTTATAAAATAAAACTAGTTCTCTAAGTTTTATTACGAAATGACTTTGAGAAGTAAATTTAAAACCAATTTTTTGTAAGGACAATCGACTTCCTCCAAATTGTTAGTCGAATCTCCCCTTAAAGGGAATTTTTTTTACAAAACTCCTTCTAACTCGAATAATTATTTTGATATCCCGTGAAAATTTGACTTAGAGGGAGTTGACTGTATTATTTTTATTTATTTATTTTATTTATTTATTTTTATATCCCCGATAATTTACTATCAAGAAAAGTGACTTTGGTGAACACTCGGGTGTATACGCACTTTTTTTCCACTAAATTTTAAACTCTTTAAAGAGCTTGTCCATTTGAGAGTAAAAAGATTTGAGAGTAAAAAGAAGCTCCTGAGAGTAAAGCCAGCAGGTGGACACAGTCTTGAAACTAGTTCACTGGTGTGTAGACAGCTATTCTAGAGTCACTCTTAAGAGTTAAGTAGACAAAGTACTCTTTAATGGAAACGCACTTTTATGTACATATATGTTAGTGTGTGTACAATTGTAGCATATTCGGGATGACTGATATGTCCTGTTCCTCAGTTATGTTGCAATAATTCCTTAAAAATGATGATTATTCTAACTTTATAAGAAGTTACCGCTTGAAAACATTCTGACCACATCCACACTGTTGAGCTGATACCGACACATTCTCGCTACGATAAAATATTTTTACTTTAGAAGCAATTACAGGATCGAAATCCTATGAGGTATCGATAATAATGAATATAATCATTATTTTTTGTGAATATGAATATACAATCGTATCGAGACTCTATCGATATTAGAACTATAAAGCCAGATTCACATTAGCTATAAAGTCTCGATACGATAGATTATTCCTACACAAGGAATCACAACATCGATACCTGATACGATTTCAATCCTCTCATTAATTCTTATGTAAAAATATTTTATCGAAGCGTGAGTGTATCGGTATTGACACAATAGTGTGGATCTAGTCTAGTGTGAATCTGCCCAACTAATAATTTAGCTTGTATAAGGTACAATTTTTCGAATTTATCAAGTAATAGCTTGTATAGAGCTGGCATAAGGCAATATTGAGCAAGCTAAGAATTTTCCACCTGAAATTTAAACAAATAGCTGCTATAAAGCCTTACAATATGAGTTACACAAGCTCTATACAAGGCTTGTAAATATAAGTCATAAATGGCTTGTATAAAGCCTTCCAAAGTTGTTTACTGAAAATGTTTAAATTAATACCTGCTTTAAGGTTCAAGGTTCTCCATGACAAATCATTGCAAACAACTTGTATAAGGCTTGTTTGTAAGGGCCTTATACAAATTAAAATAATCAGTGACGATAAATAAGTGTGTCTTATAAAATATTGTGCTTATAAAAAAAGCAGATTAAAATAAATAAGAACGGTAAGTACCCATTGAAAATCGTAAAACAGAAAGAACATTGAACATTGAACTTTTTAGCAAAACTTGGAACCTACTAAAGACAAGTGAGAAAAAATAGAGAAGCAATTTTTAAAACAGCCAGAGAACATTCAAGAAGTTTGGAATGCGCCAAAATTAAGAACAGATATTAGATGCACACAATTATTGACTGTTCCCTCTGCGTCTGCGTGAACGTGAAGTATATGGTATCAACTTATTCAATTTTGATTATGTTTTCCTCAACACCAAATTGGCATAGTGGTAGAGTGCTAGACTGGTACGAGGAAAGAATCGAGTTTAAATCCCAGGTAAAAAAAACTTTTCATTTTTATAACTAAACTAACATTTGACTCATTATAGAATACAGTATAAAGGTTTCGGAAGCTGACTGAGGAGAAAAAAAATAAAATAAAATGTAATAAAAATACAACATCAGAAAGACAAAATAAAAAATAATAATAAAATAATAATAATAATAAAAATGATAAGAAAATATTTTTTTTATTTCAGAATCAACTTTGCTAAAAAAAAAAATTTTGCTCTCGATGGATTGCTTATGCAAAATAAAGTTGGTAAACATCCAAGGCAATAGCTATCATTAAATGGTTTGGGTAAGGCCTTATATAAACATCCAATTCAAGCTATTGGCAATAGCTGTCAAAATGGCTTTCGTAAGGCCTTATATGACCATCCAAGGCAAGATATAGTTTGTTCAGAGAAGCTAATAGTAGTTCATGAAAAGCTCTTTGTTGCTATAAGACCTGTCAACAAAAGTCTTATGGTAGTTAATATGCTTGGGTAAATGCGCCAAAATGACTTTCATAAGGCAGACTACTATTTCTATAGCAGTCTTAAAAAAGCTTGTATAGAACCTTATACAAGTTAAGTTGTTAATTCAGTGGCTTTAATTTTTTAATTTTGAATAAATTAAAAAAAAAAATTATCCCGATCATCAAATCTAACAACAGTGGTAACTGCGTAAACCACAAGTGAGAAACGCTATTTGAAAAAAAATTCTCCATGTAATTTTCTGTTTCACGTACAGTGCAGGAGAAGATACAAAACTAAGGTTTACGGGTTGTGCATTGATAACAACCTAATAAAAAAGTGAATGCCAACTGGGTTATTTAGGACGAATAAACACCAGTTCTCTGAATATAACATTTTTGAATCCTTCTCCAAATGACGGTGCCAGTGGTGCAACTATGGGGGGTTGAGGGGGCATTCGGCCCCCAGTCCATACAAACAAAATTTAACAAACACTGAAAACTGCACAACAGATTTAGCCATGATCAATGTGAGTGATAAATCGTTTAATAGATGTCAATCAGATCATCGATTATCTTGCTGAGAAAAAAAATTATATTAAAACATTTATTGCTGTTTCTGCAAAACTCTATAAGGTTCGTGTAGTTTAAGACTAAAGTCAATACTAAAATAGTAATTTCTTGAAGATGGATGAAGGTATTTAAAAAAACGAGTTTCGAAGGAAAATGTACATACTTCAGAATTATCATAAAAACCCCAAATTTTTCAATATCTCAAATATCTCGAATATCTCAAAAACTTGAACTTCTAGAGCAATTTTTAGACCAAATTCGCATGCTCAACACATCAAAGGCCATCAGAATAGTATAATTTGGAAAAGTGTAATTTGACAGCAAAAATACGTCGATTTTCAACTAGCGTTTTAGTTTTCGAGAACAAGTAAAAATCTTCCAAAAAATTCAGTTTGGCATGTCTTTCTATGTTGAGGCACGAAATTTTAGTCGCTAACATCAGATTCAGATTCAGCAACTCAAAAAGCATATTTAAGAGAAAAAATGAAAACTACCCCACAGTTTGGACGTTAAGAAATGGTTCCCTCCCCCCAGACCAACATCCTAGTTACGGCACTTGACGTTGGATTAGAGAAAGACCACGTTTCAGGTACCACATCAAGTGGAAGGGGTCTATAACGAACGTGGTGCTCCAAACTGTAGACGACTAGTTAGTAACCGATGCATGAATGGAAGAAACTTGTTGGTAGAGGGCCTTGTCTTTTCCAGGTAGTGTACGACATTTTTATAGTAGCTATTGCTATTTTCGACCTAGTTGAAATTCCAAAAAAATGTTCTGGAGAATATTTAAAAAACACTTACAGACATTGATTCAATCAATTAACTCAGCAGTCATTAGACTATTGTGTTGCTTAACAGACAAAAGCAGCAGTTTTGTGGAATAATGCCTGTTTTTGCATTTTTGTCCCATTTAAATATCGAGTTTGTTTCGGTTTACTAACAGAACAGGAAATTTTTCTAGCTGATGATTTATATAATGAATGAGATGAAAGTATATAATGCAATAAGTACTTACCAAGATAATTAGAATTCAGGACCGGTCTTTTTTCTCTTCTTCGTCATAGCTTCACTAAATTTCTTAATAATATTTTACTATGCAAGGTGCTCCCCAGAAAGGGTTATAATTTTCGTTTGTGAATTGAGCTAATTCCACTTCTTTTTCAAATTTGATGTCTTACACAGACAAATAGTGTCTTTTTTTTGTAAATTTTTCTTATATTGGATTTATTTCCCATTTGATCATATATAATTTATTTATTATTTTAGGAACTGTTTATTAAAGAAAGCGAAATAAGTTCTTTTTTTTTTGGATGGATCACTTGCAGCTCTACGAAGTATATCGAAGTGCTCCACGGAAAGATTTAAAAAATATCAAAATTCTATTTTACTTGTTAGTTTTGTTCGGTAAAAAATTAAACAATAAACAGTACAAATGTTTTCCTTATTAATTTGTGCGTATTTTGCTGAGGAATCTTATTTACGAGAAACGGACTGTAGTGGTCGCTGAAATCTCATTTTTCTGACCATGCCTATTTATTTTAAAGAATCAATACATACTACGGTGACGCTTTTGAAATGATGAATTTCCTTTTTTTTCCTCTTAAATTGACTAATGTGCATAGTTCAAAAATAAAAATTCCATGAAAAATTTAATTTAAATTGGTTTACGTTAACGAAATATTTTTTTTGTATACTCCTCATAGTATACTTAATTAATGTACCAAATTTAAAGTGTTTTTCTCCACTTTTAGCGAAATTTTGGGTACAGACCGAAAAATCTCTATATATTTTGTATTTCAAGTGATTATCGGCACTTGTTAACTTTAACCGATTTCAACAAAATTTTGCACAGAATTTTTTAAAATTAATTTGATCACTTTAAGGGGGTGAGAACGATGAATGAAATTCTAACATTTCAAAAATAGGTGGTGCCACCCTGACATGGATATGGCTAGTCCTTACTTCTTCATGTCGAAATAAGATGGCTTTCCCGTGGCAAAAATTTAACGTGGCTTTTCAAAATGAATGCTGAAGTCAAAACTGAATATAATTTAAAATAAATTTTTCTTAATTAAACGAAAAAAAATTATTTTGAATGTTTAATTTCAGTCAAAGCCAATTACTGTTTTCGATGCCACTGGTAAAGTAGAAGAATTAAAAAAGAAAATGTTGGGCCTAATCGCCATTTAAAACATGTGGAAATCAAGATTTCCTACCTTAGTTGGAACCAAAACAAAACATAGATTTCTTTTCGATGTAGAGCCAGATATACCAGCGTTATAGAGAACATAACCATAGTTGCCATGTCTTGAACAAGTTCAATAGCCCAATTAAGAAATTTATGTAGCCCAACAAAATCGGAGCCGACGAAGTAGCCCAAATAGTAGCCCAATATCAATAAAAAAATTGTTCTCATCACACTTAATTATTATTAAAAAAAAAACTACAGAAAATATAATACATTTTTTGCTCATAAAGAAACAAGAATTTCAATGGAAATTCTGGGAACAACATAGGAATTGAATGATATTAAACTGAAGTTTGTTGCAGTTGATTTAAAATGTCAAAACCAATGAGTATATGTCCCCTATTACACGATCTTTGCTTCTGACTCTTTTTGAATTAGTATGTCTGGGTTGAATTGCAGTTTCAGTGATCGATTCTGTGAGTGCCATCTTTGATTGAATGAAAAGTAACCACTTCAAATTTTGGTAAACTTAATTGTTCGAAACGTGAGCGGTAATTCCAAAGTCATATAATATTCAGTAACGTATAACTCATTAGCTGATGCGGTAATTCGGCCCCAGCTTTCACCTTCGCACCAACTGAAAAGAGTGAAACGAAAAAAATCATCGGATAATAGGGGACTATTCAATGAATAAAAAGTTGAGGGGAAGAGAAGTGTTTTATATACGAGTATTATTTATTTTTACGAAAAAAATATCGTCCAGGATTAGATTTGGGTTATTAGTAGCCAAATTATGATTGGGCTGTCATATTGAAATTTTAGTCGAAAATTTGGGAAAAGATAGCCCAATTTCCGATTAATTGCCCAATCTGACAAGCCTGAACAAAACAGGCACATCGTTCTTGCATTAGGAAAAACTTTTTTTTTTGCATACACTCCCCACGAGGAGTTTCTCGCCTCAAAAGTGCTCCAGTGTTGCCATAATCTCAGATTTCATTATGCTAGATTTCAGATCTCATAATGCTAAATTGTATGGGAGCTCAAAAAACAGAATGCTAGATTTCAAAATCCATTATATGTACCTATTTTTCCTTACAAAACATTTTTTATCAGTAATATGTACTTTAAATCAATAAAAAATAATAGGTTCAATTAAGAATTTTAGAATGCTAAGCAAGGACAGATAATGCAAACAAAACATTTAGCATTATTTTAAAATTTCAAAATACTCTTCATTCTTGTATTATGCTAGATCCAGCATTTATAACGGGTGATTTTTTAGCTGGTTTGGTTTTGGCAACACTGGTTTTGACAGCTGACGTGTGTTTAGTACCTTGTGGCACTGTCAAACAGCTTTAGTTTGGTTTGCAATTTAACCATGGATCGTCTTACAAATGAACAACGCTTGCAAATTATTGAATTTTACTATCAAAATTCGTGCTCGGTTCGAAATGTTCATCGCGCGCTGCTTCCATTTTATGGTCGGCATTCTCGACCTTCTGAGCAGTCTATTCGGAAGATTGTGACCAAATTTCGCACCAAATTTACTTTGTTGGACATTAAACCACCAACACGTTTACGTACTGTGCGTAGTGAAGAAAATATTGCGGCCGTATCAGCTAGTGTGACAGAAGACCGCGAAATGTCGATTCGGCGCCGTTCCCAGCAGTTAGGCCTTTGTTACAGCACTACGTGGAAAATTTTGCGGAAGGATTTGGGCGTAAAGCCTTTTAAGATACAGCTGGTGCAAGAACTAAAGCCAGCCAACCTACCACAACGCCGAATTTTTGGTGAATGGGCTTTTGGAAAGCTGGCCGAGGATCCGCTTTTTTATCGAAAAATTGTGTTCAGCGATGAGGCTCATTTTTGGTTGAATGGGTACGTAAATAAGCATAATTGCCGCATTTGGAGTGAAGATCAGCCAGAAGCATTGCAACAGCTACCAATGTATCCCGAAAAAGCCACTGTTTGGTGCGGTTTATGGGCCGGCGGCATTATTGGGCCATATTTCTTCAAAGATGATGCGAATCGCAGCGTTACTGTCAATGGTGAACGCTACCGAGCGATGATAACAAACAAACTTTTTTTTTTTCCCGAAATGGAAGTTCTTGACTTGCATGATATGTGGTTTCAACAAGACGGTGCCACATGCCACACAGCACGCGAAACAATGGCGCAATTGCGAGGCGAGTTTGGTGAACAGTTAATTTCACGTTTCGGGCCGGTCAATTGGCCGCCTAGATCGTGCGATTTGACACCATTAGATTATTTTTTGTGGGGGTATGTCAAGGCTAATGTCTATAGGGACAAGCCCGCTTCGATTGACGCACTGGAAGCCAACATCCATGCATTCATTCGTGAGATACCGGCCGATATGTGTGAAAGAGTATGCCAAAATTGGACTCAGCGGATGGGCTACCTGAGACGCAGCCGCCGTCAACATTTGCATGAAATTATCTTTAAACATTAAATTGCAAGGTTCAAACTATCGATTCAAATAAATATTTCATTCATTTTTTCGAATTTTTTGTGTTTTTTTTTTTTTAAAGTTCTAAACCTCTTAAAAAATCACCCGTTAGTAACATTATAGCAACAAATTGGTGCATACAAAAATGCATAATTTAAGAATATTAAATTTTTACTATCTTCAAAACTTTCTTGGACATCGCAGCTTATTTGCTGGGATCTTCTTTCATCTATTCTAAATAATTTACTCAATACAAAATAGTGAGCTTTTTGAGATGTTGGTTTATAAAATATTTTGTCTTGTAATTAATTTCTATCTTTAATAATTATTCTTATAATATGAATTTTTATAACCTTTAATGGTCGACAAACCGTTCCTTCAGAGCACCTTGCAATATAAAAATATAGATGTGATGTGCTTACGAAACCAAAAAAAAAACAATCTCCTGACGTTGTTCCTTTATCGCAAAATCAAACACTTAACACCAAAAAAGTTTGTTTTTTATGTTGTATTTTATTTTAGTTTAATTGTAGCAATTATTATTATATTTAAATTTATCTATGGTTTATCTTAATAGTTTTTTTTTTGTTTAAATTTAAAACTAAAATTAATTTACTGCATCCGGTGTGAAATATATTAACATAATCTTATTGTAAAACTACATACATTTACTTTTAGGTAATTTTTGTTAAACATTTTTTCTTTTTACTTCCACAAATTATTAATAAAAATAAAAAAAAATGGTATTTACATTTATAAAATCATCTCTTCCATGATAAATTAGCGCTTATACATATCTCTTTTAGTTTTCCATTAAAAAGCATTTAGTAAATTATCTATTTGCTTTTATTTAAAATATAAAATAAAATTAATACTAAAATTATATTATTATGTATTTTGTTTCAATCAATTACTTTTTTTTTTGTATAATACAAAGTCAGTTTTAAATATTTTTTAATAGGCACTGTTCACATTTACCTAGACATTTTACAGTAGTTGTTTATAATTATTTATGTATAGGAGTAAGGATAATTGTTTGATTCTATTTATATAAAATGCATATAAAGGTATTAGGTATTTATAATGTTGAGCGATGGTATTATGTATTTAAATTTTTAATTTTACAGGATGTGGATTCGTATACTAAAGCTATAGTTGGCTTTTTGTTTCTATTTTCCGTCTATTTTAATTTTAATTTTAATTTTGTTTTTGTTTGGTTTACATAAATAATTTATTCTTACTTTTGGAAATTATTAGTTACTGTTTTTTTTTGTTTTGTTTGTTTGATGTCTGTGCTTTGCTTGAAGCACGATTATTTAATTGACTATATATGCATGATGATTTATGCTGTTAATTTTTTTTTTTCATTCCTAAATTTTAATAAATTTTCAATAAATTTTCGATGATAGAGATATTTTATAATTTACATTAAATGTGTTAATATTATTCATATATTATTATGATATTTTATTCATATTTATTTATGTACAAAGTTATGTATTTTTAATTTGGCAGGCTCTTATGACTTAGAACTTAAATTTGTATCTATTGATATGCTTTAAAAGTTTTTAATTATTTATTAGTTAATTTGGCTATTTTGGTTTGGTATGTATATGTGCGTCGTTGATTGTTTAGCTAGGTCCACTATATATTTTAGAAAAAAAAAAATATTTTATAAAATAAAAATAAATTAAAACTGATAATATTACTTTTTAGATTTCTGTGATTGTGATTATGATACGTATAAAATAAGTACAGATTCCTAACTACTTATAAATTTTGTTAATGATATAACCTTATTTTTTAAATCCGTCAGACTGCGTCAGGTCTCCTAGATGTGACATGAACTCCACGGCTCTAGTAAGAAAAATAGGAAAGATTTTTTTTTGACGAAGTGGATTAAAAATAGACGTTAATTATGTCAATAAATCCCAGTTTCTTGCTTGACCTACTAAAAATCAGTAAGAAGTTTTAGAAATTGTCATAAAGAAAAATAAAAAATAAAAAAAATAAATTTTCACAAATATCAGATATTCGGGGTAGTTATAGCACCCTTACTATATACTCGTAAAGTACATATCCAGTGAGACACATTTGTGCTTATATTCGAGTTTGTTTAAATTTTTAAAGTCACTTTTTTATCATTGAATTTTATTATAAATCTTGATCTGTATATTGCTGTACATTATTCTGAAGAGGAAAAAAAGTGTTCGCTTATCGTTTTCTTGTTGCACTTGCTTTTTTACGGTCCCTAAAGCTAGCCCTAAATGACGAACATGCTCGCCGAACTTGTTCGTGCTCGCTATATATTCGTCGTGTAGGGGCTGGTTCGTGAACGGCTCGCTGTTAGCGAAAAATTTCGATTTTGTCGTGTTCGTTGTAGGGCCATGTTCGCGAGCAAACCTCATTTTTTGCTGTGAACGTCACCGACTGCATATCGCACCGAGTTGAATCGCGGACGACTATTGCGTTTATATGGCGAGTCCTTCATCCACTTTCTTTTTTTTTTAATTTGTTTTGTTTTCTTTCACATAAATAATTAACCATAAGCGCAACCGCTTACGCTTTCTAGTCGCATATGTTGTTTACTCTTTGAAGAATCACCACGAAATGAATGTTCGCCAAGTGTGTTCGCCGTGTAGGGGATAACGCAAACGAACAAGTTTGCCGAGCATGTTCGTCGTTTAGTGCTACCTCAATACAGCTAACGACGGATGAAAAATGACTACAAAAGTCGAAATAGTATTCTGAAAAATTTTGTCTTTCTTTCTTTAGAGTGACAAAAATAGTTTCTTGAACTTTCAAAACTCTTCAAACATACATAAATAAATTGAAGTTAGATTTAAATTAAAAATTATTTGACAATATTACGGCCTAACTCCAAAAACATGTTTGAAAGTGGGTTGCCCTTATACAACGAAATACAGGGTTTTTCAACAGGGACGCTACAAAAGACAGGGACAGCAAATGTCACAATCAATATATTGGAAACGAAGTTTGGAGAACGTGTTATCTCACGAAATGGTCCAGTCGCCTGGCCGCCTTGGTCGTGCGATTTGACGCCGTTAGACTATTTCCTGTGGGGCTACGTCAAGTCTATGGTCTATGCCAACAAGCCAGCGACGATTGATGAACTTTGTACGGATATCGAACGTGAAATTGCAGCAGTATCAGCCAATTTATGCTTGAAACCCGTCGAAAATTGGGTTCAGCGTCTGGACTTCTGCAAGCGTGCCCGTGGTGGCCAAGCCAAGAAATCGAGTTCCATACATAATGGCATTTTTCACAGGAATAAAGAATTTCATTGATATCCAAAACCGTTTTTGTTTTATTTAAAAAAAAACTTTTGTAGCGCTCTTATTGAAAAACCCGATATTATTGCTACCCCATCAAAGCTTCCGTGTATTATAATTCTGTATTTGTGTATTTTGGTGATTCTGCCCAGAGATTTTTTTTTCAATTTTCTTAAAACTAAAAATAACGGTACTTGCATACAATTTTTTTTAAGCAAATAAAATCTTATTTTTATCAAAAACGACTCCACAACTTTTCTTAAACAAAATTCAATAAAGGACAAAATTCAGTAAAGGATACCTTTGGATGCAAAACCCTTTTTAAAATAAAATGCACAACTGGGTCGTACGTACTTGCTCTTATGTTAAAGGCGCTGAGGTCTTAGGAAAATTATATTAAAAGGCATAGAAATAAGGAGAAAAAAATAAAAAAAGCATAAAATATGATATTTAAAATAGCTAAAAAAAACTTCTTTGAGAGTTTGAGAAAAAAAAGAACGCCGTTTTAATGCTTTAATGAATATGATTGTATGGACAGCAAAAATTTAAATCGTTGGAGTGGTTTACTTAAAAAAACATTTCTAAGGAAAACTTTTGATATGCACATCTTAAGTATTTATTTATGTGCATATAAAAATAAAATGTAAAAACAACTCGTCAGCCAGTTTTCGAATTTTCAAAAAGAAATTCGAAACTTCCAAAAACTTTCTTTTTGAAAATTTTCATTTTCAATATTTCTTAATTTTATCTAAAATTTGTATATAAACACTCATTAAAATCCGTTCATACAGTGAGAAAGTAAAAAACAATAAGAAAACACATTCTAAGACTAAATAATTTTAGTATATAGAAAAAGTTTAATCAAAATCGTAGGAGTCGTTTTTGTGAAAAAAAATATTTTCCTTTCCGACTTTTTAACTTTTGTATGGAAGGTACCGTTATTTTTTCATATATGTTAGATTTTTACTTAAAATATTTTAGAAAGCACTAAAAAATTATTAAGTATTGATTTTTAAAAAATCGTTTCTAACGTTTTAGAAATATTTGATTTTCAAAAAAAAAACATTTTTTTAAAAAATGGTTCTTTGAAAAATGGTTTTCCACCCAAGGGAAGCCTTTACTTAAATTAATTTATTGAATTTTTTTAAAGAAAAGTTGTTGAGCCGGTTTGAGAAAATTATGACTATGTAAAATTGTTAAATAAAATTGGATGGTAAGTACCGCTATTTATGGTTTTAAAATAAAGCGTGTGGGCAGAAGTCTGAAGAAAATCGATTGGGCCGTTTAGGCCGTAGATGAACAGACAGAATTATGCCACCAACTTTTTTGGTGTTCTCTATTATCGTAACGTCATGTTTGATTGTTATCTCAATTTTCTACTCGAATCCAAAACTTGCCTTATAGGAATTGATACTGGGCATTTTCGAGAGACAAATTCTTCGGCGGATATTTGGTCCTAAATTCGTAGAGGGCGAATGGAGGAGAAGATTCAATAGTGAATATTGTACGAGCTCTACCAAAATGTGGATGTAGTCCAAAGAGCCAGAACACGTTAACTACACTGGCTCGGCCACATTGAGCGAATGGCAAACAACGCTCTAGCCAAGAAAATCTTCGAATCACAGGTTCGAGATGACCAGGAAGACCGAACCTCCACTATAGGGACTAAGTGGTTACAAAAAATGCAAGAGGATGGAGCGTGCGATGGCCCGCAGACGATGGAAGACCGCAGAATCTCCGACAGAGACCATCCATGGATTGGGAGCTGGATAAGTTAGTAAGTAAGTTGGATCCAAAACAAATTTTCAAAAAATGATTGGTAACTCCCAAGGAACTATTTTCATATTTTCGATTTTCTTCAAAACGGTAATTTTGATTTGAATAATTTTTATATACAGAAGCTTTTAGGCAGTAAAAATAGTTTTTTTTTTACCAACAATCCACAAAAGTTTTTTGGATTTTTAAAAATGTTCAAATTTTATTTTTGGAAAATCAAATATTTTGAAAACTAAATGGTCAATTTTTATTAAACTCGGTGCATAAGGGTTTTTACACATTCCTTATAGTATTTTAAGAAATTTTTTTAATTTTTTCCATTGACAAACCATTACAAACCATTAAAGAAAATATTTGTTTTTCCTTAGAACCACTCTTATGATTTTTATTAAACTTTTTCTGTATGCAAAAGTTAGTACAATAAGTATTAAAAATTATAAAAAAATTTACTAAGAAAATTTGAATTTTCCAATTATCAGCTGAACAGATTTAGATTAATTTTTTGTTCACAAATTTCAAATAAGATTAAAAATATTGCAGATAAAATTTTTCAAAAAAAAAAGTTTTTGAATTTAAAAAAATAACTTTCAAATTAAGTTTTGGAAATTCGATATCTCAAAAATGGATTGGCAATTTAGTATGAGTTTTGTACAGAATCATAGATGTAGGCCACTTTTGTACTAAAATAAAATTTCTTATATCAATTATTACTAAGGTTATAAAAATTAAACATTTTATTGAACATTTTACGTGTGCTTTCAACAAGTGTAAAACTCTTTCATCTTGGGGGCCGGGTTGACGGTAAAATAATGGGCTAAAATTTTACAGAATTTTTTTTTATTTATTCGTTAGGAAAAGTTACAGGACACACCAACTTAAATTGGACAATGACCTTTTTAAGGACTACCTGAATGTACAGGGTGTCCGCCAGGAAGGTATACTACTTTGTTTTGCCGCCATTTAGGTAAAAATTAGTCTTGACAATTCATATATGGCAGTCGTGAAATAGACTTGTGCCAAATTTATCATTTTATCAAAATCAATCATCGATTACTGCGAGGATGAGAAAGTTAAGTGAAATTTTTGGGAGAAACAACGTGCCAACAAAACGCACTATTTATCGTGTAGTGAATGATTTCGAAGAAAGAGGGTCTGTAGGTGATAGGCCCAAGAATGAACCATAACATACTGCAAGATCGGCTGAAAACATTACTGCTGTGCTCAAGGAAGTGTTCAAAACAATCCATCAACCTCAAATGAATACGGCGTAACGGTAGTTGTGAATGGGGAGCTATATCGTGATATGGTTGAAAATTTTTAACGCCAAAACTGCATGTTTTTAGCTTGATTAACATGTGGCATCAATAAGACGGTGCCACATCTTATACAGCCAGGATTACAATGGAATTACCGCAAGTACCTTCCCGACGGACACCCTGTATATTCATTCATTTGTTCCTATACATGAAAACTTCCTTTCTACATTTGAATTTTTTCTTTCAAACACAAAATCAACAACTTTAATACATTTTCGAAGAAAAAAACAAACAGTTAAACTATAATAGTGTTTGTTGTACAGTCACCACTCTTAATCTTTAAAACTATTTGAACTTGGCAAAGCGACGATTCTTTTGTGTCAAGTTTTCCAGGTTTTTTTCCATTGTCCTTCCTCTACCATACCGAAATGAGTTGATGAAAAAACAATAGAAATTTTTTTCTATAGCACCATGAACGACAAACCACTAGCAGCCATATTTTTTTTTTTTTAGTTTTAATTTTTTGAAGTTCTTGAGTGATTTTTAACATCCTTGCAGCTCTTTTTGTTCTACTTTAAATGTCCTAGACAAACCCATCCAAGAGCAAACAAATACAAAAAAAAAAATACCTGCCTCTACCTAAATAAAATACAACAACACCCTTAAGAGGTTTTCCCGAGATAGCTTTGTTCTAATGTACAAAAGCATGGCGTTAACTTGACAACACCGCTTACCCAAAAGTGATTGCTTGATGGTGACGGACAGGTTTAAGCAAATGATGATTTTGTCGCCTTTGAAATGTGTTTTTTTTGTTTGTTTTGTTTATTTCTGTCATGTTTTGGGGCAATAGAAAAACTTCTTCATTCACTTCGTACCTACATATATAAACAATTTTATTTCTATATATACACATACTCGTACATAGTTTCATGCTGTGAAAATGTTGGCAGAAAATATGAGTGTTCGGTTAACAATACACCGAAATTGGCTCACAGACTTAACCATTAACCTAGAGCGGTTTGGGACATGGAGTTTTGCTGAGAGGAATTTTTGTACAACACAGCTATATTGTCCAGTTGTCCGGAATGCGATGTTATCCGTTTTGTTTAGATATGGGTCTTTGTTGACAAAATAAACAAAAAGATTGTCGAGGTATTTTCCAGAATCCTGACCAATACAAAAAGCTGGCTATTGCTTACATAAATATAGTACAAACGGTGGGCATACATAAGGTCACCAGCAGGAAGTTTTACCCATTTTGTTTTGCTCGGCTGCCAAGTTTTTGAAATTCATATAGGGATGGGTATATACTACGAATACTCGTATAATTATATAAGTTATTAGTTTTGAACAGAGTTTGTGTTGTGGCCTGGTCATGAATAGAGTGTAAAAAGTAGAATAAAATGCTAAAGCCATTGCCTTTGATTACAGAGATTATACCAACAATTAAATTATTTAATTCAATTAAAAAATATTTAATCGAAATAAAATGGAAGAGGAAAATAAAATTTTTGACTCACTCACACGTTCTTGCCCTTGGGTTTCAAAAGCTATAACTTGGATAGACTTTGGAGATGATGGTAATGGTTTGATATAGTATAATGAGAGTTATAAGATGTCTGTATTATTTCCAAGGTAACTTCAAAAAAATTGCAGAATTGGCTTATGAACTCAATATCTAATCAGTGATTTGGAAAAAGGAGTTTTTGTTCTTCAAAATCCTTAGATATTGCAGTTTAAGAAATTCAAAAAGTTGCTTGTCACTTGCAGACATTTTTTAAATGCAAATGATATAGAATTCAAATATTTTAAAAACAAAAAAAATTATACAAATCGGAGCTCTCAACCATGTAAATTAAAATGACTTGACTTTCATAAAATAGGTATTTAAAATTGTAGACGTTTTCAATATAAGAGCAAATACGTACCACCCAGTGGATTAGTTGGAGAGCTCAGCCTCCACGAAACGACAAACGAAAATGACCTTGGATATTTAATTTTTCGTAGTATAAGATCCACAAATTAATTTCGCACTTCCGAAATGGTCGATATATACCATCCAAATGGAGGCAAGGTACGTATGTAACAGGTAAGACATCATTTGCTTGTTGTGAAAGGATTCAGAGCTTGACTAACCAACGAAAAGAAATTACGAACCACCCTAAAAATTAAAGTCCACGTTGGTTGGATGCTCTAGCATATTTGGAGTCAGTGCCTGGGTGAGAATGGTGAAGCTCTCCACTGTGCTTTTCCTTACCAAAAATGCAAAAAAACACAGTGAATTCCTTATGAATATATAACCAAACCCTAAAGTCAGCTGCTTCAATTCTATTAACTACGATGTTGGATGCTTACATTTGAAACAGGTAATTGAAGTTGCACATGCGCATCTGCTGGCTGCCCAAAACAAGAATATTTTATTAAGAGTACCCATCTATTGAGCTTGAAGAAGAAAACCCTGCATCAATAAAAAAGTGGGAGTACTCAGCTCTCTATCAGCTTGAGGAGATCAAAGAGTTTTATGAAACAGTCGGAACACAAGCAGTCAGAAAAGCGGAAGTAGCTTAGGAACCGAAGCAGCACTAAATGTATTCAAGAAGCATTTCTGGCAGCTGCTAAATAGGCATCAGCAAGAGCGAGGTGCAGGACAAGAAGAAAACTCACCTCCCAGTACAGAAGAAGTGTGAAGGCTTAAAAGCACTTGGGAGCAAGTAAAAAAGGGTTTCAGCAAGCAATTTACTTGCTTAGTGTGACTGCTCTCTGCGAGTACTTGCACGAATATACAATTGTCGCATGAACTTTTCTGTAGAGTAGACTTTTTTCTCGAAAATATCCCGACAAATCTAAATTTTGATGAAGAGCTTTATTTCGACGTCTTAAACATTTCCTAAAAAGTTCCCTAGAAAATTTTCCACACCGATTCAAGTTTAGGGATTTTTTTTTTTTGGAATGCTAAGATGTGAAAACAATGCTCTCCACCGTAGTTTTGCCATTTTGTTGTCTAATTTTTGGCAAATAACAAAGCAGCCAGGTCTGATGGTTTCCCTGCGGAGTTCTTCAAGTATCAGAGTGTGTGTTGAATGATTGCATGTATCAAATCATCAACCTAGTTAGAATGAAAAGAAGCGTGCCCGACTGGTCTATCAGCTCCTTATGTTTTACCTATGTACACAAAAATAGTGATCCAAAGCGTATACTTTGTGAGTGCCTTAAACTGGTCTTCAAAAATTTAACTAGCCAGTACTAGTGTGGCAAATCCTGAAAAAAAATGTTAAGTCAAAACTAACTAAATTTGGGATTCTTGAAAAACTGATCAAGAAGTGTCGCGAGGCTTTGGAAAATACATGGTGCAATATGCCACAAGGAAAAAGCTTTTCCGAACGCTTGCAAGCATGCAAAGGATTTTGGCAAGGATATGGTAACGCTATCATGTAATTTCTAAAATCGAGTTCACGGGCAACAAATATGCTGGGTAGGCGTTGGCACAGTGGGAACAATTTTCAAAATATCTGTGTAACTTGAAGGGTATGTCAACAATCTCGTCATCATTGGCTGCTCCAAATGTGTCATTTAAGGTTATTTCATATTTAATCCCGTTTACGAGGAAAGGTAAGATACAGCTACAAGCTCTATGAGATTTATCAAGCACACATTCACTAAATTGGCTTGTCCACATAGAGCGAATGGAAGATAATGCTTCATTTCCAGCCAAAAAAATCCTAGCCTCTAAGTTTGAGGGAAGGAAGAAGACCGAACTTACTATTTGATTAAACATTGCCAATGTCAAAGAACTTGGTCTAGATCCTCGGTTCCCAAACTGTGTTCCGCGGAGCCCTACGGGTTTGCCAGACCTTCTTTAATGTTCCGAAAAATTCTCGAAGAAAACTAAATTATTTTTATAAATAATTTCAAAATAAAAACTTTCAAGGTGAAAATTCCCAAGTTTTGTTTATATATGTAGGTATAATGTAAGATCATTGCACCAGGACCAGGATGTGAAGATTGTAAATTTCGTGAAAAGGCATTGTCTCTAGCCAGGATTGGCGAAGTAAGTGTGCAAAATCTTGGGAAATACGAATCATATATACGAGTACTTTACACTTAAATGGCTTTTTTGACGAAAAACTGTAACCATCAGGTTGTTTGAAATTCATGATGAGGTGATAGTTTTTCAACTGGGTCAAAAATACAACATCGATGGTGGTATCGTGGGGTGAGGAATGAATTCCAAATCGAGTTTATCTCTCTGACAATTTGAGAAAATTCAACAAAACTGCTACGTCTCTGTTGGGAAAATGAACAGACAAACTGACAGCCTTATTAAAAAATCAATTTCTGATTAACTACATAGAAAGATTTTTTTTTTGAAAAACAATGTTGAGTATTTTCCAATTTTATACTAATTTTGTTTGGAAACATGCTGGAGATCCGTGCTAATATTCACAATGAGATCGCTCAACACTTGGTAAGCCTAGAAAGATCTTTGCTGGATGGCTTTCTTTAGATTGAAAAAAAAAGAAAAAAATATATAGGAATACTAAAAAGTGATATTCCTGCTTCATCATACTCGAGTATATGAGTATAAATTTTGGGTTGGTATTATTAGTTAATACCCTGTTTAAAAAGTCTGCATGTCGTGTCTCAGGCTGTGACCCTTTATGTATTGGAAGGCAGATAAGTACCTTAGTAAGTAAATTACCCGACTTAAAGTCTCATTTTGAAGCTCTGTATGTATTTTTATGAAAAACAAAAAATAAAATTAGACGAACAAAATATTGTTTTTTTTTTTATTTTAAGCAAAAATTCACGCGGCAAATATTTATGAAGCCTACCCATGGCCCCCTTTGACTGCTAGCTGAAATTGTTTCGGTTTTGTCTTGAAATCTTTACTATTGAGTTCTTTCAATTTTTTTCGAGAATATAAAGGCTCTGGACCCTTGGTCCCTCATATGGGAAAATTGAAAAAAAGAAAATACCATCTATAATTGGTCAGTAATTGGGCAGAAAATGTCAACTAGTCCCAGAAATTTGATAGCCCTAGATAACTTTTAATAAAGTTTTCCAAGATAACTCAAGGTCACGTGCGATTTTTGGCACCTCATTTATTGGAAATTCACAAAAAATGGATATCATCCCAAAGATCTCCAGATCATCATAAAAGGTAAACTATTTTTAGTAATCGGTCAGCCATACATTTTTTTCAGCCATAGATTCTGCCTATTCTGCTTTTTTTTTTAAATAAATTAACGAAAATAAACAAAAAAAGTGCTTTTTCAACTTTTTTGTAAGCTGCAATCAGGCAGCACTACTTTTAAAAATGAGATAGATTTTGTTTTTTTTTTGTTTGCTGCACCCTGCCTATTTTTCCACAACTCGAGATTAATCGGTGTTTTGGCCTGACTGTTTTTCAATTGCATGCAAAAAACTATTAGGTAACTATTAATCAATCAATTTCTTCACAACTCTTCGTAAACTATTTGCCTTATTTCTGGTTTCCACTTGTCCAATTATAATTTTAACGTTGACAAATTTTTTTCCAATTTTTTTTTGTTACTGACCAGCCATGCACAACTTTATAAACTAAACATAACTTATTTTTAACCAAATCGATATTTTTTAATAAAGGGTATTTTTTTTAAGACGTGTGGTTTTCAATCTGGCAATACTTTTTTCGGAGTTGGTATTTTTGACAGATAGTGCGTTCACCAAAAGTTTCCATCAAAAAATTGATTGTTCCGGGATGCATCGCGCGAACCGAACCATTATTTTGGAATAAATTGATCACGATTTGCAAAAGTTGATAAGGAGTCTACATTCATTATGAAATGGCAAATCAAATTGAGCATAAATCAAGTGACAGCTGACAGACCAACTCCAAAAAAAGTATTGTCAGATTGAAAACCACCAACTAAAAAAAACACCCTTTGCTGTTCATACTAAAACAAAATCTGATTTTTCAGCAATATTTTTTTGAGATTTCAAACTGGTGGTCCAAGATTTTATTAAGATTTTGTTGAAATCTGAAGTTTTTATTGAGATTTCGATGAAATTTTTGTCCATCAATTAAAAATATCAAAAACCGAATTTCATTTTGGTGGTAACAAAGTGCAAGATTACTTGATTGCTTTTTTTGAAAAACTTAGATATTTAAGAATTTATAATGGTATCTTAAATAAATTTTGACGAATTTATGTAAAAGTAGAAGACGGGGAAATATAAAAAAAAAACAGCTAAACCACTTTTTCACCAAGTATAAAAAAATTTATTCACGAAATAATTTCATTCATGAAACTCCACAAAAACAATATATTTTCGAATTATTGTTGATAGTTTTTAATATTAATAATTTTTTCTTTATATTTTCTTTAAAATAATTTTTATTAATTTACGAAATTCAGCCAATAATAAAAAGAAGGTTTGGAAAATGTTATAAAGCGCGAGCGTTTTATCGTTGGCAGAATTTTCTTAAGCAGAATTTAAAAAATCTGAATTTCCAAAAATAGAATTTTGACAAGCAGAATTTTGCAAAAGAATTTTAACCTTGCCAGAATTTCGACCCCAACCCATATTTTTTATGAATCTTGAATCATTTCTGTGAATTTTGTAAAAAATGTATACCACCAGTAGGAACCTTATGATCTTTATAAAAATTCAGCTAGTCAGCTTTTTGTGAATTTTTATGAAAAATCGTTCGTGACCTTGATAAAAAAAAAATCGTATGAAAGAATATTTAACTGACCAATTACTGAAACTATCTAACCTTTTATAAAGATCTTAGGGCCTTTCAGGTGGTATACATTTTTTTTGCGTGTTTCCCATAAAATGAGGTGCCAAAAATCGCACGTGATCTAGAGTGAACTTGAAAAACTTTAAGCTAGGGCTGACCAATTTCTAGAACTAGTTGACCTTGTTTGACCAATTACTGACCAATAAGATGGTATTTCCTCTTTGTCAAATTTTCCATGAGGTACCAAAGGTCCAGAGCCGAGTAAGGCACCATAAATTTATACATTTATAGTCATACGGGAATGAATGAACATAAAGTTCAACAACAACACTATTTTTCTCTGTGCAGAAATTTACAACTTAATACCTGCATATGTATGTATGTTTTCGTATAACGATTTGATTAATTCAAAATGAGTAAAAGTATTTCTTATAAGCTTAATATCATAAATCTTTTTCAGCTTTCACTTGCACTCTCTTAAAATAAAGTTATAAATGTATCTTACCTACCTAAATATCAAATGATATTGGTTTCTTCGAATGAAAGTTTGTGTTCGAAAAAAAAAAAATATATAAAAACAAAACACAAAAACTATGCAAGCTTTCAATTTATACAATAAAATTTAATCTGTTACAAATGTTTTTTTTTTCGCTCTGGAAATGATAAATCCTTTCACTTCTGTCCGTTTTAGTAAACTTTTTCAGATAACAACAATCCAAGGAATCCCAAATGCTCTACATCTCGAAATCTATATCGATACTGCAAGAATCTTTATCCTCTGATGTATCCTCCCATTCGCACATATACAATCGCATATAAGCGAAACGAACAATTTTTATTTCAAAAAGTTTTCTATTGATTCCATTTGACAAAAACTAAGACCATTGCATTGCAAAAGTCCATGGAAGACGCTGTGCTCTTTCAGAATCAATTATGGCTGAAAACTACAGAAATATACAGAAATACTGATAGAACAACACAAGCGATTGCATTTCAAGATATGAAATCATTTCAAATACAAAATACAAACGGGATTGTACCTTCAGAAGTTTGTACTTTGCAGTTTGTCAGAAGATGGTTCGTGATCCAATCTTTCTTTCAAAAGCGACTTGCTGCTGCTGGCGAAAGGCTAAAGGGGGGGGGGGGGAAGATGTATAAGGACGATGGTGATCGGGTCGGGAATGAGGATTCGAAATGCTGCTGTTAATTTACTGAAAGTGATTGTATACAGATAGATATGTCTTTTGCAAGAGCATAAGGACGTGTAAACAGGATTAGAATCATTTCATTTCCTTTTGCCACTGTCAATTCTAAATAAACACATAGACACACACACATATACTTTTAACGGATGAACTTATACTTGGTTGTGTATTTTTGTTTGCATTCGAAATGGATAAAACTCTCTGCGGTTAACCAAAACCATAGAACAGGAAGTGTGCTTTACTTTGCCATATTGATTTTAATTTTGTGTCATTAATTTTTTTCTTTCTTTTTTTTTAAAGCGAGGTGTTTTATATTTACACAGAGAATAGAGTCTTTCGAAAGATTGGAAATATCTCAATATTATGTAGAAATAATAATCTTTCGTAAAAGAGGGTGTATAATAGGAAAACTTTTAAATTCAACAAGAGGAAATGTATAAGAAAAAAAAAAGATTTTCCCTGATGTGGGACTTCAAAATACAATGGGTAAACAGCAAAGAGGAACAGTTTAGCAGTTTTTGTGAAGGAATTTTCCTCCATCACCTCCATGAGTAGTTTATCAAAGATGAACAAAGTGAAATACAATGAAATCAAATCGATGGCGTACGTACTTTTGAAGCCCCGATGGAAGTTTAACAAAAATGTATAGCAAAAGTCCAACTTACTATTCAAGACACATTTTCCAGGAAGTTTACCAATGGGAAAAGAGAGAATAAAAAGAACACTTTCAAATCGAATAACGTAGAGTGATGAAAGTCTTATGAAAAAGACTTAAAAAAGCAAGCTTTACATGTTTCATACCATTTGTTAAAATTTAAAATGAACAACATTTCTTTGTCCTTGAGAGTAGTTATAAATGTAGGGTTCATGACAGGAACACCCTATCAACTGTGTGTACACCCTAAATAACCAACGATTGACAAATATGAGATTTTAAGCTTTTAAACATTAATCATTTTAAACTTATTGAACTTCTCGGAACTTATACCGCGTTAATTGATAAGAATTATTTATAAGTTCTTCTTCTCGATGTTTCGAAAAGTTTCATTCTTCTTGGTCACAGGATTAGATAGTCTAATCCAGTAACCACGAATGGTGAAGTTTCTTCGAAACGTTGGGAAGAAGAATTTTTAAATAATTCTTGTAATAATACCGCGGTTAGTTCCGAGAAGTTCAATAAGTTTATATTGACAAATCATCATAAAACTCATAAGTCCAGTTAATTTAGACTTTTTTTTTGAATATAGGATTGGGGAAGAAATTTTTTTCTTAATTTCAATAAAGAAAGTTTAAATTCAATTTTTTGACAACTAAACCCTTGCAGGGTTGCCACTTTATTGATTTAAGAAGTGAATTCGTTCTAAACGAATAACATGAGTAGTTTTAGGTTTATTGAAAACCTAGTATCATCCTGATTTATTGTAAATTAAAACTTTTTTAGCTATCTACTTTCCCGATTTTAACTTTTAAAACCTTCATACCTCTATTCTTTTATTTCCGAATTTTTCATTACACCTACGACCTTCTTGTTATTGCATAAACTATCGAATACAGTCAAAAAATCGTTCTATCTTCTCTTGTTTAGAAAATAGCTAATACCGAGCTCACTCTTTAAAGCAAGATGTCGGAAACACTGCAAAGGGTTAATGGTTTAAAACTTGGATTTAAGTTTCTAAAAGGGTAGGTACTCTAACGATAACAAGAACAAAATGTCTTCGCCAAGGATATATTAAATTCCTATAGGAAGTATGGTTAAATATACTGGACTACGTTAACTTATCATTAATTAAATTAATTAAAAGGCATTAATCAAAGGTAATTAATGAAGTTATCGAATAGGAACTAATTAAAAAAAAAAAGAAAGAATTTTCTTTAACGGATTTTCTTACAGTTCTATTAAAGTCACCGTTTTTTTTAATAAAAGTAAAATATCTTCTTCAAACATTATACAAAGTGTTAAAAAAACCCAAACAAAAAATTTCGAATATTTTTGTATCGGGGAACTTGCAAAGGATTTAGAAAGAAGTAATTTTTTTCTTTGGATATTTTCCAAAATTGATTTTTGAGACCCTGCACTCGCTTTTAGAAAAAAAAAACACAATTCGATAAAGTGGTCAGAAAAGCAATTTTAGATTTGCGTCGATATGACGGGGTCCGAGTTACTAAAAATGATGTTGATTTGCTTTTGTAACCTGCTGTCAGAGTTCAAATCTCAGTACCTAAATTTCGGAGCAGATTTGTAAAAAAAAGTGGAGTAAACCAAAAATGTTCTGAGTAGATTTAAAAACGGAGGAAAAACTTATGTTTTCAGAAACCATTTTAGCAAAAAATTTATTTAAAAGGCATTTTTAACAAAAAAAAAAAAAAAATACAAAAATCCAAGTTTACAGTTGCCATGCGAAAAATAATATATGCAAATATTTTTCATGTCAAAAATATTTAGTTGAAATACAAAATAATTTTTTGCATGATTGGCTTACAGTTTCATGAAAAAAAAAAAACAATCATTGCTGTCACGTTATGTCATGCAAAACAATGGACCAGAAATTTCTTGCATGCAAAAACATATGTGATAAATATTTGGTCAGTTATGGTCAGTTTAAACTTACAAAACTTTATTTATCTCAAAACATTATTGGCATGCAAATATATTTGGCTTCCAAAAATTATTGTTTTCTATTCTTAGACCTATAGTTTATTAAGGGTTATTTAGTGACTCAACGGGAGGCATAGGTCAAGGCAAACATTTGAAAATTATACAATATGGTGCACAGAAAACGCGGAAAATTGTTCTGTTTCTTTTTTCGCATGGCAACTGTAAGATTGACTTTAATCATAAATGAACGGGAAACGACGAACAAAATTTGAAAACAAAAACTAATCCGTTCAGATGGAGACATTCATATTTCAGAGTCAGAACTGATTGGAAACTTGAATAACACTGTGTGGCACTTAATTTCATGTGGTTTGGCTTAAAAATTACCAAGTGTGTACAAAAAAGGAGTAGATTTCAAACAAGTGGAGTGGAAGAGTAGATTTCGAACGCTGTCTGCTGCTAACAAATAGAATACAAAACTGCTCCTTAAAATGTCATAAAATATCTTTTTACCTTAACCTACCATCCTCACACTGGGGTATGATATTGCCAGATATGCGATATGCCATGGCCAATGTAAATTTATATGAATATTTTTTTAATGGAATGAAGCCATTTTTAGTCATTTGAATTTTGTATACGTAAATAACAGTGCTTTGAAATTGTATTGCGGTATCATACACCCCAGTGTGCAGTTCATGTAAGTGCTTATTTGTTAGTGTGTGAATAAATAAGTAACATTTGAATACAAAATATTTACGCATTTACTAATAAAGTGAAATTACTAATAAAGTCACTTTAAAAAAAATGGAAATTTCTTTTTACAACAAAATGCATTGCATTAATTCAAGTAACTGTTAACTATAGTTTGCAAACAAAATTGCCTCAAATTAGTTTTCAAAACTTCAATGTCATTGCGAAAAGGATATGTATTTTTTTTTAATTTAAATTAAAATCTTTTGAAAATTAAAAATTTGTTAACACCTTTTTTTTACGATTTGTTTTATTTATTTAGTATTTAAATAACATTATTCTTGTATGAGCATTTTATTTTTGTATGTGAATGAACCCAATAAACACTTCTTTACTAAGCTTAAAACATGAATTCCTAGTACAAATTTTAGATTATCAAAAACGCGATTTTTTTAATTATTTATGATTGGGGGACTGGGGTATATCACAGCCTAGTGCGAGGAATGTGTAAGGAAATATATAAATGTGAGGAACGAAGGTTAAGTTTGTATGAAACACTATCTATCTATCGATTTTTTAGCTGCTTTCGATTATTTTTTCTAAGTGGAGTGCTCGAATTGGCCCTACAAAATTATGCAGCATGGTTAAATTGATATTCAGTTATTACAAGTGAGTAGAGAAATCCAAAACAAAACATAATAAGTAATTGTGACCACATATTGACGCAAATGGAAATGGTTTTTCTGAGCACTGTAGTTTTTACATAAAACCGGGCACATGGTTTCAAAATTAAATTTTAGAAAATCTCCCTGAACAAAAATTACTTCTTTCTAAATCTTTTACAAGATCCACGATACCCATTTTGAATATAAAAATTCTGACATCCCAAGTAAACAATACCTATTATTTAAATCTTCATAAGCTTCTATAGGAGCTGTCCACGAAAAACTGTAATCAGATCTGAAATTTACTTTGAAAATAGAAAAAAACTTCATTTACATACTACGTTTTTTTTCTTTTTATATAAAATATAGAGATTTTACCTGTCACGTACGTGACGCTTAGAATACAATTTTTGAACTAACTCACTTTTTAATGTGTATTAATTGATAAACAGGGATAATTAACTGTAATATAAATCCTAAGAAAAATCAGATTTATACCTATTGAATAGATTTTGTGAAATCCAGTTTCAAAAGCTGTCCCACACGTTACGCTTGCAAGCCTTTAATTATATTTCTTTCTGGAAAAGAATATTTTTTATTTAATTAACAACTTTCATAAGCTTCTTTCTTTAATTTATATTTCAAAATATATTATTCTGTATCCTAAAAATTATGCAGAGGTATCTTTTAAAAAAAAAATATCAAAGGAAGTTTTAACAATTTTATATCCAGCAACTGGTTGTAATCGGTTTCTCGTATGAATGTCCCACATGTAAAAAGGGAAAGCTCCTATACAAAAATTATTAAAACCAATGATGCCGTTAAGGAAATAATATAAGTGTTTTTTTAAGTTATCTATCAAATTAATTTGATCATGTTAAAAAAAATTCAACTCAAAGATATTCTCTCCAAAATTTAATTTATTGATTTTTTTTTTAAGTCCAGCTGCTTATGAGAAAAATAAGGTAAGACATGGCAAATTGCTTCGAAAAAATTTACTGGAAGTACCGTTAGTTTTTGTAAAAAAAAGAAGAAAAAAATATGGTGGACGAAAGACAGCTTTATACCAAGTTTTGTGGTGCCTTTAGTCTTGATATGTTCGCTTTAAATTGAAAAACTTTTGGCTATTACTTTGAACAACATTTGTTTCTGTACTAAATGTTTGATTGATTTGAATAAATTTTGAACCTTACATATATTTGTGTTAGGCAAACCTTTTATATTAAACTTTAAAATTAAGGGAAATAATTAACAATTTGGCAAACAAAAAAAGTTCTTTGGAGGTATTCCCACCAGGATTCTAATGAAATTTCCTCATAGCCCGTAGACATTGCATGCAAGATTGTTTATAAAAAAAAAACTGACAAATCGAGTTTTTCCTTAGAATCACAATTTACAAATACGTATATTCTTTCACTCCTCAAATAAATGTTTGTGGTTCAAAAGATACCGTCTTTTGTTTTGGGTATTTTCGAGGGGGTGTTCCATAAAAACATCCCCCACTTATAGATTTACTTACAACATTTGTGTCATTTTCACTAATGAGAAAGATACTCCAAGTTTTAATTAATTAAAAAAAAAACAAGACTACAAAAAACAAAATACGTTACAAAAATAATCTTGAAGACATCGAATATAATGACGGAGAGTCTAAGTCTCATCAATTTATTTAATTAACAAAATAATGCCTCAAAGCCAATGGAAACAATATTCGGTTCCTCAAAGTTTGCCATATATATACTCGTATAACACTCAATCATCAACCATCATCATGATATATCCCAAAGTCACTGATGTAATGTCAGAATTCCAAAACTAAATTACCTATTCCTTCGTACTTCGTATTCCGTACTTAGCATTGGCATGGCATTAACATTTGCAAGCGATTCAGCATAATATAGAAATGGAATGGAATCTCGTGTGGTTAATTTGTGGTATTTCACGCTCGTAATTGTTCTCTTCACACTGTAATCACTGTTTCGGAGGAATGGAAACCCCCTAGGGTTAATTATTTGTGATTCGAATGCCTAAGCCATTTATAGTATCTATAACGTAAATATATAGAGTAGGCACATGGTATATAGTATATAGGTACTTCCTACAACTAGAAACAATCCATTCAAAAGGATTCCACCGAGTATAAATTATCTGTCGAATTATACGCACGTTATAATGTTGGCAGAAATTAATTTCAAACTTTCATCTTTTGTTGGTTTTTTTTTTTTTGTTAAAGGAATCAGTCCCTTGAAGTATATGTATATAGATATGCGATTAGTGATGAATTCAATACATTTTAGATACAAACCACTATTTGAGAATAGTAAATAGGTACCTAGAAAGCGATACAACTTTATTCTTATTATCATCACACGCCCCAGGGGCAATTTGCTTTCGGAGTGGCAAAATTAATACGAGTATATAAAAAAAATTTTTCTAAAATTGGCGTTGTTCCTTTTTATTTATCATTTTTAATGTGTAACATCTCTGTGATCGGTATTAGGATTTTCGTTGAAAGAAATTCCGTAATTACTTCCTATTAGAAGGCTTTTATAATACAAATTCTATAATACGAGTACTTACTACTGAAATAAATCAGTCAAGTAGAAGACTTCGCATTAAGGATTGAACTTGTGGAATAATTGATTCAAAATAGCTTTTAATGGCCTTTATTTCCTACCAAATTGGCGTTTTGTCCGGCTTACTCACTTGGATTCATCAGCTGTGCTGTCGTTTTATAAACGATTAACGCAATACATTTCAAAAAATTTTTTATAATTTTGAGACAAAAGCAATATGCGATATTTTCGTTTTATTTGTTTAAGTTTTTGACTACCTGATGCACTGTTTGTCCAAAACTGCTGTTTTGGTTGCAAAAATCATAAAATTTGAATGCAGATACCATTTCAATTTTGTTTTCAGCTTGAAGCCTTGAAGTAAATTTCCAAAATTATAAAAATGGTAATTGGTGGAAAGACAACATTAAAACTGACACGCAGAGACTTAGTGTTAAGTTGATAATACATAGTAATATCATTTTTTCATACTTTAAAGCCAATATGTCACAGAGTTTTCTCTTTTTAGACAGTTAAACAAAAAATATTACAACTGACAATGGAATGTTGATTGAAAATATGAAATGGAATGCCATCGCTATTGTCGTTCGATTCAAAAAATTTAAAAAAAATAATACAGAAGACAAAAAGCAGTACAAAGTAGAAGTGGGTAGTACAGCAGTATGCACCAGGTGAAAGGAATACTTTTAAGTACTGTAATTGCAATACGTTCGACAGCACTGCTCATCAGTGACATATTGAAGGCCTTGAGGGTCGCAGTAGTGAACAGGGTTATTCGTATAAGATGCATCAAAAAGCTAGGGCAAGTAGGTTGGGTTGAGACAAGAAAAAAATCATATGCGAGGGGGTCTGTTCCCCCCCTTAAAATGGGAAGGGCAATTTTCAAAAAAAAAATGACTTAAAACAGAAAACAAAACTATCCAAAAACAGCGGTCAATTTTACAATCCCATGCTATACCTTGTTGGAAAGTCAGAAATCTCTTCTTTTATTTTCATTTTAAATTAAATTGTGTTAGTGAATAGTTTTTGAAAAATTAATTTCAAAATCAAAATTTTAAAATAAAAATAGAGAAAAAAGAAATTTCAAATAAATTTTTTTTTTTAAATTTTATGTATAGCTGAGCATTAAATCACTAGTAACAGAAATCAGTAAAATTTGGAAAGTATACAATAAGCATTTGAATATGTGTATTATTTGATTTGAATTTTAGAAAACAAATTTCTTGTAATGGAACTAAATTAAACGTGGTTAGAACATGTGTACATAAGGGTGGTCCTTAAATTAGACGTAGTCTTGGATAGCCCTCATTCGATTCAAAACATTGAAAAAGAATTTCCCTGATTTTTTAGATTTTTATTTCACCCCCCTGGTCTCCCTATTTTCACTTTAAGGTACTAAATATGGGTAAAGGATAATTGTTATAAAACGCGAAAATTAATCAGAAGGTATAGATTCGATTCAGACGAGAAAAAAATTGTATCGGAGGGGGGTTTATTTTCCTCCGTTCAGGTGGGAGGAGTAATTTTCTAGAAATTTTGCCAAACACAGAAAAAAGTTATTTAACAAAAACGGGAATACCTACAATGCCACGCCTTAGCTTTTTTTAAAGTAACGATTCCATTCTATAATATGCTTTCTAAATAAAGTTTTTATTTTAATTTTTGAAAAAATAATTTGTCTCTTAAAAGATTATAATTTTTTTTGTTTAATTTTTATGTTTGAAAATTATTTTTTGAAAAACTAGCTATTTGAAATAAAAAATTTACTTTGGAAGCATATTATACAATGGAATCGTGGATTTAAAGGGAATTTAGGCGGGAGTTTGGCGGTAATCCCCCGAGTAGATGGACCATTATGAGGTTTTCAAACATGTTTGCCGAATCTGAAAGCATCGCACGAAGGCCGTACCATCGAGATGCCAATGTTCGGGTTCAGGATACAATCGCAGCAGTAGCATCTGCAATACAGGCCAATCCGAGCGTTTCGACCCGAAACTTATCGGGGCAAATTGGAGTTAGTAGACGGTCATTACAACGGATACTTCATGACGATTTAAACTTGTTTCCGTACAAAGTCCAAATTACTAGCAAGTTAAACCCTCAGGATTTGCCTGTTCGCCTGGAATTTTGCCAAAAAATGATATCAATGGCCGAAGAAGACAACACATTGATCAATTGTTTGTTCATGTCTGATGAGGCCCATTTTGATCTTAACGGCAATGTAAACAAGCAAAATTGCCGTATATGGAATGAGTCTAATCCAGAAATGCTCCATGAGACGGAACTGCACCCAGAACGAGTCACTGTGTGGTGCGCAGTTTCATCAAGGTGTATTGTCGGGCCGTACTTCTTTGAAGAAAACGGTGTAACCGTTACTGTCAATGGGGACCGTTATTTAAAGATGTTGAAGGAGTTTTTTTACCCAGAACTGCGCCGAAGACGTATACCATTCAACAGCGTTTGGTTTCAGCAAGATGGAGCAACTGCACATATAGCCAGACCAGTTATGGCGGAGCTAAACAAAAAATTCGCAAACAAATTAATTTCTACTCCACTCTTCGCTGGCCCCCAAGGTCACCTGACCTGACTGCACCAGATTTCTTTTTATGGGGTTATGTCAAGCAAGAGGTGTATAAAACGAAGCCCAGGAATTTAACTGAATTAAAGCAGTCCATAACGACAATAATTGAGGCGATCCCAACTTCAACTCTTCAGGCCGCAATGAATAATTTTTTGATCAGGTGCCGCATATGCGTGGGAGAGCGTGGAGGTCATTTGCGGTCTATAATCTTTAAAAACAACTAACTATTTAAAGTAAAATTTAATTTTCTAAACAGTAAAAAAAATTAATGAAATACATCGATTAAAAAAAAAGTTATTTGAATTTCTTATTGTAGCACAATTGGTGCGCCACCCTGTATTTGAAACGATTTAAACTAACTAGATACTATTTTAAGGCAGAGTTTTGGTCTGTTTTTGATGATGAAAAGCCAAAGACGGAAGTTTTTCCAAGAACATTAGACATTGTCGATGTTTTGAGTCACCAAATAAAAAGATGAAAATTATTTTCTTTGGCAAAAGCGCAGTTTTCTTAAAAATAAGAAATAGTGCGAGTCATAAAAAAACGACATGAAAGCTACTCGTATATTGGTAATTTAAAAACCAAAAAATCAAGTTTTACTAAGGGTATTCACACAATAGCGTAAAGCCAAAGTAAACGTAGTAAGACTTTAAACTTCATAGATATGTCACAATTTACGTGTGAGTTAGAGCAAAAAAAGAAGTATAGGTAGTCGTCGAAAGTTTCAGTCAAGATTATTCCCAAAATCAAAGTCTTGCAGTTCATATAACCAGCAATGGACTCTAAAAACCATTGATTTTTAGAATAGCTTTTACTCATGTTTTTGATGCCTATTTTTCTTCTTTTGCTATCACTCACATTCACAATTTGCTGTGGTGGGCTCTGGGTCTATAGAATCATAAAAAAATATTTTGAGTATATGAGACAGTATTTTAGTTTTCATAAGCAGAATTTGGGAAAACGGAATTTCGACCAGACAGAATTTTGAAATTCTTACAGAGTTTTGCACAAATTTTGAATTTTGCATTAACAGAATCTTGAAGTACAGAATTTTGTCCAAACAGAGTTTTGACCAGACAGAATTTACAAAAAAAAGCAGAATTTTTACAAAACAGAATTTGAAAACCAAAATTCTGATCCGATATCAGCTTTATTTTGAGCATTCTCCAAAAAAATATCTTACATTTTTGGATGGGCCTAAAACTTTGAAGGGTTGAAAGGGGCACAATTGAGTTTGTTCCTAATTTCTCGAAAACCATAAAACTTAAAAAAAGATAATAAACATACTTTTTTTCATACAATCAATAGATTTTGAGAAAAACGTACTTAAACTTCACGTGGTGCTGGAAATTTAGTTTCTGGGGTGCCCGGGCCTAAAAGGAGGTCACTATTTTGAAAACTCGATAAAATTCCATTTTATAGCAAAATTATAACGCAATATAATTTAAACAATAATACAATCTAAAACATGAAGTAATAGCGTGTAAAACTTGACTTTATATTTTGCTGTGGTAAATGGGAAAAAGATCAGGTTTTTGTGAATACAACAACTCTTAAATATTAGTCAAAAAAGATTGAAACGCTTTTGTTCTTAGAAGTAACCTATTTTACCCCTGCCAGCGCAGCGTTGAAATCTATTAATTTCAGTAAAAATCTCTTTTATTCTCCTATGAAAAAAAAGTGCTACAATTTTTTAACTAGAGCTTAATGAATTATTCGTGTAATATTTACACGCAATGTTTTTGAAAAAAACTTACGGTTTTCAAGATATTTACAAAAAAAAAACAAATCTCTGTCCCCTTTATACCAGGAAATCAAAAGATAACTTTGACAAAGTATAACTACAAGATTTATAAGCTAACGAAAGTCATTTATAACAAAATCTAGCAGACTTTTTAGATAATTTTCTATCTGAATATTATTTAGTTATCTTCTTTGTTATAATATGAAATTCGAAAATACCGAGTTAATGAAAACCAAACCACCCTCCTTGTAAAATAGCTCCCAAATACGTTCGTTTTATACTTCATTGAAGGTTTTATTTGAAAGCATAAAGTAAGAGTACTTTTGCTAGTATAGATAGAATTTTTGACATTTAAAACTCGTCACCATCATTTTTCTTAATTGATTTGACGATTTTGTCCCATTGTGTGATGGATCCGTTGAACATATTTCGAATTTGTCCCACCGCGATGTCATTAAAATTCAAACAAAACAGACCTACATCGTTGCATCAATTATGCTTTAAATCTAGTTTTATTGGTACATCCATATGAGTATTACCTATTTAATAAAAAAAAAAACATAAATGAACAGATAAAACGTCAGTATTTATTTGAATTTGCAATATTCTACACGATTCACTTGATTCGACCCCTGAGCAAAGTGACTTCATTTAACAAAGTCATATATTAGTAACGGCTTACGTACCACAAAAGGATTACCTACAACAAAAAGTTGTATGAAAAAAAATATTGATACAAACATATGTATGTTCTGTATATCCAAAGATAGAAATATGTATATGTATGTATGCAATACTGTTATACATACATCTGTTGTTAGATTAATACAGTAAAAATGTCGGTGTAGTTCTTGCATTCATATATTCAAAGTTATCCATCCCTAAGGGAGTTTAACTTTTTCTGGAAAACAAGTAACATAAAACGTTTTGATTCTGATTGCGACTGATTCCGTTGAAACAAAAATATTACAAACCAGTCAGAGTATTATGTACATACATAGATAGTTTATGGGAAAATGTTAACTGATTTTTAAATAAAAGTTTCTAAATTTGTTGCGGTTGTAGTACCAATTAATTGCCTGTCTCTATTTTCTATCTAAATCCTCCTCCAATTGCATGTTTCTATAAAAGTGTTAACTTTATTGTTTTTTTTTTTCTTTTTATCTACATACCTTACTATACAGTTACAAAAAATTTATGTGTAGAGTAACATTTGAATTTATTGCTTTAAAAAGTAAAATTAATTACACACAGCACTTAGGAGCTTTAGACACAAAATTTTATATTAATTTTATAATATCGGAAAATTTTTTTTATTAATAAGATCCCAAACTTTTGAAAATTCCTGTCGTAAGTAGGCTTGCCAACCGTTCTCTAAAATAGGCAATTGCACTCTTTTTTCATACCACTACGATGTATGGCTCTAATAGAGTATGCATGGATACACTTGTCTTATTTAAACTAATTTTTGACCAATTCTCTCCTTTCTTTAAATATTTTGTTTTATAGTGTTTTGTATTTTCAACTCCATTTTATGAAATCTATATTTTAATACTATTCATCTACCTGTGTAAACAAAATATTACAATTTTTGTCTCTCCTTTGTATAATGTATATATAGGTATAATAAAAACCGGTTAATGTGAACCAATCCATTTAAATGTTTCTGAACGCTCCCAAAACTGTCAAATCATAATAGGTGTGTTCCATAAAATCTTCGCACTATTTCGGACTTAATGTCAAATTGTGACAGGTGGAAATGAAATCCTCTCAGACAGAAGAAAAACTGTCAAAATATCGGGAACGGTTTGGGCACTAATTTGCACCACGTCAAAAGAAATATTTGACTAGAGCTGCCGTAGGGCAATCATAAGTCAGTAAATTTTTTTTAAGAAAATCACTGAACAGGACATCGAATGGTAAAAAAAAAGAAACGTATACATATAAAAATAGATAAACTTAAGCAAAGAAATATTTTTTAATAACATATTAATCATGAAACTTAAATTTGTTTAAAAAAAACTATAATTAACAAAAAAAACAACACAAATTTTCATAACAAAATTTTTCTTCTACGAAAAAGATTTACTTTGCAACACATGCATTTTAAGAAAATCCTTTGATTTATAAAAAGATATAAAAGAATAATACATCCACCAAAAATAAAATAGAAAAGTAACACTTGGGTTACCTTAGCTATTTGTATTCTGTTTTGGTTTTTAAATGCAAACTGATATTTTTTTCAAATCTGACATATGGACACCTAGCATTTGACATCAAGTATGAAACAGCCACCAGAAATTTCTCGGACCAAATCTAGCAAGGAGGGGAAATTTGTCACTCTCTCGTGAGCGCTCTTTTTGGTGCGAAAAAGTACAAACTTTCAATTGTTCACTTCACGATTTCGCAATAAAAATTAATAAATCTGGTAGTTTAAAACTGTATGAAACTTGTTTTGGAACACACCTATTAGGTCTGTGCGGTTACTGAAAACTCGTTCGAATTCGTACGATGTCGCACTACATTTCCCAAATTTCTCTTTGTTAACTCCAAATTGAAGCAACGAGAGAGCCAAATGAGAGAGCAAGAAACTTGCCCTCTATGAAAAAGGTTGCAACTGCACAAATTTCTGAGTGCAGGAAGTAAACAACTGTCAAAACACGTCTGTGAATTTTTTACTTGTGCGTCATGTTTGCGTTTTTTTATGCAAAATCGTTACAAAACTGGTTCAACGCGTTTGTTTTCTTTATAGCAAGTTTTTCCTTCCAACAAAGATTTCCCCTTCTTTCAATAATTTGACAGTTTTGAACCTCGTGCTACAAAATTAACCAAACACACCTAATGTATGAAATGTCAATAGCTGTGTTTGATTCAATCTTTTATTGGGATCCAGATAAGGGTCTGGATTAACGAACGTGCTGCAATAACAAATTTGGAAAATGTCTCACTATTTTGTATTTGTATGACGCGTTGAAAGAACGCCCAGGTCTAGATTCAGATCTCAATAGCAGATAATAGAACACAGCTAAAGTAAACAGCTGTTAAAGGTGCATAGCATTTTTGTCTCTTTGACTTTTTGTGGTTGTTATGCTTTTTGTCTAGAAAACTTTTGATAAAAAGATTAATGAAAATGATGACACCGATCGTAAAAAGATCACGAATGGCCAATTTATTTTAAAAGAACTGCAGGGCAAATAACTACATAATTCAGATTTTACTAAAAAAATAAACAGAAGAAAAATAACAATTTCCTTTCAAAAATGTAATGATGAACTTATCTATTTAATTTTTTGCTATATACTGTTACCCTATGTTCCTGCCATTTCAGCATTTTTCTTTCCTAAATGTAAAGTGATGAGAAAAGAAGAACATGACTCAAAATAAGGTTCTTATTTTTATGAACGCAGAGTAAATGTTAAGACGCATATAATTTTTTCTAGAACAAAAATTTGTATTTTCAATAAAAAGTATAAAAAATACGTTTTAAACTTAAAAAAGAAATTTACTCTTTATTTCTCCTCTTTTAAAACAAATATACTCTATTTCTTCTTAAATAAGTTGGCAACCCTAATCGTAGGATATGTTTTGCGCTTATATCAACGCTATAGCTTTGTATTACCAAGAACAAATTTATTGCATCTTGTTGGGAATTTTTTTATTTAAGTTATTTTTCAATTTTTTTTTGTAGAAATAGGGTTTAATATTTATTAAGAATTTTATTTTGGCTTACAGAGTTTTTGGAAAAATCACAATAAATGGCTCTACTAAATTTTTTGCAATTGAATCATTTCGTAACTTTTTATTTTAGTTAAGCTGTATAGATTCTGTATCATTAATTTTTTTGATTCTTTAATCATCGACAGAAATAAAACATATTGTAATATTTTCTCAGGTTCGTAAATAAAACTTATTCACTTTATTTAAATTTTCCACTTATTTACTTTAAATAAAACACTTTACTTTTACAATCACAATACAATTAACTGTTCAACTTTACTTTTATTACAACCAACTTTACTCATTCACGATTAAAAATAAACTGCGTTCTCTGCCGGTCAGACATGTCGTGCTTTTATACTTTCCACAAGGTTCCTGAAAAAAGCTGGAAGGTTCTAGTATTTGCTTCCAGAGCTTTCCATAGGGGAAATTCCCCGTAAATTTCCCTTTTCCAAGCTTTCAATTTGACGTTTAGTATTGGAAGTTCGAAAGCTCACCAAAACTCCCCACAGGTTGGTTTGTGTCATGTCTAATCCGGAATTCAGTGTTTCTTTTATTCGAGAGTGGTTATTGTTCATTCGAGAATCGTTATAGTAAAATTGTGAGATTCGTTACAATATTGTAACGACTCTCACATTTGTACTATAACGACTCTCGAACGAATAAGCGCCACCTTCCGGACTATAAATGATACAAACCGACCTACAGAGAGCTTTGGTGAGCTTAAGAATTTTCAGCTCTAGCTGTCAAAATAAAAGCTTTGGAAAGAGAAATTTATGGGAAATTTTCCCAATGAAATATTCAAGAAGCAAATACTAGAACCTTCAAGCTCTTTCGGGAAACTGTGTGGTGAATGTATTAACGACAGTGATTAAGTAAAGTTGGTTGTAGTAAAATTGAAAAGTAAAGTTGGTGACTTAATTCCAGTAAAGTAGAAATTAAAGTGTTTTGATTTACGAAATAAATAAGTGGAAGTTTAAATAAAGTAAATAAGTTTTATTAACAAACATGATCAAATAATACAATATTTAAGTTAAAACACCAAAACTAAAACACCAACTACCATACTAATTTAAACAAAATACACTTCATATTTACAACTAAAATCAATATTATATCTCCTTTTCCCATAAGGATAAATAAAACATTTTATTTATTGGAACATGTTAATTGAAAACTCCATTGGGCATTGATTTTATTTCATCATTTTTGATGAAACCCTAATTGGTAACCATCAAAAAAGAAAAAGAAAATGATTGCATTCATTTGAGAGTTTATAGAGCCAGCAACCTGCAACTACAGAAAAAAACCTTAAAAGCTAAATAAAAAAGAAAACAGAATGATTTCCATTTAAAACTTAAAATTGATACAAAAAAAAGAAAGCGAAAAACCAAACGGCTCATCGCATCGTGGTCTGAGCTCTGAACACGTTCTGGTTTAGGGTGTTAAAAACCGACCCAGTATTGAGAGACGTTACAAAACGCAGCAATCAACACAAATTTCGGGTCATAGTCAGATATTGTGCGGTTTAGTTGCAGTGTTTGTTTTTTTTTTTGTGATTTTTTAGTCAAGATTAAAAGGAGCGAAATTCAAATTGCGGTCAACACGATTGTGGTTTGAATAATAGAAATAGAAACATATTTCTTTTTTTTTTTATTTCAAACGAAACGAATGGCAGAAAGTTAAATTTGTTTTTATATTCATGAAATCCGTTTTTATTTGAAGGGAGTTTTAAATCGTGTTTTTTTTTTGTATTCAAGTAAGATAAGACTTTAAATTTAAATTCAACTCATTTAGTTGAATTAATGGAATTGGCAGTTGAAAATTATCTGTTTTAACAAGCTTAGCTAGTTTTTAATAGTCTTTGTGTTTCGCGACTTTTTGGTAATCCGCCATAGCAATTGTGTCTGTTTAGCAACTACATCTTCCCGGAAAGAGTCTTAGATTGAATTCGTGATCTGGTAACGTGTAGAAATAAATTTAAAAAAAACTTTTTTTGTTTACAAACAAGGAAACAGGAAACTCATGTAGAGCCAATAAGTCTAGGATCCCGACATAGAACGACTTCATAAAGGTACTAGATGAATGGTAAACATTAAAAAACAAAATTAATGCATTAAAAGTCAAAATTTTGCTCAGACATTGTATATCGATTATTCATTTATTGAATTTAATGAATAAAGCGAAAGACTCTTCTAACGGTGGTACACGCGTGTCAAAACAAAAATTTGTATCCAAATAATTGGTTTCCGATAAATAAAGCATACGAAAAGTGGGCGTACCAGTGGGCGATTTATACTAAAACAATTTTCTAAACCTTCATTTCACTTATAAGAACAAACTGTAAAACCTTAATCCAAACGTGGTTCTAGAAAACCAATAACAAGTTTTCTTCTAAGAATTAAGACTAATGTTCAAAAATCCATTTTTTTCTGCCAATACCAAACAATACCAACGTGAGTCTCGGAGTATTTTGGTAAAATACGTAAATACGGTATCAGCTCGTTATCGTCTCGGTATCATTTAGGATGCATTTGAGCTGGTATCACCTCAGTATTGTTAGGGTTTCCAATACCGATACCAAAATTATAAACTACGAGCCGTTTTTAACGAAGTTTAAGATTTAATGATTTTTTTTTTACATTTGTATGGAAGGAATTATTATTTTTCCACTAAAATAAAATACATATTTTTGGAAGTTAAATAAAAGCTAAGAACTCTTAAATTTTTTGAACTATTTTTGTTTGGTTTTAGTTAAATTTTCTTGCTTGATTTTTTTAATAAAATTTGTAAAATTTGATATGAAAGTTGTTTTCCTACACATTTTTTTTTAAATTCCGTGTTATACATAAATATAACCAGTCGTATTTTTAAACTTTGTCTAACTTTAGACAGCCGTCCAACTTCAAAAAGTTATTAGTAAACTTTGTTTACTTTTGTCATAAATTTGACTAACTTGGACAACGGCATCGGTTGTCTAAGATTTGTATGACTTGACATTTTATTTCATTAAAGAAGGCATGTTTCTAACTATTAAGGACTTTTAAAAAACTGTCTTACTAGTCAACCACCTAAAAAATCTAATAAATAAGACTGAATATATTTTAAAGAAACAAACAACAAACAAACAAACATATTCAACAACAAAAACCCTTGAACTTATAATTGTTCCTTACGCAAAGTTATATTCAAAAGCCTATTTTACAAATACAAGGGTGGCGAACCATGAGATTCAAAACTAAGCTGTCACAGAAAGTTATATTTTAAAAACAATACTAAAAATAAGGATATGTTTTTCTATGTTTGAAGGATATTATAAGACATTTTAGGCTTGGTTAAGAGCCAGTTTCCTTTCGGACCATAATCTTATTTAATACTTTATTTAATTCTTGTTCTACCTCGAAAGCGTTCATCGATTATTTTTAATTCAATCAATCCGAGTGCCATACTGATTTTTAACTCCATTAATTACATTTCACTTTAAGCCCAACTGGATAAATAGTCATCACAATGAAATCTAGTCTAAATTAAAAGAGAAAGAACTGTATGTAGCTCAAAGAATGCAGATAAAATAAAATAAACAAAGAAAAAAAAAAATAATAATAAATAAGACGTGCTGCTGACACCTTTCAAATGACATCTCTTTTTTAAGGATTGTACGTGGATGCCATACTGAATGTTTTTCTACAAAGTGTATCTATTCTATTAGTGTTCACAGTGCTTTTGAAATTGTAAATTTTCTTTTCAAGTGAGTCTTAAAAATAACATACAAACATATGTATATGTAGGTAGCAATATAAAAAAAAAGGTTTAAGTATATAGGTAAAAAAACGTTATATGCAATAAAAGGATCTAATGTGTCTTCAATTGATGGAAATGGTAACACATTGTGAACATCAAAGAAGCGTGTGTATGGCAACATTTTGAGAAACTCATTCAACAAACATAAGTTAAATGTGAAGTTATTATTATTGCTTTTATTTTATTTATGTGTTCTTATTATTTTTTATCAAATCATTGCATATAATTAACTTCACAAATAAAAAGCTAAGCAATCTGCTTTAAGGAGCTCCCAAACCAACGCAAATGCGGAGCGATTCGCAGCGAATCATTCACAATAGTAAAAAATATGACAAATACACAACGCTAAACAACAACAAAAATTCACCGACTCCGCGAATTCGCGTTGGTTTGGGAGAGCCTTTATTGCGAAGATCGACTATCAACCGATTGACGGTTGATAAAATTAATCAATTGAAATAAAAATCTATTGTGAATGCCTTCAAAATATTTCTATTATTGTGAATGGGAAGGTGCATCTGATAGATGTTTTTTTTTTTGAGAAACGTGCGAAAAAAAACTTAGTCGGAATATCAATACAATTAAAAACAAAATACAAAATGACTTCAACTGAACTTTTTTTTTGATGAAGATGAGGAGTTGAATAATTCAGCTATTGTTGAAATTCAAAGAAGTTTCAGGGATTCATCGAATCCTTTGGAATTGGAAAGTCAAATGTAAGTCCAATGGTTTCGACTTTCAGATTGAAATTAATTAATCTGTACGTCGTCTACTCCGTTTCTAGTTTTTTAAAAACTTGGCTATCGAAAGGTGCATTTTCGGACCTTTTCCAATTGGATTGAGGACAAATAGATGCTTTACAGAAGCATTGGAACTGTGCCAAAAATTTTGAAACTAGCAACAGTGCTAAGATTCTGCGCACATGGGAACTACCAGTTGAGTTTGGGAAATGACTTCAATCTTGGTATTGCACAATCAACTGCATTGCTTGTGCTAAAAGAAGTCCTTGAGGTAATAGAAAACCATGTGTGCCCAAAATAGATAAAGTCCCAATATACTGATGAAGAAGAACGGATAGCAAAAATTTATCAATTTCTAACAAGCGTATAACAGCTTCCACTTAATCTCTGAAATAGTGAAGCCCGTTTGGGCTGCCACCAGTGTCTGTTATTTCTATTTTATTCTCTGTTTTCTTCTTTTTAATGTTGCATTTTAGGTCGATCCACACTCTCTGCCACTTTTCTGAGGTTCGTTCTGGAGGTCCTAGGCTATTCAGTTCTGCAGCAATAATTTCCCACTTTGTAAAGGGTGATTTTTTAAGAGGCATAAAACTTAAAAAAAAAAAAAAAAACACAAAAAATTCGAAAAATTTGAAATATTTAATTGAATCGATAGTTTGAACCCAATTTAATGTTTAAAGATAATTTCATACAAATGTTGACCGCGGCTGCGTCTCAGGTAGCCCATCCGCTGAGTCCAATTTTGGCATACTCTTTCACACATATCGGCCGGTATCTCACGAATGAATGAATGGATGTTGGCTTCCAGTGCGTCAATCGAAGCGGGCTTGTCCCTATAGACATTAGCCTTGACACACCCCCACAAAAAATAATCTAATGGTGTCAAATCGCACGATCTAGGCGGCCAATTGACCGGCCCGAAACGTGAAATTAACTGTTCACCAAACTCGCCTCGCAATTGCGCCATTGTTTCGCGTGCTGTGTGGCATGTGGCACCGTCTTGTTGAAACCACATATCATGCAAGTCAAGAACTTCCATTTCGGGCAAAAAAAAGTTTGTTATCATCGCTCGGTAGCGTTCACCATTGACAGTAACGCTGCGATTCACATCATCTTTGAAGAAATATGGCCCAATAATGCCGCCGGCCCATAAACCGCACCAAACAGTGGCTTTTTCGGGATGCATTGGTAGCTGTTGCAATGCTTCTGGCTGATCTTCACTCCAAATGCGGCAATTATGCTTATTTACGTACTCATTCAACCAAAAATGAGCCTCATCGCTGAATACAACTTTTCGCGCGATGAACATTTCGAACCGAGCACGAATTTTGATAGTAAAATTCAATAATTTGCAAGCGTTGTTCATTTGAAAGACGATCCATGGTTAAATTGCAAACCAAACTGAAGCTGTTTGACAGTGACACAAGGTACTAAACACACGTCAGCTGTCAAAACTAGTGTTGCCAAAACCAAACCAGCTAAGAAATCACCCGTTATTTGCTACAGCTTTAGAGCAAAATCCTTTGGCGAGTTTCACGTTCTCTTCCATTGACTGGACTAATCTGCACAACTGTTTTTTGTGGCTTACTCTTTTTTTAAAACCTTTAGATATATATATGGCACGGGAACATTTTGTACTGTGCCTGTGGATTCAAATTTGTCCACTAGACGCTCAATTGTTGATCTGCTAGGACGATTATGACGACCATAAATTGGACGTAGCGCTCTTAACGTTGAGGCCACTGACTCCGAATTTCGGTAGTAAATTTTAATAATTTTGACTCGTTGTTGGCTCGTATATCTTTCCATCATCAAATGGCAAACCTTATTGAAGTGAAATGTCAAAAGAGCGGCAAGAAATATGGCGTCGTTTGCTGTCCCTGTCGCTCTACTTTTGTAGCGTCCCTGTTGAAAAACCCTTTACAAAAATCAACTATTTTATCACTTATTTTATTTGAAACTAGTTATTTTTTTAAGCTAGCACCAACTCACCGACTGCAAATTTATGATTGCAATACAAATTGACAGCTAACAAGAAAGTGGATGAAAATTTTTGTTAACAATACCAATTTTTTTCATTCAAAATAGATTATTAAATCAAATTCACAATGGATCCACAAAATTGACAGTTGACAGTCACAATACCATTTCATAAAATTGATTGATAAATCTGAGATTTCAGTTGAAAAATTGTGAGATAATAAATTAGTGGAGAATTGGAATTCATAAAGATTTCGTTGAAATCTAATGTTTTGATTGAGATTTAGTTGAAATTTCATGGAAATCCTCTGCCATCAATTTAAAATTTTCAAAAGTTTTTAACCGAAATCTTGGTTTTCGTTTTGGTGGGAACAAAGCATAAGGGTTCAAAACCTACAGTTTGTCATCTTCTAAAAGAAACTAAAAAAAATACAAATAGTTCCATGTCAAAATGGCATTGATGTTCACTACACCCATATCTCTAAGAAAACTATTAGATTCTTTAAAGTATCAATTTTTAAGGACCTGTCACATCAACCAAACCAAATGCCAATTACTTTCTCAAATTAATTACAAAACTATCAGGCAAATTAAATTAGATACCAATTTAATTTTCTTCCAAACATTTAAAATTAAAACCCAGAAAAAAAAATGAAAAACATTTCTACCTACAAAACTTTTTTTTTTCCAACACAAAAATATATACCAACCTCTCAAGAAAAGAGAATGAAGATGAAAAATTAAAAAAAAAAGAAAAAAAAAAACTTTAAAACAACTTTCAAGATGAAATTGAAGAAGAAGAAGTATTTTCTTCACTCGTTGAAATAACATTTTCGTTTACCCCAGTACACCAAAGGTATCAATAATAATCAATTTCCGTTTCCGTTTTCTTTTATCTCACCGTTATCCGAGGGAAAAAGTTAGTTTTTTTGTTGTGTCAAGTATACTATCTGTGTATACACACACACACGCCCACACACACACACACACACATATCTTCTATACCTACAAAAACAGCCTTACAACAGAACTTTGTATAAGAAACCTAGACAAAAAATCTATTCACAAACTTAAACTGTATACAACATAAGAAGCAACAACAACAAACGTACTCGATCCAAATTCGATTAACGTTCAATTCGTTGGCATTGCCATTGTCATTGCTACAACTTAACGATGCATCCACTATTATTTATATTCATCGAAAGTTTCTGACAGCTAGGAGGACTATCTACACGACAAAGGCAACAGCAGTGACTGCGACAGTTGTTGTAGGTATAGCAATGGCTGCGACTTCTGCAACGGGAACGCAATCGACAATGGCGAATCCGACTTCGACTCCGACTTCTACCACGACGACGACAAATCGTCCTTGTAATACATCCGTCGTCATCGTCATCATCATCGTCGTCATCGGTGGCGACGGCAACGACGACGACGTCTTCGTCTTCAAAGGACAACAATGATTTCTTGTTCGTCAAGCAATCTTTTTTCGAGTGCAACAATAGAAACCACCTCCTCCAGTGGAACGTGTGTATTGCGAGGTAGTAAATCGACAAGGCTATCAGAGTCAGCATCTCATTTACATTTAGTGTCATCGAAGATGATCCCAGATTGCCCTTTGTCACTTGGTCCTGGCACCTGCCAATCGAGTCCAGATCCAATTCGCCCATGGATTTGCCGTTCACCTCCAAAGGCGATATGCAAAAGTTCTTCGACAAGAATTCGCTCTGGTTATAGGCACCCTCGACCAAAGGACCATCGAGGAGCGTGTGTATGTGGCAGCCACAGGGGAAGTGGTTGTTCACCAGTGAAAGGCTGTCCACGCCATCCAGGATAATTGAATTTGGATCGGGTGTCTCTAGGATGTGGTTGCCCTGCAACTTAAGGAACTTTATCTGTTGCGTGTAGGTAATGTTGAGCTCCTCGAAAGCATCAATTTTATTGTTCAGTATCTGCAGTGTTTCCACTTGTTTGAGGTCGCTGAATGCATCCGCACAGATGACTCCCAGGTCGGACTCCTGCAGGGTCAGTAGCAGCACATTAGACAAGCCACGGAATGTATAGGGCGCCAGCTCACGCAGATCCATGTAGGACAGCTTTAGCAGGCCAACTGTATCCATGCCGTAGAAGGCGTCCGGTTCGATGATGCGTATGCCCGATGGCAGAATCAAATGGCCGACACTGGTGAGGCCAGAAAAAGCGGACGTTTCAATTCTAAGCATTGGATTGTTCGAGAGCAGAATTAATTTAACATTCGAAGTGCCTGCGAATGCATTGCCTTCGATTCGGATAATTTGATTATGGCTCAGCAGGATGGTGGACAGGTTTTGCAGGCCGGCAAATGCAAATTGTGAAACCGTCTGTAACGGGGTATATTGAATAGAAAGCTCTTTCAGTCGAGGCAGTCCTCTGAATGCGAATTGCTTGATTTTCGTTATGTTATTACCATCCAGTGAGAGCTTCTTCAATGCTCGTAGACCGGCAAACGAATCCGGTTTTATGACTGGGAAATTGTTTTTGGTTAGAGCGAGATTTTCCACAGTCGATGGCAATTGCCGTAATGGAATCTGTTCAAGTCCGCCAGTGTTACAAAGGACCTGCAAATGGCAAAAAAAAAAAAAAAAGTGAAAAAAAAAATAAACGAATAGAATGATAGAACAAGAAAATAAAATTAATCCCGGAACAAGGACAAGTAAGTGGGGTTTGGTGTAAATATCAATTTTTTTTTGTATTTATTTTTTTTGTAACTTCTATCCCACTGAGTAATGAGAAATAAAAAGTGGAGAACAAAAATAAAAGCTCTCTAATTGGGAGAGGGAGTTTCACTTACTTGCGTCTGAGATAGACAAATGCATTCGGCTGGACATGATTTCACTGAATCTAGAGGCTGGGAATTCCATAAGCATCCAATTATAACTATTGTTAGCAGCCAAGAATTGCACATTTCACGTTTTGAGTGTTGTGTTGGAACGATCTAGAAAATAAAAAAAAAACGAGAGGAAAAAACACCATCATGAATAGGAAATAATTTTTGTCAAGATAAGATGTATTTACACAGGGTGTTTCTAACTTAATTATGGAATTTTCATACATTTATAAGAGATTTTATAAATCTAAAGCCTTATTTATTAGATTTCTTAGACGGTTGACTAGTTAGACAGTTTTTTGAAAGTCCTTAATAGTTGAAAATATGCTTATTTACCCTGAGGCCACACGAGCCAGTACAGGCTAGCCAGTACAAATACACTCACTTTTTTTTACTAGCACATACAACCTGATCAACTGGCTCGTCAAACTGGCTTGCTTTTTTCGTAGCCAATTTCGCAGCCAGGGTTCGGCAGTACTTTTTCGTAGCAGATTTGGAAAAATAGGTCTGAAACTAAAGTTGACTCACATTTTATGTCACGAAATATATCCATATGCCGAGTCCTAAAGAACTCAAAGTTTTATAAAAACGCCCATATTATTTACTCGTTAAATCCGATTAATCCAATTGGATTTAAACTGCATTCCGGAGTCCAGTTTAAGTTGTTAAATCCAGATTAACTGCCTGAACAGAATGGGAGACGGAACAGCAGTTATAGATGTCAAAAATGCTGCAATGAAATTTAAAATTTATTCAACTTTTGCAGTTGCAGCTGCAGCATTTTTGACATCTATTCCAGCTCCATCTCCCATTCTGTTCAGGTAGTAAGACTGAATTTCATATTATTCGCTTTTTCTTGATACTTCAATTTCAAGCAGTGATATCAAATCAAAGGTTAACAATCGAGTTTAACCAAAAATTTGTTATAATTTGTATGCGTTGTTTTTGGAAATCAGGTTGAAGCGAAAACGACGACGTATACATGCCTCTCGCCGTCGTCGTCCAAATGTAGTTTCCATTTGTCATTACATTTACACGGTAATCTATGTCGTGGTTTTCTTGCTTTTGTCTCGCTTTGGTCTCGCCATAACATTTACACCTGGGGTGGAATCGGCTAATGTGGTTTGTGACAGTTGACAATCACAACACAATAGAAATGCTATGGCGTTGTGACTGTCAACTATCACAAATCACCTTAGCCAATTCCACCACTGGTTTTTGGCATATTGCATGTCTTGCCATCATCTCACTTTGGTCTCGCCAAAGTTCTTTTTTAAGCTATTTGGGTTAAAAAGTCCAAACTTGGTTTTCAATGTCGTGGTCATTGTGTCCGTCTCGTATGGTGTGTTGTTGGGTCCTCTTACCATTCGAGAAGAGAACTAAAAAACAGGTAAATGAATTGATTAAGCAGTAAGGCTTTCCCAAATCAAAGTGAATAAAATATTCTAGTGGGTTCACATCGCGTCAGTGTAGTTGCCCTCATTTAACACCATGTAAACTAATTCTGACAGGTTAGATTTTCGTTTTCTTTCAGATAGTTTCGCATTGGTTTGGGAAAGCTTTTACAGAAATAAGTAAAGGCTCTCCAGAACCAACGCAAAACATTCGCAACGTTCTGTTCGTTTCCTAGTTTTGTGGCATGGCGTCAATGTGTTCTTAGTGCATTTAATTTCGAAAAAGCGGAATGTCATAGTAGTTATAAATAAATATTTCTTTCTCTAAATTCGGAGTAGATTTACTCCATTAGGAGTAACGTCCGAACGCTGAGCAGTATAGGAGCCAGTACAGCATGCCGCTTACGTCACAGCAAATACACGAATAGGAATTTGACAGTCAATGTATGTAGTCAAGTGGCTAGCCAGGAGCCCAATTCCGCAAGTGTGAATGATTTTCCGTGTACACATTCCGTTCAAGCCGAAAACAAGTGTGAATAAATTTAACTGATTATGCATTCGATATTTGTCAAGAATTTAAAACTCACTCTTGCCGAATCGCAAAAATTGACGTGTACACGATTTTCTGTGTACACAGAAAAAACTCACTCTTGCGGAATTGGGGCCCAGTACTGGCTCGTGTGGCCGTAGGGTTAATGAAATAAAGTTAGACAAAGCTTAGACTACCGATGCCGTTGTCCAAGTTAGAAAATTTTAGAACAACAGTAAACAAAGTTTATCAATAACTTTTTGGAGTTGGACGGCTTTTTAAAGTTAGACAAAGTGTATAAATACGACTTCTAATGTTTAAGAAATTAAAACTTTAATTTCCCCAATATTAAATTTTTATAAATTGTTGTTATTGTTAGTGAGAAGTGAAACAATTTAAAAGTAAAAGTTTGAATCCAAGATTTTGACCATCAATATTTTTCAGGGTTATCGCTCTCCTAATTTACAATATGATACTGTTTTTCGCTTTCTATTAATGGTTAGGTGTTTTTCCCCACCCAGTGTTTCTCCTTCAGTTTTCCCCTTTCTTTTAATCAATTCGTTTTGGTTGGAAAGACAAAAAATTCATCCTAAATATATTTAAAAATTGATATTTAATATTTGGTTTCATTAAGATTCATATGTATACATAAATATTTTAAATTCATTCCAAAACACCCTGCATTTAACTGGCAAAAGTACATACATACCTACTCGTAAATTTATACAAACACACAAATTTAGCTTGTCTTTTAGTTTGATTGGTGTTCAAATTTATTGACATACTCAATATACATGAAGTCCCTTAAATGTCAATTGCAGAATATGTCAAATTGATGTTATACGAATATTGAATATGTCAAATATGCACATAATGTTCATACATATGCCATACATGCACTACACACACATTACAGACAACTCAACAAGCGGGAACTGACCCTAATTGAATTGAAGGATTGTAGAATGAAAATGATTTAATTACGAGTTTTTAGTTGATTTTAAATGGATTTTGTTATGAATTTTGAACGTCATTTTTGTGTTTTTGGTTTTCGCAGGTGAATTAATAATGGTCAAGTATTCCACCCACATGCAGACGGCTGGCAATTTATGCTCCGAAATTGATTGAACTTTTGTTTTTTATGATAGTTAATATATCAACACGGTTTTTTGATTGTTATATTGTGCTGCGATTTTGTGTCAAAAAGATTATACAGTAAAAAGTTAATTGAGATAAAACAAAATAAAGTTTATAGGTTAATTTTAAATATTGAATGAAATTGTTATGATTTCAAATTCTTAAAAAAAAATGTAGATTTCCAAAATGTAGAGTTAAAAGAGGATTTTTTCCAAAAATTTAATAAGGTGACTTTTCATTTAAAGTTTTCCAAATTCCTGGGCGAGTTTGAAGCATCAAAAATAAATAATCACACCGTTCACCATTTGAAACAAAGATAACTACTTTAAAAAAAAAATGCACTACAGGGTCGCACGTGATCGCTCTTATATTAAAGAAGCTGAGGGTTTAACAAAATTAAATAAAAATTATGAGAGAAAAATGTTTAAAAGCATGAAATATTAAATTCGCTAAAGTAACTTCTTTGAGAGTTTTTAATGAAAAAGAACGCCATTTAAATTCTTGATTGGATATGATTGGGATGTTTTTTTTTAATTTGAATTTTTTTTTTGTAAAAGAAAAAAAGTTCTATGAGAAGTTACTATTAATTGTTGCAATTTGTAATTTTTTATAATTTTTGTTAGTATTCGCACTAATTTAATCTTAATGCTTAAATTACTATTTTTCATGAAAGTACATTTTTTTTCTTAAAATACTTTAAAAATTAAAAAAAAGACCATTAAATATCGATTTTAATAAAAATCGGCCATAAAACTTTTTGAAATATTTGATTTTCAAAAAAACTAAATAAAATGCATGACTAGATCGCACGTAATTTGTCTTATGCTTGAAATTAAGAACTTTCAAAATAACGGGTGATTTTTTAGCTGGTTTGGTTTTGGCAACACTGGTTTTGACAGCTGACGTGTGTTTAGTACCTTGTGTCACTGTCAAACAGCTTCAGTTTGGTTTGCAATTTAACCATGGATCGTCTTACAAATGAACAACGTTTGCAAATTATTGAATTTTACTATCAAAATTCGTGCTCGGTTCGAAATGTTCATCGCGCCCTGCTTCCATTTTATGGTCGGCATTCTCGACCTTCTGAGCAGTCTATTCGGAAGATTGTGACCAAATTTCGCACCAAATTTACTTTGTTGGACATTAAACCACCAACACGTTTACGTACTGTGCGTAGTGAAGAAAATATTGCGGCCGTATCAGCTAGTGTGACAGAAGACCGCGAAATGTCGATTCGGCGCCGTTCCCAGCAGTTAGGCCTTTGTTACAGCACTACGTGGAAAATTTTGCGGAAGGATTTGGGCGTAAAGCCTTTTAAGATACAGCTGGTGCAAGAACTAAAGCCAGCCGACCTACCACAACGCCGAATTTTTGGTGAATGGGCTCTTGGAAAGCTGGCCGAGGATCCGCTTTTTTATCGAAAAATTGTGTTCAGCGATGAGGCTAATTTTTGGTTGAATGGGTACCTAAATAAGCATAATTGCCGCATTTGGAGTGAAGATCAGCCAGAAGCATTGCAACAGCTACCAATGCATCCCGAAAAAGCCACTGTTTGGTGCGGTTTATGGGCCGGTGGCATTATTGGGCCATATTTCTTCAAAGATGATGCGAATCGCAGCGTTACTGTCAATGGTGAACGCTACCGAGCGATGATAACAACCTTTTTTTTGCCCAAAATGGAAGTTCTTGACTTGCATGATATGTGGTTTCAACAAGACGGTGCCACATGCCACACAGCACGCGAAACAATGGCGCAATTGCGAGGCGAGTTTGGTGAACAGTTATTTCACGTTTCGGGCCGGTCAATTGGCCGCCTACATCGTGCGATTTGACACCATTAGATTATTTTTTGTGGGGGTATGTCAAAGCTAATGTCTATAGGGACAAGCCCGCTTCGATTGACGCACTGGAAGCCAACATCCATGCATTCATTCGTGAGATACCGGCCGATATGTGTGAAAGAGTATGCCAAAATTGGACTCAGCGGATGGGCTACCTGAGACGCAGCCGCGGTCAACATTTGCATGAAATTATCTTTAAACATTAAATTGCAAGGTTCAAACTATCGATGCAAATAAATATTTCATTCATTTTTTCGAATTTTTTGTGTTTTTTTTTTTTAAAGTTCTAAACCTCTTAAAAAATCACCCGTTACTTATAAGAAAATTAATCTTAATCCGTACAGGCGATAATGAGAAAATTAAAAATAAAACAAAAGTTCTATGAGAAGTGCTATCAATAGTTGCAATTTGTAAATTTTTAGTATTTTCGCTAGTATTTCGTACTAATTTAAGCATTAAGAAAAAGTTTTATAAAAATTGTAGAAGGCCTTTGTAGAAAAAAAAAATATTTTCCTTGACGGTTTTTTAACATTATTCGTACACTTTTCATTAAAATAAATTTTTTAAATACTTTAAAAAGTTTAAGAAAACCCTTAAATACCGATTTTTATAAAAATCGACCATAAAACATTTTAGATTTGTTGATTTTCAAAAAAAAAAAAAAAAAATAAAATGCACCACAATCGCACGTAATTTTTAATATGCTTGGAATTAAGAATTTTCAAAATATCAAAGTAATTATAGAAAAAAATATAAGAACATAAAAAAACATTTAAATCGGTCTTAATAAACACCTTGTTAAAAAACTTAGAACTCAAAAACATGTATGCCATTTGATTACTTGAAAAAAAATGAAAATGTGCGAAAAAAATTAAAATAGTGGAGCAGGTTTCTTAAAAAATAATATTTTATATACAAAATTTTATTAACATTTTTAAAAAAAGATTTGGTATGCCAATTTTGAGTATACACTTAAGTTAATTTTTAAACCTAGTTCCTAAAAGAATTCATAAAATCTTTTGAAATATTCAATTTTCAAAAAAAAAAATTTTATCAAAATCGTTAGAGCGGTTTTTTAGATAGATAAGCTTTTCATTTATGGTTGTAGGGCAAGTACCGTTATTTTTGGTGCTAAAAAAACAATTTCAATTTACAAGAAAACCTTAAGTTCAAAATTTGAAGAAAATCGGTTCAGTGGCCTATAACCACGTCGATATACGGACAGACAGACAGAGTTGTGCCACCCACTTTTTTCATGTTCTCTATAATCGTAATGCCAAGTTTGATTGTTATCCCGACATTTTTTTTGCATAAAAAAACAAAAAGATATTTTTGAAAAATTTTGGTTTCGAAAACTACTCATATTATTAAGAAGCTTCTGAATAAAAAAATTATTGAAGTCAGAATTATTGCTTTGAAAACAAAACTGAAAATAAAAATATGGTTTTTAGGGAGGTATCATTTCGTCATTGTTCAACAAAAACTACATTTAATTTTATTTTGAAACACCAGTTGTTTTTTATAGATTTTTAGTTACAAGAATTTGAAAATGTTTGATTCAAAGAAATGTTTAATAGGCCAACATAAGCTGATAAGACTTTTTACAGATCTAAAAAGCTTATACCTATAGGCTGTTTTTATTGAAGGACGACATTTTAACCATTTTTTGGAAAATGGTTTCCCTTCCAAAGGTAGCTTTTACTGAAAGAAATTGATTGAATTTTTTGAAAGAAAAGTTGTGGGGCCGATTTGAGAAAAAATAGATTTTGTAAAATTGCTAAAAAAAATTGCCTGACAAGTACCATTATATTTAATTCTAAAAAAAGAAACAAATTGTGGGCAGAATCACTGAAAACCTCTATGTAGCTACCGAGTTTTAAAAAAATCGATCCAGTAAGAATTATGAGACCCACTTTTTCCATCGTCCCATTGTAATGAAAAGTCTGATAAAAACCCAAATCAGTATTTTTTTTTATGAATGCATAACTTACCAAATAGTATCTATAAAACGCAAATAAAAATTTTGTTTGAAAAGTACAACACGCTTATAATACTGTTCACTGATTTTTTTAATTAAAATTGTTGGAACAGCTTTAAAGATGAATATGCTTTTACCATAAGGGTTGCATGGAAAGTTTCTTTATTTTTGAAGCTAAACATATTTCGATTTTCCACTTTTAGGAACTACCAAAAACCTTAAGCTTAAAATTTAGAAATTACACATATATAAATGGTTGACTGAATATCTAGATAGTAACAGACACACAGACAGAATGTTTTCACCTTTTTTTTTTGTGAAAATACGACTTTTTTGTGTTTAAAAAGCTTAAACAATTTATGGAATGTTAAAAAAGTTATGACGAAAAATATAAGAAGTGGCGAAAAAAAACTTTCAAAATTTTTGAACAACTGTCACCAGAGCCGTTAAAATGCATCGATTTTGAAAATTGAGATGACATTCGATTTGTCGCCACAAAATCTCGATCCAAAATTTTTTATTTTCTTTTTACCACAGTTAAAAAGTTATCACAAAAAAAGTTTTTTTGGCACTTACATTTTTCGTCAAAACTTTCTTATTACGGTCGATAAAAAATGTGTTATCGAGATTTTGCCGTGACAAATCGATTTCTATCTCACATTTTAAAATCGATGCGTTTCTACAGCGCTGGTGGCAGTCCAAATCAGGGTCAGTTCAGGATCATAAACATTTATCGTTGTCTCCAGCTCGAAACTTTTACAACATCCACATCCCTCTTACCTAACCTATATATGTTACAACATAAATACCTACATTTAAAGTGTTGTTGTAAGTCAAGCGTCTAACTCTTAATCCCATATCAGCTTCTACTTTTTAAGTTTATATTGTAAAGTGTATGTCTTAAGTAGTTTGTTTCTTACTAACTACTAACACTACACTAAGTGATGAGCCTAATGAGCACTTAATTTGTGTTGGCAATTCTTTGGTCGCAAGATGTCGCTTGTACTAAGTTCTCTTCGGCAAAGATCTGATAGTGTTAAAAAAAAAATCTCTTTTGGTATACTTTGACTGCACATTCTCCTATTCCTAAATTAATCTAATTAATTTACCTAAATAAATCAATTTAAATATGCTTAAAATAAAAATCTTTTGAAAACTTTGAGTTTAAAGGAAAATTAAAAATCAGTGCCATTTTCATAACAGATCTTTTCCCCATAATGACATTATACCTATACCTCATCCTCTTTTTGAAAAGTCTGTATGTATAGTTACATACCTACATATCTTTTTTTTATTTCAATTAACTCTAAACATAAAACATAGCTATTAATAAATATGTACATTCAGCAAATAAGGTGGAAATAAAAATACCTATCTACTAAAATTTATTCTGGTTGATCAAAACTAAATATGTAGGGAAACAATATTTTCCTTAGCTTATCAAATGGTTTCTCAAATAAATTGCGTCAGTTACATTCATATACAATTATTTTTATGCCCATCAAACTTCACATATCCCGTTGGTATTGCATATACACTGCATCCTACACAACGGCAAAGAGTGATTGCAAAATTTAATTTATTACATTCCCATCTTTGCCGTTGACAGCATACTTCCATCTTCTCCTCTGTTTCATAGTTCAGTTCTTGGTTCCTGTCTAATAGTTAGTAGGTAAGTATGTATATACGGAATCGCTGGTGTTGGCGTCGGCGGCGACGGTAATGCCATACTCTTGGTGCGAGATGAAAATGAACCTTCTCTTGATGCAAAAGGAAAGCATAAAGGTTATGCTATATTTTATCGAAACTATACATGAGCGTATTCAGTTATATGAAGGCCCTGTGTTCAAGTAACTATTTCATCTAAGGACACTTAATATTCTATGTTTATCAGAAGGTACAACATTTTTGATGAACTTAAACTAGTCTCTTTTAATGAGCAGTGACAGCTTTCATTTCAGAGAGTTTTCTTTTTAACTTTGTCTTGTTATGGTTACTCTCAAAATGTTTTGTGGATAGTAATTGAAAGGCTTTAACTCGGAAAATTTGGCTTTAAGAATTGAAGTTGTAAGCTTTTGAAAAGCTGGTACAATACTAGCTAGGACAATATTTTCGGAAGTGGTTGGGTCATAAGCTTTGCAGAATTTGTTTGTTTTTAAAATTCTGAATATTTTTACTAACGTTTTTATTGAGAAGACTGAAATATTTATTGTTTTTTTTTGCCTTAACCAATCCTCTCCTGATCTGTTAAATGTTGTTTTTAGAATTTTGAATGTTTTAACCAACTTTTTACTTGCGATATAGGTAAATGCTATTGGGCAAGTTTTGGATTCGTGCAAGCAAGAAAATTATGAGATAACAATCAAACATGACATAACGATGATAGAGGACACAAAAAAGTAGGTGGCAAAATTCTGTTGGTCTGTCTGTTCCGCTATATTCTAAACAACTGGAACAATTTTCTTAAAACTTGGTACATAGTGGATTTTGGTGATTCTGTCCACATGTTTTTTTATTTTATTTTTACAACAAAAAATAATGGAGTTTAAAGATTTCCAATGAAGGCTGTCCGGAGTACGATATCAATGACCTGCTCAAAGACTTCAATGCTAAAGTTGGGAAGGAAAATATCTTTGGTATAAGTTAGTTGAAAAGCACAGCCTCCACGAAACTACAACAGATAACTAACCCACTAATCGACTTTGCTGCAACTCGTAATATGGTGATAAGTAGCACTAGGTTCCCCAGGTGAAGGATACACACAGCAATCTAACATAAGTCACCAAGAGCTTCTATTGGCGATGTTGGAACTCGGGATACCGACACTGATCTAGCTATGTTGGATAACGTTATAAAACACGCGGTGCAACGTGCAAATGGGTAACAGCTCATCCGAGCTTTTCCAGACATGTACACGGTTCAGACAAGGAAATGCACTATCATGTGACTTCTTCAACCTATTGGAGCAGATAGTTCGCAAGAGTGGTGTTAACCTGGAAGGCACTATCTTCAACGGGTTTTCACAATTGCTTGGCTATGCAGATGACATCGACATTATGGGTCACTCCAACAAGGTATTAGAAGCATTCACTGCTATTGATGAACAGGCGGAACGCGTTGGTCTTGAAGTGAATGAGGAGAAAACAAAGCATATGCTATCAACAAACAAAGCTTCAACTGTCCATCGCCTAGAATAAAACGTCACTGTTAGTAGCAGTAATTTCAAGGTAGTCAAGGAGTTCACCTACCTCGGAACAAACGTCAATCCCACGAATGACACCTCAGTGGATATCCGAAGAAGAATTACCCTAACAAACCGCAGCTATTTCGGTTTGGCCAAGGACAAAGTAGCGCTACAAAAAACGCAAATTTTACGGCGCCAAGTGTTAGACGATAAGTAAAAAAGGGGAATTGGTATTGGGCACTTTCGAGAGAAAAATTCTTTGGTGGATATTTGGCCCAATATGCGAGGAGAAAATTTAGGTAAAATTCTACGAGCTGTACCAAGTTGTGGATGTAGAACAAAGAGCCAAAATAAGTCAACTACACTAAGTTGGCCACATCGAGTGACTGGACAAGAACGCTCCAGCCAAGAAAATCTTCAAATCCCAGTCCCCAGGTTCGAGACGAGCAGGAAGACCGAGCCCCCGATACAGGGACTAGGCGTTTTTACACACAAGAACGCTTGGTTTCGATGACTGGAGGGAGTGTAGCAGGGACTGCAACTTATGGAAGACCGTAATATCTCAGGTAGAGACCATCCATGGATCGGGAGCCAGATAAGTAAGTAGTTGTAAAAAAAACGGTACCTGCCGTACAATGACTTTCAACAATCATACAAAATCTATTTTTTTTCAAAAACGGCTTCACCAATTTTCTTAAAAAAATCAATAAATTTCGTTTAGTAAAAGCTATCTTTGGATAGGAAACCATTTTTCAATAAATGGTTATTCTACCTCCCCAAAGAATTTTTTTTTATTTTCGATTTTCTTCAAAGCGGTTAATTTGATTTCAATGATTTTTTATGCAAAAGCTTCTAAGCAATGCAAATAGATTTTTTTATTAAAATTTCCAAAAAAAAAATATTTTTGGATTTTAAGAAAAAAGCAAGAGCTTTTTAGCACTTTGTAAGTACTTTTGAAAAATTTTTACTTTTATAAAAAAATTACGGTAAATATTAGTTTTTCTTAAAAATGACTCCTATAAATTTAATTTAATTTTTTCTGTATGGTTAAATTAGTGCGATATAATAAAAATTATAAAAAATTATAAATAGCAACTATTAACATTAGGTACCTATACCCACTTCTCATAGAACGTTTTTAATTGTTTTGGGGTTTTTCATTATCAGCTTAACAGATTTAATATTTTTTGTTAACAAATTCAAAATAAGATTAAAACATGTTCCATATCAAAATTTTCAAAAAAAATGTTTTTCAATTTTTTAAGATTGGTTCAATTTTTTTTTGAAAATTCGATATCTCAAAAACATGTTGACATTTTTATTTGAAATTTCATTTTTATATACCAAAAATTTTCCTTAAAAATGTTTTAAGAATTTGATATAAGAAAAATATTTTTTAAGAATACTTCTACGATTTTAAATATTTAGTTTCCATAAAATTATATTCAATAAAGAAGGTGTTCTTTTTTTTCATCCCAAACTCGCAAGGAAGTTGTTTTTAGCTATTTTAAATATAGTATTTCATGATTTTAAACATTTTTTTTCTCATAATTTCCTTAATTGTCCTTATAGATATAATATTCTTGAACATAAGAGTAAGTACATGCGACCCAGTCATGCATTTTATTTTATTAAGAAGAGACCAACAAATTTGGTGATTTTGCCCTTACCAGAACTCCCCTGCTCTCTTTTTATTGACTTATAGTTTCTTTTATAATTCACCGTTCATAATATATTAAAATACAGTCAAATGTTTTAACTTAATTTTAATTCCTTAACCTAAAGACCTGATTAATAAAAATCCATAAACAATTTTGAAACGAGAATTGAATAAATTCTATTTGAATTTTATTCTAATATTCCGCATTGAACGTTCTATATGGCAACTCTACCTAAGCTCTTGCATTTTTTTTGAATTCCTTAATTTCTTCTATTTATACTGACGCCCTCCTATATTGGGCCTTACTGTAATACATATGCCCTTACCACCGTATTCCAGATGCTGCTCCTGCATTTAATATGTAGGTATGTTCATATAGTGGTAAAATCCATCAGAAGAAGAATTCATTTATCCATCAGACAGGATCCTTCTAATGCAGTTTGTGCAGCTACTAGTGGTTTTATATAAGTGAAATGTTATCCTTTTTACCGTTACTAATTAAAAATTGTGCTGTTGACAGAGTGTCAACAACTCAACTCATTTCTTAGAGTACTAAAGCAAAAGTACAAAGTTAATCATATTTAGTTATTTATAGGATGAGTGTACGATAAAGGAAGAGAAAGCGAGAGAGAGAGATACACCATGGGTAAAGAGAGGGATGTAGATGGTATAAAGGAAGTGCCCTGGAAACGCCATCAAGAAGTCAAAAGTTGGGGGTTTCCTCCACCTACTCAGTCAAAAGTAATTAGTAGCGGGTTGCAATGCATTCTTCATACATACTCTAGATAACCACCCTCCCCCCCTCTCCATCCTAGTTAAGTTGCTAAGGCTCGTATGTGTAAATTTAAGCCAGAAATAATAGTTATTCTGAATTCCCAGAGAGTCACCGTTAGTCGTTGGTCTTCGTCGTCATCATCGCTGTCCATTCCTCAGGGCATCTGGATCTCTGTTTCAAAATGCATTCATAAACAGATAGAGGGATGCAGTAGCTCAGCAAGCTAAATGTTAACGAGCATACATACAACTATTGTCTTGTCTAGTCAGTCCTTGGGCATTACTTTTGATTTGTTATTCTGTTTTTATTTATATGGTCTTCATTTTGAGGCAAAGTTAAGTATTTCAGTAGGTATTTTCCCTGGAGGGAAGATCTCTCACGACTTAAATCCCAGTGCATTGGGAAGATGCACCTTTTTCAAAACACAAACATCGTAAGCAAAACTAAAGCTAATTTACTTTTCGATGTTGTTGTTGTGTTTAAATGTGGAAAGAGGTGGAATTTCCGTCCCATCTTCTGCACTTTCCTATGAGATTTATGCGCACTACACTAGCTTGTGGCATATAGTTGTACGGATACAAGGACACATATTTATAACAACATAACATAAATACTGAAATCCAAACCGAATTTAATTACAAACCAAATTTTAATGGAATGAAAAACTTATTCTTCAGAGAGTAGGAATTATTTCTGGATAGGAAGTGTTTGCAGGTATGCAGAAGTAGAGCTGAGCTGTGCCTGGGCATTATTAAATATTTGTTAATGCTCTTGGGTAATATTTAGATTATTTCAAACACTTTTCATTTTAATTTTTGAAATAATAACCAATGTTTTATTTGTAGATATCCCAACTGCAACTTACTGTTGGTTTGTACAAAATTCCATTGTGAATAGTGTGGATATTAATTATTTTGATTAAATATTATATGGAAAAGGGTAATACATTTTCTTTAAGACGATGATGGTGAAGTGAAAGTGCTTATTTGCAAAGATTTTTACAGTCACCGCAGTAACTTACTAAGATTTCAAATGATTCTTTTGTTTATTTTTCCGACATTCTTATTTAATTTTACCAAAGGTCAATCAAGTTGTCTTCTTTTTATTTTTATAATCTTTCTTTTCTCATGTCTATCAAAAATACATATTTCTCAAGTGTTTTTTACACAAGATAAATAAATACACATTAATAAGGTAAGAACATTCTTTTCTCTTAAGGATAAGATTCAGTGCTAAATGCTCGTAATAATTTGGGAAATATATAGAAAATAAATGTATTGATGGGAAACTTCAATCAATACTACGTAGGAAAACAAATAAAAGGAAGGTTCATTGGAAAAATAAGCTTAAGTCCACTTGAGTAGATTCCGAGAAAAATGAAGTTGTAAATTTATTACCAAAACAATGCTCAATTAAAAAAAAAGTAAATGAAATTTAGTGTCGTGTGCTACGTAATCTACTATGCAAACACTCAGGGCCGTTTCTAATCCTAAGACCACCTGAGGCACGTTCAGAGAAGCCACTTTTTTCCGCTACTAAGATTTGTAATACAGATTTACTAAGAAAATCAAATATCGGGTTGTTCAATAAGAGAAATAAAACATAAACAGTTTTGGATATCAATGAAATTCTTTATTCCTGTGAAAAAACGTTCGATGCCATTATGTATGGAACTCGATTTCTTTTGCATGGCCACCACGGGCACGCTTGCAGAAGTCCAGACGCTGAACCCAATTTTTGACGGTTTTCAAGCATAAATCGACCGATACTGCTGCAATTTCACGTTCGATATTCGTACGAAGTTCATCAATCGTCGCTGGCTTGTTGGCATAGACCATAGACTTGACGTATTCTCACAGAAGATAGTCTAACGGCGTCAAATCGCACGACCAGGGCAGCCAAGCGACTGGACCATTTCGTGAGATAACACGTTCTCCAAACTTGGTTTCCAATAAATTGATTGTGACATTCGCTGTGTTGCTTGTGGCGCCGTCCTGTTGGAACCGCATGTCCTCCAAGTCCATATCATCCAATTGGGGCCAAAAATATTCGGTTATCATTGAACGGTAGCGATCCCCATTCACAGTAACGTGCCGGTCTTGATTATCACGGAAGAAGTACGGCCCAATGACGCCGCCGGCCCATAAACCACACCAAACCGTAATTTTTTTCGGGATGCAATGATGACTCATGGAGTACGTGTGGATTGCTGCCTGACCAATACCGCATATTTTGTTTATTGACGAAGTCATTCAGCCAGAAATGAGCCTCATCGCTGAAGATGATTTTTCGATGAAAATCCGAATCATTTTTAAGTTGCTGCTCAGCCCAATTCACGAACATACAACGTGACGCTTCTGGTGGTCAAGCGGCTTCAGTTCTTGCGTCAATTAAATCTTGCTAGGATGTAGGCCAAGATCTTTACGCAAAATTCACCACAACGACGTCACAGAGATGCGCAACGCTTGAGAACGACGTGTGAGAGACACATTTGGGCTTTCTGCAACTGAAGCCTCAGCGGCAGAAATATTCTCGACACTACGGACACTTCTTTGTCTCACTGTCACCGGAACATTTTGTACTGTGCCTGTGGATTCGAATTTTTCCACTAGACGCTCAATTGTTGATCTGCTAGGACGATTATGACGACAATAAATTGGACGTAACGCTCTTAATGTTGAGGCCACTGACTCCGAATTTCGGTAGTAAATTTTAATAATTTCGACTCGTTGTTAGCTCGCATATCTTTTCGTCATGAAATGGCAAACCTTACAGAAGAGAAATGTCAAAAGAGCGGCAAGAAATATGGCGTCGTTTGCTGTCCCTGGCGCTCTACTTTTGTAGCTTCCCTGTTTAAAAACCCTTTAGTATATTGTGTCACTTCCACCGTATTTATACTGACTGACAAACTGGTATACCAACATATATTGTTTTATGTCTATCGACTTTCTTGCTAGTTAAAAATTCTACTTTTTTTGACTATTCATTAAATTTTGGCCTTTCGAAATCTCGACTCGACAAAAAAAGTCAGATACCTTGAAAAATGTCGAAAAAACATCATTTCCTTATCTATGATTTTACCAAAATATCCGCCATTTTGGAAAACGTCAGATATAAGAGTCAATTAGATCATCAAACGATCACAGTTTCTTGACGCAGATATAATTGCCGTCAAGTATGTGCAAACGTCCTGTTTGCAGAAAATTGGTTTGATCATCGTCAGTCAATTTACTAGCAAAAGAATTTGTTGGTTACAATACCGCTATTCTATTTTTTATTATTTGGTTCGTTAGCTCAACTTTTAACAGGATAGGAACTAGTTCATCAATATCACCTGACAAGTTGAACATTGAAATACCAATTGCTACTTGTAAGCTTATGCGTAAGTAAGATTCCATGATGATGACATACAGCAGATGGACAGGTATTACTACTTTTCTGGCGACAAAACAGATCTGGCCAACACTGGATCCGAAGTGATCGAAATGTTTGTTATCTCGAAGTAGATTGCATACTAGCTCCACAATTGGTGTCATTACTGGACACTGCCTCATAGGCAAATACACCAATAGAGTCTGTGTTTTTTCAAATGATTTCTGCAGAAGCTGCATGGACGAGGAGCAGGAAGAATCTATCCCACACCTTCTTTGCTCATATCCTGCTCTTTCTCAAAGACACAATATTCACTTAAGATATTTTTTCTTTGACGATCCCTGTGACTTAAATAAAATTGACATTCACAGTCTCCATCGCTTTATTAGAAGCTCCAATTGGTTTAATTACCGAATATTACCTCGCATTCTTTATGTTTTATCACAATGGGCCTATTCTGGCCTAAGTGTGTCCGCAGTTTTCCTGACAGCCACCTTAACCTAACCTTCCCTAAATTTTAACTGCTCAGCTGCACAGCTATAGTAGTTGATGATTATGAACATGTCGTACCCAATCCATTTCAGTTTGGTCAATATAATGGCAATAATAATTTCTCAGTTTTCTTGACACGTTGGCGCCTGGGGCTTTTGCCCCTCTGGCCCACTCCTATACACTGTCATGCAAACATATATTGATTTTATAGCCTTGAAATTGTTGTGAGTCAAAAGGTCCTTCAACATTGAAACCAAAATTTAAAATATTTTATTTGAAATTTTCTTTTGAAAGGCTTTCAAATACATTCATAGTTTGAAAATAAAATAATTTTCACAAGCGTTAAATTAGACCAGCTGTACTGAACCTGTGGCCACTAACTGGCGATTGGAAAAAGCTCCTAAATCGATTTGAGAATAATGCCCAAAAAAGAACTGCACATTTTGCAAGTTATTTCCCTATTTCACTTTTTTTATAATAGAAACAATACAAACAAAAAATAAATAAATTATGTAGGGAAATGGTAAATAAAAGCCCAAAATAGAAAATAAAATAAAATTAAAATAACTTTATTTTTTCGTTTCCACGAATAACTGAAAAATAAAATATTTTGATGACGAGTAAAAAGAACTGCTTTGACAGCTGAAACTGAAAATGATTTTGAGAAGTTTGACTAGTTTTGCTATCAGAAGTGACGACAAAATTTCAGAAAAAAAAAAAAAAAATAAGACTGTGAAATGAGTGGGCATAAAGCTTCCTCCATATACTTCAGTACTTTAGGTAACGATAATGTTCCTGATAGAAAAAAGAGTCAGAATATCAAAGCTGGTGTGTGAGCTGCTGATACAAAAAGTGGGAATAAAACACAACAATTTTATACGAGTATAATAATTCTTTGTACAACAATACATGTAATTTGGAGCCCTGAATTTGTAGCACTGTTAATCAAAAATATAAATCCGTTCAAGGAAATACCCAAGTCCTGTCAACATCACTTGGGTCAACACACGTTTGGGAATCATGGTTTTCGTTCACACAAAATGTGTACAGAAATAAATTAACGGACGAAAATGGTTGATATGCAGGGATACGTCAGATCTTGAACAGGTGTTTAAAAGTTCAGTTTGCGAGGAACTGACAAATCCTCCAAGAGTATACTTGTCATGAATAAGTGCTTCTCATCTGCCGTTCGGACTTGGCAAAAAATTGTAGATCCCTAGGTCTAGGAACAAGTTTTTCTTGAAAACAAATCGAGCCCTTAGCCTTTCTAAGGCTTTAAATTGGCATTTTTTCTTACTTTTTTGCATTCAAAGTAAAGTTAACAACTCAGTATGATTTTTTTTTGTCAAATTAAGTAGTTTAAAATTCGCACCTAGCTTAGAGTTATATAGTAGAGCTGGCCATGATCCCAAAACAAACCATACTTTTGTAAGTATCGTCTATGTATTGTCAAAATTGAAAAAAATGGTACGAGTATCGGTCTCGGTGTCGGTCTTGTATAGCTCAGTCTCGTTTGATCTCTAATAATAAAGTCTCATCTCGGTATCGGAATCGGTCTCATCTGGTTTTGGTCTAGTCTAAAAAATAAAATAAAAATAGTATGGACAAATTGGTTACAAGTTCTAGATCTTGTAGTTGAATTTGCTTGGTATTTTTAAGATTTTATAAATATGAATAGGAAATGAACGACAATATTTTTAACTTAAGGTTGTTTATGGTCTTAAACATTTTTAAGGGCTTGTTTTAGAGTGTCTAAGTAAGGTTCCGACTAGTTATCTGTAGGAAAACAATGCTATTACAAAATCATTGAAGCCGTTTTCGAGACATAAAGATTTGAGAAAAAAATGAGAGGTAGTTGATGGATTACATTAAAGACACTCCAGCTCCAGCTAAAAATAACCAAGTGTCATCCAATTATTGGTTTCAGCTGAAAAAAATGGGCGTGGAATAATTGAATAATTGCTTCAACCTTCTTATTAGTAAAGGGAAAAACTGTGAAAATGGCATTAAAACTGTTATGGCCGTTTCCGAGAAACCTAATATAAGAAGTTGTTATTTGTAATAAATTCCTGCCGATACGAAACGGAACTACAGAAAGCATCGGTAAATTTCGGCTCCAAAAGTAAGGTTTGGTCTCGGTATCGTTTTGGATGCTTTGGTATATCACTTCGGTTCCCGATATCGATACCAAACGATGCCGAAACTTTTCTGATATCGTAGCCAGCCCTAGTAAATTGTATCTTGAACTTTTTGCTGATTTCCAAAAATCAAATATTTAAACGTTTTGGAAGAAATTTCATTTGTCTATCCCGTGTATTTTCACACCTGTGCTTCATGAGGCCGTGAGTGCAAAAGTTTGCATGTTTTTGGCATTTTTGACGTTTTGTCTCGTATTTTTACATTTATGCATCAAAAGTCATCAAACCCAACATTTGAAATTCTTAAACACTCAAGTATTAAAGATCAATTTCAAATAAAAAATATGATAAAAAAATGTGGGCTACACCTTTTTTGCACTTACGGGCTCAAATATACACCACATGACTGTGTCAAATTTATCAAATATCTGCCACAGACCAACCACAATGATGTCAAAATACACAATGCAAGTTCGTAGGTTTAGAAATAAAGGAAAATTATATTTTCTGGTTGAACTTTATCACAAAAATGCTGCCAGACTAAAGAAAATTTACTCAATTTAGACATAGGTGCTACACAGTAAATGAAAAAAATTATAACAAAATGTCATTCCTGTCATTCTGGCAATAGTCAACAAAAATTGTCGGTAACCGTACAAAAATGATGTCAATCTAGTGACCAACAACGTTTAAGGCACAGTAAAAGACAATTCCGAAGTTCACAATTGAAAAACAACGAAATATTTCCACTTCTGAGTACATGTAGAAATTTTTTTTCTTATCAGCTATATATGATTGGTTATTAAAATTTGAAGTGATATTTTAATTACTGTAACTGTATAAAAGCTCAAAAGCAGAAACGTGTTGGTGAAATTTTGAAGCTAAATCTAAAACTTTTGGTCTTTACTTTTGGACGGAATTTAAGATAAGAATGCGAAATCAAAAAATGTCTAGCTTTAGAACAAAAACTCTTGTATAGAAGATATTTTATAAAGGAGTGATATTACGCATTCTGAGTTGGTTTGGCTTGGTTTTGAGTAGAAGAGAAAAATTTTTTATTTAAGGTAGATGAAGATAAAGATAGCAAAAGAGAAGACATGTGGTGAGTGATTTCGATAAAAGATTAATTTAATAGAAGAGAATTAATAATAATTTTTAGCTATGAGCATTTTTTGAGTTTTCTTACGGAAGAACTCATTCCACTCAATATGGACACTTCGTCCCTGGTGTGAAGATATACCACAGATGTATTGGTGTATGTATATACAGATGTGAATATATCATTGGCTAACGCGATTTGCCATAAACGAATTTCGAAAACGATCACAATTGTATATGTAAAAGTTCCACATACGCCTCAGTATCCCACATCGATAGGAATGAGCATTTCTATAATATTTAAATAGTAAACTTACTTTTAATGAACCAATACTTAGATGGGTGACGTGATTTAATTGATGGTTTGCTATTTACTACTGCTGGAGTTACTACCTGCCAGCACGTTTTCATTTTGGTTATATAAATTTAATATACGTTTTTTTCGAATATTTATTGGGAAGTGTAAACATTTCAGTTTGTCATTTGGCATTTTGGCACACAAGATTCTGAGTGTTCGTATTTCTGATATTCAAGAATTTGTCATGTACATATTCATATTGCCATGCATTCCAAAAATATTTGATTTGCAGAAAGATGCTTCTTTTGCTTTTCAAATCAAGAAACTGGTCTTATGAGAAATAATATAGAAAATAACAATAAGAAGTCCTGAAAGATTTGTTGAAAAGATTAATTTAATTTAATAGGTTTACTATTGTGATATCTTTAATATTTTCAAAATTGAGAAAACAAGTCTCTCTATGAGAATTATATGAAACCAATTTATTAATGTTTAATATAAAGTTTCAATACAAAATTATTACAAATGCTCTGCAGTTTATGACATTTAAATGTATGTGTATTGAGAAGCAACCATAACACTAACAGAATTTTCCCAAAGGAGGTAATCAATTATTATTGAATTATGTAATTGAGGTAATCTCTATAATGAAATTATTGGTGTTTTAAGTTGCTTTAAGGTTTCTAATCTTTCAATTTGTAAACAACTTTGCAAAACAAACATACACGTGCTGCTCCAGCACTTTGCCTCCAGTTTAATTACAACTAGGTATGTATGTACATGATTGAAAATATCTATCAAAATAGATTAATTGAAACCTGAATTATACAAAAGAAATTGATATAAGGTTATAAGAAATTTAATAAAATAAGCTTCGAGCTCTTTGTCTGATTTATTTTCAACTAAATTACTAAGGACATATGATCTGCGAGATTTGAGAATTTTATTTATAGAAAGATTAAAAGTTATAGTTTATACTTTAGCAGCTTATAGGTTTATATGTACCTAAATTACAAATTCTTTGTGATTTCAAAGCACATGCTTGTAAATAGGAAGAAAATAAAAAAAAAAACCCAATAGCATCTTCCTTAGGAAATTGTAAGTTAATATCATCCAGGGGGTATAAATTGACTCAATAAATAAGGAACTTTTCACACAAAAACTCACAAATATAATCTTTGAACCTGTCCTGAACTTTTTAGAAGCTGTTGCCCTAAGGATCATCCTGGTTAACTTCAAAACAACAACTTGACGCACAAAATATGTGTTTGAGAATACTTTAATACTAAAGCCCTTTCTTGTCTTCAAAGTTTCTGTATCAGCGTCCATTCTACTTCTCCCTTGATTCATTTTGTTGTTAAACAAAATGTAATGTACCTACCGATGCTGTTTTAATAAATTGCAGGATTAACTCCATCGAATTCGAAATCCATTTCTTCACACCAAAGCGATTGTGGATGTCTATGTCTTCATTGCGGTTGAGCATGGCTAGTTACTTCCAACCAGACAGGGGTGAATCTTAATATAAAGTGGCAACAGGCGTAAAAGCCTATTCATGCAGGAAAAATTCGATTTACACAAGGTCAATTTTTTTGTGTTATTTTGCTATTTAGTAGTAAATACAAGCTGAGTTTTTCGGCAGTTGATTTATAAGGTTGTTAGTGTCACGTCTGTAATAAAAATTATCTTATATTTTTCATACATAGAAGAAAAAATTGTATCAAGCTAATAATTTTGGAAAAAAAGGAGAATACTATGATCTCTTTTCTAACGAAATTTCAAGAATTTGAAATTAATACTCAGCCCATATTAAAAATCTAAAGTCTACGTCACACCCGTAACTGGTTGGCATTTCAAAACATATTTTTTTGTGTTTTTCTACTCATTTTTAGGTTTGTTGCTTCCAAGTATGAAATTCATAACTTAGGGATATTATTTAAAAAAAAAAACTACTTTAAATGCGAAATTAATTGGCTATAAGAGAAAGTTTTTCCTACTCCAAAAGATAACGGATAAAATCTCAATGAAGTGAGAAACATATACAATTTTCAGTGAGAAAAGCCTAGTTTTTCTAAATAAAAAGTGTTTCTTACATTATGTGAGAAAGGATTATACATCGTTTGTTCTATTGTTTCAATGCATTAAAATCAAACTCGGTCAGTCACACCCGTAACGGTGACCAATCACACCCGTAACGTTTTCAATTTGTATTGTTTTTCGTAGTCTTATTTCTTATATTTGTAACTGAAGATCAACTATCGGGGTTGATATTTGCAAAAGAATGATACACGCTTTTCATGCAATATTTTACGCCACATGAAAATTAGATATCTTATTTGCAAATCACCAATTTTCTAATGTCATATCTGTAACGCATTTAAATTGGATCCCATAACTGAACCACTATTTTCATACTTTAGTATACTTATTTATTTAAAGGGCTTCAGGTGTCCTGTCGATTAGTAAAGCTTTTATTAATAAATTGGGAGAAGTATTTGAAAAATTAATAAAATATGGTGTATCACTGTCACACCCGTAAAGATGGAAATACCCATAATCGCATTTTTCTCAAAAACGGCTCGATAACTTTTCTTAAGAAAAAAAATTAATAAATTGTTTTTAGTAAAGGCTTCGTTTGAAGGGCAAACCATTTCTCAAAAAATGGGTTTTTAATGATACCTCCCCAAAAAAACATTTTTTTTTAATTTTCAGTTTTATTCAAAACGGTATGACTGATTACAATAATTTTTTTTATGCAGAGGCTTCCAAAAAAAAATATTTTTTTGGATTTTTAAAAAATGTTTCAAAATTTTTGTTTGAAAGTCAAATATTTCGAAAACGATATGATCAAATTTTTTGAAACTCGAAACTTAAGAGTTTTTTAGTTATACTTTCTAAAATTATTTTAGAAATAAAGTCATGTCATGTACATAATAAAAATTTACATATGTACATAAAAAAAATAACGGTACCATCCCTACAAAGGTTAAAAACCGGAAAGGACAATACAGTGGTGGTCCAGTATAACGAATGATATAATGTTCAAGGTCCATTCGTTGTATCGAAATTTCGTTATATTGAACACGTTTTATCTAGAAAGAAGAAGCTATTATTTGTATTTCAACACTTTACCTTCTAGAATTTTCCAATACAACCCCTTTGTGTTCCCAAATCCATTATAAAAATTACAAAAATTGAATTTTCATACTTTAAATAAGCAAAGATGAGAGTATAAATTGAGAAAAACAAACCAAAGTTGATAAAATAACGATCAAATTATACAAATAAAGAGTCTGTTTACACTAAATTATTTTCTAAATTGGTGTCCGTAACAGAGATAATAATTTTTCTTACAATTTTTTGATTAGCTTTGGGAAATTCGTTATTTGTTCGTTATATAGAGTACCTAATGGGCTTCCAAAAAGTGTTCGTAATATCGATCATTCGTTATATCGGCATTCGTTATACTGGACCTCCACTGTATATGTTTCTCAAAAACGACTGCTACGATTTCGATGAAACTTTTTCCATACAAGTTGGCACTAAAATTAATACGAACTACTACAAAAAATTATACAATTTTTCACTTAGCAACTATTAAAAGTGGCCGTGTTTTGGTGAAAATTATTAGCAGCGCAGCAATAAAATCTGAACGCTTATATTCACTTTCTTATAAATTTCAAAGTTGGTAAAGCCTGCTTTGGTATAACCTACCTTTGGGGTGGGAATATTTAATCTGCAACCGAGTTGAGCACCATTTTTGCTATAGCCTTTGTTTAGGGTAGGAATATTTACTCTGCAAGCCAGTTAAGTGCCCTCATTCATTTCACGATAACAACAATTTATATTCACTCTTTGTTCACTCTGATTACTGACCAAAATTATATACACTCTTAAATGTGTTGTTGTTTGTGTGTAAAAATTTGCTGAGTTGCCTACTCACTCTTTCAAAAAAACACACGACTAGTATCTGTCACAGAAAGTGTTTTTTTATTTGGAATATTCCCATTATCGGCTGAACGGAATTGGATTAAATGATATTGAATATCAAAATTTTCCAAAAATTTTTTTTTTTTATTTTTAAATTTTGTTTTTAAAAATTCAATATTTTAAAAACGGATTGACATTTTTTTTCAAATTTTATTTTTATATACACATAAGTAAATACTTTAAGATTTGCATACCAAAAGTTTTCTTAAAAAATGTTTTAAGAATTTTATATAAAGAAATTATTTGTTAAGAAAACCGCTCCAACGATTTAAATTTTTCTTGTTTTTTTTTTTAAATGCATGAAATTTTTTCTTGCTATATAAAGATTCTAATGGCAAGTAACGCAATCGTAAAAAAAATCAAAATCCTATAAGGCTTCCTTAAACTTGAGTACAAAGTGATTTTTGAACCCTTCCCGACCCCGATAAGATTTTTTAAGTTCTTAGAACAAAAAGAATATCGGCATTTCACCTAAAACCATTTTTTTAATTGACCTTTTCCCGTACACAAAAAAAACCGAAGCACTTGTAGAACACAAAAATTTCTCTACATTTGTAGGCATTTTGCTATTTTTCAATGTCAATTTTTTAACGGTGGTACAAAAAGTGTTATCCTAGAGGACAGAAAGTGTCCAAAATGTGAATAAGAAATTTAACACTTTTTAAAAATGTATATTGTACAAATTTTGCTGCCCCAAATCTCTTCTAAAAATTGGGGGTCTTCTATGGCTTAATGCATTTAAATAAGTTTTTTTCCTAAAAATCGATGTTAATTAAAAAAACAGCTTCAAAAAGTTATAACTTTTCTTTTAATACTCAAATTTTTATTACTAAGGCATTTTAGTGAAACTAAAACCTTAAGCTATTTTTTTTTAATTATTGAAAAAAATGACAAAAAAAATCGTACTAAAAAAGTAAAAGTAAAGAGCAGATTGATGCGCGCAGTGACATGCTGAGCATCTGTTTTAAATTAATTAAAATGAAAATTTCATGTTTATTTAAATTCGGGGAAATAAAAGTATATATTTTAAGGGCATTTCCCGATAGGCTAACGAAAACAAATGAACGAAAAGTACAAAATTACACTTTGTTTAAAAAAATATGAATGGTATTAACAACTTTTAAGGAATTAATCATATACCTACGCCATAAACGACGAGTCGCAAGGATGTCAAGTTGACAATGACATGCGTTTCATGACATCAAACTTCTCCAGTGCAGGGCAGAGAAAGCATATTCAAGAAATGAAGTGCTGCTACCAAAACTTTCGCACGTTTCAAACAAACGATATAAATACTAATAATACTAATACTACTGTACTATAACAACCCTTGAATGAACTACATATAACGACATTGGGATGAAGAAGCGCCATCTTGCGGATTATACATGACACAAACCAGCATGGGGAGAACTTTAGTGAGCTTTAGAACCTCTAGCACAAAACGTCAAAATGAAAGCTTGATAAAGGGAAATTTATGTGATTCCCCTGTGGATAGCTCTGAAAGCAAATACCAGAACATTCAAGATATTTTGGGAACATGCTTGTCACCAGGGTTGCCAGGTTTAAAAAAGCGGAATCACCGAATGTTAAATTTAAAACTGCAAAATATTTCCTTCCATATTTGAAATTTTCCGCTTCATAAATGACCAAATTTAAAAATGATAAAAATGTAAAAAAAATATTTAAAAAAAATAATATGTTTTTTTTAACTTTTCAAAAGGTGAACTATTATTTTTTGAAAAATGGTTTTCCAGCCATTATTATGAGTTATTAATTGACTTTTTTTTTAATAAAAGTTGTTGAGCTGTTTTTGAAAAAAATATGATTCTGTAAAATTGATAAGAAAATTGTATGGCAGATACCGTTATTTTCGGTTCTAATTTTTACCAAATCAATCCAGTCATTAAAATGGCAAGACTACCAGAATACAATATTAATTTCTCATTCAATTTGTAGGCCAATATGTACAAAAATATTACTTTTTTTTCTTTTATAACCAGACATGCCTCAATTACTATCAATACCCCTTAGTACAGTGGTTGTGTCACCCAAGCCCAATAACACAATCATTAATCAAGTTGTTACTCTGTCAACTCGAAGTCAACTGAATGACTAAGGTGTTTTTTTTACTTCGTGTTGCGTGTATCGCAGAATCATTTGTTGGTGTTAATTCTCAGATTCAACACTTTTTTCATTTCCTTATGGTTGGTAAAACGAAAACTTTGCTGGCACACACCCTTGAACTTGGGAAATGATTGAAAGCTTTTAAAAGTGAATATGACAAATAAGCAAATATTGATTTTAAATACACAGAAAAATAATTTTTAATCGGGTGTGTTTTTCGGTGGGTTAAAAATAAAGTGTTAAAAATAACTTAGTCTCGGGTAAAAACTACCTAGTGAATTTGGTTAAATCTAACATAATCGCTTCGATTAAATGGAATGAAACTACAAAGAAGATTAAATTAAACGCAGAAGTTTATTAAATTAACCGAGAAATTTGTTTAATATTGGGAATTTGTAAGATTATTTATTTTAAACGAGTAATTTATTTTATTTAAATAATTGCGTTAAGTTAATTTGACACACCTCTGGTTTAACATTTAAGCAACCATCATGTTTTTTCGTGAAAGTTTTATTGGAATTTACCACGATATTGAGGGCAAACTGGCTTTATTTCCATTTCAAAACCAAAATAAGGCCAATTTTCCATAGGAAATAATGTCAAATGTTTCCTTTCGATATTTTCAAGACTTTGCATGCACCCAACCTCGCACCTACTCCAAATCCTATAGTGAGCCCAAGCATGGGGGTTGCATCAAAAACCATTGGTGGGCTGTCAAAAATGTTTTCATATCAGGTGCTGAAATTATAGTCGGTCGATCGCAAGGTAGAAACATTGCTTGGCTTTCTAAAGAAACTTGGGCTAGGATCAAAGAAAGAAAACAGCTCAACGCAGAAGGGAGAAACGAGCTAGAGTTCAATCACATGAAGATGAGAGAAGTTCACCGTAGCTTGCGATAAGAAAAGCATAACTATATCAACCAATTGGCAACAGAAGCAAAAGAGGCCAGAAGTAGGTGGGAAAATTGGACCGTCTACAGAATAACCAAGGAGCTTACAGGTAAGCAAAGCTGTAAACAACACTTGTTAAAGGAAAGAGACGGATCAGTGCTAGTCTCGGGTGAGGACCAGCTCAAAACGTGAAAAGAACAATTTTCTGTGGTTTTAAATCACGTTTTTACGAGTGAAGTCAACCCAACGCCGAATTACTCGTCCGTTGTTAAAAATTCCTAAATACGCACTTTATCCCCCAGTAGAGATGAAATTTTGACCGCAAATAGAGCACGGAAGAACAACAAAGCAGCCGGATTTGATGGTATTCCCACAGATGTCTTACGAGCAGCGCCAAAAACATCGAGTGAGCTCCTGCACCCACTCATTGAGAAACCATGGGAAACAGAAAGTTTTCCTGAGGAGTAGAAAGAAGGAATAATTGTCAAGCTCCCAAAGAAAGTAAACATTACGCAGTGCGAAAACTGGAGAGGAATTTGCGTGTTCCCTGTTGTATTCAAAGTAATAAGAAAAATCGTACTGGAGCGAATAAAAGACCACCTTGAAGACAAGCTTGACGCTGAACAAGCAGGATTCCGCACTAGGTGTTGCTGTGTAGACCATATCAATACCTTGGAGTTTATCATTGAATAGTGCATCTGGCTTGCTTTGCGCAGGAGATACATCCCGGATAAGTTGATTGCTATTATTAAAGCTTCATATGCTGGATCCAAATGTCACATTTTGCCTAACAGAAGGTTGTCGGGGGTATTTGAAATACAAAGTTGGGCTAGACAAGGCTGTATGCTGTCACCAATACTGTTCCTGTTACTGATAAGTGATTTGTTGTGTAGCTTTGTTTACTACAAATGGAGGAATTCAGTGGAATCTGCAAGCACACCTTTAACATCTCGACTACGCAGATGACGTATGCTTACTCTCTCAAAGGATCATGGATCTCTCCCAACTAACAATTTAACTTGTATTAGGTCCGATTTTTTGAATTCGGTAGGCTATAGCTAGCATATAACTAAAATATGGCTTTATTATACAAGTCAACCGTTTTCCAATATTAATTTCGAATAATAGCCTGTTAATTGGCTTTTTAATTGAGAATTGCAAGTCGTATACAAGACTTGTATGCTTAAGTATGAAAAGACCTTTTTAAGGCCTGTCCAAGTTGTTTCACTAAAAGTAAATAAAAACATTTTGTATACGACTTACATAAATAAGCTTGTTCTACAACACAAGATTTGACATTTCTCTTTAGTTGAATGTAATCTGCAGCGGGTTTAGCAATTATTCGAAAGTTTTCGTCGTTCATTTCAAAAAACATAGAACTAGTATATTTATCAAAAGTGGTGAATAATTATTAAGAAGTTATACAAATATCAATCAACTTTATTTTAAGTGTCCAAAGTCGATTTATAATATAAAGGGTGGACTCGCCGATGTGTTCCTCGATTGATGTATTTCTTGATATTGTTTTGTGTTGTTTTTTTTTTTTTTGTTTTGCTTAATTGAATGCATTGCTATTTTTGTTTATTTTTGTATCTTTTCTCGTAAATTGTTTAAATCTTATAAAACTATTGCACTTTTGAATATATGTTATTTATTTATATGTGAATAAGTTGTTTTGTTGTAAAAATGTTTTTTTACAAATACCTTCCAACCAAAAAATTGATCGGAAATGGTTGTAAGGAATTTGGCATTAAATCATTTATAACTACTATGTTTTGAGTACCTAATAATTAATAATTTTTGTAAACTAATAATTTTATTAAATGTATATATGTATACCTATTTGTTTGTAAGAATAAAATAAAATTTTGAAAAGAAAACCTATGTAAATTATTGAATTTTTTTTTTTGAGCTATTTCGTTTTACTTTTGACAGATGCCACAGATGTTGCCTCTATAAAGAAAGAATATAGTTTTCATAAAATGTTAGTGGCAAACTTAATTAACTCCGTGAAGAAATACAGTCACTCACAAAATTATTCGGAATACAAAGTTTTTTTTTTAGCATGAGTTTTTTTATTGTAAAGGCCTAATTAAATCCAATTAACTTTTGTACAAAAGTAAAAAATGCTTTGTCTTTTTTCAATAAACAACTCAATACTATCTTTTATCTCAAGTTTTACAAAAGCAAAAGTACGAGCATTCGTTTTTCTTTAGTAGAAAAGTAAAACAGAACATCTACAAAAATAGTTAAAAAGCTGATTCATGGATGTCACTCACATCAATAATAGTTGCTGAACTAGACTTTTCTGTCAACCTTTGTGCATTCAGCCCAAAAAAAATTCAAATGCTTCTTTACAGGAATAAAGCATTATATCTATTTGTATTTTTTCGAAGGTACATAAGTGAGATGAGAATATAGTTAAGCCTTAACGATTTTTTTATGAAGGAAGACTTAAAATTAGATAAACTTAAATTGTTTTCTTATGTTCATAACTTTTAGCTTATCGAATTAAAAGTTCTCTATAATAAAAGAATCGTCACAATTAAAAAAAATCATGCTCAGAAAAAAACCTTTTATTCCGAATAGTTTTGGGAGTGACCGTATATAGTTTTCGTAAAGTGTCAGTGGCAAACTTTTAGAAATTATTGCCTTCTTCCGTGAGTTATTTCGTTTCGCTTATGACAGATGCACCGATGTTGCTCTCTGTAAGGAAATATTAGTTTTCATAAAATGTGAGTTGCAAAGTTATTCAAATGATTGCTTTCTTTAGTGAGCTATTTCATTTTGCTTGTGACAGAGGTAAAATGTTTAGGACGAATGAATCGCTCGTACCTGCTGTTATAATTATTCAAGTTGTTTCTAAAGCTAACTTTGAATAAATAAATAAATATTTACTTAAAATTTAATAACGAAATAAATTATTGTAAGGATTTAAGTTTTTCCTTCAATCGACAAGAAAATTAATATAAAAATTTCATTTCATATTATTCGTTAATCTATTTTCTTAGTTATTGTTATACGAATGTATAGAAAAGATGTTAAAGATTTAAACATAATTTTTTTTTTCTCTTCAAGAATCAATTGTTTCATATTTGAAACTAAAAACAGAATTATCAAGATTCACGTCACAGACTATTACACAGTTGTTAATAAGAATTACAAGTTAGCAAATTTATAAATTAAAGAGTTATGTTCTTATAAATCCAACACATGGCCTTTACCACTCATATATTCGGGTAAAATTGTACAGGCTGTGAAGAATACGTGAAGTGTATCAACTCATTCAAATTTGTACATGTCTCTTCTGAATTGGGAATGGCCTAGTGGTTAGCGTGCGGGACCGTTGATTGGGAGGACGTGAGTTCAAATCTCGGAGGAGTCAAGTAAAGTAACATTTTTTCAATTAAAATAAAATTCTTCATATTTCAGAATAAAGAAAAATACAGTCCAAAACCCTCTCATGAGGAGAAAATAAACAGAAAAAATAAAATTAATAAAAATAAAATAATAGAAAGCAACCATTTCTTTTTCACAACTGCATTCAAAGGCTTTAATAAGGCCTTAATGCAAAGTCTGTATATGGCCTTTCAAAGGTCTTATAAGACAAGTCATTTGCTTTCAAATAATAACTTGTTTACCTGAGCAATATTTTGTCTTTTTAAGGCCTAATTACACTGTTGATCGGAAGCTATTTAATTGTATAGCACTTGTGATGACAGGTTTTACGGGAACTAAATAGCTTGTTTAATGTCAGCCAAAATGATTTGTGTAAGGTCTGTTTAAGTTTTAATACAAGCCGGAATATAGCTTGTATTATAACTTAAACAAGTTAAATTGTTAGTTGGGCTATTAAATGACCACAAAAGTGGAGCGATAAGCTGAAAACATTGGGCCTATGATCAATACGGCAAAAACAAAAAGGATCAGCCTCGGAACGGCAATGGACTTCATCTATGGACCTCATATATGGAAAATTTGAAATTTGAGAATGCCATCTAATTGGTCAGAAAAGGTCAACTAGTCTAAGAAATTGGTCAGCCCTATATAACTTGTAATAAAGTCTTAACATTTCTCAAGGTCGCACGTGATTTCTGGCACCTCATTTAAGGGAAATTTACAAAAAAAGCATACCATCTAAAAGATCTCTAGATCGTGATAAAAAGTCAACTATTTACAGTAATTGGTCAGCTATTGTTTTTTCTATGAATTTTCAAAATGCAAAGCCAATTTTTAATGAATTAAAAAAAAAAATCAAGGTCATGGCGATTTTTGGCACCTAATTTAGGAAAAAATTAAAAAAAATTAATACCACCTGAAAGACCTTAAGATCTTTATAATATGTGAGCTAGTTTCAGTAATTGGCTAGTTTCAGTAAAAGATTCTTTTTTTTACAATTTCTTAAAGTTTTTTTTTCAAGGTCACGAACGATTTTTGGGTCCTCATGTGGGTAATTAAAAAGAAACTATACTGTCTGATAGGTAATTCGTCAGGCATACTTTTGTTGTTATGAATTTTTACCATTATGCCAAAAAACGTTAGTGACCTTGAAAAAAAACTTTAAAAAATTGTAAAAAAGAACCTATAGCTGACCAATTACTGAAACTAGCTGACATATTATAAAGATCTTAAGGCCTTTCAGGTGGTATTAAATTTTTTGAAATTTCTCCTAAATGAGGTCCAAAAATCGATATGACCTTGATCTTTTTTTTAATTCATTAAAAATTCAATCAAAAATATGTATAGTTGACCAATTTATGAAAATAGCTGACCTTTTATGACCATGTATTGACCATTTTAAATGGCATACTTAATTTATTAGAATGACCCAAATGAGGTGCCAAAAGATTTTTATGACCTTGAAACGAATTTTGAAAATTCATAGAAAAAAAAACTATGGCGGACCAACTGTAAGTAGTTGACCTTTTATCAAGATCAAAAGATCTCTCGGATGGTATCCTTTTTTTGTATATGAGGTTCCAGAAATCACGCGTGACTTTGAGTGACCTTAAAAGACTTTAAGCCTTTATTACAAGTTATCTAGGGCTGACCAATAATTTTAAAGACTAGTTGACCTCTTTTGACCAATTACTGACCAATTAGATGACATTCTCAAAAATCAATGATCCAATATATATGAGGTGCTAAAGGTCCAGAGCCCAATACGGAGCTCGAAGAATTCTACAAGGGAAAATAATGTAGTTTATGACTTGGAGGTCTATGGACTAGATTTTCTTAAGATTTTTTTTTAAATTCTTTTCGCTCATAATTTTACAGAGGGTCAGAGGTCCTCAAATGTAAGAAAGGAATTTTAAGTTGTTCGTGAAAAAGTATATTGTAAATACTTACTACACTTATTTCCATGGAGCCTCTATTAACAAGTTAATATAAGCCAGAAGCACCAAATAATCTTATCTAACTAGAAAAAAGTTTTTAATGCAGGGTGTGAATGTCAATTGGCTGCCATTTTGTTAGAACTCAAGAAAACTGGACTCCGTTTTCACGAAAAGTTTATTTGAGGGGCATACAACTGATGATATCAAGTTTTTAAAAAAGATATCATTTAGATTTAAGCCTCTTCGAGTTGGTGCACAATAATTTGCTCTTTTTATGGTATTTTGAATTATTTCTTAAAAAAACAACATCCTCCAAATTGGTGATTTCTTCTTCAACTAATTTTCCTTCTGTGTCTGTATACAACATAAATGTCAAAATATACAATGAAACAATTTGCAAAAATTATGGCATATTTCCATTATGAAATAACTTTTGACCCACCTTCCCCAATATGGCTAAGTCAGTGTATATGATTTGTATTGTAAAATATATCCATCTACTAATGCAATTAGATTGCGCCTTCAAAACGCACAAAAATAAGTGCGTGGTGGTATAAAATCCACCCCTGTCTTCTATCTACACCTACTCGCACTTGTTTATATTATATCCACAATGCTGGTAGCTGCCTATAATAAAATCGTATTATTGTACTTACTAACAAAATAAATGGCAGGACCTTTTTATTGCCATCACCTTATCCGTAGTTTGGCTCGTTTGGCATTCATATATATTTATATGTTGCGACTTTGTTACCGTTCGTTCGAGAGAATATATATATTTATGTTATTATTATGTTTATGGTGCGTTACGACCATGTTTTGCTCGTATAAGCGAGGATGAGCTTGAGCGTGTGCTGGTAGCGAGAGTAAACTTAACAACCGATGTGGCAGCAGTAACATCCCACAACAAGAACAGCGACAATCCTTCCTCTGTGTTCCAGCCACAAAGCCAGCAGCAGCTTCAGTCAGAAGTATGGAATCGAGTTCAAGCTCAAATGCGCCAGGATATAACCCCACGCCCGCCACAGCCCACACATGGTTCCCAAACCTAACACCTAATACCTATGCCTTAGTACCTTAGCTTTGTATTGTAGGTATAACATATATATACAGTTATTTTCGGATTAGGGTAATTTGTGTACTGGAGCTGGATAATTTGTTGTGTTTTGTGGGCAAACTGCTTTATTGCTGTTGCGAAATTTGTTGCGCTAATGAATATAATTTGCAGTCTTCACTTTCAGTGAAATGATGGCCGTTGCCATACCTTTTCATGTTTTTATTTGTCGTCCTTGCATTTGTTCGTACATATATATATCTGCAAATGGCCAGAACCCAGAACGTTAAGGCATTATTCATGATGATTGCTATTCATCTTTTTTATGTTTTTTTTTTTGTTTCGTTCTGATTCTGAATTAATTGTTGATTTCATCTTCGGTTCGGTCGTGTTAGCTCACACCAAGAGGGGGCTTAGTTTTTTTTTTTGGGATTAGGGAGTCTTTGGAGAAATGTATTTGGTATCCATTTGATCTATGATAGCTATGTCAAACAACGCACAATGAAAGCAACAACAAATAAAAGGGGAGAACAAAAAATACAAAACAACAAGAGAGAACAATAAAATCCGACAACACCAGAGTGACCCATGATCCGATATGCTTGCGAATATAAATCAATCCTAATCCCAGAAATTGATTGAAGCCATCGAAATCAATTGGTTTGACGATTTTGGGCGCGTTCAATTGGAAGTAATAATAATGTTGATGTATAAATTGATGTTTCGGTCGATTTACTGCTAAAGCTAATTTGGCTTAATTTGTATTAGGATCAAATAGACTTTAAGACTTATAAAAAAAAAAACAATGCATTCATGATGCAAATAAGTAAAGAGTGAAAGAGTCAACTTATAGTAGTTTAATGGTCAATGGTTAAAATTTAAAAAAAAACGGACTATCTATAAATGTTACATCAACGACCTCATTAATTAATTTGTATGCTTTTCATAAACGCAATTTGCAGATTAAAATTCTTCCTTTTTATGTAAAAATATCAGATTCTAGTACCGCCAAATAAATGATAACTATAAATAAAATAAATTGTATACAATTTTGGGAAATAGTATTTCCGGTTACAGCTGGCCTGAATTAAAAAACCTATTTGAAATGTCAGCCCGCAATGTATGATGCATTTAATAGAGAAATAAATAAATACATCAATTTGGTGGTTCAACAGCTCATGTAGAACCAGGGCTTAGTGACTTACAACTCTTAACCAATCCATTTTTTCAACAATTTGGATTATATTTCTATTCATAAAATGTTCAATTTTAAAAATAGGGTATGTGCCAAAACTCTTATTATAAAATTCTGTATTCCAAAATTCGGTATTTCTAAATTGTGTGAATCCAAAATTCTCCAAGGTCCAAAATTCAGTTATGAAAATTCCTTAAATGTAAAATTCAGTTTTCTAAGATTCTGTATTTTATAATTCTATATTCTAAAATTCTGGATTTCAAAATTCTTTTAATCCAAAATTCTATTTCAACTATTTGGAAATATTTCTACTCAACAAAAGTTTAGTCTTAAAAATAGGGCTTAGGGTCATAATTCTGTATGTGCCAAAATTTGTATTATAAAATTCTATATTCCAAAATTCTTTATTTTAAAATTCTGTTAATCCAAAATTCAGTTTCAAAAATTCTGTAAAGTAATATTATACTATGCTCCCACCAAAACGAAATTCTATATTTGACATTTTTAATTGATGGAAGATGGAACAAGATTTCATGAAAATTTCATAGAAATCTCCATGAAAGCTCCAGTGCCGAGATTTAGCTAATTCGAAACCGCAGGGAGTGAGTGAGATGAGTCACTTTTCACCGAAAATCGATTTGGCTAGTAAAAATGAGTGAGTGGGCGGGTGAAATGAAATGTCAGATTACCCGCCAGATAGTTCAGCAGTGACTTGATGTATGTATTGGTAAATTTACATTTTTAGATAAGTATTTGTGCTTGTTCTCAAGAGTTTTTGTCACACCTATTCATCTCACTTTAATAGCTAAATCACTTTTGCAAGTGAAGTGAGATGAGTCGGCGAGTAAGTCGAGTCATCTCATTTCACTCTCTGAAATAGCTAAATCTCGGCACAGATTTCAGCGATATCTTAAGGAAATCCTGTGCCGAAATTTAGCTATTTCATGGAGTGAACTCGCCAACTCATCTCACTTCACTCACAAAAGTAATTTAGCTATTGAAGTGAGATCAGTAAGTTCAAATTTAGTTTCGACCATGAAACAAACACTAAGCATAAAAGAGAACAATTCTTCCTCTATGTCACACTCATTACGTTTGATATTCTGTTTCACATCACCACTAATGGACGAGAAAAGAAATAACAAATACAAAAATGTAAGTGTCTTAAAAATGGAGTATCTATGATCTCAGTAATTTTTGTTTGTCGTAACAGTTCAATATGACTTTTTATAATTGAAAAATAAAATTTGTACAGTGTTAAAAGTGAATAGAATATAATTTCATTTAATATACTATGATAGTATGCCTGTTTGGTGAGGTGAAATTTTCACCAAGTTTCCCAAACTTGTTTTTTTTTCTGTGTTTTCTGACGGCAAACTGTGAAAATTTGTGACAATTTGCAAAAAATTTCACGTTAACAAACACACCTAATAAAATGACATTTGAAGTATCAATAAAATGGCAGTTGCTTTCATTTATGTTTTTTTTTTTTATTTTCATTTCCTATACATGAATAGGAGTGACAAAGTTTCTTGAGCAAAAGCACAAACACTTGTCCAAAAGTGTAAATTTAACAACACATATACTAAGTCACTGAATATCAGGCGAGTACCTAATCTGACATTTCATTTCACTCGCCCACTCACTTACTTTTACTAGCTAAATCGATATTCGACGAAAAGTGACTCATATCACTCACTCCCTGCGGTTTTGAATTAGCTAAATCTCAGCACTGATGGTCCTACAATTTGAAATCTCAAAAAAATTAAATTGCTGAAAAATCAGATTTTGGTTTAGTGAAAACACAGTATTATAAATCATCGATCTGGTTAAAAATTTTGTAAAAAAGTGGGTTGCATCATTTATGCACTAAAAGTTACAGCCGCAATAACCTGTAAAAATATTAAAATAAATTAAAAGAAAAATTTGTGCATGGCTGGTTATTTGTTTTATTTTGAAGAAACATGAGTCAATGTTAAGATTATCATTAGACAGAAATGTCACAAATGGTTTACGAAAAGTATTACTTTTTCGGTTTAAATTCAAAAGTTTTTGCGACTTTTAGTCCAAATGAGTTTCACTCAGGTACAACAATTGATGAGCCCAATTGTTGTGTCTAGGAGAAACGCATTTGGACTAAAGGTTACAAAAACTTTCAAATTTGAATTTCAATTCAAGAGTCTATAAAAACAAAAATAATTAATTTTCAATTATTTTCGTTTTTATTCTTCACTTTTTTTGTTTATTTTGGTTAAAAATACAAGTTATTTGAAGAGTAGCAGAATAAGCAGGTTTTTTTATAAAAATGTCAGATGACAGAATTTTGAAAGGCAGAATTTTGACAGACATAACTGAAAAAACACAATTTGGAAAAACAGATTTTTTTTTAAACTGAATTTTGAAAACCAGAATTACGACCCGCTCCAAAAAAAAATCGGTTGGAGTAGAAATTCTTGCAGGATCAAAATTCTTTTTGCAAAATTCTGAAAATCAGATTTTGGGTTATTATGAACATTGTATTATAAAACATCGATTTGGTTAAAATTTAGTTTAGTTTAGTTTATTAAGTTGTCATGGCTGGTCAGTTGTTTTATTTTGGAAAAAAAAATAAATATCAATATTAAAATTATAATTGGACATTGAAAACCAGAAATGAGACAAATGGTCTACAAAGAGTTGTGAAAAAATTGAATACATACTTAAGAGTTATTGGCATACAATTGAAAAACAGTCAGGCCAAAACACCGATTGATCTCGAGTTGTGGAAGGATAGGCAGGGTGTAGTTAACAATAAAAATAAATTACTATCAAACGCAAAAGCTCTTTCAGCCTGAAAAATAGTCTCGCAATCAGTTGTCTAACAATACAAAAATTATCATTTAAATATTTTTGGGGAGGGAAGTCTTAAGGTAAGACCGTAGTCGATAGAACTGCGCTACACAGCGTGGCACTCTACGACACTTTTTTGATATACCGACTAGAATTGCAGCAAACTACAGTACATATTAGCTTCACTCATAAATAAGTGAGTAGTGAACCCATTAGTAGTGCCATTGTAATGTTATTTTCGATTTAACGACCAGGCAACAAAATAATGATTTGATCTCCTGACCGATATAATTTCTCTTTTTTTATTTTCAGAACGAAACATTACATAAATTTAAGCTCTTTTTCCCCTCGCAAGAAAGCAAGGCGTACACTTGCGGCAACGGAACTTCAGGACGCGGCAGATTTGGTTAGATTATCAACTTTTCCGCATGGTGTCGTGCCGTGAAGTTCAATTGTCACTTAGTGTGATAAAGCTCATACAATTTCATACAACAAATATTTTGAAGTTGTTATGCTGAAGTTCAGTTCTGTCGAGTGCGGTCTTACCTTAATTATACATTGAAGAGATATTAGAATTTTAGATTGACAGAATTTTGAAATACAGAATTATGTAAACTAAATTAAATCTAAGTGATTTACAGAATTGAAGAATACAGAATAACGAAAAAAAAAATAAACTATTCTATGATTTAAGGTATTTACAACATAAAACAGAATATAATTAATCGATAAGACCACACAACAAATGTGATTATAAGTATGTGGATAGACTTGTTTGTGTATCGTACTATCTAGACTCTATATCTCTTAATCCCCTCATTATTAAGCCCCTTTAATACTTGCGATTTAACAGTTTTTTTCCAAACTAATTTATCTCGGCAAAGCCAAAACATCGATATTCGTTAACATGAAAAATTAATTCATGAACCGTAATTAAAACGGGCAAAAACACTCATTCAATCTTATCAAAAAGCTCTCTTCTCATACTCCTACTCTTAAACTTCTGCAGGGGAAATCTTTTGCCACTCTATTCTGGGCTTCGACATAGAACTTCGAACTCATTTACACATTTTAAGGGACAAAACAACAACAACAACCAACAGCATCAGGAGCATAGAATCAGAAGCAGTAGAATGCACAGTACACAACAGTCACTAATCCTGCACTCAAGAACTCAAGAAAACCAACCGCCCCCGGCTGCTATCATCCCTATGCCAGCATAACACCATCAGAGAGCATCAAGCAGGCGGGAGCGACTTTTCTTCACTTCTATTCTCATTAAATTTTCCTATAAGGAAACCGCACAACGCCCCTGAAACAAGTGTACAAAGAACACAGAGTACACACAAACACAAACACAAACATAAACACCCTGAGCCTGCGGTGGCTTTTTACTCGAAATTAAATTTCAGAAATCCCAATTGATTGGAAAATTGTGAAGAAGAATAAATCCGTCGCTAATACTTAAGCCTTCAGCAGTTCATATTCTCGAGATAGCGCGCATATTGTTCCTCAATGTAAACAATTATCTCATGGCGGACGGGATGGGGAGTCATCGGTATCGCCATCGTGAGCCCTTGCCAAGAGCACTTCCAATCACGTCCTTGAGGATGAGTGACACGACTCCATCTTGGGTTGCTAGATGGGCGGTGGGAGGGTGGGTCTCGATGTTCATGATGCTGCTTCCTTTTTATGAGCACGTATTAAATGTATACGCTTCTACTCATGTGATGCCGAAAGTACCCAAAGATTATGGAAAATCAATGAGAGTTATTATATAGAGGCAGGAAGGGTGCCGCCATAATTATTGGATGGTGATACACAGTTGGAAGTATAGGGGTCGCTCTACCCTAGCCATGCAAGTGTAAAAGCAAAGATCATCCTTTGATCATTAAACAAACCGATATGCCATGTGTGTGGCAATCAATTTCTTCTCTCCGCAACGAACCCGTCCATAAGGCCCAGGCCAAAATGATAGAGGCATCGTTAATGGCCAAGATGCCATATCATATCCCATCTCGAGATCATCGTCGTGAATATTAAGTACAAATACATTATTATATCTGCTGTTATAATCGTTATTGTTATTATACATATGCTTTGCCCTTTCGCAAAGGGTGGCTTTTCCCGTCCCTTACGCCATACGAATTCGAATCATGTGGGACTATAGGTCCTTTAATATTTTGAATTGTATGCTTAGAAGGGGATGTTATCTCGGCTCAAGGACGTGGTTATTTCTAGGGGTTTGTTTGTGAAACTAATGTTTTACAATGATGTTACTTTCATCTAATTGTGGTAAATAATGTAGAGGTGGATTGGAGAATAGAAATTTGAATGTTATACTTGACGTTCTGAAGGTATTATTGCAGGGGGTTTATATAGAACGGCAAGTTTTGTATTATCGTTAAACAATCGAAATGATTATAGTTATCGAATTATATTATTATAGGCTAGTGAAATCGGTTTAAATTTGATACGGCTTTTTCTTATGACGATATTTTTCTTACATATTTCTAAGAGGATGCATGAACTTGATACATACATGTTTAGTTTTTGTGTACAAAAATTTTTCAAATATTGAAAAATACTATCACGTCCAGCATTCGAAATTCGAGGGCTAATAATAACGGGTGATTTTTTAGCTGGTTTGGTTTTGGCAACACTGGTTTTGACAGCTGACGTGTGTTTAGTACCTTGTGTCACTGTCAAACAGCTTCAGTTTGGTTTGCAATTTAACCATGGATCGTCTTACAAATGAAAAACGCTTGCAAATTATTGAATTTTACTATCAAAATTCGTGCTCGGTTCGAAATGTTCATCGCGCGCTGCTTCCATTTTATGGTCGGCATTCTCGACCTTCTGAGCAGTCTATTCGGAAGATTGTGACCAAATTTCGCACCAAATTTACTTTGTTGGACATTAAACCACCAACACGTTTACGTACTGTGCGTAGTGAAGAAAATATTGCGGCCGTATCAGCTAGTGTGACAGAAGACCGCGAAATGTTGATTCGGCGCCGTTCCCAGCAGTTAGGCCTTTGTTACAGCACTACGTGGAAAATTTTGCGGAAGGATTTGGGCGTAAAGCCTTTTAAGATACAGCTGGTGCAAGAACTAAAGCCAGCCGACCTACCACAACGCCGAATTTTTGGTGAATGGGCTCTTGGAAAGCTGGCCGAGGATCCGCTTTTTTATCGAAAAATTGTGTTCAGCGATGAGGCTCATTTTTGGTTGAATGGGTACGAAAATAAGCATAATTGCCGCATTTGGAGTGAAGATCAGCCAGAAGCATTGCAACAGCTACCAATGCATCCCGAAAAAGCCACTGTTTGGTGCGGTTTATGGGCCGGCGGCATTATTTGGCCATATTTCTTCAAAGATGATGCGAATCGCAGCGTTACTGTCAATGGTGAACGCTACCGAGCGATGATAACAAACTTTTTTTTGCCCGAAATGGAAGTTCTTGACTTGCATGATATGTGGTTTCAACAAGACGGTGCCACATGCCACACAGCACGCGAAACAATGGCGCAATTGCGAGGCGAGTTTGGTGAACAGTTAATTTCACGTTTCGGGCCGGTCAATTGGCCACCTAGATCGTGCGATTTGACACCATTAGATTATTTTTTGTGGGGGTATGTCAAGGCAAATGTCTATAGGAAAAGCCCGCTTCGATTGACGCACTGGAAGCCAACATCCATGCATTCATTCGTGAGATACCGGCCGATATGTGTGAAAGAGTATGCCAAAATTGGACTCAGCGGATGGGCTACCTGAGATGCAGCCGCGGTCAACATTTGCATAAAATTATCTTTAAACATTAAATTGCAAGGTTCAAACTATCGATTCAAATAAATATTTCATTCATTTTTTCGAATTTTTTGTGTTTTTTTTTTTTAAGTTCTAAGCCTCTTAAAAAATCACCCGTTACATATAAGGTCTGCTCGTGTACTTCCTTTATCTACGAATTTCTATGAATTTTATTTTTTTTTATATGAGCTCAGACAGAACTTCGGGTTAAATTCGTAGAAATTCGTAGTTTTGGGAGGTACGCGAACAGACATATTATTTGTCAATAAAATCTGTGTTTAGCGTAGAAAAAAACTGATACCTTGTTTACATGGAGAATTGAATCCAAATTTAATCAGGATTTAGGTCCATGTAGACCTGGATCAGATTGAGTCCGGGTTACTCGATCCAATCCAGCTCGTTGTTATAAATCTGGGTCGAAATGTCAATACGGATTGAATGCGATCCTTCTATACGCTCATGTAAACGTGGTATAAGCTACTTTTTTATTATTTTCTGCAGCACTGAACGCGGCCATCAGGCATTACAGTTATCTTTCTAGTCAGTGCTGGAAAATTGCTTGGTTAGTGTGTGGAAAAAATTAAAACGTCACATTTAGGAAACGACAAATAAAAACAAATAATTTCTCGGTCTCGCTCTTGCTCGCACTTATTACGCAATTTTATTTTATTGTTTTCTTTAAGTTTTTGTGGTGCAGTTATTTAATAAATAATTGCATTCTGCACATCTGTGCAAAAAACCGTTCCAACGATATATAATTTATATGCCTTCGGCTTTTGTAGACCGCGCAAATTTTACCACAACATTCGTGTTTGCCGTTTTATTATATGATTAGATGAGAAGAAAAAACTATGGAACCAACTTGTACTTGTTATGTTGTATACGCAGAAAAATTCAAAAAATAGTCTATTTGTCTGTCTGTCTGTCTGTTTGGCTACAACCTAAACGGTTAAATCAATTTTCTTTAAACTTTGTACAAAGGGGTTTTTCGTGATTCTGCCCACACGTTTTATTATTTCTTTTTAAACTAAAACGGTACTAACGGTACCTATCATACAATTTTATTTTTGCAACTGTACAAAATATCATTTTTCTCGAAAACGCCTCCACAACTTTTCTTTAAGCAAATTCAATAAATTTCTTTTGGTAAAAGCCACCTTTGTATGGGAAACCACTTTTCAAAAATTGTTATTAATGGTACCTTCCGAAGAACCATTTCTTTTTAAAATTCTTGATTTTCGTCAAAACTTTTATTTTGATGTCAATAGTTTTTTCCTACAGAAGCTCCTAAGCAATGCAAATAGTATTTCTTACTAAAATTTTCAAAAAAATAATTTTTGTATTTTTAAAAATGTTGAAAAAATTTTCTTCTGAAAATCAAATATTATGAAAACTGAAATGTCGACATTTATAAAACTCAGTATTTAAGAGTTTTTTTTACACTTTGTAAAGTATTTAAAGAAAAGAATTTACGTTTATGAAAAAAATAACGGTACCTTTCATACAAATGTTTAGAAACCCTTAAAAAATATTTTTTTCTTAAAAATAGCTCCTAAGATTTTAAATGAACTTTTTCTATCTGCTAGAATTAGTGCGATAAACTACTAAAAATTTAAAAAATAAACTAAACGCAACTATTAATAGTACTTCTCATAGAACTTTTTTTTAATTTTGAATTCTCTCACTATCGACTTAACAGATTAAGATTCATTTTTTATATAAAAATGTCAAATAAGATAAAAAACAGTGCTTACCAAAATTTAAAAAAAAAAATTTTAGAATTTTTTAAAAAGTTTAAATTTTTTTTTTGAAAATTCAGATCTTAAGAACAGGTTGACAGTTATTTTTTAAATAAATAAATACTTTCGGTTTGCGTACCGAAAATTGTCTTTAAAAATATTTTAAGAAATTGATTTATACAGTCGAACTTCCATAACTCGAACTTCTTTAAGTCGAATTTCTCTGTAACTCAAAAGAGGGATGACTGAGTTTAGAGTTTGTATGTTTTTGATTTGGACTTTGGTTTTTGACGAGTTTTAAGTTTGTATGAGCAGGAACTTCTGCTTGTTGGAAAAGCAGGAATTCACGAAGAAAGTTGTGAAGAAAATTAAAGCATTTGACTTTCGAACAAAAAACGAAGATCATCAATGAAGTTGATAGTGGTGTTAAAAAATGTGACCATAAAATTTGGTTCACCTCAGAGTCCACTTTCCATACTGAAGAACAGAGAGAGTTCAAAAAAAAAATCTAAAACTTCACGAAACAAAAAAATTTGATATAAAAAAGTGTTCACAAAGCTGTCTTCCAATGGCCAGGAATGAAAACCTCCCAGTTTCAGGGACAACTTAAAAAAAACTAAAAGAACTGCAATGGGAATGTGAGAGACTGACAAAAAAAGCAGAACTAAAAATTTTGTCTCATTTTTCTAAATCGAAGTTTCTATAACTCCAATTTTATTTCTTTCATTTTGAGGATTCGACTCATGGAAAAGTTCCACTGTATAGGGCAAGTCTAGGATTCATGCAAAAAAAAAAAATCGAGATAACAATCAAACATAACATAACGATGACAGAAATTTTTTCTAAGCACCAAAAATAACGGCACTTGCCCTACAACCGTAAATGAAAAGCTTATTTATCTCAAAAACGGGTCTTACGATTTTGATAAGAAATCTAAGTATTCCAAAGGAATATTATTGTGACCTTTTTAATAAGAAAAAAATTACCGAAAACCGTTATTAATGGCTTAAACGATTTCAGTCAAAATTTGTACGTAAAATATTTTTTGTAAATGTTAATAGTAATAATAATAATAAATTTTGAAAAAAATAAATCTTGGATTTAAAAAAAAAAAAATACTAGAATTTGAATATTTCAAAAATGAGTTGATGAATTATTTTGAAACTAGGTTTAAAAATGTATTTTAGTACATACTCAAAATTGGCATACCAAAACTTTTTTAAATGTTATTAAAATTTTATATATAAAAAAATAGTTTTTAAGAAAACCTCTCCAACGATTTAAAATTTTTTCTAGTACATGTTCATATTATTTGAAGTAATCAAATTGCATAATTGTTTTTGAGCTTTAAGTTTTTTAACTAGTTGTTTAAACAATTTAAAGAACGATTTAAATGCTTTTCTTATATCTATATATATTTTTTTAATTACTATCATATTTAAAAAATTTCGTAATTCGAAGCAACTTGAACATAAGAGCAAGTACGTGCGATCTAGTCTTGCATATTACTTGAAGCAGATATTACGTCATGACAGGTAGTATGTTACTATCCTGCTTGCAGACAATTTGTTTAGTCTAGACCAGCAATCACATTTGATGTTTAAAAACACGCTCTATAGGTTTTCAATATTCGTCTCCTCAAGCCCCTTCCATAAGTGAAATATTGCACTGGCCCGCACTAAATATGGCGGTCTGAAACTATTTGAAATGGTTAAAAAAAAAAATAAGGCACAGAGGTATTCTATTCCAGAGGTTGTGAAAATTGGAATTGTCAGAAACACAAAAATGGTTGTGAACGTGAGGAAAAAATACATGCAAGCAAACACAACAACAAATATTGACTGAAGAAAAATCCAAATTCTTATGGTATCCTAACTAACATTTCAGTTTGTATTAGCTTAGAAATATTGATATGCTGCATGTCTGGATACGTATAAGGCTTCTATACAGCTTTTATCAAAAATAAATTTCTTATAGAAGTCATGATATCAATAACTGCTTCTTTAAAATTGTTTGAAAGTTAGATATAGAAAATTAAACGAGGCTAGCATTTGTTTTCGGATAGACCTCTGTACATTTATTTAAAGAAGAGACATCAAGATTTGACTCTATAAAGATTCTATAAAGTTATTTTATTGCAGTTGTTGTCAGTCAGTCTTCCAAGGGTTTCTGTTATAGTTTCCAAGAAGTTTTATCGTATACTTCACTTTGACATTTAAAATCTTAGAAACGAACCACTTTGATGTGTAAAATCTGAGTCACGAACCATAAAAGAAAATGTCAATTTATAATACAGAGGCTGAAACTTGTAAAAGTCATTTTAAAGAAGCTTTTTTAAACAATTAATATATATTGCGTAAATTATTGTCGACTTGCGATAATGTCTTGTTCTTTTAAAAATCCCTTGCTATAAGACAGTATCCTATTTCTATACCGAATGAAAAACAAAACTGAAATTACATTAGTTTAAATAAAATCAAGTATAAAAATATAGATCTCATAATAAGAAAAACATTTTTGGTGAGAAAAAAAAAATGGGCGGAAAGTATGCTTTAGCTCTGAGAAACTTGAACTAAATTGCTTTGGTCAAGTTCAACTTGAATGGAGTATGTATTTTTGTATGATCGTTCAACGAAGTCACTTTTAACGGATATTAAAGAAATATTTTACATTATTTCTTCCCCCAAATGAAAGAAGTCGTCAACAAATCTAGTATTTATTTCTCTACATGAACGCGTATCTAGGGTTAGTTTTAATAAATTTTTTTAAAATTCTAAAAAAAGAAAAAGGCTAATTAGAATCGTTAGAAAAACATTTGTGTTTTATCAAAACATTAACTTAAAAATAATCTTAACTGAAACACAGTTTCAGGTTACAAATGGTTTAAATAGTTAAAACCTCTTCAAAGAAATTAAAAATAAGTTCTGTTTTTTTTTTTTCTTTTATTTTCCAACCTACACCTTATAACTTTTCATATTATCCACTTCTAGTAGATATTATACAACCTATCCATAAAAGCCTTTCTGAAGCTACACATCTGTCAAAACCTAAGCTTCATTAATATTTCGAATAGCGCTCGTTTAAACTTCTTTAAGACCGTCAAGAACTTACTTCAGTACTTAGATAATGTTCTCCTTTTTATGATTAAAGAAATTTTATAGATGTTTTACAGAAATAAGAAAACCTATTCAGTCAGACCGGAAGGAAGCTGAAATGTTAGTTGGGACTACTTTGTGTGAACTGTAATCCTAATGCAGTAAAATTTTGGTTTTAGAACAGAAGAATTACAGTTTGCTTTAAAGAATATTCTGCTAACACATTTTGGAGGCAATTTACGTACACTCCTCGTCAACTGAATACGCACAAACATTTTTTAATATACTTTATCCATTTTTTCCAAACAGTGATGGTTATTATGCCATCTGTTGATGCTAACTATTCCCTTAAGATGTTAAGCAGATAATTCCGAAAGAATTATCCAAAAACAACCGTGAGTTTTTCTTCAACCACTTGCAAAGTGTTTTATATGCAAAGTAGGAGTTTTTTTTCTAGTCAACTGAATAGGTACAACGCCATTTTCTTCGTTGTTTATAAGTTTTTTAGAGTGCTTGACAGTTTAAATTAACGATTTTAGTGTTTTCAGTAAAATTTAATTCTTGATTTCAAATTTTAAGAAAAATGGGTAGATCTACGTGTCTTAACAGTGTTGAAAAAGCTAAAATCGATTTACTTAGAGACCAAGGCCTAACTGGACGTGCAATAGCTGATAAAGTTGGCCGAAGTTTTAATGTAGTTTATTCTTACTTGAAAAATAAAGATGCATACGGCAAAAACATGAAGGGAGGTAAGAAAACAGCAACAACAGCAGCTGAGAGACGAAGAATTTTAAGATATGCATCAAATTCTTCTGATTCTGTGGCAAAAATAAAACAAAAAGTCGGCGTAAACGCAAGTTGCTCAACAGTATTAAGAGTAATCAACAACTCAAGCCATCTTAAACGAATGAAACTTAAGAAAAAAACACCACTTGACGGGAGACGGAAAATGTTGCGATTAGATTTTTCAAGACTTCACATGAGTTGGAAATAAGAATGGTATCACGTGGTTTTTTCAGATGAAAAAAAGTTTAATTTCGATGGCCCTGATGGGTTCAACTTCTATTTTCACGACTTAAGAAAAGAAAAAAGATTTTTAAAGCGCCATCATAGTCGTGAAGGAGGTGTCATGATATGGGGAGCAGTCAGTTATTATGGAACAGTTGAGCTCGAGGTTGTAACATCAAGAATGACAGCAGCTGTGTATAAAGTAATTTTGGAAAGAAATTTTCCTAAATTTTCTAACATCTTTGGACCCATAAACTGGACCTACTAACATGATAATGCGCCTATTCACTCAGCGCGCATAATAAATACATGGATAAAGGAGCAACAAGTTGCAGTTGCTTCAATGGCCGCCGTACTCACCTGATCTAAACATCATAGAAAATGTCTGGGGATGGTTAGTACGCAAAGTTTATGAGGGTGGTCGTCAGTTCGAAGACAAAGAAACCTTAATTTCTGCAATCAAATTAGCGTGGAGCGAAATTTCGTTAAATTACATTAAAAAGCTATACGATTCCATGCCGGATCGAATTTACGAAGTAATTAAAAATAAAGGTGGAAGTACCCACTACTAAACTTAAACAAAAACTTGTTTCATTCCATTCCAATACCAATTTTAATTTTTGTACCTATTCAGTTGACTCAAAAAAAAAACTTCTACTTTGTATAAGTTACACTTTGGAAGTGGTTGAAGGAAAAACTCACGGTTGTTTTTGGATAAAACTTTGAAATTCTGTTATTTATATGTTACGAACATTTTTACCATCAACAGATGGCATAATAACCATCACTGTTTGGAAAAAATGGATAAAATATATTCAAAAATGTTTGTGCGTATTCAGTTGACGAGGAGTGTATTAGAAACCACCTATGACTTACAACATATCGACTTTTGAAATTCCTAAATTGTTGATCACAGTAAAAATTTTGGTGAAATTCTATTATATCAATATGTTTTTTCATTCGGTCTTTAAAAAATTTTGCTACCAAGACCATAAAAATTGACCTTATCGACCCAATTCATACCCAAATCCATTTCAGTTTCGGTTAATATAATAGCAATTAGCTTGCCTCGTTCCAGCCTTCACGACATGGTGACGCCTTTTCATGAAACGTTGCGGGCCATTTGCTGTACGGCGGCTGGCGCGGTGCCCATTACAAGGTACCTGGAGCAGTTGCCAAATTTCCCCACCGCGATGATGGGACTCTTGATGTCACCGAGTCTGCGTCTTTTACATTTATGTCAAGCTTGCATTTTGTTGTATGTAAAAATGTGATCCACACGCGTTCGAGTTTTATAAAGTCTATATGTATTTTGTATTGATATAAGATGTCAGTAGCTGATTAACCCATGAGAAACAGAGTAGCCTAATCGATGTTTTCCTTTTTTCTTTAATTTAAAAACTAGCAGTCGTATTTATAAACTTTTTCTAACTTTAGACAGCCGTCCAACTCCAAAAAGTTATAAGCAAACTTTGTTTACTGTTGTCCTAAGGTTGTCTTACTCGGATAATGTCATCGGTTGTCCAAGATTTGTCTAACTTGAAATTTTTTTTCATTAAATAAGTCATATTTCCAACTATTTAGGACTTTTAAAAAACTGTCTAACTAGTCAACCGTTTAAAAAATCTAATAAATAAGACCTTCTTTTTTAAAATTGGTTAAAAAAACGTGTAATTGTATAAAAAAAAAATAAATGTTTGCTACCAGAAATTTTAGTTTCCTTAAGTTCCTTTTAAAATGAGTGCGAAAACGATAAAAGAACTATATGTACCTCATGGCCTGATAACTTATATATAAGTAAGGCAGGTATTCACTTTAATTTAATTTGACCAAACTGAAATAGAAAAGCTATGTTGGTGAAGAATCTTCCAACATTTTAGTCACTTGATGTGCAATGGAACATAAGTTTTCCATTTACCTTTTCCCCTTCATTTCCCTAGGGAAAATATATAAGATAGAATATGTTCCATCTCACATATATGAATAAACATACAAAAGGCAGATGATATTTTTTCTTCTCACTAAATAATGTAGGTATAATGAAAATTCTTCAGGAATAAGGAAAATCTCTCTTTTAGTTCTTTATGGGTAGTATAGTAATTCACTTATCAGAAATGCATTATCATGCGTAATGAAAATAATTTACTCCATCGATACTTTTGGAGTCTCCACTCCCAAGAACCCTTTCTTAGATACGCCCATGTTATACCTTCTCTGCCATATGGCAATCGATGGAGTTGTTTCGCATTCAATCTCTCTCTCAACCAACTTTATGTTGTTTGTAGAGTTCCTTGTTGTGTATTTATTCAAAGACTCCCCCACACCCATGCATCAACTATATTGAACCAGAGATACCAACTTTAATTCTTTCAACCTTCTTCTCCGGTGGTATATGATGCTCCCTCGCAACTAAAACTCTCGAAGGATATTCAATTGAGATACAGAATACTCATACAGGATATAAATAAGGGGGGAGGGAAATTCATCCCATAGTGTAGCGTGTGCGTTCTATTTTTGGGGGTAGATGGGGAGGTATATTCTTGTTGTACTATTTTATGGAACAACCCTTAAAAACGGGAGAATAAGTCAAACAGAAAGAACGCAAACTGAATTTATTCGCGAACAAATATTTTTGTAGCGAGTTCTTGCCGATTGCATGACTTGTCAATAAAAATAATATTCATTAGGCGATAGAATTCACAAGTTATGTGCGAAACACGGTGGGGTTCCTGAATCCTGATACTGATGGTCCTATAGGGGTTGTTGACGGTGCGGTGCGGTGCGGTGGTGGAAATGTACCTCTGATTTCTCAATTTTCCTTGTTTATTTTATGATTTGGTTGATGATGTCGGAGGTGAAGGTGGAAAGGTGGCGCTGTTATAATATAAACTGTCTTTAAGGGGGTGCTTAAGACAATTTTTAGATGCCATTGACAATGGATATTTATGCTACACATTAGGCAATTACTTAACTGAAGTGGATGATTAGGTGTGATGGCTTGACATTCATTTTTATTTTGATTATGATTATGATTATGATTAAATTAACATTTAATGTGTATTATGAATAAACAAACGTTCAGTCAAAGTGGTTTGAATAAAAAATGGAAGAAAAGGATTTTTTGTGTGTTTTTTTTACTTCTTTTTATTTCAAGCTACATAGAGTGCGTATAATATCTAAAAATAACTTAAAATATTTTGATGAGCAAGTTTTTTTCTCGTATAACTTAGCTAAGACTATCATTTTTCCTTCGTCATTTTCTGTGACTTTGAAAGAAGTTTATAAAAAGGTAGTTGTAAGTGGACCGTAGACTGTAAAACGTATTTTTTCAAAACTTTAGAAATTAATTAAGAACATTTTTCCTTATTTAAATAAAAAGAATTTGAATATTATTTTTAAAAATGAAGGTTCACCGTGGTTCACGTCAATAGCTATTGTGTGAAAGTAGGGAAAAATTCAACAAGTATTGACTTTGATTATATTTTCTTAACAAAGGTCGGCTGAACGGGTGGTTAGAAGAGTTATGGGGGCTAGAGTTTTATAAATCCATGAACATGGTTCTTGAGTGCTTTAAATTGTAAAGAATTTAGAATAACAAAATAGGTAAGGTATATTATTCCCCTAACGAGTGTAGTACGGTCCAAGGAAGAACCTCATTATTTTATCGTATTTTCCTCCAAAGTTTAAATCAAGGTGAAGATGATCAGCTTGCTTATAAGACTCTTGTGGAAAAAGTTGTTTCTAGGACAAGACAAAAGATCGATAATTTTCAAGTTTTTTATTAAAAATACAACCCTTTTTCCACAGCAAATATTATTTAAATTACTTCAATAGATTACTAACGAAATTTATTAAAATTTAAAATTCCAAAAATTCTTAGAGAAGATGAAATATTTCTTATGTTATAGAACTAATATCAAAGAGAAAGAATTTAGTTTTAAGTGATTTATAGCGAATATTGTCCCAGGTTACAAAATAGCCATCAATGATGAAAGATATTCAGATACATAATTGATGCTTAAAGATGAAATATCTGAAGAAATTAACTAGAGAACATTTCAAAGAAATTTCAGGGATATCTGTGGCAATCGCATTATAACTTCTTTGAGCAATATAATTAAGTTTTTATATTTTATAAATCATATTAATTTGAATTTAATTAGATATAATTAACTTAAATTTCATTATGATATAAATATTTTAAGCATGTTATTCTGAGAAATTTATATCAAAAGGTTGCCTTCGTAGAATATTTATATCGATTGACCACCAGCCTAGAATACTGTGATATAAGACGGCCCAACATAAAGTAACTAGATGAGCGGTATATCCCGTTTTGTAGGTAGTGTTTAGAAAACAATTTGAGCATGGGTTGCCTGCCGAAATGAAGTCAAGGCATAGGGTTGCCAAGTAATTTAGCTCAATTTTTTTTTTTTTTTTAAATATATGCCTTAGCTTAAATGCTGCCTTAAATTATTAAATGCATGATTTTTTGAAATTTAATATTTCAGTAGGGTAAGTAAGGATAGCCATACACGGTAGACGGTAGTCTTAAAGACGTTTCACCAAAATGGATCCCAAAAGTAATGATGCAGATATGTGGGAATTTATCTCAGGATTCAAAATTTTGAAAGTCCAACAAAATCGTATCTGATCCTTTTTAGGGTTATAGGCATATACAAGGTGTCCTTAAATAGTGGATAACCTTGCAAATGGTTATAGCAGACCTTATGATTTTTCCAGAAAAAAATATTTAAAAAATATTTTCTTGCCATAAAGTTATGCATTCAAGTATTACAAGTAAAAATGAAAAATTGTTTCTTATGAGGCTTTGAAGATTTTAAAGATGATGGTCACGTTCTTCAAGTTTCATTATATTGCACTCAAAAACTTTTTTCTCATCTTGGAAATATTAGGTACCGTAATTTTTGGCCTTAAAACTTTAGCCCTTAGAGCTTAGAAGATCTATTTTTCTCTTTAGTCTCGTAACACGAAGTAACTTAAGTAATTTACTGTTTTTTTTATGGCATATCTTAAAAAAGAGGTAGCAAATGTCACAAACGAAATCGAATTCCCAAAAAATTCTGCGAAGTTGCTAGGTGGGAGAGCCTAAGCAATTGAGTTCTTTGGCAAATCAAAGTTAAAAAAAAATCACTATCGCTGCCGCAATTTTCTTTTCCGTCACCCACGATTTGTTGCACCCTATTTGTGAGATATTCTCAAAAAATGAGTAAATACCATCTGAAATGCCAGGAATCTTACAGCAAAATACTAAAAAGCTAAATTTTGAATTACGAAATCTCGCAATTCGAGTAAATTTTAATTTGCTCTGAGTTTCGAACTGAAACATAAAAGTGAAATTCGAAGATGAAGCTTCCAAGCTTACTCAAGGTTTTAATTTGCTAAATTTTGATTAAAAATAGTATAGTTTCTGCAATGCTAATAAATTATTTCGAGATTTTAATCTATGAGACTTAAGTTTGCAAGATTTTGTAAATGCTAACCAGAAAGGAGATAATAGGTCAACTAGATTCAATAATCCATTAGTAAAATAAGTTGTTTTAGTTAATTTTAAAAGTCTTGTCACGGCCATTCAATGTCGTTAAAAAAAGCTCCTTTAAAAAGTTTATAATACTAACTGCATATCAAAATTTCGAAAAACATAAATTTTGGATTTTTAAAAAAATATAAAGAATTTTTTTTGTTTGAAAAAGGGTTTATGAATTATTTTCAAACTAGGTTTTTAAATATGTTTTAATAAATACTCAAAATTGGCATACCAAAACTTTTTTTTAAATGTTACCAAAAGTTTATATATAAAAGAGCAGTTTCTAAGAAAACCGCCTTAAGGATTTAATTTTTTTTGCATATACTTATAACGGGTGATTTTTTAGCTGGTTTGGTTTTGGCAACACTGGTTTTGACAGCTGACGTGTGTTTAGTACCTTGTGTCACTGTCAAACAGCTTCAGTTTGGTTTGCAATTTAACCATGGATCGTCTTACAAATGAACAACGCTTGCAAATTATTGAATTTTACTATCAAAATTCGTGCTCGGTTCGAAATGTTCATCGCGCGCTGCTTCCATTTTATGGTCGGCATTCTCGACCTTCTGAGCAGTCTATTCGGAAGATTGTGACCAAATTTCGCACCAAATTTACTTTGTTGGACATTAAACCACCAACACGTTTACGTACTGTGCGTAGTGAAGAAAATATTGCGGCCGTATCAGCTAGTGTGACAGAAGACCGCGAAATGTCGATTCGGCGCCGTTCCCAGCAGTTATGCCTTTGTTACAGCACTACGTGGAAAATTTTGCGGAAGGATTTGGGCGTAAAGCCTTTTAAGATACAGCTGGTGCAAGAACTAAAGCCAGCCGACCTACCACAACGCCGAATTTTTGTGTGAATGGGCTCTTGGAAAGCTGGCCGAGGATCCGCTTTTTTATCGAAAAATTGTGTTCAGCGATGAGGCTCATTTTTGGTTGAATGGGTACGTAAATAAGCATAATTGCCGCATTTGGAGTGAAGATCAGCCAGAAGCATTGCAACAGCTACCAATGCATCCCGAAAAAGCCACTGTTTGGTGCGGTTTATGGGCCGGCGGCATTATTGGGCCATATTTCTTCAAAGATGATGCGAATCGCAGCGTTACTGTCAATGGTGAACGCTACCGAGCGATGATAACAAACTTTTTTTTGCCCGAAATGGAAGTTCTTGACTTGCATGATATGTGGCTTCAACAAGACGGTGCCACATGCCACACAACACGCGAAACAATGGCGCAATTGCGAGGCGAGTTTGGTGAACAGTTAATTTCACGTTTCGGGCCGGTCAATTGGCCGCCTAGATCGTGCGATTTGACACCATTAGATTATTTTTTTGGTGGGGTATGTCAAGGCTAATGTCTATAGGGACAAGCCCGCTTCGATTGACGCACTGGAAGCCAACATTCATGCATTCATTCGTGAGATACCGGCCGATATGTGTGAAAGAGTATGCCAAAATTGGACTCAGCGGATGGGCTACCTGAGATGCAGCCGCGGTCAACATTTGCATGAAATTATCTTTAAACATTAAATTGCAAGGTTCAAACTATCGATTCAAATAAATATTTCATTAATTTTTTCGAATTTTTTGTGTTTTTTTTTTTTAAAGTTCTAAACCTCTTAAAAAATCACCCGTTATATATTCAAATTTCAAGTCATCAAATGGCATTTTTTTATACTAGTTGCTTATATACAATAAAAGAACGCTTTAAATGCTTATATATATTTTTTTCTATAGTTAATTTCATATTTTAAACGATCCTAATTTCAAGCAACTTGAACATGAGAGGAAGTACGTGCGATTCAGTCGTTAATTTTATTTTCATCTAATTTTGTGTTCAGCAATTTTGACAAAACATCAAACCAATTTTAAAATCATTTTAAAAGCTACCAGTTAAGTTAACATTATTCCTTAAAATTTTTATTTATTTTTTAGTTTGTAAAATAAACTAAAAGATAACCCAGTTATTGCAACTACTTAAATTATTTTTATGGGTGAATAATAGTATATCCTATATCTTAAATATGCACAAATGTATTATTGACAACCAAATAAAAGTATAATCGAATCGTAGACGAATTTTGTCTTTTGAGTAGTGAAACCATTTTACAATGATGGAATATATATATTCTAAATTTATTAAAATATTTGGGAAAAGCTCCAGAGAAGAGCCATGACCTCCATGACCATCCCTGTGCCTTGCATCCGCCAATGTCACCTAGAACATATTTGGGCGATATTTCCTTACCTTTGCAGTTATTTTTTTTTGGCTTTCTTTCCCATGTGACTATTTGAATACATAATTTTGAGCTTTGGGTACAACAAAAATTTGTATTTTCTTGGGCACTATTTCCAGATTGATTTACTGTGCAAATATCAAATTTGTAGAATAAATACATTATAATTATAAAAGTTTCTGCTAAAATACCTAAATGTAAAATTTCATACCACTAGTGAAGAACTGTAATCATTATGTCGACAATAAAAAATTACAAGCGCTGTTTTGCCGTAATAATTCATGATGAAATATAAAAAAAATATGCAATTAAGATTTGGAATAAAATGCACAACTGGGTAGCACGTACTTACTCTTATGTTCAAGACGTTGAGAGTTTAAGAACATTATATTAAATTAAATTAAGAGGAAAAAATGTGTAAAAGCATGCAAAACGATATTTTAATTAACTAAAATAACTTCTCTGAAAGTTCCAAATAAAAAAAAAAAGAACGTCATCTCAATTCATGATTGAGTGTATGAAAAAAATGATTAAAATTATTGGAGTGTTTTTTTTTTTAATAATTTTTTATATATCAAATTCTTCAATAATTTTTAAGGAAAATTTTTGTAATGCAAATCATAAGTATCAATTTATGCATACAAAAATAAAATTTCCAAAAAAATTGTCAATCCAGTTTTGAGATATCGAGTTTAAAAAAAAAATGAAATTTTTGTTTAAAACTAAAAAACATTTTTTTGAAATGAAATATTTTTTAATCTTATTTGAAATTTGTATATAAAAAGTAACGTAAATCTATTCAGTCAGTAATAATAAAATTTAAAATATAAAAAAACATTCTATGAGAAGAACTATTAATATTTGCTATTTGTAAGTTTTTATAATTGTTGGTAGTACTTATTTATGTATACGCACATAAATGAAAAGTTTAGTACAAATCATAGAAGCCGTTTCTTAAGAAAAACAATCTTTTCCTTGATAGGTTTCTAGCATTTGTATTTAAGGTACCGTTCTTTTTTAATAAAAGTAATTTTTTTTTTAAATGCGTTACAAAGTAAAAAACTATAAAATATTGGTTTTACAAAATTCGACCGTTTAGCTTTCATAAAACATATTTGATTTTCAAAAATGTTTGAAATATTTTTTAAAATCCAAAAAAAAAATTGTAAGATTTAAGTAAGAAAAACTATTACCTTACATTGCTTAGGTGCTCTGTATAATTTATTGAAATCAAAAAGTATATCAAAAATTAAAAACCATTGAAACCATTTCTGAAAAACATTTCCCATCCAAAAGTAGCTTTAACCAAACGAAATGTATTGATTTTTTTTTTTAAGAAAAGTTGTGAAGTCTATTTTGAGAAAAATAAGTTTTTCTAGAATTGCTAAATTGTATGGCAGGTAGGAACCATTTTGTTTAGTTCTAAAAAAAATAAAAAACGTGTGGGCAGGATTATTAAAAACCACCAAGTTTTAAGAAAATCGATCCAGGCGCTTAGGTGTTAGCCAAATAGACAGACAGATAGACAGAATTTTGCCACCCACTTTTTTGGTGTTCTCTATTATCGTAATGTCACGTTTGATTGTTATCTCGAATTTTTTTTCTGCACGAATCCAAAGCTTGTCATATAGTACTTATTACTATATAATGGGTGATTCTCCAAAAAATGGAATAAAATGACGATAATTACGATATAATACTTTTGGAAGCAAAAAGTGGTAAAACCTAACTGTATATGAACTTTAGAACATTCTTTCACATAATTGAAAACGGCCTTGTTTGAAAACAGGTGTTCCAAAGAACTGAACATTTTTTAATTTTTTATTGTTGTAAGACAACTTTTTAAGGAACTCATACTCTCACCTTAATGGGGAGAAATATACCCCCTCCAACACAATATTTATTTGTTTCGACCGAGCCTGTGCCTTCTAGCACTTTTGTACAATTTATGCAAAATTTATGCAAATTTATGTAAATTATCTTTAAATTTATTAATCACTTGAAAATAAGAGTAAGTTCATGCAATCGAGTCCTGCTCTTTATTTTACATGTATTTAAGAAGAAAAGCAGCATTTTGTGAGCATTTTTGGGCCTTCAAGAGATAAAATCAGTAATTATAGGTCAAGGGACTTAAATAGGAGAACTGTTAGAATTGTTTCCTTCGAAAACGAGCAGGGTACACGTCAGGGGACTGAAAATTAGACCCTTTGAAGAATTTTTTGAGTAATGAAAATATGTCAGATCTTAATAATTTTATCTGGCCAGGTAGACATCAGCTAGATTTGTAGTTATAAAAAAAATCAGAAAAAATAATTGAACAGTTATTAAAATATCAACGAAGCAGTCAAAAACTCCATCATTTGTAGTATCACCCACATCGCAAGTAAAAACCTATATCTATCAGCTGTCAAATTTGCTGCCACTAGAAACATTTTTACTAATTAAAAAAAAAAAAACAAAACTTTATAAAACAACCCTGCTAAGGTATTTCAATTTAAAAAATTTATTATTTTTTCTTTTGTAATAAGTACTTTGAAGAAAAACATAAGTATGAGGGTTTTTGAAATGGTTTATGTAGATATTTGGAACCACTTCTATATTTTTTGTGATATCCTTTTCTCTTATTAGAAGCGAACGGTGTGTTGAATTTCACTTTGTTGGACTTCTCCGAAAACCCCGAAATATGTAGATTAACTACAAAGGCTTATAAAAGACCTTTAAAGTTTTCTTACCAAATGCATGAAAATTGCCTTAAAACTACCTATTGGTAGCTGTCATAAATCGTTTCGAATTGGAGGTTATGCCTTATTATTGGGCTCTATAGACGCTACAGGTTTAGATGGTTTGCACCCTTCATTTGTAAATGCTGCTCTCCCACTTATTCTTCCATTTGTTACCTACACAATCAACACAATTCTGAGTGAGAGCATTTTTCCTTCCCAATGGAAAGTTTCAAAAGTCATACCTGTTCCCAAAAACCGTAGCAGAAAAGACTTCCGGCCCATATCTATTCTGCCCTTTTTATCTAAAGTGGTTGAAAGACTTATGCAAAAGCAAAAGCACCACAGTAGTACCACTGCACTCCTCGAAGTCATTGAGCGGATAAGAAAGGCCTTAGATGATGACAGAGTAACATTCTTGATTCTGCTTGATTACTCTAAGGCCTTCGATACCATCAATCATGATATTATGTGCCAAAAACTGTCGTGTTTGTTCAACTTCTCTTCCGAGGCAGTGAAACTCATTTTTTCCTTTGTCTCTGGAAGATGTCAGGCCGTAGTTTCAGGAAATCAGACCTCTGAATTACTCTCGTTGAGCCACGGTGTTCCACAAGGATCTATTTTAGGACCACTTCTATTCTCTGCCTATGTAAATGATTTACCACATTCAGTAAAATATTGCGAGCCACGAATGTATGCTGACGATGTTCAGCTTATTAAATCTTGTAACTTGGGTCTAATAGAAGATTGTGTTAGTAGTATAAACGAAGACCTAAATGCATTCTTGGAATGGTCAAATAACTGTGGTCTTGTTCTTAACCCGTCTAAAACAAAATGTCTTGTTATTTCTAAGAAGGCCCTTGAGTTGTCTTATTTCCCTACTGTTGAGTTAAATGGCACTTCTGTGGAATATGTTGAGAAATCCAAGAATCTAGGAGTTTGTTTTAATAGGACCCTCACGTGGAGCGATCAAATTAATAGTATCGTGGGAAAAGCTTAAGGAATCTATCAGCCTTAAGGAATCTATCAGCTTTCAAAAAATTCACACCACTTGGTACGAGGAAAATGCTTGCTAAATCACTTATTATCCCTATCTTGTCATACCGTTGTGAAGTCTTCTGCAACCACGATTCTGTGAGTCAGAGGTGACTTAATGTTGTGTTTAACAACGTAACTCATTATGTTTACGGTCTTGGAAGATACTGTCATATCTCTTCGTATCCAAAAAGTTTATATGGGGTATCGTTTGCTAGCTTCTTAAAAATAAGGACTTTGATAAATTTGTTTAAAATTATTCACATGCAGAAGCCTCTTGACCTTTATAATGAAATCCAGTTCTCCACTTCAAGTAGAACAAGTCAAATTTTGATCCCTAGATTTTGTAGTCTCACTTCTGAGAGACAATTTTTTGTTAGTGTTGCTCGTTGGTGGAATGCGCTCCCACTATTTTGCGAGTTTGTAAAATTCAACACCATCATTTTATGTTTCAAATCATTAAAATTGTAGCCACTTTATGTTTCAAATCATTAAAATTGCCACAAAACTATACTGACATATCAATGAACTGCACAATTTTATGTAACAATTCACTTTCATTGTCTTTTGCTGCAGAAACTATTTCTTTTTTTTTAATATTAATTTTTCTATAATTTTATCTTTATCTCACATTTCTGTAAGTAATTCTCTTTTTTTTTCTCTCTGCACATAAATGAAATGTCACTTAGACATAGAAAACTTATATTATTATATGTACAAATTGTAATCTAATTTTATGCATTCAAATTAATTTCCTTGGAAAAGCTTAATTATCTAAAAGATGTTAATCTTAATATTAAGTTCCTTAAAATAAATAAATACAAATACAAATAGACAGTACGACACGATATATCCACACGATCTTTGGGCCACACAAAAACCCTGGGGCATTATTTTTAAGACTCTTTCTGGCATTCTATTGTGCTTGTTTTCCATTGTTTCAAAGAGCGAAAGTCCGAACACGATGTTGTAATTTTCCCATAATTTAAAATCTTCATCAATGTGTTTTATTTTCTGAATTTTGTTAAGACTGATTGACTTTTCCCATTGACTATGTTTAATGTTTTTCAGAGATCCAATGTCAAAACAAAATATTCGTCAATTTATTCTTTACCCGCCTCAACAGCTATCCAAACATAGAAAAAAAAAAATAAAACCTCTTGTTTTACAAACATTTCTATAAAGTAAAACATTATCATTAACATTCATGGAGGTAAAATATTCATAAGAATATTCCTCAACACTATAAATCTATTTTTTGTCCCATTTGTCAACATTTCTCATGCACTAATTGCATCGAACACTATTCATATTCTCAGTCATTAGGTATTGATCCGAAACTTGTTACAAACTCCAATTACATAACTTGTATAGTTTTGAAGTTAATTTGAATATTACATTGTGTAAACCACAGTTACTATGGCAGCCATTATATCTACCTACTTCTCCATATACGCGTTCGTTATACAAGTACAGTATACAGTGCAACGTCATCCATGTTCGACACGATTTTTGTGTCACTTCAAAAGTTGAATTTTAATTGAAATCGGTTATTGGAAGTTTTTGAGAAATTCTTTTTGTTGGTTGAGTAATCGGCATGCAGTTGTTGAAATATGCATGCATTTTGTTATGTTGACAGCTATTTTTGTAGCATATGAATGCATAGATGCCATATGAGGGGGTTGAAGTGGAAGTAGCTTAGCAATATGTGTGTATCGAAATGCCATTATTGTAAACTCGTAAGTAAGCAATAGGTACGATGAAGTAGCAGTTATGCAAAAAGAGTATAAAAGGGCGATGATGACGACAAGGAATCAAAAGTCAATTAAGAGAATTTATCAATCCGCACTCTCTAATTGTGTAAGAAAATCGGATTGATTCGATTTTCTGAGAATTCACCGTCAATAGTATTGCGAATAAGTTCTGCATTTGTCATGTGTATGTTATGGGGAATAAGTATGAATATGCTGATGGCAATAGTTTTTTTTTATTGTTTGAACGCTTGATAGAAACTATAAAAGATCTTATGTTTAGGAAAGGATTGGTAATTGACGACTTAGGTACATACATAGAAAGTAAGAAAATCATTTATTTATAATACCTAATTGCATTTTTAACTTGATAAATTGATCGAAGATATGGAAGCATCTCTCTTTCTAAGCTTCAGCATTTGCCAAACGATTCCCTTCCAGTAAGAAAGCAGTGGAAATTGACGTATATTCGAGCTATGAATCTATGTAAATTAAATCTGTTTGGGATGACCGGTTTGCAATTTCGTCGCTTCATAATACATTTCTACACTGTCTTGTTGCCTGAAGGGAATCGATTGACAAGTGGTGAAGTTTACCAAAAGAAATACGCTTTTTGATATGCTCTACACCCCGAGGCCACACGGGCAAGTACTGGCAAGCAAGTACTTCCACTTACTTCCCACTTGCACTCCACTTGCTTGTCTCTCAATTTGGTTCTCAACTTGCTTCGCTACTGGCTTCAAAAATTCCATGCCAGTTCATGAGCAAGTTGCAGCTTGATTGCGATATAGTACTTGCCAGTGTGAAAAGCAGTTTTGCTTTCGCTAAGACCCCTATTACACGATGATTCTTTGCGTCTAACTCTTTTTGAATTTTCATGAATGCGAATGAGAAAAAACATCTGATTTTACCTTCGCACCCATTGAATTTTGAATAGAGTCAGGCGCAAAAAATCATCGTGCAATAGGGCTCTAAGACTCGTCCTGGAACTCAGTTCAACTATGGTGGTTTATGTTTCAAAGCCATGCAGGATAAGACTGGATTTTGTTTAGCTTTCCTTACTAAGATTCTTTTGCCTTTAGGCGTCATTTGAAATGGGTTGGGATCAAAATTCCGAAAACCGAAATCCCGAAAACCCGAAATCGCGGAAACCAACAAACCCGACGACCGAACATCGCGAAGTAAAAATCCCGAAAAAATATATAAATTTGCGCAAATTTTTCATTTTGTATAATGTTTTAAGATTTGGTGATTATACTTTTATTCCAACCCATGCTTACACTCTTTGTTTCTAGTTTACTTTTTATTTTGAAATGAAGATGGAATGCAATTACATAGTTCAAAATTAAGTACTTCTTAAATTTGGTAATTATTAATCAAAACTATTTGATTTCAGTTCTATAAGGGCAGATCTACACCATTTTGCCGATATCGATATGTCCGCAGTAACTTTTTTTTTATATTTTGTCAGTTTTCAAATTAAGATTCGGGATTTTGGGTTTTCAGGATTTAGGTTTTCGAGGTTTTGGGTTTTCGGGATTCTGGACTTTCGGGATTCTCTTATGTGAATCATTAGTTATCATTAGTTCGCCACTCCTCGAATACGCTTCTCAAGTTTGGTCCCCTTATCAACTTATACACATTTCCAAAATCGAGAGCGTCGAGCGTCGCTTCCTTCGCTTTGCTTTTCGAGGCCTTGAATGGACCAATCCCCTGATCCTGCCTCCCTATCTAGACCGCCTTAAACTAATCAACTTGAATTCTTTGAAAGAACGTAGAGAAATATCAGACATTCTCTTCATTCATCGATTATTTTCTGGTTCCGTTGACTGCATTTCACTCTACAACTCTATCTCCTTTAACATTAACCCTCCTTCTCGAAATCCTCGTCTTTTTTATCTTCCAACCCACAGGACCTCTTATGGCTCAAACGAACCTATCTCTCGAATGCTGCGAAATGTTAATCTGAACATGAACTCCTTTGACCTTCACCTTAGTACTCCATCCCTAAAACTCCGTCTTCTGAATCGCCCTCCCCCTCACTAACGTTAGCTTAAGTGCTTAGTTTTAAGTTAGATTAAGAATTAGCTTGTGTTAAGCCGAATAAATGGGGGTTTTGCCCGCAACAAAATTAAAATTAAAAAATTTTCGGGATTCTGGATTTTCAGGGGTTTTGGGTTTTCGGGATTCTGAGTTTTCGGGATTCTGGATTTTTCGGATTTTGGGCAATAGAGATTCAGAATTTCAGGATTATGTCTGTTTCCCATTTGAAACAGGTATTATCTGGCGGCTTCAAGAACTTTTCTAGTTTTGAAGAAGTGAAGTCTTAAAAGTAACTAAGAAATTCTCAAGACAAAAACAGATATTGGAAAGATTTAAACTGAAATCTGAAGAAGAATTAAATAGTAGGTAACCTGAAAAATAACGCAAAACCACGTTTTTTTTAGATTCATAACGGATGATCTCAAAAACGAAAGCTGATGGTGGCGAACGGACAACGGATTTGGATTAAGCTACAAAAATTACTTTTAGAACAGAGAACATGTCTCTTTCAAAAACCGTTTATTAGTGTTTTTATTGATTCCGCCAAAACAAGGGACTTCACTATGTCAGTTCAGCCATCACTTAAAATTTTTAGTCCTAACTGAACACAATCGCCCAGTTGATGACCAATTTCTGAATCGTGGTTTTTTTAGTTTTGACTTTTTTAAGAAGTGACTTTGTCTTTCTTTTCTCCAAACATTTAAATACGCCACTGGCTGCCAAATTGGGACATCTATGAAAGTAGGTTGCAAACAAAAAAGAATTTTGGACATTTGGATATTTGAAAATCAGATATTAGAACGCGCAAAAAAACTTGGACAGTTGCCAAAAACACTAAATTTTTTGGAGTTTTGGGAAATTTCAACACTTTGTATATAGTCTTTGGCTTTATAAAACCCATTTTCATCCTAAAACGAAGTTTTTGAACTAATATTGTACAACATATGAAGCGGAATCACATTGTTAAACATGGTGGTATGCTACGTTATAATTTATAGATCCATTACTTCATTAAGGCTTTGGGGCCTATTCTGGTTCTGTGAAAAAGTGAATTGAATAAATAGTTTTCACATTCGCTGCCGAGCATTGCTTTCACTTTTTCAATTCATTTGGCACAAATAACCGATTCTGCTTGTGTGAATGAAAACTATATTATCGATGCTCGAACCACCTTACCATTTCTCCTGAAATCTGCACGATTCTCTCAATTTGCTCGTGTTTTTTGAAGAGAACAGAGACATGTATGAGTCGGAAACATTTTTTGCTTTATGGATTTGACAGAGAAAGAGATATGCTTGAATTTGACATTGTTTGATCATATTCACGCTTTCATTTTGTATATTGATTTCAAAATAGGGGGGTTTGTATGGATCAACTTTGTTGACAACATTGCTTGATGGAATTGGAACAAGTTTTCAAACTATTTTGAAAACCATGCAACACAGGTTGACAACATGTTTTTTTAAGTTTAAATGATCTTACATAGGTGGTTGCCAACAACGTTGAACGATATTTTCATAATCATATGAAAGTTTTTGATATTTGGTTTCACATTTGCAAAGAACGGAAATCGGTATTAGTGTCCCCCTGGTATCTAAAATGCAAAACTTTTTGCCATAAGTAGAATAATGGATCAGCAATGAATATTTGGTCAATTTGAAGCTTAATTAACCGTTATGTGCCAGAAATTTTGATTTTGCTATTGCTGACTGTCTTATTAAGAAGAAGATCCTAAGCACATGGCTTATCAGGAACGGTCCTGGCTATTTTACAACTGTCCAAAAGTCATGAAAACTTCATCCACAAGTACTACGTATACTTGCGTAAACTTTTTTAAATTTCAATAAAATAAATTGGGACATAAGCCAATGGAAAGGTCTATTTAAAACCCATCGATACATCCACGCTATATTTTTTTCAAGGTCTTGTTAGTAAAATATTCGTATCGAAAGTGATATTACTGATTTGCTGCCCAAACTACCTACCTGAATTTTTTGAATGGTTATATTTCCTGAACCGAGACTTCAAAATTGATGCTGTTTTCAGTGTTAAGTAGAAAATAACCCCACCTTTTTAAAAATGTAAGAATTTTTTCAAGGTCTCGTTGATAAAATATTGGTTTCCAAAGCGACTTTATCTGATTTTAACGATTTTCTGCCTCCAACTACCCTACCTTAATGTCTTTGGATGGCGATATATCCTAAACAAACTCTTAAAAAAGTTTAAAATAAAAAGTTTTGTACTGAAATTTTGCAGAGCTTTCCAAAACTGAAAATAAGAACCAACTATAATATAAGGTTTTCGAAATATAGGCATCCAAAGTGATATTCGATTATTTGTATTTAGCCTGAAAATGCTTTTCGATAGATATATTTTCACCACCAAGCCATGCAAATGGTTTCAGTTTTCAAATTCTGTATTATCATTTAAAAGTTATGCGTTTGTAAAAACTAAAAGCTTCTGCAATGTCTAGTTTATAAGATATTTACATCTAATGTAACTATACTGAATTTTTACGCAACCCGTTAAATGTGGATATCTAACGAACCGAGCTTTTAAAATTAATGCAACTTTCAGTTCTGAATAGGAAATAAATACACCTTTCCAAAAATGTAAAAATTTAGCCACACAAATTTTTCATGGATTTCGGAAAAAACCATGGACTAACCCCTTGCCATTTTTTCAAAAAAAAAACAACTTTTTCTCAAAGTTAATGAAATAAATCATGCCATACGTTAATGGAAAGGTCTGCTCAAACCTAATCGACAGATCGAAGCCAAATTTTTTTTCATCGTTTGGTTGAGAAAATATTTGCTCCAAAGTGATTTTACTGATTTTCTGCCTCCAAACACCCACCTTAATGTGTTTGGATGACAATTTATCCAAAACCGAGCCTTGTAGAAGAGAGAAAAAATCAAAGTTCGATAGGAATTTTCCAGAGCTTTTCAAAACTGAAAACTAGAACCGTCTACGACATCTGGTTCTCGAAATATACGCATCCAAAGTTACATGCGTAAGCTCGCGTAAACTTGCGTGTACTTTGTGTAGACTTGCGCGTAATGTTGCGTATTGAGAACGTGTGGGAGAATCTTAACTGAAATATTAAACCGATTTTGTAAGTGGTTCTTCTTAGAGTTGAATGATATTGGACCAAAATGTTGTGCAATGTTGGTTCAAAAACTTGATTTTAGGATGAAAATGGGCTTACAAAGCCAAAGACTTCACACAAAGTATTGAAGTTTCCCGAATTCGGTTAGTAGCCACTGTAAGGCCAAATAGTTTCTTATCAATATTTTCAAGACTTTACATACACCCACCTGGAAGAAAGCCAGGACTTTTTGGTAACCTCAAGAAGTGCAGAAAATTCCAGCTTATATATTTCAAGGGGTTTCTGTTCTAATTGATGTTTCAATTTCATGATCTCCCCCCCTCAAACTGAATTATAATTCCTGGATCCGCACCTGTTTTGAAGTGCTTGCTTCCCAGTCTTTTTTTTTCAATTGCTGTCCTAACGAATATCAGTTTTACAATAAATCATTTGCAAGTGTTTTTTTTTTTTCGTTTCAAATAGCAATTAGAGTTTTTAAATCAAATTAATAAAACTTTTTATATAGCTAGATAGTACTATAACCCAAACAAGTCTTCCCAAAAAAAAAAACTCTATCCGTTTCATGTTGTTTTGAACTCTGACAGATTTGTACCTATTGCTGCCCCTTTCCGTTCCTGCAGTTAATGTTTAAAAATTTGCATGTCTCACTCGTATTTCATATTAATTAACATATCAACCGTCTGCTTCTTGACTCTTGTGGCTTCTGGGTAGTTTTATTTTACTGCATTAAGTCTCGCGCCACAGTAACCGTTACAAAGAGTATATAAGTATATTCATACAATACCATGCCATGGCCCATGCTCACGCTATATTTTAAATTCAATGCAATATCCTGTTATCTCTGGGCGTAAGTCATGAATAAAATATTTCACAGACCAACAACCACAAATAAAAAAAAAAATATATACCTATACATTTTAATATATTTCGCATCTCATTGATTTTACATACACTGAGAGAAAAGTACAAATCAGATATCAAACAAAAATTAACTTATAAGAAGCGCACTTATCACTTAATCAAAAGGGCTCTTCGTGTACCAATTTTCTTAGCGTACTGCGAAGAGGACGAGCAAAAATTTTGACGTTTCCCTGTACATTTGTCTCCTTCCAATATCAAATATTTTAAAAAAACATTTGCAGCTGTCAAAGTGAAGTTTCACATTTTCAAAAATCTGTTTCAAAGGAAAAGATGATATGACGCAAATTTTTTACGTTGATTTATTTCAATGCCAATCGATCGGAAGGAAAAAGTATGCAACAGGAAATATTCAGCTTGCAATTTTGAACAATTGTTGTCATAAGTCAAACTTTCTGCACTTAGTCCCTTAGGAGATATAAAGTGGGAAATTTTCACTCCGTACCTACCGCAAGTATAGATTAAATTTTTGTTTTTCATTCACAAGTTACTTTTTCTCAGTGTACTTTTTAACAACATAGAAAACAGAGAATACTCTGGACGGGTCAGGATGGAATAGAATGAGCTTTATCCTTACCATTGCAAAACTCTTGCATATGCATATACAACAAACCCATGAAAATGACTGGGAATCAACTCAACACAGTTGGAAACTATTTAAGTGCAACAGACTTATAACAAAACTGGCGGAGGACAAAAACAAAAAAAAAATATTGTAGATGCAAATTATAAAGTAAATTTAAAACAAGGAAATGCATTTAATTAGGACTTTTCTCTGGCAATAAGTAACATTTAAGGATTTTTTTTTCAAATTGGTTGGTTAAATATGCTCATTGCATATAGAAATAGAACATAATACCAAGAATATTTACTCTTCATTTAGACCAAGTTTATTCCCAATAAAATGTAGAAAGGTAATATTATATTTAAATTTATCATTAAAATTAACATTATACTCGGTTGTTGTGTTGCACATTCATGGGTTTAAACGCATGCTATTGAATGGGATTGAAAGGGAAAATTTTGTAGGAGCTTAATGCAAACGAGTTTTCTTAGAAAAAGGAAATGTAAGTTAATTTTGTGAGTTCGTTATGATTCAATATATTTGACTTATGTATGATTTATTTATGTTTTCGAAGAATCAAAAAAAAAAATATATTTAGATAATTCTGTATTCTAATTATTATAGGGATAATAAAACGATAATTTTGGTAGACTAGTTGGTAGTCTTTGAAATCAAAAAAAAAATCAGTATCATCTCGGTATCGGTCTCCGGTCTCGTAAAATGACGTTATGTAAGTTTCGGTCTGCATTTCAAAGTCTCGTCTTGGTTATTGGTATCGGTCTCATCTTTTTCCATCTGGTCATCAAACAAAAATTAAATATTTGATTTGGAAAAATAGGGGTGGAAGTTTGTGTATTTCCCTAGTGTAATGTTACTTCCTCCAACTTAAATTAGACTTGCTCTAAAGATATCATCCAAACTGTTAGAATAAGAAGAATAATGAGAGTTGCTGTGAGTGGTTTCTAAACCAAAACCAATTCCGAAACCTCTTCTCCCTACTAAAGACATAAAATGCACGACTGGGTCACACGTACGTACTTGCTCTTATGTCCAATGCTCTGAAGGTTCAAGAAAATTTTAGGTATAGTATCGGGTTCTTCAATAAGAGCGCTACAAAAGTTTTTTTTAAATAAAACGAAAAAGGTGTTGGATATCAATGAAATTTTTTATTCCTGTAAAAGTACGTTCGATGCCATTATGTATGGAACTCGATTTCTTTTCCATGGCCACCACGGGCACGCTTGAAGAAGTCCAGACGCTGAACCCAATTTTCGACGGTTTTCAAGCATAAATCGGCCGATACTGCTGCAATTTCACGTTCAATACTCGTACGAAGCTCATCAATCGTCGCTGGCTTATTGGCATAGACCATAGACTTGACGTAGCCCCACAGGAAATATTCTAACGGTGTCAAATCGCACGACCGAGGCGGCCAAGCAACTGGACCATTTCGTGAGATAACACGTTCTCCAAACTTAGTTTCCAATAAATTGATTGTGACATTTGCTGTGTGGCTTGTGGCGCCATCCTGTTGGAACCACATATCATCGAATTGGGCCAAAAATATTCGGTTATCATTGAACGGTAGCGATCCCCATTCACAGTAACGTGCCGGTCTTGATCATCATGGAAGAAGTACGGCCCAATGACGCCGCCGGCCCATAAACCACACGAAACCGTAATTTTTTCGGGATGCAATGATGACTCATGGAGTACTTGTGGATTGCTGCCTGACCAATACCGCATATTTTGTTTATTGACGAAGCCATTCAGCCAGAAATGGGCCTCATCGCTGAAGATGATTTTTCGATGAAAATCCGAATCATTTTCAAGTTGTTGCTCAGCCCAATTCACGAACATATGACGCTTCTGGTGGTCAAGCGGGGTCAGTTATTGCGTTAATTCAATTTTGTAAGATCTTTTCGCAAAATTCACCACAATGACTTCACAGAGATGCCCAACGCTTGAGAACGACGTCTGAGAGACACATTTGGGCTTTTTGCAACTGAAGCCTCAGCGGCAGCAATATTCTCGGCACAACGGGCACTGCTGTGTCTCACTGAAACGGGAACATTTTATACTGTGCCTGTGGATTCAAATTTTTCAATTGTTGATCTGCTAGGACGATTATGACGACCATAAATTGGACGTAGCGCTCTTAACGTTGAGGCCACTGACTCCGAATTTCGGTAGTAAATTTTAATAATTTCGACTCGTTGTTGGCTCGTATATCTTTCCATCATGAAATGGCAAACCTTATTAAAGAGAAATGTCAAAAGAGCGGCGAGAAATATGGCGTTGTTTGCTGTCCCTGTTGCTTTACTTTTGTAGCGTCCCTGTTGAAAAACCCTTTATTTATCGTCCCCTGATTGCAAGAACTAGGTTACTCAATTTCAAATTTTTTCAATATCTCAGCAAAAATGGACTTTTCGTCATATTTTTTCTACCATAGAAAAATACAAGATATTTATGAAGTGTGAGAAACATAAAAAATAAACTTTCACTCGTTCTCTGGTAGCTAAGTATCTATGCACCTTGCTATCTCCAAAATTGAGTTACCTAAAATAACACCATCTTTTTTTCTATATTGAATATGATTATAAAGGGTGATTTTTTAGCTGGTTTGGTTTTGGCAACACTGGTTTTGACAGCTGACGTGTGTTTAGTACCTTGTGTCACTGTCAAACAGCTTCAATTTGGTTTGCAATTTAACCATGGATCGTCTTACAAATGAACAACGCTTGCAAATTATTGAATTTTACTATCAAAATTCGTGCTCGGTTCGAAATGTTCAAAATGTTGGAAATTGTGTTCAGCGATGAGGCTCATTTTTGGTTGAATGGGTACGTAAATAAGCATAATTGCCGCATTTGGAGTGAAGATCAGCCAGAAGCATTGCAACAGCTACCAATGCATCCCGAAAAAGCCACTGTTTGGTGCGGTTTATGGGCCGGCGGCATTATTGGGCCATATTTCTTCAAAGATGATGCGAATCGCAGCGTTACTGTCAATGGTGAACGCTACCGAGCGATGATAACAAACTTTTTTTTGCCCGAAATGGAAGTTCTTGACTTGCATGATATGTGGTTTCAACAAGACGGTGCCACATGCCACACAGCACGCGAAACAATGGCGCAATTGCGAGGCGAGTTTGGTGAACAGTTAATTTCACGTTTCGGGCCGGTCAATTGGCCGCCTAGATCGTGCGATTTGACACCATTAGATTATTTTTTGTGGGGGTATGTCAAGGCTAATGTCTATAGGGACAAGCCCGCTTCGGTTGTCGCACTGGAAGCCAACATCCATGCATTCATTCGTGAGATACCGGCCGATATGTGTGAAAGAGTATGCCAAAATTGGACTCAGCGGATGGGCTACCTGAGACGCAGCCGCGGTCAACATTTGCATGAAATTATCTTTAAACATTAAATTGCAAGGTTCAAACTATCGATTCAAATAAATATTTTATTCATTTTTTCGAATTTTTTGTGTTTTTTTTTTTTTAAAGTTCTAAACCTCTTAAAAAATCACCCGTTATGAACAAAAAATTTAAAATCGTCTGTGTGGTTTTTCAAAAAAAAAAAATATTTGAAATCTTAAACTTTTTTTAAAAATTCAAAAACTTTTTTTGAAAATTATTGTATGCAATATTTTTTAATTTTACTAGAAATTTGTACAGAAGAAAATTAATCAAAATATGTCAAGCCAATATTCAGAAAAATAAAAATTAAAGAAAACGTTCCATGAGAGGTACTTTTAATATTTACTTTTTATAAATATATTTATATTTCATTGTAGTAGATCAAACTAATTTTAGCCTACAGAAAAGGTTTCATAAAAATCGTAAGAGCCGTTCTTAAAAAAAATTTGTCCTAAACGATTTTTTGAACATTTGTATGGAAAGTACTGTTATTTTTTCATAAAAGTAAATTTTGAAATATTTTTTCAATAATAAATACAAAAAATATTGTTTTTGAAATTTAAAAACACAAAAATCTTGGAAGTCTCTGTATAAAAAAATTATTGAAATCAGTCAAATTAAAAAAATGGTTCTATGGGATGTTACTATAGTACTTTTAACTTAGTACTTTTAAGAACAATTGCCGAGCGGTTTTTGAGAAAAACACGATAGTGTAAAATTGCTAAAAAAAGACTTATAGCAAAAAAACTTGTGGGCACTAAAAACTACTATGTACCAAGTTTGAAGAAAATCGATCGGACCATTAAGGGTGTAGAGAAAAGGTAGACAGACAGGCAAACAGACAGATAGGCAGACAGAATTTTGCCACCCACTTTTTTGGTGTTCCATTGTAATGTCATGTTTGATTGTTACTAAAATTTTTTTTTGCACGAATCCGAAACTTGCCTTATACTACCTATATCGCAAGTAAAAAATAAGTGAATTATTGTAAGTATTGTTTAGTTTTTGGTAAAAATAAATTTACCAAAAACCATTATTAACGGTACCTACCATATATATCGTTTTTTTTTTTGTATTTTCAAATTTCTCATAAACGGCTCAACCGATTTTATTCAAATTTTTTTACGATTTTACATTTTTTGTTTGCATATGTTTTCATATTTTCATAAGTAATCACAATTGTTTTTGAGATCTAAGTGTTTTAACGAGTTGGTTACACAATTAAAGCTATTTGAATGCTTTTTTTGCTCTTTCTATGATTACTTTCATATTTCGAAAGTTGTTTCCCCTAGTACATATGTAAATATAGTAAGACATTAATAATACTCTTCAATAAACTTTTATTTTTTGACTGATACCTACTTCTTTTCTTAAACCACTGGCAAACGTATAACAGATTTAAATAACAAATAAATTTCAAATACTTTAATGGGGACAGGAGGTGAATGAGGCATAAGAAAATTAAACGATGGGATATCCTTACTTTGAACCATAAGAAATATTCTCGCAAGGTTTGAAAAATATCTAAAATGCTAAAGTTCAATTTTTTTTTCGACGTTTTTCAAATGACTCATATGTACATATGTCTCGAAATTGAGATTCCTTACCTTGAGAGTTTTTAATTGGCTAGATTTTAGATTGTGAAAAGCAGGATTTTGCAATTGCGAAATTATAAAATTTATTTTGGGATATTGAAAATTTTTTCGCAACGTCATAACACTGAGACGTTAAGCCTGTCATGAGTTTGTCTGCATGGTTTCGATTGGGGTCAAGAACCAATACCCAACACTGACCCCTAAGTCAATAAAGGAGCGTGCAACATTTTTATGCATACAGGAATCATGTATAGGTAGTAAGAAATTTAAAAATCGGAAATCGACGATGACACATTTTCAGAATAAATGTTAAAAAATTGTTTAATATTTTGATCAATATGACCTTCTGACTTTGTTTTTTTATTTAATTATTTTGCTGTCTGAATTAATGAATTTAAAAATAGTACCTCGCGTGGCATTAATTAGTGCTATGGACTGTCATGCAGGAGGTCTAGTTTCGATTCCATGCTGCCACCACCTAAAAACATAAATGTTTTTTCCGAGGTACTTCCTCTGGCGAGGAACTGACTGAGAGTATACTTATCATGAAAAAAATGCTTTTTATCTCAGACTCGGCAAGAAATTGTTGATAGAAAGCGAAGCTCTTGCCTCTGCACCTTGAGTTGGTTGAATTTTAATTAGCGTACAATGCAGATAAGGATAAAGACAAATTTTTGCTAGTGAATTTCTCGGAAATGGCTGAAAATTGCACTTCACTGCTTTCACCTGTTATAATGCTGGTCATGACCTACACGTGTACCAAAGATGAATAGAATCGGTGACCCATGCATTGTAGCTTCCCCTTAAAAGTTTTGAATGAATCTATCCCTCCACTCTTTGATCGAAATCATGTGTTCCCCTTTGGCTACAAACCAACAGAGTCATGGATACTTCTTAAGACATAAATAGATAGATCATTAGCAGTTATATAAAAGACACTGGATACTATTTAAATGAAGAGGACCTAAATGACAACCATGGGGAACACCGAAACTATATTCTAAAGTCCTACATAGAGAGTTTTATATTACAACTTTTTGAGAAAAACCAACGAAATATATGACAAAACCTCAAGTTTTCACAGAAGATTGTTATGCTTAAATAGAATTAAAGCTTTAGCTGAAATGTATGTTTATGTACAAGTTGGTATATTGCATTGACTTGAAAGATTCCTTAGTAACAAATTTTGTAGCAATTATTTATTAATCAAATAAATTTGGCACATTTGATGCCAAAAATTCTACCTCAAAAATTATAATCAACGGATTATTCACCTAAAACTTACTATAAACACTTTAAACAGTCAAACAAAATTAATTCTTAACTTATTGATCTACATGCATATTTAAATCGCTCTTTAAATCGGTGTCACAACATACTTCTTATACATAAGACAATCAATAGAAATAGAAACATATTTTCCTAAAATGAAACTTGACCATAAAAAAAATTAAGTATAACTTTCATTCATTCGTAGAAGTATCCACTACAAATGTTCCTTTATTTATTTTTCTTATTGTAAACAAACACATTTCATTGACTTATGTTTTGATGTTGGCAATAAAATTTGTTGTTCCTGGACTTTTTCTCAGAGTCTTTATAGCTTATTTTTCTTATCCCTATAATTGTATTTTTCTAAAAAAAAAAAAAGTTAGTCACCTCTAGCATTATAATCGAAACAAACTTTAAGGAAAATCGATCCCATGAGCCCCCGAAAAGTTATTTCTTTCAAGGTGTATACGGTAACGTCTTTGAACAGGACAAAAACAATATATATTAACCATTGTCCAAAAAGCTCGTATATTTTCTTGGAATAAAGTTTTCTAGGAGTAAATATAAATTGTTTTATTACATTCACTATGACTACACCTAACCTACGTCAAAAAAATGTTGTAAATTCGCAATCCGAGTCGAACGACGACACCTTAAAGTTTCTTCCTTACAACAAACTGATGGAGGGTAGAAGAGATAAAGACAAATAAAGCTGATTTTATTTCCTATTGTAAAAATAAACATTTTTACATGGATGAATTTCAATCAGTTTCGTTTAAATTTGGCGAAGTGAAGGCTACGTATATTCAATTCCAAAGTTATTTAATTTTTACTTTTCGTTAGGGAAATTAGTTTTTTTTTTGTCAGAAGTTTAAGGTTCTACTTTATAGACAAGTTTATATCAATGCGCTTTTTTGGTTGTCTGTTTGATTGTTTGGTACACATTTTACATTATATTTAAAAATATAGAATTGAAAATTCAAACAAAAGTATTCTCGGTGTGGTCCAGTTATTAAACTTAGTTTAAAGTTTTAAGTTTTAAATTCAGAGGATAATTATTTTAAAATCAATTGTCATATCTGAACCAAATAAAAACAATTAGTCTTTCAAAAAAAATGGTGGAACTTTAGCATGTAGTAAAAGTTTAACCACAAAAAAGAATAAGTTTTTACCTACGGTACACTTCCGGGGCAGTTTTTTGATAGAAATCTCTGTTTTATAAATAGTTAAACTACAAAATTTACTAAACAGATGTATTTATGGTAAAAATGCTTTCGTGCAAGTGTGCCTCAACATCTTAATATAAATTAAATCTTAGCATATAATAAAAATAAGTAGAGAAATATTTCCTTGATACTTTAACAACCATTGTAAGAAATTAGTTAAAAGTTAAACTTTCAAAGGAAGAAGCTTCTATAAGAAAATAATAAGAAGTTCTATCGAAGCCTTATAGAATATGAAGCTTCATACACATATTAATTTCTTGAATTCAAATATTGGATTCAGGTAATAATCATTATAGTATTTAACTTTATGAAAATTCAATCTTAAATAAGGTTTGTTTATTTCTCCTATAAAAGCTTTAAATTTTTTTTCTGATAGCCCTGAGAATAATCAGGGCTTAGTTGTTAATCTGGGCTTAGTTGTTGTTATATTTAACTGTTTTGCTCCGACATCGTTTCTTTTTACCACTTTTTTCTGGGCTCGCAAACCAAACACGCATTGTACCTTCTACAAGTAAGCAACTTACTCACTGTGGGAGAGCACGTAGCGGTTTTAGTTTCTTACCTGCTAACTAAGCTTTTGCTCGGAAAAACTTGGTAAAAGGCAAATTTTGATAAATTTACTCTCTTCTTTTTTTCTTGCTGCAACAATGAAACTCTGAAAAATTCGAATAAATAAATAAGGCCCTCCGGATAAACCAAGAAATAATTAAAGTGGATGTGCCACTCAACAGATATTCCTTAAACCAATTTTTTTCTTATAAGAGTAAGTTTTGAAAATATTAGTACATATTTATTGCTCAGTGGACTACAAAAAAAACAGCAAGTTAAGCCTTTTTCTAGAAACCAAGAATGATTAAGAAAAGTTGGCGGATTTTACAAACAAAATTTTTGTTTATACTTATATGAACGGATTTGGAAAATTTCATCAAAATAACTAGAGCTATTTTGAGAAACAATCAAATATAAAAAGTGGGCGTGGCAGTATGCGAATGTTACCAAACTCAATTTTAGTTCCTTTTCATTACAAATGTTAGCTCTTACAATATTTTATTAGCTTATGCAAACAAAATTCGAAAATTGTATCAAAATCCTTAGAACGGTTTCCGAGAAAGCTATTAAAAATTGGTATGTTCTTTTGCGAATATATTCCTGAAGCCAAATTTTATTTTTTCTTTCTCCTTATAGTAAAACAGAAAATATTATCAACATCATTTAAATCATTTGCAATTAATGGAGCAATTAAAGCAATTTTCAACTAACCAAAAACCAAGAAAAGTAAGGGTGGCGATGAGTAAATTAAAAAAAAATAATTATTCTTATTTATATTTTTCTCTTTTATATGTAGAAACAAATCTTTGAAATTGCATCCAAATCGTTATATCTAAAAAATAATGAAGAGGGCGTGCCAGTGGGTGGATTTAAAAAAACTCAATTTTTATATTTTACTGAAACAAACTCTGAAAATTCCACCAGAATCGTTATAAAGGTTTCTCTTGATTTAAGAAAAAAGTGGGCATCAGTGAGCGGATTTTACAAAACTAAATTTTTATATTTTATATTTTTGTTCGTTCTTAATTTAAACAAATTCTGAAAATTTACCCCAGTAATATATCCATATATCCCATTTCGAGATATTGAAAAATGGGATGGTCAGTGGGTGGATTTTACAAAAATTCAATTTTTATAATTTTGATTCTCATTCATTCAAGCAAACTCTGAAAATTTAAAATAAATCATTATAGATTTTCTAAATATTAAGAAGTGGGCATGTGGGCCGGATTTTATAAAACTCAATTTTTATATTGTTTTTCAGTCTTTTAAACAAACCCTAAAAACTGCATCCGAATCATTATTACCGTTTTTTACACATTAAAAAGAAAAGTGGGCGTGTCAGGGGGCAGATGTTACAAAACTCGGTTTTTACGTATATCCAACTTAAAGAAACAGGCACTTAAATCATAAAAATCGTTATTACTTCTAAACGAAGTGAAAACGAGCACATTTCATTGTATGTTATTTTTGACTTCAAATGACCTCAGGAACCCCGGGATTTTCTCTGCTGCTGTGATTGTGTGAGCTACTCGCGTATACCCAATAAAAAGAAAATAATGTTAAAACAAATAACAACTTTCAAAAATCTAAAAAAAAGTAGTTATAAAGGGCCCACCTAGGCTTAAAAGTTGGTAAATTGTTTAAAGTTTAAAATAACGAATTTTCAAAAAAATTAAAATATGCCCCCCACTTTTTAAACACTTTAATTTTCAAATTTATGAAATCATATTTCAAAATACCTTAAACATTAATCTAATATTTTTTTTTTAAGGTAGCAACATCAAAAAACGTTAATTTTGAACCATTATTGAAGAAGTTATGATCAATTAACCAAACTAACAACTGGGTCGCACGTACTTGCTCTTATGGTCAAGGCACTGAGGGCTTAAGATAATTATAAGTAAAGATATGGAAATTATGAGAGAAAAATGTGTAAAAGCATGAAATACGATACTAAAATTAGCTAAAAAAAACTTCGTGGAGACGTTTTTATTAATGTGATTGTATTGACAGCAAAAATTTTAAATCGTTGGAGCGGTTTTCTTAAAAAAAATGTTTTGTATATAAAATTCTTAAAACATTTTTAAGGAAAACTTTAAGTATGAAAATCTTAAGTATTTATTGTATGTAAAAATAAAACTTGAAAAAAAATGTCAATGTGTTTTTGAGATGTCGAATTTACAAAAAAATTTAAACTTTTTTTAAAAATTCAGATTTTTTTTTGAAAATTTGAATATGCAATATTATTTAATCTTATCTGAAATTTTTATATACAAAGATTATCTAAATCCGCTCAGCAGATATAGTGAGAAAACTCAAAATAAAGAAGTGACAGGTACTATTAATAGTTGCTATATGCGAAATTGTATAATTTTTTGTAGTAGATCGTATTAATTTTAATATATGGAAAAAGTTGAATCAAAATCGTATGAGTCGTTTTTAAGAAAAAAATATTTTCTTTTCCGGTTTTTAATTTTCGTATGGAAGGTACCGTTATTTTTCATATACATATGAAAAATTTGTTCTAAAAATATTTTAGAGAATACTAAAGAACTCTTAAATATCGAGTTTCATAATAATCGATCACATCGTTTTCGAAATATTTGAGTAAAAAAAAAAAATAATTAAAACATTATTTAAAAATCAAAAAAAATATTTTTCTTTAAAACTTAGGTACACAAAAATATTTATAGTTTAAAAAAAAAACTATTGAAATCAGTCATACTATTTTGCGAAAAAAATTTGCTTGGGAGGCACCATTAATAACCATATTTTTGAAAAACGGTTTTGCACTCAAAGGAAGCCTAATCAAAATAATTTATTGAATTTTTCTTAAGAAAAGTTGTCGAGCCGGTTTTGAGAAAAATACAATTATGTAAGATTGCTAAAGAAAATTGTATGGCAGGTACCGTTATTTTTGGTTCTAAAAAAATGAAAAAAACCGTGTTGGCATAATGACCAAAAACAACTTTGTACCAAGTTTGAAGGAAATCAATCGGGCCGTTTAGGCTGTGTCAGCAGACAGATAGACAGGCAGATAGAACTGTGCCATCCACTTATTTGGTGTTCTCTATCACCGTAATGTCATGTGTGATTGTTGTTTCAAATTTTTTCTTTAGAAAATATAAACTTGTAACTGTTTTTTAATTTGTTAATTATTTCCCAAAACGTCATTATTCAAAGTTTTATTTCTTTTTCAAAATGGCTAACTTGACCTGATCTAACATAATGAGCCTACAATATATTTAACACACATAAGTTTATTGTCAATTTGTTACTTACCGGTATTTGTCTGGCAATTGTTAATTAGTCGTTATTTTTTGTTTTGGTATGTGAAATTAAGCTCCCCTGAAGAAGGCAGGAGCAACCCTTGCTGAAACTTCGTCGTCGGTAAAAGCAAAAGTTTACTTAATTGTTTTATTGCCACATTTATTTCATTGTGACCAAAGAACAGCCGAGGGAACATTAAGATTTGTTTCTTATTTACTTTTTCAATTAAATTCCAAATTGGTCAATAACTCATCTATAATGCTAATTAATTTACCTTATTTTGAAATAAACATGAGATTTTAAGGAGACTTAAATCAAAAGTTATGTATATGTAATATTAAAATAGCAAAAGTGATGTAGATGGCAATAGTGCAGTGGGTGAAGTCATGTTCCTAGTGTTTGACTAGCAACATTGTTGGTGTGGGTTCCAACCCCACTCTAGGCAGCATTCCTTTTTATAATACTATCAGTTTAAAGAAGGATGCCACAAGTCGAATTAAATAATAAATGACATTCAAACACCTTATTCCCAATCCACTGCACATATAAAAAATTCTTTCATATCCTTATATTCTTATATTTACAATAAAACAAAAGGAATTTAGTCTTTCTTTTCTTTTCTTTTCTTTTCTTTTCTTTTCTTTTCTTTTCTTTTCATTTCTTTTCTATTCTTTTCTTTTCTTTTCTTTTCTTTTCTTTTCTTTTCTTTTCTTTTCTTTTCTTTTCTTTTCTTTTCTTTACTTTTCTTTTCTTTTAACTGCTGATGAAATGATGAGCAGACTGTTTGATAAAATACTTTCAATATTTTTTTTTATTAAAACATATTTCACGAATTTCCTATCCCGCACGTTATTAGAGGTATTCAATAATATTGCAGCCACCACACACAAATACCTTTAAATAAAAATAAACTGACGAGAGAGGGTAAATTCTTTAAACCTCATTGTTACGTTAGTCAGAATTTAAAGTTGTCTTTTAAAAATAACCACACAGATCTATTTTGAATTAGTTCAAAATAAAATAATTAACTAAATTTGAAAATGCACTAAATTTTATAAAGCCCACCATGTATGCCAAATAAGACTTACCGAGTTAAATAAGATCGTTTACAGGAATAGAAAAAAAATCTTTCCTTATGTGCATATAAAACTAAAATAAAAAAAAATTGTTAACTCGTTTTTGAAATATAAAATTTTCCGAAAAAAAATTTTAAACTTTTTTTTTAAATTTAAAAACTTTTTTTTTTTGATATGCAATAATTTTTAATCTTATTTGAAATTTTTACATACAAAAAAATTGTAAAATATTATGTTCATCTTATATTGAGAAAATAAAAGTTAAAACACAGCGTTCTGTGACAAGTACTAGATATTATTAGCTTTATGTTAATTTTCATAAAAGTAAATTTTTTTCTTAGAATACTTTAAAGAATTTAACAAAAACCTTAAATAACGAGCTTTAAAAAAATCGATCAAAATATTTGATTTTCAAACAAAAAATTTTGAACATTTTTTGTAAAATCCAAAAATATTTTTTTTTTGAAATTTTGATAAAAAGCTTCTAGGCAATGTAAATAGTCTCTTACCTTCTGTATACCAAAATTATTGAAATTAAAATTATTGTTTCGAAGAAACTCGAAAATAAAGAAGTAAATAAATATTTTTTGAAAAATGGTTTTGCATCCAAAGCTAGCCTTTACTGAAAGAAATTTATTGATTTTTTTAAAAGAAAAGTTTTGGAGCCGTTTTTGAGACCAACTATATTTTGAAAAATTACTCCAAAAAATTGTATGGCAGGTACCGTTATTTTTAGCTCGTAAAAAAATAAAAAAATGCGTGCACAGCATCAGACCGAAATGAGAGGCCCAATTTTTTCACTGTAAATTTTTTTTACGAATGTATAATTTGCTATATTGAACCTTTATATTGCAAGTAATAGCCTTTTTATCAGATTTGTCATAACGATGATAGAAAAGACAAAAGAAGTGGTGTCTCACAATTCTGCTAATTTGTCTGTTGTGTCTTCTCAGCTACATCCTAAACGGCTGGATCTATTTTCTTAAAACTTGGTACATACATAGTATATTTTTGGTCATTCTCATTAATTTTTACTAATTTAATAACAAAATTTTATTTATTCAAAAACAACTCCACGACTTTTCTTAAAAAAATTCAATAAATTCCTTTAAATACGAAACTATGTTTCAAAAAATGTTTATTAATGGCCTACCTAGTATTTTTCAAAAAACTATATTTGTATTTAATTTTTTTCAAAATGGTGTTAGCGATTTCAATTTTTTTTTATACTGAAGCTGTTATAAAATGTAAACTGTTTTTTAGCCTAAATTCCCAAAAAAATTATTTTTCGTCGCCGTTTTTATGAAACTCGGTATTTTAAAATTTTTTAATACCTTGTAGCTAACATTTTTTACTTTTTTTGAAAAATTACTTGCAAATTCGAGATAACAATCAAACATGACCTTACGATGATAGAGAACACGAAAAAAGTGGATGGCACAATTTTGTCTGTCTATCTGTACGTATTTCGACCTACAGCCTAAGCCACTGAAGCCACTGACGAATTTAAGGTTTTTTTGTAACTCTCCAGAGGGGTAATTGAATTTTTTTTTGCACCAAAAATAACGGTACTTGCCCTACAACCGTAAATGAAAAGCTTATTTATCTCAAAAATGGCTCTAACGATTCTGATGGAAAAAAATCAGCGTATAATTGTAGGTATAGTGTACTTTTTAATAGGACAAACAAAATTACCGAAAACCGTTATTAACGGTGCCTGCCATGTAACGGTTTTTTAATTTTCGATTTTCCCATTAACGGCCCAAACGATTTCAATCAAAATTTTTATGCAAAAGCTCTTTTAAAATCATTTTATAAAACGGCAAACACGAATTTTGTGGTACAATTTACGCGGTCTACAAAAGACGAAGTAACATAAATTATGTGTCATCGGAACGGTTTTTTTGCACAAGAGTGCACAATGCAAAAATTAATTAAATAATTGCACTACAAAAACTAAAAAAACTATAAAATAAAATTGCGTAATAAGTGAGCAAGAGCGAGACCGAGTAATTTTTTGTTTTTATTAGCCGTCACCTAAATGTGACGTTTTGATTTTCTAGCACTGACTGGAAAGATTATTGGAATTTCTGATGGCAGCGTTCACTACTGTAGAAAATAATAATTAGTAGCTTATATGATAATAAGTAGCTCAGTTTTTCTCTACGCACAAGACAGCTTTTACTGACAAATAATGTTCTTAGCTCTCGAGTTTCTAGGGCTGGACGTACTAGTGTTAATAATATTGCATATCAAATTTTTTTTTTTGATTTTTAAAAAAATATTAAATTTTTTTTTTTGAAGATTCAATATTTCAAAAATGAGTTCATGAATTTTTTTGAAACTAGGTTTAAAAATGCATTTTAATACAAACTTAAAATTGGCATACCAAAACTTTTTTTAAAATGTTATTAAAATTTTATACATAAAAAAATAATTTTGAAGAAAACCGCCCCAACGACTTAAATTTTTTTCTTGCACATATTCATATTTTTTCAAGTAATCAAATTGTTTTTTAGCTTTAAAAGTTTTTAACTAGTTGCTTATACAATTAAAAGAACGATTTAAATGCTTTTTTTAATTTTTATATTTTTTTAAAAATAATTTTCATATTTTAAAAGTTCTAAATTTCAAGCAACTTGAACATAACAGAAAGTACGTGGGATCCAGTCGTTCAATTTATTTTGTAAGCAATTTACCAAAATCTTTTCAAGATTTCTAAAGAAAATTAAATTTTGTTCGAAAAACTCTTATCAAATATTTTGTATAGTTAAAGTTTTTCTTAAATCGATTTTGTCTTGTTGCTAGATAAATTAACTTGGGCTCTCTTAAACTTCAAACTAAATCAATCCTTTAAATATGCTAATTATTAATAACTTGTTCACTAATTAATTCTAAAGTTATATTTGAATAACTGCATCCACAAAATGTAAACTAGCAAAAATAAAGTACATTTTAAACATATGCACGCAAGATAATATCTTATCTAATTACAGCTTATACATGCACTCGTATGTATACGTCGTACCTACTCTTCAATCTATTCACAGCATACCGGAGTGTGAACCGACACTTTTGATTTGGTTTACAAAGTGTGATGTGAATAAGGATCTAAAATCCATACATTCCTACATACATTCATCGATTAAGGTCGAGGAGGGTTTTGTTGGCTTATTATGCTTGAATATATGTTAGGGGCATTGCATATATGGTTGAGCAAAATGTCATCATTAGGTTTATTAAGAGGCTATTCTTATCAGCTTTAGTAGCTAAGTTAACACTTCCTTTTATAATGATGACATTCTCATTGCCATTTATTGAACTTATTTTACCATAAGTATGGATATTCTTTCCTCATGTTTGCACATTATAGTACCTATGCAAAGGTACAGAGGTTAAGTATTAAGTAAACCTTGACTTTTTATAACAAATGACTAAGAAATTTATTTTGGCCCATCACTTGTGTCGATGGAATAGTTGAGATAATATGAGGAGAATACGATTGGCATTTCCGTTTTTGGAAAGGCTACTATCAACTAACCTGTGTCTGCTAGCAAACTTTAAATTTAAACACAGCTCAAGAATGATAATATCAGTTTATAAATTGGTTCTAGTCATTTAAGAAGTGAAAGGCATAATGGCCAAATTAAATTGCTCACATACATGCATGGGAACTCGCATACGAGTTATAGCAACAAATGAAGAGGACATATAGAGTTTTTGTTTCAGGCTAAAGGATAATATAAAATTTGGGGCACATGGGTGGTATAGACACAAGTATGAATGCCTACATTTATACAACTAGATTTTGGTAAGGACAGATAAAATAAATTTAAAGAATTTCAAAAATTATTTGCAAACAGAACTTAGGTATATGACATACAAAATTCACATTATTTTCAAAAACGTTCTGTTTCAATAATTCGTAAGAAATTAACAAAAAGTCAATTACTTCCTTACCAACTAAATAAAAATATGGTATGGATTAAAAAAAAATATGAATTCAAGTTCATGAAACTGTTTAAAAACAATTTAGGTATTAAATAACCAAAATTTTGGAGCCTTTTATTTAATAAGGAACAATTACGTTCAAGGGTTTTTATTGCTAAATAAGTTTTTTTGGGTTTTGTATAACCATGCTTATAAGGCTGAAAATTCTTCTGAATACACCCCTGTGATTCTGAGAAAATGGTCAAACTGTTCACTTTTTAATATGTTTGGTAAAATTTGGAAACTACACGCTTCACCAAACTTAACTTAAAACATTTTTGCTCAAAATTAAATTTCCTATCGAAATAGATGGTTTAAAAAATGTGATAAGAAATTTTATCATGAAAAGTTTGGTTATTTTCCCGTGGGTAGGTGCAAAACCTGCTATTCAGGCGCAATGAGGACCGAAAAAAAACGCGTGCTCATAGAAGTGTGAGATTCTTACTACACTAAAAACACCTCCACTTCCCGTTTGCCATTAAGTTGAAACTTATCTAGCAATTTATTTTTAACGAAGTTAAGAAACGTGTTGCAGATTACTTTCCGGTGAAAGTTCCTGCTTAATCCGCGATTTTAAAGCGGTTTTCTGTTCACCACTGTTCTGTTTTGTTCTTCGCAGACGGCGTACTAAATTCAACTCGTCAAGAATGTCAATAATCGTTGAATTGGCGTGTTCTAATAGTCGATTTCTATGTTTCCGCGCGAAACTTTTTATTTCCTCCCGCACCGTAGGAATCCCCTGATCCCTATGAAGATCTTCGTTTCTTATATACCACGGAGCATTTACAAATGACCTAAGCAATTGATTTTCAAACGTTTGTAAGTTATTTAAGTTTGTATCGCAGGTACAACCCCAAAGTTGTATACCATAAGTCCAAACAGGTTTAAGAACCTGTCAGTATAAAATCAATTTATTTTCAATACTAAGCTTTGAATATTTACCAAGTAACCAGTTCATATCTCTTAATTTATTTTTTAGTTCTTCGCATTTCTTTTTCACGTGCGGCTTCCATTTTTATTTCGCGTCTAGAGTCATTCCCAGATATTTAGCCTCATTTGCAAATGGAACACGAGCGGTATGAAGAAAGACGGGTAATCTATTTATTTTTGTGTACGTAAAGTCCACGTGGACTGACTTTTGTTCATTGAGCGCTATTCGCCATGTTTTCGTCCACTCATTAACATTATTAAGAGCATTTTGTAATTTAATTGTAGCTTCGCTAATCGTTTTGCCTACTGCTAGTATTGCAGTATCATCAGCAAACGTGGCTACAATAGTGTCATCTGTTTGAGGTATATCGCGTGTAAATAAAAGGCACAGAACTGGACCTAATACACTTCCTTGTGGTACCCCAGCCTTTATTTCTTTGAAAAAACAAGACAAAGATACAACATGTGTTCTAAATTTTTTGTTGGTTTTTGTTATTTCATTCTTAAAAAAGACCTCATCCAAAAAATTATGAACAGAAACTCTATATTTAAAATTGAAGACTTAGTTTTATGATGTTTTATAGGAATGTTCCATTGGTAATATTTCAAGCTGAACAAAAAACATTTTTTTAAATAAAATTGGTCTGAATTTAAAAATAATAAAATTAAAATAGCTGATAGTTCGAGAGAAAAAAATAAAACTTATATGAGAAAAGTAAACCTTTTTTCTAAAAGTTATTTTCAGATGTTGAGATTACCCATTAAGGAAAAACAAATCGCATATCTACGAGTATATTAGGGTGGTTCTTATATAAGTTTTTTTTTTTAATTCCGAGCTGGATACGGATTAAATGGTTCTAAACAGAAACAAATTTCCTTATTTTTTTAAAAATTTTATTTCAAATCCTTGGTTAGTTTTGAAAAAAAAAAAAATCTTTTTAATTTTAAGTTTAAAAATTATTTTTATTTCAAAAACTATTAACAATTAACACTTGATTTAGAAATCATATTAGAAAATGGATTTGTAAAAAAAAAAATTTGGTGGCACAACAGCTCGTGAAGAACCAAGGCCTAGTGACCTAAAACTCTCAACCATTCCTGTGTGCGTATTTTTGGCAGGAATGAAGGGGACCTACAATTTTTTGCCGAGTCCGAACGGCTAGATGAGAAGCACTTATTCATTACAAGTATACTCTTGGAGGATTTGTCAGTTCCTCGCAAGAGGCAGCACCTCGCGAAAAAAATATTTCTGTTTTAAGGTGGCAGCGGCTGGGAATCGAACCCAGACCTTTGGCATGACAGTCCTACGCACTAACCATCATGCCACGAGGTACTACAAAATGGATTTGTAGTCTTACAAAAAAGCTAAAGCATGGCATTTCAAGTGTTCCCATTTTTTTAAAAATATTTTTTTAATTATCCCTCACGTCTGAGTCTAGTGTATACGCTCTTTTACTTGGTATACCTTTATGAGAATCAATTTATATAATCATCTCGAAAACCGTTATGTTTTTTAAAAAATTTAAATTTGAGATCATAAATTTGTACAAGAAGAAGAAAATAACACTTTTTTCGTAAGATCAACAGATTTTAAGAAAACGTGCTAAAACGCTTGGTGTGCATAGTATTCGTGTGCATAGCTTTCGAGATTTTTTTTTTTCGGTAAAAAAGTTTTTTACATTCACTCGACAAAACGTATCTGAGGTAAATTTTGTAAATTTTTAAATATCTTAGTTTTTGAAAAATATATCCTACTTAAATTTCAAATTAAGTAATATTATGCTATGTTCCCACAAAAACGAAATTCGATTTTTGATATTTTCAATTAATGGAATAATATTTCATGAAAATTTCATCGAAAAATCAATGAAAACCCTAGACTTCAACGAATGACTTCAACCTAATGAAATCACAAATTTGAAATCTCAAAGGAATTTTGCTGAAAAATTATATTTCGGTTAGGTGTGAATATAGTGTTATAAAACATCGATTTGGTTAAAAAATTTGTTAAAAAAGTGAGTTACACCATTTATGTGCTTAAAGTTACACCTTAATTACCTGTAAAAGTATTAAATAAAGGCAAAGATAAATTGTGATTGAAAATTGACATATGCAAACCAAATATAAGACGAATGGTTGTGGAAAAATATGTTCAGGGTGCAGCAAACAACAAAACAAACAACAAATAAGCTTGAAAAATATTGCTCCAATTAACTGTCTAACAATAATAAAGTTTAAAAAGCTTATATTCGTTCAGAATTTGAGAAAAAAAGCTGTAAAGGCAGAATTTTACTGTTAAATAAGTTATATGATAGAATTTTGAAAAATTAAATTTTGAAAAGCAGAATTTCAACAGACAGAACTGGAAAGAAAACAGAATTTTGAAAAACAGAATTAAATAAAAAAGAATATGAAAAGCAGAAACCCAAGCCTTAACTCATACCAAGACAATTAATACGCGAAATAAATTTGCCAGTAAGTAACAGTAACCTAACATTTTTTGATTTTTTTCAAAAAGTACTCAAACAAAATTGTTCATTATTTTTCTCGTTGTTACTTAAATTCATTAAATTTGAATAAAAGCGTCCGCTTTCTTTACACTTTTCAAACGTCTTTTTCATTATTTGCAGAATTTTGGAAGGCAGAATTATGAAAAACAGAACTTTGAAAGCAGCATTTTGAAAACAGAATTTTTCCTCATGCGAAATTTTGAACCCAATCCCATTTAAATTCTCTAAGTAAATCCAAAATGTAAATTGCATTTTGTACAAAAAACCACAAGGAAGAAGGAAATCATTTTTCATTGTTAATGAGTTGAGGAATTTTTATACTCCATCATCGAAAACAGGAATTATTTTGCTATCACAATTAATCGCTCATTCGATTCTTAACATTCTTTCACGTAAATGGCCCCACGGAAAACGACTCGAACCAACATATATTCGTTACTAGATAGGAGAAGCTTTTAGCAGTAAGAACAAATTACTATCAATGCTATCACAATTTATTAAGATATCGGTTTCTTACTGTTGTTTGGGCTCGTCTTGTATGCAAAAGGCCCCACAGAACAGATCTTGGATAATATTTATGTCAAGGAAACTGAGCATTAAAAATGATGTTGCAGTTGAAATTTCACATTTTGAAAGCAGCATACCTACAAAGGCCCCAACCACGACATGCGAGTCTTTCAAATACAAATTTACAAATCTAAGATCTATCTCAAAACTCCAGTCTATTTTTCTATCGTTGACTCTTAAATATTCCTGCGGGATCTTATAGAGTTTTCACTTTCTACACCAGCAGCCTGACTATTAGACCGTGACCATGCGCTAGAGGATCTTGTGGGTACAAAATATGAGGGCATCATTTTAACAAGAGAGCATAATATTTTGGATGATGCCAGAAATTTCGACAACCCAGTTTTTTAAAATAAGAAATAGTTCTTGAAAAATTTCAAAATTATTTAATTTAAAGTTGGAGAAAATTACAATCATTAAAATACTTTTATATGAAAACTATACTGACATTGAGATACCATTATCTAAAATGACCAAATTCTATTCAATGTCTGTAATATACCTATACATAAGAAGTGACGCCTGCTTAGCTTGAGTAGGTATTCAGTTTTTTTCTTCGAAATATTCGGCCAAAGGTTCCTTGAAACCCGACAGGTGTCGATAGATGACCATCTGACATTTGCAGCTTCCAAGAAACCCTGGTGTATTCTACTTTTTTCTTCCTCCAGTGGAATGAGCACCGAGGCTACGATTTGGCTCGGATCAAGAGATGATCCGCTTTTGGCCAGTTCATCTGCCATTTCATTTCCGTGAGTATCCCTATGTCCTGGGACCCATTTTAGGGTAACTGTGTTCGTTGCGTTGAGTACTCTTAACTCATTTCGGCAACGATCGATCAGCTTGGACTTTATGGTGATTGAGGAAATGGCTTTAATTGCCGCCTGGCTATCTATGAAAATGTCAATATTATTGTTGACTAATTTACGTGAAGCAAGATGCTTCGCGGCCTCACAAACTGCCAGCACTTCCGCTTGGAGTACACTGCAAAAGTTTGGAAGCTTCATTGATCTATATATGGGTGGGTTATCTGAATAGATACCTGACCCAACACCCTCCAAGGTTTTGGAGCCGTCGGTGAAGACCGAAACATGGTTTGCATTTATGACCCTGTTTTCGTTCCAGAGTTCCCTGGTGGGGATATCTGTCATGGTTACTGGGTTGAAATCAATGTGCGGCGAAACATAGTCTGTTTGAATGTCAATGTCTGTAAAGTTCATTATAGTTCTGTGACCGAAGAGGCCCCTTTTCCAATTGTTACATTGTTGCAGTCGTAAATCACTTTTTGCCGCCAACTCTTTCGTAAACAGATCGAGTGGGGCAAGTGAAAGGAAAGTTTCTAGGGCGGCTGTTGGTGTGGTTCTTATAGCACTGGTTGTGCCGATACACGCTAGTCTTTGAATTTTAGTCATGGTTTTTAGATTGGTTTCCTTATCTAAGGCTGGCCACCAGACCATACATGCGTACGTTAGGATTGGCCTTATAATGGCTGTGTACATCCAATGAATGGTTCTAGGGCTGGGACCCCATCTTCTACTAAAAATTCGACTGCACGTATAGAATACTACTGAGGCTTTTTTCTCTCTTTCTTTAATATTCTTTTTCCAGTTCAATTTACGGTCAAGTACAACACCAAGGTATTTGGCGGTATCCGAAACTTGAAGTGGAGTTCCGTTGATGGTTGGCGGGTTTATGTTGGGAATTTTGTGTTTCCTAGTAAACAACACCAATTCTGTCTTTTGAGGGTTAACGCTAAGTCCGCAACTGCTGGCCCAATTACTGAGCTTGTTGAGGGCTAATTATAGGAGGTCGCATAAGGTTGGGACAAATTTTCCCGAGGCCATTAACACAATGTCATCGGCGTATGCAACGACCTTGATGTCATTCAGATTAAGTTTAACCAATATCTGGTTGACTACAAGGAGCCAAAGCAGAGGAGATAGAACTCCACCTTGCGGAGTCCCCTTGCATGTTCTAACTTTTAACTTCGTATCACCCATTTCTACATTTATGAGTCTTGTTTGAAGCATGGAGTCAATCCAGTTTATCAGTAACGGATCGATGCTGATCGAGTTGAGGGCTTGTCGAATTGCACTATTTTCAACATTGTTAAATGCCCCTTCTACGTCAAGGAATGCTACCAGTGTGAATTCCTTGAATTGGATCGATTTTTCGATGGTGCCGACCACTTCATGAAGCGCTGTTTCAACAGATTTGCCCTTCATATATGCATGTTGGGCCTGTGAGAGCACGCCGTCATTAAGTTTTAGGATGTGAGTCTCCACTAGTCTTTCTAAAGTCTTGAAAAGAAAAGAGGATAGGCTTATAGGCCTAAAATCCTTAAGTTCGGTGTGGGTGGGCTTGCCAGCTTTTGGAATGAAGATGACATTGACTTCTCTCCATTTAGAAGGAACGTAGGTGATGTTAATACAACCCCTAAAAATGTCCACTAGAATTGGAACAATTACGTCTCTAGAGCATTGGAGCATAATAGGAACTATTCCATCAGGCACTGCAGACTTGTATGATGAGAATGAGTCTATGGCCCAAGCCACCTTTCTGCTATCTACGATTTGGTTACCTATGTTAGAGATTACACTTATGTCAGGGCCTCTATCCGCAGACGATGAATCAGTAGTATATCCTGGGAAGTGAGTGCTCAAAAGTGACTGTAAGGTCTCAGAGCAGGAATCTGTCCAGGTCTTTTTAGAAAACCCGGAGGAGTGTAAACCTTTGACATAACTTTCCTGAGCCTAGCAACGTCATTTGTTGACTCAATGTCTGTGCAAAATTTTTGCCAGGCTGCCCTTTTCGCGTAGGTTGTTCGGTTTTTGTACATATTTTTGCTGATCTTGAAAAGATCCCAGTCAGCAGGTACATTACTATGTTTTGCTCTATTGAAAAGCCTCCTTGAGTTTTTCCTAAGGACAGATAACTCTTTCGACCACCATACGGGGTTGAGTTTACCTTTACCTTTAGAAATTAGGCAAAAATTTTCATAAGCATTATTAATGGCCAATGTTAGTTCATTGATATGTTTTTCAATATCTGAGCAATTTGTCAATGGCTGATTTTCATATTGACCCAAAGATGTGGCCATTCTTATCTTGAAGGCATCCCAGTTTGTCTTTCTGGGGTTTCTGTAGGGTTTTGGATTTTCTGTTTTGTGTTCGATATGGAATGTTATCATTCTATGGTCAGAGAATGTTACATTGCTTGAGACCTTCGAGTCACTGACTACGATAGAATCGGAGTTAGTGGAAAGCGTCACATCGAGCACTTCTTCTCTGTTTCTAGTAACGAAGGTTAGCTCGTTGTAATATACTCGTACTTACAAAAGTAAAATTATTGTGTAGAAATTGGCAGTTTTAGAATTTAGGCAGTACCTACGAAAAACAGACCTAATGCTACAATAAACTATGATTTGTTATTCAAACTGAAAAACAAGTTACCAAAACACTCCTGATAACAGTTAACAGATTCATTAGCATGGATTAAGCTCTGTCTATCGTCGTATTAGAGAAAACTAGCTACATACAGATTATAAAATTGAAACTGTTTTAGGTACCTAACCTACCTACATTATGTACCTTAACATATCTCATAATAATAATTTTAACTATTGACTTAAAAAACGATGTTCATTCTATCTATGAATTAGCTTCCACATTTTTAATAAAGTAAGAGCTTTAAGGAAACAACTCTCATGGTTTTAAAATTTAAAAGAGTAATTATCCTTGAAGATTAATGATTTTAAAGTCATTTGGAGAAGGTAGGTATCAAGGTAGGTACTAACCTACCCCATACCTACTTACCTTCTACTTACTTAAACTTTTCATAAACATAATGAAGTTTTAAATATTTAAGATAAGCAATTTTCAGTTAACTCACCTGTCAAGAAAACATCCGTTAGGTGGAATGTGGATCTGTCACCATCAAAACCTAATTTCAATCGTTGTGTTGTTAATTGGAATTTCAGCTCAAATGTTGTGCTTTTCCAACTTTATGATGGCATCGGGTGAATATGGTTTCCTTCAAAGATTCGTCTCCCCTTTTAATTATGAGCAAGCTAACGCGCAGTGATTCAATTAGGTTATATATACCCGTATATATATTTTATAAAGCAACTTTTGTTTCAACAAAAACAGATCTAATTCCTGTTCAACACTCCCACACTTGCGTGTAATAAGCAGTTTGCCACATTTCTCTTTGAGTTAAAAATAATAATTATTACGAAACACGTACCTAGGTAGGAAGATTAGTATGTGGATGTGGAGGGAAGATACCTTCTAAATATTCTATATTACGCCCACACACCCCCGAAAGTGCTCACAAATTTTCAAATATTAATTTTCAATTACGCGAATATCCCCAGCAATTATACAGAAACATTATCCCCGATAATCCCCCTATTAAGGGATATTAACATTTCCTCAACACGTACACGACGACGACGCTGATGATGACGGCGACAGAGACAACGACGACGACACGACGACGTCAAAAGTTCTTGTTTGTCTCCTTTGCCTTCGGTTGCATTAAATATAATATCTCGCACGGCAACAATTTTCACAACGGCAACAACAATAAACATAACCGAAAGACAACCAATTTGCTCGAGGACACCACCCCCACCACACCGCTCCGTACCGCTGCGACACCTCACCGCATCAAATTCCGAAAACTGCTGTTTAGAAGGAGATAAACACACAAGAACAAAACACAGAAATTAGTAGTGTCGCCTTTCAGTTTCCCCCGCCTCGCCTGCTGCCGTGTCAGTTGTCTACTTGAAGTTTGTCGTTGTCCTCTTGGTCCTTTAATGTCCTCCTTTTTCACATTTACTGTTACGGCTACGGCCTTATACCCGCCACTATAAGGCAATTAACTTTTAGCCTTTTGTCGTAACACCAACAATATAAATGTATGGAAGAAGTTGTCGCCTTTCAAAACATTGTGCAAACATTAAGCCAGGCGTAGCATCAGCATCAGCATCGGTAGCAGCATCAATGCCAGGATCAGCAGCACCCAAGTCGTCCTCGAAGTCGGGTTAGTGGGCAGCATAAACAATAATCGTATTATTATACTTATCAGGAATACCGGGGAGGCTTTGCAAGATGTCGATTGTGTCAACCCTAGTCCTTTTTGTAGTCGTGTTCCTGTCTTGGGCTTTTGCTTGCCACCACCCGGACGACCCAGCACAATGTTTTCAAAATGAATAACTCTGTGAGTCTCCTTCGTCCGATTGCCGTTTAGTTGGAATCGCAAACATCCCACCCATCAGCATTCAGCATTCAGCACCCAGCACCCAGCAGCAGCAACGTCCGTATCTCTATGTGTATTGAATGAAAACTTTTGTAATATTTATTGAGTATCCTGGAGTTTTATTGAGCGTAAACGTTTTTTGTATTGACCTTACTCAAGTTGCCCTTTCCGTTTCCTGCCGCTGAACATCGCACGCCACACCGCACTTCCTTCCTGTTCTTGGATCTGAAAAGAAAAGAAGTTTTTTTTTTTTTTTACTTTCATTCTCTTTGCCGTTTACTGGAGCACAAACACAAAAGTCAAAGTCAAAGGAATTTAATTTTCTTAAATTATTAATAATATTATCAGCTCGCTTTTCTCGCGCAAAATATTTCTTATCTTTGAACTTAAGTTGTTCTCTTTTCATCGCTGGCATGTCCAAGACTTAGCCTTTTTCTTATTTTAATTAAAATGAAGCAAAAAAAAAAAACAAGAGGATTTTCAAAACCAAGTGAGACATAATCCAAATGCTGTAGTTTTTTTTTTGTATATTCTCTTGGATTTTTAATTTATTCCCATTTGCACATATAAAAAGGATGATCTAAGGACTCTAAGGTCTCATCTTTAACATGGTGCACATTGCTTTTATTTTGTTTAACAAAAAAGGTCAGTAGGTAATGCGGACAAAGAAAATATACATAAATAGGGAAAGAAAAACCAAAAAATATTTTTTAATAAAAGAAAATGTTTTAATAAAATTCCTAAATAAAAATAAAATAACTTTATGCATCAGGTGAAATTCATTTTGGGTATGGTCATAGAAAGATAAGACAAAATAAAAACAACGCACTCTGTGTTGGTACGTTTATAGGATTCTTCTTTTTGCGGCTATAAAGACGTTTGAAAATGAATTAAATTAATTTCCCAACTTTTACAAAGTGTTTACCTTAACTAAGTTTTTCATAATTTGCTGTCAATATTTTATGCACAATAAGGGATTTCAAGTCTTGCAATTCCCTTTTACAAAATCTACACTTTTAGAATGTTTATTGTGGGTACATCGTACATAGCTATACCAGAGAAGTACTCAAATTGAAGGTACTCAATTATTTATTTCGATTTAAAAAAAAAAAAAAATTGAGTGTTGTTTTAATTTCAAATTAACTCCAACTTGTCAAAAGTTTGTTTTCGATTTGTACTTGCATCAATATTTTTGTATTTTCAATTTTCTTCAAAACTGTAATTCTGATTTCAATAATTCATATAATATAATGATACAAACCAACCTACGGAGAGCTTTGGTAAGCTTTTAGAACTTTTAACGCTAGGTGTCAAAATAAAAGCTTGGGAATGGGAAATTTCTTCTATGGAAAGCTCTAGAAGCAAATACTAGAACCTTCAAGCTATTGCGGGAACCTGTGTGATGGGTATAAACGGACATGTTTGAACGGCAGTAAAGTTGGTGAGTTGTGAATTGTAAATTGTTTTGTAGTAAGAAAGTGAAGTTTGAATTACGAAATAAATAAGTGGAAGTTAAAATAAAGTAAATAAGTTTTATTAATGAACCTAAAACTATATAACAATATTTTTTGATTCTTAAATAATTGTTTTTTTTTTTTTTTTTTTTGAAAATCAAATATTTGATAACTAACGGGTGATTTTTTAGCTGGTTTGGTTTTGGCAACACTGGTTTTGACAGCTGACGTTTGTTTAGTACCTTGTGTCACTGTCAAACAGCTTCAGTTTGGTTTGCAATTTAACCATGGATCGTCTTACAAATGAACAACGCTTGCAAATTGTTGAATTTTACTATCAAAATTCGTGCTCGGTTCGAAATGTTCATCGCGCGCTGCTTCCATTTTATGGTCGGCATTCTCGACCTTCTGAGCAGTCTATTCGGAAGATTGTGACCAAATTTCGCACCAAATTTACTTTGTTGGACATTAAACCACCAACACGTTTACGTACTGTGCGTAGTGAAGAAAATATTGCGGCCGTATCAGCTAGTGTGACAGAAGACCGCGAAATGTCGATTCGGCGCCGTTCCCAGCAGTTAGGCCTTTGTTACAGCACTACGTGGAAAATTTTGCGGAAGGATTTGGGCGTAAAGCCTTTTAAGATACAGCTAGTGCAACAACTAAAGCCAGCCGACCTACCACAACGCCGAATTTTTGGTGAATGGGCTCTTGGAAAGCTGGCCGAGGATCCGCTTTTTTATCGAAAAATTGTGTTCAGCGATGAGGCTCATTTTTGGTTGAATGGGTACGTAAATAAGCATAATTGCCGCATTTGGAGTGAAGATCAGCCAGAAGCATTGCAACAGCTACCAATGCATCCCGAAAAAGCCACTGTTTGGTGCGGTTTATTGGCCGGCGGCATTATTGGGCCATATTTCTTCAAAGATGATGCGAATCGCAGCGTTACTGTCAATGGTGAACGCTACCGAGCGATGATAACAAACTTTTTTTGCCCGAAATGGAAGTTCTTGACTTGCATGATATGTGGTTTCAACAAGACGGTGCCACATGCCACACAGCACGCGAAACAATGGCGCAATTGCGAGGCGAGTTTGGTGAACAGTTAATTTCACGTTTCGGGCCGGTCAATTGGCCACCTAGATCGTGCGATTTGACACCATTAGATTATTTTTTGTGGGGGTATGTCAAGGCTAATGTCTATAGAGACAAGCCCGCTTCGATTGACGCACTGGAAGCCAACATCCATGCATTCATTCGTGAGATATCGGCCGATATGTGTGAAAGAGTATGCCAAAATTGGACTCAGCGGATGGGCTACCTGAGACGCAGCCGCGGTCAACATTTGCATGAAATTATCTTTAAACATTAAATTGCAGGTTCAAACTATCGATTCAAATAAATATTTCATTAATTTTTTCGAATTTTTTGTGTTTTTTTTTTTAAAGTTCTAAACCTCTTAAAAAATCACCCGTTACATGAACGATTTTTACAAAACTTGGTTTTAAAGGTTTGTTTACTTTTTTTAAAGCACTTTAAAAACAGAATTTCCTCTTTGAAAAATAACGGTACCCAAGGCCGTAGCCAGGGGGGAGTACACAGGTTTGTTTCCTCCAAAAATTTGGAGCGTTTAAATATGGAATTTATTCTCAAATGTTTGCGATAGTTATTAATTATGTTCAAAACTATCTGGATTTAGTATCAAGCTCACGTAACACATAAGTTTCAATGAACATTTTTGCACAATCTGATTCTATCAATTCTTCGCGAAAAAGAAACAAAATTTTAGCAAAGAAAATTTCAATTTAAAAAAAATATAATTTAACAATTTAAAGTTAGACTGACTTCGTTCTATAGAAGACAAAATACCATAAAAAACTAGATACACAATCTTCTTAAAATTTTGGTAACTCTACCTGTTTCAACGTGCACACTGGAAAGAACTTTTTCCACATTGAAGCGTCTAAAAACTTTCCTAAGAAATTCTTCCGATAAAGATAGACTTACAGGATTGCCGTTAATGTCAATTCATCGACAAATTGAGACTAACATTGAGGAAGTTATCTTATGGGAAGTATAACTTATGTGATTGAGTTTTGCCCACCAATAATGATTCACGTTTAAGCATAGTAATTTTTTTTAAACTTTTCAAAATTTCTTTATATTATTCAAGGCATTAACCTTAGACACCCATTAAGTCATTAATTTACTCTCCATTAATAAATTATAGGCAATCTGTAAGGTGAATATATTTTTTTTAGTGTAAGCCGAGCATTATAAAAATATTTTCATACACCTAACTATTTTCTCGCACGGAGAAAATTTGTGGTTAATTGCTTTGTAGTTCCATGATAGCAAAGGTTTTTTTTTTGCATGAAACTATAAACCAAGAATGCAAAAATCAATTTCGTATTTTACTCAATAGTTTTTGATAACATATTTGCAAACATTTTTTTTTCGCAGATTTCTCACAGTTCCTATGTGAAAAAAATATACGCATATATTTTTGCCAGTCAAAAACTATTGAATTGAAATATAAAATGGATCGGATTTCGGTTTGCATGCGAAGAAAATGTGGTGAATAATTTTTTTTTTTTTTTTTTTGGTCGGCTTATACTTAAAAAAAAAATAATATTCACCTCAAGTTATAATTTGCAAGCACTTGGTTTTTGCATCCAAAATAATTGTTATCCATTTTCAGGCCTATAGTTTATTTATTAAGAGTAAATTTGATACTCAATGGCTAAGACAAACGTAAACATTTTCGCTTTGTACACAGGGTGGAAATCATTGTAAGAATTTTGATTTTTTTTCGCATGGGAACTTTAAATTAAACATCGATTTTTTTCTCGAAACTGACATTCTTAAGTTAAAAAAAAAATGCGCTTTGTATTTGTACTTGCTTCTGCATAGAACAATTTTTTTGCAAAATTGCGAAATGTGAGCTGAAGAGGAATAAAAAATCATTTTCTTTTCATCAAGTTTTTTTTTTTACTCTAAAGAACTGTTTTCTTAGCTTGAATGGTGATTTTTTTTTCGGAAAATTATATCCTCCCTGAAATAATTGTCTGGCTACGGCTTTGACGGTACCCACAATATAAATTTTAAGAAATCGTTAAGGAAAATATTTTTTTTCTTTAAAATGGTTCCTGCGATTTTTATAAAATTTGTACTACCAAAAACTATAAAAAATTACCAATACCAGCTATTTAGAGTCCCTGATCACCTGTCTATTGTAACGTTCTGACTAAGACGTGTGTCGGTTTTGGGTGTACTTTCTTGTTGACGGCATACATTTGGCCTTGCCTTCATTTATAGTTAGACCATCTTCTTGGCTTCCATCTCAATACTCATGAAAGCACCACTGACATCACGCTTTGTTCATTCGATTATGTCATTATCGTCAGCGTAAACGATTAGTTGGACGGTATTTTGAAATATTTTATCTCTAGTGTTCACGTGAGAGTCTTATAAACAATTTTTTGAAGAACAATGTTGAAGAGGTCGCATGACAGCGCGTCGGTCGCCTTGTCTAAAATCATTTTTTATAAGTTTTTTTTATTCTATATACTACTGAGATAAATCAGTCAAGTAGAAGACTTAGTATTAAGGATTAGACTTGTTGAATTATTGATTCAAAATATCTTTTTATGGCGTTTAGTTCTACAAAACTATGCCTGGCTCTAATAATAATCTTGTTGGATATAGTTTACAGTGGTTTTTTGTCAAAGAATTCATGTAACTTATACTGAACTTAATACAAATTGCGTATGACAAAGGCCTTCACCATGTCACTGACGAGTCCAAGTGAGTAGGCTGGACGAAATGCCAATTTCTAGGACTAAAGGCCATAGAAAGCTATTTTAAATCACTAAAACCATTTATGAAATTAAAGGTATCGGTAGCTTCCTTGCCTCTGGATGGAGCACCGGTGCATTCTCCATCGTTATCCTGTTCAAACGGACAAGAACCTCTTATAAAACGTTTTTGTTGTAATTTTGAATTATCTCATTATCAGCTGAACGGATTAAGATTAATTTTGTATATAAAAATTTCAAATATGAAAGATTTAAAAATATTGCTTTTCAAAATTAAAAAAAAAAAAACAGTTTTTGACTTAAAAAAAATATTCAATTATTTTTAATTCGATATCTCAAAAACGGTCTGGCTAGATTTTAATCGTCACCATTTTTGTTTGTCTATTTTTCATGTTATTCTTTACAACAAAATAGGTAACAACTTTTAAAAATGCTAATATTTTTTGTTGAAAACTTAGTTTAAATATTTTTAATAAATCAGTAACTTTCCGAGATATTTCCTGTTATTATCTTACGCCGTGCTTAGCCACATTTCATTTGTTATCATTAGGGTAGAATGGATTTTTTTTCTAAAGTGGGCAACCACTCAATGCGCTAAAAAAAGCACGTGTTCTACAAAAAATTATTTGAGTAATTTTTCACTTAGATTAACAAGAGGCAATATAAAATCTAAAAAATATTTTTCACTAAACAATTTCGACAGTTTTTCGACAGTTACTTTTCATCTGAAGGAGATGTCAAAAATATTTGGATACAAAATTTCTTTAAAATACTCTTACCTTCAAAGTCAAACAAAAAAATATTTCTCTACGTTCAAAAAGGAGCCGAGAAAATTGCATTTTGGTCTTTCAAAGCTTTTTTTCAAAATGGCGGACAACGCATATACTTTTTTTGTCCGAACTTTATGAATTTAAACTGTCCATAAAGAGGTATCCTTTACGATATAAACAAAATCAATTCAGTATTTTTTGTATATACGAATTATTTTATTTAATTTTACTTGGCTACAAATGGATCCATCGGAGTAATTAATTTGATCGCACCCCAAAACTGAAAATCGATTTCTTTTCCATCCCTAAAAGAATTTTATTACATTTTTGTGATTTCTGAATTTTTTCATTTATGAAGTGTTACATTTTAAAATTAAGCGATTTATATTTTACATTTGGCGATTCCACTTTTTTAAATCTGACAACCCTAGACAGTAATACAATGTGTAAATACAAACAAATTTAAGGTGGACAAAAATTGCTAGGTCTAGGGTGCCCACCTCTGCCCCATTTTTTCTATGTTTATCATGTTTTTTTAAAATGTAGTATAAGACGGAAAACAAAAAAAAAAAAAATAACTTAATTTCTCCGACATTAAAAGTGACATCGAAAAAATTTGAACTGAATTTTGAAGAAGAAATTTAGCACCTTCAAGAAATATTGTAAACCCTGCTAGTGATCCCGAGCTGACTGGAGGCTTCACCAACCCCGAAGAAGTAGCTGAGCTAATCCAAAGTGGGCGATCTAAGAAATCATCTGGACCAGATATGATTTCTAGCTACATCATAAAGAAGTTTCCCCAAGTCATGGTGCTATTTCTCACGATCCTGTTCAACAACTGCGTCAACAATTGCTACTTTCCGAATAGATGGAAGACAGCTAAAATAGGACCTATAGCGAAGAAAGCCGACAGAGGTTCCGTTTCCGGATATCGTCCCATATCTCTTCTTAACAACACCAGCAAAATTCTTGAAGGACTTATTCTTCGCAGATTGAAGGGGTTCTGCACTACTAACCACATCGTTCCGGACATACAGTTTGGATTTCGAGAGAAACACTCTACTTTACATCCGCCCTTGCGATTCCATTGTTAGCACCCTCAATAACTGTCAGGTTGTTGTTGGATGCTTTCTGGATATAGAGAAAGCATTCGACAGCACCTGGATACAGGGGCTAATTCATAAGCTAATCACCTTTAATTTTCCAGCTACATTAATAAAAATAATTTTCAGTTTTCTCAATTCCAGATCGTTTTTCGTCCAGATTGAAAACAGCCAGTCAACAACCAAAAACATCAGAGCAGGAGTTGCTCAAGGATCAAAGCTGGGACCGTTCCTCTACAACATCTTCACATCAGACCAACCTCAACCCAACAATGCTATAAATTTGCTCTATGCGGACGATTCACTAACATACGCTAAGTCTATTTCACCAGTCATTGCAGCCCAAAGAGTAGAAGAACACGTGAGACGGCTGTGGGAGTTCTACACAACATGGGGCATCAAAGTCAACTCAGCCAAATCTGAATTGGCTTGTTTCAGAAAACCAGCGGGACAGCGAAGTACACCCTCAGCTAAAAGCTGCCGCAGCATTATTATCAATCTGCCTGACGGATCACAACTGACAACCAAACCATCGGTGAAATATCTGGGTGTCAACTTTGAGGAGAGGTTACGCTTCAATCCGCATGTAACAGCTACTCTGAAGAAAGCAAACTACGCTTCCTACCACATCCACCCCCTAATGCGGAAAAGGATTGGACTCAGCCAAAGGACGAAGTTGCTTCTTTATAAGCAACTTCTCAGACCGATCATCACATACTGCTTTCCTGTCTGGTTTACTATTTCCAAAACCAGCATGAAAAAACTGGGAGTGTTAGAGAGGAAGATCTTGCGGATCTGCACGGGACTCCACTTTGACCAACGGCGACGAAAACATTTCAGCAACACGCGACTCTATGAGGCATCCGGAATAACACCGCTTGACAAATACATGATCAGGGCTGCCAAAATACTGACGAGCAACCTTAGCAATCATCCAAGCCCTCTAGTGAGAACCATCACAACTGAAGAGAGACACACTGACCCACGATACCTTGATGTAACAGCACTACTGGACGAAGGAATCATTCCTATTAATGAAGACGAGGCAATTCAGTTTTACGAAGATGCAGCGTCGAACTACCACCGTGGCTAGAAGCCACCCCACATCCTCCCAAAAAGACAACCGGATTTGAACAACCCGAGATGAATCATCTACATAGTATAAAATATAACCATCAATCACAATCTTTTAAATAATTTTGTATACAAATAAAAACAATGTATAAAAATAGGCCCTTAATGTGCCAAAACAAATTAAAGTATCAATATAATAATTATATAAAATAGAATTAAGAACAAATTGTAAATATCTATTTCCGTTAAATAAAGTCTAACTTACTAACTGGAAAAAAAAAGAATTATTGTAAATTTTGTTGACAAGGAATCTCTTGTTGTAACATAACCTCAAAAATTGCAAAAATTGCATGAAAAGAGCTCTAAAGATTGCATTCAATTGATTGCTGTAAAATGAATGGTGATAGCAGAATTACTCTCAAAGTGAAATGAATGAATGTAATCTTTTGATTAAATTCAATAAATAAGTTATAATTATTGGGTGTACGAAAAATTAGAGTCTTTAACAACCCTGAAAAAGAGGTAATTCACGTTTTCTTTTAAACCCACTTAGGTAGAAAATGCTGACGATAAACCAAAACTTTTATTTTATTCTATGGAATTTCATATTTTAAAATTTTCACTTTAGTTAAAATGCTCAAAACATAGTTCTCATCGCAAGTAAAAATTATCGCAGCCCTATGGTTAAGTATAATTCTCTTTCTTAACCGAACAAGTCTTATAAATATTATTGTTCTAACTCCAAATGGTAGATAAAGTCGCTCTTGCATGCCTTCTAAGCTCCGCAAAAAAAAAACTATCAATCCATCTCTTGAAAGGATTTCAAAGTAAGTTTATGTGTAACAATCTTCACTTCGTCTAAGGTTGCCTTCAGTTCTCTTATATATCCTTTTGTGCACAAAATAGAGTTAACGAAATTTATATTGTTACCCATGAGCGCACATACACTCCACACCAATAGATATAGAAGGACATTTCAATGGTAAGCGAACATTCCCATATAATAGTAAGCGAAAGAGTCTATAGTCCAAATGGAAGTACCTAAGCCTAATGGCACATTGAATTTTATTTCACATCATTTCCTTATATCGCACCGACGAGAGGATAGCAACAACAAAATATATGTACCTACCTACAGACATAGTTCTCTGGAACACAAAATTGTGTTCTTGGAGTTTTTATTTTCAAGAATCGGAACTGTCAGGCCGGAAATGTATTCCGATTCATATTTTATTATCAGCTAAGAACTGAGTTCGGGAATGTATGTTATGTGTACAACATACCTCTATACACACACATAAATAAGTTGTGAAAAATAATACTAAGCTTCTGGCCTTTGAGTTATAGTGTACCTATATAATACCTACGACCCTGCGAGCAACGAGCTATACGAGTTATAAAAGTTCTCTGGGATGGGATTTTGTAGTTTTATATTTAGAAAAATTCATCGATAAATATTTTTTTATATGAATTTTGTGTTTAGAATATTAAAAAGCTTTGATATGTTTGTGTGCTATATATATGTATGTGCATAGAGAAGTTATGAAACAAGATAAAAATCTTTATTGTTGAAACGATTTTGTGAAGTCTCTATATTATATATTTAAGTTAAGAGTTTTATATAGTGAAGCTTCGAACGATGATGGATTATTTTGAGCTAAGAATGTATTTCGAAGTGTTATTTTGAGAAGTCATTTTTGGATAAATAAAAAAAGAAAATATAACTTTGTTACAAAATAATAGAAAAATATTGCTTTCTTATCAAAATATTTTGAATTTTTTAGAATATCATCAAAATGTTTCACACAGACACATTAATCTTATAGGTACGTGATTCAATAACGATGACATGTTCTTTTAGAATAACGTTATTTTGATTAATGGTTTTTGAAAAAAAAAAAATTGTTTTCATCCAAAATAAGGGGACCCTTAGAAATTTTGAGCCCTCAAACTAAAATGTTTTAGAAAGTTCCTCCATCTCACATGGATTATTTTGTAAATTTTTCCTTCAGTATAACATGTTGATGTAAAATGTATAAAGATATCTGATAAGATAATTACTATCCCAATTTCCACAATTCGATTACTTTGCAAAATCTGCCCAAAAAATTTCAACTCCGTGTTCAGACTTGAGTAGCCATTAGCCATATAAAAAAGTTTCCACCTTCCTAGGGTCTGTCTCAGGTCTTTCCTAGCATTCCTTGTGGAAATAAGGATCCAGCATCATTGTGGTGGTGGCATGTAGTTTACACTGATCCTAACGGTACTTTCATAAAATTTTGAGCGTTAAACATATCTTAAGCAAAACTTTTACATCCCCTCAGACTATTAGGCCAGGAAATATGGTTTCAGAAATGGAAATAATTAATTAATAGAATATTAAAATTGGAATCGACGTCAGATTACACCCTCGAGGCAATCCAAAGTCCCCCAAAATCCCCACATTGGCTTTTTGATATTATTTGCATTTGAAATGTGGAATGGTGAAAAAGTTGGTAGTGTATCAAACTGAAATATTTTTTTTTCTACAACCTTATCATATTGTACATGTTTTAAGGGTATCTTTAAACGTTGAATCTAATGAGACCAAGCCCAAAATGATAAGACTACCCACAAAAGTTAGAGCTTTTTATGTTATGATTACTTTTTTTTTAAGTACAACATATTACCGAAATCCCTAAATAAAGACATAGATACCGATTGTTTTTTGTAAATTCTTCTCGGTAAAAAATAAAACCGACCTGGATTTAGTATTAAGATAGTTCTTAGGCCGAAAGGCATTAGCATTAAGTTATTATAGTTTAACTTAGAGCGCCCGACTGGGGCCAGTAAGTTAGTTTTAAAATGTTGATAAGTAGGCTAGTTCTTATGAATTTTTGTCTAGCTTTAAGATAGTTTTAAGAAAATTGAAAAATAAAAATTAATTAAAAAAAAAAAAAAAAAAAAAAACCGAAATCCCTATGAAATTAATGGCAAGCCAATGGAACTTGAAATAAATGTTTCATTATTCAATGGAACCAGTGGCGTATTCAAAGGTTTGGCGCCCCTGGCTAATAAGTTTTTGTGCCCCATTAACTTACAATAAAAAAAAAATATTTCATAATGAAAAATGTGGCATTAAACAACAAACACAATTTTAATATTTACATTTTTCTCGATGCAAAAATTGGTTGACACATTCTGCATTCTGCTCTGTTAATATTGACCCATTGTGTTCAGCCTGTAGTCAGAATTAAGGATTTTTAGGGATGCCTTAATTGACGACTTTAATTTTTTCGGAAATTTGGTGAAAAAAGTCTATACTTTGGTTCTAAGAGGGCCAATGTCCAGTCTTATAATTTTTGGGAGATCCAAAATTTAGCTTTTTAATTGCTAAAAATGCTTATTACTTTTTGAAAATCAAAATTTTTAATAACTTCCAAGAGAACATAGGCCCTTATTACATTCAATTAATAGAAACAAAGGTCACGTAAATAATTAACAACTTTCATTCGTAAAACATCTTCCGCTGAGTTCTTAAGTCAATATTGTAAAAAATGGACTTCGGCCTTCAATGTTTTCAGGACCAAATTATACATACAATTAAATTTGATATCTGAATATGTAGCAAGTTAAATGCCTTCTCTATCCGCAAACCATATATTTAAATCTCGAGTAAATTCTTATTGTTTAAGTTTTTGCTAAAATAAGTCTAAAGAAATTCAGTGAAAATGTAAAATAATACAAAAATAAATTTGTATTATTTGTCTTCTGAATTTGTAGAAAATTAAATGTTTACTTATTGCTCACACCAGGGATTTGGATGCTCTAACAGTTTTTTGAATATTTAAATTTCATCTAAACATAACTGTGGTCCTACTATGTAACTTTACTCTAATTTCCAATCTATTCGAAAGTTGCTTTCAATGCTTAAAATAAGTATACATGAAAGCAGGATCAAACGTTAGTCCTTCCGACTTTTTGCCACAGAATCCCCAATTAGCGCTGTTCTATTTCAGTTTATAAGCACTTGCTTTAGAATTAACGAGTTAAGATTTTACGAATTCGAACGTTTTGTAGAATCAAGTTACATAGTTGGGTCCCTGAAGATAGCGTACGAACATACAAAAGTCATGACTCTTTTAGTGCACAAAATTGTAGCTTTTTAGAAACCTACCAATTTCCAACGTAAAATTAATTGGAGCTTCGATTGCTTTTTTATTCTTTAATTTAAAAAAAATTAAATTCACTTATTTAATAATGCACGTTTTAAATGAATAAAAAGCAAATTTAGATATCAAAATTATTTGATTCTGCCAAAATAAAGATTCGAGAGCGTACATCATTTGTCTGTCTTTGAGAACATGGACTTTCTTCATTACAATTTGTCACTGCATTCTTCAGAAACATACTCAGCTTAAGGCCTGCTGTGAACAGTGAAATACTTGTAAGAACATCTCAGAATGCTTTTATGCAATCTATAATAGTATTAAAGAAATATTCATTTTTTAATTTATTTTTGGCTGTGCCAAAAACCATTTTTTTTTTCATTATTGGTCTCAAAAGTAAAAGTTTCCAATTTCAATTGATATTTAAAGGTGATTCATCACAATCTTAAATATTTCCTGAGGTATGCGTTCCTGCCTTCGCTCCAGTATGCTTTGTATTGTATTCATTAAGTGTACTTTAATGAATTGCTAAATGGTCAGCTCACAGCAGAAGTGGAGGCTCCACTTCTTCAAGATGAACACCCTATGCTACCGCCACCAAGCATAGAAGAGGTTGAGAAGGCTATAAAACGGCTCAAACGAAACAAAGCCCCGGGAGCCGATGGCATACCAGCCGAATTATTCCACCACGGCGGGTCAGCCTTACGTCAAGCAATTCATGATATCATAGTGCACGTATGGGAGCATGAAGAAATGCCAGAAGACTGGCGAAAAGGTATCATATGCTCCATACATAAGATGTAACAACGTGCAGCAATTATAGAGGTATCACGTTGTTGAGTAACGCCTATAAGATACTCTCCTCTATCCTACAAGACCGGAAAACCCCATACGCTAAAACAATCATCGGCCAATATCAGTGTGGTTTCATTCCAGGCAAATCAACAACTGATCAGATCTTTACCCTTAGGCAGGCGATGGAAAAATGTCTTGAATTCAACATTCCAACATACCATCTGTTTATAGACTTTAAGGCCGCCTATGATAGCATAGCCAGGGTAGAACTTTACAAAGCCATGAGAGAATTCGGCATCCCAAATAAATTGACACGACTTTGTAGGTTGACCATGACCAACGTAACAAGCCAAGTAAAAATAGCCGGAATGCTATCCAGACCAATCAACATCTTTAATGGACTCCGACAAGGGGATGGTTTGGCCTGCCTCCTCTTCAACCTGGCGTTGGAGAAAGCAATCCGTGACTCTGGCACGGCAACAAGAGGGACCATCGTCAACAGGTCCAGCCAGATACTGGCTTACGCAGAGGACATCGACATCAACGGTAGAACCGAACAAGCTGTACACGATTCCTTCATCCAGATCGAGCAGGCGGCACAAAATCTGGGGCTGCACATTAGTGAAGGTAAAACAAAGTACATGGTGGCGTCGAATGCGAGAAGAACAGTTGGTCAAACAATCAAGGTAGCGGAGCACGAGTTTGAAGTGGTGCAATCCTTTAAATACCTTGGGTCAACAGTAGCAGCCGATAACAATATAGAAGAAGAAATACGCGGGCGGCTTCTCAAATCCAACAGAGCCTACTACAGTCCGTCAAAGCTATTCAAATCTAGAAATCTAACCATAACTTCAAAACTGCTGCTGTACAGAACCATGGTCCTGCCAGTACTCATGTATGGATCCGAGACTTGGGTGCTTAGCAAAAGGCAGTGTGACCTCTTAGCCGCGTTCGAGAGAAAAGTCTTACGGAGAATTGTTGGCCCCATATGTGAGGAAGGACGATTCCGGAGACGGTACAACCATGAGCTGTACGCAATCTACCTTGAAGCAGACATAGTGACAAAAATTAAGCTCGATAGACTCCAGTGGGCAGGGCACCTAGCTCGAATGAGCGAAGAGGAACCTGCTCGGAAAGTCTTTTGTGGTACATTCTATGGTAGACGGCAGCGTGGTAGACCATGCTTGCGCTGGAGAGATGGCGTAGACCAGGACGCCCGAAGCCTTGCGGTGCGCAACTGGATGGCGTCGGCTCGAGACCGGGATAGGTGGAGAGACTTGTTGAAAGAGGCCAGGACCGGACCCCGGTTGTCGAGCCGATGATGATGATGATGATGCGTTCCTGCCTATTACATACTTCCTGGTGAAATGAACAGTCGCCAGTGGAGAAAGTGATTTTTTGACATTTCTCACTGGTACACACTTGCGAATGTGTTGTGAACGTTTGACGATTAAAACCACAATGCCTCAAATAACTAGTAATGGAATCAGCTGTTCACCAAGAGTTCCCGTACATTTTGCACGGGAAGCACTCGTGAACGAAAACTCTCCACACAGCTTCACGAGTACGTTCACAGGTGAATAAAAATGCAAATTTTGTATGGATTCACGGCATGCTTCACAAGTATTGTGTTGATGATATTCCACCTGGCGCTTCTTAGGCTTTTATTTTCCTATACAAATTTGTAAAGGAATTTTACATTTTGCACTCAAAGCTGAGTACCGCCCCACACAGATTGCCGCCCCGGGCAACCTGGCCCTAATGGCCCTTGGGTAAATACACCACTGAATGGAACCAAGAATCAAAAGAGTCACTTTAAATATCTGTGGTGGTTTTTATTGTTTGCTATTTAATTAAAAAATTAACACAATATGTACGACCACCATAAAAAAGTTATGCGGTCCTTTTTATAAAATGATGACTTCATTTTCAGTTCAACAGGTAAAATATTACCAAATCCCAATGGTATGCAGATGAAACTTTATATAAACATTTCATTTGTCATAATAAAGTAACAAGAATTAAAAAAAGGTCCATAATCATATATTCATTTCATATGGATATTATTTTTAGAAGTATCTAGTAGAACTATCTTTTACAAAAATATGGTAGTTTTCACTTAAATAGAACATTACCTTTTTATGATTTTTTTTTTTATTTTTACTATGCATAAATCATGTATGTTTGTCATTTTGTATGTACCTACTTACACACTTCAATAGTATATGAAAATTCTAGAATTAACTGTTAAAATTTCAAATTTTTAAGTAGTATTGCTCGTTGTTATAAGTTCGAAATATTTTTTTTTTATAATATTCATTCCGTATTTTTACCACAATTCACTTGGTAGGAGATACATTTGGTAAAGTGTACCTACTGTTGACCAAAAAACTATTGAAAAAGTCCAGAATGAATTGTCAAAATAGAGAATTTCGGACTTTAACCAACGCTGCAGAAAAATGGACGCTTTTGGTACTTGGTTGTCATTAAATTTTTTGTTTAAATATTTCTGTCCAGTCTCATCAATGTCATTTTTTCATAAGGTAAATAATAATTCTCTTTGACCTAGTCCTTGAAAAAAATTGTTTGAACTCAACACGTCAATCAGGTTGAAATGCAATACCTATTTGAACATGACAACTCAATTAATCATATTACAAGTTTGGTTCAGTAAAAAATACTTTAAAGATATAAAAAATTGTCATTTTATAAAGTTTAATAATTTTCCATTAGATTTCCTACTTAATATTTCACTATAAGTGAATTAATTTATGTATTTATAGAAATGCAATCAGTTTTGAATATTATGCCAATTACTTCAACAGTTCAATCATTTTGAAATTTTGTATGAGTCTATAATAACGATACAATTAATCAAATTCTACAAGAAAGACTTGACATACACACAGTAGGTACTACGTACATACATACATATACAAATACAAATACCATGAAGTTGGAAATTATCCAAAATGAAACTACTATACCAAGTTGCACTGCATCAAATACTTGCTTGATGCAGTGCGACAGCCGACAGCTCTAATATCGTTTCACATTTCATGTCCTTTAACTCAATTAATGCTATTTTGCATGTGCCTGGTGTTATAAGGTTTGCAGGACTCCACAGCTGATACCAAAAAAACCGAAGGCAGAATCTCATGTTGACATATTGGAGAGATTGAGAAAAACGATCTGCAAGTGTAGTTGTGTCAGTGACGGATATGTTTTTTATGGAACTGGGATAGAAAATCAACATTTTAAGTTTGGCGTTTGAAAAAAATAACCAACAAAAAAAAAATGAATAAAAAACAAACAAACAAACAAAAGCAAAAGTGTCAGTTTGGAAATATTTATAGCGTCAAGTGATGAGGACATTTTTTTTCCTTGAGTTGCTTAAAGGGAATATGGATTGGAATTTTTTTTTATAAATTGAGTACATAAATGTTGCCCAATTCAATCTGTCCTTTTGGTTCTTGTTTTCTGGTTGTATTTTTCGTAGGGAGTAAGACAAGTTTTTTATTAGAATTTATAGTCTTGTAGGAAAGAATTATATAAAGTGTATTTTTGCTCCTTCAGATATGAGGTAATCGTCAAACCGACCGACTCGACACTTTGTATTTTTTCAAGGAAGCTAAGCAAAGAATTAAAAATTTTAGTATTTCCGTCAATCTGTTATTTCTTGCCTACTCTATTCTAGATACCCATATTTTTTTTAGAAGCTTCAGTATATGTATTAGGAAGATATCGTTTTCCACCATTAAGTTTTATAAATTGACAACATGATGTGAACCTTACCTATTCTGTTAAAGCACTGTTTTTGAAACTAAATCATCGATACATAATTATTTCTTGAAAGACGTGAACATGTACAGTAAATCCTTTCTGTCTCAAACGGCATTGCTGGAAGATTAAAAACTGGAGTTCCAATTCTCTTTTTCCACTCCTAATTGCTTCGTTAAAAAAAGCATGTAAATTAGGGTGGTCCTTAAATTGGACATAGTCTTGGATAGCCCTCATTCGTTTCAAAACATTGAAAAACAATTTCCCTATTTTTTTCAGATTTATATTTCACATATTTTTCCTCGTTTAGGCGGGAGAGGGGTAATTTTCTAGATATTTGGTAAAAACAGTAAAAGATTATTTAAAACAAAAAACGGCAACACTCACAATGCCACGTTTTAGTTTTTTTAAAGCCACAATTCCATTTTATAATTTGCTTTCTAAATAAAGTTTTTATTTAAAACAGTTTTTGAAAAATAATTTTAATCTTAAAAAATTATATATTTTTTTTTTAATTTTTAAGTTTGAAAATTATTTTTTCAAAAACTATTTAAAATAAAAACTTTATGCAGGAAGCATCTTATAGAATGGAATTGTGGCCTTAAAAAAGCCAAGAAGTGGCATTGTAAGTGTTCCCGTTTTTTTTTAAATAATTTTTGTCTGTTTTTGGCCAAGTTTTTAGAAAATTACCCCTCCTTCTTAAACGAGGACAAATAGGTGAAATATAAATCTGAAAAAATGAGGGGAAATTGTTTTTTCAATGTTTTGAAACGAATGAGTGTTCTCTTTTTTATAAAATATTTTTTTATGTTTTCAGCCAAATTTTGAGAAAATTTCCCCTCCTGCATAAACGAGGAGAAATAGACCCTTCCTCCAATACTATTGTTTTCTCGCCTGAATCTAATCTTTTGATGCCTATCCATCTCAGAATTTCAATAAAAAAAAATAATATAAGGACCACCCAAATGTGCATACTTATTCTTCCCATCTGCATTTCCGTTTTTATACAAAAATTATACTTAAATAAAAAACATATGTTGATATGATAGAGAAGCGATGGTGAACCAATGTCACACGTGCCATATGTGGCACGTGACGAAAAATTATTGGCACGTCATAATTTGAGAAATCCAAATATATCTTTGAGTGGCAGCATCAGCTATCGAAATCGAGCTTAGATTTCTTCTAAAAGCTGTTTAAAAAAGTCGGACTTTGCTATCTTGATTTAAAAAAAATTTAATAACATTGAAGATTCTAATATGTTTAGGTTTGCAAATAAAATGCTGGGAAATTATTTTTTTCTTAGTAGTCACTTGAAATCTAGATCAAGACTGTGGCTGTATTCGTAAATGTCTTTTGCGTTAAAAATGTATTTGCAGAATGTTTTAAACATAAACTGCAAATGTCTTTTGTTCAAAAAAGCAATTTCAAATTTGAATGCATTAGAATTGAGTTCGATAATGCAGTTTGCTTAATTCATATGTTCAAAAACATTGTCTGCTGTGCAGGTGTGCAGTAAAAAATATCGAATTAACAAATAACATATTGAAAAGCTAGAGAGCGTGTTCATTGACTAACGTTGATAAACCAATTTTGTGCTAGCAGGATGATTGCATATTTGACAGTCGCAATATCTACATACAAAAATGATGATCAAATCACTATCGCCTATCGGCCTGCATAGTATGTTGGCATTCCAAAGGAATTTTTTTTTTGTATAAATGGCAAAAGGCTCAAAAACGGTTAGCCATCCCTGTTATAGAGCAAAATTGTTTTTTTAAATGATAAGGAAAACAAAAAAAGTGGGTCTCACAGTTCTATCTGTCTGTCTCTCTGTCTATGTCTGTTAGTTGAGTCTAGAGTACAGCCTTAACGGCTGAATCAATTTTCTTGAAACTGGGTACATATCGTTTTTGGGTCATTCCCCTTGTTTTTTCATTTTTGTAGCTTAGAACCAAAATTAACGGTACCAAAGTTATAATTTTTAAGCAATTTAACATAATAGAAATTTTTTCAAAAATGACTCCATAATGTTTAAAAAAAAAATTCAACTAATTACTTTTAGTAAAGGCTTCCTTTATGGATGGAAAACTATTTGTGAAATTTTTTTTATTAATGGCACTTATCAACGAACTATTTTTTGACTTTCAATTTTCTTCAAAACTTATTTAATAGTTTTTTTTTCTTATGCAGAAGTGCAGAATTTTCTTTTTTTGGTTTTAAAAAAGTATTCTAAATTTAATTTAATTTTATCCTTTTTCATGACCTTTTTAAATGTAAATTAAGTGCCTTTTATAGACTTTTAGTCTGCTTTGTTTTTATTTTTTTAAAAAATTTAAAATTGTTACGTTTCGGGAATGGTGACACCCTTTTTCAGACAATGTTATAAAAAGTTATATGCAAATTATTTGTCTGTTTGCTGTTTGTATCTGTTATAAATATTTTGAAAATGTTTAAAGACAGTTAAAAAAATGTGTTTTGCTTATTCGAATTTAAATATTCGAATTTTTTTAACTGTATTTTTATAGATTTTCAAAAAACTTATAATAAAAAAAATAAATACTTTGTGCATGTAACATTTCATAAAATTGTTTTGTTTTGTTTTTTTTTTTTTTTTTAAATAAAAGCATAAAATATAATAAACATTAAATTCCAAAATAAGATAAACTTGTGTTTTCTTACGTTCATCTTTGTAAGATCATTTTGTTAAAAAAACACAAGAAAACATTTTAAGTTTATCAAAAAAAAAAACATAACTCATTCTTAAAATAAAATTTTGAGAGTGACTGTATGTGGGGTGCTTCATGCAAAATCGGAAAATTTAAAAATTTCCTTTTTTGATTTTCCTTATTTTTTGATAGTTTTTAGTATTCATCGATAAACACTTCCCGAAATAGTTTTAAGATTTTCTTATGATGCGTTCTAAAGTTGTAAAATTTTCAAAAATGGCTCTTTTAAAGATTTATTGCTGGTTACTTTATATTATAATGGTCCAAATCGATTTTGTTTTTTTATTTAACTTTTCAAGATGAACTAAGTAAAAAAAATTAAAAATTATTCAAGGTGTTATTTAGCCAGTTTATATTTCTGAGATCTCAGAGGACTCAGAGCGCTCAGAAATATAAACTGGATTCCTCCCAAAAATTCCTCAATTTTCCCCTTAAAAACAGAGACTGACATTTTTTGGATTCGCTTGCTCAATTATTTTTTGTCGCAGTAAATTACATGAGAAGAAAAGAAAAAAGAGAGTTGTTTTGACTTCTATGTGAGGATTAGTGTTATATTTTACTCTCCTGCTCTGTCTTAAAATTGAGGAAAAATACTGAGCGCTAAAGAAATATCAACTGGCCAATTTTTAAACTTTATGTAATTCTTAAATTTTTAATTTTAAATGCTTTTTTTAAGACTGAGTGCATAAAAAACAAAAATCAATAAAAGTAACAAGTTTTTTTGTCGAGCACGAACTACTATGCAAACATAATTAGGTATATTGTTCTTAACATCTTAACTTGTTTGCAAGATACGCTTTACATGAGTCAAAAGGACCTTCGACGTTGGAATCAAAATTTGGAATGTTTTATTTGAAATTTTCTTGAAAACATCTGATACCGGACATGACATTTGGAAAGGGTCTTTCACTTTTCCTTTAGGCATCTCTACATATTTTCAAAATGTTAGGTTAGGTTAGGTTAAAAGGGGTGATAATACGGCAGGCCGCATTATCTCACTCGGATCTAGCTGGATCCATTGCGCTCCCCAGGGTGAAAGGTGGGTGGTGAGGAGGGATAGGGAGGGTGTAAAGGGGAAGTTTTCGGTGTGAGGAGCCTCCCTGAACCATCCTGAGTTCTGAATGAATTTTAGAATGCTTTTTAGTTTGCATGAGAGAGATGTTGTCCATTTCGTCGAAGAAGTATTCTCTTAGGGCTGCTTTTATGGTCTTTGCTAGGCTGGCTAACCACACAAGAAGTGAAGGGAGTCCTCTTCCGCTTCTTCATCATAAAACCCTCTACATAAGTCCGATGAGCTGCTACTTATTTCGTTCAAGTGGGTTCCCATAGAGTTGTGGCCTGTTAGGAAGTCAACTATGAGTGATATTAAAGCATGGTTAACTTGAGTAGGTACTAAGCTTTTTTTTCGAAATATTTGAACAAAGGTTCTTTAAAACCCGACAGGTGTCGAAGGATGACCATCTGACATTTGCAGCTTCCAAAAATCTCTGAAGTATTCTACTTTTTTCTTGCTCCAGTGGCATGGGCACCGAGGCTTTGAATTGGCTCGGATCAGGAGATGATCCGCTTTTGGCCAGTTCATCCGCCATTTCGTTCCCGTGAATATCCCTATGTACTGGGACCCATCTTAGGATGACTTTGTTCGTTGCGTTGAGTACTCTTAAGTCTTAACTCATTTCGATCAGCACTTTCGTTTGGAATACACTGCAAAAGTTTGAAAGCTTCATAGATCTATTTATGTGTGGGATATCTGAAAAGATGCCTGACCCAACACCCTCCAAGGCTTTGGAACCGTCGTCGGTGAAGACCGAGATATAATTTGCATTAATGACCTTATTTTCGTTCCAGAGTTCCCTGGTGGGGATATTTGTCATGCTGCTGGGTTTTTAAAATCAATGTGCGGTGAAACGTAGTCTGATTGAATGCCAATGTCTGTAAAATTCGTTATAATTCTGTGACCGTAGAGGTCCCTTTTCCAATTTTTACATTGTTGAAGTGAAGTGTTGAAGTAAAATATTGTTTGAAAATACAATAATTTTCATACGCGTGACATTGAACCGTTTTTGCAACTCAATTTGTTTTGACAGGACCTCGACCGAAATGTATGAAGAATATCAGTTTTTAAAAATTTATTTACCTGACATTTCCCTGTATTAGTACAATTTTTCTTTTTATACTATAGTTTTGTTTGATTTTTGAGGGCAAAAATTAAACTCTTTCTATCTGTCTGTTTGTATCTCAATCTTAGTTAAAGCCAATGAACAATTTTACAAAGTGCGATTATTTTAGGTCCGTCAAGATAGCACCGCCACAAAGAATTTCAAAAATCTAATGATGCAGAAATTATGTCGTAATTAGGTGCTAGTTAAGTGCTGTAACATCAATGCAGCACTTAATTCCAGTAACCTTGAAATGCACCTTAACAGTTTAGCCAAATAACCTAGATCATTTATTGTACTGTATTCCCCTGTATTCCACCTCTTCATTGGCAAACAGGCCTGTGGACCTTGTGTGGAACTTGTGCTGTTATAGAGTAGGCGTCAAGATTGCACCACCACAAACGAAATTCGAAAATCTAGTGATGCAGAAATTACTAAATCTATCTAAAGAGTCGAAACGCTGCAGTTAAAGTTCTGTTGAGTAGGTAGGTAGGTACTTTTGAACTGTATGAGCAGTGAAACAGACTGCAAATTTTCGGAGTGGACGTATCTTGGTATCTTGATATTAAATTCCAAAGTCTGGCATGTTTTTTTCTCAGCCTTAAGGGGGCGGAGAGTTTCTTTTATTTTTTCTATGCACAACGCGACGGTCCACAAGTTCCACTAGCTTCCACAAGCCTGTTTGGGAATGAAAGAGTGGGGGTAAAAAATTGATATGAAACTTTTTGGAAAGCATTTGGAGGCACACCTTTAATTTGAGACCAGAATTTTTAATGTTAAATGAATTTAAGGCATTTTCGGATTTTGAAATGAACTTTTGAAGATGCATTTCGAGACTAAGGCTGCAGCACTTATTAGCATACTTAAGTTGGAGGTAACTTCTACATGATCAGGTTTTTGGATTTCTTTTGTCTCAGTGCTATCTTGACGTCAAGTTAGCACCGCCACAGGTTTGAGGGCGAAGAGAATTAAGTGCCGAGCTATGATTGTAGCACTTAATTAGCACCTAACTAGAACCTAACTATTGCATCATTAGATTTTTGAATTTCGTTTGTGGCGGTGCTAGCTGATTTTTTTACGGTTCTTGCCACGTAACCGTTGAGGAAAACCTTATTTATCTCAAAAATGGATCCAACATTTTTTATAAAAACAAAAATTCAGTGACTTATTGTAGGTACAGTGTACATTTTGGTAAAACAAGAATTTACCAAAAAACTGTTATTAATGTTATTAACGGTATTTTTTAGTTTTAATTTTACCTACCAAATTTTAATATGTAAAAATTTGTTTAGAAAAAAACCGCTCCTCATTGCGTAATGTTCATATTTTTTCAAGTATGTTTGCTTTGGTTAACTTTTCCTGTTTATTTTTTTTTAAATTTTTTAAACTTCCATTTCGATAGGATAATTAATTTTGAACAAAAAGTTTCAAATGTAAAACTGTCAAATTCGGCTTAGTTTCTGAGTTATAGCAATAATAAAGTTTGCAGTGAGACAAGTCTCTCAGGAACGCACGGGTGAATTAAGTACCATTTTTGGATTCAAGCATTCTTATGGTCCAAACAAATATATTCAATAATAATTGAAAAACTAGTCCGTAGTTGTTCCTTTTTAAAAGGCATAGTTTTGAATAGCATACATATATGTACCTCTACATTGTACAAAGTATACAATAAATATTTAAATTCATGAATATCTATCTAAGAACAAAATTCAATAAATTTTAAAATATTGGGAATTACGTTCCCATCTAGATATTATAGTCAATTAATTAAATAAAAAACAATATTTTATGTTATAAAGCATTCAGGTACATATTTTGAATCTTATATCAAATTTACTTCTGTTAACAAAAGATACCAAACCAAAATATTTTACTCATCTCTATCACCTAAGTACAGAAACGAAGTTAGTTGCAAGTAGAAATGTTTGTGGTTTGAGACCACAAATATAGAGAAGTCAATAAAAGTACTTCTTAGTTTTATGTTTTCTTAATATTCATTTAGAACAAAGACAGTCGTCAGGAGTATAGGTAAGGTATGCATTTGCATACAGGAACAACAAATGAATACAAAAACATGACGTATGAATGCCTCCCTTCACAACTTGCTTACACATAGTTAAATAATATTATAATTGAAAGAAAATTAACTCATGTAAATGTTAATAATTGAATTTTTTACTAATTAAATTATGAATATTTTACTAATTGAAATTGGTCAATTGCAGAAGGGTGTTTTTGTCTATACCAATAGCCCTTGTATCCCTTAATACTCTTACCAATACAAAAGAAGACTCCTCACATTTAAAACCCACCCGTGTTCTCCCAAAAAAAAAAAAAAACTAAACTGAAATTGCTTTGTAACTGAATTTTATTAGCAATGAACCTTTTTTAATAGCCAAAAACTGCTCAATTAAATACCTTCCAACTTTTAAGTGCTGAGGCGTTGACTTTTTAAATATGGATGAAGATATTTTAGGTATCCTTGTTCGACTCGAGAGAAAAAATTCTTCACACTATTTATGTATTCCCTCACGTTTGCTTTGGCTCTGCTCTAGAAGGGGAGCTTCAACGCAAATTTTACGAGCTATACAGTGACATTGTGCTAGTCAGTCAAGGCTAAGGAATACCGTTCTTGGTTATGTGAGGCGAATGGACACAACTTTCAACCTGGGGTGAAAATGCACTAAAAAGGTGAGTTCGTCATTCATCTAACTAACCTTATCTTACTCCTACTAACACCAATCATTTCTTGCTATACAGCTACACTAGCCGTACTTAGAAAATAAAAAGCACAACTGGATCGTACGTACTTGCTCTTATGTTTATGTAACTTGGAACTTAATAAGTTTTGAAATATGCAAGTTATTATAGAAAAGCAAAAAAAAAGGATTTTAATCGTTTCTTTTATTGAATAAACTAGCTGTTAAATAACTTAGAGTTCAAAAACAAGTGTGCGATTTGATCTTAGAATATATGAATTTTTCAAAAAAAAAAAAAATCAATTTATTCGAGCGGTTATCTTAAAAAATAGTTTTTATATGTTAAATTTTTGTGAAAAATTTGGTATACCGGTTTAGAGTATTTATTGAATACATTTATTGACCAAGTTTCAAAAATATTAATACTCGTTTTTGTAATATTTAAAATTTGTTTGTAATATTAAAAAATTATTTTGACAAATTGATTTTTTTTTTATTTCTATTTGAATGTAACGGGTGATTTTTTAAGAGGTTTAGAACTTTTTAAAAAAAAAAACACAAAAAATTCGAAAAAATGAATGAAATATTTATTTGAATCGATAGTTTGAACCTTGCAATTTAATGTTTAAAGATAATTTCATGCAAATGTTGACCGCGGCTGCGTCTCAGGTAGCCCATCCGCTGAGTCCAATTTTGGCATACTCTTTCACACATATCGGCCGGTATCTCACGAATGAATGCATGGATGTTGGCTTCCAGTGCGTCAATCGAAGCGAGCTTGTCCCTATAGACATTAGCCTTGACATACCCCCACAAAAAATAATCTAATGGTGTCAAATCGCACGATCTAGGCGGCCAATTGACCGGCCCGAAACGTGAAATTAACTGTTCACCAAACTCGCCTTGCAATTGCGCCATTGTTTTGGGTGCTGTGTGGCATGTGGCACCGTCTTGTTGAAACCACATATCATGCAAGTCAAGAACTTCCATTTTGGGCAAAAAAAAGGTTGTTATCATCGCTCGGTAGCGTTCACCATTGACAGTAACGCTGCGATTCGCATCATCTTTGAAGAAATATGGCCCAATAATGCCACCGGCCCATAAACCGCACCAAACAGTGGCTTTTTCGGGATGCATTGGTAGCTGTTGCAATGCTTCTGGCTGATCTTCACTCCAAATGCGGCAATTATGCTTATTTACGTACCCATTCAACCAAAAATGAGCCTCATCGCTGAACACAATTTTTCGATAAAAAAGCGGATCCTCGGCCAGCTTTCCAAGAGCCCATCCACCAAAAATTCGGCGTTGTGGCAGGTCGGCTGGCTTTAGTTCTTGCACCAGCTGTATCTTAAAAGGCTTTACGCCCAAATCCTTCCGCAAAATTTTCCACGTAGTGCTGTAACAAAGGCCTAACTGCTGGGAACGGCGCCGAATCGACATTTCGCGGTCTTCTGTCACACTAGCTGATACGGCCGCAATATTTTCTTCACTACGCACAGTACGTAAACGTGTTGGTGGTTTAATGTCCAACAAAGTAAATTTGGTGCGAAATTTGGTCACAATCTTCCGAATAGACTGCTCAGAAGGTCGAGAATGCCGACCATAAAATGGAAGCAGCGCGCGATGAACATTTCGAACCGAGCACGAATTTTGATAGTAAAATTCAATAATTTGCAAGCGTTGTTCATTTGTAAGACGATCCATGGTTAAATTGCAAACCAAACTGAAGCTGTTTGACAGTGACACAAGGTACTAAACACACGTCAGCTGTCAAAACCAGTGTTGCCAAAACCAAACCAGCTAAAAAATCACCCGTTATAAAGGAGCTTGTGCATATAAATTTCGATTCGCTTAAGCCGTTAATTCCTAAATCATAAATTAAAAAAACATTAAGAAAAATGTTTGTGAATTTTTTTTTTACCAAAAGTACACTTTACCTGCAGTAATTCACTGACTTTTTTGTATCAAAATCATTGGAGCGGTTTTTGAGATAAATAAGCTTTTCCTTAACGGTTGTATGGAAAGTACTCGTACTCTTATTTTCGGAGTTAAAATAAAAAATTCAATTTCTCCTGTGGTGAGTTCAAAGCCTTAAGATAGTTTAGGCTGTAGCTCAGTATACAGACAGACAGACAGAATTCTTTATTTTACGAGAACTCTACCATCGTAAAGAAAGGCATGTTTGATTGGTATCTTGACATTTTTTTCTTGCACGAATCCAAAACTTGTCCTAAGTGCCTATTTCGCAACTAAAAACATTTTCCTTGATAGTTTTTCACACACATCTTAGGAAAGTACCGTTATTTTTTTTCATAATATAATTTTTTTTTTTTAAATATTCTGGAGAGTATTAAAAACACTTTAATACCGTGTTCCAAAATATTCTCAATGTACCTTTCAAAATATATATTTGAATTTCCAAAACAAAATATTTTTCTTTTATCAAAAATTCAATTTTTGAAAATTTAAATATCTAAAAGAAAAAAGTATTTAATTTTTTAGTAAGCTTCTTTAAAAAAAAAATATTTAAATCCAAAATATTGTTTTGAAGAAAATCCAAAGTAAAAAAAATGTTTCCATGAGAAATTTCCTATCTTAAGGAAGCCAACCAACATTTATGGCAAAAACTGGCTGCAGAGAGTCTGACTTAAGCCCCAAGTAAATCTCCAAATTTTTCAACGAATGGATCGAAAGTCAGGAGTTTTAGACGATTTCATGGAAAGCATTAGCACAAGGCCCTAAACCTCGATCCAACTGAGAATCCCTGGTTAATTGTAAGGACATTGTTCATGGGTATGGCAGTCTGCATCCAATACCAACGAGCTTAGGGGCCAAATTACACTAGAAAGGAGCCAAGTTTCCGAGCCAGCACGGTGTTTGCAAACAAAAAGTGGACTGTAATATTTTTTTAAAATTTTATTGAAGAAAATAAATTTTGATTAAATTAATCCTTCTCTGCTTACACTCCACTCATGTAACTTTAGTTCATTATCTGAAACTAAAAACCTGAAAATCGCGATTCTAATCCAAACGCCTAAGACAAAACTCTGACGAAGTTTAATGAAAATCGTTACAGGGAAGAGCTTAGCGCTTAATACCCAGCTTTGACTACCTTATAAGCATCCTAGAATGAGTGTCAAGTTAGCAAAGCAACTTTGATGAATCGAAAAATGAATTGGTGGATCATTTGACAATTACTAGTCTATAATTAGTTGTGACAGTTTCGAATTTGTCGTTCTATATTTTCTTTGATTTTTTTTTTTTGTTGAAAACTGGTAAAAACTTTAAAATTTTTATAATTTTACTAATTTTTATTTATTTTAATTTTCAGTTAATTAATCGTTTCTTAGTTGTGAAAAAATTAGTTTTGTCATGCGATGTTTTCTATATGCTTTTGTTAACTTGACACTCATCATCCGAGATGAGACCATTTTGATTGAAATTTGAACAGAATCTCATTAATCTCGATTATTGTGGAACTTTCACATTATTCTTAAAATGAATTTATTACTGATTTAATTTCTCAAATTCCAATGATTTTGGTTTGGCTTGGGAAGCATACTTTTGTATGCGGAGCAAATGATTCATGAATTTATACAGATTTTGGCGTCTTACAATCACTAAAGTGAACTTAACTCTTATCACTAGATTCGATTCTCGGAATGGTTGCAATTTTAAATTAATAAATTGAATTATTATTGTTCAATCTGCAAACTTTTTACAATTTTAAATAGTTTGCATAGTTTTTCAACAAAAATCTGTAACAAGATGAAGATGAGAGGCGAGACTTTTAAGTGATAACAAAGACAAAGGCTTAACCATAAACCTAGTCAAACCCAGGCTGAAAACGAGACTGATTTTTTTTTTTACTTTAATCGAGACCAAGACGAGATTTACGTAGATCTCGTTTCGTCTGGTATCATGTCCAGTGCCGTAGCTACCTTTGGTCGAACTCTCAGAGGTTATGGGGTCCTCTAAGTTTTGATTTGAAAAAGCAAAATTCGTAGCAAATAGCACAGAAAAATATTAATCTTGAAGGACTTTTATTGTTCACTGGGACAATATTATTGAAATAAAAAGGTTTTTGCAACTAGGTTTTTTTTTTATAATATAAATTCTATATATGTACTACTGAAATAAATCAGCCAAGTAGAAGACTTTTTATTTAGGATTATTTCAGTAGTATATAGAATTTGTATTACTAAAAACTTTATTGTAGAAACTATGCCTTGGCAAAACAATTTCCAGCTTAATGATTAGGAATCCTAATCTTGTTGGATATTGCTTACAGTTGATTTTTATCAAAGAAGTCATGTTAGTAAAACTGAACTTAAAACAAATTGCATATGACAAAGGCCCTCACTATGCCACTGATGAGTCGAAGTGAGTAAGACGGACGAAACGTCAATTTGTAGGAATAAAGCCTTCCTTCACTCTAATAACTAAAATTCATTCAAAATTTTGTATGAAACTTATTTAATGTAGGCCAAGAGTTTTGCAGCACCACAAAATGTAATTAATATTTTTTCTGAAAAAAATATTGTCCGATATCAAAAGTTTTTCAACTTTATAAGGAGCCTGGGTGCTTTTTCTCAACAATGAAATATAATTTTACCAAAAAACATTTTAAAAAACATTTTGTATTATAAACTTTGAAGTTAATTCAACAAAAATAATGTATCAGGTATTTTTTTTTTTCCAAAAAAACTGTATAGCGACTTTTGCAAAAAATTTCATACAAAAACATTTGCTTATCTAAATCAAAAACGAAACCAAATTTTTGTATGCCTATGTCGCTTAGAGGCAGGCCCCTTTTTATTTTCTGCCACAAGGCCCCTACAAGTCTGGGTACGCTGCTTCTCATGGATAGCCCTAGTACAGGGTTACCGTGCATCATTTTTGAGAAAAAAAAAATCAAACTAAATTATTGACATTGTATGAGAACTATCTGTTCAAGCTCAGCTAAAACAAACATTCTTTGTACAAAATTCGAATCAAATATATCCAAGGTTCTTGCTTGACGCCCCTGCATTGTAAAGGGTGTTTTTTTCAGATCTGTGGTTTTCGATCTGGCAATACTTTTTTCATAGTTGGTTTTTTCAATTTTTATTTTATGTTCAGTTTGGTTTTCCATTTCATAACGAATAGACTTACTCCTGAACAACGTTTGCAAATCGTGCAAATTTTCGCGCAACAAATCGTGAAACAATCAATTTATTGAAGGAAACTTTTTGTGAGTGCATTATCTCGTGTCGTGTGTCTGTGGCGTGGTCTCCAACATCGTGCGATTTAACACCGCTGGACTATTTTTTGTGTGGTTATGTGAAGTTGCTTGTCTACGCAGAAAAGCCTGAGAGATTAACGCCTTGAAAGAGAATATTCAACGTGTTATTGCTGACATATTCCCCAATTGCTGCAAAAAGTGGTCGAAAAGTGGGCCCCTCGGCTGAAATTTATTCAAAACATGAAGGCAAGCCTTTACCATTATAATAAAGCAAATTCTTGGCCATAACATTAAATTATATGCGTTTTATTTCTTCTTGAAAACAACAAGTCTAAAAAAATACCCCGTTACATAGACTTATACAAGGACGGTATGATAAAAACCCATTTTTTGGACCATTTCCATTAAAGAAAAGTTAATTAAGATTAAAAACTTTTAATATTTTTCGAAAAATCCAATATTTAATAAATAGGGGAGACCTGGGCAAGTCGACTTAAAATTTAGATTTTTTTCTTACAAAAACAAAGATTTCCACAGTTTTCTTCAAAGCATAAAGATAAAAGTCTTTCTTGATGCATTAATACTAATAAAGTAGGTACCTATATTTTCTTAAATATCTAAAAGGTATCTACCTGTATTCTAGAACATACATCACAGGTTGATGACCCACACACGAAGAGGTTCACTCTCAATTTAAAAAAAATTGTGGCAGACGTTCAATACACACCAAAAAAAATGAAACTTTTTCAAATGTTTATCCGAAACAAAAGGCTTTGTTCACGTAAAAAATAAATGTCAGACTAAGCAGGCAACTAGTGTTCATGCAAAAACAACAACAAAAATACAATTAACGTTGTGAAATAATAGTTAATGACAATAATTTAATATGAGCTTGGGACCAGCTAGCCCCAGATTCCCCTATTTGCCTTATGCTTTAAGTAAAAACTTCAATCTTATCCAATAAATTAGGTACTCTATACTTTCAATTTCAAAATTTGACTATCGGAAAGTCAACTATAGTACCTATATGAATGCATGTATGTACAAATTTTACAACTTTAATTGTAATATTTATAATTTTAACTCACAATAATGATGATCCTACCATTGATGTTTTCATGTGAATCAATCATGGTTATCAAATTAATAATGCGTGTACCTATTTGAAAACCATGTGACAACCAAAACACTTAAGTCTGCAATTATCAGGATTTTGGTATTGAATCCCAAGAATAGATAAACGAAAAGAAAACTTTGACTGTCAATTTGGGTGTTTTACTTGTCAAATTGAAAATTATCATTGCTTAATTTTACATACATTTATTGTCATTCTTCAAACTTAACCTTATTTCTTAGCCCAGATAAAAACTTCATCTTAATAATTTCTGAAATTTCCTTTTTCACTTTTGATCATAGAAACAAATTTGAACTCTTTATAGTATCCAAAGAATCCCCCAAAAAAAAAAATGTCCTCACAAATATTTCCTAAACACAAAAATCATATTTTCCAACATTTATACAGGTATCCGGAGAAAACTTTTCCAAAATAATTAACTTTCTCTATAAATGAACCCAAATATAAGTTAGAAAGTTTATCGTATTCGCATAAACTGGATAAATGCTTTTCTATTCGAATTATCTTTTGATGCACTGCAGAGAGTTGGAACCTAACTTAACTCTTAAAAAAAAGAAGAAAAACAAAAATTACAACTTTTCGTTTCATTCCTCCAAAATACTATAATCATACCCTCGTGTGCCACCCAAAACCGAGCCAGCATATAAACAAACTACAAACACTCAACTAACTGAAAAGAAAAGATAAAAAAAAAAAAAAAAAAAAACTAGAAAATAAACTTTTTTGGCAAAGTTTCATAGAGAAAAAAATATTTCTTTTATTTTTTTTTTACTTGTGCTTGACTCTTTCTCTTTATTACGTTGTCCTCATTAATATCCACCAGAAAAAGGACACAATATCGTGCGTATCGTAGTTTGCTTGCAAAACTTTACGGCGAATTTAGGTACTCAAAAGAGATAACGTGTTTCTGTGTGAAATAACCGAAGGATCTTTCCTTTTTTAAATGCAATCCACACTATCCGATAGATTCGATTTGTTTTCGAACTTTTATCACAAGTATCACCAAAAGGAACTTGCACCCACGACCCACTAGGAGAGAAACAGGATGCACGATTTTTTTTTTTTTATTAAAATTTTAAAACACAAAATATGATATCTTATAAAATATGCCGTTTGTATGAACTTACATACAATCAAGGGGTTATCCACAAGAATAGAAATTGATTTATTATTATTTAATCACAAAATGATTATTATTATTCCCATAATCCCACACGCACTTTATTATAAGTTAAGACGCTCTAGAGAGGACGTGATCGCGTCACACCGGTTAACCTAAGCACAGAGCATATGTCACGATTAGATGAATCCCGAATATCCGGCGTGTAGCACCTACGATTTTTGACTAATTCAACTTTAAGCAGAGGATTATTCGTCACGATTGGGGAGTTTTGCATTGTAAAAGCTCCAAAGCATCCCTGCCTGGCATCATCATCGGTGGTTAAAGAAGAAAATACACTCATGGAATCACTCAGTCGGGATGCCAGAGCGCATGTCACGAATTTTCAGTGGAACTATTGGAATTCACCATAGAGAAGCTTATGCGATGCCCCAATTAGTCCTTTAGTCCCCAAGTCACTGTATGCTATGAATTAAAGGACGATTTGATTTCAATAGACTTTCGTTGGGCGCCAATTCAGAGGATATGCCTTTGCCGTTTTGTTTGCATATATTTGGAACAATGAACAGGACAATGAACGTGCGTTATGCTCCATTCTATGTCCTATGTGTGGCATGTTGTGGCAAAGGATGGCTTTTAGCTGCAAAAAGTTACACATGGATGTTGTCCTATCGGAGAGAGAAACTACTTTGTTGTGCTTAAGCGGGGGCAGGTGATTGTTTTGGTCTTGGGAATTTGCCAACCTGAATATGATTGCCATAGCATTGTCTCACACAAGATTTCCTGGGTATTAAGTTTTTCGTTGTAAAATTTGTACCTACTGTTGTGTATGATTCAATTCGGTGGTGTATATGGGTATTTAGAAAGCTATAAGCTAGGGATATTTTATGTTACCATCAGTAACCATTTTATTTCAAAAACGGAATAACTGGGCTGAATGGAAGTTTTAGTGGTGTAGCCCTGCCGATTGGGTAAATACAACAGAAGGTTTGTTAGATGCAAGTAGTCGTTTAAGGCTTAGTCGTAACAAAGGATTTTTTTTGTAATCATTTCAATAATTTGGGATATTAATAATCAAAAGATAAATTTATTTTGAAGTTACATAGCTACGAGATTGCAGCGAATTAGCTTGTGAAGAAAACATAATTATTTTAGTAGAACCTTTGTAGAGTTGGAATGTAGTTGTTGTTTAAGTTTGATATTTCGCAAATTGTTTTGCTCCCAAAAATACTCCTTGCTGAAGAGAAATTCAGTTTAAAGCTAACTTTTTAAACTAAAAAATTATTACTTAAGAAAAATTATTGAATTTGTCTGCTTTTGCTTTGTAGCCCAGCACAGTAAGTATAGATTTGTTCAAAGAGAGATTTGTAACACGCTGATTTTTGGAATATTTGTTGTGATTATAATTTGAAGAAAAACCACTTTCGATAAGAAACTGTTCTACAAACAGGTAGCTGAGGAAATTTTCTAAATAAAACTTACTTAAAATCTTATTTGTAAGATTAACCATTAAGATGTTATAGCACTTCAAACCACAATAACTAAACGCACTGGATCTCTAAGTTGGTGTGGAAGAAAGTTCATATTTTTGGAGAGTACTTGGCAAACTTTGAAGAGCTGTAGTTTCTTAACTGTTAATATTACGAATTAAAATCCATAAACAGTTTGGGTAAAAAAAAAATACCTCAACACCCTGATTGTTGAACAATTTTTTTTTTTGAACTTACCATTTTTGAGATATTTGGCGAAAACACAAACGCTTTTGACTTCCTCCAACTGTGGTCATCGCATAGCTGAGGACTTACCTAGAATTATAATACATAAACCTCAGTGTCAAGGAAATATGGAAAAAATATTGGTAAAAAAGGGTTGATATTTTTTTTAATATAATTGTCAGTATTGCCATTTTTCGGGAAAATATTTTTTTCATATATCAAAAGGTGGGACTTCCACTATTTTGGTAATTCTTAATATTTTGAGTATGAAAAAAGTTGCGAAAACGTTTCCAAATTTCAAACGCAAATTGGAAAAATAACGATTGACGTTGTAAAAGATAGGTGTTGAGCAGAAGTACCTTCGATTTATATTTCAGTTTTGCCACTTAATAGCCCAGGAAAATTAGACTTTCACTTCGAAAAAATTCCGTCAAAGCTGAATTTTGGTAGAGAGGTTTGTTTTGACGTCTTAAACGTAAACGTGCACGTTTTTCTTGAAATCTGTTGCTCCTACGAAAAAAAGTGTTATGATCTTTTTTGTCCAAAATAAAATTTATAAGTATTAATAAAAACTCATTAGTTTTTTGAAAAAAAATATATCTGCTGAGATATTAACAAAAACCTGTTATTTTTGCATTTACAGTACAAAACAAAAAGTGTTATTTTGATACGCTATAACTTCAAGATTAATAAACCTACAGAGTTCGTTAATAGCTCATTTTTTCGATAATTTTATTGTCTAAATGTTATTTTTCATGATTTTGTTGTAAAAGGAAATTTCATCGAGTTGCTGAACAAAATCAAAATCACTTTCTTTTTCAAGATGGCCCCAACATATCTTGGGTTTTATTAAATGGAGTTGTGGCCAAACTCAAATCGTAAAAAAATTTTATCCCATCGATTAATGATTATTTTATAAATTTTTTGACAAAATTTACTCCACCGTCAAGTTCTTGCATGATTTTCTCAGAATCTATTGCTCTTATGAAAAAAAGTATGTTAATCTTTTTTGTGTAGAATGATATAAGCTACAATTTGTTCATCCACATTTTTTCAAAAAAACTTATAGTTTTTGAGAAATTAAGAAAAAACTAAATTTTACCCCATTTATCCCCCCCTAAATAATTAAGCCCCGGCCCAAATTTACGGAACTTTTCAGGAAATGCTTGAGACGTCAAAACAAACCTCTCTACCAAAATTCAGCTTTGTCGGAATTTTTTCGTAGTTATGCCATTTTTTTGTCTAATTTTCCTTGGCTATTAAAGAGTACATACTTTTTTGTTGTTGTTCCCAAAAAGTGGCAACACTGAAATTTTACTCGAATGTGTGTATTAACGCTGAAACTAAAATTTCCGATATAAATGAAAGAAGGTTTGGTTTTGGCAACACTGGTTTTGACAGCTGACGTGTGTTTAGTACCTTGTGTCACTATCAAACAGCTTCAGTTTGGTTTGCAATTTAACCATGGATCGTCTTACAAATGAACAACGCTTGCAAATTATTGAATTTTACTATCAAAATTCGTGCTCGGTTCGAAATGTTCAAAATGTTGGAAATTGTGTTCAGCGATGAGGCTCATTTTTGGTTGAATGGGTACGTAAATAAGCATAATTGCCGCATTTGGAGTGAAGATCAGCCAGAAGCATTGCAACAGCTACCAATGCATCCCGAAAAAGCCACTGTTTGGTGCGGTTTATGGGCCGGCGGCATTATTGGGCCATATTTCTTCAAAAATGATGCGAATCGCAGCGTTACTGTCAATGGTGAACGCTACCGAGCGATGATAACAAACTTTTTTTTGCCCGAAATGGAAGTTCTTGACTTGCATGATATGTGGTTTCAACAAGACGGTGCCACATGCCACACAGCACGCGAAACAATGGCGCAATTGCGAGGCGAGTTTGGTGAACAGTTAATTTCACGTTTCGGGCCGGTCAACTGGCCGCCTAGATCGTGCGATTTGACACCATTAGATTATTTTTTGTGGGGGTATGTCAAGGCTAATGTCTATAGGGACAAGCCCGCTTCGATTGACCCACTGGAAGCCAACATCCATGCATTCATTCGTGAGATACCGGCCGATATGTGTGAAAGAGTATGCCAAAATTGGACTCAGCGGATGGGCTACCTGAGACGCAGCCGCGGTCAACATTTGCATGAAATTATCTTTAAACATTAAATTGCAAGGTTCAAACTATCGATTCAAATAAATATTTCATTCATTTTTTTGAATTTTTTGTGTTTTTTTTTTTTTAAGTTCTAAACCTCTTAAAAAATCACCCGTTACATGTTAGAAAAAAGGCTAGTTCGGACGTGAACAGTGTGTCTTCTAGAAAAATTTATTTATTAAATTGGTCATGGAAATTTGCTAAGCAATTTGCGTGCCATTTTGTTAATAGCGTCCAATCGACAGGATTACAGCAATGACTTACCACAAAAGGGATTTCGGCTTCCAGATTGGGCACCATTTTTCAAAATGGCGTCCAAGTGATAGAATTACAAAAATGACTCTCAAGCTAAATCTCATCCTTAATGTATGAAGCTTTGGGACTCTCTTACGTCATAGTGACGTTAAATTCTGTTCTGTCATTGGGTCAATGTGATGATTGTTTTTTGTTGGTTCTTAATAGCGTCCAAGCGACAGGATAACAACAATGACTCCTAAACTAAATTTTATCCTTAGGTGCCAGTTATAGCTTTCATTGAAACTCATCATTGAAAATTTTAATGATTGATTTTGAGACATTTAGAAAGGAAAATAAATAATAATTTTGATGAAGATATAAAGCTCAAGACCTTGTCAATATTTCTAGTCAAAAAAAAAGTTCAAATAGGCCCAAGTTTACACACAAAATGACTCTTAAGATTTCCAATGATCATTGGTAGTAGTTAAATCATTGAAATAAGAAAAGTCTTTTTATGTGAAAAGTTGGGCCTATTTGATTTTTTTTTACTAGAAATATTAACGGAGTCCTTGTCTTAAAAATGATTTTGCTTTCTAAATGTCTCAAAATCAATCATTAAAATTTTCAATTATGAGTTTTAATGATAGCTATAACTGGTACCTTAGTATGACAAAAATAAATTGAAAATAAGAAAACAAAGGCCCCACAAAAAGTGTAGGGATTGCGGTTTCCACAATTTTTCAAAATGCCGTCAAAGCGATAGAAATACAAAAATGTCTCCCAAGATAATTTCATCCTTAATGCATAAAGCTTTGATTAGACGGTCAATGCAAATGGTCAACGCGTTGACTCTCTGACGTCAAAAAGACGTTAAATTCTGTCCCAAAGTTTTCTTGTCGTGTGATCGTCAATGCAGAATACTGTCCATTCGTTGACCTTTTCGTTGACATTAATTTAAGGATCAGTGCTATGATTTTTTTTCGTTGGCTGTATAATCACTCTGTGAAGTAAGGACACGTTGACAGACATTTTCTATGTATCTTGTGTTGACCTTCATATAAATATAGTAAATTTAGCACTTTTTTAGGATTATTAATAGATCGACAGTTGATAGCTTGACAGAACTATATTTTGACGGCAGAGGTATATTTCGATCCATATGTCACCCAAAACCAGTTTATTCTGGAACAGTCAAAAAAATGATATTTTTCGGATTTTTAATCCATTGACATCCATTGATATCCTTCAATGAAATTTGACAGTTGATAGCTTGCCAGGTGAAAGACAAACTGTATTTTTAGGTCAAAAGTATATTTTGACCCAATTGTCACCTATTCGCTTCATCTATTCGCTGTCATCTATGAAACTTCAAAAATTTCAGATTTCTTAGAGATTTTTTAATCCACTGATATCTTAGCCATCCTTCAATAAAATTTGACAAGTAATGGCTTGACAGATGGGAGACAAACCATATTTTGACGAAAAACATGTATTTGATTCAAATGTCAACAATTGACCAAAAATCATATTTTTTCGGAACAGTAAAAAACTGTGAACATTTTAGATTTTCTTGCGTCCACACATTGTTTTGTTTTTAAATTGGATTCGATCAGTTTTGAATTAATTTCATAGAAATTAAATAATCGAATGCTTTTGATGATCGATTCTTAAACGATTCCATCATTTGAAATGAACTTCTAACACAGCCCTATAACCAACTTAATTATCACAGGCCAGTGAAAGTAGGTACTTTTTAATAATAAATAATTACGTTCAATATTTTTATTATTGAATAGTTATGCATATTTTCTAGGCGTATAATAATCTTTAAAAACGAAAGTGGAACTAAGTTCATGCTTGCATTTTTGAGAGAATGCTCAGACTGGCTACTCTTTAATATGTTTGAAATACATAGCTCGGAATCTAAGTCAAATTTGGTAGTCTTACACTGTAAATTTTTTGTTCAAAATTGAATTTCCGATCCAAGTGTATGGTTTGAAAAATTTTATACACAAAAAAAAAGTTAAAAACTAAATATTTCAAATTTTTTTAATAAATTACGCATACATTTTCTAAGAACAAAGATTATGAAGGCTCAGGACATTAATTATACACAATAAAGAGTATCTAGTAGATGATCAAAAAGTCATTTCTATTCACAACTGCCACCGATATATCAATTTAAACTTTACCATTTCTTATAATTTTTGGCAGCGTTGTCTGTTTTTTTTTAAGGCCACTCTTCTGAGGCTTAAAAATTAAAATCTATTATTCTAATTTACAAGCTGCAAACATTTTTATGAGATTTTATTATTATTTTCATGCGACTCTAATTTCCACGAGTTCTAATTTTCGATGTTCATTATGTTTCACATATGTTGTATGCAAAATGGATTATTTGCGAAAAGCTGCTATCATAATTTTTTACTGCATTTAAGTACAAAATCTTATAACTTATAAGCAATTTCTACTGTATATGTTTCCGTTCAAAAATTATCCAAGTCATATGTCAAAAGGACTTCCATTGATTAAATTTATGATCGTAGATGGCTTAACACCTAAAACTTTGACAACAAATTTCCCTGTAAAACTAATGGTAATGGCTTCCAAGATACATATACATAATTCCATCAAATAAAAATGGCGGATGATTTTACCATGGTCATGACATGGCGTGGGGAAAATGTTGACCATCACTTCTACTTTTGTAAGAAAACGCAAATAATGAATTTGATATTTTTTTTTCAGTTCTAGGACTACTGTTAATTTAAAATTTTTTGTTCAAAATCCGCAAAAGTATCTTAAAAACTCAATTCATATTTCAAATTTCTTATTCGAGTAGATACCTAAATAAGATGAAATATTTCTCAAAAGTATCAATATTTTTTTATTGAGCTCTGTCCAGACGTATCCAAAAGACAAGTTCAATCAGTAAAGCGAGTGTGGTCATGTCCGTCCCATTCACTTAATAGAACATATTCCGATGTATCCTTAAGTGGGTATTAGTTATTTAGGTACATATACCTACCTAATATCCAAATTATTCTATCCCAGTGTTAACTCCCATTGGGACAATAAGGCAGTGGATAAATTAATTCAAATCCAAAACCATGCACACTGGAATACACTCGTCGTCGTCGCCATCGCCAGTATAGTCATCTTCTTCGTGCTTTTCGGTCCGATCCGATCCGATTCGATACGGTCCCAGCCCCTATATCAAGTCTTCGTTTATATATCCTTTTGGCCCCTTTGATTCATATATTTATTTGAATGAAATTGTTTTGTGATGAAAACCGAACGTGACCTGAAAACGTTCGACCTAAATATTACAATCGTCCTTTTTTTCTCATATAAAAATGTCGAGGGAGAACTGGCCAACCAATTTCATATAATTCGTCGTATGCGTTACGTATATATAAACAGTATAAAGGATTGCTTGGCTATTACATTTGGCCCAATATATAGGCATCCCACTCATGGGCTAACGAATTTTTTATTTCCGCCACCTGGGTATAGGAAGTTTTACGACAGGCTGGGCGCATAATAGTGTCCAATCCTGGATGGATCAACTATAGAGGGCTCGTTATGCGTTTAATCTGAAAAGGCTTTTCAAGTGCAGTTTTGTTACATTCAATAAAAAATACAATTGACTGCATTGAATGAATAGCTCTTCTGCATCCAGATATCCTCTGAATCCATCAGGAAACCGAAAATAATTTTGAATTCGTTGCTATTTTTTGAGAGAAGAGAATAATATCTGTCCAGTACTTGAGGGATTGACAATAATATGTGTGCCAGTGTCATTTTTTTATCGTTTTGGTTGTGCTAGTGTGCCAGAAAAAATATGTAGTATTATTTGTCTAAGCTATTTGCCCTCGGATCCAAAATGAAATCTTCAGAGCTCAATACCCGCAAAATCAGAATAATATATAAAAAAAAAAAATAAAAAAAATAGTCAACAACGACTTCACAAGGATCAAGATTCAAGATTGACTACAAACAATAACAACAACAGGAACGGATCTGGATAGGATACCCATAACGATATGAGAAAAAATGGCAGTTTTATGCTACGAAAACAGAACAGAAAGTACAACAACAACAACAAAAATGTGCCAAGAGTTAATAATGGCTGAAATGGAAAACGGTTTGTTTTTTATATCCTGCCACAAGATTTCACGATATTGAGGTTGGCGATAGCTATGACGATATGGGGTCATGATTTTCAATGGAGAGCGGCAGGGTAGAATCCCAGAAGAATCGAGGGTTATCCAAGTGAAAGGTTAGAATTTCATGTCAATTGATGCTCAACTTTCGACAACAAAAAAAAAAAAACACAACAACAGAGAGTGGAAGGAGTTATTTTATTTATTGATTTTGAACTTTAATAAGACTCACTTCCATATGCGACGGACTCAATATAGTGCATATTTTGTAATATTTTGTGTACGATGTATATCTGTGAGTGCAAATGACAGGTTAATATTATTTTTATAAAGTTAATATACTCTGTATTTATTTGGAGGCGAAAGGAAAGGGTTTTGTTTATTGCGAGGATGCAGGTTTTGATTATTTTCAAAACAATAATATGTGTGAAGTTTTCAATTGATTGCATAATAGGTACCTATAGGGTTTGAAAGGCTTTTGTCTTATCAACTACTTGGTTAAAGAGGAGGGTGTGAGTGATTTGTGTAATTCAATAGTTAATCTTTATTATAGGGTAGTAGTAGTCCCTTCCCATAATTTGTTGGATGTTTTAAAGAAAAAGGGTTATAAGTTTAAGTATAGATAATACTGCGGGCATTACATACAGAAGATGAACTTATATATAAGTTTGAACCCCAAATATGGATACATGAATACGACTATACTATACGTCATATAACCAGAAGCTTGATTATAATGAAAAACTGATACCGAGACGATACCACACTCAGAGAAAAAAGTCAGGTACATAATTAAAATGGGCCCTGTTAAATTTACAATGTGCATAATCCCACAGAAAGCTACAGACATTTCAAAAATTTAGCTGATTTTAATAACCTTATATTAAATGTTAAATTAGCCTGATGGCCTATATTCCATATTCAAGTTGATTTAAGAAGATGAACTGTTATTTTAACACTGAATTCTGGTAAACAAGAAATTCTGACAAGAATATAGCACTAATTTTAACTGAGATCGGGCTTTTAGCACTGCTTGTTATGAATTTCTATTTTACCACAAATCAGGTTGAAGTAACATTTTATATGGTAATTTTTGCAATGTTTACCTGTTGAATTAAACCTGGCTGCATCTTAAAGAAACACTCTGCCAGTTAAAAATACACACAGGCCATCTGAATAAAATTATTTAAATTTAACCTGGCCGCCTGTTAAACTAGCCCGCTACCAGTGTTCAAATACATTCACAAGCCATGGTTAAGGAAACACTCTGCCAGATTATTTCAACGTGACACCAGTGTTAAAGCACATACACACACAAGCCATCCAAACAAGGTCAGTTTCAACTTATTAATTTATGGAGTGAAGTGGCCCAGGGGATGAGTACTATCTCCATGTGTGAGAGGTTCCCAGTTCAAAATTAAGAAAATATCACAAAGTATTTTTAAAATAAAATAATATACATAGTAACAAATTTCTATACTTTCAGAATAATGCAAAATTAATTGGACGGTAAGCAGCGTTAGAGATGGGACTTAGACGAATGGATCAAAGACATAATAATTACCGGATACAGGGTTAATTTAACATTGAATCATGTTAAATTAACTTGTTCTTCATGTAAAATTTACAGGACGTTGATTATTTTATTCATAGTTTTGAGCTAGATTTTCATGTAAAGTTAACTAGATATACAGGTACAATTATCAAGATTCCCAGGTAAAATTTACAGTTTTACTTTTTTAGGGCAGTGTTAACTTTACCTGAAACCAAAGTTGATTTAACATGACATTAAAATCAGACGTTAACCTGATCTACCGAGTTGAAAAATAACAACCTGAAAATCAGGTAAAATAAACCAGAAATTGTTTGGTCATACTTGCTTTTTTCTCTGAGTACACATTTGGATGACATTTTCAGACTTGGTTCCCTTAAGTGAGAAAGTGAAATCGATATGACCCCCAAAAAAAAACTTTAGTCAAGAAAATAGTCTTTTTTAATACTGATTTTTGTCTTGAATCTTAAAAATACCAAGTGAGTTCAACTACTACATCAAGAATATGTAACCGAGTCGTGCATTTTATTCTTGTTTGCGACTGAGACCAGATCGAAACCAGGCGAGACCGATACCGAGACGAAAATTTGTTATACGAGACCAAATGAGACTAAGTTTTACAAGACCGAGACCGATACTGAGACGATACTGAAATTTTTAGATTTTGACGATACCGAGACGATACTTACAAAAGTATCTTTTGGTTTGGTATTGAATTTTTTAACAAACAATTAGGGCTAGCCATGAAATGGTGGAAATGCTCATATTTTCTTCTTCAAAAACCTTTCTTTTAAAACATCAATTTATATATTTCCAATACACGTTTGTTGTCTAGAAGCGTTTCTGCAACTTTTTTTTCCTTAAAAACTACCAAAAATGAGGAAGCTCCAGATTTTGACATAAAAAAAGTATGTCCCTGAAAAGTGGCAACATTGAAATATAAACCAACGGTGCGTCTACACAACACCTATTTTAAAAATATTAATTTTTATTTCCCAACTCGCGTTTGATATTTAAAGGTGTTTCCGCGACTTTGAAAACTGAAAATTATCAAAAAAGTGAAGGTTGACAAAAAAAAAAATATTTTCGCGGCAAGTTTCACCTACTCATTTCTTTCTCTTTACACTTAACATTTCCATGTCTCGTTGCGGCTCTTAAATGCTAGCAGAGTTCAGTGCCAGCCTGGTTCATCAGCCAGAGGCCTGTTCCTAAAGCATTTAGGAAAAACAACTCCAATAGGTTTTCGATGAATAATCGTGAAACAAAAAGTGAGACAGAATTTACACTTTTACTTCATTTGACAGATGGTCCTTGCCCAACGATATGTGTGTGACAGACAGTCCACATCTAATCTTATATTGACTGACATTTCAATACTGGCAACGCCAGTCATCGATGTAAGAATGGCCGAGGGCCCAACGTGGCGTGTCGTTGTAAGTAAAGGAAGATGATTTTGTTAGTTGATTCCCCGATTCCCCCATATCTGCACGAAGGTCTACGGTATTAGGGAAATTTAAACTTCACGTGAGAAATTAAATGCTTCCTTACCATTTAAGATGGGATCACTCCATCAAAAGTTCATTCTTATTTTGCGAACAGGTAGGTAACTACTCTCGAAAGTATACTTTAAAATAAAATGTATCAACAAATTTGAGTATCCTAAAGTGGCCTCCAATTTAAGGTAAACCTAAAAATATTATTTTCGAAATATTATAAAAGGGTCTTGTTAACATTTTGACAAACTCAATATTTTAAAAAAAACTTTTAAATTTAATAACAAACAAACAAAAATGAGAATTCTCATCCTTAACAATTTTCATCTAACGCAGACAAGTGTACAACAAGGAATTTAAATTTATGTTTGTTGAAGGAATTAGGTATACGCGGCATACCTACTCAAGGTACTATAATTTCAAAAACTTATCCCTTTTCCCAACAATATTTCGAAACAAACTATAAGGAACTTATTGCATTTCCTTCCCCAAACTCTAAATTCATCATCGATTTAATTCTATAACGACAACAATCAGCTCAGGCACTGACAGAGTTAATAGAAAAATCTAATTAAAAACATCAAATCTTAGGAAATTCATTGGCGTACCACGACATCATCGTTCTCACCGCCCACCCCATCCCACCGAACCTCCCTCATCCAAACCATTCTCCTTTTACAAACGAAATAGACGTAACTGTCCTCTTTATGTTGATAATAAAAATGTTAGCTAACCTGGCTGGCAAAAAAAAGGACCAACATTGAGGCTTATATACAGTAACAAGGAATCATCGCTAACAATGTGAATATTTATCAAATTTTGAAAGTCTATTTCATTTGTTGGGAATCCTGTTTTGCATACGAAATTGACGGCAAATATAACTGTAGGTACTCGATACTGTATAATATAGAGGGCTAGAACGAACAGGATACTGCGCTGCTTATCTTCTATGTGAATCACGTACACCTCGAGGATGACTGTTTAGCACACTAATAAAATGAACTGCTATAGATAGCATCGCATCGGCAGAACTTTGCATTCATAAATTCGATGTAGCTATGGCTTCTTGGAAATTTGGGACTGAATTTTTTTTTTTATAGTCGCGAACTTTTCATTGTTAATTAGGCTTCAGTGTAGGTTTGTAAACGTTCTTTTTCGTCATTGTAATTTTCTTAATTTTGGTTGTGGGTGATTTTGTGATAATAATGTTTAGGAGTTCTTCAATTGCGTTTGTTCTACCAAATCCTAAGTACGGTCAAAACTTGGTCAAGTTGAATTGAGTTGAATTTTTTTTTTTTGAGAATAAATTAATAATTAGACCTCAAATTTTTAAACCGCAAGGGATATAAATAAAAAGAAAATGTTTTCAAGGCCAGTGAAGAGAAAGTATCCATGACTAGATCGCACGCACTTACACTTTTAGTTCAAGATTATAAAAGAGTTAGGTAAAGCACATTGAAAATGAATATAAGCCAAGCCAGGCAATACTACTCACTACTTGTGATACATGTATGCATATGCATATAGAGCAGTGTTGTGCCAGTTTTTTACATACAGAGTTTTTTTTACCAGGGTTATTACATGTAAGATCACAATGTAAAAAGCTTTTAAAAGATTTGTAAGCTTACGATGTTAAAAACGAAAAAAAATAAGAGAAAAGAAATCGAAAAAATTCGACTCAATTAAGCAAAACTCGCGACGAGTTAAGTTGAATCGATTCGAGTCGAGTTGAATCGAGTCGAGTTGAGTCGAATCGAATGGAGTTGAGTAGAGTTGAGTCGAGTTGAGTGTATTTGAGTCGAGTTAAGTGTAGTTGAGTTGAGTCGTTTAGACAAAATATTTGAATACATCATTTTAAATACACATTTTAAAACATAATTTTTTTATAGCAATGGTTTTCACACTTTTTTTTGAAACTCACAAAAAGTACAAATGAAAGTATGTATTTCAAAAATAAAATGTGGGTGAGCTGGAATATTTTTGAGTTCTACTCATAACTTCTGAAATTCTGAACATAGAGATGCAAAAACTTGGAACAATTTTTAGATTACTTTCGAAATAAAATGCACGACTGGGTCATACGTACTTGCTCTTATATTTAAGACACTGCAGAATGCTTTGACCAGCGGACACAAATAAAAAATTAAATATGCAATTTTGTTCTTTAGGTTTTGATGCGGGTCTATCACATATTGAATAACTGTTATTTAAAGTTTTTTTTGTTGTTTGCTTTTTTATATAATAGATTAGCGGAATTATTCAAGGCATATAAAGTAATTATAGTCAAAGTCTTGGTGTAAAACGTAATTTTGTGCGAAGTGATATAGCGGGTGAAAGAAAAATAACAGAAGCAAATTTTCTTGGGTAGTGGTTATTAATAAAAAATTCATTTAGAGCTGGTGTGATAAATTCTATTTGGTTTTTGAAGTAATTTGTAAGTTCAGTGGATTATTGAAAAAAAAGCATATTTTAGAGACGTTTTTTCAATTTGATTATAAGCTTTTAAAAAAAGTGTAGCAATCTGTAGAAAAATTTTTAGAACCATTACATTTTTTATTTATATAACTTTGAGAAAATGCAAAGTTTGTATGCTACTTTTTGATATCCTTCAAAAATACAACTTTTTGTAGGACCAGATTTAATCTTAAAAATAGACAAATTCATGAAAAATTGATTTTTTTGATAAAAAATCCCGAATGATAGAAATTTTAATTTTTATTTTGAATGAATTGAAGATAAATAAATGCCCCTTTGAAAATAAGAATTTAATTAAAATCAAAAATTAAGTTTTTTGACTCAAACCTTGAATGAAGATAAAAGCCATGTCTAAGGAATCATACTCCCTTCAAGAAGCGCCATGAGGCTTGTGTTAACATTTCCGGGTAGCATTGCCACCCATGTTCAAAAGGTATCGCCTCTTGATGAACCCAGGAACTATTTGGAAAGACACCATAACTCATTTTTAGAAGCGTTATAAAAAATGAAAAATCGAAAATTTGCCTTTTTAAAATCATGTATTTCGGATGTATTTTTCACGCAAATAATGCAATTTAAAGGAGGTTTTGCATGGGCGTTAAGAATTAACAATCTTTTGTTTTCTTAAACTCACTATCTAATTTAAGTTGTCGATCAACGGTTTATAAAAAGTAAACAATAAATAAGTGGGCATGGCAGTGGGCGAATTGCTATGAAACTTTTCAGTTTTTTTGAACTCACCTAAAAAATCAAATTCCCTCATATTTAATGAAATTGTACAAGCTCTTTTAAGATATTACTCATATATACAAAAGTGGGCGTGGCAGTGGGCGTGAAAATTGCGCCATATTTTGTTACATTTCTATGTCATTTTATTTACAAGAAATTCTTTGCAGTGTCAATTTAGTTTTGGAAAATTAATTTGTGTCCACCATCTTCATCCAATCGTCGCACTGTGCGCTGAGGGTATAAAAAAATTATATGTAAGGATATTGAAATTATTAGAGAAAAATGTTTAAGAGCATGAAATACGATAATTAAAAAAACTAAGACAACTTCTGTGAGAGTTTAAGATGAACAAAAGGAACGCAATCTTTATTCTGGATTGAATATGATTTTATGGCAAAAAAAAATTAAATCGTTTATTTTTATCCAATTCTTAAAAAACTTTTGATATGCAAATCTTAAGTATCTATTTATGTGCATACAAAATAAAACATAAAAAATATTCTTACTCGTTTTTGAAATATCAAAATTTCAATTAGAAAAATTTAAAACTTTTTTAAAAAATCAAAAAAAAAATTTGGAAAATTTTGATATGTTATATTTTGAAATCTTTTTTGGAGTTTGAATAAAAAAAAAAAATAATTTAAATCTTCTTAGACGATAATGATAATGAGAGGTACTAATAGTTGCTATGTAAATTTTTTAGTTTTTGGTATTATATCACACTAATTTTAGCATACGTATTTTTTTTTTTTTTTAAATCGTAGGAACCGTTCTTAAGAAAAAAATATTTTTCTCAACGGTTTCTTAACATTTGTATGGAAGGTACCGTTATTTGTTCATAAAAATGTACAAATAAATGCCAATCTGCGGAAAAAATTCCAAGTGAAGTTTTTAAATCGAACGAATCTGGGTTGCGTTGAAAGTTATTCACGTACAAATGTCGAAAATACTAGTTTTTCGCGTAAAACTTTGGAACAGTTTATAATATAAAAAATTGTAGATAATATGATTCTTTACAAAAGATATTTAACACTTTTTTTCTCCGACTAATGGGAAAGAAGTGTTGGCGTTTCAAAAAATTTAAATTGACGAAAATATCACTCTTTTGGGTATATCTCAGAAATAGTAATTGTTATCAAAAACATTTGTATGCATTGCTTGTGCATTATGTTAACCTCTATACAAAACAAAATACTATCTTTTTAGGAGTGATAATTTAAAAGATATAATTTTTTGAAAAATTTCATCAAAAACCCAAAATTTCAAAATTTTAACTCTTAAATAAAGAAGTTATCATTGAATAATTTAGGTAAGCTCTGTTTATATATTACAATATGTAATCTATAAGAAATATTAGCACACTTTTTTCAATACAAGTGATAGGTAAGAAGATGTCGTTATTTCAAAAAAGTAAAGTATCGAAAAAATAGATTTTATGCTTACCGCTTTAAACGGTAAATGTTAGAAATTTCATTTTAACACAGTGTGTAGGAAAAATTTTCAATTTCAATTTATTTGTATAAATATAAAGGTATGTGTACATTAAGATTTAAATCTTTTATAGTACTAAGAGATTATGGAGGAAAGATAATGTTTTAATTATTTATGCTCAAATTCAAATTAATTTAATGGCTTAAAACTATGAATTTATATAAACAAAAATATAAGTTTAAAGATTCGATAGAAATGGGAGAAAAGTAGAAGTGAATAATGGTTTAAAGATAAAAGATAATAAAAGAGAAAAGAATAGCTTTAGAACAGCTTTAAGTTTAAGGAAGTAGCGAGAAATGTAGAAAAATTGCACTTTTAAACCGAGTGGCATTAGTAATAGTTCTTATACTTGTTGGTAAAGAGTTCCATAATTTAACAGCGTGAATAAAAAATAAACGGGATGAATTGAGATAATGATAACGTGATGGAATTAGACTAAGGGTTCTGAGGGAAAAAAAAGGTAACATAAAAGTTTCTTTATTTTAGTGGTCATTAAAAAATATTATATTTTATAACGGGTGATTTTTTAGCTGGTTTGGTTTTGGCAACACTGGTTTTGACAGCTGACGTGTGTTTAGTACCTTGTGTCACTGTCAAACAGCTTCAGTTTGGTTTGCAATTTAACCATAGATCGTTTTACAAATGAACAACGCTTTATTTTTTTTGAATTTTACTATCAAAATTCGTGCTCGGTTCGAAATGCTTTTTTATCGAAAAATTGTGTTCAGCGATGAGGCTCATTTTTGGTTGAATGGGTACGTAAATAAGCATAATTGCCGCATTTGGAGTGAAGATCAGCCAGAAGCATTGCAACAGCTACCAATGCATCCCGAAAAAGCCACTGTTTGGTGCGGTTTATGGGCCGGCGGCATTATTGGGCCATATCTCTTCAAAGATGATGCGAATCGCAGCGTTACTGTCAATGGTGAACGCTACCGAGCGATGATAACAAACTTTTTTTTGCCCGAAATGGAAGTTCTTGACTTGCATGATATGTGGTTTCAACAAGACGGTGCCACATGCCACACAGCACGCGAAACAATGCCGCAATTGCGAGGCGAGTTTGGTGAACAGTTAATTTCACGTTTCGGGCCGGTCAATTGGCCGCCTAGATCGTGCGATTTGACACCATTAGATTATTTTTTGTGGGGGTATGTCAAGGCTAATGTCTATAGGGACAAGCCCGCTTCGATTGACGCACTGGAAGCCAACATCCATGCATTCATTCGTGAGATACCGGCCGATATGTGTGAAAGAGTATGCCAAAATTGGACTCAGCGGATGGGCTACCTGAGACGCAGCCGCGGTCAACATTTGCATGAAACTATCTTTAAACATTAAATTGCAAGGTTCAAACTCTCGATTCAAATAAATATTTCATTCATTTTTTCGAATTTTGTGTGTTTTTTTTTTTTTAAGTTCTAAACCTCTTAAAAAATCACCCGTTATAACCAGGACAAAAAACTAAAGTTAAGTTAAATTTATTTATTTAGTTTAATCTAAACTATTTAATTTTACACTAAGTTATATTTTAACATAATTAAAAATAAAAAATATTGGTAGCTATTCTGCGTTTTTTTCTTAAATGGCGAAGTTTTTGAAAAATAATTTATACTTATTTTGTAGAAAATAGTATAACCTATAAGAATTATTATGAGAACTTTTTCGATACGAGGCCAAAATAATGAGATTTCGAAAACTTTTAGTTTTCGAAAATGCTTATTTACGGGCCCAACATGTTTCGGAAAAATGCATTTCCACTTGGGAAAAACTCTTTAAAATTTTAATGCAAATATCTTTATTTTTCTATAAGAAATACTCATGCAAAAATCTACAGACGAATCTGGCTTGCGTTAAAAGTTATTCAAGGTCAAACGTCAATTATATTTATTTTTTCCCTATAACAAGATTTTTTTTTGTGGTATGGGGAAAAACATTAATTTTCACTTATGGAAAGTTCCAAGTTTAAGTTTTAAGACACAATTATATTAACTTTTCAGAAAAAAATAAAATAAAATAAATTTGGTGGCACAACAGCTCGGGGAGAACCAAGGCCTAGTGACTTACAACTCTCAACCATTCGTGTGTGCGTATTTTTGCCTACAATTTTTTGCCGAGTCCGAACGACTAGATCAGAAAGCACTTGTTCATGACAAGTATACTCTTGGAGGATTTATGAGTCCCTCGCAAGAGGCAGTACCTAGGATAAAAAATGTCTGTTGTTAGGTGGCAGCAGCTGGGAATTGAACCAAGACCTTTGTCATGACAGTCCATCATGCCACGAGGTACTACTACAGAAAAAAATACTTATGCGAAATTCTGTATGTAGCGATTTGGCGTTAAAAAAAACGTACCATGCATTTAAGCTCAAAGGAGGTGTGAAATCAAAAAAACAATATTTTATGTTTTGACCTTGAATAAATTTTAACGCAAACCAGATTTGTTTGTAGACCTTTGCATAAGTATTTCTTTTGAAAAATAAAGGCAATTGCATATGAAAATCTTAGCTTTGAATTTTTCCCATGTGGAAATTAATTTTTCCCTGAATACCTTCAGAATAAAATCGTTTACGAAAAAAAATATTTCTGACGATTGACTTTGAATAACTTTAACGCAAGCTAAATTTATTCGTCTGTAGACTTTAGCACGCGTATTTCTTTATCCACAAATAAAAATAGTCAAAAATCTTCACTTGGAGTTTTTCCGCAGTGAAAGTAAATTTTTCCTGGGCTTAAATACCTTTAGAGAATGTTAAAGAACTCAAGTAATGATTTTGATAAAAATCTACCATGTTCAAAATATTCAAAACATTTGACATTTTTTAAAAATTAATTTTTTTTTTTTTGAAAATTTTGACAAAAAAATATCTACACATATTAAGAAGCTTCTATATAAAAAAAATTATTGTAATAAGAAATATAAATTTGAAGAAATTTGGAAAAAAATATGGAAGTACCCTTAATAACGATTTTTTGAAAAATGGTTTCCCGTCAAATGGTAGCTTTTACTATGATAAATTTATCGTGTGGGCAGAATTATCAAAAAACCACTTTTGTACCAAATTTTAAGCTAATCGATCGAGCCGTTTAGGCTGAATCCGAACAGACAGATAGGTGAAGCCTGAATTGTTGGACCCAATTTATTACTCTGATTAAAATCTCGAGTTAATATTTTTAAATGCATTGCTTGTCAAATAGTACCTAAAATATATCGCAAGTAAAAGGGAGCCAGTGCAAAAACTGTTTCTTGGGGGCTGAACTTTCCATTTCTAAATATTTTATCAAAACAAAAAAAAAAGTAAAAACAATCCGATAAAAATCGGGAATAATTTGGAACAACTTTTAAGAAGAAAAAGAGTTAATTCACAAACTCTGATAATTGCTGAAGCAATGGACTTGCAAGCTCTGAATTTTGTTAAAAAAAAAAAAAAAAACAAATCAGCCATAGAGTTACTTAAGAATTATTAAATGAAAGCTTTGCACAGCTATTTCCTTGAACATATTTAACTTTCTCTCCATAGGTACAAACCAAAAAATCTAATCAAATCATTTTTTAAGAATTTAAAAGCTTAAGCTGGCCATACACGACAGAGCCAAAGAGCCAAATGGCTTCGTGCCGATCCAAAATCGGTCGTGTATGGGATGGATCCATTTGGATTTTCAACCACTTATACTTTTTACTCGAAATTCAAAAATTTGCAATCAACATAAGCTCCACACCTTTTGTAGGTACCTATTATAGTATACAGAGTTTCAAAAACACAAATCAAATAAGAAAATAAAACCATTCATCCTTTCAAAAACTTTTTACGTAAATAAATAAACCAACAAGCAACAAATATCGTAAATTTTTATTGAAGTATTATGGAAATTATTGTATCTAGGTATCTGCTCAATACAGATTTATTTTTGAATAGGCAACAAAAATTTAAAACAACATAAAACACATTTTATGTCACACGCAATGGTGAAACTTAAACTGGACTTTCGAAGTGTCAGAAAAAAGATTTGCTCACTTTTAAGTCCCGAATTCATAGAGTAGTTTGGTACCTCCTATCGGGAGGAGTATTTTAAACAAATTACCACGATGACACAAACAACGCCCCCATAAATAAATCATCAACTTTATAGCAAACGTAGGTACAGGGTATATAGGTGGCGGCTCCCGTAGAGTAGCCAGCATGCAGAGTGAGTTGTGAGTGTATCCATTATGCAGTAACCTACACTTCGTTTCGGGATTTATATTTGTCGCCACACCGGATGATGGCAAATTCACTATCGAAACGACACGAGAATGGAGGGTGGTTATGCTAAGCGACGCACATACGACTAGATAGCCTTTTTGTATCTTTTGTAAGCTTTGAAAATTGCATGCAGCCATGAGCCACTCCATCATACCCAATAATACATGGGTTCATCTCTACATCATAGAAAAATAAACTATCTTGTGATTTGACATATTTGAGGCCAAAAACGACGGATACATAGAAAACTTTACCCTCCTAAGCCATTGCATTAAATTGAAGTGAAGGGTTTGTCAGTTTTTTTTTGTGGGAGCCGATTTAAGTGTTTTATGCATAGAAACAGGCACAGCTTTTGGTTTTCTGAAAGTCTAAAGAAGTCAAGAAACAAAAGCCACATACATATTAACAAAGTGCAAAGTGTCTTCTTAAAGGGAAAACAGTTACAAAAAAAAAAAAAAATGGAAAGCGTTCTTCCTTCGATGCCAATGTCATTGAAATTAAATCCTTGATTTTAGTTTGTCATCCTTTGAATCGAAAATAAATATAAAAAGAAAAGAAAACTAAAAAAAAGAAATAACCCCCCAAAGAAGCTCCTACATAAACCAAACTAAGGAATACATAAGCTCCAAGGGTAAAGTCTTTTGCTTGGTGAAGAGCATCAAACCTTCTTAAAAAGTCCCTGAGCACTGATGCAGTCTGAAAAACACAGCTTTTGCACATGATGCAAACTTATTTCTGTTGGTGAAAAATGTGTAAAAATTTTCTTCTCAAATTTTATGTAAATCTTTTACAAAAAGAAAACAAAAAGAAAAACAATGAAGCTAAAAAGTAAAAAGAAAAAAAAACTAAAATTTCAAAAGCTCTTTAGTCGTCTGTTATTTTTTTTCTGGTAAAAATGCCTTTTCTTTTATCTCGTAAGAAATAATGTGGATTCAGTACAAAATCATGGTGTCTGATGATATTTGGACGTAAATGGTTATGAGTTATAATGGTTAAGAAAATAATGAAAATTGATTCATATACATAGGTTTATCTGTAATCTAAAGTATATAATGTATAGCTATGAATTTATGGTAATAGTATAATAACATATAGGTATGCTTTTAAGATTTAAGGTCCCTAAACTTCTTTGGGGCAGTGTATATGTTTTGATTTATAATGTGTCTTCTATTTTTCATTTGAATGTGTGAAAGGAGCAATGTTATTGAAGGAACTCGGTCAATGAAATCAAATGTCACTGGCAGTCATCAGGTTTCGCTGAAGTTTATACAATTTATTTTACAAATAATTCAGCATTAACTGTTCAGCAAAAATTGTCCCACTTCAAAAAAATAGTTGATCTTAGGACACACTGTTACTAGCAAAGATTCTTAGCAATTTTTAGAATTTTTCAGTAATGTAGGGGTTAGGGCTAGTGTGCTCACAGCAATTCATCTTTCTATTGAACGTAGGGCAATATTTTTTATATGACTTTGAAGGTAAGAATATTTTATGAAGGGTGTTTTTTTTTTTTTAAACGTGTGGTTTTCAATCTGGCAATACTTTTTTAGGAGTAAGTCTTTTTGACAGCTGTCACTTGATTTATGCTCAGTTTGGTTTGCGGTTTCACAATAAATAGATACTCCTGAACGAGGTTTTCAAATAGTAAAAGTTTTGTTAGGAAAATTATTCGGTTTGTGCGATGCATCGCGAAACAATCAATTTACTGAAGGAAACTTTCGGTGAGCGCATTATCTCGCGTCGTGGGGTTATTTTTTGTGGGTTTATGTTAAATCACTTGTCTACGCAGATAATCTCGGGAAAAGAATATTAGCCGCCCAACCAAAGGCTTCCTTCGATGAATTGATTGTGTCGCGATGCGTCACGCGAACCGAACCATTATTTTATTTAATAAATTTACACGATTTCCAAACGTTGTTCAGGAGTAAGCAGGGTTGTCGAAGTACTGCAATTGCAGTATTTGTACTGCTTTTTTGAACTACCACTTTTTGTTGTCAAGATTTTTCCGTACAAAACTTTCAAAATTTTTTTTAAAAACTATAAATAATCCGTTAAGGTCATACCTAGTGTTTTATTGATATATGACTTTTAAAGTATAAAAGAGAACCTTTGACAGGTACGAAAAAACTCTGAAATAGCTATACATATAACATTTCTGATTTTATGTTCTGCTCCGGAAAGGACTTTTTCATTACATTTGAAACAAAATACTCGACACATCAAAATGTCTGTCAAGCAATAAGCTGTCAAATTTTTTGAAGGATCTCTATAGCCCAAGAAATTTAGAATTTTACTTCGAAAATTTCCGACAAAGCTGAATTTTGGTGGAGAGCTTTGCTTTGTTTTTGGGGCGCCTGGTACGGCTGAGGGTAAGGCCACCATCTTGGAAAAAGGGTAATCCAGAATCTCGAATAAGGAAAACTTGTTTTTTTTTAATCTTGATAAACGAAATCTCTCCGAAAAGCCATCTTCTCAAATCCTCGAAATTAATAAATCTTACTTTTTACAATCTCGCAATTACATATCACATCAAAAATCTTGCATATATGTATCTATCAATCGATATATAATATGCGATATTAAAATTTGATAAGAATTGAAACTGCGTGATTTCAAATCTCACAGTTACATCGATCTCAATTTTGTACTGAAAAACAAAAATCCTACAAACCAAATAATAAAACCCGAAAATGTTTTAAAAAACGTATCTTGAACAATTTCATTTTTTTTTGAAAACTTTGCACGATCTTAACTGGAAAGTTTTTAGTTCGCGTTATTTTGTAATTGTAATGTAATTAAAAAAGACTCTTGTTATAGCGTTTGTGCATGGTTTTCTCAGAGTCTGTTGCTCTTACCAAAAAAAGGTTTTAAACTTTTTTTGTGTAAAGTTTAATGAAGTGCAATATTAACTTACTATTTCTTGTTCAAGCAACCAGTTTTTGAGGTATTCATAATAACTGAATTTTGTTCCTTCTACAATCCAAATTTAAATATCAATTTTGACAAACTTTAACTTCAACATTAATAAAACAGAATAACTTTTTCGTCATTTTGATGTAAAAACAAAATCACCCCGATTTTGTAATGCTCCCCCAGGGCTGCACGAGCAATACGTGCAAGCGGTGCAAATGCGCAGGGCGCTGAACCCAATGGGCACCTTTGGAAAGCATTAAAAAGCCACTCACTCGTAACCAGTACCGACCTACTTTTTAATTTTTGTTTACAATATTATTTTTGTATTCTTTAGTTACGATTATTTTTGTGATATATTGGGTTTTTCAATAAGAGCGCTACAAATTTTTTTTTTTAATAAAACAAAAACAGTTTTGGATATCAATGAAATTCTTTTTAATTGTGAAAGTACGTTTGATGCCATTATGTATGGATCTCGATTTCTTTTGCATGGCCACCACGGGCACGCTTGCAGAAGTCCAGACGCTAAGCCCAATTTTCGACGGTTTTCAAGCATAAATCGACCGATACTGCTGCAATTTCACATTCGATACTCGTACGAAGTTCATCAATCGTCGCTGGCTTGTTGGCATAGACCATAGACTTGACGTAGCCCCACAGGAAATAGTCTAACGGCGTCAAATCGCACGACCGAGGTGGCGACTGGACCATTTCGTCAGTGTTATCTGACTTGGTTTCCAATAAATTGATTGTGATATTCGCTGTGTGGCTTGTGGCGCCATCCTGTTGGAACCACATGTTCTCCAAGCCCATATCATCCAATTGGGGCTAAAAATATTCGGTTTTTTTTTTTTTTTTTTAAATTTTCTTAAAGATATCTTAAAGCTAGACAAAAATTCATAAAAACTTACCTAATTATCGATATCTTAAAACTAACTTACTGGCCCCAGTCGGGCACTCTAAGTTAAACTATAATGACTTAATGCTAATGCTTTTCGGCCTAAGAACTATCTTAATACTAAATCCAGGTCGGTTTTATTTTTTACCGAGAAGAATTTACAAAAAAACTCGGTATCTCTGCCTTTAATTTTTTTTTGGTTTTATATAAAACTTACAAACTACATAAAACTAAATTAAAGCTAATTAAAACTAATTAAGACTAATTAAAACTACTTAAAGCTACTTAAAACTATCTACAACTAATTATAAGCTAGTTACTTATAAGCTACTTACACACTAGAACAGCCCCAGCAAGCATTTTCCGGTTTTATATTTTTTTGTATTTTTGTGGATTTTATAATTTTTTTGTGTTTTTCTATGTTTTATATATTTTTTTTTGTGCCACCTTGACTGTCCCTACTTAAAACAAACTACCTAAACCTTTGCAAGTCGGCCATACAAAAGAAAATAGCAAGGTCAACTATTAAATGTCTGAAGGAACTTCATCTTCGTTTTTCAACCACCAGAACTGGTTCTCCTGCCTTACCCTATCCCTTTGGTCCCGTTTGGACACAGTCCTACTGAACCGAAGGTGCTCAGCTCCGTCTTGTGCGAGGACGTCTCGACTGTAAAGGAGCCGCCGATCTTCAGTTCTACGGCCGACGTGGTAGATTAGCGGAACCGCCGCTCTTTCCTGGATCAGCCCTCGACTGTCTAAGTGGAGGAATGCATCGGGCGGAATAAAGCCGCTTAGACGCACACTCTCGTAGTATTCGTATTTAGGGCAATAAGCCCCGAAAATTAAGCTGTTAGACGAGGACATCGCTCTTGCAATGTGACCTCGAATAAGCTTCAGCAAGAAATTATCTATCCTGTTTATGTTGGCCCCGTTGATTAGTGCCAGGTTGGAATAGTAGTGTTTGTACTCCGACTCTGGTGTTCTGTGCAATCCAAGGCAGCGTCGAAGACACTGCCTCTCAAACACCCGAATCTTTTCCATTTGAGATGGAGCAACGTTGAACCAAACCGGGCATCCATAGGCAATCATCGGCCGGATAGCAAATCACCTTCACCCTGCTGTCAAGCCGGCTGCTATAAAACAACCGTTTCGTCAGGGCAAAAGCTCCCCTAGCCCTGGCCAGAGCAGCATTTATATGTCTGTCGAAATACAAATACTGATCCATCCAGATGCCAAGGTACTTTACTACATTTTTACTCGCCAGTGGATGTCCATTTGGTCCTACGATCACCAGTTTGCGCCAGTTCTTTCTCGTATCTCTTGTATCTAAGCAACGGAGTCCTAAACAAGATAGTTTCTGATATCTGAAAGTTGATTTTCAACTTCCAGTCATCGCAATATCGCTGAATCTTCTCGAAGTCACGCTGCAAGAGAATCCTGATGACCTCGACTTTTGGAGCTATTCTGTACGCAATTAGATCATCGGCATACGCTATTGCCTGAGTTAGACTTCTTATCAGATCGCTGGTGTAAATGCTGAATAGAATCGGCGAGTTGACCGCTCCCTGCTGAAGACCATTTTTAATACTAAAGGTTGTGGCAGAAGTTACATTGCCACTCTTGACAACAAACTTTCTGCCATTGAGCATATCATAAAGCATATATAATAGTGGTTTACTAATGCCAAGTCTGGTCAGCTTTAGATAAAGACCCTCTAACCATACGGTGTCGAAGGCCTTCTCCAAATCAACCAGACAGGCACCCGTACACTGCTTCTAAGATTTGTTCCATTGGACATCAGAAACGAGTTTAGACGCGGCATGAATGGTGTCATGTCCCGCCTTAAAACCAAACTGATTGTCCGGTATGATATTATTGTTATTCGGTTATCATTGAACGGTAGCGATCCCCATTCACAATAACGTGCCGGTCTTGATCATCACGGAAGAAATAAGGCCCAATGACGCCGCCGGCCCATAAACCACACCAAACCGTAATTTTTTCGGGAAAAACTCTTGACCAAATTAAAAACAGTTAAACAAACAAAGCTGAACAATAAATTACTAAATGAATTTTGCGAAATGATTGAAAATAATTTCAAACAAACGCGAAAGATGAAAACGCTAAATGTGGACTGCCAAATGATTGAAAAGTAGGTATAATGAATGGAAAAGAAAACGTAAATTGCCATTCAAATATTGCGAATTAAAACAAATATTAAACAGCTACTGTGAAACAAGAAAATGCCAAATGAATTTTGCGAAACTATGGTGACCCGTTTCGCTTGTATGAACTCTATCTTGTTTCTTGAACACCATTTGATTGGCACGTGAAAACTTAAATTCATAATTTTGTATACATTAGGGGAAAATAAAAGTAAGTATATTCTCATTTGATAGCATTGAGTTTCACTCCAATTCAAAGTCAATGCAACCAGATCTGTGCTATGCTTCATTCAAATAGGCAAAGTTAAAATTCCCTAATGGAACTGTTTGGTTGATTTTTTTTTTTAATGTTCGGAAAACAAATTTCATTGCTAAAAAATACAATTAAAATAAATTAATGTTTCCAAAAGTGCTCAAAATATTCAAGAAAACATGTTTTGAGTTTTGTTCATGTCAAGTAGTATATGAATACTTATGAACCTCTACCGTTGCAGGCACTTTTAAAAAAATATTCTCAAGAATGCATGAACATATATCTCATCTACCTTTCAAGTTTATTCCTCATTTTTTTTTTTTAATTCAAACATTTTCAATTTCTTAATTTCTTAAGTGCATGCAGCTTATGCAAAAGTTTTTTGTTTCCCCTTGCCTTAACTATACGGACTTTTCTGAAAGTCTCTCTGACTTTTCAATTATTTTCATTATTTTATAATCGGCAAACGTTAAGATGAAGTGAAGTGAACACTTAAGGATCTTCGTCTAGCAATTGAAATTAAAAAAAAAAAAGAATGATTTTGTTTACAAATTGGGCCAAGGTGGCGTTAGTTAAAGTAAACTGTTGATCATAGTTCCCAAGAAAGTGACCTATAACTTTTCATATAAATCCTTTTCAAAGTCACATAACATGTTAGTCTACAGACTTTTTAAGCTTGCATACAATTTTTAACCTAATGTTATCCAAACAACGCCTTATAACTATACTATGACTTTCTCTCTCTCTCTCTCGCTCTCTACCCCTCTCTCTCTCTTATTCTTCCTTCCTCCTACGAAAGCAGTGCAAATCTAGTTATGGAATAAAATTTATATAAGTGTGCAAGGTAAATGTTGTGATGGTTGGATGCTACAAGGATACTTACTTCAAATGGATTTTAGCATGGGGTGTCTGTAGTGCTAAGGAAAATTGTTCATTTCCTTGTTGTCACACTATTTTCTTTTTTGAAATTAATACGAATTTATGATTTGAATATTTTTTTCTTGTGCTATATAATAATTTGCTCGCATAGTAGAACGTTTGGAGCTATCAGAGTACCTACCCAGAGACAAAACTCCCAATAGAATATACGCCTAAGCAAATACTCTTAAACACGTAGAGCTTATCTATATGTATTTGAGTGCCTATATATATGAGGCGAATTTCACCAAACCCAAAAATAAAAAGAAATTTGTTAAGTTAGAAAAAAATAGCAAAAACGTTCCCATATTGCTATAGTCAAAAAACGTACATATTGGTAGTCCAACAAGGGACCAAAAACTGTACTCACAACCTGTAAAATAAATAAAAATATAAAGGCTTTATTATTTTCCCAAAAAAAACAAAAATATAATTTTTGATCGAAAACGACGAGGTACTCTTCACATGATTGAGACACTATTTTCGAGTGTGGTTTGCTTTCGAAAAACGACTTTTGTCGAAAGTCAAGCACCGAAAAAATTAGTTCGGTGTGGAAAGTTTGAACTTTTTGAACAAAATGTTTCGCTTTAAGTCAAAGCGGCCTTGGAGATCGTCACTTCTACTATCGTCAACCCACTGTACCCCATATGACTCCAACGCACCTAGCTCTCGTATGTTGCGGAGTATCTAGTCTAGTCTTAATCCGAATATTTACTGATTCGACTTCTGAATAAAATAAAAAGAAAATTTTTGAATGAACAACAACCTGTGTGTGCTACGACCAAGCTTATTGGATGGAGGCCGGAGTTATAGCTGTTTCACCAGTGCCACCATGATCTTCCCACTATTTTAGTGGTTGTGTGCATCGGCTTCTGAGACGCTTGGTTATCATGGTTCGTTGCCAGATGACGAGTTTTTCAACTAATATGAGCAAAATCAGAATAAGCACCACTAAGAGACTGTGAAAGCAATCTACGATAGTTCACTTTAAAAATATGTTTTTGCTAATCTTCCAGACTAGATAAAGGCTTTACAGCTACTTAAACTGGTGGCGAAGAGACTTTATCTTTCAGACACAACCATCCAACAGCTTTGAGACTTATAAAGTTGAAGTTTTTCTCCGGCAGATAGGTTACTCATAGGCTATCCTATGAGAGACTTTATTTGCTAGTCTTGAAACCTGACCCTAAGTGTTTGAAATTATATAGTTTGAATGGTAGGGCATAGCCAAGGCAACCAAAAATAAGTCGATGATTGAAAGGATAATTTTTTTGTCAAGTAGGATCAGTGCATTATTCCGACACAGACCTAAGGAAATTATATTGAATGTTCTGGCTTCTGGAAGGTGATTTCAAAGAGCATTCAAATAAAGGTTCCATATAAAAACGGGTCACATATGAATATTAAAGAATTCCTTATACCATTTTTTCACAAGGCCAAATAATGCTTGGGCTTTAAGAATTATTTCGTCTATATTTTCTATGAGAAAAGAAGTATAACTCTTTGGGTCAGTTTTTCAGTGCGGGATCAACCTAGTCTTGAGGTTAAAACTAAAGTGAACTAAAGAAATGTGTTTCTGAGTTTAAATTAACTCCGAGTTAACTCACTCACTTTGATAAGATAGCTCAAGGACAAAATTGCGTGCCTTTACAGTTGTAGCGCCATCTCGATATCGATATTAAAAGTTATTGTAAGTGCAATTCCGTTGTGGTGACATCTCTTTTCTCAAAGTTAAATGACGTAGAAGGGTGATATCCATATTGTCGAACATCGATAGCTTTAGATTTTTGACAGCTGAAAGATAAAGTTAATCCTCGACTGAAAAACTGTTTCAAGTTAATTCGGGGGTTGATTTATTTTCAGGATTAGCTAACTCTTATTTAACTCAGAGTTAACCCTGAACTGTAAAACTGGCCCTTAATCACTTAATATGCCAAGTTGTATACCAATGATGGGTTGAGAGGACATAAAAGAAACTTTCAGTTTTATTCTTATTGATTTTTCTTTAAGGATAGAGGTCGGATACCTACTTCCCGAATTGTTAATGTTAGTTTAAAAACTGAAAAAAGGCCCTGGGATTCTTGACAAAACTGTTTTGCGTTTCTATTGTTTATTAGATAAAAATTGTTATGCTCGGTTAGGTGAAGATAACTAGAAAAAAGGGGCTAGAAAACGAATGGAAAATTGACCACAACTTATTGCTCAGTGAACGAAACCTGGTGTTGTACCAAAGAGCTCAGGTTTTGAAGAAGTTGGGACACTAAATTTCAATTGGAGGGGTGGGTATAGGTTAGAATTGAAGTTTTACTGCCTGACCAGAATAGAGTGCTGCATTTGGAGCTGCAACTGGAACTGCTGTCAAAAAATGCTTTACGTGATTTTTTACTTGTCCAAAATATACAGCTTTCTGAAATTTTTGGCATTCGAAGTCAGCTGTGCGAATTTAATTCAATACAAAAATAAAAATTAAAACAAAAAATAAAAGTTGATAATGATGAACTGGAAGCTAAAATTACTTTAAGTCTTTATCAGAGATTAAAAAGATTTTGAAACTCTCTTCAACCCCCATGTCGCCATGTTAACACTTGGTTGCGCTCACAATATTGAAACGTCAAAAATGCTGCATGCAAAAGTTAAAAGTTGGCCAACTTGTCGAGTTCCGTCTTGTTCTGTTAGTATCATTGGATTTATGTGTATTCAAAATTTTTACAGCTATTCCAGTTGCAGCTCCAGTTGCAGCTCCATCTCCATTCTGTTCAGGCAGTTAGTTTGAGAACGAATAGAAAAAATTTGCTTTAATATATATTTCGACTGAACATATTCTTCTTATGAAGAATTTTTGAATCAAATGTCTGTTTTTCTAGAACCTAGTCATAACTTCTACAATAGTCTATAAATTTAAGGAACAATATTTTTTCAATTGTTTTTCAAAAGCTTCATATATCTTTGTGAAAAGTGATGGTATTGAGTTGAAACAAAATGCATTGTACAATTTTATATTTTTGTTTTGAGATTTGATGGCAAATACATTTTTTACAGAACTGTTATTGCATTTATTACAAGAAATGACACCAAACAAAAAATTTGTTTTTTTGGGTTTTTTTTTTTGAAGGACCTCATATCCATGGATAATTTTTTCAGTCAATCAACTAAAATAGTTAGATAACTTGTTTATTCAGATTCAATATAGGGTTTTTTTGTTGAACAATTTTTGTACATGGTTCATCTAACTTTTGATAAAAAAGATCCGTTTGGCTTTTGATTACAAATATCTCAGCAAGTAATGATGTCATAAAAAGTTCAAAAGCAGTTTTGGAAATTTGAATACGACTTTTAAATATGTTTTTAAGATTCTGTAGAAATTATATTTTTTTGATTTTTACCGTTAGTTTAAAAAATTTTCTTTCGGTAAATCCGGGTGGGTATAGTATTTAAATATGTGAAATTCGCCTTAAGAAACAATTTCTAGTGTTAGCTCATGAGATGATATGCTAAACAAAACGCCTTGCTCTCTCGCAAGACTAAATTATTTTTTTTTGGTATGAAACGTATTGGTAATGAATCTTACACGCTCTGTAAACATTTACATACCACATCAAAAATTTAAATTGTCCCCCATTTTCAAAATATTTGAAGCACAAAAATAGATAGGAATTTGAGATGGTCGGTGGGCTTCTTTTTTGTTCCTAAACAAGTGTATACCTAGGGATTGGGATAGGCAGGAGCTATGTAGATATGTAGCTCTACCTACATAACGATGGAATATTCACACGATCCATACATCCTACGCTAATAATATGAATATGTAGCAGAGAAGCAGTTAAAATGACACGAACCATACCACAGCAAATCAAGGCTCGACAATATTCCCACATCCGCTTTGATGCATTTCATAATATCTGGTTAGGTTTTGTGTTCAACCACAATAATGAAGGACCAGGAGGACCCAGGATCTGGATAGAGCATAGAGGAATGGGGTTCACTTTATTTTGCTTCTTTTGCCTTTGTTAATTTCCTTCATTTTCAGTTGATGCTCGCATGTCGACGGCATCTTTCTGTTATCTTCATTTCCCGAAGGCATTGTTGGTATGTATATGTTATTTTTGGGATTGAAGTACATAATATTCCCAAGATGTGGTGAGAATGTGGAGAATTGTAAGGAATATGAATTTTCTTTTAATAGAATCTTCAGGAGCAACTTCAACCACTGAAGTACTAGAAGAAAAGAGAGTAAAGTTATTTAAAGTCAACAGAAAAGAAAATACGACAAAGTTAAAAAGAACCATTTATTTGACAATAGTTATCTGACATGATGGTCCCTATTTTAAAGGAAGTTTATTTCTGGCTTTTAATTAATTAACTCGATTAATTAGAAAAAAATGTTATACTTGAAACTTCCACTTGTGTGTACCTATTGTGTTTCGCAATTGACGAAAAACCAACTTTGACAAGACCTCATATAGGTAGAGCATGTTTTTAATAACGTAGTTAGCCCAGGGCCGTAGCTAGAATCGCTATTAATGTAGGGCAGCGATGGGAAAAATGGCAAAAATATTGATGGCAAAAATATAACATACCTAAATATAAAAATTATTTATGTTAATTTAATATTTTGGACACACGAAATTTCACTGATTTTGAACCAAAAAAAAAAGTATACTTCAATGATTAATATTTTTAGTCATCTATTTTTTTCCTTTTTTTTTGTTATTTTTCATCTATTGGGCATATAAAAACAAATTAAATTTTACAAAAAAGTCATGATTATTGGAATTGGAAATTGTTTTTGTTAAAAATTTTGTAAAATCAGTACATTTTTTAAGTCTTACTCAAAATTCAACCAAAAAAAAAGGTTACTGTTCCAAAAAAACACCATTATTGGTGGAGTTTAATCTTAGCATTAATACCATTTTCAATCCACCATCTCAGGAAAAATTTGTAGGGTCCATAAAATTTTCAATTTCAATTCCTTAACGCCCTTGACTATCGTTTATGAACAAAAGTGTTTAATTTTGCTGGTTTTATAGGCACTAATTCTCTCCAATTCACCTCTAAAAAGTGGGTGTGGTCAAAAATTTTGTATGAAACAGTTGAAAAAAAAGGAATACCTACACATTTTGTTCCGGGTTTCTTTTTCAATATTTTTTTAGGATACGATGAAAAATTATTTTTTTTTCTAAAACACCCTCTAAAGTTTTGCTTAGAAAAATTACTACAAATTACATTATCTAGTTTTTCTATGAACACACCCCTCATTTATAGCACTTATATGACTTTTTTTTTAAAGTAGGCAGAAAGTTTCTCTTTTCTTGTTATTCTTTGACCATACCTGAATATTTTTTCTGAATCTGTTGACTGCTTCAGATTTTATAAATTTAAGACCACCTCTCTATACAACTTGAACCACTGTGTGGCGGATGTTATGTTAATTCCATCATCGTAATATTAGAATCAGTTTAAACCTAGACATTTTTGTTTGACAGAAAATCAATATTCCCCACTGAATGTTTCCCCTCGTCGTAGAAAACTGGGAACATGAATTGTGGTGGCAATTTCGCTCGGAATGTATTGGCATTGATAACGAATATTCCATAGCCAGTGGGCTACTATTTTGTTTGACCAAATTTGAACATACAAGGAGCAGTTGAAAATTGTTGGCATTTACAATTTTAGAAGATGGGAAACTTTAACTTTTAAAAAGAAACTTTATCCACGATAGATTCCTATATGAGCCATTTCTTTAAAATTGGATCTGAAAGTTAAAGAAATTTACGAAAATTGTACCGATAGCTTATGGCATTGCCCCATAATGCCCTACCATAGCTACGGCTGTGAGTAAGGCTAAGCCGAGGGGGTGTATAGGATGAGCAATGACAAGAATAAAAAAGTACAATAGGGAGGAAATTTCCTAAAACAAATCCAGGGATGTTTCCTAAAAAAGATGCTTAAAATTAAAAAAAAAGGTTAGAACAATAGAAACACCTAGAACAATGTAATTATTCCATCATTTTTGAAACTTGAAATTTCTTCATTTAATAAATTTTACAATTTACAATTTTGCTTTATTTGTCAATAGTGTCCAAAAAAACGACTTTTGAGTAATGACATTTTTCAAAATAGAATGAGTACGGAGGTGAGGTCAGATTACACAATAGGTGTGTTTAATGAATTTATTCCAAACAAAAATTACAGAAAAGAACAGAAATGTACAGGATTGTGTGTGTATTCCATGAGTAAAAACCTTGCCCTAAACTGTTCTACATTCTGAAATTTCTTAGAACAGTTTAGAATATTTATTTCCTAGGTGGAAGTGGAGGTGAAGCAAGTGAGTGAGAAATGTCAAAGTAACAGCTGTTGTTTGGAATAATAATAGGCTAAAATTTAGGTTACAATAGTACTTTTTAAACTCGAATATAAGGAGTGCGACTAAAATTTCATGCTGCAACATGGGAACAATGCAAAAAATTATGCAAACATGCGATTTTTGCAGGTCCTTACTTATGCCTCGAAAACTATCAAATATTTCATGAATTTGATCAAAGTACACTTGCAAGCTTACACAATTTCCAAACAAATCTCTGTTTAAGGTTTTTTTCTGCAAGAACCCATTTGAACTCATGTGCAGTTGAAAAATTGAAGTATTTTTACTTTTTCCGAAAATCCACTCGAAAATACTTAAGTAATTACTTTTTGCAACATAATTTAAATTTTTGGCTTTAACATAAACCAAAATATATTTTACTGATGGCTATAGCTCGTGACATTTTTTAGATATATGAATATGAAATTTTTATGCAACTGCTAATTTTTCAAATAAATTAAAATGGTCATCCTGATGTATGTAAATTTTCCTTCAAATTCCTTTGAATCTTTCAAAATCAATCAGGGAAAAAATCAAAACTACACTACAATTTGCATGACATAATATGACTGGACTATGTATATGTCGTATTTATCTCGCTGACAAATTTCTTGCACTCATAAGGCCTTCTATATGTTGGGGCCCCTAAATCTTGGGGGCCCCGTATCATTGATACGTCTGATACCCCAGTAGGTATGCTACTGACAAAGCTGCACTTTTCTTTTCTCTCTTGTTCTGACTCCTGACAGCTTCCACACACTTGTACTGCTCTGCTCTGTTTCATCGAGTTTTTTTTTTCATTAAACACAGCTAATATAGTTTTTGGGAGATGTCCTGAAAATTTTTGAATTCATTTTTTTGAAATATCGTAGCTTTAGATGGCACCTGGATCTGGGCCCTATTTCATATAAAAATTGACAAGTGACAATTCTACAAATTTTTCGCACATGCGTCTCAAAAATCGTCCATTCATAAAATATTGACATATAACATAATTGTTATTTAAATACAGGGTGGCGCACAAATTGTGCTACAATAAGAAATTCAAATAACTGTTTTTTTAATCGATGTATTTCATTTTTTTTTCTTTTTTAATTGGTTAGAAAATTAAATTTTATTTTAAATAGTAAATTGTTTTTAAAGATTATAGACCGCAAATGACCTCCACGCTCTCCCACGCATATGCGGCACCTGATCAAAAAATTATTCATTGCGGCCTGAAGAGTTGAAGTTGGGATCGCCTCAATTATTGTCGTTATGGACTGCTTTAATTCAGTTAAATTCCTGGGCTTCGTTTTATACACCTCTTGCTTGACATAACCCCATAAAAAGAAGTCTGGTGCAGTCAGGTCAGGTGACCTTGGGGGCCAGCGAAGAGTGGAGTTCCTAGAAATTAATTTGTTTGCGAATTTTTTGTTTAGCTCCGCCATAACTGGTCTGGCTATATGTGTAGTTGCTCCATCTTGCTGAAACCAAACGCTGTTGAATGGTATACGTCTTCGGCGCAGTTTTGGGTAAAAAAACTCCTTCAACATCTTTAAATAACGGTCCCCATTGACAGTAACAGTTACACCGTTTTCTTCAAAGAAGTACGGCCCGACAATACACCTTGATGAAACTGCGCCCCACACAGTGACTCGTTCTGGGTGCAGTTCCGTCTCATGGAGCATTTCTGGATTAGACTCATTCCATATACGGCAATTTTGCTTGTTTACATTGCCGTTAAGATCAAAATGGGCCTCATCAGACATGAACAAACAATTGATCAATGTGTTGTCTTCTTCGGCCATTGATATCATTTTTTGGCGAAATTCCAGGCGAACAGGCAAATCCTGAGGGTTTAACTTGCTAGCAACTTGGACTTTGTACGGAAACAAATTGAAATCGTCATGAAGTATCCGTTGTAATGACCGTCTACTAACTCCAATTTGCCCCGATAAGTTTCGGGTCGAAACGCTCGGATTGGCCTGCATTGCAGATGCTACTGCTGCGATTGTATCCTGAACCCGAACATTGGCATCTCGATGGTACGGCCTTCATGCGATGCTTCCAGATTCGGCAAACATGTTTACAAACCTCATAATGGTCCATCTACTCGGGGGATTACCGCCAAACTCTCGCCTAAATTCCCTTTGGACGGAAATGACGGACTGCAAAGCATGGCACCGTTGCACTATCCAAATTCTTTTCTCCGTATCCCAAGCATCCATTTTTATAAATCTAAATAGTAACCTACAAAATAAAAAAAAAATAAGCCGATTACTCACACAGAAAAAAAGTTATTACGTTTTATTTTTATAGTACGATTCGTGCGCCACCCTGTACAACGCCAAATCTGTCATTACAATTTTGTCATTGTCAGATTATAACAAATTTGTCACTTAAGTTTGTAACAAATTTGTCGCGACGATTTTGTCAAGGCAAAAAAGCTATACAATTTTGTCATAGCTTTCACAAAATTATCATTGCCATGAAATATATAAGTTGATGTAATATGTAACTAACATCTCACAGTTTTTGGGCGGTAAGACTTTTTTTGGACTATCAGACTTCTCTGGCTGATATTTTTCTGAGCACTCAAAAATATTAGCTACTTACATACTTTTTTAAGTTTAGACTATTTCTAAATTTTATTACACTAATTTTGTTTTGATCAGTTCATCATTTTCTCTTACAAAATATTACTAAGCTATTTAACTCGTATTTTTACCTCCATTATCATCAATTGATCGAGACTTAAATTCATGTCATTATTGTCAATCAAATACTGAAAAATATATAAAGCTGGACATTCATGTTGAGACATTCATAGGGACGGTTCATTCACAATAGAACTTGTCAATTTTCCATAGAAAATCTGTACGATTCTTGCGACAGTCCTTACGACAGTTTCAACGTGAATGGCCGGCTTAAATTGTATGTTTAGTCTGTATCAAAAAAAAATCTCACTACAAATTTGTCAGAATGAAAATTCTTGGAATAATTTGTATGAGCCGAAAACTTGACAATTGTCAATACATTCTGACAATTCACAAAATTGTCAAATTATTTTTGGGACAGAAATTTTACAATTGTCAAGTTGTCATTTAACAAACTGTCACCTAACACAATCGTCAATTTTTATGAAAAGGGTAAAAAATACTGGGCAGCGACTTGGAAGTTTTAGAGCTTTTGAAATGTATCTGAAATATTTAGCACAATCAAAATGTCTAAAATCTTAAGTTGGAAAGATATCAGCTGTTCAATTGAAAATCATAAATAAAAGCCTTACATTAGGTACGCAATGCATAAAAATGTTGAAAAAAAACCCCGTTTAAATAATTAAAAGTCACGTCTGGATTTCTGGAGCTATATCTTCTGGTTCCAGACTAAGTCTTGAATTTCTTTTTTCTACAAAGGCAATACTTGTGTCAATTACAGCCTACATAATATGATAGCAAGTAAAGAATATGAAATACAAAATTAAACACGTTCTTATCGAAAATCAGCATTCTATATACCTATACATATACTCATACATTTTATACGGATCTAATAAAAATTTAACTTCGTGATAAGCTTCTTAAAATAAAAAATAAAATAAACACTTCAACATATAGACGAAGACAGAGAGGCAAAGGTGATAATTGCTTAGTCTGTATACAAGCTTTCGTTTCCCTTTCTACGAGTATTATAGATTTCGCATTTACCAACACAATATGCACTCAACTCATGCGACATTTTATTGAATTCTCCTATTTTGGGACCCATGCATATGATGATACTGAAAGCAAGGCAGGGAACTGTGATGGTCGTATAGCCCAACAAAATACAATAGAACTTCGCCATATATAGGAAACATTCTCTTAATATTCATCTGAAGCGGCGACGTTTCAGGGAACCCTTGAGAATCCTATTCTACTATAATCGTCTTCGTCAGCCTTGAGGCACCAACAAAAGGCACACTCACGCAATACGTGCGTCCCATTGTGCTTTCGATTGAATGAGCCATCCCTGCTAAAGATATACGTATAAAACCTACTGATAATGGGTGAAATTCAATAACAGCCAAAGAATACTGTTGGAACTTAAAAATTTTAGGTAGGTTTGGTAGGTAGTAGGTATATGTGAATTGAATAAAAGTCACAAGAGATTAAAAGATTTCAAAAAGAATTTAGTTCCCAAATACACAATTTAAGTGTCAAAATGAAATAAAGAAATACAAAAAAGGATACAAAAATTGCAGTTTGCTATTATATGTACCAAGTTGTTATTGAGAAAAAACTAGCTTTTGGGTTTCAAAAAGAGTTTTCTTAATAGCTATTAGTCTAAGAATGTTCAACCTTTATTCAAGGAGGTTCTAACTAGTAATCTTAAAAGATTTTCCATAGTAAAATATTAAATTAGTTACCATCTATGAGTACCTATGCTTTTTCTGTATAAAGAAAATCATCAAAACTTATATTGAGGACGAGATGACACTTTTAATTTATGAAATTTAATCTGGAAGCCATTTTTGTAATGCTGTCACTTGGACACCATTTTGGAAAGAGGCACCCAATCTGTAGTCCGGTAAGGAAACCGAAATCCCAGGACATTATTTTTATGTTTGTAAATTATATTTGACATATTAAGGATATTATTTAGCTAAGGAGTCATTGTTGTATTCTGCCGTTTGGGCGCCATTTCACAAAATGGCGCCCAACCTGTTGGAAATGGTAAATTAAAAAAACCCATAATTTACTTAGAAAATTTCCATAATCAAAATAACGATTGATGTCTTAAAAGAACGGTTTTGAGAAGACGCACAATCGGATAATTTTCAGTATTGCTACTTTTCGGGAACATATTTTTTTTTTGAGTCAACGCGTGGAATCTCCGCTGTTTTGATCTTTTTAATATTTTGAACATGAAAAAAGTTGCGAAAATACTTATAAATGCCAAACGAGTGTTTGAAAATAAAAGTTAATATTTTAAAAAATAGGAGTTAAGTAGATGCGCCTTTGGTTTAAATTTTAGTTAGGGCTGGCCACGATGCCAGAAAAGTCTCGTTATCGTATCGTTTAATATCAGTATCGGACACCACAGCGATACCGAGACCATACCAGCTCTAAGGCATCCAAAACGATACCGAGGCCAAACCGTGCTTTCGGGACCGAAATTTACCGATACTCTCAGTAGTATCGTGAATATCGTTTTTGAATATTATAATTAATTCATTACAAATACAAAATTTTTGTAAATAATTTTTCGAAAACGGCTCTAACGCTTTTGGATTCAGTTCATTTACAGTTTTTTCTCTTTACTAAAGAAGCAATTATTTTTATTAGAACTACGCACTTTCACGGCCATTTTTCTTTCTCTTTGATCCTTTGAAACCAATTATTTAGATGACATTTTCAGCCTAGGTTCTTTTTAGCTGGAGGAAATGACTTCAATGAAATTCACCAACTGTCTCTCATATTTTTTCTTATAACTTGGTTTCTTTAAACGGCTCCAATGATTTTGAAACAGCATTGTTTTTCTGCTATGATATTCTGACGCAGAATTTAGGTTTCGAATAACTAATTGGAAATTTACTTAGATATTTTGAATCAAGCCCTTTATTTAAATTTTATGAGATAGTAAAATAACTTTAGTTAAAAATTGTCGTTCATTTACTATTCATATTTTTCATATAATGAATTTTTATTAAATCTTAAAAATACCAAGCGAGTTCAACTACAAGATTATGAATGTGTAACCAAGTAGTGCATTCTATTTTTGTTTGTGATTGAGACCATACCAAAACCAGATGAGACCGATACCGAGACGAGACTTTGTTATACGAGACCAAACGAGACTGAGTTATACGAGACCGATACCGAGACGATACTAATTTTTTTCGATATTGACGATACCGAGACGATACTTACAAAAGTATAGTTTGGTTTTGTTTCGTCGCCAGCCCTGATTTCAATGTTGCCACTTTTTAGGGACATACTTTTTTTCTTGTCAAAATGTGCAACTTCCCCTTTTTAGTAGTTTTTGACGTGGAAAACTAACGATTGATATCTTAAAAGAAAAGATTTCAGTAGACACATCTTTGGGTAAAATGTCAGTGTTTCCCCTTTTTGGGAACATACTTTTTTATATCAGTGAGAAACTTCCTTTTGATAACTTTTAAGATTTTGAACATAAAAATAGTTTTGGAAACGCATCCAGATGCCAAACGCATATCGAAAAATAAAGGTTGACATAGGTTGTTTTAAGTAGAAGCATCTTTGGTTAATACAGGGTGTCCATTTTGGTAAACATTAGTCTTGACAGCTCATATTTGGCAGTCGTGAAGTAGACTTGTGGCAAATTTAATATGAAAAAATATTCGATAATTCGATAATTTTATCAAAATCAATCATCGATTACTGTGACGATGAGAAAGTTACTTGAAATTTTTAGGAGAAACAACGTGCCAACAAAACGCACTATCTATCGTGAAGTGAATGATTTCCAAGAAAGAGGGTCTGTAGGTGATAGGCTCTAGCATGGACCACAACGTACTGTAAGATCGACTGAAAACATTACTGCTCACCTCACCTCAATTCGTCGCCTTGCTCAGATAACTGCGTGCAGCGGGAGCAATATCGTGATATGATTGAAAACTTTTTGACGTCACAACTGCATGCTTTGGGCTTGATTAACATGCGGTATCAACAAGACGGTGCCACATCACATACAGCCAGGATTACAATGGAATTACTGCCAGACAAACAAAGTAGTATACCTCCCCAGCGGACACCCTGTATTTAAGTTTTACCACTTTTAGAAAACTTAACTTTTTTGATGAGAAAGGGCGGAATTTAGGGTTTTTGGATAACTATTAATAATGTTGGGTACGATTTGCCGATTTTAAAAATGTCGATACAAACAAAATCGACCGTCACAATTTCGACTTTCGTAAAGTTGATAAAATATCGGATCGTAAAAATTCGACGATGGCAAATTGAATGATGTTCACATGCATGTGTCACTTAAATTATTTTTACCCGAGTGCGTTTTTCAGTGGGCTAAAAAATAATGTGTTAAGAATTTACATAGTCTCGGGTAAAAATTACGTTGGGTATTAGGTTAAAATTAACAAAGTGACCTTGATTAAATAAAATTGTTTAAAATAAACTACAAAGAAGATTAAATTATACGATGGACTTTATTATATTAACCTAGTAACTTGTTCAAGATTACGCCGTATCAGGGTGTTAAATTAAACTATTTCTTTTAATCTTGTTCACTCGGTTAATTTTTACAGAGCTATAGCCTGCAGGTTTTATATTAGCAACATAGCTTATTTAATTTTACACGAGACGTAGTTTTTAACAAACAATGTATACTATTGTTATTAAGAAAAGAAACAAAAAGTTATACCTACCTACATATTATGTATAGCTATATCGGTGGTGGTTTTAATCAATAATAAAATTAAGTTTACACATCAAGAGAGCATTCTTGTTTTATTTAACTGTATTTTGTATAAAGTCGAAATTTTTATACCGAAAACTTTTCAATCGAATTTTATTAAGCCTGGATCTAAAACTGTCAACTTTTTCTCTACATTAAACTGATACAGTGGTATTTATTAGATTTTCTTAGAACACGCTTAGGCAGTTACCCAGCTAGTCAACGCCTTAAGTGCCTTTCACTTAGGTCCGTCAAGATAGCACCGCCACAAACGAAATTCCAAAATCTAATGATGCAATAGTTAGGTGCTAGTTAGGTGCTAATTAAGTGCTGCAATCTTAGCTGAGCACTTAATTCCCTTCCCCCTCAAACCTGTGGCGGTGCTAACTTGACGTCAAGATAGCACCGCCACAAAAGAAATCCAAAAATCTAATTATGCAGAAGTTAATTCCTACTTAAGTGCTAATTAAGTGCTGCAATATAAACGCAGCACTTAATTCACATGACCTTGAAATCAGATGCACAAATGTCAACAAAATTGTAGACTTTTTACTTACTACCTTTATTCAAAAAGTTGAAATGCCAGAATTAAAGTGCTGTCAGGTAGGTTCCAAAAAGTCATATTTCATTTTTCTACCTCAACCCATTCGCCCTTTAAGGGCCAAATAACATTTTTGATGAATGCACTTTTGTTAAGATTGCAATACTACAAACTAAATTCGAAAATTGTATTATGCCCTAATTTCGTACTTCTTTCCTTCCTTCCTTCATTCCTCAGGATCAAGTATTCATCTCGAGAAACGGAGAAAGGTAGCCAGCTTATAGTAGGTAGTTAGGAACCAGTTGTAAGTGTCCGAAATTCAAAAAAGCGTTTGATGAAAAAACATAATTCTGGCATTTCAACTTTTTGAATAAAGGTGTTAAGTAAAAAGTCTACAATTTTGTTGACATTTGTGCATCTGATTTCAAGGTCATGCGAATTAAGTGCTGCGTTTATATTGCAGCACTTAATTAGTACCTAATAAGCACCTAACAATTGCATCATCAGATTTTTAAATTTCGTTTGTGGCGGTGCTATCTTGACGAAAGTGCATTCTTCAAAAATGTTATTTGGCCCTTTAAGGGCGAATGGGTTGAGCTAGAAAAATGAAATATGACTTTTTGCAACCTACTCGACAGCACTTTAATTTTGGTGTTTCAACTTTTTTGGTAAAGGTGGTATTTAAAAAGTCTACAATTTTATTGACATTTGTGCATCTGATTTCAAGGTCATGCGAATTAAGTGCTGCGTTTATATTGCAGCACTTAATTAGCACTTAAGTAGGAGGTAACTTCTGCATAATTAGATTTTTGGATTTCTTTTGTGGCGGTGCTATCTTGACGTCAAGTTAGCACCGCCACAGGTTTGAGGGGGAAGGGAATTAAGTGCTCAGCTAAGATTGCAGCACTTAATTAGCACCTAACTAGCACCTAACTATTGCATCATTAGATTTTGGAATTTCGTTTGTGGCGGTGCTATCTTGACGGACCTCTTTCACTTGAGCCTCGAGCTGCGAATACAAATACATTTGTTTAGGCAATTCCAAGCTCAAATATCATCACATTCTAGTTTTTACTTTTTGACAAACTTAATAAACGATCCTATCTACAGTTTTTAAAAGAAAATACGGTCTTAGATTAGTCTTAATTGTTAAATTTAGCATTTTTTATATTTTCTACACGACCGACGAGATATTTTCTGCAAATTTTCAAACATTTATTCGCAATCCACAACATCAGGGCACATTCTGCAAATCTGTGAATGAAAAGTTCGCTGGAATTTAACCTCAATTTTGCTTAGCACCTATTCTACTGGTTTATTTTGTATATTTGCGTCTGTTGGCGACCACTCATGTGAAAGAAATGTAAAAATTCGCGACCATTTGCAATTCGCAGTTCGCTATTCGCAGCTCATGTGAAAGGCACTTAAATAGTAATTAAGCTACCTCGAAATTTATAAACACATTCCAACAGTTGTCCAAATATGACCACTACCTTTATTTAGTGACATACCTACCTGTTTTCGTTCAGCTTTGAATGAATTGATAAATTTCAGTAGGCTTTTGGGTACGTTCAATTAGCTTTTCATCAATTTTAAAACTCGAAAATAAGAAAACTAGAAATATTTGCCTCCCTTGTTTGTGGAACGAGTCTTTTAAAAAAAAAATCTGGTCAACATTTCAGTGGCTAAAGTTAGCCACGAGGTGCAAAATGTTTAAAGATAACATTTTGAAGTTGGACAAGTGTCTAAACTTAGACATTGCTTGGAATGGGCTTACCACTATGATAGATAGTCCAGATAAAAACAGTAGTGCCAAACTACCAGTGTAGGTTGCAGTTTAATTGATAATTTGTAAATAGAAATGTCAAGGGTTATGATATTTTATGTTGGTAAAAGACCACTTTTCTTACACGATAGTAGAAGTCATAACCTGTCATTATATATATTTTCTTTATGATTCCTCAAATTAGCTTTCGTTTCTAGTCAAGTCATAACTCATACGGTTTTCTATTCTATGTCTACATTTGCATTTGATTTTCTCTATGGCTAACTGTCAAATCAAAAATAAAAGAAAAAAACGTCATAAACAAATACATTTTTGTAGAGCAAGATTACTTTTTTGGAAGTATCCATACTTTTGTTTTCATACATTTTTTTTATAAGAATATTTATTTTTAAAGCTCTGAGTTCACTATTTTCCATACAAAAACAAAAACAAATCCCGATTGAATTGGCTGCAGTTCTAATGTCAAAAAGTCGTTTCTATGCTTTTTGCTTTTAAGAAGTTATAATGAGATCTATGAGTGCGTTCAGACAATTTGGTATGATTTTTTTGACAGGTCATAAAAAATGTGTCAATAATCGTGTAAAGTGGTTTAAGCAAAATGAATGGCAGACGAAGGCAAAATTCAAATATATGTTGAAATATCCCGATATCGTTATTTTGGCTTCGTCATGAACGGTGCAGGGAAATAATTCCAAGGGCATCTGCTCCACATGGGAATTTATTCCAAAACGTGATTCGGGAAAACGTTATTCGGGAAAACGTAGCCAACCCATCTCGCTGTTTATTCGCCGCAATACTTGTACTGTATTTATGTAAATAAACAATGACGGTTTCTGTATTTATGAATCAATAATATATCAAATTTCAAATTTTAGGTGGAATAAATTCCCATGTGGAGCAGATGCCCGTGGAATTATTTACCTGCACCGGCATGAACATGCAAAAAAAAAAACGCAGCTAGCTAGTGTATATTTTGTTAGGGTTTTATTGCAAGGGTTATTATGGCAACAAAAAAAATATTATTGATGGTAGGGTAGTGTCTTTCATTTTAAAATTTAAACCTTTGTATATATATTTATATATACAAAGATTTAAACAAATCAAGCCGGAAATAAAAAGAATATTATCCTATCAAATCTGGATATCCATTAATAGCTCATCTTAAAACCATTTTGTATCCGAATCGGTTATGAAAAGGGAAATTAAAATCTTTGTATCTTTGTATATAAAAACTTTGTATATGAAAATCATAGTACTATCATGGCGGCTGTCGATAGTAGCGTCATCTTTTTTACATTTGTTACGTGCTTCGGCGGAGACTTTTTATTTTTAGTGGAGATTTGAGAATGTGAGAAGCAAAAATAGAATAGAATGGGAAAGATGTATTCTAAATTTGTGATAGTACGACTGAAGCAGGTATAATACATTTTTGCAAAGAAATATTCATATAATGAAGGAAATAATAAAGCACAGAATAAAGAAACCAATTTTGCTTTGGGTTCCTTATTAATTTTGTTTACGTTTTTGAATGTGAAGGAAAAGTAAAGGGATGCAAAACAAAACAACAAAAGTTGTAAGTTTGTAGGATTTAGAGTGTGTAAAGTGGAAAGGGGTAGGTGTATGCGAATATTTATGTTGGTTTTTATTTTTTTTCAACCGTGGGTAGCCAGGATTTTTTGTGACAATGATTGTCTGATATATTAGTGGCCTTTAAGAAGAAAAGTAGTATTTTATGTGCATTTTTGGGGCCTCAAGAGATAAAATCAGTAATTAAAGGTCAGAGGACTGAGTATTTTCATTGCACGCATTGTAAGAAAAAAATAAAAAAAAATATATAATTAAGGTTTTACTAAGCCTATATTAAAATAGTAGATAGTTTTCAAAGTTAAGGATATTTTTACTGTTTCAATCGGTCAGAGGACTGATTAGAAATCCGAGGGGCAAAGTTCAATGATTTTTTTTGTAATATAAAATAATGGTACTAAATATTTATTTATATCATAAAAAGATATATTATCTAACGTCAATAATTGAAAGTTTATTTTGGTTTTTGAACAAAAATAAGAGAACTGTAAGAATTTTTGCCTTCGAAAACGAGCAGGGGACTCGTCAGGGGACTGAGAATTAGACCCTTTGAAGAATTTTTTCAGTTATGAAAATATGTCAGATCTTAATAATTTTGTGTGGCCATTTAGACATCAATTAAAATAATAAAATGAATAAAAAAATCAGATAGAATACTTGAACAGTTATTAAAATATCAACGGGGCCGTCAAAAATTCCATCATTTGTAGAATCTTTCATACACTATTCATTCACTGATTATCAAAACCTGTACAGTATTTGCTATCTCTCACAGAAAAGTGTACACTTCTTTTGAAACAAGCGTACACGTCCTTCAGACCAAACTACACCGAGTACACTGTGAATACTCAGTGTATTAGGAGAGAGAAATGAAATGCAATAACACACTGTTCAATTTTCCAAAAATATGGCAAAAAGTCAAGTCAAAATTCTTTTCTTGTATATATAAATGTTATGTTGCTAGCAAACAACAAACATTTTAACTTCATGCATTATATTTTAAAAACTGTTGCTGTTTAATAAATAGAAGCTTCGAAAAATGGAAACTTTATTTTTGAATGTGCATGCAGTAGGAATGTTTTTTTTTTTTTGTGAAAAAATGTATAGTTTTACTTTTTTGATTATTTATATCCTTTTTGCTTCATAAAATGGGTTAGGGTGCATCTGTCGCTAGTGGCATAAAAAACTTTGCAAGATTTAAAGAATACAAAAAATTCAAACTTTTTTAAGTAATGTGTTTTAGAATCAAAGAAAAAAGTGTATAGGTCTGTTCCTTTACTTTGAATTTCTGTGATTTTCTATGTATTTCTGTCCAAAGTTCTGTCAAAATTCATATAAAAATCAATTTTTGACATAAGTTTTGACTTAAATTTACAGAAATTCAGAGTAAAGGGACACACATTATATTTAAAATTGTAAAACTTAAGTTGATTGGAGTTGATTCATAATCATATCAATCATATTGAGGATAAGTTTGATTTATTGCTCTCTCGAAAAATCATGAAACGTTGTGATTGAAATAAATATTTCATAACAATTTTTTTATATTTTTATGCCAAAAATGTTAAAAAGAAATATTGTGTCGAAAATAGAGATTTTAATTACTTAATACAATTTATTTTTGATAATTTCATGCAAAAATAAATTGAAAATACTCTGAAAGTGAATTTTGCTTAAGCGGTGATCTTCGAAAAATGATATGCAGGAGCGTTACGAATTTATACTTTTTAAATGATATATAATACAAAGGTATTCATAAAAAGATTTTTTTATTCAAGTTGATTAATTAAATACTTTTTGAGAAATTTAATTTCTTATTCTTACTTTTTTTCAGCAAAAAATAGGCTCAATTTTCAGTGATTTGCCTCATCTGTCTTAAAAAGGTGAAAAAGGCTTAACATCTCATTCAATTTTTTTGTCCTAAGGCACCAGTTATACGTGTAGCTATCATTTAAACTCATCACTGAAAATTTTAATGATTGATTTTGAGACATTGAGAAAGCAAAATCTTTTATTATTTTGATGGACAGATAAAGCTCAAGACTTAGTTAATATTTCTAGTAAAAAAAATTTCAAACAGGCCCAACTTTTCACAAAAAAAAAAAAACTTTATTTATTTCAATAATTGAACAACCTTACCAATAATCATTGAAATCTTAAAAGTCACTTTATGAGGAAAGTTAGTCCTATTTGAAATTTTGTTTGAGTAGAAATTCTAATAAAGTCCTTAGGTTTATTTGTCCATAAAAATAATTTATGATCAATCATAAAAATTTTTAATGATGAGTTTCAATGATAGCTACCTATAACCGGCACCTAAGGCCTCATACTTAGATTTTTCCTAGCCACATCAGATTATCGGTTTTATACATATATATAAAACAAATACATTACATACCTATATAAGATCTTAAACTCTTTTCTAAGAAATGCATAAATAAAAAACAAGAACAAAATATAATAAAAAAAAAATACTTAATTTGTTTCTTTATTCATACTCCTACATAAGCCATTAATATAATTTTTTGTGACAGACGTATTTCTTATTCATCATTAAATTTCTATTTACTTTTTATACATGCATCCAAAAATTGACAGAAGGCAGAAATAAGAAATGGTTATTTTTTGGCATTTCTTAAATTTCTTTTGCAAAAAAAAACACTGTCAATTTTTTTGTCGATAGTATAAAATAAGTAATAATTTTGATATGAAGTAAGTACCTAGCCCACAAAAAATAAGCAGATAATAAGTAAAAAAAAATTCATTCACATATGTACATACCTACGACTTGAACTAAAAATTGATTTAAATTTCTAGATACCTACGGGCAATTCCATGGTAACTCACGTAACATTTGGGAGAGATGCACGATCTTTTTTATTTAAATTTTCATACTTATTTAAATATAAATGAATGTTTTAAATATACCTACCTACATACTCGTACATACGTACATATAAACACCTATTCATTCCAGCCTATCCTCGAAATCAATAATAATATATTTCTATCAATAATAATATAATTATTAGTAGGTAGGTACCTACATATATACCTATATATCTATCGATCTATACAATTTCTTTTTCCTTGATTTCTTATAGTAAGTAGGTACCTACGTAGGTAACTTAAAAAAAAGAATAATTTTAATGGTCATAGGCATAGTAATACCTACCTACCTATAGTTATTTTTTGATAAAAAACAAATTTCCTTTTAGTTCATAGTTGTATGTTGGACAAAATCTTTGTGGCTTAAATAATCTAAAGGAAAAAACTAAGAAAAGGTAGGTACCTACCAACTGCAATTTTTTATACCTAGGAAGGTACATGCATCCTAAAATTTAATGGGAAAAGAAACAAATTGACAAAATGCCGAAATAAAAAATGGTTATTTTTTGGCATTTTGTTTGCGCAAAAAAACATTGTTTGCACAAAAAAACATTGCCAACTTTTTTGTCGATAGTATAATAATTATTATTATAATAATTATTTTGATATAAAATAAGTATAGCCCATTGAATAACAAGCTAAAACCGACTAACTAATAAGTAAAAAAAAATTCATTGACATTCCTGCATACCTACGACCATGAACCAAAAAATGATTTAAATTCCTAGATATACCTACTTACGCCCTTGATTTTCTGGCTTTTTCTGCTCTAATTTTGGTGCTGAAACCTACCTAGGTATATATTTTAAATGATGTAAAACATTGATTTTTAATTGTTTTGAGATACGACCTTATTATTCTCAGGTGTGTACCTATATGTATATATGTATATACGTACCAGAAAAAAATATCTGCTTACTAACCTTCTTATACCTTAATCTACCCCCTAATTTTGCATTAACAACTTTAACTAGCGGGCTTCAAGTCAAATGAAACAAATTGTGACCAAAATATAATTTCCTTCATTTCACCTGAATCCCTATTGAAACTATTGATTATTAAAATATATAGCTACCTACCTACCGAAAGAGATCGTTTGCCTTTATTTAAACCCACCACCCAAATTTACAGAAGAACTTTAATTAAAATATACCTACCTACCTACATAGGTACATACACACCTATTAATTCCAACATATCCTCGAAATCAAAAGTGATAGGTACATTTCTATCAATAATAATCTAGCAAAAAATTAACTATAAGTATAATATAAAACTTTCATACAATTATATAGGTATATACATAGGTCACAAAAGATATATGTAACTATAACTACCAATCCTCGCAAAACAGATCTACCAAACAAAATACCAACCTAAATATCAAATGTGTACCTACCAAAAGATATACATTTTGCCTACCTACCATCGAAATCTTTCAAGGAAATTTCAATACAAATACATACCTACCAAAAGTTATATGACTATCCTCAAAGTCTAACAAGCATATTGCAAAAGCAAAACCTACCCTCAATAACGAAAGAAAATACACCTATGATTATATCTATATGTATATTTTTCTTCTCGCATTGACCAAGGACAAAAAACAAAATCTTTGAAAGTTTTAACAACGTTGCCACGGCACCGACGCAAACAGCTGACGCAGGTATCTCATTCACCCCCTTCATAAAACTTTCTTTGCTTCTCTGGCTGCATAAAATTCCAAAATAAAACAAGAAAATAGTCATTTTAAAGAGGAGACGAAAATAATTTTCTTACTTCCTTTGATTTTTTCTTTTATTTGACATTTAATAAACAGCTGATTTTACTTTCTCTCTTACTCCATTTACTTCTTACCAGAATCGAAATAATACTTTCCTCTCGTTCTGACTACTTATTTTCCATTCTTTATGATTCTATGTTTACAAGTCTCCAACGCTAAAAATGCAGTCGATAGTGGCGCCGTCATAGACCTATTGTTCTACTATTTGAATCGCCGCCATGATAGTACTATGATTTTTATATACAAAGATAAAAATCATAGTACTATCATGGCGGCGATTCAAATAGTAGAACAATAGGTCTATGACGGCGCCACTATCGACTGCATTTTTAGCGTTGGAGACTTGTAAACATAGAATCATAAAGAATGGAAAATAAGTAGTCAGAACGAGAGGAAAGTATTATTTCGATTCTGGTAAGAAGTAAATGGAGTAAGAGAGAAAGTAAAATCAGCTGTTTATTAAATGTCAAATAAAAGAAAAAATCAAAGGAAGTAAGAAAATTATTTTCGTCTCCTCTTTAAAATGACTATTTTCTTGTTTTATTTTGGAATTTTATGCAGCCAGAGAAGCAAAGAAAGTTTTATGAAGGGGGTGAATGAGATACCTGCGTCAGCTGTTTGCGTCGGTGCCGTGGCAACGTTGTTAAAACTTTCAAAGATTTTGTTTTTTGTCCTTGGTCAATGCGAGAAGAAAAATATACATATAGATATAATCATAGGTGTATTTTCTTTCGTTATTGAGGGTAGGTTTTGCTTTTGCAATATGCTTGTTAGACTTTGAGGATAGTCATATAACTTTTGGTAGGTATGTATTTGTATTGAAATTTCCTTGAAAGATTTCGATGGTAGGTAGGCAAAATGTATATCTTTTGGTAGGTACACATTTGATATTTAGGTTGGTATTTTGTTTGGTAGATCTGTTTTGCGAGGATTGGTAGTTATAGTTACATATATCTTTTGTGACCTATGTATATACCTATATAATTGTATGAAAGTTTTATATTATACTTATAGTTAATTTTTTGCTAGATTATTATTGATAGAAATGTACCTATCACTTTTGATTTCGAGGATATGTTGGAATTAATAGGTGTGTATGTACCTATGTAGGTAGGTAGGTATATTTTAATTAAAGTTCTTCTGTAAATTTGGGTGGTGGGTTTAAATAAAGGCAAACGATCTCTTTCGGTAGGTAGGTAGCTATATATTTTAATAATCAATAGTTTCAATAGGGATTCAGGTGAAATGAAGGAAATTATATTTTGGTCACAATTTGTTTCATTTGACTTGAAGCCCGCTAGTTAAAGTTGTTAATGCAAAATTAGGGGGTAGATTAAGGTATAAGAAGGTTAGTAAGCAGATATTTTTTTCTGGTACGTATATACATATATACATATAGGTACACACCTGAGAATAATAAGGTCGTATCTCAAAACAATTAAAAATCAATGTTTTACATCATTTAAAATATATACCTAGGTAGGTTTCAGCACCAAAATTAGAGCAGAAAAAGCCAGAAAATCAAGGGCGTAAGTAGGTATATCTAGGAATTTAAATCATTTTTTGGTTCATGGTCGTAGGTATGCAGGAATGTCAATGAATTTTTTTTTACTTATTAGTTAGTCGGTTTTAGCTTGTTATTCAATGGGCTATACTTATTTTATATCAAAATAATTATTATAATAATAATTATTATACTATCGACAAAAAAGTTGGCAATGTTTTTTTGTGCAAACAATGTTTTTTTGCGCAAACAAAATGCCAAAAAATAACCATTTTTTATTTCGGCATTTTGTCAATTTGTTTCTTTTCCCATTAAATTTTAGGATGCATGTACCTTCCTAGGTATAAAAAATTGCAGTTGGTAGGTACCTACCTTTTCTTAGTTTTTTCCTTTAGATTATTTAAGCCACAAAGATTTTGTCCAACATACAACTATGAACTAAAAGGAAATTTGTTTTTTATCAAAAAATAACTATAGGTAGGTAGGTATTACTATGCCTATGACCATTAAAATTATTCTTTTTTTTAAGTTACCTACGTAGGTACCTACTTACTATAAGAAATCAAGGAAAAAGAAATTGTATAGATCGATAGATATATAGGTATATATGTAGGTACCTACCTACTAATAATTATATTATTATTGATAGAAATATATTATTATTGATTTCGAGGATAGGCTGGAATGAATAGGTGTTTATATGTACGTATGTACGAGTATGTAGGTAGGTATATTTAAAACATTCATTTATATTTAAATAAGTATGAAAATTTAAATAAAAAAGATCGTGCATCTCTCCCAAATGTTACGTGAGTTACCATGGAATTGCCCGTAGGTATCTAGAAATTTAAATCAATTTTTAGTTCAAGTCGTAGGTATGTACATATGTGAATGAATTTTTTTTTACTTATTATCTGCTTATTTTTTGTGGGCTAGGTACTTACTTCATATCAAAATTATTACTTATTTTATACTATCGACAAAAAAATTGACAGTGTTTTTTTTTGCAAAAGAAATTTAAGAAATGCCAAAAAATAACCATTTCTTATTTCTGCCTTCTGTCAATTTTTGGATGCATGTATAAAAAGTAAATAGAAATTTAATGATGAATAAGAAATACGTCTGTCACAAAAAATTATATTAATGGCTTATGTAGGAGTATGAATAAAGAAACAAATTAAGTATTTTTTTTTTATTATATTTTGTTCTTGTTTTTTATTTATGCATTTCTTAGAAAAGAGTTTAAGATCTTATATAGGTATGTAATGTATTTGTTTTATATATATGTATAAAACCGATAATCTGATGTGGCTAGGAAAAATCTAAGTATGAGGCCTTAGGTGCCGGTTATAGGTAGCTATCATTGAAACTCATCATTAAAAATTTTTATGATTGATCATAAATTATTTTTATGGACAAATAAACCTAAGGACTTTATTAGAATTTCTACTCAAACAAAATTTCAAATAGGACTAACTTTCCTCATAAAGTGACTTTTAAGATTTCAATGATTATTGGTAAGGTTGTTCAATTATTGAAATAAATAAAGTTTTTTTTTTTTTGTGAAAAGTTGGGCCTGTTTGAAATTTTTTTTACTAGAAATATTAACTAAGTCTTGAGCTTTATCTGTCCATCAAAATAATAAAAGATTTTGCTTTCTCAATGTCTCAAAATCAATCATTAAAATTTTCAGTGATGAGTTTAAATGATAGCTACACGTATAACTGGTGCCTTAGGACAAAAAAATTGAATGAGATGTTAAGCCTTTTTCACCTTTTTAAGACAGATGAGGCAAATCACTGAAAATTGAGCCTATTTTTTGCTGAAAAAAAGTAAGAATAAGAAATTAAATTTCTCAAAAAGTATTTAATTAATCAACTTGAATAAAAAAATCTTTTTATGAATACCTTTGTATTATATATCATTTAAAAAGTATAAATTCGTAACGCTCCTGCATATCATTTTTCGAAGATCACCGCTTAAGCAAAATTCACTTTCAGAGTATTTTCAATTTATTTTTGCATGAAATTATCAAAAATAAATTGTATTAAGTAATTAAAATCTCTATTTTCGACACAATATTTCTTTTTAACATTTTTGGCATAAAAATATAAAAAAATTGTTATGAAATATTTATTTCAATCACAACGTTTCATGATTTTTCGAGAGAGCAATAAATCAAACTTATCCTCAATATGATTGATATGATTATGAATCAACTCCAATCAACTTAAGTTTTACAATTTTAAATATAATGTGTGTCCCTTTACTCTGAATTTCTGTAAATTTAAGTCAAAACTTATGTCAAAAATTGATTTTTATATGAATTTTGACAGAACTTTGGACAGAAATACATAGAAAATCACAGAAATTCAAAGTAAAGGAACAGACCTATACACTTTTTTCTTTGATTCTAAAACACATTACTTAAAAAAGTTTGAATTTTTTGTATTCTTTAAATCTTGCAAAGTTTTTTATGCCACTAGCGACAGATGCACCCTAACCCATTTTATGAAGCAAAAAGGATATAAATAATCAAAAAAGTAAAACTATACATTTTTTCACAAAAAAAAAAAAACATTCCTACTGCATGCACATTCAAAAATAAAGTTTCCATTTTTCGAAGCTTCTATTTATTAAACAGCAACAGTTTTTAAAATATAATGCATGAAGTTAAAATGTTTGTTGTTTGCTAGCAACATAACATTTATATATACAAGAAAAGAATTTTGACTTGACTTTTTGCCATATTTTTGGAAAATTGAACAGTGTGTTATTGCATTTCATTTCTCTCTCCTAATACACTGAGTATTCACAGTGTACTCGGTGTAGTTTGGTCTGAAGGACGTGTACGCTTGTTTCAAAAGAAGTGTACACTTTTCTGTGAGAGATAGCAAATACTGTACAGGTTTTGATAATCAGTGAATGAATAGTGTATGAAAGATTCTACAAATGATGGAATTTTTGACGGCCCCGTTGATATTTTAATAACTGTTCAAGTATTCTATCTGATTTTTTTATTCATTTTATTATTTTAATTGATGTCTAAATGGCCACACAAAATTATTAAGATCTGACATATTTTCATAACTGAAAAAATTCTTCAAAGGGTCTAATTCTCAGTCCCCTGACGAGTCCCCTGCTCGTTTTCGAAGGCAAAAATTCTTACAGTTCTCTTATTTTTGTTCAAAAACCAAAATAAACTTTCAATTATTGACGTTAGATAATATATCTTTTTATGATATAAATAAATATTTAGTACCATTATTTTATATTACAAAAAAAATCATTGAACTTTGCCCCTCGGATTTCTAATCAGTCCTCTGACCGATTGAAACAGTAAAAATATCCTTAACTTTGAAAACTATCTACTATTTTAATATAGGCTTAGTAAAACCTTAATTATATATTTTTTTTTATTTTTTTCTTACAATGCGTGCAATGAAAATACTCAGTCCTCTGACCTTTAATTACTGATTTTATCTCTTGAGGCCCCAAAAATGCACATAAAATACTACTTTTCTTCTTAAAGGCCACTAATATATCAGACAATCATTGTCACAAAAAATCCTGGCTACCCACGGTTGAAAAAAAATAAAAACCAACATAAATATTCGCATACACCTACCCCTTTCCACTTTACACACTCTAAATCCTACAAACTTACAACTTTTGTTGTTTTGTTTTGCATCCCTTTACTTTTCCTTCACATTCAAAAACGTAAACAAAATTAATAAGGAACCCAAAGCAAAATTGGTTTCTTTATTCTGTGCTTTATTATTTCCTTCATTATATGAATATTTCTTTGCAAAAATGTATTATACCTGCTTCAGTCGTACTATCACAAATTTAGAATACATCTTTCCCATTCTATTCTATTTTTGCTTCTCACATTCTCAAATCTCCACTAAAAATAAAAAGTCTCCGCCGAAGCACGTAACAAATGTAAAAAAGATGACGCTACTATCGACAGCCGCCATGATAGTACTATGATTTTCATATACAAAGGTTAAAATCTTTGTTAAAATGAATTGTGGAACCAATGGAATAAGGTGCTACACTTTGCTTAGTTCAGACAAGCAATCAGTTTCTGAAATAACTCACATTTTTCCCTTAATTTCCCGGCGCTGAAGTAGTTTTTTTTTTAAATAAGACAGCTAGAAATTGAACCGTTAAATTTTGGTCTCCAAATTATTTTTGTATTCAAATTGTGTGGTAAAATTTTGCCAGTTTACATTTCTTGAACGCTCAGTATCCGTTTTTTGACAAATTTTTGGCTTGCAAGATTTTGGTATGCGAGTAGATCATTTATGGGGGCGAGTGTTAATTTGGGATTGTAAAAAGTGAGATTTTGTTATTTCGAGATTATGAAAAGCAGGATTTTTAGTTTGAGAAATTTTGTTTTTCATAATTTTTTAAATAAATGCGAAACTTCACAGAAACACAATATTTTTTTTTTGGCGATGTGACATTTTTTTAAATTCTAACTACACTGCGCGTTACTTGTTTGAGTAACTAAGAAAATTTATATGAATTTCACAAGTAATATGGACTGCGAAAAATATTATAAAAAATGGTTTAAAAAGGCTGCTCAATGAATTTTTTTAAAAATAAACAAAAATACTCAAACAAAATGTTACCTTTTTGATTTTCAAACATAGATTAATATTTTTTTGTCAATTAATAAGAAATATCTCCATCTTAAGGACGGTTTGGAATTGAATCATACATTTTTTCTAAAATCAAACAAAATGTTAGTCCAGGCATCTCAGATAGCTTTGATGGTAAGTGCTTTGGTCAAGTGCGATTTTTGGCACCTCATTTATGGGAAATTTAAAAAAAGTCTACCATGCGAAAGATCTCTTGGTCGTGATAATTGGTCAGCCATAGTTTTTTTCTATGAATTTTCAAAATTGGTTTCAAGGTCACAAACAAAAACTTTTGGCACCTCATTTGGGCCATTTAAAGCAAAGTATAATAAAAGCCACATCACGGTCATAAAAGGTCAGCTATTTTTAATATTTGGTCAACAATACATTTTTTTTTTTACGAATTTTTAATAAATTAAAAAAAAAAATCAAGGTCATAGTGATTTTCGTCACCTTACTTATGGAAAATTTGCAAAAATTGTATACCATCTAAAAGATCTCAAGATCAATGTTTAGTAATTGGTCAGCTCAAGATTTTTTCAAATGAATTTTTAAAAAATTCAGAGTCGTAGCGATTTTTGGCACCTCATTTATGGGAAATTTGCCAAGAATTAATACCACCTGAAAGGCCCTAACATCTATATAAATGGTCAGCTAGTCTTAGTTATTGGTCAGTTATAGATTCTTTCATACGATTTTTTCAAGTTGTTTTTCAAGGTTACGAATTCATACCAAAAATTCTGTGGAAGACCAATAACTGAAGCAAACTAACCTTTTATGAGGATCTAGTAACCTATCAGATAGTTTATTTTTTTTTTATAAAATCACCCAAATGAGAGATCTTAGGTGATATTGATTTCTTTTTGCAAATTTCCTATAAATGAGGTAACAGATTATTACTAAAACTAGATGACCATTTATTAAAATCTAAAGATCGTTCAGATGGTATACAATTTCCCATAAATGAGGTGCCAAAAATCGATATCACCTCGATTTTTCTTAAGTTCATTAAAAATTCATAAAAAAAAAATATGTATGGTTGACCAATATCTGAAAAAAGCTGACCCTTTATGACCGTGAAGTGGCCTTTAAATGGTATACATTTTTTTTTTAAACTCCCCAAATGAGGTACGAAAAGTTTTCTTGTGACCTGGAAACGAATTTTGAAAATTTATAAAAAAAAAACTATGGCTGACCAATTACTGAAATAAATTGACCTTTTGATGATCTAGAGATCTTGTGGAAGGTATACTTATTTGTATATTTTCCATAAATGAGGTGCCAAATATCGATCGATCATGACCTTGCGTGATCTTGAGAAACTTTAAGCCTTGACAAGTAATCAAGGGCTGACCAATTTTTAGGAATAGTTAAACTTTTCTGACTAATTAGATGGTATTTTTTTTTTGCAAATTTTCTCACATGAGGTGCCAATGGTCCAGAATGTATCACACTCCTTTCAATCTCCATGCTATTTCACGGCCTGAAAATTCCTGTTCCTTGAAATCATATAACTATTGTCTTAATTTTTGATACAGTCAAAGAGTTTCCTGAGCCCATTTGAACTTTTAATTTAAAACAAAATATTGTTTTCAACCTTTTCTGAAATACTTAAAACTTTTTTTAAGAACGCACGTTATAAGCTCATGCAAACCAATATTTAAAATGGCCTCAATCGCAACCTTTTATAAACATTTTTGGCAGTGCATTCAAAAAACTTTTGGAAATCCAAAGAATTTTCCAAGTAACCCCTTCATTGGTATCCTTTATGGACAACACGTATTCACAGGTATCAAACATTAACTATATTTCTCACCGGTATTGAGAGACATGTAGAGCGTAGTATATTTTTGGTTCATTCATTAGGTGTGTTCCTTAAGTTCTTTGCTCGAAATTGTTCGATGATGAAATCCTCTTAGAGAGAAGCAAAACTATCAAAATGTCGAGAACGGTTTTGGGTACTGGTTTGCACTAATTTGCACTAATTCGCACCACGTCAAAAAAATATTTGACTAGAGCTGCCGTAGGGCAATCATAAGTCAATCAATTTTTCTATAAAATCACTGTACAAGAAATTGAATGTTTAGAAAAAAGAAACGTACACTTATAAAAATGATTAAACTTAAGCAAAGAAATATTCTTTAAGTTCATATTAAATCCTGTAACTTTAATTTGTTAAAAAATTACAGTAAACAAGAGGTACACACATTTTTATTACTAAATTTTCTTCTTCGGAAAAGATTTGCGTAGCAACACATTCGTTTTTAGAAAATTCATTTGAAACTTTTACGAAGAAGAAAATATAGTAATGAAAATTTGTCTACCTCTTGCACTTCTACCAAAAACAAAACAAAAAGAAGTAACACTTGGGTAACCCTATTATTCTGTTTAGTTGTTTGATTTTAAACTGACATTTTTTTTCAAATCTGACATAAGAACACCTGGCTTTTGACATCTAATAAGAAATAGCTACCAGGAATTTCGCGGACCAAATTTGACGAGGAGGGGAAATTTTTTCCTCTGTCATGAGCGCTCTCTTTGGTCCGAAAAAGTACAAACTTTCACTTATGGAACGACTTCGCACTAAAAAGACTAAGTCTGGCGGTTTCAAACTGTTTGAAACTCGTTTCGGAACGCACATTTTGTATAGCAGAGGGTTGACAAAGTTGAATTCTATATTGACATTCTGTCAATAATCCCAACACCCTATCAAATTTAAATCAGAGAAAATTGTATAGCTTTGCTGTAACATTTTATTCGTTGCGTTATGTTACGTCAACGTTGTGTAGCTAGTTGCGGTTCAAGTTACCTTATCCCATTCGCCTTTTCTTGTCTGGAATTCAAATCTACCTTACCATCAAAATATTGTTTTCTTCCTCATCGGCCGGCGCGTCGCAGCCCGGCGCGGCGTGTCTGCTCATGGCCACCGAAGGTGGAGGGATTTTATTTTTACTATACCACCACCATACCATGACCATTTATTTCGTTTCATCGTTTGTCCGTCCCGTGGTGTTCTCTGTTACGACAACGGCAGTTGGTATTTTTATGTTAATTTGTTTGTAGAATGTAGAGTGTGTGTAGAGTGTGTAGACATAACATAAAGATAAATTCGCCGCACTTTGTTTGGCCCATTGATTGAGGCTTGTTCGTTGTCGATTCGCATTCAGATTTTCAGTCTGGTTTTCATAGTGCGGATGGAATAATATCTAAGCAGGGAACTTCGGTACACAGTATAAAGTGCAAATTCACGTTTTGTGATTAAAAATATAAAAATCAAATCAAAATTATTGTAAAAAAAAATAAATAAATAAGTTGATTTTACTTTTGTATGTGAATTTTAGAAAATAAAAAAATATCCCGTTGGTTATACTAAATCTACAAGGCAAGGAAGTGTTGAGCGATTTTTTGGCGGCGGAAGCGATTTGTCTGTTAAATGCCTCTAGGGAAAAGGATTGGCCTTCGTTCTTCGATGGGGTGGTCTTTGAGGTATTAAGTGCGAGTTCAGTCCATGGTGTGTCCGTAAAAAAAAAATATAAAGCATAGCAAAGTATAGAGAAGGACTGCCGGTGTAACTGCATTGCCGACTCAATAAATCATCCCCTTTCCTTGAGAATACAAAAAAAGAGAATATTGGTGTGGTGCATTTTTTAACGAATCTATCCTTTGGTTACGGGTGAATCCGAATCTGAATCTGATTGTACAACTTTGTTTTGATTGTATCGAGGAAATTTTTGTAAAAATCGTATTTGTAAAAAAAAAGATGTTCCAGCAGTTAGGAAGATATTGTTTTACATAATAATTACCTACCTATGTGCCAGTGCTTATATTATTTACATAAAGTTTAAAAATATATATATATATATATATTTGAGGTCCCTCTATACTTACTTACCTACCTACCTATAGTGTTCTTCTACGCAATTCCATTAGAAGGAAAAATAAGGATGTCAACAAAAGGATCATTGAACTTTTGATATAGCAACGACAATAACAACAACACAGCAACAACTGAAATCGCTGATTTTCAGAAGCCGTTTTCAAAACCGTCTTCGTGAGAACTGAAAAAAAAAAAACAAACAGAATCTAACGGTAAGAATGCAATTATTTTATCTTGTCCAACAGCAAGTGCCTATTTAGGAACATTTATAATCGTGTGTATACTCCTTGAGGGCTAAGGGTGGTTTAAATTTTGGTTTGGGTGGTGGCAAATTATTCCACTTGCTGTATCCAACATGAAAGCATAATTTTTAGTTTTCCTCCTTATGCTTCCAAAATGGTCCTTTCTATTTAGAAAATGTATTCTGTCACTGACATAACTAGATCTTGGATAAGATTTTGACGCGAGAGTAGAGAATAAAAGAAACATAATAGGGAAGGCTAGAGGGTGGGTGCACTATAGGCTTGGTATAGCCAAGGAAAAGGAATACCTATACACATTATTCAATTCATGCATAGGCATCGTTAACGTATCCTCTTTTGTATCCTTCTCGCTGACAGACCCACAACGAAGAACTGTGTTGTGGGGAGGGAGTAGGCACAAGGCACCTTCACATATATAGTCTTGCAATGCGGATATTAAATGTGACTCCCGGTGTTGCATTCAGAAGTTCTATGGTGTTTGTTTTTTTTTTAGAATCAATCCGGGGTGGGGTCGGGATTAAATTTTCTTTTATTTTCATTGCGATGCCATTTATGCACAAGGGTGAAAATGCTAAGAGCATCGGCTTATACTTAATCTGTACAAAAAAAATCAATTGGATTTAGAATAACTATTGATTTTTTTTTTAAGTGTATAGGTACGTAAGGTATTGTAAATTGTACACAGGTTATAATAACTGTTATAGCTATTTACCGAGTTAATGAAGTAAAACGATAGTTTTAATTTTTGTTGGGAAACAAATCGCAGAGGTCAGAGCTTAAACTATAATTTAGATTGGAAGTTTGTACCTTGAACTTGTCGAAAACTGGTCAGCCCTTGACCCTTGCCAAAATGGTTGGTAGGCACCTATAACTACATGCTGATGCCAAGGAAGACAAATTACTAAAATACAAGACTGGGTCACACGTACTTGCTCTTATATTCAAGAGGCATCAAAAGAGTGAGAGACAAATGCTTTATAATTTTGAAATTTCTTTTAATGATTCAAAAATTTCTTTTTTTGGGATAATTTTTTTATCCAACAAAATTTGTTTAAAAATTATTTTTCAAAAGCTTCTTTGTAAGGAAAATAATAAAAATCAGGAATTTATACCAATTTATTCCAAGGGAAGAAAATTTAAAAAATCGTTTCTTGGGGGATAACTAGTTACCATTAATAACAATTTTTTGAAAAATGGTTTTCCACTTAAAAGTAGATTGCCTTTACTAAAATTCATTTATTTAATTGGTTTTAGGAAGATTTTAATGGCCAGTACCCTTATATTTAGGGTGACGTGAAATAAGGCCCTACAAAATAAAACCAAACATATTAAACTTGGCCTTATTTCTTTTGGATTCAAACCAGTGTTGTCCACTTTTTATGTTTAATTTAAAAGTGATTTAGTATTGAAGTTGAAGTTAATACTTAGGGCGGTATTCACCAAACACTCATAAATTAATAGCTTCATAAACCTATTGACCAAGTGGTAATAGTGAATATTTATTTATGATTTATGGAAATTTATTGGAAAACCTTTGAGTTATCCCTTCAAGCTAATTTACTGACCCATTTTCTCACTACATTGTGGATCCTTACAAAAATAAGTGTCGCACGCATAAAATACTATAATTCTTTTTACCTTCAGAGATTCTATTTTGTCCCAGCATATTTTATAACTATAAGTTTATATTTGTTAGTAACGATGTGAACATCATCTGCTTGTTTTAGTTCGGTTTTTTTTTGAAAACTTAATAAAACTTAATAAACTTCAATAATTCAAATCCTTCAACTCCTTGAATCCAACGAGTCCGCTTTGGGTCCACAAAAGTAGTAAATAAGTTATGATGTAGATAATACCTTAGCAAAACTGAAAGAAAATTTCTTTATTAAAAACAAACTGAAACATGCAATTATATTCACACCGAAACATACAAAACAAAACTAAAAACAAATAAGTGGACATAAAATAAAATTACTGTAGTCACAAAGAATTTGAGTATATATTCGGGCAACATTAATTTTTTTAAGGATCCAATAAGTACCGACAAAGTTGAACCAGTCTGAAAACAGTTTGATTTCACAGTTAGGGTGTGCATGGTGAAGCGAAAGTTTTTATCATTTTCGGACTTCGAAAAAGAGCTATGAGTGGTTGGTGAATAGCACAAATATTATTTGAGCTAACCGTTTATGAGAGCTTGATGAATTCCGCCCTTAATGTATTTTTAATCATATAAATATGATTTAAAGAGAAAAAAGTACATTAAGTGACTAATTTAGTTAAAGCAGTATAATTTACTGCAGGATCGTGCTCAGAAATTGTACAAGAATTAGGGAGTTTTCCATATTTTCCGTCGCATAATGTTTAGTGCGTTGGTCTGTCATGCCCAAAGCCTGGGTTCTGTTCCTAGCCGCTGCCACCTTAAATCGTGGTACTGCCTCTTGCGAAGAAAAAAATCTTTCAAGAATGTAAATAAATAAATAAATTTGGTAGCACAACAGCTCGTGAAGAACCAAGGCCTAGTGACTTACAACTCTCAACCATTCCTGTGTGCGTATTTTTGGCAGGAATGGAGGGGACCTACAATTTTTTGCCGAGTCCGAACGGCTAGATGAGAAGCACTTAATCATGACAAGTATACTCTTGGAGGATTTGTCAGTTCCTTGCAAGAGGCAGTACCTAGCGAAAAAAACATTTATATTTTTAGGTGGCAGCGGCTGGGAATCGAACCCAGACCTTTGGCATGACAGTCCTACGCACTAACCATCATGCCACGAGGTACTACCTTTCAAGAATGTACTTGCCATTAAAAAGTGCTTCTCATCTAGACGTTCGGATTCGGAAAATAGTTGTAGGTCCCCTCTATTCCTGCAAATGGTTAAGAGCTGTAAATCACTAGGCCCGAGTTCTCCACGAGCTGTTGCACCACCAAATTTATTTATTTAGTTTTTATAAAGTCCATTAAAAATAACAAAAAACTCTTGATTTTTCATACAAAAAGTTCGATTCATATGAAACACATATCAATATAGGGTATCCCAAAAGTCACATGGATATCACTAGTTTACAAAAAATGGGTCATTGAGGTGATGAGAAAACTCGCCATGACTATGCCAGAAAAACTCGTCACATTGTTTAATATTTTTTTAACGGAAATTTTACTATAATTTTCCTTTTAATTATAGCAAAAAGATTTTAAAATCAATGATTTGATACACAAAATTATTTTCTAAGTGATCTCATTTAAAAGTTTCAATTTGAAATGAGCTCTCATTATAGCTATATTGTAGTTCATAAAACTTCCTTTCTAAATCGATAGATATTATGTGCCGTCATTATTTGTCTTGCAGACCTAGTTTTTCCGATTCTCCTTTTTATGAAAACAAATTGATTGAATGGCACTTGAAAACAACGGAAACTCGCAAGCTAGGAACTTGCAGTAAAGCTCCAAATTTGCAGTGTTTATGCATTCCAACGATAGATTTGACGTCCTTAGTTAGAAAAAAAATTACTCCGAAGTTAAGTTAGGAGATCAGTTTGAAAATTTTTTAACATTAGGGACATTAAATTTTGACCTATCCTATTTTTGAAAAAACTCCAAATAAAGAGTCTTACTGCAAGTTTCAGCATGCTTGGTTCCTAAGCCCTAAGGTTCACGATGTGAGCTACTAAATTCATATTGAAAAACACACAGAACGCGTTAAGCTTGTCAAGTCAATTTTGTATTTTTTTTCAAATTAACGATTTCAAATTTTTACTTTACTACAAATTCCTAAAATGCTTGGTTCCTGAGATACACGAGCTTACTCGATAACATCCTTCTTGACGATCGGGAACAGAAATGTAAAAAATTTGGAAACAAAATCCAAATTCCTCTCAAGATCTCATTTGCGTGGATGAAAGTTGCCCTGTTTAACTATTACTACTATACTATATACTTATTATAGGCTGTCATCTTTAACTCTCATTATTTTTTCCTTCTTCCCCATAATTAAAATTTCTCCTTATTAAGTGGACTATATACAACTGCATAAGTCTTGTTCATGTAGGACATTTGAAACCCTATATATGTTGATCCATTCTCCTTTGTTATAAACAAAGTTCTTTCTTTTTATTTTGCATCCTATGTTAAAAATGAGCGAGTTATGTTATTACTTAAAACCAAATTCAAAATGGCGCCCTTTTGCCGGGCGCCATTTCAGTTAAGAAATTCAAAACAAATAATTTAGACTCATGTCATTATTTATCCTCATTTTTTATTATTAAACATTAACACTATGCATTTTGAAGTTGCTCGAAAGTGAGCATTTTCGTTCTATCTGCTGGGGGACTACAAAAACTTAACCTGGAAGACCCCCATTATCTTTTACTTAAGTTCACTAAAGAAGCTCAAACTTGGGTCTTATATGATGTTTTTTCTTTTTTAGCTCCCACTATAGTACTGAGCTCTCAAAAGAAGATCTGTGTCTCTTTTTTTAGCTCAGAGTACTCAGAACGCTCAACTTGTGTTTCATTTTTGAATCGGAGCTAGCTCGGAGTACGCTCCATGAGCTCAGAATAAAAAGACCAAACGAATCGAGTAAATAGCTGAGCGCAGCCAACCTCGTTCTTTTTTTTACTCATTTCAAATAGGCGTGTTCAACACATTAATTTCAGTTCACATTTTTCGAGTTTTTGATTAGGTAGCTATCGGATGATAATTAAAAGTCAGTACTAAATTATGGCGCGTTGAACGCATCGCTATCGTATAATAGTTTCGTGATCAAATGTGTTTCAAAATTATATCGGAGAGCTCTGGTCATACTCTGATCAGAGCTTACCCTGATAGCTCGAGTTCTACTCCATGCACTGCATAGAGCTAAAAAAGAAAACTGCCTATTCACTGGATTTCCAAAGCTAACGTCTTAAAATTAAGGTAGAATTTAAGTCTAGATTTTTTTTTATTCTTGTCTATTAGTTGGCTTGAATGGCTATAAAGACTCCAATGTAATTTTCCATGTATAAGTCAATAATGACATGGAAAAGGATATACTCGTATAATAGGTACTTTACCTACTCATAAAAAAATTAAAAATTAAAAAAACCTTGAAGGCTTATTTTTTCCCTAATTCCAATATTTTTTTTTTATTCTTATCAGTTAAAATTCGAAGTCCATAACAAATGACTTATGACTGAAAATAAAAAAAAAGACTTAAGGAATTTCCATTGAATGATGACGATATGAAAGAAGATGATGGAACTCAGCGATGCTGGTGGATAATATATATTTTGAACCCAATATGAGTCCAATTTTTAACCGAACTGAAATGGTCGTTTAAATTCCAATAATTAAATCTACTTAACATAATGTTATACTCTAAATAAATGTCAATGAAGTAGACCAACTTTAGTCAAACCTAAATTACTTTTTTTTTCAAATATTTATTGAAAAAAAGACTAAACTATTTATTAAATTTGGCAGCCAAATTATTCCATAAACTTCTTAATTAAAAGAAACATAGACTACTCAAGCAAAAGAGGCAAGATAATTCCCTCATGAAGCAACCTTCTTATAATATATGTTTAATATGAGTTAAATAAAGGCCCAAGTTCAACTTGTTATACCTACCCATTATAGGCTGTAGGTATAATATTTTCCAAAGAAAGAAAAAAATACATATAAGCTCTTTGTCATTTTTTTTTTGAAATATCAATAAAAAGGGTATAGAATGTCATTTTCTGTGCTAAATATTGCCTATTTTCAACAATTTTCTTTGTACATCCTGTATGGCCTACCCCAGTTTCAAATATTATAACAATAATACCACAAAACTCTTTACACACTTATCCAGCTGTATCAAATTTTTCGAATTTTTTTTTTGTTTGTTTATAGAATACAAATACAGACACAGTAACGTACATATTATTATTGTATACGAGTACACCCACCCTAATCATACAATGTAAAGTTGATATCCTTTTTCATATAAAGGATGTCATATAATATTGCTGTGTCCATATTCGCATATATCGGCGGCGTATTCACCCACATTATGCTGAGATTAGAAATATTTTAGATGAGTATTTTTGTTTGGTTATGTTATGTGTATATGTACTCTTATGCTTTGTCCTGTAAATTGTTACTTATATGAAAAAAAACAACATACAAATCCATATTTTTATGCTTCTTTCTTTTAAGAAACAATGACTCTGGTTCTGTGAAATATGAAAATGATGCATAAATTTTCTTGTTATTTTGCGACTAAAATATCTACAAATAGAAGTGTTCATTGTATAATCATCGTCGTCATCATTATCATCGTCATCATCATCGTCATCATCATTGTCATAATCATCGTCATAATAGAAAAACTTGTTTCATTTTTATTCTTCTGCGTATCCTTTGATGTGGTTGTTGTACTTTTTTGTACGAGTATTTATTTTAAAGGGGGTTGTGCATTGTTATTATGTTGACATCAGGAGTGAATTTACAAAATGAAGCTGAAAGAGGCCGAACATTTTCAACAAGACCGCTAAAATAAAAATGTACAAAGGATACCATCAAAATTCATCAGTACATTTCGACAATTCGACACTTACAAAAAAAAAAAATACTTCAGTTCTTGATAATGAAAACCATGCGTGGCTTATTTTATTGCGCAGTGGACTCTTCTATCCAAAATTTTAATTGGGGCAATAACGTATTATATAATTCATATTAATGCATGCAGTACCTGACAAAACGATAGAGCGTTTTGGATGGGCCAAGACAGGACAAAAATCGTATAACAAGGGGGTCAATTTAAAATTTAAAACAAAAATATTTCAACGCGATGGCAACACTTACAGTGTCGTATTTTAGTTTTCTTGAAGCAGAAAATCCATCCTCTAGCTTACATGTATGAAAAAGTCGTTTTTGTAAAAATTATTTTTTTTTAAATAAAAAATATTTGTTGCTTTCAAACAATTATTTTTCTCCAAATTTTAAGTTATTAAGTGGAATTTTTAGTATTCAATACTCATATCAATTCTTAAAACACTGAAAATCGAATGCTTTTACTAAATGTTGTTTTTGAGAAAACCAAAAATTGAAAACTAACTTTCCTACTTCTAAAGTGGCAATAAAGTTTTTGGAGAAATTAAAACATATTACCGCAGAGCTATAGTTTTTGTTATTTTCAATTTTCTCAAAAACTTGAAATTATTAAAGCAAACGGTTTTAAGTATTTGGTTAAGAATTTTAAAGAGTTGAATGCTCTTAAAGAATCTTTATTCAATTCTCAGAAAATTACAAAGTTTTTTTTATACATTTTAGTTTGATATTTATTTTTCCAAACAATAATTATAAAAAGGCTGATGGTTTAAAAATTTTTTAACAGTAGATATAGAAATTATGAAAGGAAAATGTTTAAAAACATTATTTTTAAAATTATTTTTCCTGTGGGTAGCTACAAAACCTGCGTAAGGCTCTATGAGGACCGAAAAACGCATGCTTATAGGTGTATGAGGTTCTTGCTACACTAAAACTACCTCCACTTCCCTATTGCAACTAAGTTGAAACTAAGCAATTTATTATATACGAGGTTAAGTAACGTGTTGCAGGTAACTTTCCTGCTTTTTCAACGATTAGAAAGCAGTTTTCTGTTCACCGCACCAAATCGAAAGGTTTTGTTCTTCGCAGATGGCGTATTAAGTTGGACTCCTTAAGAATGTCAACAATCGTTGAATAAGCGTGTTCTACTAGCCGATTTCTATGTTTTCATGCGAAACTTATTATTTCGTCTCGAACCGTAGGAATCCCGAGATCCCTGTGAACAAGTTTTCGTTTCTTATAATACCATGGCGCATTTACAAGTGATCTAAGCAATTTATTTAATTTTGTATCGCAAGTACAATCCCAGAGTTGTATGCCATTAGTCCAAACAGGTTTAAGTACCTGCCAGAATTAAATCAACTTATTTTCAATACCAGGCTTTGAATATTTAACGAGTAGCCAGAGCTCATATCTCTAACTTTTTAATTCTTCGCATTTCTTTTTTAATTTCGCGTCTAGAGTCATTTCCAGATACTTTGCCTCATATGCAAATGGACGTGAAATCTATTAATTTTTTATAAGTAAAGTCCTCGTGGACTGACTTTTGTTCATTGTCTACTCATTGACATTATTAAGAGTATTTTGTAATTTAATTGTAGCTTCGCTAATCGTTTTGCCTTCTGCTAGTATTCCAGTATCATTAGCAAACGTGGCTACTATAGTGTCTTCTGTTTGAGGTATATCGCGTGTAAATAAAAGGAACAGAAATGGACCTAATGCACTTCCTTGCAGCACCCCAGCCACTATTTCCTTACAATTTGAATATCCATTTCCGTGTCTAAGACGAAAGAATCTGTTTTCAAAATATTCGTTTAGAATTTCATAAAGTCCTTGAGGTAGAACTTGTCTTAATTTGAATTTGAAAAACGCGCCACACCTTGTCCAATGCTTGTGACTCACCAAATGGATCAGTGAACAATTTGTTTTTATCTTTAATAGCTCTCTCGATTAAATCAGTAATTTTGTATACTTGATCAATAAATGTAATTAATTATGCCTTCAGCCGATTAAAAATTTAAAAAATGATCTATGAAATGCACAATAAATAGTTGTTAAATGAATTTTTTTTATAATTTTTATTAGTAGATTAGTACAATCTACTACTTAAATACAGAACATATTTTTTTGAAGTCGTTTGTAAGAAAAAAATATTTTCCTTAACGATTTTTTTCTTACATTTTTATAGAAAGAGGTAGATACCGTTATTTTTTCATAAAAGTAAACTTTTCCTCAAAATATTGTAAGGTTTTAAAAAACATTTTGATACTGAGTTTCAAAAAATCAACTGGCAGTTTTCCAAAAAATTCATTTTCCAAGAATACCAAAAATATCTGTTTGATAATTCTTATTAAAAAAACTATTATATTGCTTCGGTATAAAAGATATTAGTGAAATCAGGAAAACTGTTTTGAGGAAAATCGAAAATTAAAAATGGTTCCTTGGGAGGTACCTTTCATAATCATTTTTTTAAAAAATAATTTCTTATCCAAAGGTAACATTTACTGAAATTTACTGATTCTTTTTAAGAAAATTTATGGAGAAGTTATTTCGAAAAAACAAGTTTTTTAAAACTGCAAAAAATTGTATGGGAAGTACCGTTATTTTGGGTTCTAAAAAAAATTTTAACTTCCCATTGGCAGTTATTGTAATTGGTCCGATTTGTCGAATCGAAAATTTTGACATAACTTCACGTTTCGATTTCCCTAGAATCAGAATCCATCATTTTTAGAAAAATATCTGTGTCTGTTCGTACGCTCGTACGTTCCTTCACTTTTTTTCGTTCGCCATGTCTCAAAAACGAATGGAGATATCAATTTCAAATAAATTTTATTTTGTACATAGAAATTTTAATACGTGCAGAAAGGACTTTAAAAAAAAATTCAATGAGCAGTTTTCTTACTATAGCAATTTAAAAAACCCTTTGCTTTAAATATGTTTAGGAGAAACACAAAAACCACTATGTAGCTACCTATCAAGTTTTAGGACTATAAATTCAGCTATTTAGGCTTTGTCTGAATAGACATTAAATTTAATTAAAGGTTTGATAATTGTGTATAAAAAATTTTGTAAGAAAATTAAAAAAAAAAACACAAATAAAATCGGAATTCAAAGATTTCCATTTTTTTTAATAAATTGAGCATAACTATTTTTGGAGTAATGTAGGCTCAAAATATGCCCCGATAAAATAAAAAAGAGGCCAAAGGCCTCTTTTCATTCAAAATTGACAGAGATATAGTCATTCAAATCTAATCATATTATTTTTATTATTTTTTTTAAATTATTTTTCGCAGTCTTACATTTTAAATTTAATTTTTTTTAAATTTAATTTATTTTTAATTTTTAAGACTATTGTTTTTGTTATAATTAAAACAATGTGACGGGAAAAATAATACCAGCTATACCATAATAAAACCTTACCATTTCTATTTGCAACATCTACGACAAAACTTATTGTCGCACCGCATCGATTGTAACGACGTGTAGTTTTCAATCTGGCAACACTTTTCTCGAAATTGGTCGTTTTGACAGCTGTCACTTGATTTATGCTCAGTTTGGTTTACCATTTCATAATAAATAGACTTACTCCTGAACACGTTTGCAAATCTATTACAAAAATATTGGTTCGGTTCACACGACGCATCGCGAAACAATTCATTTATTAAAGGAAATTTTTGATGAGGCGCCGAATATTCTCTTCCAAGGCGTCAATCGCCTCGGGCGTAGACAAACGACTTCACATATATAATGTCTTAGAAAATGTGGGAGATAATGCGCTCACCAAGAGTTTTCTCCAATAAAGAGATTGATTGTACCTCTTGGCTTGATGGTTAGTTAGTTGGACTGTCATGCTGAAGGCCAGGGTTCGATTCCAAGCCGCTGCCACCTAAAAACTTAACTGTTTTTCCCGAGGTACTGCCTCTTGCAGAGAACTGACAAATCCTTCAAGAGTATACTCTTGTCTATAACCGTTGTATAGATCCTCTCTATTCCAGCCAACAACACGCACATATAGGAATGCTTGAGAGTTGTAAGTCACTAGGCCCTGGTTCTCCGAGAGCTGTTGCGCCACCAAATTTATTTTTAGATTGAAACCAACTAGTCTAAAAAAACACTCTTTATAATGATTTGTTGTAAGAGAGTAGATACACAATTTTGAACAGTTCCCCTACTAGAGACGTCGTAAATTTGCAAACGTTTATTAATACAAAATATCACACCAGCAAATGCCAAAATCGTTTAAAATTGGAATTTGTATTTGTTGTCTCAGGTAGGTACAAAATTTCCAATAACAGCTTCAACAATATGAAGGTTTTCAAATAAAGAAAATTAACTAGATTGAAATTCTACACAAATATCACATACAAAGTAAAATACTTGTATCTCGCAGGCCAAACACACTAAAGAAATAAGTTTTTAAGATTGCTTAAAGGCCGTTCTTCGATCTAATCCAAACTTGCTTTTTCTTCTTGAGTTAAAAATTTGAAAGTGTAAGAATAGTTAATAAAAAGCTTTCGTTCAAGAGAAGTGTGTATCTATATCCATTAGAATTGTAATGTAAAAACGAGTATTATCTAGGCTTTCTTGGGGTTTCCTGCCCTAACGTCTATACTTTCACACCACACCCGTAATTATGGTTATTGAAAACAAAAAGCAGGGATAAGTTAAGGGCAGAGTTACAAAATACATCAAACCCTTGTTGCTTGCACTAAATTTAAGCGTGTGCCATACTAGGTACTACCTACTCCACGTACTCTTCCTGAATTGAAAATTAGAAAGGGGGAACAGTAGCTTGAATTTGAATACACAAAGAGAGGTATGGCTACAGGTGGTGGTAGCTGTGGCACCATTGATATGCATTATTTGCTTTTATAGTTTTTGCTGCTATGGCCTACCTTTGTTAACGGAATTAGGCTTTTAAGAAGTAACATGTTAATGAGAATGCACCACTCAGGTGATTGGAAATCTCTCTTGGGGAAAAATAGTTTCCTCTTATAGGCATATTGCACGCTAAAGGAAAAATATAATTGATTACTTAATAACACGAATGAATTTGTTTTAATAGACACTCCTCTTCGACAATGGATATCAATTCCCCCCCACCCAAAATGTTAAGGTTTTGATTCTTTCAGAACTACGAGTATATAGGTATAACTTGATGAATGTGATTATCCTTTGTATTAGATTTGTTTAATTTCTGTGGTCATGTTTCTTTTTGTAAGAATTATGTATATTTTTGTCTTATTATTATAATGTCTTCAGAAACATGATTTCTTAAGAAATACAAATAATATATTTCAATTTAACAAATAACACATAAGTTTGTAAAAAAGCTGACAAAAACACATATTATCATGAATTCCAAGAGAAATTTTTCCCAAAAACACACGTTTTTGTATTTTTAGGATCGTTAAGTGCTCCAATTTGTATTGCAAAAATAGGATACCTGCTGTGTTTGTGTCACGTTTTATGATGGAAGAGAAAAAATATTTTTAGTATTGAACATTGTGTAAACATCTAAAGCAGGATCCCTAGTGTTTTGCAGGATAGTAGTGAAGTGAATAATAGAGATCTGTTCATACATTGCTTGTAACACTTCACGTGTAACATTTCATGTACTGTACATCGATCACGTGTTAGTACTTCACGTTTAACGGTACGTGCGTTTCTTGCTGATTTTACCTAGGTACTATAGTAATTAATTTTTGTTTAAGCACTGAAAGCCTCAATAATTTTGAAGGCTTTGTTTTGGAAATGTCGCCATCCAAGGACATTAAGGTAGGTAGTTGGAGGCAGAAAATCGTTAAAATCTGGGAAAGTCACTTTAGATGCTAATATTTTACTAAATAGACCTCGAAAACAAAATTGGCTTCGATGCGTCGGTTTGGTTTGAATTGACCTTTCCAGTTAGGTATGGCACGATTTATTTCTTTAACTTTGAAAAAAAGTAGATTTTTTTTTTGAAAAAAAGGCAAGGGGTAAGCCCATGATTTTTTCCGAAATTCACGAAAAATTTACGTGACGAAATTTTAACGTTCTTAGAAGTTTTGGAAAGGTGTATTAATTTCCTATTCAGAACTGAAAACTGTAATAATTTTGAAAGCTCGGTTCTTTAGATATTGGCGCATTTAACGGATAGAGGTAATCGTCAAAATCTGGTAAAGTCACTTTGGATGCTAATATTTTTCTACATGGACCTCGAAAAAAAATGTTTCTGATGTTTTAAGAAAGAAATCACTTTAATATTAATAAATCTACTTATATCTAAGTCCTGAAATTTTTTTATTTATTTTATAAATATATTGGTTTCGTGAAAGAAAACTAAAACAAAGAGTTAAACCAAAAAGGCTCAAAGTCGATTCTGTAAATGCTTGAACAGCCCTTAAGCTGGCCATACCCGATCCAGCCATCCTATCCATTTAGCTCGCGCTGGTTGGATTTCAGATTGGCTAAAAATCAAAATGGATCCGACTCACTCACAACCAATTTTGAATCGGCACGGTGGCTCTGAGTTTCAAGAAAATCGATCATATCGTTTTCGAAATATTTGATTTTGAAAAAATAATTTTGAAAGTACACAAAAATATTTATAGTTATTGGAAGCCTCTGTATAAAAAAAACTATTGAAATCAATTTTGAAGAAAATCAAAAATTAACATTTTTTTTTTGAAGTACCATTAATAACCATTTTTAGAAAAATGGTTTTCCACCCAAAAGATGCCCGCAATAAAAGTAGTCCATTGAATTTTTTTAAGAAAGGTTGTCAAGCCGTTTTTGAGAAAAACACGATTATGTAAAATTGATAAGAAAAATTGTATGGCAGGTTTCGTTATATGGCACACCAATTGTGCTACAATAAGAAATGCAAATAACTTTTTTTTAATCGATGTATTTCATTTATTTTTTTTATTGGTTAGAAAATTAAATTTTATTTTAAATAGTTAGTTGTTTTTAAAGATTATAGACCCCAAATGACCTCCACGCTCTCCCACGCATATGCGGCACCTGATCAAAAAATTATTCATTGCGGCCTGAAGAGATGAAGTTGGGATCGCCTCAATTATTGTCCTTATGGACTGCTTTAATTCAGTTAAATTCCTGGGCTTCGTTTTATACACCTCTTGCTTGACATAACCCCATAAAAAGAAGTCTGGTGCAGTCAAGTCAGGTGACCTTGGGGGCCAGCGAAGAGTGGAGTTCCTAGAAATTAATTTGTTTGCGAATTTTTTGTTTAGCTCCACCATAACTGGTCTGGCTATATGTGCAGTTGCTCCATCTTGCTGAAACCAAACGCTGTTGAATGGTATACGTCTTCGGCGCAGTTCTGGGTAAAAAAACTCCTTCAACATCTTTAAATAACGGTCCCCATTGACAGTAACGGTTACACCGTTTTCTTCAAAGAAGTACGGCCCGACAATACACCTTGATGAAACTGCGCCCCACACAGTGACTCGTTCTGGGTGCAGTTCCGTCTCATGGAGCATTTCTGGATTAGACTCATTCCATATACGGCAATTTTGCTTGTTTACATTGCCGTTAAGATCAAAATGGGCCTCATCAGGCATGAACAAACAATTGATCAATGTGTTGTCTTCTTCGGCCATTGATATCAATTTTTGGCAAAATTCCAGGCGAACAGGCAAATCCTGAATGTTTAACTTGCTAGTAATTTGGACTTTGTACGGAAACAAGTTTAAATCGTCATGAAGTATTCGTTGTAATGACCGTCTACTGACTCCAATTTGCCCCGATAAGTTTCGGGTCGAAACGCTCGGATTGGCCTGTATTGCAGATGCTACTGCTGCTATTGTATCCTGAACCCGAACATTGGCATCTCGATGGTACGGCCTTCGTGCGATGCTTCCAGATTCGGCAAACATGTTTACAAACCTCATAATGGTCCATCTACTCGGGGGATTACCGCCAAACTCTCGCCTAAATTCCCTTTGGACGGAAATGACGGACTGCAAAGCATGGCACCGTTGCACTATCCAAATTCTTTTCTCCGTATCCCAAGCATCCATTTTTACAAATCTAAATAGTAACCTACAAAATAAAAAAAAAAAATAAGCCGATTACTCACACAGAAAAAAAGTGATTACGTTTTATTTTTGTAGCACGATTCGAGCGCCACCCTGTATTTGGTTCTAAGAAAATTAAAAAAAAATGGCATATTCAACAAAAAATTAAAAACAACTATGGACCAAGTTTGAAGAAAATCGATCGGCCGTTTAGGCTGTAGACGAACAGACACACAGACAGACAGAGAGAATTGTGCTACCCACTTTTTTGGTGTTCTGTATCATCGTATTGTCATGTTTGATTGTTATCTCAACTCTTCTTCTCTTTTCACGAATCCAAAACTTGCCTTATTTGTATATAGTATGTACCTATATCGCAAGTAAAAATCATTTTCTTCTCTATTAAGCCTAGTTTACAGTTCCCATGCGAAAAAAAATCAAAATTTTCAAAACAATTTTCCACCTATTTTGTGCACCGAATTGTATAATATTATAACATACTCGTATGTTTGTCTTGGCCTAAACAACCTACTGAGTCATTAATTTATCCTAAATAAATAAACTATATGCCTTTAAATGGAACATAATAATTTTTGGATGCAAAAACTCCTTGCATGTAAATAATTCCAGATGTGAATATATTTAGCTTTTTTGTAAATGTAAGCTGACCATCCAAAAAAAGAAAAATTATTTTATTCACCACCCTTTTTTCGCATGCAAAAAAATTGCCGCTCCATTGTTTTGCATGACATTTCATAGCATCAATGTTTTTTTTTTTTTGCATTAAATTGTAACCCAATCATGCAAACAATTAAATATGCATTTCACATCCATTATTTTTGACATGCGAAAATATTTGCATAGATTTTATTTCGCACGGGAACTGTAAAATAAGCCTTTATCACCAGAAAGGTGAAACTTGTGGTAGTATAATTTATTAATTAATTAAGCTTAAGAAAAAGTAAGCATTAAATATATTTTTTTCTAGATATATTCTTATTTTGGATTTGCCTCTGCTTGTGATAAATTATAAAATAGCCATATTGTTTTGAGTCGCATAGTAGGTACGGCAAAATTATTTGAATGAGCTCACCACTAACGTATAAAATTAAAACAATAATAGCTAATTACTGTCTTCATTGCAAAAGGAAGGAAAATGCATTGAATATTAATTGTATGGTGGTAAGCATTCTGATATCAAATCAATCTACACTCAGAGAATAACTCTTTAAATAAAGATTTCTTATTTAATTTATACAATTTCGTAAATTTATTTAATGTTTACACTAAGTCTTGTTGAATGTAAGCAATATTACTACAAATACCAATATAGTAACGTGGTACTTTTAACATTCTTTGTCAAAACTATTAACAAAAAGTTTGATTACCATTAGACTATTCGAATTTTCTAGCATAATGTCGGAAGTGGAATTAGTCAAACATGAATTTCTTTTTAGTTTCATGCACCAGTATAGAAGAAAAATTAATCCACCTCTACAGAACTATTGAATTATTTATAAAAACTATTTTCGAAATTGATTGACAACAGCTAACTTAACTTTACATTACTTTTTTATTAGATTTTTATATGAAAATTATTTATACCTACATTCATACTTCGAACAAAATTTTGAAAAAGCTGAATTTTGTTGTTTTCGTTAAGCATTTTCTAAAAAATGTGCTCTAAATATGGCCCGTGGCAAAAAAGGTAGGGGGGGGGGGTGAAAGGGGGGCGAATGAAGTTTTATGCAAATTTTTCTAAAAGGTAAACATTGAAGCTTATGTTTTTTACACAAAAAGGATTAATTTACTTTTTGTAAACAAATAATAGGTTAAGAAAAAACGGGCTAGAATCTTAAAGCGAAGGAAGTTAAGTCAAACAAATTATTAAAATTCTATTAGGTGATTGGTTTTCAACAAGGAACTTTTGGTTTTGAAAATAAAATTTATAAAGTTGTCGCTTTGATTTTTCCCTTTTTATTTTTTTCCTGAATGAGAGGTTAAAATGCAGTTAAAATTTGATGAATTTTTGTCTTTTAGAAGAAAAAGAATTATTTTCGCTAAGATTTGAAACAGATAGATTGATAGATAGATTTTTATTTTCGGTATGTAGATGTACATTTGGTTAGCTACCGCACAGTTTACATACAGAGATTTGATATATTGAACATATAATATCTTTCAGCTGAATAAGTGTTTTAATTTATATTAAGTTTAGAATGGGTTTGGATATAGATATTTTTGAAGGAAAATACAAACTACTCTTTTACAGCCGTTTTTGGCAACTCGTTGTCTTCAGTACTTGCAGTAGATCTAATCTAATGCACTTTTGCTCAAATTATTATTAAATCTACCGCACTTGATTTTCACCGAGTTTTTCCTTGTTTTAGCCCAACCTACTCGCTATAATTTGATGACTATCAGTAAATAAAATAAAAAATTGTTGGCGGTCGAAGAAAAGTCCGGTGCAAATCCGTAGGATTTTTATTTCAAATAGTTGTAGCTCTTTGTAAGGTTTTCGTTTTCTGGCAGCAACCTCACAAGTTGTGATCCTCACAGTATCCATTAGTTTCAAAACAGTGCAAACTATTAACTTTTTGTTTTAAGTTAGTGAGAAGATGTAAATAAAAATCATCATATCGCAGGAACCGTGAATAACGGTTTTCACCCATGCATTTCTGAGAAAATGGTCACACCAGTAGCTTTTCAATATTTTTTGTATAACTCTTGCAGCCTTTTTTGGAACTGGTTGTTGTTGAAATGTTGAAGAGCATTCCTCAACATAATTTGCGTACATTGGATTTCTTGTAAAAATTTCAATAACTTTGAAGAATGCTGTCATCATTTTCGGATACAAAACTATCCTTTTTTTTTCTAAAAAAAAAATAATTGGAGTTAGGAAGGATGTTTTCCATAATCAAGGGAATTTCCCTGAACTGATTTGTACTCATTTATTGTCATTCATCATTCTGAAATCGAAATACCTTCAATTTGAAAATTGTAGGGGCAGGTACATTTTGACTAGAGTTAAAAATAAAACTTCAAAACTTGAGTTATGAAGTAGGTTAGTAAAATTAGAATTAGTAAATTATAGTAAATAAATATTTTTAATTTTTAAAGTTAGTATATCGTTAGTAAATATAAATAAATAGTTAGCTTAGTAACAAATAAATAAATTAATTAACAATTAAATAAATAAATAAATTAATTAATTAATAACATAATTAAATAAAAAATAAATAAATAAATAAATAAATAAAAAAATGAATGAATAGAAAAATAAGTAAATAAATAAATAAATAAATAAGTTAATAGATTAATTAATAAATAAATAAATAAATAAATAAATAATTGAATAATTAAAAAAATAAATAAATAAATTAATGACTTGAAAGCAGAATAAACAAATCAATAATAATTCAGTAAATTAATAACAAATAAATACATACAAATTAAACAGATAAATAAGTTAACATAGATTCATAAATGATTGAATAAATTAATTTACATTAAATAACAGAAATTACATCAGAGTTATGGTTAAGGAATGAGTTTCACAATTCAGTAGAAAGTTGTTGTTTAGTTTATTGATTCTTACAGAAATCATTTCAACATTTGCTCTTGCATGTAAGTCCGAAGTGGAATGGTATCGAGGGAGGTTAAGCATCATTTTAAGTAACTTGTTCTGTGATACTTCTAGTTTGTTGCGGTGACATTTTGCACAATTTCCCCACACTTGGCATCCGTACAAGAGGATCGCCTGAAATATTACTCATTATTTGCTCAGACATGACTTTCTATTGATAAATAGATAGAGCATATTGATTGCTATGCTTACTTTTTGTAAAGTTTTAACAATATGTTCCTTAAAAGTAAGTTTTTGGTCTAAGTAAACCCCAAGATACTTTACACTTAGGTCCCATTTAATGCTTACGCCATTAATATTGAGCTGATTACTGGGAAGATAGCGAGACTTTCTTTTTCTACTGAAAAAGATAGCTTGTAATTTATCAGTATTTAGCTTGATTTTCCATTTTTGATAATATTGGATCATCAGTTCCAGTGCATTACGTAAATTAGTCTCAATATTGAGACTTAATTCATGCGATGAAAAGATGCCTGTATCATCAGCAAATATGGCAATTCGACATTCTGGTAGCCTTGGAATGTCAGAAGTGTATATGTTGTATAAAAAGGGACTCAGGACAGATCCTTGTGGTACACCTGCGTTAATTTGATAATAAATTGAAGGACTATTATTAACAAAAACACTAAAATATCGATTGGTGAGGAAACTTTGAATAGTTTTTACTAAATAGATGGGAAAACCAAGACCTACCATTTTGTGCAAGATCCCATCATGCCATACTGAGTCAAATGCCTTTTCTATATCAAGTAGAATAAGACCAGTTGATTTCCCCAGAGAACGATTTTTCTTAACATGTTGGCAAACTCTCAAGACTTGATGAGAAGTGCTGTGATGCATTCTAAATCCAAATTGTTCATTTGGAAAAATACTTCAATCATCAACAATTATTAATACTTTATATTTAAGAACTTTTTCGAGCACTTTACTGAGACTACTTGGCAAGCTTATTGGGCGGTAGCTAGTAGGGAGCCTTGCAGGTTTCCCAGGTTTTGGGATTGGTATTACCTTTGCTTTTTTCCAATTTATTGGGAAATATTTTAGTTTAAGGTATGCATTTATCAACATTCACAGGAAATTACCTAATAATATTCACTATGAAAAAGATGTGGTGTGGTGTAAAAAATATGTAAATATGTTTTTTTTTTAATATATTTTAACAAACGATGCTAATCTTTATGAACATTACTGTACATAGAAAAACTTGAAGTCATTGGAGTGGTTTTCTTAAAAAATATTTGTTTGCATATCAAATTCTTTAAACATTTTTAAGGAAAACTTTTGATATGCAAATCATAACTTCTTATTTATGTGCATATAAAAATGAAATTTTAAAGAAAATTGTCAACCCGTTTTTGAGATATCGAATTAAAGAAAAAAAAAAACTTGAAACTATTTTTTAAAAATTCAAAAACTTTTTTTTTAACATTTTCTATACAATATTTTTTAATCTTATTTGAATTTAAAGCCGATAATGAGAAAATTCTAAATTAAAAAGAACGTTCTATGAGAAGTATACTATTAATAGTTGCTATTTGTAAATTTTTATAATTTTTGGTAGTAGATCGCACTAATTAAAGCATACACAAAAAAGTTTAATTAAAATTGTAGGAGCCATTTTATAGACAAAAAAAATATTTTACTTAACGGTTTTTTAACATTCTTATGGAAGGTACCGTTATTTTTTTAAGGTATTTTTTTTCTAAAAATATTTTGAAAAAGGTAAAAACACTTAAATAGCGAGTTATAACATTTTTAATGAAGGTACCGTTATATTTCAAAAAATATTTTGAAAAAGGTAAAAAGAAGACTAAAATACCGAGTTTTATAAAAATCAATCATATAGTTTTCAAAATATTTGATTGAAATCCAAGAAATATTTTTTTTGAAAATTTTAGTTAGAACAAATATTTACATTGTTTAAAAACTCCTTTGCTTTGATGGCTAGTGCGTAGGACTGTCATGCCAAAGGTCTGGGTTCGATTCCCAGCCGCTGCCACCTAAAAACAGAAATGTTTTTATCCGAGGTACTGCCTCTTGCGAGGAACTGACAAATCCTCCAAGAGTATACTTGTCATGAATAAGTGCTCTAGCCGTTCGGACTCGGCAAAAAATTGTAGGTCCCCTCCATTCCTACCAAAAATACGCAAACAGGAATAATTGAGAGTTGTAAGTCACTAGGCCTTGGTTCTTCACGAGAGCTGTTGTGCCCCTAAATTTATTTTAATTTATTTAAAAGCTTTTGCATAAGAAATTATTGAAATCAAAATAACTGTTTTTAAGAAAATCGAAAAAAAGAAAAAGGTTCTTCTGGAGGTACCATTAATAAACATCTTTTGAAAAATGGTTTCCCATCCAAAGGTAACTTGTGAAGCTGTTTTTGAGAAAAATAACATTTTATAAAATTGATAAAAAAAATTGTGGGTGGAATCACCACCACTATGTACCAAGTTTAAGAAAATCGAACTTGTCGTTAAGGCTGTAGCCAAACACCCAGACAGACAGACTGACAGACACACAGACAGAATTGTGAGACCCGCTTTTTTTGTCTTGCCTATCATCGTAACATTTTGGTTAAAAAAAGTTATTATGCCAATTTTGGGTATATATTAAAATACATTTATAAACCTAGTTTTATAAAAAATCATCACCCCATTTTTGAAATACATATTAAATTTTCAAAACAAGAAAATATTCTTTTAAAAATACAAGTTTTGTAAATTTTGATAAAAGGAGCTTCTGCATACAATATTTGACTGAAATCAGTTAAGCCGTTAAAAAATATCGAATACCAAAAAAAAACATTATAGCTATGGCAGGTACCGTTAATAATTTAAAAAAAAAATTTACCAAGAACACCACTCTACGTAAAGTATTCCACTCATTTTTCAATCAAAATCGTAGGAACCATTTTTGACATAAATAAGCTATTCCTTAATGGTTGTATAGCAAGTGCCGTAATATTTTGGAACTAAAAAAATCTTTTCCCTCTGAAGTGTAACAAAAAAAAAAAATGCTTCGTATATGCTTAGGCAATGCATAAAATGCTATTCAATTCGAAATGTACCTTTGGAAAGTTTTTACTAAATTATTGAAATAAGATTCTGTTGATTTCGAATTATTGAGCCCACATTGTCTGGAAAAAATCAATAATTTCCACTTTTATGTATAGGTACTTACATGTTTGTGTTTCATAACCAAGTTCATTAGCAAATCAGAGTAATTGAAATTCGTTTCTTTGTACAATTAATTATAATATTATCAATTCTCAAATTCCAAAGGGAAAACTAGGATGATGCCGGACATTAAATATTCTTAAACCTCACTCAATTGAACTGAATCACTTAATTTTACATGTTCATTTTGCAATGTGAAACCGAACAAATTTAACTTCAAATTAAAACTCAAGTTCAAGTTCAGCTGAATTGGTGTTTTAATACGAGTAATTACCACTGTTAAGCTGACCATAGAAATGACTGTTCCCCCTTTGAAAAAAAGACGAAATGCTTCTGTCTTTGATTCTTAACTAAAGTTTCCTGTGTGAATAATCGAAAATGCCATTACTTTTTACCTACATAATTTTTTACGCATAATCAACTAGCCATACAATTATGGAAGCTCAATAACTTCACACTTAAATAAACAGTTTATTTCTGAGGCCTCAAGTGAGTGTTAATTATAAAAGTAAACAAAAAGATAATTGCTTTGATCGATTATATGATTAAGTTGTCATACTCTCAACTAAGAATATCAATTTAAGAAAATAAAAACTGTTAAGTTGATTTTCATATTGCTCTCATCATATTAATTAAGCTGCGATAATTATCTTGACAACTAAGAACTATAGCTTATGATTGGCAATCATTAAATCAATCAATCAATAATATTTAAGAATCCTCTGATGTTATTTACAAAGAATAATTTAACTTTGAATTTTTCGCCAATGTATTTCAACTTTAAATTGACCTTTTGCCTTAAAAGCAGTAAAAGTGCGATGAATTTCTAAATTTGTATTGATTTCTATATCGATCTTTTATTCAGTATTATTCTTTATAGCTTCAAGCAAACCTAAATATCTTGATAAAAAAAAACTAGTTTCTATTAGAATCTTGATGAAAGATATAATTTAAATAATTTTTATTATTAAAATATGTATAAGATTCCCAACAAGTATTGGCGCCAAAGATTAAATTTTGAATCCAGTTTTACATAATGTTGATCTTATACTCTAAGATGAAATTCAAGAGCATCCAAGTAAGTTAACTTACCAGTTTGATAATAATCATATGATTACCTCACAAGCCAAACAAAAATATTTCGCAAAAACAATAACAAATCATTAATTGATTGATTTGCAATTCATAATCAAATGATAGAAATACTAAAGAACGCGCTATGCAAATTTCCATTGATGTCATACCTATCTTCCTATACATTTTGAGATTCAATAATTCACTTTTGACGGAATTTAATTTTATGGTCGCGTAGACAAGAAAATCGTCAGAAAAAAAAATTATTATTATTATAGAAATCGTTTCGTTCCATTTATGTTATTTATAATAGCCAGTCGAGTTTTAAAACTATGAATCGTATAAAAACCCTAGTTTTTAAAGTCTGATGAAAAATATAATAGTTAGTGGATCTACATAGCTACGTGTGTGTGTATTTATAGAACATAAAAACCAATCTTACGTAAGACTGCTGGGCAATTAATTCTAACGGCCTCCAGTTCCAGTCTATCCAGCCGGCACCACTACACCAACACCAAAGCCAACTTCCATAAAGTAACATAAATCAGAATTTAAGAAAATGAATTTATAATTCACATCCATGCTGAGATTGTTTTGGTTAGAAATTTCATACAGAAATTTATTATATAGCAAAGAATGAGATTCATGGAGATGGAGAAGATACTTAATAGTTGTTTGGTTTTTTTTTTTTTTGTTTAATAGCCTTACACTCAGAGCTCGTTTAATCGTAAGGCCATGTTATTGTTAAGTACTTGTAAATGGTTTTCTTCAAACTAATCGCTTACTGGCTAGCACGTTCAGGTCGCACGTATACTCCTTGGTTTTATGATTAAAAGTTTTCTCGTGGATTCATAATATTTTCGACTCTACAAAGGGGTAGGTTAGGTATAGGAGTATATTTTTGATATTGTGTGTTTTTTTAATAATAAAACATTTGTATTTGTTCAGGAAGCAAACATTTTAAAAAATCTTTATAATACAAAAGAAAAAAGATACAAATAAAAAAAATTTAAATGCATCAAATTCGGTCTTTAAATTGCTTAAACAAGTCTTTAAAGAGTTTGAAATGAAAGAAAAAATATAAAATCTGAATTCTTCGTCAAATTATTATACAGCTATAGGCGGGTTTTAAAAAGTCAATTTTTAACAGATACTATTATTAAAACATTTTTATAAAAACAAAAAAAATTGGTAAGCACATTTTATGGTCGCACATTTTGAAAAATTAAATTTCAAAACATAATAAATAATCCGTTTTGAAACTTCGAATTTTTGGAGAAAAACAATATTTTGATTTTGATTATTTTTTTTTTAATAAAAAAAAAGATATTTTTGAAAAATATTTTTTGATGCGCAATGTGATGTGTAGGATGTAGGTATTATTTGGGCATTTTCAAAAATGATTAAAACCAACAGTTTTTAAGTTATTTAAAATAATATCTTTTCATGAAAAAAACACGTGAAAATCCCTAAAATCGTTTAGACCGTCTAGAAAAAATTAGAAATACAAACAATGATGCTTTGAGAGGTACCTTTAATAGTTATTTTTCGAAAAAAGTTTCTTTTACCAAAATGTAGTCTATTGTTTTAATTTTAGAACAATTTGTGTAATCATTTTGTTAAATTGCTAAGAAAATTTTATGGCAAGTACCTACGGTTTTTTTTTGTTCTAAAAAAATTTAAAAAAAATTGTTGGTTGAATGACAAAAAAAAAATACTTTTGTCATGTTTTAAAAAATCCATACAGTCGTTTTGGCCGTGTCTTATCCAGACAGGCAGAATTGTGAGACCAATTTTTTTTCATCATGCCTATGTCACCGTTAGGCAGAACAAAATAATATTAGAGGGGGGTATATTTCTAAAAAAATTGACCTAAAATTGAAAACAAATTATTGAAAAACAATTGCAACGCTTACAATTTCATGCTTAACTTTTCTTTAAAATCAAAAATTCTTTCATTTTTAATAAAGTTTTGTGTTGTAAACATTTTGTAAAAATAATTTAAAATTTATAAATTATTAGAATATAATTTTTGTTTTAAGTATGTATTCAACACTCTTAGCGAATACTCTTCTTAAATAAATGTATGAAGCAGCAATATAGCTTATTATCGGGTTAGGGTCGAAATTCTGGCAGGGTTTAAAATCTTTTTGCAAAATTCTGCTTCTCAAAATTTTGTTTTAAAAATTCTGTTTTACAAAACTCTTCCTATAATAAAAAGAAAGTTTCCTTATTTTTATTACTGACAGATTTTTGTATCTAAATCAATACTTATCTAAGCATGAATTATAAGAAAAATTTCTTTTATTTGGTGAAAAACCTGTGAAGCTGATTTTTTTTAGATTCTTCTGTCTTCTACTTTTACTTTTCATTTATATGTCAAACTCTTTTTAAGATACCATTGTAAATTCTTAAATATCTAAGTTTTTCAAAAAAATAATTTACCTGCTTGAATTTCAAATTTTGTAATATTATGCCATGTTCCCACCAAAACGAAATTCAATCTTTCATATTTTTAACTGATGGAGCAATATTTCCTGAAAATTTTATCGAAATCTCAATGAAATCCCGATCCACCAATTTGAAATCTCTAAAAAAATATTTGCGAGAAGTCTGATTTTTCTTAAGTGTGAACATAGTATTATAAAACTTCGATTTGATTGAAGATTTTGTTAAAAAAAAGTGGGTTCCATCATTTATGGCCCAAAAGTTACACCCTCAATAACTTGTAAAAGTTTAAAATAAAGGAAGAGTTAAGTTGTGCATGGCTGGTCATTTGTTTTATTTTGAACAAAATTAGCTAGTGAATGTTAAAATTATAACTGGACATGTGCAAACCAGATAAAGGGTGATTTTTTAGCTGGTTTGGTTTTGGCAACACTGGTTTTGACAGCTGACGTGTGTTTAGTACCTTGTGGCACCGTCAAACAGCTTCAGTTTGGTTTGCAATTCAACCATGGATCGTCTTACAAATGAACAACGCTTGCAAATTATTGAATTTTACTATCAAAATTCGTGCTCGGTTCGAAATGTTCATCGCGCGCTGCTTCCATTTTATGGTCGGCATTCTCGACCTTCTGAGCAGTCTATTCGGAAGATTGTGACCAAATTTCGCACCAAATTTACTTTGTTGGACATTAAACCACCAACACGTTTACGTACTGTGCGTAGTGAAGAAAATATTGCGGCCGTATCAGCTAGTGTGACAGAAGACCGCGAAATGTCGATTCGGCGCCGTTCCCAGCAGTTAGGCCTTTGTTACAGCACTACGTGGAAAATTTTGCGGAAGGATTTGGGCGTAAAGCCTTTTAAGATACAGCTGGTGCAAGAACTAAAGCCAGCCGACCTACCACAACGCCGAATTTTTGGTGAATGGGCTCTTGGAAAGCTGGCCGAGGATCCGCTTTTTTATCGAAAAATTGTGTTCAGCGATGAGGCTCATTTTTGGTTGAATGGGTACGTAAATAAGCATAATTGCCGCATTTGGAGTGAAGATCAGCCAGAAGCATTGCAACAGCTACCAATGCATCCCGAAAAAGCCACTGTTTGGTGCGGTTTATGGGCCGGCGGCATTATTGGGCCATATTTCTTCAAAGATGATGCGAATCGCAGCGTTACTGTCAATGGTGAACGCTACCGAGCGATGATAACAAACTTTTTTTTGCCCGAAATGGAAGTTCTTGACTTGCATGATATGTGGTTTCAACAAGACGGTGCCACATGCCACACAGCACGCGAAACAATGGCGCAATTGCGAGGCGAGTTTGGTGAACAGTTAATTTCACGTTTCGGGCCGGTCAATTGGCCGCCTAGATCGTGCGATTTGACACCATTAGATTATTTTTTGTGGGGGTATGTCAAGGCTAATGTCTATAGGGACAAGCCCGCTTCGATTGACGCACTGGAAGCCAACATCCATGCATTCATTCGTGAGATACCGGCCGATATGTGTGAAAGAGTATGCCAAAATTGGACTCAGCGGATGGGCTACCTAAGACGCAGCCGCGGTCAACATTTGCATGAAATTATCTTTAAACAGTAAATTGCAAAGTTCAAACTATCGATTCAAATAAATATTTCATTCATTTTTTCGAATTTTTTGTGTTTTTTTTTTTTTAAAAGTTCTAAACCTCTTAAAAAATCACCCGTTAAAAAATGATGCTTTAAATAAATAGATAGCCATTTTTCGAAAAAAGTTTATTATTTACTAAAATGTTGTCTATTGATTCCCTTTTAGAATAATTTGTAAAATCATATTGTTTAATTGCTAAGAAAATTTTATGGCAAGTAGGTACCTACTATTATTTTGGGTTCTAAAAAAAATCAACAAAATTTGTTGGTTAAATGACTGAAAACGGACAGAATTGTGAGACCTACTTTTTCCATCATCCCTATCACTGTCATAGCAAGTTAGTTCAATTCGAACATGTTTGCCTCATAAATTCACCGTCATAGCAAGTTCGATCAACATCTAGAGCTCAGTTCTTTTGCAAATGTATAAATGAAAAAAATATAGAGCATATAGGTTAGGCCTAGGGAGGTACCAAATAGTATTAGAGTGGGGTTTATTTCTAAAAAAATTGACTTAAAATTAAAAACAAATTATTAAAAAACAACCAAAAATCCTTTTTGTGTTGTTAACATTGTAAAATAAATAATTTAAAAATATTATAATATTAGAATACATTTTTTGTTTTTAGTAGGTATTCAATAATCTCATCTACTACTCTTCATAAAAAAATGTGTGAAGCAACAATTTAGATGGCATAGCTTCTTATAGGGCTAGGGTCGAAATTCTGGCTTTCTGCATGTCAGAATTCTGATTTTGAAATTCTGCTTTTCAAAATTCTGCTTGTCAAAACTCTGCTTTTTTAAATTCTGATTTTCAAAATATTTTACAAAATTCTGCCAATAAGAAGAAGGTTTGGAAAATGTTAAAAAGTACGTGCTTTTTACTTTTTTCCAATCCGTTTTTTTTGTTATTGACAGAATTTTGTAAATCAATTTTTTATTCTTGTCTTTGTCTGAATTATAAGAAAAATTTCTTTTATTTGGCGAAAAAGTGGTGTAGCTGATTTTATTTTTAGATTTTTCTGTCTTCTACTTTTACATTGATTTGTCAAAATCTATTTAAAGTGCCTCTACACTATCTTACACAGTTTTAACACATGTCAGAATAAAGTGGGAAAAAATTTCATACGACTGCCAAATTTGTGTGCTGGAAATGATTTTCATATTTTGCTTCCAGACTTGTGTACAAACAAATTAGTTTGACCATAACCTCAAACCCCCAAGTGGGATAGGAAGTGTGATGTTTTTAGAACCGTTCCTAAATATTTTCATGTATTAACATCAAGTTGTTGCTGTCAAGTTGTGTGTGATGAAATTTTATATTTTGCTTCATGTATATAGCATGTATAATGATTTTCTTCACACTTTTTTAACTCAATGGGATAGTGTGGAATAGCTATTAACATACCATTGTAAATTCTTAAACATCTTAGTTTTTCAATTATATGACCTACCCCACCAAAATGAAATTCGATTTATGATATTTTTAATTGATGGAACAATATTTCCTAGAAATTTCATCGAAATCTCAATGAAATCTTGGTTCACCAATTTGAAATCTCAAAGGAAAAAGCTTGCTTAAAGTCAGATTTTGGTTAGGTGTGAACATAGTACCTATTATAAAACATCGATTTAGTTGAAAATTTTGTAAAAAAAAGTGGGTTTCATTATTTATGCCCTTAAAATTACAACCTCATTAAGGATTGGGGTCAAAATTCCGGCAGGGTCAAAATTCTGCTTTCAATATTTTGCTTCTCAAAATTCAGCTTTCAAAATTCTGTTTTTTAAAATTCTGTTTTTTTTAAATTCTGTTTTACAAAATTCTGCCAATAATAAAAATAAGGTTTGGAAAATGTTAAATGTAGGCAGAATTTCGTAAATCTATTTTCTTATAGCTAATTGCCCAAGCATTAATTATAGGAAAAATTTCTTTTATTTGGTGAAAAAGTGGTGTAGCTGTTTTTTTTTTTTAGATTCTCATGTCTTTTACTTACATTAATTCGTCTAAGATACCACTGTAAATTCTTAAATATCTGAGTTTTTTCAAAAATATAACCTACTTGAATTTTAAATGAAGTAATATTACACTATGTTTCCACCAAAACGAAATTAGATTTTTGATGTTTTTAATTGATGGAACAAGATTTCATGAAAATTTCATCGAAATCTCAATAAAAACTACAGATTTCAACGAAATCTTAATGAAATCTTGGTCCACCAATTTGAAATCTCAAAAAAATTTTGCTAAAAATCAGATTTTGGTTAAGTGTAAACACAATATTATAAAACATCGATCTGGTTGAAAATTTTTTTAAAAAAGTGGGTTGCACCATTTATACACTTAAGATCACATCCTCAATAACCTGTAAAAACATAAAAATAAATTTAAACATAAGTTGTGCATGGCTGGTCATTTGTATTATTTTTGTTTATTTAAAAAAAACAAGCCAGTGTTAAGATTATAATTGGACATGTGGCAAACGAGAAATGAGACAAATGGCTTACGAAAAATTATATTATACAAGTTATTTGAGAAAAAGTAGAATTGGCAGAATTTTATTTTTAATAATATCATATGACAGAATTTTGAAAAACAGAATTTTGAAAAGTAGAATATAGAGAAACAACTAGAAAATAACAGAATTTTGAGACATAGTTTTTAAAAAAAAAAAAAAACTGAATTTTGAAATGCAGAATTTTGAAACCAGAATTTCGACCCACTCCCGAATTTTTTTTCGCGTTTTATTAAAATAACCCTAACCCCACAATACCTAAGAATAACCCTAACCATTTAGTACCTTAAAGTAAAAACAGGGAGACCAGGGTTGTGAAATAAAAATCTGAAAAAAATTAGTGAAATTATTTTAGAATTTGACCGCAAGCCTTTGTCCAATTTAGGGACCACCCTAATGTAAGTACATGTCTATTACAAAAGTCATCAATTTGTAGATTACGACTAAAAATTGTTATAGGATGACAAATTTAAATTAAAGTTATGGTAAATTTCTTCTTAAACACCAAAGTGAGTTTTGTGGGTTTTACCGTATAATTAGTGCCTCGGGGGCGGCAAAAAAAGTTTAGCCAAGGGCGGCAAATTAGCTAAGTCCGCCGCTTGACTTACACAGTCAATTATTATAATCATGTTGAATACGTTTCATCAATCTCAAACTTTTGGACGGGTTCGAACAAATTTCTTCATCATTTATACTACAAGTTTACATATAAAGGGTTTTTCAACAGGGACGCTACAAAAGTAGAGTGCCAGGGACAGCAAACGACGCCATATTTCTTGCCGCTCTTTTGAAATTTCTGTTCAGTAAGGAAGGATATACGAGCCAACAACAAGTCGAAATTATTAAAGTTTTCTACCGAAATTCGGTGTCAGTGGCCTCAACGTTTTATGGTCGTCATAATCGTCCTGCAGATCAACAATTGAGCGTCTAGTGGAAAAATTTGAGTCCACAGATACAGTACAAAATGTTAGATACCTTTACATAAAATATATAAAAAAAGAATTTAACATAATTATAGTCATGTTGCGATATTTATTTATGAAATTCAATTTCAAAGGCAACTAAAATGCCTCCGATATTATTTATACAATGTTTCTTAAAGTTTATTAAAATCATTCCCGTAAAACTTAAAACACAGCTACATAAGGTTAACAATTTTTTTAAATACCAAAACTTAAAATAAACAGAAGTAAACTTTCGGTAAGTATTTTTGAAGTTTTTCAGCTTTCTTGCTTAATTTATTCATTAATTTAATAAAATGAAACTTTTAAATCTTCAGCCCCATACTCGTTTATAGAAAGTGAGCAAGTTTGTACTATTCAAACCTAACTTTCTTCTCAGTGAAAAATTCAATACATAATTATTGTTTTTGAAAATGTTCGACCATTAAGTATTTTTTGAAATGATTCATTGCTGTGTGAATGTTTTGTATATAAGTTTTAATTGATCTGAGAATTACCTATATACATATTATTTAACATAAACAAAAAACTGATGAAGAAGACATAAAGTAGGTTCTGCTTATTTATAAAACATCAGCTGAAGCAGGTATCTACGACCTGAGTCATCAATATTTTCAATGTTTTAAAGACACTAACAAAAATAAATAAAAAAAAACCTTAACACGAAAATTAGGATTTTCATTCTATTAAAAGTTTTACATTGACCTTATGTCTATTAGGTAATTTAAAAAAAAAATCTGTGTTTTCAAAAGTGAGTCATTCAGAATGCTTAGGCATTACACTGAGAGATGCATTTATCGAATATTTTGGTGTCTAAAAAGAATTCAGGAACAAACCTTGAATGTATAAGAAGGTTGACAAGCAAGATCTTGATAGGATTTTAGACACCGGATTTTAGACTAGTTATTATTATGTTCTGTGGATTTTAAATACACCTTCTGCTTTCATAATTTTGTTTAAAACAAATATTGTAAAATTGAAAATACAAAAATGCAATGTAACATTTGAGCCACTTACAACCAGCTTAGTCTTACTCATCCAATTGCAGTTTTTAAGACTCTAATCAGAAACGCCACGTCACCTTAGCAAACAGTGGTCCGTCTGTTGAATTTCGGTGACAAAAATCTTTTCCTACTCCAATTCCTAGCCAGGACCACACTTGTGATTTTCTGTCATCGCCACTCAGAAATTTGATCACAACCCTGTGTGATTTCTTGGTATCATGTGCCTTCATTCTCATTTAATCTCATGTGTTCTATTTTTTGGAACTGACGCGACAGAAAATTGTAAGTGCGTTCCTGGCCGTAAGGCCGAATAACAAAATTTTGAACTCCTACTTAATGATTTAGAGATTTTTTACTTCAAACAGGGGCTTCACAATTAAAGTCGGTAGGTACATGTACTCAAATTTCCAAATATGTACCTTGATGTAAGCTTTCATATAAAAATGACTCCAATACTGATTTGTTATAATTTTAAATTTTATGAAGATGGTTAGTGCAATTTTTTAACATTTTTTTTTTAAATATTTTTAGTCCTTATCTGATCGAATCTGAAAAAAAATTGAGAAACCTGACGACTGGAAGTTGCAATTTAAATTGCAATTGGCTTTTTGTTAAATAAATTTATTAATTTTTAATTTTAACATTTATTTTCCATGAAGCTGCACTACAAGGATCTACATACAGTAGTAACGGGTGATTTTTTAGCTGGTTTGGTTTTGGCAACACTGGTTTTGACAGCTGACGTGTGTTTAGTACCTTGTGTCACTGTCAAACAGCTTCAGTTTGGTTTGCAATTTAACCATGGATCGTCTTACAAATGAACAACGCTTGCAAATTATTGAATTTTACTATCAAAATTCGTGCTCGGTTCGAAATGTTCATCGCGCGCTGCTTCCATTTTATGGTTGGCATTCTCGACCTTCTGAGCAGTCTATTCGGAAGATTGTGACCAAATTTCGCACCAAATTTACTTTGTTGGACATTAAACTACCAACACGTTTACGTACTGTGCGTAGTGAAGAAAATATTGCGGCCGTATCAGCTAGTGTGACAGAAGACCGCGAAATGTCGATTCGGCGCCGTTCTCAGCAGTTAGGCCTTTGTTACAGCACTACGTGGAAAATTTTGCGGAAGGATTTGGGCGTAAAGCCTTTTAAGATACAGCTGGTGCAAGAACTAAAGCTAGCCGACCTACCACAACGCCGAATTTTTGGTGAATGGGCTCTTGGAAAGCTGGCCGAGGATCCGCTTTTTTATCGAAAAATTGTGTTCAGCGATGAGGCTCATTTTTGGTTGAATGGGTAAGTAAATAAGTAATGGGTAGAGCCAGAAGCATTGCAACAGCTACCAATGCATCCCGAAAAAGCCACTGTTTGGTGCGGTTTATGGGCCGGCGGCATTATTGGGCCATATTTCTTCAAAGATGATGCCAATCGCAGCGTTACTGTCAATGGTGAACGCTACCGAGCGATGATAACAAACTTTTTTTTGCCCGAAATGGAAGTTCTTGACTTGCATGATATGTGGTTTCAACAAGACGGTGCCACATGCCACACAGCACGCGAAACAATGGCGCAATTGCGAGGCGAGTTTGGTGAACAGTTAATTTCACGTTTCGGGCCGGTCAATTGGCCGCCTAGATTGTGCGATTTGACACCATTAGATTATTTTTTGTGGGGGTATGTCAAGGCTAATGTCTATAGGGACAAGCCCGCTTCGATTGACGCACTGGAAGCCAACATCCATGCATTCATTCGTGAGATACCGGCCGATATGTGTGAAAGACTATGCCAAAATTGAACTCAGTGGATGGGCTACCTGAGACGCAGCCGCGGTCAACATTTGCATGAAATTATCTTTAAACATTAAATTGCAAGGTTCAAACTATCGATTCAAATAAATATTTCATTCATTTTTTCGAATTTTTTGTGTTTTTTTTTTTAAAGTTCTAAACCTCTTAAAAAATCACCCGTTATATGTTTGGTTTGAATGAATCAGCTGTTCGTGTTATTTTCTTTGAAATAAAAGTCAATTTTGGTAATGGGAAGTCTCATATTGATTTGGCCCAGCTCCGACACAAAACTTTGACCAAATTTGAGAATATTTTGTAATCATTTCGGTCAAGCTTTGCATATGCGGATCTTTTCTAAAGCTCAGATGATTTCATACTATATCGCTGGAAATAAAATAACCAACATAGATTTTTACTTTCTATAATTAAATAAATTTATGACGGAACAACAGAAATTCCATTCCATAATGTCGGTTTCGATTTCAATTTACTTTTAAATTAATTTTCTTCGGATTAAATAGAGCGAAGGTAATGCTTTATCCTGCAGCGTATCAATTTCATTTGATGTGTACGTCAACGTATCTAGCTATATGTAATTTCTAAACAGATTTATGTAGGTTTCATAAAACAACATTAAATCACATAATTTTTCAAGTCATAGAAAGTGAGTGCCTTGTAGAGGTATAAGTATTGATTTAAACATTTGATACTTTTTCTTCTTAAGCTTAAATTGTTTCCAAACACCGTCTGTCAGTTGCCGCCGCCGCCGCCACTGCATGCTAAGTTTGTTGGTAGCTAACAACAAATCTTTCTTTTCACAAAATGAAGACACTAAACAGAAAAGAAAGAAATAGAACACACATTTTCCAGTCTTAGACATTTTTGTTGTAGGTAGACTCTTCAATTCTTGACGAACCAATATTAAAGAGCAGCCTGATGTGAAAACCAATATGAGGGCTTACATAAAGCATGCGAGTGTACAGTAGAGTATGAAGACATAGTCTCTGTCAAATGAATTATTTTTTCTTGTTTCATATGTTGCCTTGCAAACTCGCACCTTCGTGCCTCAACCTCCCACCCAACCCTCTGCCTCATCTGAATAAGAGAGACACAAAAGCAAACTTGCACAATAAGAAACCACAAAAGTTTTCCTCACCACATAGATAATTTGTTTAGAAATATTCTCAATGTTACCAATATCAGCCTCGTTCCCCCACCTTGGCAGCTCTTTAAACTGTCAATGAAATTATAGCTCCATAACCTCAAGTAGCAATAGGCAATAGCTATAGCACGCGTCACGGCAGTTTTCAATTCAATTATGAATGGGGGCAATATGTTTTGTTTAAGTGGATTTCATGTTTGTTATGGAAGAAAAAAATAAATAATTTTATTTTGATTTAGGAACTTCAACAAAATGTTTTTTTTTTGCTATACATTTCTATTTCCGGGTTGTTTCCCAGATTATTTTTTGGTCAGAAACGAAAACTTGAAGCGCTACCTTTACTTGTGATACGAATCTGTTATTAAGATAAGAAGATATAAAGAAGTAAATAGTTGATTAGTACCTCGTGGCATAATGTTTAGTGCTTTGTACTGCCATGCCAAAGGTCCGGGATCGATTCCCAGCCTCAACTACTTAAAACATAGATGCCTTTTGCGAGGAACTGACAAATCTCCAAGAGAAGTATACTTGCCACTTGTCATTAAAAAGTGTTTCTCATCTAGCCGTTTGGACTCGGAAAAATTGTAGGTCCTGACTTCCTTTCCTGCCAGCAACAGGCACACAGGAATGGTTGATAGTTGTAAGTCACTCAGGCTGTGGTTCTCCCCATATTTATTTATTTAAGAAGCCAGTTGAATTTTATTTCATTTTGAAAATTTAAACAAATTTGAGAAGAATTTTTAAAAGGGTTTTTTGACTTAGAAAAAATATTTTAAAAATTAAAAAAAAACGTGACTGACCTTTTATGACTATTTACTGCCGTCTTCCATTGGGGTTTTTTATGAAACCCCGAATGCTAAAATCCCGAAAATGAATAAAAAACCCGAATGCGAGGATTCCAAATGGACAAAATCCCGAATAAAATATATTCAAATGCCAAAAACTCTGAGTGCAAGAATCCTGTGTTCGAAATTATTACCTAATGAAAACGTTGCCTAATCCCGAATGTCAAAATCTCGAATCCGAAATCATAGAATCCTGAATTTAAAAATGCCAAATGCAAAAATTCAATAAAAAAAGAATATTAATCAAATTGACAGATGGTTTATTGGCTTATCATATTTCAAAAATAATTCAAAAAAGTAAAAATTATTGACTTCCAAAATTTTTTGTACCAAAAACAGCTAAGCCATGCGGGTTTTTAAAATTGGGAATCTTATAATTCAGGGTTTTGAATTCGGGATTTTGAAGTTCAGGTTCTTACAATTTAAGTTCGACAGTTCGGGATTTTGCAATTCAAGATTTTGATACCAACAGAGTTTTAATGCCAAACAGATATACGGGATCTTGCAATTCATGATTTTGCAATTAGTGGTTTCATAATTCTGGATTAGGAATTCGTGATTTTATAATTCGGGATTTTGCGAGCAAAGCTTAGCAGTTCAAGATTTTGCAATTAAGAACGTTTCTGTGCTTATTGAAATATTGGTACATACTCCTTATTGATGATGATATTCAAAATGGTTGAGGATGTTTTTTTTATCCAGTATTAGGTATTTAATGATTTTGGTACATTCTAGATTTTTATAGATACACAAGTTCGAAATTTTTTTCACTCGAGATTAATTTGTTTATTTGAAAAAAATTGTCATGTCCCGAAAGGTACTAAACAATTATTAGGCATTCCAGATTTATTTGCGAAAGTATTCGAAACTTTTGGCATTAGGGATTTTTTTTCATTTGAGATTTTGGCATTCGGATTTTTTTCTTTAGAAATTCTAAGCATTCGGGATTTTGGGCACTAGAAATTCGGGATTTTAGTTTCTTTGTCATTGGGGACTCTCATTGTGAAGATATTCCATATTGTTTTAGATTTTTGTCACCCCCTCGGTCTCGTTTTTTACTTGCGATATAGGTACTATTAGGCAAGTCTTGGGTTCGTGCAAAAAAAATTTGAGATAACAATCAAGCATGCATTACGATGATAGAGAACACCAAAAAAGTGGGTGGCACAATTCTGTCAGTCTGTTAGTCTACAGCCTAAACGGCCGATCGATTTTCTTCAAACTTGGTACATAGTGGTTTTTGGTGATTATGCCCACAATTTTTTTTAATTTTTTTTAACCAAAAATAACGGCACCTGCCGTACAAATTTTGTTAAGTAATTTTACATAATCGTATTTTTCTCAAAAACTACTTGACTTAAAAAAAAATCAATAAATTACTTTTAGTAAAGGTTTCCTTTAAATAGAAACCCATTATTCAAAAAATTGTTACCAATGGTACCTCCCAAAAACCGTTTTTTTAATTTTCGATTTTCTTCAAAACAGTATGACCGATCTTAATAACTTTTTATATACAGAGGCTTCTTATAACTATATATATTTTTATGTAGGTACATAATCTAAAAAAAAACAATTTTAGGTTTTTTAAAAATGTTTTAATTTTTTTTTTGAAAATCAAATATTTCGAAAACGGTATGATCGATTTTTTTGAAGCTCGATATTTAAGAGTTTTTAGTATTCTCTAGTTTATTTTTAGAAATGTATATACAAACGTTAAAAACCGAAAAGAATTTTTTTTTCTCAAAAACGACTCCTACGATTTTGATTAAAATTTTTCCATAATTGAAAATTTTTTAATTGAAATTGAATTTTATCATTATCGGCTACAGGGGTTTAAATATTTTTTTTGTATATACAAATTTCAGATAAAAATAAATAATATTGCATATATCACACTTTTCAAAAAAGAAGTTTTTTAATTTTTATAAAAAGTTTGAATTTTTTTTTGAAAATTAGATATTTTAAAAATGTATTGACAATTTTTTTCTTCAAATGTTACTTTTATATGCACTTAAAATTTGTATACCAAAAGTTTTCCTTAAAAATGTTTTAGGAATTTTATATACATATAAGAAATTATTTTTTGAGAAAACCGCTCCAACGATTTAATTTTTTTTGGGCCATACAATCATATTCATTAAAAAACTAAAATGGTTTTTTTTTCATCCTAAACTATCCTTTTGTCAGCTAATTTAAATATCATATTTCATGCTTTTAAACATTTTTCTCTTATAATTTCCTTGTCTTTACAAAAAATTTTCTTAAACCCTCAGCGCCTTGAACATAAGAGCAAGTATGTGCGACCCAGACGTGCATTTTATTTTTTTAAGATTTCAAGTCTATAAATGAGCTCTATTTGAAAACAAAATACGAAATGGACCCTGGCTTTAATAAGAGCTATTAAATAATATTGTTAGGGTCAATAGTTGGGAAAATTTTGTTTCTTATGGAGCCATTGGATGTGTATCTAACTTATGGAATTCTAAAGAAACCAAATATAAGGACCACTCTAGTGTATGCATGTAAATTAAAACAAGTACAAATTAACCTTTATATACACATACTCAGGTAGGTACCACTTATGTACCTAAAAACCTGTGAAAATTCTTGGAAATTACAATAATAAAAAGTTCAAACCAAGTTCATAAACATTTAAATTACCTTAAATGGTGAGAAAAATGATTATAAAAAAATGATAATAAAAAACATAAACAAACACTAATTCAAGCTCTAATCAAATTATGTATATTTATGTAGATATCTTTTTGAAGTGTTTCCGGTGGTTGACGCTTGAATCGGCAAAATATAGACAAGTGCACTTCATTGCTCAAGCGGGTGATTTTAATGTAGACATAGATTACAAGTAGCTATACCTAAATGGGCTTTTGTATAGCAAAGTCAAGGTAGATATGATGCACGCACATGTAGTCACATACATGCATACATATTTTAATTACACAACACAGGCACACATGCATGACCCGGAATTAAATCTTTTTGTCTCATAATAGAGTTTATTGTCTAACAAACAATTTTCCGCACTTTTTTATTCGCGATAGGTATAGGGGGGGACGTAAACTTAGGATTTCAATATTAAAAAAGCCAAAAGAAAAAAGATCTCATTCTCACACTAATTTATTTTAAAAAAGAGTCCGGACTCAATCTTGGGTTGTTCAAAATTGTGAATTGTGTTTGTGCCAAATTGTGAAAGTTTTTTTTTCAGATATTCTGTAAGAAACAAAATGTGAGCATGAAGGCCTTATATTGGTTTAGAATATTTGTGGAACTTTTTGATTCTCTCAAACAGTATACTGAAGACGAAAATTTGCAAACCGTCTCTTGTAAGGCATTTGTGACTATGGCTGGCTATGATACCAAACCAAACGATACTTTCGTAAGCCTTTGGAGCTGGTATAGTCTCAGTATATACCAAACGATACTGAGACTTTTTTGGTATCGGAACCATTCCTATTTGTGAGTCTTAGTCGACATTTTCGAAAAACTAGACTCATTTAATAAGCAACTTCAGGGAAAAAATATATAATTCTTCCGGTTGCAAAAATGAAGATCTTTGGGTTAGCTACCCATATTAATATTTCAGACGATAATTTCAAACTCAAATTTTGACAATTTTCAATGTATTCGAAAATGTGAATGACTGATACCGGTATAGAATCACATCTTGAAGGTATGATGTACTTTTTGGTAAAAAAACTTCAAAAACTATTATTAACGGTACCTGCTTGCATACCAATTTTTTTTTTAATGTTACCAACATTAAATATTAATAAAAAAATTAGTTTTAGTCGCTCCAACGATTTTATTTTATTTGTTTTTTTTTGTGTACAAAATTCATAAATTCATTAAAAAAATCCAAACCATTTACTGAAATAAGACTAACTGATCGATAATGACCATTTAATGGAGTTTTGAAATAGCGTACTATAGTCTCTAGGATTACCTTACTGTGATACTAAATAATTGTCCCGTGACCAGGAGTGACCTTGAGAAAAAGGTTTAAAAATAAGTTTAAAACAAATCTATGACCAAGTATTCAAACTTTCTGACCTTTTGTCACGATCTTGCGACCTTTCAGTCTTGGTACGTAATATTAAAAAAAAAATTATGCATTCGAAATCTAGCGTTACTAAATATCGCAATTGAAAAATTATGATAGTCTCGCAATTAAAAACTATGCCAATAATGTGGCCAACAAGTTTTTATTTTGAATAATTTCACACTATTTAATTTTCTTAATCAAGATCTCGTATATGAAAATATCAGGCCAGATTGTAATTTGCTAGTTTTTGACAGCTGAGATGCAAGGATTGCAAGGCGAGATTTAAAAATAAATGCGAGATTTCGTTACTTTAGAATTTGGTTTGTAGGATTTAGTATACCCAGCGCTCCAGTTTGTATTTTTTGCGAATATCCCCCAAATGAGGTGACAAAATTTGCGTGGTACTTGAAAAACTTTAACCATTGATTCAAAGTTTTCCATGGCCGAACAACTTATAAGTTGACCTTCTGGGACCAATAACTGAACAATAGGCATAATTTTTTTTTGTTTGCAAATAACCCACAAGATCCCATAGAACCCACTAGACAACTTCATAAGTTACGATCAACTTTTAGTTGCTCCGCGTTGCTAGTATTATCACGCAACTTTATTAGTCTCCAACAAACGGAAGCGATTTTTGGTATCGAGTACAAGTCAATTTTTAATCGCAATTCATACACATTTCGCTTCGATTTGCCCAAGTTGTATTTACTTGCGCTTTTCCCTTAACTTGGTTGAATCTTTTGGGAATTCCACGTTTTTTGTACATACATTTATGTCAACGTTTGCTGCATTTGTTTTATTTAGGGAATTTCATTAAGAAAATTTGTACAGAACTAAAGTTGCAAGGCAAAAGAAGAAACAAGGTTTTGTATTATAATTACGCTCTTTATGAGATAAGATATTAAGGTTAAGGGCATAAAAGAAGCTAAACTAAATAATATTCATTTGTGAGTGCACTTTATTGAGTTTTAAAAAAACGTGATGCCCCCCTGGACAAAGTCTGGATCAGAATGAAAATTTGTATCTTGGTTATTGAAATAAACCTCTATAGAAACCTTGATTCCATATTGTTTTTGAAATACCTACGTGTCAAAAGATAACCTCGACCCTGACCTGGATATAATAATAAGTGCAGCTTGAAAATTCACATTATTTTGATAAAAATTTTGGGCGAATTTCGCACCAACTACAGCTGGTTGTGAAGAAAATTTGTGAGACTGGTTAACATAGAGAAGCCAATGAATCTTCATCTGAATGTTTGACTGCTTGGAGTTGTTTTTTTTTTGAGGGGGGGTGGGGGATTGGTATTATTGGCCCATATTTTTCTAGATGACGATGGAAGAAAGAAAATTTATAGTCAATGGCGAGCTTTACCGATGTCGAGGCGTAACAACAGATTTGCTATTCCCACAAATTGAGAATTTTAACTTGTGTAATATAATTCCAGCAAGATAATATAGTACGTTACTACAATTGATTTATTATCTTTTTATTACGGTTCTGATTTTTAAAGCCGTTGGACTTTTATTTAAAAAAAAACTCCACAGAAAATTATTGAAGAATTTCAGAACAGTATTGGTCAAGATCTTTCAATAGATATTGAGGTATCTCATGCCAAGCCAGCCAAGGCAGTTTCTTAAAGAAAATAATATTTCATAATTTATCGGAGGCAAATTACATTGAACCATACGTCCTTGGCAAAGGATTTTTTTTAAGGAAACCGAAAAATGGGTGAGTCATGCATCATGAAATGCAAAATTTTAGAACTGATTATAAGTTTTTGCTGTTGATTTTAGAGGAGTATAGAGCAAATTAAACACCATAACATGCTTTAATATACATGGGTACCTACTGGGTTTTGGTCGAAATTCTGTAGGGTCATAATTCTGCTTTCACAATTCTGTACTTCAAAATTCTGTATTTAAAAATTATGTAAATATGTTGTAAAAGGGAAATCGTTTAACTATTAAAATACAGAATTTTGGAAAACAGATTTCTTGAAATGGAACTAAATTAAACGTAGTTAGAACATACATACATAATTGAAACGATTTTAAATTAACTAGATACATACTATCTTAAGGCAGAGTTTTGGTCTATTTTTGATGATGAAAGGCCAAATACGGAAGTTTTTCCAAAAAACATAAAACAGTGTCGCAAGAGCGCAGGTATTCAATGGAGAGCACATAAAAAAGTTTTCTAATAGCAAATAGCGGAAGTCATAAAAAAACGACTTATAAGCTATATTGGCTATTTAAAAACCAAGAAATTAAGTTTTATTAACATGCTGGCTCCACTAGACATGAGCCATGCTTGAACTATGAACCTGTCGAGAAAAAAACCCATGGAGGCAGAAAAATCCATGTCTTGTCGACGACAAGTCGAAGAAAATCAACTTTTGAACAGCACATGAAGGCTGTTCAAAGCTTGGCCATGAGATTTGAGATTTCATGTGCGTGTGAGTTTTTTTGTCTGATTTTCGTTATATATGGAGGTAAATATTGCTGCAAAAGTTGTTATTTATTTACCCGACCTTTGTTCCTATAATTTGAGTCGAATATTGTTGCAAGAGATAGAAATAGTGGTGAGAGAGAAATGAAACGACATGACATAATTTGCCCAGCGAGAAAAAATCTGCTGTTTGTTGATTGGTTTGTGGTTGTGATGTTGGGCATCTGTATGTTCTGTGGAGTTAGGGTGTAAGGGTTTTTCAAAGTTTTCGAAAACGTCATCTGCGTCAAAAAAGCAGTTGCAGCATGTTCTTAAATGCAAACTGCAAAAGTCTTCTATTCGAAAACGACAATACAAAGTTTGCTGGATTAGCAGTATGTTCGAAAATCCAGCTTGCTGAAGTCACAAACATGAAAAAGCGTGTTGACAAACAAAATATTGAAAAGTCAGAGAGCGTGTTCGTAAACTTAAAAGTAAATTAATTGACGTTGATCAAACCGATTATGTGCTAGCATAGCAAGAGAATTGCATAATTGACGATCGCAGTATCATTTGACGATCAAATTGACTTTGATTTGACGTTTTCGAAAACGGCAAAACATAAAATTTCGTAAATATGTTACAATTTACGTCTGTGTTATAGCAAAAAAAGAAGTACAGGTAGGCGTCGAAGGTTTCAGTCAAGCAAGATTATTCCCAAAATCAAAGTCTTGCAGTCTTAAACTCCTTGACCGGCCATGGACTCCAAGTCATTGATTTTTGGAATAGCTTTTACTCATTGTTTTTGACGCTTATACTTCTTTTTTTGCTATCACTCACATTCAAAATTTGCTGTAGGCTCTGGGTCTATAGAATCAAAAAAAAAGTTTAATGTAAATGAGAATCATTTTTAGATAGAAAAAAGAATTTTGACCAGACATAATATTGAAATACAGAATATTTCACATACAGAATTTTGAAATACAGAATTTTGGCCAAACAGAATTTTGACCAGACAGAATTTACAAAAAAAAGCAGAATTTTGACCAAACAGAATTTTGAAAACCAGAATTCCGACCCGCTCCCGTGCCTACTTAAAATTTCTTAGTCGAATTAATAGCAATAATTAAGGTTTCCCCTATGTCTTCTTCAGTTAATTCCTAGGATTAATTATTGTCTGATAGAGGGCTGACGAAGACAATGCATATTTCCTACTATGTAATGACTTCCATACTTTATTTCCGTTCATTTCCGCTATGAAATGTAGAATCAGTGTCAGTGAATGCACCTTCCGTGAATTTCTTACAATTATAATAGCTTGACCTAAATATATCAGAATATCATTCTTTTCATGGTGTTAATCACACTCCCTACTTCTATTTCCATTCAGAACTCATTCCTGTTTGTTGTTTTTGTAAGAAAAATGACGTAGCTGCCGGCCGCATATCTTCTTTATAAAATACAAATTGTATCTCGAAGTTGGTATAAAAAACGAGTATAAAAAAGCGATAGATGATGGCAACTTAGCGATGCTTGACGAAAAATAGCTTCTACTGGCACTGCATTGTCGTGGTGCCCTCTCGTTCTATGGTTGGATTTTAAATATAAAAAAAAACCAAAGAGCAAACCAAAGCAAAAGGGGAATTGAAATAATTGAAAGGCATCGCGTAGTCTGTGTCGCAATCGCAATAATGTCTTGGGATTTAAATACGAACAGACAAAACAAAAAAAAAAAAAAATGCGGCTAAATGCAATGAAAGATTAAATGGTAGGGGCACTCCATGTAAACATTAATTATATCAATGTTTTGAGCGAATGCCATGCTCAAGTTCAGACAAAAAGAACACAAAACAAAACAAAAAATAATGTAAAATTTCTTTGGGGGAGTTTGAAGTTGCTCTAAATGGAGTTGTATGGTTGCATTTTTTTTTTTGTTGTTTTTGTAGGTATTTTAATGCTCAAAGAAGTAATTAGACCTACGTGTAGGTTAATCTGAATTGAGGTAAATTTTGAATTAATTAGACAGGCACAAGAAACGCAGAAAGCTGAAAAGAATCAATTTTGGTGCAGTGAATAAGCACGGAAGAATAAAAATCCCCGTGGGTCTTAAAAATAAATAAAATAAATTTGGTGGCGCAATGGCTTGTGGAGAACCAGGGCCTAGTGACTTACAACTCTCAATCATTCCAGTGTGCCTGTTGATGGCAGGAATGGTCTTAGTTCCTAAAATTAAAAGAAATAACACTCATAGAAAGGCAGAGTTGTGCAAGACCGTGGATAATAGTTCTACTATCTACAATCTACCTCACTGCATTCAACGAATGTCAATCTTAAAAAAAGTACTTCCATGGTTAACGGTAAATGAGCACTAAACCAAAAGATGAATAAACCAAGTTTGTGGGCAATAAACCAAAACCACCCTCAAAAAGAAAATGCAAGTGAAATTAATTTATCTTTTTTCTCTGTATTTATTTATTTTTAGCAATAAACTTACAAGCACTCATAAATAATAATATTCTGGCAAGTATTCAAAGTTGGACTTGGTCATTTTCTATTCTCCAGATGGTTGTGGCAATAAATTAGAATTTAAATTAGTCTATCCATACCAAACCAGAAATATTTAGTTCTATAAAAAGAGAACTAAGTGCATTGTGAATTTATAATTTTATGAGGTAGAAAAATTCAATAATTAATTTTGTAATAAGAAATAATTTCTCAAAAAAAAAATAATCTTTTCTTCTCAAATAACATAAATGTAGAAAACAAAATGTTCAACGCTTTTATACAGTCAAAATGTTCAACTACTATTTTGTATTGTCCTGTGGTGCAATAAACCTCTTCTGTTTTTTTTTTTATTTTTTTCAAGAAAGTAGGTGAGTGCTTATTGTAGAAATACTTATTTACCCACAATGAGCATCTTTGCGGAATAAAGTAGCTATAATATTGTTCATTTCAAATGCAACATAGCTACTAAAGAAAAATTCATAACAAAGTAAAATATTTTTTTTTAATACAAATAAGTCCCATACTCTACAGACCGTAAAATAAGCAGAAAATATTGTCAACGTAATAATAAGCTTGAGGCAGGAGCCAGAGAAGAAGAAAAAAAAAAAACAAAAATGTAAATAATATAAAAATAATAAAATAGAAAATCTATTTCCATAAAAGCATTTTTTCTTATGCAATTTACGTGCAGACAAACTTGAAAAGGAATAACAAGTGGGTGTATTGGATTTTGTATTATTGGAATATTTTAAGAGCAAATGAAGAATAATATGTTGGTTATGAAGCTATCTCGATAGTCAATCGGATTACGAGTATAAAAGCAATAGGAACTGAGAATTATTATAATAAAAGACAATCGCAAAAAGAACGAAAGCACAACAATTGACCATTTTTTTGATTTCTTAGTTTTTTCAAAATTATAAGTTTCGAAAAGCTAGCTTCAACTGATAGCGTAGAAATTTTGTGCAAAAGATCTAAATTTTGGTAATATGATAGAAATTTTGTGGGGCTAGTTAAAAGGAATATTTGACGCGAAATCCCTACTTCTAGCTGTTGAGGAATCAACGTTTGAAAAAAAAAATGGTTGGTTAAAGATAAAAAATATAATGGTACTTTTGACAAACTTCTAATAAAATTCAAATAATTCAGAACAATATTTTTTCTAAGGATGGATACTTTTTTCTATGTATATTACTTTAAAAGTATAATTTTCTTTTTTGAAAGTTGAAAAATGAAAATTTCATCACTTTTTTTCTAGATATTTCCGTAAAAAATTAATTTTGACCAATACAAAAAAACGCAGTTTTGTTTTCTAAACATTTTGCGTCGTTTGGTATATTTTCCAAAATTTTACCTCTTAGTAAAAAATTATTTTTTTTTAAACAAAAATCTTGAAAACTAATTTAACCCTATTAATAAGTAAAAATATAACCGGACATTTAAGAAACTTGAACAATGCGGAGTTATTTTGATCATTTTGTTGTTTTTTTTTTTTTTTTTGGGAATTTGAAAAACATTCAATTCATAAGCTCTTTGGGATTTATGAATTGAAAAATATTCAATATTCAAAATATTCATGCACATTTGTGTTTATTGTACTCAAAAAAGGGATCAGGTACGGCCTTGAGGTTTTGATATTTAGAATTCTGAGATTATTTCCAACAAATCTGCATCATTACTTTTGGGATCCATTTTAGTGAAACTTTCCGGGTCTTTAAGACTGCCCGCCCGCTAGTGCCACGCCACACCGTGAGAAAGAGTCCCCTTTTGAAGTAAGAAAACACTACTTGTGACGGGCGCCAGCGCCGGCCAGCCGTACGAATCGTATCGTCCCCTAAGGAATTATTTGCTATTTTTGCTGTCAGATGAACAAGAGGCGAGACAAATGCTTAAAACAGTTTTTTTTTTTTCTAAAAATTTTGTACAGTTATTCGACAATAATTTTTGATTGGAAAGTGATGGCAAAATTGTTTGAGTCATAAGTTTTATAAGATCTTTCAACCTACAAAATCAAACAAAACATTTTACTCTACGTCCAATAGAAGCCGAGAAAACTTTATTTACGATTTTCAAAGCCTTTTTTCAAAATGGCGGACAGCATAACATTCCTCACCAGCTAGACTGTCCTCACTAGGGAGTCTAGGGACTTGGAGAGGACATAGTATAAAAAAAACTAGTAATACTAAAATTATTTTTTTACGTTCCCAGTTCTCGTACAAACCGAATCCACTGTGAAGAACAAGCCAAAAAGAGCTTATGAATTGAATACTTAAATCCACAATTCTGAAACCCCAAAGAGCTTGTGAATTAAAAATATTTCAATTCACAAATCCAAAGAGCTTATGAATCAAATATTTCTCAAATCACAAGTCCATTACTGATATGTGAATTTAATAAGGGCTTAAGCTAACAATTAGCTTAAGCTTTTGCAACCCTGGCATGACCTAATTTCAGAGATCAAAAATAACAGTTGACCTTTATTTTCAACTGGTTTCTCATTGAGAGATATTTAATTCGTCAAATTTCATTTTGGTCTCGGTCTATGATTTATTTTAAAAAATTAATTTTTTAGGTCTTTTGGTGAGATTTATCAAAAGTATCTCTTACCTGTTGACTTATTTTTTTAAACCGTTTCTATAGCAAATAAATACAAAAATGGATTTTCTCACTTTCGTCCCAAACGACTATGACGATGTGGTTGTTCAAACATTATTTTTATTGAAGTGGTCATTATGAAATCTTTCTTTGAACTCGGCGTACCCGTTTACACGGCTATCTATGTCGTGTTTTTCTCGCTATGGTCTCGCTTTGGCCTCGCTGTGACATTTACATGTTGTTTTAAGCATTAAGCAAGTTTTGCTGTTATCTTGCTTTGGTCTCGCTATAGTTCCGCCAAAGTTTTTTTTTTAATTATTCTATTTCGAAAAATTAAAATAAACTTAAAACCTGGTTAAAAATTCCAAACGTGGTTTCAAGTGTCATTGTCGTGCGGTATTCGTCTTGCTGTAGTCTCCTTGTGCCTGTTTACATGGATATCTATATCGTGGTTTTCTCGTAATAGTCTCGCTTTGGTCTCGCTGTGATATCTACACGTGGTTTTTGTCATTGTGCACGTCTAATGATCTTCTCGCTTTGGTCTCGCTAAGGTCCTACTATTGAAGAAATTAGTTTTCATTTAAGCAACATTTTTCAAGTTGCTGACCACCCAAGAACCTGAAAAGCTTTTGATTATCCATGACTATCCTTAAAAGATGTCTTTAAGCAAACTTGTCAAATAAGAACATATCGAGATAACACTATAACCATAAACCACCTCTCCATACAACTTAAACCACTTTGCAGCAGACGTCATAACGACATTTTTTGTTTTTTCCATCATCGTAATATTAGATACAATTAAAACCTAAAGGATTTTGTTTGACATTAAATCAATATATGAGCCATTTCTTTAAAATTGTTTTTTTTTTTTGTGTAAACTAAAGAAAATTAGGAAAATTTTACCCATAGTTGATGGTACTTTTAAGGAAGGGCATTGCGTTGTTATTTTAAGGTAGGACATTGACCCATAATGCCCAACTATCAGAGTTGGGAAATAATGATTACTTCTTGTAATTTATTTCAACTTCCACTTCAATTACATGTAATTAGTAACTGAGCTTTTCTCAATTACAATTACACTTAATTGTTACTGGAAAAAAACATACATTTCCTTTACATATTATCGTAATTGAAAAAATGTACTCACAAATTACATGTAATTGAAAATAGTAATGGATTATTGAAAGTAATTAAAGAAAAGCACTGTGATAATTTTATTTAATGTAATTAATTACTTGGACTGAATTTAATTACATGTTTTTATTATTTAAACATTATAGTTCTAAAAATAAAAGTAAATAAGCTCCTCTTGCTGCTTATCTAATATAAATAGATAAAACACAACGAGAAATTTTCATTTTTTTTATTACTAGTCTAATTTTCTTGAAAGGTATATTATTTAAAAGAAAGCAGTAAATACAAAACCTGAAATGAAAGTAAATAAAATATATGTAATGAGTTTAAAAACAACACACGTACAGAGTTTTGATACTGATTCAGGCAAAAACAAGTTGTTAATTACATTTTTTGTAATGATTCCTGAAAATGTAATCATTGCATATGTTTTGATGATTGCTTTTGTTTTTAATAATATTGATGTAATTGAATTACAAGTAATTGACACTTTTCAATTACTTGTAATTAGTATTTGAATTTCTTGAACTACATTTAAAAGTAATCGAAAAAGTGTTCGGAGATTTCAATTACAAGTTATTGAAATAGAACTTTTTTATCATTACGTCCCAACTCTGCCTACTATAGCTATGATTCTGGGTTAAACAATAATAACTCAATGCTTAAATGCTTTTTGGCCTACAAATTAAGTACTAAAATTAATCTCAGTTTTATTTTTTCAAGAATAATTAAAACAAAAACCTCAAATCTCATTTCGCTTTAAATTTTTGTATACACAACTTACAGACAATATGGTTGAAGGTATGACATTACCATAGTATCTAACCTTTCTACCTTTATAATTTCAACTCCAGGAAACAGCCCTAGCCCTCAAGTGTTCAAAGTGATTTTATAAGTTTTTATCTTGTTTTTTTTTTTTCGTTGGTCAAAATAATTAAAACGCAATTACTCTAATAAATTTTCCACCTAAGAATAAAAAGCCCATTTTCCTTAAAAAATCATACAAAATTTTCCAGCAACTTGTTGATTGATACTTAGCATCCCACTTGTATATATGTAGCTATGTAGGTTTGGTTCTCTAATTTCATTAAGATCTAAAAAAAGATTAAAAATATAAACAGAAAAACACAAGGGACAAATGAGAAAAGAGAGTTTTAACACCAATGGCATTATCGATCCGCACAATTTCAACTTAATATCAATTTAAGTATTTTTAACCTCTCATCACCAATCTAACAACGGAAGCATGGTATTATATTTGTTTAAAACAAAAATAGAATTTTAAAATCAAAAAAAAAAAAAAAAAAAAATACATGGTAATGGTAATGTTGTGTTCTGGATGTTTTGGGAATAAACTCAACTTGCCAACTTGCTTTATTAGTGGGTGTGGACTGTGGAGTTTCCAAAAATACTTCTTCTTTAATGAAGTTGCGTGTAAAAAAAGAAAAGACATCTCAATGAACTTGTCTAATGAATTAGTTTTATTTTTATAAAGGGATATCACCTTCTTGATTGAAGCCAAAAATATCCACAGAAATTTTATTTAAAAAAATAGAAAATCCGAGGTTTGTATTTTAAATGACAGTTTATAAAAAAAAAATAAATTTACTTAAACAACTTTCATATAGGTGTTGATTGGTGATCACATTTTTGATACAAAAGCTTCTTAAGAAACTAAAAAAAATTGCATGTTAAAGTGTTTTTAACTACACTCTAATGAAGCAATATTCCTACCCATAAATTAATATATATTGGCTAGCTCTTCTATTAAGTTAATTAAGAAAGTTCATTCCATTAAAATATAAGTGATCCAATTTCCCACCCTTGATAAGATTTTGTAATAGCAAAATGCATTTTTGTTTTCATAGAGATTTTTTTTGTTTTAAATTAATGTCATTAAATTCTTAATTATTTTCTTTCAATGAAATAGTGCGGATATCAATTTTAATTTCAATTCTTCTTCTAAGCTAATTGTAAGTATTTTTCATCTAAACATCTCTATTTTAAGTGAATATTTATTCGATTTGGCCTTCCTCGCAGTTTTTCTTCCACATCATTTATAAACTCTCGTCATGTGTGGTATTAGTTAAATTAATAAATTTATTTCTCATGCCACTTTTTTGTATATCAACAGAAAAAAATTTATTATAAGAACCTTTCGTATAAAATAAAAATCAACAATCTCCCCTAGACAAAAAAAAAAAAAAAATCCAATCCATTAACAATCTTTTTCTCCCACAAAATTTGTCATGTGATATCACTTGCTCCAGAAGTCAATGTTACCATGACATCTAGAAGTCCAAACAAATTAATTTATTAATTTTTGGAAATTTTGTATTCGCGCAACGATGAAATACGTAGCTTTTCAATTCAAACGCAATCAATCAACAAATTGTCGGCAAATTGTTGTGTCATTTCAATTCAAATAAGTGCGGCAATATACTCACGCGTATATAAGAAGTTTTTGTTTTTGATCAACATTTTATTTTCATCATAGGAAAGCTGATTGCCATAGATCAACGCACTCAGTCCTCCACTTATATGAAACGAATTTTGTATTTGTATATCTATGTCAGCGGTGGAACTGGAAATAACCAAATAAGTAGAAAAAATGTCGAAAGTGGAAGTCGATGGAGACTTCAGTGTTTTTGATTTCAATACTACGATTCAAATTCACTACTTCTATTTGCCAATACACTGAATAAAATTCTTTAAAAGACATTGATGTATGAGAAAAAGAATAGTAGGTACCTACTTACACCGGTATTCGATATTTGCGTATACATACGAGTAATATTACAGTCAAACTAGACAAAAAATAGGGGTCTTGTCCAATCAATTTATTAATTAATTTATTATTCCTCAAAGTATAAAGCACATAAAAAAAATATAATGCACGATTGTGTCGTACGTACCTGCTAATACGTTCAAGAGTCATTAGAATTATGATAGTAAAATGTTATTGTTGAAAAACATGGAGTTGCATAATTTAATTCTTTTAAGCAATTTCTTTGATAGTTTTAGGTAAATAAAATTGTATCTGAATTTTATAAAAGAAAATATTGTTTTTGTATATAAAATTCTTAAAACATGTTTAAGGAAACAATTGTCGGTGCTCAAATCTTAAGAATTTATTAATATTGTTATAAAAATAGAATACAAGAAATTTTCAACCCATTTTTGAGATATCGGATTAAAAAAAAAAAAATTAAACATTTTTTTAAAAACTCAAAAAATATTTTTTTTTGAAAATTTTGATATGCTATATTTTTGTAACTATATTTGTTGTGAGAAAGCTAAAAAAAAATGTTCTATGGGAGGTAATTTATTCATTTGCTCCTTAAAAATAAGGCTGGCCAAGATACCAAACAAAACGATACTTTTGAAAGTATCGCCTCGGCATCGTCAAAATCGAAAAATTGTATTATTGTCTCGGTATCAGTATCGGTATCGGTCTGGTATAGCTCAGTATCGCTTGGTCTTGTATAACAAAGTCTCGTCTCGGTTTCGTCACGGTATGAATGCCTTGGAGCTTGGAGCTGGTATTGTCTCGATATCGTTTTGGTTTCCGATACCGATACCAAAAGATACCGACACTTTTCTGGTATCGTGACCAGCCCTCCTACATGGAAATGTTCTTATCATACCGAAATGTTTTTATCATACCGAAACTTATATCCAAATCGTAGTAGCTGTTTATGAGAGAAAAGATTTTTATCAAGGGGTCAAAACATTTTTATAGAAGGTACCCTTATTTTCTTGTAAAAAATAACCAACACACATGCACTCATGATTGTAGAATGCAGCTTGCTTTAAGCTCACTAAACAACAAAGTTTCTGAAGAATGCAACAAAACAAATTTGAAAAACATTAAAAGACCATTTAGTACCGATTTAAAAGAAAACTACCAGAATACTATACATACATAACATATATACACCTGTTTACATACATTTTTACAAGCTTCATAAGAATAAAAATAAAACAAAAATCAGTCATTATAATTTCAAGAAAATCGAATTTAAAAATGATTGTTCCTTGAGGGGAACGCATCCTTTCCAAAACTACGACTTTCCAATGATCTGTCAAAATTTTTACAAACAAAATATAAAATAGTTCTAAAATTCAAAGAAATTCTTAGCTTTGCGAATAATATACACAAATAAATCTAAAATTTTGGTTGTTTTCCTTAAAATACGCTCAGCAAGTTTGTACCTGCACAATAAAGTAGATAATAAAAATTTTGTAGCTTTGGACAAAAATGCATTTTCCAAAATTGTTTAAAATTTTATTATCTACAACTTTGATCGTTATAGATTTTTGCCCACGATTAATATTTTTTAATTTCATTCGAAAAAAAGGTAATTTGTAACCAGTTAAACTCATTAATTAGCATCAGCTTGGTGATCTACAAACAGAAGAATTTATATATTTTTTTTTAATTCGTTGAAGGGTGAGGACATAAGGGACCTTGCGACAGGACAAGCCAGAAATGTCCAACAAATTTTCAATATTTTTTTTTTGGTTGTGGTAGCTACCTAAGTTTCAAAAATAGTGTGAGCTGTTTTTAGAAAAATGCAAACAAAACTTTGAAATGAAAAGAAAAATAAATTTTAAAAACGTATAAATATGATTATATTTTAGTTTGCAAGAAAATGTACGTATTAAAATTAATAAACTAATATTATTTTTACGGAGTGTTTTCCATTATCGCACGATTGCTTTAGTTTTATTTTGAAACCCAAAAATACTCGGAGACATATGTACACCAACATAAAACATTATGGCACTATTTTCTACTTCTAATAGTGGACCTGGTTTCCATGGGCTTATTTCATTGCATCGTTCAAACAAAAAAAAATCGATTTCTGTATTATTTTCAAAGCCAGGTTTATTATTTGACTTAATTTCGGAATGTCATCATGCTTGTGTTTCAGCATCTATCTATGTATATTAGTACTGGGACTCTTTTCCTCATAATAGTTTGTTTTAAAAATACAGTGTAATAGCTATGTAAAATTCAACATATTTTTTTTAAATGAGTCTGCTACTCTTTTCCTAATCAAAATCCTGTGTACGCTCTTGACTAAACGGATGGGAAGATTTATTTAAAACTTTTAATCTAGAGTCTGCTTTATCAATATCTAAAGGGAATGTCATAATATTTGTTTCTCGTTAAAGTAAAATTTTTTGTCAGAACATTGTTTAAATAATTTAAGCAGTATTACATTAAAAAAAATGTCATTTGTGCATTTAAATTTTAATTTAATTTTAACTCTATTGTAATTTTGCTTCAATATTATTTTAAAGTGAATATTAAAAATAGAGTTTTTTTCTCTGTGTGTGCCTCACCTAATTGTATTGTGTAAGCTCGATTTGTTTTTATGTAACATAAATTGTGTGTATCACATTAGATATTAATGTAGTTAAATAGTTAAAAAGTTAAATCTACGGCAATGCTTTTTTGTTCAATGAATTCATTAAAATCAGTCATGCGCAAATTAATAGGGTTATTCTCTTCTAAACACTCGTTTATACACAGACTTTTCATTATTTCTTTGCATTTATTTTCAATTTTTTCGGATTTAATTAAGCTTAATGGAAGATGATCTTCATGGGTATGCTTACATACTCGTATAACTTTCTGAACAAAAAAAAATACTTAACTTTATAGTGTTTCTGTAATTTGTAACACGGGAATTCATTTTATTGTTTGACATCCTTTAATTACTCGTATGTCATAGACCAGAGTTTTTCAAACTGTGGGTCGTGACCCCCACGAATTTCTGAGGGGGTCGCGGTCACAAGGTGGTAAGATCTAAAAACAAAGGTTGTAAATTCTGTACTAAAATGTAAAAAGAGAGCGGGTTCGAACCACACTGGTAACTTCCCATTGGTGCCCTCGGAAACTAGAGCCCCGATGCTTTTTTATTGATAAAAAATCTCCAATTGATGATCTATGAAAAAGTTTTTACGTATTCAATATGCAATAATGTGAAGATTAGTGAGTTGAATAAAATTAACCCAAAGCCAATATCATTGGTTGTCGTCAAGATATTTGAAAAGAAAAAATTTGATAAAAAATTTTTGGTAAATTTCTCTTTTAGTTTTTCACTTTAAAAAAAATATTTGTTTAATTATCTTTTAAAACCAATTAAATATCAATTATTAACTAGTGTATAGAATTTAACTAACCTGAAGCCAATACCATTTTGTGGGATCTCAGGATATTTGGGAAAAATACAAATTTCAACGATTTTGGTACAGCTTCTTGTATTTTTTTGTTTAAAAAAAAAAAATATGTATCAAATTCTCTTGCAAATCCTATCAATTATTAATTATAAAGTAGTGTGTAAAATTAAACTTCCCGAAAGCCAACATCATTGCTTAGTCTCAAGATATTTGAGACGAAAAAAAAAAGTATTTGGCATAAATGTTTTTTTTTCGCTTTAAGAAAAACTTTTTCTTGATTTTTCTTACAAATCCTATAAAATATCAACTATAAACTAATGTGTACAATTAAATTCATTAGAATTAGAAGCCAATATTACTGTCTGTTCTTAATATATTTTAGACGAAAAACAATTTTCAACAATTTTTGGTAAAGTTGCTAGTAGTTTTTTTCGTTCAAGGAAAAATCCATTTCTTGAATTTCATTAAGCCAATATGTAGGATTAAATTAACGGGGAGCCAATATCGTTATCTATTCTTAAGTTATTTGAGGTACAAAAGATATTTTCAATAATTATTGGAAAAATTACTTGCAGTTTTTTTCGCTTGAAAAAAATCCTGTTGATTCAATATTTTAAAAAATTTTATCAATTTTTATTAATAGACTAGTGCGTAAAATAAAATTTGCTCGAAGACAATATCATTATGTTTGTTTTCAAGATATTTGAGAAAAACAACTTTCTCCAAAACTTGTTTGCAACTTTTTTTAAATAAAAAAAACTTTAGGTTGACATGTTCTTATAATTTTAACAATTTCTTATCACTTTAATATCCGTGCATCTAAATTAACCCAAAGTCGCTAACATGATTTGTTCGTGAGGTATTCGAGACTAACGCAATTTATCAAGAGTTTTTTTAATTGCTCTATTAAAAAAAATGCCCATTGAATTTTTTTAAAGATCTTTCTGTAGCATTGAAACTTCTATCTAGTTATAAAATAAAATTTATTTGAAGTCGATATCTCCATTCGTTCTTGAGATATGGTGAACGGAAAAAGCGAAGAAACGTACGAACACAGACATCTTTCTAAATATGGTAGATTCCAATTCTAATAGCTCGAAATTACAAAAACTTCAAATGGGAAGTAAAAAATAAATTTAAAAAATATAATTTTTTAGTGAGACCAGTTTGTCTATTTATTTTTGAATAGTTGTTTAAATCTTGGTTGTTAATTCATTTTCGTTAAACAAAAATTCAAAGGCTTATCAGCTTCTTTGGCAGGTTTAGTTGCGAGATGTTGCATTAGCTTTGATAGTTTCATACTTTCAGTTGTATAGTACTTCACCGCAAATTACAAACTGAGACCTATTATCCAAAACTTCAGAACCATATTAAGGTTATTTTCGCCTAAAGTCTTTTTTATCGGTTTTGCCTTGTTTCCTCTTGCAAGGTTTATAATAATATTTCCCGACAGGTTATACACAACACTTAATTGTTTGTTCAAAATTAAATTACAATTCTGATGAGCACACATGAATTTGAAAAATGAAACAGCCTTGCTGTGATTTCTTTTTTCATTTTTGACTACGAATAAAAACTTCATCACGAATAAGTGAAATCTCCTATAATGAATTGGTATAAAAGGGGTTCAGTGTAATTATGTCACTTTTAAATAACTGACAAAGGTGTATTTGGTAAATATGTAATATCATTACCTACAATTTGTTGCTTTCAGAATCCATAAGAGAAAAAACCTAGTTTTGCGAAACTTTGTAAAAATTTCACGTAACCAATTACCAAACAGTATTATCAATATGGGCAGGGCATCGCAAGAATGTTTATTTTTACTAATAATCGTAGTATAAACTAAAATTGCATTAAATAGCTTACAAAAAATTTTCATTTTGTTTTTAATTTTTAAAGCTTAGTTTGAAAATTGTCAAAAACTAAATGCAATTATTTTGGTGACGAAAAAGAACAAGAAGTCGGAAAACAAATTCAATGGGCTTTTCCATACCAAATTTTGATGGTTAAATTTATTGAGGTTTTATTTCGAATTTGGTTTCACTTCCCTTTGAAGATAATTAGAGAATGAATTTTTGACATTTATCAAAAAAACTACAGCATGACATTGTAAGTGTTACCATTGTTTTTTTTTTTTTAAGAAAATTATCTCTTCTACCTGAAGGAGGGGAAACAGACCCCTCTTATTGACATGCATGGCATAACATGCTACTAAATTCCCACATGCGTTTCTAGAGACAATAGAATGGCGACACTGGCCACTTTTCAATATATTTGGTATAGCTCCGAAACTAAGCCGAATTTGACAATTTTACACCAAAAACTTTTTGTGTAACTTTTGTTACAGCCATTCAAACTTCACTTTTTTTTAAATAAATTTTGGCAGTTTTTCCCCGAAAGCTTATTTTTGGGTACTTCATGAAAATTTAACATTCGTTGCACTTAGTAACAAGTCATATATAAATTGGACCAGCTGTTTAGTTTGTAAATCCAGAAGCATTTGAAAAGGCCCGGAAAAAAAGTGTGAAATTACCAACATTTTATATATTCCTCATAATTTCATCAAAATCTTGATGAGTACGAATATTTTAATGAATGTGAAATTTGACATACCGAAAAAGTGGCAAAACTACGAAAAATTATAAGAAATGGTAAAGTTTGAATGTGTATAAATCTCTGCAAACTTTTGATCGTGACATATTGAAGCCTAGCTTCTACTTTATTTTGGCCATGCATGCCTTGGCCCAATATGTGCTTAAGAAAAAAAAAAATACAGATACATATATTGACAAATTGCATACATATACATAGCCATCCCTTGAAAAGCCAATTACGTAGTTTAAAAAAAAAACACGCTGCAAGTATTTGTTTTTTTTTTTTGTGTTTTTGAATATGAGCTGATCATGTTGTAATTGGTTATGGTAAATGAGATACCTTAAAATAAGCTGTTCCCCTAAGATTTAATAATAAAATAGTTGGCACCTTAATTATTTCGTATATAAGTTCAGCACAGTAATAGAACCAACAACTGAAAGTCATAAAACAAAAGTTATTCTGAAAGATGTTTGTCCTTATTTATCAAATTTAAGGCAACCTTTAAATATTAAGCATTTTCTCAACACGTAAACTTTATGTGTAGGTACTTAAAAAGAAACATCGTTTTATTTCAAGAGCCCCTCTGGGAAAACTGAAAAATCATAAATTCATAACAATGTCGATGACTAACAAGCCCATCTATCCAATTTATATTTCTTTTATCGTTCACGACATTTTGTGACGGATACGGAATCTTTTATAAGGTTGATGCTCTTTGTGAGGAAAATCTACCAACATTTTTCCAGTCTTTTCCAATTATGTTTAAGGAATGAAAAATTCTTGGCACAGATTCAAATACAGTTCTAGCAGACTTCTTTATAAAAAAAAAAATAGCACTAATTTGTACTTTCTTTTTGAACTGAATTCTTGTGCATAGTGCACACTATTTATAAGCGCCACTTTGCTTTGAACTATTGCTTTCTTCTTTTTGATATATGTACGTACATTGAACAGATATGTTATACATAATACTACACATGTCATGTCACATATTAAAAAAAAAAAAATAGTAGTATCACTTCTCTTGCAAAACAATGATGTCTCCAGTTCAGAAGATATGATAGTGCCTCCTGTCATTTTTCTTTTCGAACTTTTTTTTTCCTGCAACGTAAAACAAGGCCACTTTAAGTGGTGTTCTTTTGTGTTTTTTATTTAATATTACATCGTTTAGAACTCAAAAACTCACACAACAAGGTTCCTTAACCTTGATAGAATAGGAGAGACTACTCTGCTGAGAATGATGTAATGTTCAACTTATATGAAAATTGTTAGACACGTGAAGTGATTGAAAACACATTTAATTTTTATTGAGTTTCATGTTTCTGAAAAAAAAAAATTAAAGAATTTTTTAAGTTCTACATAAGTGTGTACAAGAGCACATATTCATAAATGTTGACCTACTTTCTGGACGTTGATTGAACCATCAGGAGTTTTATGTAGTAAACTCAAATTGGACAATTTGAATTGGTTTCTGTATAAAAGTTAAGTAATCACCGATTAATTTATATTTTTTCATTTTGTCTAATTTATTAAACGAAAATAAGTCTACGAGTATTGATATGTTAATAATATCAAAAATTGTGGTGGTGGTGGTGTGACAGCTCGTTGAAAACCAAGGTCAATAGGGTAGGGACTTACAATTCTCCATTCTGATATGTGTATTCCTATAAATGAGGCACTCATCTCGAGAACGGACCTACCCACATTTTAAACAACAAAGACATCAGTTTACATATTGAACCGAAATTTGAAAATCTATGATATACAGGGTGTCCGCCGGGAAGGTATACTACTTTGTTTTGCCGCCATTTTGGTAAACATTAGTCTTGGCAGTTCATATTTGACAGCCGTTAAGCAAATTTATTATGGAAAAATATTCGATAAACCAACGTGTTTTAATCGTTAAAACATTTTACCAAAATCAATCATCGATTACTGTGACGATGAGAAAGTAACGTGACATTTTTTGTAGAAACAACAAAATGCACTATTTATCGTGTAATGAATGGTTTGGAAGAAAGAGGGTCTGTCGATAGGCAATAGGCCCAAGCATGGATCACACCGTACTGCAAGATCGGCTGAAAACATTACTGCTGCTCAAGAGAGTGTTCAAAACAATTCATCAACCTCAATTCGACGCCGTGCTCAGGAGCTTGGTTTTCAAAGAACAACTTTGGCACCAATTTTGCATGCTTTGGGCTTGATTAACAAGACGGTGCCACATCGCATACAGCCAGGATTACAATGGAATTACTGCGAGACCTCTTTTCACAATAAGTTATTTCAAGAAATGGTGATTGTTCTGATTGGCCTTCACAGTCACCTGATTTGACTCCTCCGGACTTCTTTTTGTGGGGATATCTGAAAATCTGGGTCTATGCAAACAAATCAGAAATGCTTGAGCACAAAAAAAAAAAAAATATTCGTAATGAAATTTATGAAATACCGCGTGAAATGTGTGAGAATGTAATGAAAAATGTGCTAAAAAGGGCTCGCATTTGTGAGACTAACAGAGGCCTTTTTTGTCCGAAACTTGAGTAAAATTCTTCTGGGAAGGTGCTTTTTAAACTCCACTTGAGTCTTTTAGAAAGAATTCAAAAGAGAGCTTTAAATACAATGTAGGCGATAGAAATATACGGTAGCATTTGTATCTTTCAAACATCGCTGAAATGTTTCACGTCATTAATTATTTTATCGTTTTTTTTTTTACTAACAGAATTCTAGTGAAAGGCCAACTGCATTCCCCCTCTTCAATTTCGCCTCGTATTTCTAAGAGTGCTCATCATTTTACCCTTGAGCCAAATTTCAGACATATACTGTTAAAGTTCAGAGATTCTTTTTTCAGCGGTTTTACACAAGCGCAAAAGCTTTTACCCAGCTATATTTTTCCTATCCATTGTAATATTTAGAAAATCAAACCTAATTTCCAACGGTTCTTCGTTTTAAAACATTGCCTATTCTCCCAAAGCAAGCTGACTCAAAATCAGATACAAAAATTACAATAAACACTTCTCTCTTAATTGCAGAAAAATGGCCCAATACACCACATCGTTAGTTCGTTACATCAAAAACGATTTTAATAAATTCTAAAATGACCTAACACATTTTTACTTGCGACATACATAGGTACTAAAGGGAAAGTTTTGGATTTCTGCAAACAAAAAATTTCGAGATAACAATCAACAATCGTCAACATCGTACGTCTGTCTGTCTGTTCGTATATCGACCTATAGCCAAAGCCACTGAAGCAATTTTCTTTAAATTTAAAAACGTAAGGTTTTTTTGTAACTCTGCAGAGGGGAAATTGAATTTTTTTAGCACCAAAAATAACGGTACTTGTCCTACAACCGTAAATGAAAAGCTTATTTATCTCAAAAACGGCTCTAACGATTTTGATAAAATCAACGTTTAATTATAATTATGTTGTATTCTTTAATGTTTTTAATGTTTTCTTAACTGTCAATTTTCTCATTAACGGCTCAAACGATCTCAGTCAATATTTTTATGCAAAAGCTCTTTTAAAATGATAGTAATATTGCATATCAAATTTTGGATTTGTAAAAAATACTTATTTTTTTTAAATTCAATATTTCAAAAACGAGCTGATGAATTTTTTGAAACCAAGTTAAAAAATATATTTTAATACATGCTCAAAATTGGCATATCAAAACTTTTTTTGAAAAATATTATTAAAATTTTATATATAAGAAAAATAATTTTTAAGAAAACCTCACCAACGATTTTAATTTTTAGTTTTGCATGTATTCGTATTTTTTCAAGTTATCAAACGGCATACTTGTTTTTGAGCGCTAAGTCCTTAAGTTTTTATATTTTTTCATAATTACCTTCATATTTTAAAAGTTCTGAACTCAAAGCAACTTGAACATAAGCGCAATGACGTCCGATCCAGTCGTGCATTTATATTTTATTTACTATTTGATTTCTTACAGTTATCAAAATCAATGAGTGTAAAAAATTTTGATGTATCATTAGTTAAAGAAAAAGATACAAATATTTAAAAAAGTGTATATTTCCTTAAACCCGTTTTTCTCAGTTCAATATTTTTGTGCTTTGGCCGTTTTGGCGCTGAGCACCTCAAATATCTATTAGGAATGTTAGGAAACATTAAGTTTCTGTCAAATCTGGTGTGGAAATTATTAAAAGTATTTTTAAACAAAAAATGTGAATGTCCTTACATGTCATATAGTTAAAATAACTATTTAGGTTTTAAATATATCTGTAAACTTTTTTTTTTAATATTTTTTTTTTGCAATTTCTCACATTTGTTCTCATTATTTCCATTTTTGGTTTGTATTTGCAGTTAACTCCGATGGACCAATTTTCAAACACAACTATAGACTTAATAATGGATTTATAAACTATATACAATCATCAATCAACGTTTTCTATTAAAACAAATAAAAATAATCAAAAACTTTGAAGAGATTTTTCGACATATCTTTGAAAACGTATTACAGTACCTATAAATATAACCTACCGATAATATTATACACAATATTTCTAACAAAAAGGAATGCAGCGTTGTCCTTACATACATGAAATGCGAGAACGTCTTCTTTGTGAACAGCGTGAATCAGTAGCTCTGGAACCAATGGAACGTGCTAATTTGCTTGACAATAGACAGTCGGCAGAATCAAATCAGGTCGGGACAGTTGTCAAGGTATGGGCGCAATGTAACTCGTTCAAGGGATATTCACTGTATTTTATACATTTTCGTATAATTATTAAATAATATTTTCTATTTAAAAAATTATTTAAAAAAAAATATATTTATGTAATTAAAATTTAATAATATATTTTTACTATATGTTTTTTTTTCAAATTAATATTTTATACACTTCATTCTGTAAATCAAGTAACTGTGAATATAAATGTATCCCGAGCAATAAATCGGATTTCCTTGTTATATTCGGATGTGGTCCTTGCACGAGTATGGTTGCCCCTCTCATATAACTAAATAAAAACAAATCTTACACACACACACACAATGTATTTTGTCAAAACAAGTACTTTTTTCAAATCTATATATTTTCTTAAATACACAATTTTCAAAATAAAAAATAATTTATAATTCTTTAAAAAATACACATTTATGTATATAAATTTTAATAAATCTTATAAATATTTTTGTTTTGATGTTTTCAAAAAATTGGAATTAGATTGGGTCATTTTTTCACAATACCTTACATCATTCTTTGTCACACTCATTCGTCGTTTTTTTTTCTTATTTTTTTAACACAAACAACATTCCATATTTGACGTTTTCAAGACTTTACTAATATTTCTATTGATTTATCGTGAGTGTTTCATAAAAATCTTCAATGTGCATGCCATTATTTTCTAAGTTTTTTATATAACAATATTTGCTTCCAATGTAGTCATGTTTTATTCGTAAAGTATAATCTAATTTATTTTTGTAATCAGCTTTTTCCTGGAAAGTAAATCTATGCAGAAAATATTAAAATTATTTATTCGAAAACAATATTAATCTGAGTTAACATCAAAGGGAAAAAAGGCTAAAAGTGTTTTATTCTTAAATCTAAAGCTTTCTGATTTTTATTATCAGCAAATTTTTTGTTTTAGAACTTAAACGATAATTTTTATATTTTTTAATTTTGTTTTACATTTTGTATACAGGATAGTTTTTTTTTGTATAATTATATTTATTAACTGGAAGCATGTAGGTTGGGTCCAGATTGAGTTGGGAGAAACTTGACCTGAAATCAAAATCATAAGGTCCGTTAGGCTGCGTCAACAATTGAAATTCAAAAATAAAATGATGCAATAATTAGATGTTTAGTACCGCAATCCCGCCCTGGTACTGAATTCCCTTCCCCCTCAAACTGATGAGGGACCCAGCCTTACGTCAAGCTGCGTCCAACACACCTTCCTACACAAAAATTCAAAAAACTAATGATGCAATAATTTGATGCTAATTTTGGGTTCTTCAAATGTCTCAAGTCTAATCTTTACAACTTAAAAGCAGCTTGATATCAATAGTTCAGAGCTCAGAAACAAGTATGCCATTTGATTACTTGATAAAATATAAATACATAAATGCAAAACAAGTTAAAAATCGTTGGAGTGGTTTTCTTAAAAATTAATTTCTTATATGTCATAGCCATGAGTCTGAGGCACCCTTAATTTTTTCGATATTTAGCCAAATAAAGTGAAATGTAAGCGCGTGCCATACAAAAGGCTTAAGATCGACTTCAGAAGATTAGAACACCACTTTATCTAGAAACGGTACAAAAAAAATAGCCACGTCGGTTTATAATACGAACGGCCGTCAAAAATCGCAAACAAAAAACTTAAAATTAACTGTTTTCTGAAGTAACGGAACATTTAAAAAAAGCAAACTTAGCTTGAACTGATCGATGGAAGAAAACTCAAAGAAGGTGCTCCACTAGGTTAAAATGCGGGAAAAACACCATGTCTTTCATCAAAGAACAAAAAGTTTCGCCTGGAAAAAGAAAAAAAAAAGTTTTTATATGCCAAATTTGAGTATTTATAAATATACATCTAGAAAATCTAGTTTCAAAAAAAATTCATCAACCGCTTTTTAAAATATTGAATTTTCAAAAAAAAAAAAAAAAAATAGGAAAAAATATTTTAAAGAATCTAAATTTTTTTTTTTTAAATTTTCATATGCAATATAATTGACGTTTTATAGGACCTTTTGCATAATAATTTTGACTAAAATCATTTAAGCCGTTGGTAAGAAAATAAAATAAGTAAAATATAACGTTGTATGGCAGGTACCTTTATTAACAATTTTTTAAGTTTTTTCTGTAAAAAATATACAGTACTTGTAGTAGCCTGGGGTTCTCCAACTGTGTCCGTCTTGTCCAACAGCTGTAGTATGACAGACTGACACCGACACGTCTGTATAGCCTGACGGATATCATATTTTATTCCACTTCGCTTCCTAAATATTTTTTCATTTTACTCCACCCCACTTTATTTCATTTTATTTTATCTCATTTCACTTCGCCTCACTTCACCTCGTTTTGTTTTATTTATTTATTTTTATTTCACTTCACTTCAATTTATTTTATTAATATTTTTTTTAGTTTTATTTTATTTTATTTTATTTTATTTCATTTTATTTTACTTTATTTTATTTTATTTTATTTTATTTTATTTTATTTTATTTTATTTTATTTTATTTTATTTTATTTTATTTTATTTTATTTTATTTTATTTTATTTTATTTTATTTTATTTTATTTCATTTTATTTTACTTTATTTCATTTTATTTTATTTTATTTTATTTTATTTTATTTTATTTTATTTTATTTTATTTTATTTCATTTCATTTTATTTTACTTTATTTTATTTTATTTTATTTTATTTTATTTTATTTTATTTTATTTTATTTTATTTTATTTTATTTTATTTTATTTTATTTTATTTTATTTTATTTTATTTTATTTTATTTTATTTTATTTTACTTTATTTTATTTTATTTTATTTTATTTTATTTTATTTTATTTTATTTTATTTTATTTTATTTTATTTTATTTTATTTTATTTTATTTTATTTTATTTTATTTTATTTTATTTTATTTTATTTTATTTTATTTTATTTTATTTTATTTTATTTTATTTTATTTATTTTATTTTATTTTATTTTATTTTATTTTATTTTATTTTATTTAACTTTATTTTATTTTATTTTGTTTTATTTTATTTTATTTTGTTTTATTTTTTTTTTATTTTATTTTATTTTATTTTATTTTATTTTATTTTATTTAAATTCACTTTGTTTATAACGGGTGATTTTTTAAGAGGTTTAGAACTTAAAAAAAAAAAAACAAAAAAAATTCGAAAAAATTAATGAAATATTTATTTGAATCGGTAGTTTGAACCTTGCAATTTAATGTTTAAAGATAATTTCATGCAAATGTTGACCGCGGCTGCGTCTCAGGTAGCCCATCCGCTGAGTCCAATTTTGGCATACTCTTTCACACATATCGGCCGGTATCTCACGAATGAATGCATGGATGTTGGCTTCCAGTGCGTCAATCGAAGCGGGCTTGTCCCAATAGACATTAGCCTTGACATACCCCCACAAAAAATAATCTAATGGTGTCAAATCGCACGATCTAGGCGGCCAATTGACCGGCCCGAAACGTGAAATTAACTGTTCACCAAACTCGCCTCGCAATTGCGCCATTGTTTCGCGTGCTGTGTGGCATGTGGCACCGTCTTGTTGAAACCACATATCATGCAAGTCAAGAACTTCCATTTCGGGCAAAAAAAAAGTTTGTTATCATCGCTCGGTAGCGTTCACCATTGACAGTAACGCTGCGATTCGCATCATCTTTGAAGAAATATGGCCCAATAATGCCGCCGGCCCATAAACCGCACCAAACAGTGGCTTTTTCGGGATGCATTGGTAGCTGTTGCAATGCTTCTGGCTGGTCTTCACTCCAAATGCGGCAATTATGCTTATTTACGTACCCATTCAACCAGAAATGAGCCTCACCATAAAATGGAAGCAGCGCGCGATGAACATTTCGAACCGAGCACGAATTTTGATAGTAAAATTCAATAATTTGCAAGCGTTGTACATTTGTAAGACGATCCATGGTTAAATTGCAAACCAAACTGAAGCTGTTTGACAGTGACACAAGGTACTAAACACACGTCAGCTGTCAAAACCAAACCAGCTAAAAAATCACCCGTTATTTTGCTGGTTTTATCTTTGCCATAGGACATCCTATCCTCGTCGCCAATGTATGAGCCTGGGGTTTTACAAATGCGTCCGTCAGTCCAACAGACTGACACCGACACGTCTGTTCAGCCCGACGGATATCATAAGACGGAAAGATTGTTTACTCTGTGAAGTCTAAATATAAGTTTTTGAATCTTTACTAGCAGCGACAGGTCCCCACACTACCTACAATAATCCACTTTTTTTTATCAAAATCGTTGCACCCGTTCTTGAGATTAAAAAGCTTTTCCTTAACGGTTGTATGGCAAGCACCGTTATTTTTGAATCTAATTTAAAAGAAACCTTAAGTTCAAAATTTGAAAAATCTCTTCAGTGGCTTAGGCTGTTGGTCAAGGTACATACAGCCAGAACTGTCCCATGCACTATTTTCGAGTTATCTATCAACGTAATGTCATGTTTGATCCTTATTTCGAAATTTTTTGTTTGCATGAGTCAAAAAGTTGCCCTTTACATATAGTACCTCTACATATCACAAGTAAAAATAATTAAACAACGGGAACAATAACAATGTCATGCTTTACCTTTTTGTTTTCTTGTTCTTGTTAAAATTTTTTGAAAAAAATAATTTTGAACTTAACATTTTATTTTTTGTTAATTTTTAATAAAATTCTTAATTCTGTAGGCGTCTCCACATTATGGACCTCTTCAAAAATCTATCAAATCTTTTCAGAAGTGTAGGAAAATACTTAATGTAATTTTGGTTTTATTTAAATATTTGTTTTGCTTAAATAATTATTTATAAAATATGTATACCAAGTGGAAATTGGGTGGTTGGAGAAATTTTATCAACAATAATCAAAGTCTCTGGACGATAGCCTGGTGTTAAATTACAGAAGAGAACAAGTTTTTGAATTTTTGATTATTTTTTCAAGAAAACTGGAAGACATTTAAGCATACGAGTTAAATTTCAAAAATAAATAATTAGTTTGAAGAAAGATTACATGCACGTTAGCTTTTGCTGGCAAAATTTTGATCCCCAGTGTTATCTTAAATCAGCTTTGTTAACATGGCGCCAAAAAGTATCCAATTTTTAAATCTATCCTGTTAATGAAAACACAATTTGTGAACAATCTAGCTCTTTTATAACCTTCAAAAACATTTTTAGTGCAACTAACAGCAAAATAAATGCATAAGTGCACAAATAAATAAAAAAAAACTAACATATTCTACTCCTACTAACGAAATTAATGTATTTTAAACAAATTTTTATAAAAATATCAACAAATTTTGATAAGTTTAGATGCCTATGAGAAGATAGGTAAAAATAATATGTCTACTAAAGAGGGATATTACTTGCTCCGAAATTTGTTGTTTTCAGAAATCGATAGAAATTATCACATAAGCTTAAGGTTTGTAGTATCACCATAACATTAAAGTAGGGGAGACAGTGAGATGTCATTTTGTAATTCTTTGTCGTACGTCATTCTTCCACGCTTGACGCGTGCCTACCTTTTTAATGCAGAATTAGGCGGAAAAAAGAGGGTTTTCCTTTTTTTTATTTAAAAAAATTACTGAGGGTTTCAAGCAAGGTCGTAAAGTCTAAATAGTTAGTTGGTTCCGGGCATTTAATAAGATTGGAGGTGCTTCATTGTGTATGACGGTGGCGGTTTAAACAAATTCAATTGTAATCAAATATGTGTTGTTTCTAAAGTTAAAAAAAGCATTGAACTTAAAATTGTAATCAATCTTGGATCAATTTAATTTTCTATATAAACGATTTAACTTTGGAATATTTTGAAAGTAATGTACACTTTATGTCTTATTAAATTTAATATTATTTGTATGTATTTATGTTTTGCTTGGAATATTTTCAAAAATGTGTTCATCTATTTTTTGTTTAAATTCTGAACGTTGTGTCGGCTTATTTTGAAATTGTTTTGTGTTGCACTCGTAAATATTTTCCTTTTAAAATATAATCCAATTTGTTTTAAGTTTTAAAAATATATTCAATTCTCTTTAATAAGTTGGTCACACTGTAATTTTTTTTAATATAATTACCTTCTTTTGAGCTGAAGGTTAAAAGTTATCTTTTTACATTGCTCGTATATGATGTTAATAATAAAAGTGTCACAATAAAAAATCTTCAGTTGATAGTTGCAACCGACAAATACGTAGGTGTCAGATAAATTTGAAAGTTGTTAAGTGGACTCAAAAGGTTTTTTTTAAGAGCATAAAATATTAAGAGGTTCTGAATGCAACTCGGAAAATTCAAATCTCGAATTTGAAATATCGCATTACGAAATCTCGCAAATAGAAAATGTTGGTTCTTAAAACCTCAAAATTTCGAAAGCTATCAATTATATCTTAATCATAAGATTTCGAAAACTTAAGACTCCCAAATTGAAATCTCGCAAAATTATTTAATTGCACTGCAGTAGATTAATTTTGAAATTTGTGGCTAAGCGATTCAATTTTGAAAGATTTAGGAACCTCTGACAAATAAACTGAAAGTCTTCCTACTTTAAGACCATATTGGCATTCATAATTGAAGCATCCAGTTGCGGCTCTGGACCTTTGGCAAAACATATATTGGTCAGCTGACCAATTACTGAAGCAAGCTGACCTTTCATATAGATCTAGAGATCTTTCAGATGGTAAACAATTTTTGCAAATTTCCCATAAATCAGGTGCCAAAAATTGCAATGACTTTGAATTTTGTTTTAATCATTAAAAATTCATTAAAAAATATGTATGGTTAACCAATTACTGAAAGTAGCTGACCCTGAAGTGACCTTTCAAATGGCATACTTAATTTTTTGGAACGATCCAAATGAGGTGCCAAAAAGTTTTTTTTTTGTGACCTTGAAACGAATTCTGAAAAGTCATAGAAAAATAACTATGGCTGACCAAATACTGTAAATAGTTGACCTTTTATCACGATCTAGAGATCTTTCGGATGGTATACTTTTTTTGTAAATTTCCCTTAATGAGGTGCCAGAAATCAAGCGTGACCTTGAGTGACCTTGATATATTTTAAGCCTATATTACAAGTTATCTAGGGCTAACCAATTTCTAGGACTAGTTGACCTTTTCTGACCAACTACAGACTAATTAGATGGCACTCTCAAATATCAAATTTCTCATATATGAGGTGCCAAAGGTCCAAAGCCTTAAGGTCCAAAGTAAGTTTCTTGGTTCTTAATTAGAAGAAAGCGATTTTTTACTGGAGTTGTCTTGTTTTTGCACCACTTAAAAGTATCGAACCTTTGGAGATTTGACTTTCAAACAGTGCTTCAGCTTACAAAATATTTTATTAGGAAGGCGGATAGAGATTCTGTTTTCAAAATTCTGCTTTTGAAAATTTTGTTCCTTTTTTTAATAAATCTGTTTTCAAAATTCTGTTTTTTCCAGTTCTGCTTGTCAAAATTTTACTTTTCCACGTTGTGTTTTTCAAAATTCTGTCATATAACATATTTAACAATAAAATTCTGCCTATTCTGCTTTTTTCTCAAATAACTTGTATTTTAGTAATGAAAATAAACGAAATAAAAGTAATTTTCAACTTTATTGTTCGACAACTGATTGCTGAAAGAGATTTCGTTTTTGGTAGTAATTTTTGTTGTTGTTTGCTTCACTCTACCTAAAGTACGCGCTTTTCTCTTTTTTACTGGCAGAATTTTGTAGAACAGAATTTTGAAAAGCAAAATTTGGATTTTTTTTAATGAATTTTTAATTTATTTAAAAAAAATTTCAAGGTCATAGCGATTTTTGGCACCTCATTTATGGGAAATTTGCAAAAAATATATACCATCTGAAAGATCTCTAGATCTATATAAAAGGTCAGCTATTTTCAATAATTGGTCAGCGATAGATTTTTTTTAATAATTTTTTTTTAAATTTCAAGGTCATAGCGATTTTTGGCACCTCATTTATGGGAAATTTGGAAAAATTGCATACATTCTGAAGGATCTCTTGGTCTATATAAAAGGTCAGCTAGTTTTAGTAATTGGTCAGCCATAGATTTTTTTTAATGAATTTTTGAATTTTTGTTCAAGGTCATAGCGATTTTTGGCACCTCATTTATGGGAAATTTGGGAAAATTGCATGCCATCTGAAACATCTCTAGATCTATATAAAAGGTCAGCTAGTTTCAGTAATTGGTCAGCGATATATTATTTTTTACGATTTAAAAAAAAAAAAAAAAATTCAAGGTCACGAACGATTTTTGGCACCTCATTTGGGTAATCTTCCAAAAAAAAATATACTATGTGCTAGGTTACTCGGTCATCATAAAAGGTCAGTTAGATTCAGTAATTGGTCAGTCATATTTTTTTTTTAATTAATTCTTAAAGTATTTGTATGTAGGTCACAGTATAGATAGATTCGGGTAATTTAAAAATTTTTTAAATAGATATAGATCCAATAGATTCTGAGAAAATCATGGTGGATTAAACCAAACACTTTCTTTTTCAAGATGGCGGTCATTCCCTTACCCCGGCACCTCAAAAACTTGGTTTCTTAAAGAAGAGATGCAGCCAAACTCAAATCGTACCCATCGATTATGGAAATTTTAATAAATTTTTTGACAAAATTTAATTCACCATGATTTTCTCAGAATCTATTGGATCTATATTTTACTTACAAAATTTTTAAATTACCCGAATGAGGTGCCAACTATCTATACTGTGACCTACATACAAATACTTTAAGAATTAATTAAAAAAAAAAATATGACTGACCAATTACTGAATCTAACTGACCTTTTATGATGACCGAGTAACCTATCACATAGAATATTTTTTTTGGAAGATTACCCAAATGAGGTGCCAAAAATCGTTCGTGACCTTGAATTTTTTTTTTGTTTAAATCGTAAAAAATAATATATCGCTGACCAATTACTGAAACTAGCTGACCTTTTATATAGATCTAGAGATGTTTCAGATGGCATGCAATTTTCCCAAATTTCCCATAAATGAGGTGCCAAAAATCGCTATGACCTTGAACAAAAATTCAAAAATTCATTAAAAAAAATCTATGGCTGACCAATTACTAAAACTAGCTGACCTTTTATATAGACCAAGAGATCCTTCAGAATGTATGCAATTTTCCCAAATTTCCCATAAATGAGGTGCCAAAAATCGCTATGACCTTGAAATTAAAAAAAAAATTATTTAAAAAAATCTATCGCTGACCAATTATTGAAAATAGCTGACCTTTTATATAGATCTAGAGATCTTTCAGATGGTATATATTTTTTGCAAATTTCCCATAAATGAGGTGCCAAAAATCGCTATGACCTTGAAATTTTTTTTTAAATAAATTAAAAATTCATTAAAAAAAAACTATGCCTGACCAATTTCTGAAAATAGCTGACCTTTTATGACCGTGAAATGGCCTTTCAAATGGCATACTTGTTTATTTGAAATGACCCAAATGAGGTGCCAAAAGTTTTTTTTGTGACCTTGAAACGAGTTTTGAAAATTCATAGAAAAAAAAATATAGCTGACCAATTACTGAAAATAGTTGACCTTTTATCACTATCCACAAATCTTTCAGATGGCATCTTTTTTTTGTAAATTTCCCATAAATGAGGTGCCAAAAATCGCGCGTGACCTTGAGTGACCTTGAGAAACTTTAAGTCTTTATAACTAGTTATCAAGGGCTGACCAATTTCTAGGACTAGTTGACCTTTCTTGACCAATTACTGACCAATTAGATGACATTCTAAAATATCAAATTTCCCATATATGAGGTGCCAAAGGTTCAGAGCCGTCTAGTGAATCCCCTTTCTAATTTGTCAATAGATTAAATTGTTTTTTCGAAAGCTTCGATTTTATTATAATTTGCGCTTGTTTTTTTTTTTATTCCAATTTTTTGAAACTTCATTATAAAAATATTGATAATATACCTTCGAAAATATATTTTATTTAATATCCAGTTTGATCAAATAAAATGACATACAAACAACTAAATCCCAAACAGCTCCATGCCGATGGCTATCACACAAGTCCAGCACACCAAAGAACTCCACTAGTGCCACGTGATCTAGGAGAGGATTTTAATTTGGATTTCGACGACGATTTTCCAATTGACGCAAAACGCCCAAAGAACGCAAAGTAAGTAAAAATTATTTAAAGTTTGTATAGAAAAATTATTGCATGTCTTTATATCTGCATTTGTAACAGGCATTCTTGCGAGTTCAATACTCATTTCAAATACATATACCATAATTTTTGAAATATCCTATACATAATGCTAAAATTTGGAAATATATTTCATAGAAATTATTTCATTCCCAAACGCATACATGTTTGTATGTATACAAGTGCAGCTTTGAGTTCACCTTTTGGTTATTTAAAATTTTGTTTATATTTATAGTTAATTAAGCAACGCTTTCACATCATCTTATGTTATATAAAATAATTAAGCCTTATATTGTGTTTTGTACGAGTTCCTTTTACATTGAATATTTTCACCATCTTTTGAGTTTATAGTGTGAAAGCACATTTTTTGTTTAAATCCCAACAAAGCTAAGCTTAAATTATTATTTTTATTTAATATTATTTTTTTTCTTTTGTTTTATTGAATATAAAATTAATTCAAAATATCCCTAAGTTCAATATGAAATTATACTAATAGTTTTATTTCGAAAATCCATTCCAGCAGTGAACTGGAGACTGTAATAGTATCACCACCACCAAAAAGGTTGGATACGTTAACTATTATTCAAAGTTAAAATTTATTAAAAAAAACAAAATAAACAAGAGTTTATTAGTTATGTTCTGCATTTACTTAATTTTTTTTTTTAGTTAAGCGAGAATAAACAAATATTATGTGAACTAATAATTTTTCTCAGTTAATTTTTGTTTTGGAGATTTGGTTAGCAAATTTACTTGCTTCTAATTACAACGTTCCGTTATAAGTGTTAGTGCTTTGATATTTTTGTTTACAAATATAAACTCCTTAGGGGTTCTTATAATGATTAATATGTTATTCTACAGTTAATTTTGCACATTATAATTTTTGTTTAGGCAAGCACAGTGGCAAGCTTTTGTTCCAAAACCACTACCTATTATAGATTTATATTTTTATTGCACTGCATTTGATAAATATAATAAATTGTATTTTATGAAACCAAAGTACCTAAATACCTATCTTTTATACCTTCAAACTTTTTAACCAAAGTTGAATACTTTACTTTACAACTTTTGTACATAAAGTACATTCGATTTCAAAGCCTCAACCTGTAATACTCCTAGCTAAATTATAAATTGTATATTAAACCATCACCCCAAACCCTGAAGTTTATGGATTCCTTTCATGTAAATAAATTTGTCTATGTAAAAAAAGTTAAAACTTGATAATAATATGTGATGCAATGGAATAATTGAAAGAATGAAGGGTGCCTACTAAAAAAACACGTTTTTCAAATAATTCTGAAAAAAATGCAAAAAAAGGGAAATTATAGGAATATTCATAAGATTTCAGGTAAAAGCCTGTTTTGAAATTTGGAAAATGTTTATTTTCAATTTAGAAAAGTAATTTTTAAATTAGCTATACACCATCATTAATTAAGAAAACCAACAGACAGTGTGCAATTTTATTCTTGAACACACTCAATAATAATTGCTACCGAAAAGTGTTATGAAAAAGTTTTAGAGGAAATTAAATTTTCTACAAGTTTGTCTTACCACTTTTTTTTCCAAATAAAGGGTTTTTCAACAGGGACGCTACAAAAGTAGAGCGACAGGGACAGCAAACGACGCCATATTTCTTGTAGCTCTTTTGACATTTCTCTTCAGTAAGTAAGGTTTGCCATTTCACCATGGAAAGATATACGAGCCAACAACGAGTCGAAATTATTAAAATTTACTACCGAAATTCGGAGTCTGTGGCCTCAACGTTAAGAGTGCTACGTCCAATTTATGATCGTCATAATCAGCGGCGTATACAGCTCCATTTCTTGGGGGGGGGGGGGGTCATATCAAAACAAAAACCCAATTCAGTTCTTATAAATTTATTAGTTAAAAGACTGATCCACACGGTTTCAATTTTTTTCGCCTTTGTACTTTTTTTTGGAATTAATTTCTGCTGGTCCCACAAATTTTACCATTTTTTTTTTATTATAAAGAGTTGGGGTCGAAATTTTAGCAAGGTCAAAATTCGTTTTGCAAAACTTTTCTTTCGAAATTTTGTTTCTTAATATTCTCCAAATTCCGTTTACATAGTTTTGACAAAATAAAGAAAAGTTTGGAAAATGTCAAAAGGGCGTAATTTTTTCTTCTTCTTTCAATTACCTTTTTTATCATCTTAAAATAAAATACAGCCTGTTCACTCTTTCGAGATTGTTTCCTTTTTCGCAGGAGTTGAAGCTTTAAACAAAGCTTTCAATGAGGTTTAATAAAAAGAAACACTTGTTCAGACATTTTTGTAAAAAAAATGTGTTTTTATAAATAATTTTGTGTGTTCACTATAGTTAATTTTTTTAGATTTACTAAATCGAGCGTCTAATGTATTATTATTTGCTGACAAAGCTTAAAAATTTTTATATTAAGGGTATTCATGCAACTTCGTAAAACCGTAGATAAGTTAACAAATTTGTTAAATTTATCTTTTGGTTAATGAACTGTCAAATTTTGTATGGGAAATGATTTACACAATTTTGTAAAAGTTATCAAGGGATTTTGTTGCGTAAAATAAACCAAACTGGTTGAACGTCATTGTGACTCTATCTCTGATTGAGATCAGTAGATCAAAAAATTGAATGCAGACGCAAAATGGTCTTGGAACTTTCAAAAATGTTTAAAATATGTGTAAATTTAAAATAACCTTCTCAATGGGTTTTCTCATGATAATTGAAACATACAAAATATGCAAAATGCAAATACAAATTCTACTGCGTTAGTATTGTGTTCAATAGTCAACTTCGCTAAAGTCACGAATTTGAATACATCATCTACGGTGCAACTGAGCAGTACAAAAATCGAGTTGATGATTATTGAAAAGGCAGAGAGCATGTTTGTAAACGTCAAAAGCTTTAGCAAGTAAATTGACTGTCGTTGATGAAAAAAAATTTTCAACAAACAGAACGAATACATATTATTTGTCATGACGCTTTCTGCGTCAAAAAAACGACGATCATTTCATGAACAAATTGACTTTGATCTACCGATATTGTGATCAATTCATAGTTCAGGAAATAATGTGTTAAAGAACGCTTAACTTGCGTTGGATTGTCATCAATCGAATATACGATCGATACGATCAAAAGAAACATAATCCAAAATTAATAGTAACTGTTAAATTCGTGTTAAGAGTCAGACAAGAATGTATATGGGTTTTTGTTGATTTCATTCAAACATTCCAAGCAGAGCGATGTATTTTAAGTTACGTTGCGTTGGAATGAAATTAACGATAGAAAAAATATCGAACTAAAAATAAAAATGTCGACAGGTTAAAAAATCAATTTATATCAACTTTTTTCTATGTACTAAATATTGAGAAGAAATATCGAAAATTCGATCAAAGTCGATCCTTTTCTCGAGTTTCTTTTTAGGCTGCTGACTTTTTGTCTAAGTTTGAAGCTAAAAATTTAATGAACTAGTAACCAAAATAAGTATTCTTACATGCAAAAAAGTCGATATAAACTGACATTTCAACTAGTTAAATCATTTTTTTTTTGCTGATAATTCATACGTAGCCTATACTGAAACAAGTTGGTACTGGGTTTGAGTCGGAGCGGCCCTGGTGTATGGAATACGGTTTAAAGTAAAATTTTTGTTTTTCATTGTAATATTCGTATAATAGCGTCTGTTATTTTTTTTCATTAATTTTTTTTTTTTATCGAAGATGATTTTCTTGATATTTTGAACAAAATTCTCACAAAATAAGTAAGTTAAACCGATCAAAAACAATGTTGAAAATACTTTGAGCATTAAAGAGGGTATATCTGCCAAAAACGTAGATCTACCAAATTGATTTTGAATCAAAAAATAAATCAATGCTGAAATGTTCTGAATGCAAAAGTGGTCAAAATCGTCTATTTGATAAATCTTAACAAAAAAAAAATTGATTAATTTCGACAATAAAACCCCAATAGTATTATTCGGGCAATGGCTTATAAATGTTGATAGGAGACGGTAAATAATCTTTACCAATAATGAGTAGGTTGTCTATTCCAAAGCTATAAACAATTAATTTTTTTAAAATTATATTTTAAGATTGCAAATATTTTTTGCTTTTGTTATTATTTTTTGCGTATATCTTTTGAGTTCTCGGGGGGGGGGGGGGGGGGTCATGACCCCGTGACCCCCACCTTGTATACGCCGTTGGTCATAATCGTCCTGGCAGGTCAACAATTGAGCGTCTAGTGGAAAATTTTGAATCCACAGGCACAGTACAAAATGTTCCCGTACCAGTCACGTCGTTCTCAAGCGTTGGGCATCTCTGTGACGTCGTGTTTGCGAATTTTGCGAAAAGATCTTGGCCTACATCCTTACAAGATTAAATTGACGCAAGAACTCAAGCCGCTTGACCACCAGAAGCCTCGTATGTTCGTGAATTGGGCTGAGCAACAACTTGAAAGTGATTCGGATTTTCATCGAAAAATCATCTTCAGCGATGAGGCTCATTTCTGGCTGAATGGCTCCGTCAATAAACAAAATATGCGGTATTGGTCAGGCAGCAATCTACACGTACTCCATGAGTCATCATTGCATCCCGAAAAAATTACGGTTTGGTGTGGTTTATGGGCCGGTGGCGTCATTGGGCCGTACTTCTTCCGTGACGATCAAGACCGGCACGTTACTGTGAATGGGGATCGCTACCTTTCAATGATAACCGGATATTTTTGGCCCCAATTGAATGATATGGACTTGGAGTACATGTGGTTCCAACAGGACGACGCCACACAGCGAATGTCACAATTAATTTATTGGAAACCAAGTTTGGAGAACGTATTATCTCACGAAATGGTCCAGTCGTTTGGCAGCCTCGGTCGTGCGATTTGACGCCGTTAGACTATTTCCTGTGGGACTACGTCAAGTCTATGGTCTATGCCAACAAGTCAGCGACGATTGATGAACTTCGTACGAATATCGAACGTGAGATTGCAGCAGTATCGGTCGATTTATGCTTGAAAACCGTCGAAAATTGGGTTCAGCGTCTGGACTTCTGCAAGCGTGCCCGTGGTGGCCATGCAAAAGAAATCGACTTCCATAATTCCATATTGGCATCGAACGTTTTTCACGGGAATAAAGAATTTCATTGATATCCAAAACCGTTTTTGTTTTATTTAAAAAATCTTTTGTAGCGCTCTTATTGAAAACCCCGATACCTACTTGGTTAGGTCTGAAAATACAATAAAAACTTCAAAAATACGATGGCGGCAAAATTACTACGGATGTGATTGTGAAAAATTCGTTTTTCCTTCCCTTTTCGAATATCGAAGCCAAACTTTACGTCAAAATTATTTCCCAGCAAATGTCTAACCACCCTGTACTTTCTTTGATACAGACTTATTGAAATAAATATACTTTTCGTGCATTTGCTTCACAATTATATAATGTTTACCATAATATATGTAAAGAAGAAGAAGAAGTAAGTCTTGACAGAAAGACACAATTTTGCCAATCACTTTTTTGTGTTCTCTATCTTCATGATTTGATTGTTTCTCGAAATATTTTTTCTGCACGTTCCCAAAAATTTATTCTAAAAAAGGTATTTAAATTGCAAGTAAAAATGATGCTCATGATTTCGCCATGTCAAAATATTCTTGCTTTGGCAAAAACTTGCCTGCCTTTTATGCTATTGAATAGACCGGAAAATGAGGGTTACAAAGGAATTTGTTAAGCCCATAAGCATTCTTAAAACCAAAAATGCTACTTAATTCACGCATGGGTTCCCGAGAGAATGATTACACGGCCACTTTTCAATATTTTTTGGTATAACTCGGAAACTAAGCTGAATTTAACATTTCAACACTTAAGGCTTTTTGTTAAAAATTAAATTTTCAATCGACATTTAAGAAAATTTTAGAGAAAAATTTAAGTACTAAAAGTTAACAAAAAAAAAAAAAAAAACAAAACCATCAAAGATTTCTAAATTGTTAATAAAATGCGAATAATTTTTTTTGTTGCAAGGACCGGGTCAAGATATGCACAGGTAAAATAAAAGTGAGACTAAAAGCTGGTTGGCAGGGTCAAAATTCTTTTTGCTAAATTCTGCTTTAAAAATTCTGCTTCCAAAATTCTATTTGTCAAAATTTTGCATCTCGAAATTTTGTTTTTCATAATTCTGTTTTATAAAATTTTGTCAATAATAAAAAGAAAAATTGGCAGAATTTCGTCAGTCAATTTTCTTATAGGAAAAATTTCTTTTATTTGGTGAAAAAGTGTTGTAGCTGATTTTTTTTTAGATTCTCCTGTGTACATATTTTCGTCAAAATTTGTCTAAGATACCATCATTGAAAATTCTTAATATCTAAGTTTTTCAAAAATATGTCCTACTTCAATTTCGAATTAAGTAATATTTTGCTATGTTTTCACCAAAACGAAATACGATTTTTGATATCTTTAATTGATTTCAGCAAAATTTCATGAAAATTTCATCGAAATCTCAATGAAAACTCCAAATTTCAACGAAGTCTTAATGAAATCCTCTTCAACCAATTCAACATCTCAAAAAATTTGCTGGAAAATCTTATTTTGGTTTAGTGTAAATACAGTATTATAAAACATCGATCTGGTTATAATTTTTGTCAGAAAGTGGCTTACACCATTTATGCACTTAAAGTTTCAGCCTCAATTACCCATGAAAGTATAAAAAATAAATAAAAAGATAAGTTTGTGCATGGATGGTCATTTGTTTTATTTAAAAAAAAAATAAAGGAATGTTAACATGGTGAAAACCAGAAAACCGAAAAATTGTACTTTTTTTTGTTTATTTTCATAATATTTACAAGTTATTTGAGAAAGAGTAGAATAGGCAGAATTTTATTTTAAAAAATGTTATGTGACAGAGTTTTGATAAACAGAACTGGAAAAAAACAGAATTTTGAAAAACTGAATTTTTTTGAAAAAAAACGAATTTTGAAATGCAGAATTTTGAAACCAGAATTTCGATTCACTCCCCTAAAAGCTTAAACATGTTCAAAAAGTAATTTTTATTTCAAATTTAACTAAATTTGTTCTTAATTGAGACATTAAAATACTATTTGTTTCTATAGCGCTCCTGTTACCTCTCTGATGGGAAAGTAATTAAATTTTTGGAGCAGTAGCTATATACTGATTCCCTAAATGTTTGCTGGTGCAAATTATGTCAGCGCAATAAAAGTGTGTTTGTAGTAACCATACCAATCTATTATTTTACTGAGCAAAATTCGTTTATTATATGCAAGCATATTGTCTTATTTGAAAAAATTCAAGATAAAAGTGATTCCAATTTATTGCAATGACTGGTTTATCTGAGATTGGTGGAGCGGTTAACAAGCCAGACAATTGTTTCAGATGGATTTGGGTTTGATTCCTGGACCTACCAAGTTTTACTTTTTTTTAAATTTACGTGAACGCTTCCCTAATAAGCTCCATAAAGGTGCAATATAAGTGAATAGGTCGCCTTCTACGGGGCTTTAATGCGTAGCATGACTACAAACGAAAAACATCTATGGATGAATATAGGAGTGAAGTTTGTTTATTCGTTAAAATATTCGAGCTCAACATTTTAATTAATCAATTTAATCAAAACTTTAATTATTAATTAATATCGCAATTTTATATACAATCGTTTTGAGTTACTTCTGAATGGCTGGTCCAATTAATATAAGACTTGGTAGGATACTAGGTGCAAGGAGTGTTAAATTTGTCATGTGGTGTTATGAAATGCTTTCGGGCAAAAAATGCAAGAAATTATAAAAAAAAACTTTTTTAATGGCTGTAGTACCTCGTGGCTTAATGGTTAGTGCATAGGACTGTCATGCCAAAGGTCTGGGTTCGATTCCCGGCCACTGCCACCTAAAAAAAGAAACGTTTTTTTCCGAGGTACTGCCTCTTGCGAGAGACTGACAAATCCTCCAAGAGTATACTTGTCATGAATAAGTGCTCCTCATCTAGCCGTTTGGACTCGGCAAAAAATTGTAGGTCCCCTCCATTCCTGCCAACAACGCGCACACAGGAATGGTTGAGAGTTGTTAGTCACTAGGCCCTGGTTCTCCATGAGCTATTGCGCCACTAAATTTATTTTTTTTTTATTTTGTATGTCTGACAGTTTTCAATTAAAATGGCTATTTAAACATGTCATAATAACATCTTAAGATTTTTGTTTATTTGAATAGCACGTCTTTTCCCAGAAAAAAGTTATGTAAAACTTAGAAAAAAAACTTTGATTTTTGGCTTTTAAAAGCCAGCATATATGTAAGTAAGCTGGTTTTTGATAACTTTTTAATTTAAAATTTAATTTTGAACAAAAATTTGAAAGCATATAATTTTTTTTTCAGCTTAGTTTCGTGGATATACTAAAACTTTTGAAAAATGGCCAGTGTGACCATTCTCTCAGAAACAGTGAATGAATTTAGTAGCATTTTCGGAACAAATCAACTTTTTTCCTTGAATGAATGAACTCGAATGATACCTATAACCATTTATTTTATGTCGTATCTACATTTTATGAATAAAGGTGTCGATATGAATTCTCTAGGGAAAGACATAAACTTGATTTCAGCTAAAATTATTTTTGGTACAAATCACTTGCTAATAGTTTTCTAAAAAAATAAAAACCTAAAAAAAAAAATAATTACTTTGGCAGTTACCTTATATTTTGAGTACTCACTTTCGTCAAATTTTCCGAATAAAATTTTTGGTAAAAAATACCAATATCTACAGTAAATTCATAATAAATCTTGAAAGTCTCAACCGCAGTCATCTTCAATTCCTTTTAACTTAATGAAACTTTTTCCTGATGTGTGTTTACTACCTATATTAAATTGGTAAGGTATACATTTATGGATGTGTGTATCTTTTATTTCATACAATATTACTGTTAATAATAATTACATTTATCCATAGTATTCCCAAATCCCAAAGCAAACAAAATTAAATTAAATCTCTACACAACATACATCTCTTCATAGTGACCTAGTTCGAGGTTAAAGTGCAATTGTTTCTATATATAATATCCTTTTCGCAAGCACATATACATACTTACACACATTAAGAGGATATAAAATGCAAAAAAAAAAAATGGAGGTGAATAGATTTGTTAAAGAAAAGGAGTGCCATAGGACTGACTGACGACACACGACGATGACGCTCAGTGAATACTTAAAATGTCAATTCACTGCAAGCTGCTTCTGCATATCATTGCATTTTCTGGAGGGAGTGCTATATAAACAACACGGTGCCGGTGGTTAGCTTTCAACTGCTTATGCTTATCTTCCAAGCACTAGTATGTACTTTACTTACTTAGTTAATAATTCTGCAGACTTTAAGATGTACCTACATATGTGTGGTGTGTGTATGTCAACTCAACATAAAATGAATCCTTTTGGTGGCAAATCCTTTGTACTAATAAATAAACAAACTGCCATGCAACTGTGAATGTTCTTCTTTATCCTCTGGGACAAAATAAGAGATTTAAGTGTCAATGACCGTCATTTGAACTGGTGCACTACTAATACCTACTTTGTACAGGATGGATCATTTTTCAGTGATATTAATATTGGTAATAATAATAATACCTATGGAACAGTCATAACTCGAATATAAGAATTTTCGGTAGTTGTGATGATATTTTTTTCCATTTCCATACTTTCCATAATTAACTCACAAAGTAATGATGATTTTTAAGAATAAGAACAATTTTTTTCCGAATTTTTAAATAAAATGAAAAACTCTTATTTTCCTATTCTTTGGAGAGGGGAGAGACTATACGTCAAAGTATATTGAACAGTGGTGTTTGTTTGTTTAAAACAGAATTATTGCATTAGCAAGTGTGAGAAAAACATGAAAAACTTAAAAATATATTAAGTAATCAACAAAATTAATCAATTATCACGTTTAATTTTAAGATGTCTGTATTTGATCAATGTTAATTTGTTCTATTAAAAGAAATAGGTAAATAAATATCTTTTGCAATAATACTCGTATTTGAAAATGGTCACCAATTTTAACCTTGTGGGTAAAATTTAAAAAAATTCTTTTTGCTTATTACAATTATGGTTTAGTCGAAATAGTTAGACTCCTCACAACAGCCAAAAAAAAGTTTTTCCGATCATTGCTGTCGTGTATAAGAGCTCCGGTTCCCAAAATTTGATCTGCGGAACCGCATAGGGTTCTGCGAATTTCTTGAAGTTAAAACTAAAATTAATTTTCATAAAAACTTATATGTATAATACACATTTTGGTTTTTCTTCTTAAAGTTGCGCTAATAAAAACGATATAGTAAAATAAAATAAAATAAAATTTTTATAAAAATAAATATTAAATTGTGAAAATTTCCATTTTTTAAATTTAAAAACTAAAATAAAGAAAAACCTTACAATAAATAACTTTTCCTTACTTTAGTTTAAAAATTTAAAAACAACGATTTTCACAACAAAATTTTTTATAATAATGCGAAGCGTTTCGTTGTCGTACTCCATCTTCCAAGTGACTTTTGGTGAAAATTCCTATTTTTTTTTTGTATAATTAAAAAAATTACGGATCTTACAGCAGCATTTGACTTGTCAATTATATGCTCTTGTTCTTGATGAGCTGTACCTACTTATAGATTTTAAATTTCGTAAATTTTTTCTGGAAAGTTTGCAAAGATATGGATTCCAGAATGAATTTTGTCTACCTTACACTGAAATCCGAAGGCTTTTTAGAAGAAAAGTTTTATCCATCAAGTTATTCGGACATCCTGATACCTGATTAGTAGAAAGTTTTCCAACAGAAGAAAATACATATCTTCATCTGCAAGCTTCTTCGATGTACATATTGTATTATATGTTCCTTAGCAATATATAAAATGAGCTGGTATTGCAGAAATGCTTAGAAATTTCAATAAAATGCTACAAATTTGAACGGAATATCAACAACAGTATTTTCACGAGAAACAAACTGGCAGTTTTAAAAAAAATATTTTACCGCTTCACTTGTGCACCTACAGGACGACAACTTTGAATTTTTTCCAGATTTAAATAAATTTTTAGAAGAAAACAAGCTGGAGCTCTGAGCTAATATTTCCATAATTTTTGTGGAGGTTTGTTTCCATTTGAAATGTGTTTTTTGGCTAGAAATAGTAAGTCTTAATCATTGTTTGTACATTACCATAATCATTTGTTTTTTGTCAAATATTTAAATATATTGAAGAACTAAATTTGCAATGAAGAGTTTCCATGATATCTAAAACTGATAGCGCTTTAATGCTTTTTGATGGCCAAGTCTGTCACATTTCTTTCAATTTTGGACCTTTATTGAAATTTAGATCCACCACTCGCAAAAATATAAACAAATTTTTCAAGATTTTATTTCATTCCATTTGAAAATAAAACCACGCACCTATGTAACATATTTGTATTTTTGGAGACATGCTTCGATTATGGAACATAATATCCGACAAACAGCCTCTGGGGTCTGATGACAGGCCATTACACTTTTCATTTCACTGTGTCCTAGAAAATGTTCTTAAAAATTCATTAAAAACTTCTATGGCATACCAATAACTGAAACTACATTTTTACCTTTTACGACGCTTGATTACCTTTTAAGATAATAGTTAAAAATTTTACGGATATCCCACGAATGAGGTGCCAAAAATCGCTCCTGACCAAGAAAAATCTTAAAAAATATTATGACTGACTATCAGATTGTAAAAATAATTTTTTTTTGCAAATAGCTATCCCACAAATTAGGTGGCAAAAATTTCTATGACCATGAATTTTTTTCTTAAAAAAGCATTTAAAAAAATGTATGGCTGACCATTGACCAATTAATGAACAAGCTAAGCTTTTATGACCAATTCTACCCAATTACAAGGTAAACTTGTTTTTTTTTTAATGAAATGCGGTGCAAATTTTTTTTCTTTGACATTGACAAAAAAAAAAAACTTAAAAAATATATGGCTGACCAATTACTGAAAGTTTGACCTTTTATCACGATCTAGTGATCTTTTGGACGGTCGAAAAAAAAATGTTTGCGAGCATTCCACTTAATCAGGGCCAAAAATTGCGCGTGACCTTGAGAAACTGTTAGCATTGAAGTTTTCGAAAGCTGCCCAATTTCTAGTTCTAGCTGAATATCCCATGTATAAGGTGCCTATAGATCCCAAAGCTTCCAAAATCGCCCCTAACCTGGGTTCATAACCTGTGAAACATAATCTGGCCAAAAGAAAAAATCTTTAACACACTTCGATATTATTAAACGGAAACAATGTTTATTCACTGAAAGATATTTTGAGAATGAATTAATTAATATGATAAACTGATAACAACAAGACACATTATAATTATTTGACATACAGTATGTTCTATAAGATAAGTGAAGACTGGCAATAATGAAAAGTACCTTAAACATTTTTTGGTTTTTTTTTCAATTTTCACCAACGTTGCGTCTACCCTCAAGGTCAGAAAATTGGATTGCTTATTGAATTAAGATTATATACAGGGTGGCGCACGAATCGTGCTACAAAAATAAAACGTAATAACTTTTTTTCTGTGTGAGTAATCGGCTTATTTTTTTTTTATTTTGTAGGTTACTATTTAGATTTATAAAAATGGATGCTTGGGATACGGAGAAAAGAATTTGGATAGTGCAACGGTACCATGCTTTGCAGTCCGTCATTTCCGTCCAAAGGGAATTTAGGCGGGAGTTTGGCGGTAATCCCCCGAGTAGATGGACCATTATGAGGTTTGTAAACATGTTTGCCGAATCTGGAAGCATCGCACGAAGGCCGTACCATCGAGATGCCAATGTTCGGGTTCAGGATACAATCGCAGCAGTAGCATCTGCAATACAGGCCAATCCGAGCGTTTCGACCCGAAACTTATCGGGGAAAATTGAAGTTAGTAGACGGTCATTACAACGGATACTTCATGACGATTTAAACTTGTTTCCGTACAAAGTCCAAATTACTAGCAAGTTAAACCCTCAGGATTTGCCTGTTCGCCTGGAATTTTGCCAAAAAATGATATCAATGGCCGAAGAAGACAACACATTGATCAATTGTTTGTTCATGTCTGATGAGGCCCATTTTGATCTTAACGGCAATGTAAACAAGCAAAATTGCCGTATATGGAATGAGTCTGATCCAGAAATGCTCCATGAGACGGAACTGCACCCAGAACGAGTCACTGTGTGGTGCGCAGTTTCATCAAGGTGTATTGTCGGGCCGTACTTCTTTGAAGAAAACGGTGTAACCGTTACTGTCAATGGGGACCGTTATTTAAAGATGTTGAAGGAGTTTTTTAACCCAGAACTGCGCCGAAGACGTATACCATTCAACAGCGTTTGGTTTCAGCAAGATGGAGCAACTTCACATATAGCCAGACCAGTTATGGCGGAGCTAAACAAAAGATTCGCAAACAAATTAATTTCTAGGAACTCCACTCTTCGCTGGCCCCCAAGGTCACCTGACCTGACTGCACCAAACTTCTTTTATGGGGTTATGTCAAGCAAGAGGTGTATAAAACGAAGCCCAGGAATTTAACTGAATTAAAGCAGTCCATAACGACAATAATTGAGGCGATCCCAACTTCAACTCTTCAGGCCGCAATGAATAATTTTTTGATCAGGTGCCGCATATGCGTGGGAGAGCGTGGAGGTCATTTGCGGTCTATAATCTTTAAAAACAACTAACTATTTGAAATAAAATTTAATTTTCTAACCTTTAAAAAAAAAATAAATGAAATACATCGATTAAAAAAAAGTTATTTGAATTTCTTATTGTAGCACAATTGGTGTGCCACCCTGTATTTGCCAAAAACTAGCTTTTTTGAAAAATATTTTTAAGAAAATTTAGTTTTTTCTTAATCGAGGAGAAATGTTGATTACTTACTTAATTTATTTCTGCTAAATAGACCAAAGTATACTTCTCCACTGGCTTATGAAAGGTTGGACTAGAATCTGGTCTCAGAATTTCTCTAGCATGTCAAGTTTTTGAGGTACTAACACATTTTTAAAAATTTCTAAAAGCTTAGGAAGCACTTTTTTTTAATTGAGAATTGAGATTATGTAAAACCATAAGATCATCATTTTTCACAAAACTTACAAAGATCTAAAAAATAAAACTTCTTTTATAAAATGCATTTATTTTGTATTGCTCTTCAAAATTCCCAATTGAAATTTATGAGTTAATCATAGTAAGGTAGTTTAAGGCGAAGGCTGACAGCCTGAGGCTGATGATTTCCCCTAGACGAACGAAGGTATTTGAAAGATTCAAAGATAAATGTTTCCGATTAAAAATACAAAAATAATGCCTTCACGCTTATATACAAATACATTATAATATACTTATATGCCTATAACTCAAAAAAAATTGTATGTCACTAGGCCCTGGTTCTCCTCAATTCAATTTTGTTTAATTTTTTATTGTTAGTTAAACAATTTTTTTTAAGCAAAACACTTAAAAATTAAAAATCAATGTTCATTTAAAAATTATAATAGGTACCTACTAAAAATTTACCTATAGGTATACTAAAAAAAAAATAATCCCAAATGTGTCTGGAATTAATATGGTCACTTTAATCGACGCACATCATAGACACTTTAACCACGTTCAACCTTTCATTGAGTCTATTTTCGTCACCATATATTATTATGTTTGCACCCTTAAGTGCATTTATTAATATCGATTTCGCAATAAGATATAAACAGATTCACCGAATTGAGGGGAGAGTAAATTGCGTTGTGCATAAATTCCAAGAAACGAAACGGGCATTGATTGAACACCACATTAGCTTCACATATACAGTAAGGTGACCATTCTTATTTTTTTTTTAAGTCACTGCTTTTCTAAAGTATATATTGAATTAACTCTTTTGCTTCGTGCTTCGAACTCATTTTAAGTAATTAAAATGATGTCGAAGCACCACATTTGATTTAGTGCATACTTTAAAATGCATAGTTAAAGCCTGAGCTTTTATCAATGTATTGATTAAAATTAACATTTGTTTTATTTTTTGGGGGTAAAATTCACTTTTTGCGATACGTGTTACACAAAAATACAACAAAATTAAACTTTCTCCTCAAACATTATATATGGTCTCCTCATGTTCAAGAAAATTTATAATATCTATTAAAATTGTTGGAAAATAGTATTTTATTCACATTTTTGATAAAATTTGTTTTCTTTCCTGAGTGCAAATATTTTCACTTACCTCATAAAAAGAAGAAGAACTTTTTAACGAACAACATTTTTGCCTTATGAAATAGAAGATTAACTTTGTATTGTTGCTGAGCTGAACTCAACCTTTTTAATTGGAAAATATATTTTTTTGTATCTACCCTGTTTATAAAGGTATTTATCTCCAATATAGCTAGTTGGTCACCCTAAAATAGACTCCCTATATACGACTGAAGGTTGGAGACACAGGATATAATGCGTGAAAAATTATCTCGTATAATATTAGTGAAAGAAAAAACATAAAAGGAATACACGTTTATTACAATAGTCAAAGGACCTCTATATACATAACTACGCCGCATCTTCAACGTTGAGAATTAAAAATATAGTGCGTAGGTACATATACATACATACGTTGCGTTGCGTCAATTTTGAATGAACTTCAACAGAAACGTGCTATTTTATTTTTGTTCCATTTCAATTTATATCTTTTGTTTATTGAGGGTGGTTTTTCTATGCGCGTTGTTGATTATTTTTCATGTTTTCTGTCAAATTCATTATAAATAAACAACTTAAGCTAATTGCCATCATATATAGCAAAATCTTCCATCTTCATACAGACAGAATAGGGGTAGGTGTATATAAAAGTACTTTCATATTTTCATCCCTTGCAGGGTTTGCATTAACAAAAAAAAAAAAAAAAAAAAAAAGATTGCAAGATTGAAAGACCTGCTGTGTTTTATTTTTGCTGTGGTGTGCATTTAGCCGCATTAAAGCAATTCAAGTGATATCAACATAATTTTAAGCACACAAACGAAACGTGTGAATATGTTCACGTTTTAACAAATTTTTTCCTTTGATTTGCAATTTTAAGACTTGTCTTTGCGTTACTGAATACTTTGCACTAAAAAATTGACTCTTTATTAAAATCGAGATGGAAAATACATAAAAAAAGTTATAATTAAATCACAAACAAAATTTATGAATATAGATTAATTGCTTAAAAAAATTAGTAGTATTTTTAGGTATTCAGTTCCTTTACAGTATATGATGGTATTTTAATTTTTTTCAAAGTTGGAGCATTCTAGGACGGTGTTCACATTGGACTGAAAAACTGGATTTTTTTTTTGACGTTTCAGTATTTACATCTTCCTTTACTGAAGAAGTGGGATCGAGATGTGAATACTGAAACGTCAAAAAAAATCCAGTTTTTTCAATCCAATGTGAACACCGTCTAAGACTTGTTGATCTTTTTCGACCAATGACTGATGGATATGACCGATGAGATTATTTATTGGGAAGAAACCTTATAAATAATATAAAAGATCGATATTTTGACATTAAAAATTGTTATGCTGTAAAAGTTTGCCAAATTAAGGATCAAAATTCTGGTTTTAATTTAATTTTTTTTTTTGATATTTTGTTTTTATTTCTTTTTTTTCTTCAATTTATTTTATGAAGAAAGTACCTGGCCCTTTAAAAAGAAGAAAATATTTTTAAAATTCCTTTTATTTTAGCTTTTCTTTGCGTGGATAGTTTTATAAGTTAACATTCACCACTTTGTTATTTTTTTCAACTTTTTAAGTTTGATACAAATTTTTGGTGGAATTAAAATTTTGAAACGCATAAAAAAATTATATTGTTACCTGATCAAAAACGTTATGTCAGCTGTTTCAATCGCCCATGAACCTGCCAAAACCTTATTGGAAAACAAAAGAAGAATAAACATCAATTTTTTGGCTTGCACACAAAAACCAAATATCCGGAGAAGAAATTTTATTTCGAAAGAAAGAAGTATTAACTCTTCCCCTCTCCACTTATCATCCAACATTTAGCTCTGTAAGGTGCAGTAGGAAGGACCGCAGGACTAATAGTTTAAGGGCTTTATATCCCGTTTAAAGCATAAAGAGTTTTGAACTCAAACGGAAGTAGCAGCGGATAGTAATTCGTGAAGCTTATGTTTATCCCGAGCCTCAAAAATATGAACTCGTTGAAATCTTGACTTACCCCCAGTTTCACAAACTCGTTTAAACCTTTAACTGAGTTCAATTGTTCTGGTGATCTAAAGTTTAAAGTAAAAGTGGAGTTTAAACTTCCACTGTGAAACTGAGAGTTAGTATTTTCCTGCACTCAGAGAAAAAAGCTGGTAAAACCAACCAATTTCTAGTTTATTATACCTGATTTTCAGGTTGTTATTTTTCAACTCGGTTGATCAGGTTAACGGCTTAACCTGATACCGGATTTTAATGTCATATTAAATAAACGTTGGTTTCTGGTAAAGTAAACACTGCCTTAAAAAAGTAAAATTGTAAATCTTACCTAAGAATCTTGCTATTTTTACCTGTAAATCTAGTTAGCTTTACATGAAAATCTAGTTCAAGTTAATTTAACATTATTCAATGATGAATTAACCCTGTATCCGGTAATTATTATGTCTTGGATCCATGCTTGCAGGTCCCATGTCTCACACTGCTTACCGTCCAATTCATTTTGGATTATTCTGAAAGTATAGAAATTTATTACTATGTATATAAATTTATTTTTAAAATACTTTGTGATACTTACTTAGTTTTGAACTGGGAACCTCTCAGTTGAAACTGACCTTTTTTGGATGGCTTGTGTGCTTTAACACTGGTGTCACGTTGAAATAACCTGGCAGAGTGTTTCTTTAACCATGGCTTGTGAGTGTGTTTCAACGCTGGTAGAGGGCTACTTTAACAGGTGGCCAAGTTAAATTTAAATAATTTCATTCGGATGGCCTGTGTGTGTATATTTAACACTGGTGTCACGTTAAAATTAACTGGCAGATGAGGCCAGGTTAAATTGAACAGGTAACATTGTAAAAATAACCATATAAAATGTTACTTTAACCTGATTTATAGTAAGATAGAAATTCATAACAAGCAGTGTTAAAAAAACCTGACCTCAGGTAAGATTAGCACTATATTCTTGTCAAAATTTCTTGTTTATCAAAATTCAGTGTTAAAATGACAATTCATCTTCTTAAATGAACTTGAATATGGTACTATAGGCCATCGAACTAATTTAACACTCAATATAAGGTTATTAAAATCAGGTAAATTTCTGAAATGTCTATTACTTAATATGGGATTATGCACCTTGTAAATTTAAAAGGAGCCCTGGTTAATTATTTACCTGACTTTTTTCTCTGAGTGTACCCCCAAAGAATATTTTTTTTTAAATTTCGATTTTCTTGAAAAAGGTGTGTCCAATTTCAATTTACTCTTTATGCACCAGCTCCTCTAAAAACATTTTATAAAAGTATTTCCCATTTTTTTAACGTAATATTTTGAAAACTGAACAGTCTATTTTTTAAAATTTATTAAATAATGTAAAAAATAAAGTTACCTTCCTTACAAAAAATGTTTAAAAACCGTAGAAGAATATCTTATCTTTCTTGAATATTTTTACGATTCTGATGTTTTTTTCCTCTGTGCTAAAATAAGATCGTCCTATTAAAAAATATAAATATACAATAAGCAACAAATATCTATTGCTCCACTAGAATGCTATTTTTGATTTTGAATTTATTTCATTATTTTCAAATATTATATTTCTGATTATTTTTTTCATTATTGGTCATAATTGTGAATTAAATAAATTTGTGTAAATGATATAACTTCCAAAAATATAGAGCACCATTTTTTTCGACTTTCTTAAAAATCGTAATCGGACTTTTTTATGCAGGAGCTTCTAAGCAATATAAGTTTTTTCTACCAAAATTTGAAATATAATATTTTGTTTAAAAAATGTTCAAATTTTGGTTTAAAAATCTAATATATTTTAAGACTTCGAAGTTGCTTTTTATAAAACTAGGTATTAAAGGTTTTTTTCACTTGTTTTTTAAATACCCATATTAAGAGAATAATTTACTTCTATGAAAAAATGTCATTACCTCCACATACTTTTTAGAAAAAACCGCTAAGGAAAAGTTTTTATTTCTAAAAAACTGCTCCTACTATTTTCATTAAAATTGTGTTTATATTCTAAAATTAATGAGATATATTACTAAATTTTTAAAAAATTTCAAATAGCAACTATATCTACTGATAGTAACTAGCTCTTATGTAACGTTTTTTTTATTTTGAATATTCTCACTATCGGCTTAAAAGATTTTTTCACAAAAAAGTTTTTAAGTTTTTAAAAAAGTTTCACTTTTTTTTTTTTTAAACAGGTTGGCAATTTTTTTTGGAATTTTATTTTTTGATGCACATAACTAAATACATAAGATTTGCCTACCAAAAGTTTTTCTTAATAATGTTTTAAGAATTTGATATACATATACATTTTTTTTTAAACTACCCAACCATTTTTAATTTTGTTCCATGCAATCATATTCAATCAAGAATTATGATGCATTCTTTTTTTCATTTCGAAACTCTCCAGGAAGTTGTTTTAGCTAATTTTAATATGGTATGCTTTTAAATATTTTCTCTCATAACTTCCTTGTCTTCAGAGTCTTGAACATAAGAGAAAGTACGTGAGACGTGTTACCCAGTCGTGCATTTTATTTTTGTTTGCGTTTTAGCAGATTCGAGAAAAATCTGCAAACAAAATTTAGGGCATGTGCGTAGAATTTAGACAAGAAAAAATAGTTAAAATACAAATGTAACACTTGTTTTGAAGCTTTTTGGAAAACCAGAATTCTATTCTTATGGTTTATTTTCAAATTAAGTTTTTTTTTGAACGGATTTGGAAAAACTATTTTTCAAACTAAAAATTTTGAAGAAAATTTTGAAAAAAAAATATATTTTAAGTTTAAGACATTTTTCGCTGGAACTGTTTATTAAAAAACTTTATTTGAAAATAAACCATACGAATGGACCTCTGACTTTCTAAAAGCTACGAAAAAATACTGAAAGTTTTGCTGTTGGATTGTTTTTTTTTTTTTATTATTATTTAATATAATTTTTTGCTAAGATAATCCCCTCTAATAGGACTATTACTTTCAACCTACACGCTCTTTTCGTAGACTTTACCTACAGCAGCTATTAACTAAAAATTTGGTTACACAGTGTAAATGTGTTTTCACATATACATTTTTTTCCTCATCGATAGATTAACGGTTAAATATTGAGCTAAAATTTATCCGTTTTTTTAAATTTATTTTGAAGAAATAAAAGTTGCGCACCTAAAAAATGATCACCCTATTGTACATAAATATCTACAAATTAATTTTATTAAAAATCCACTCCACTGTTCGCCTAAATGCCTTCATTTAAGCATTAGGTATGTAAAGAATGAATTACATACCTTAAAACATTTTCCACTCATAATTTGAATGCCTCTTGAACAGAGCAAGTTCGTTCGACCCCAATCGTGCATTTTATTTTGTTCTTTTGTGTTATTTCCTAAAATATAAATAGCAATTAATAATGTGTTGTTTCACTACAAATCAAAAAGATTAATGGCAACTTGAACCTTTCTGATAACAAAAATTAAAAGATTAGTTGTGTTCATAGTTTTTCAATTACAAACCATAACTGAATTTGGTAATTAGTGAGTAATGATATATTGAAAACAAAATTGATTGGAGATGACCATGACATATCGTCGTCATTCAGTGAATCCTCCCTTACTCCATTTGTTTAGAAACCGAGGAACCTTTCGTAAAAACGATATATGTGCTTAGTAAAATATAAACTTTTTAATTCTGTAAAAGATCTTTAAATCTTATATTATGTTGGTCTCTTTTATAAGGAAAACATTTCATTTAAATCAAACATTTTAAAATTTTTGTCAGTAAAAATCCATTAAAAGTACAGGTGTCTCAAAATAAAATGAAATGAGGTTGGGGAGTTAATTGTTAATGATATGACAATTTTTATTCTCACTCAAGAAACTCACCTACATATGGATTTCTTCTAGAAAACAGGCATAGACCACTTAAAGTATCATGAGGTCAAATACCCATATAATGTTCACTTTATATATAATATTATGCCACCAGGGGTCAAGGCACCGATCAAAATCTATATTCCAAAGCTTATTGCAACATATATTGCTAAAGTCCTCACTTGAAATTTTATTTGTAACATGAAAAGTTTTTGGATCCCAACCTTTTTCAGATTCACTTGAAAAATGTTCTTCTTCTCTTGTCATCAACATAGGCGATTCCAAAGCTATTTCCCAAACATATGTTTTCAATGTAAACCCTTAACAAAACTCTTGTGAAATGTCCTTACATAAAATATTTTTATGGAGTTCGAACACTTCAATTCAGCAACCTGAATAAAATCACTCAATAAATATTTGTATGTGCTTATTGTACAAGATGATACATCAACATTGTATATATGTTTAAGTGAACACTGGTTCTAGGGACAATACACCCTTTTCGATTTAGTAGGTATCTGTTCTCTACCTCCTTGTGTGTACCACATCGTTATGTCTCTGACCTAGAATAAATTTAAACATTTCCAATAAAAATTCAAAAAATCAATGACTTCTCCTTTTTGTCACGATAATAATATCAAAAGAAACCCATAGTGGACAATCAACTGAATCAAACACCAAAACCCCTTTTGTGTATTCCCCTCTTGTGTCTTATTTCGGTCAATTAGCACTATGTGGCACACAGCTTACAATCGCTTCAAAAATACTACCTAAACCTCTATACTAGAATGCACCTCATGAGTTTATTTCATTTGCAACCCTGGCCATGGGTTAGTAAATTTACACCCTCAACACAGAATCATTAAACACTACATCCCTTGGAAAATGTTCTCATATTCATCCTCCCCTCGACCGACCCAGCCGCCGAGGATGAAAAGTCAAATTCGAAAATCATATCCCGCTGGTGCTGTGTGTATAGGAAAATGTTCCCCTCATCACAAGTGCATTCTTGTCCATTTGACAGCAGTCGTCCTTGTCTAGAATTACAAATATACACATTTTCAATTTTTATTTTTGTATTATTTCATTGCGTTCCACATTTTCACAAAGCGCAGCAGCAGAATTCAGGACATCAAGATGTACAGCATCTCTCCCTTCCTGTAGCTATTAGAATCTTAGTCAATTTCTCCTCTGCTCAGTAGTAGCTGGATAGGGTATCGAGTTTGTGATCCTTTGTTGGCTCAAAAACAAAAAAAAATATAATGTGATTTCTTTTCTCATTTTAATCTCTTAATATAAAGAAAATATTACAATTGAAAATAACGCTTTTAATCCTGAACTGTGAAATATTTTTTTATTGTGAAAAAGATGTCTTTTAAAAAAGAAAATAAATTAATTAAAATATTTCATTGAAATTGAGATTTATATTCAAACTTCTCAAACTTGGAAAAGCAGTGTACATAATCCCGTTTGTGGTTCGCACGTATATACCCCCATTAAGGATTACTATAGAACAGAGATTAGAAAACGAGACAAAAGGGTTATTATTTGGTCCTTTCTTGACACATATGCGTATGTATGCTAGTTTGTCTCATGCCCTCTCCCCGCCACCGTTTTGAGCCGAGGTCACTAGGTCGCCCGGGAGCTACTGTTTTTTTTTGTGTTCTTCTTCACTGGAGATAATATTTAAACAAAAAACGACCCCACCCTAAATAATTTCTTTTTGTTTAAATTTTTTTAATTTAAATTTTTGTTAAATACTTCATGAGAATAAGGACACATTATTGTCCTTTTCATCAACCCCGCCTTCGAAATTCTTTTATTTTCAACTTAAATAAAAAAAAAAAGGATACACAAAATATTTCTGTGGATTGTGGAGGGAATCTTAAAAGAACAGTTCTTTTTTTTTGCAAAATTTTCTATTTTATTTTTATGTGTACAAAATATACATATCTTTATTATACACAAAAAAAAAATCAAAGCTTGATGGTGGTTAGTACCTCTATAAACGTCCTTGAGCGCGCAGAAAAAGCTTTCGTTTTCCTCCTCTCCTGGGTAGCGAGTGATAGGACCAGATACAACGGGAATGGATACCTGCTAACAAGTTTGCTGCAATGAATAAAATCGCTCAAAAACTCTAAACCGATTTTTCCTCCATTCTTAATTTCTTTTATTGTAGAATTTTTCAATTCGAAATAAAAGCGTCGGTTTAGTTAAACCTACAACGAATTTTATATATTTTTTAAATTGTAACTTTATCCATTTTATATTCACACAGTTAAAAAAAAAGAAACAAGTGCTGTTTAGTGTTTAGAGATGATGTAGAAAAAAAAAAATAATGTGATCGAGTGAATTTTTACACCAATACAGAAATTCTTAAAATAAAAAAATTATTAAATTCCCACACACGTTAAATATAAAAATTTACAAAAAATACTGATTGATACATTTCGTGAAAATAAAAATAACAAATTAAAAAAAAATGGGTGGTGAAGTAAAAGTTGCCACGGTTGATGTTGAGGGTGGAGATAACATGGCTACTCTACCCGTATCTCGTTCGCACACAACGGGCAGCAATGATAGCGCTGAGAAGAATAACATAGCCAACAAGGAGATGGAGCTTAAAAATGTGATGCCACAGCCATTGCAAAGGTTAATAGATTTAAATATTTAATTTAATTTAACAAACATTGAACAACTTATATTTTTAATATAGAAACTGTAATTTGTAAGAAATATATTATCTCTTATTTCTTTAGGATAAATGAAAAATTTAAGTAAATTCTTAATTAATTTATATTAACAATAGCAACAGAACTTAGGACTTTTTGGATTTATATCGATTGTTTGTGTATCCAAACGAAATGTTCTCATTAAAAACAACAACAAACAAAAATTCTTCTGACTGGAGCTTAAAAACCATTGTTCGCCAAGGAACAACATTATTTTGTTTATTTTACTCTAAAACTCAGCTCCCTTCACAATCATTACATTTACATTGTCGTTGAATGAATTTAATTTGAATCAAAAATGTATCAAAACTTAATCGCACAAACTTGTTTATTTTTTTAAATATTTCGGTCAAATTTTTAACTTTTTCGAAAACACCATCTATACCAAATGGATTCTTAATTCCCAAATAAATACAAAATACATTTTTTGAATTAAGTGAGATTTTTCGTGAAAAAGCTTAGTTGAAGTTTTATGTATTGTTGAGAGTTGAGGTACCTACATAAAAAGTAGGAATCCATGAAAACAACATACGTAGAAGCAAGGCGAATTATGTGAATTGAAAACAAACTAACAAGTCTTTTTTTCACGATTGCAATCCTTTTTAATTCCGTGTCTTGTTTAAATTTTTATAATATTTGATAGTAGATTGTACTAATTTTAGAATATCTACTGTCAAATTTCTCGTCGTAAACGTTTTTGAGAAATATAAAATTTTGTTTCTACTGTTTTTTAACATGTATGGCAGGTACCGTTTTTTCATTAAAGTTAGTTATCTTTTAAAATTATTCTGAATAGGTACAAAATTTCAAAGAAGATACAAAGCTTAAGAAAATTTTACCATGTCGGTTTCGAAATAAATACATATTAAGTTTTCAAAAAAAAAAAAAAACAATTAAGTATTTTTTAATAATCAAAAAAAATATTTTTTGAATTATCGGATCACAATAAATTTATAAATTTTTTAGAAGCTTTTGTACAAAAAAAAATAATTAAACTCACTTCTACCGGTTTCGGTTTTTTAAGAGGTAGGTACCATTAATAACCATTTATTATAATAATTCTCCACTCAAAAGCAGTCTTTACAAAAAGTACATAATTTATTAATTTTTTTGTCGTACAGTCGTTTCTGAGAAAATAATGATTTTTTAAAATTGTTAAAAAGGTTTTATGACAGGTTTTGGTCCTAAGAACTGAGAACTACGTGTGAGTGAAAGATCAAAATCAACTGTGAACCAACTTTGGAAAAAAATCGATCAAGCTATTTAGAATGTAGCTAAATAGACAGACAGACAAGCAGACAGATAAACCGACAGAGAGACATACAGATAGAAAGACAGACAGTATTTTGAGGCCCATTATTTTCATTTCCTTATCATTGTAATGACAAGTCAGATCAAAATATCGGGTTCAATTTTTTTTTTAGAAATGCTTAACCCGCCATACATATTTACAATTTTAAATTATACATTTAGCACAGGAAAACTAAAAGCCATATACCATTTACTTGACAGAGATACTTTGCAATTTTAATTTAAAAAGTAAAAATAAAATTGAAATAGTAAGAGTGATACATATACATTAGGTTAATCCTTAAATTGGACGTAGTCTTGGATAGCCCTCATTCGATTCAAAACATTGAAAAACAATTTCCTTAATTTTTTCAGATTTTTATTTCACCCCCTTGGTCTCCCTATTTGCACTTTAAGGTACTAATTATGGGTAAAGGATTATTCTTATAAAACTCAAAAATAAATCAGTATGTAAAGATTACATTCAGACGAGAAAAAAATTGTACTGGAGAGGTGGTCTATTTCCCCCCGTTCAGGCGGGAGGGCTAATTTTCTAGAAATTTGACCAAAAACAGAAACAAATTATTTTAACAAAATGGGAACACTTACAATGACACACCTTAGCTTTTTTTTAAGGCCACGATTCCATTCTATAATATGCTTCCTAAATAAAGTTTTTATTTTAAGTAGATTTTGAAAAATTAATTTTTATATTAAAAATTATAATTTTTTGTTTTTTAATTTTTAAGTTTAAAAATTATTTTTTCAAAAACTGTTTGAAATAAAACTTTATTAAGGAAGCATGTTATAGAATGGGGTATCGTGGCTTTAAGAAAAACAAAGGTGTGGCATTGTAAGTGTTCCCGTTTTTTTCTTAATAATTTTTTTTTTTTGATCCAAATTTTGAGAAAATTACCCCTCCCTCCTAAACGGGGGAAAATAGACCCCACCTCCAGTACTATTTTTTCTCGTCGATAATCTATACCCTCAGATTGTTTTTTTCGGGTTTTATAAGAATCACCATAACTCCATATTAAGTACCTTAAAGTGAAAATAGGGAGACCAGGGGGGAGAAATAAAAATCTGAAAAAAATAGGAAAAATTTGTTTTTTTTTATGTAGAACCATTTGATGCTTATCCATCTCAGAACTTTGAAAAATACCCAATATGAGGACCTTAATATACATATATCCGTTTTTCTATTCTTATGTCTTCTATTTAAATGTTTCAGTTTCGCTAAAAGGTACGTACGTACGTGAATTTTGTTGGCGTGCAAGTTTCAAAAATATCACTCCCGGATCATAAAATACGTATCTTTATCATTCCTTATCGATCTTATCACGAACCATATAAATACAGTTCCCGAAATCCTCTAAAAGAATTTGGAAGAATTAAAAAAGAAAAAGTTACATATTTTCAAAACAGATTGTTGCAAAAGAATTTTTTAACTTCGTTGTTCTTTAAAGCCATTTGAATGAACTTGGCAAAGTTTCAAAACAGGGTATTTCAAAAATAATTTTACATTTTGCAACTTCGTTTTTTTTTTGAGCGATTTCAACGAAATTGATACAGGTAAGAGCTGACACAAAATTAGAAAAGAAACAAATATTTTCAACAGGGTATTCCAAAAAAATTTCAAAATTTTACAAATTCACTATTTCTTGAGCGATTTCAATAAAATTTTAAGAGGTGGTGACTGATCTAGAGAATTAAAAGAGAAAAAAGAATTTTCACTCAAGGAACAACGAGGTTGCAAAATGTTGACATTGTTGTTAAACACTGTTGAAATTTTTTTCTAATTTTGTGTCACCTCTCACTTGTGTAAGCTTCAACCCTGTTTCGATTTTTTTGTTTTCTTTTTTTAATTCTGTTTTAGCTGTCACCAGTGGCTGGCAATTTTAATTAAAATAATTTAAATTTTAAGGGGCAACAAAATTGCAAAAAGTTTAAATTTTTTTAAACACCCTGTTGAAAATATTTGTGTCTCTTCTAATTTTATGTCAGCTGCCATCTGTGTCAATTTCAATTGAAATCGCTCAAGGAGCAAGGAAGTTGCAAAATGTTGACATGTTTTAGATAAAACTTGTTTGAATTTTTTTTCTTTTCTAATTTTGTGTCCGCTCTCAGCTGTGTTAACTTTCTCCTTTTGTAAAAATATTTGTCTTCTTATTTGATCGAATCGGGAAAAAATTTGGGAACGAATCATATTTTACGGATCACAGTAAATTTTATTCAATCTTGATAACGAATTTTATTTTAAGACATTCTAAAACTAAGATTCCTTTTTGAATTTATCACGAGAGAACGAATCATATTTTGTCGTTCTCCGAAACTTGAAAAACAGTTCAAAGTGTTCAAAATTGCATGCTCAATATTTCTTGAATTTACATTTCTTATCTTTTACCAAAAGGCATTGAAATAAATCGATGTACAAAATGTATGTAAAATTTTACACCTGTTCGTCACAAGTGTAATAGGCAGACATGCGGTTCTTGGTTCAACACTTCAAATCCTATTGATTGTCCCTGATCACACGCGAAGAAATTCGAGTATTTTCTGCGATTTGTGCAGGTCATTGGAGTAACTTGCAGAAGAGGGTGGAGGATGAAATATTTTAAAATATTTGAAAATATTCAGTGAATAATGTTGACGTTCTCTCTAGTATTCCTTCTCTTATTCAAACGAACCAATCAAATCGTGTCTTTCATTATGAAATTACTTAAAACTTAAAGAGGAGAACAAAATCATCAGAATAGTTGGCCGCGTTCGGATGTTAATTCTCAGTTATCCAGATAGCTTTATGTTGTTGTAATGCCTTGTTAAAAAACAGCTGATGACAAATCATCTGTGGCCAACAAACAAATCCGAAGGTATCCCAAAAATGTTAGGATACTCAGCAATCCAAAGAGAAATTTCAAAACAGCTGATATTTGAAAAGAAGTTTGAGTTGTTCATGTTGAGTTTTGCAGTGTCGGGTTTTTTGAAAGGAAAATAAATTAGTTGGATGCAGCTAGATAATGATTATTTGCGGCACCTTGGACTCTACGCAATATGTTAATATAAATGGAATAAAACTCCGTTAAAAAAGTTAAATTTTTTTTTTGCAAATTAAAAACAAATTTAATTCAATTTCTTTGCCAGCTTTTTTCAGCTAACCTATCTGGTTCTGGTCGTTCACAAAAGTATCGGCTACTCAGTTGTCTTGGATAACCTTTCCGATAGCCAGCGGAACGTGGCCGTTTTCTTCACATCTAAACACTTTCTTTGCAAATGACATGACTTTTTATGTCGTTGGCTCCTTAGACTATAGGCAAACAGAGTATCCCAAAAAAGATTCTTTAGTGTTATCACATTTAGTCAGGTAAATTTACGAATAATATAGGGCTAGCCCCGGACAAATTGTTAAAAAGAAATTCCTTTGCAGTTGGGTTCAATGACACATGCTACGACATACCAATATACAAAATTAGCCACAGTCCACCAACAGGAAATGATTTAAATTTGAATGCATTTATGCATATACAGGGCAGATGTACTTTGAAGTTGCACCGAAAAAAGAAAAACAATATTTCAGAGGGGGTTTTATTTCTTCCGTTTGAGCGGGAGGGGCATTTAATACAAAAAAAAATACTAAAATTAGAAAAAATAATATTCAAAAAAATTGGAAACACTTACAACATCATACAATAATTTTTTGAAAAGCCAGAAATCCCTTAGTTTTTGAGAAATTAATCTTCAAACTTAAAATTATAAAGAAATTGTTAAAGCTGATTTTTTTTTAAATCTTATATTATTTATATCTACTAGTAGTATTTGTGTCTTAAATATTGCATTTTTCAATTTTTAGTCAAAAACAAAAACCAAATGATTGTGAGGCTTTTATTTTTCAAGATATGTATATAAAAAGAGCTAAACCAACTTACCCATAAGCAAATTGACTTAAATTGTTGTTCTTTTAAAATTAAGTTAATTAAGGATGTTTTTACCTTTCATATTCAACGCTTTTTTCAATTTTTAGTGAAAAACAAATAACCAAATGGTTCTAAAAAAAAAAAGATGTCATACTAAAACTATTTTTTTTTTAAGTTTCCAACTCTCGTACTATTATAAATACCAATGTTCCCATGGACTAATTTTGGCTCATTTTGGATATGTCTTAAGTACACTCTTCTGAGTCTATTTGCATAAAATTTTCCGTTGTTACAATTTGTCTGGGAACGAACCATAGATTTACTTGACAATAGTAATAACAAACATTTTCATTTTTTTTTCTTCAAAATTAAAAAAAAAAATTGAAAAATAAATTATTTTAACATTGAAAGACTTTTTTTAAATCGAAAAATCATGAACGTTAAAACAAAAATTATAAAATAAATTATAATAAGTCGCGGGATTCATAGGTAACGTTAACAATTTGGTTGTACGACCTTGGAATTGTAGTTCAAGGCGAAATGTGGCTATATCTTTACACATTGAGGATGTGATAATCAATAAACAGATACAATAATAATATACACTCAAGAGGTATATGAGTTCATTTGTAAAAGTGCGATAATATTGTGGTTATCTCCGTTAAACGGTATTTTAGGATTCTTATTTAAATTCCTTTTCAGATCAATAATTTCTACCATCTCACAGTGGTTCACAGTAGTACCTCGTGGCATGATGGTTAGTGCATAGGACTGTCATGCCAAAGGTCTGGGTTCGATTCCCAGCCGCTGCCACCTAAAAACCTCTTGCGAGGAAGTGACAAATCCTCCAAGAGTATACTTGTCATGAATAAGTGCTTCTCATCTAGCCGTTCGGATTTGGCAAAAAATTGTAGGTCCCCTCCATTCCTGCCAAAAATACGCACACAGGAATGGTTGAGAGTTGTAAGTCACTAGGCTTTGGTTCTTCACGAGCTGTTGTGCCACCAAATTTATTTATTTTTTTTATCTCACAGTGGTTCAGGTTATATGGAGAGGTGCAGGTCATGAATCTATTAATCTTAACTAGTCAACTAATTTGGATAAAATTCTCATACATGGTTCAAAACTGCAGAAGTATCGTCAGAGTAAATTTCTGCCCACTGACACGCCTATTTTTAAGAAAAGATCTCTTAACTGTCAAAGTTGTTACAAATGAGGGGTGATGTTCTTGTTAAAAGTTGTAGATAACACATTTTACATAAATTTTGTCTATACACAATTTTTTACAACTCCATTTTTACAAATTTTTTGGTTTTTGGAACAATTTCTTAGAAAACGAAGAAAGCTAACGCAAAGACAGGGAAAACTATTTACCAAGCCCACTTTTGAGGGTTTTTTTTTGAATAAGTCTTATTTTTTAAATCGTTTCCTAAAAAAATAAAAAAATATAGAACAGAATATGTAGAAAAAGCCTTTTGACCATTTTGGATTATTATTTTCTCCACTTTCAAGCCATGTTCTAAATAAAAAGTTGCGTATAGTTACGAATTGCACCTACCAAAGACTAAACCACCTGTCAAAATTCTTGTTTTTTCTTTCAAGACCGAAAATTTACGAAATTTGTATGGTTCTTTAAACTATCATAACTCCAAAAAGAGAAAAGCTACCTTATTATTTGAAAAGATTAAACAATATTCTTCATTTCTGTCCCTGTAGTTTTGGGCACTCAAGGGCAAACCAATTAAGTCTTTAATTTATTCTAAACTTAGCTAAAAAAAAGTTGCAAAAAGTGCCTTGTGCTAGGGGGTCCTATTAGATTGACGCTTTGTTATTGAATAATCAAATGTATGTTTCGAGAAAGTACTCTCATTCGTGTTTAATATTCATAACATCTGAATATTGCTCACACTTTCTTATAGTAAAAAACTGCGCCGATAAGCGAGCTGTATGTTTAATGTTCTTAGCACTTTAGATTTTAGAGTAAGCGGCTGAAATGTTAACTTTGAATGGCAATAAAAGAATGAAAATGAATAATGCTTGTAAAATAATTGTTGGTTTTGGTTTAGCAAGATTTTGAAGAACCTTATTAATTATAATTTTTATCAATTTTTGCCAATGGAAGTACCTACTGTGAGTCCGTCGAAATTAATAACTATCGCAGAATTTCCAAAAATTAACGATTTTTTTTCTTTTAGCTTTTCTCTAATTTTACCCATAAACCAATCGAATAGAAATATTACACATCTAAAAACTTGTTAAGAAAATGTTTGTACGCAATAATTCATAGTCATACTTCATTGAATTGCCATTAAAAAAAATGATATCGAGAGTCAACAACAAAGAAACATAGAAATATTATTTTAGTTATTTCTATGTTTCTTGTGAAAAGTCAACACGATATTCTTGTTACAGCACCTGCATATTTGGTAAATCAAATACATTTGACTATAATTTGCAACCAATATATTAAAAAATCCAGAGCGTCACGTAAGCAAACAGACAAAACTCATATTTTTCCACCCATCGAATATGATTTAATCTTTTTAAAGATTCACACTTGAGTTCTATCAGATAGGTATTTTGTTTGTCCCTTTTCAAAATTGCCTTCCTTTTTAAATCTCGATGGTTATTGATATGGGAAGATTCCGAGAATGCGCAACGAAATGAACAAACATAGCATGTGAAAAATTGAATATACGTATCTACACGAATATAGAGAACTGTATTATAGAATATTTTCGTTCTTTCTTTGTTTTTTTTTGTAGACTTCGAGGAGAAACGATTGATCTCCGAATTCACCTACTTCTTAACACTATTTCATTATATATCCTTTTATCTGCAAAACATATAGATTTTCGTGAATTCTTGTAATTTTGACAAGTTTCCAGTTACCTAGTATGATATAATATTGGTATGATATTAATTTTTGTATATTGTTTGTTATGCCATTGAATATACTGCAAAAGGCTTCTTACATGGAAACTCCAAATTTTGTTAAAGTGTTTTAGAAGGACGAACATTTTAATCACAGTAACGTGTCCATCGTATCACCCTGAGACAATACAAAAGATACTTTTCTTGGCGCATATTAAAGCATGAAGATAGTTCCATTTATAGTTACTAAAAAACAAAATTCACCGCAATGCACAAGGAAAATAATAATGCTCCATCTAATTGCCTTTTTTTTACATCAGCCCTGCAGGTCAGCATCTACAGTGAATCTACTTCTACAACCTGGCTTCTTGAAAAAAAAAAAAAATAGACAAAAACCTATAGGGTGCAGTGGATGTGCATCAGCTCTCCTTGTTCCATGTGATCTGTCATGCGTACTAAAACCAAACATTAAATGGCGTTTCCGAGAGTTCATTTGCCTCAGTTTTTCATACCAACAACAAAAAAAAATCCACTATGTAGTCCTATATCTCTAATTCTGAAGTGTGGCACAGCCTACCCACCTACATTTCCATTTCGTTTTACATTATTGTCTACTCGTAGCGCTCTTGGCGGGAAAATCACTTACTAATGTTTTTGCAACAGCACAGATTAATATGCTAGTGTTGGGATAGTTTTGTTGTTGTTGTTGTTGTTGTGTTTCCCATTTTTTACCACCACTAATACTATGATAGGATAGTGTAGTGGTTGGGTGAAGTGCGGTGGCATAGTTGGTTACTCCCAATAAATCTACTCGTATCTCTCCTCCATATCTCTGGCATACAATGAATAATAAAAATTAGGTCAGTTTGTTGTTTGCACGTCTGTGGAAATCTCTTCCCATTGAAATTTGCAATTTTCTGATGTTAAACAAAATCTAGATTTTTTTTTCTACACTCTGAAATTCTTTCATAATTAAGCTTGTTTTTTTAATTGTTATAGAGTTCACACCCAGAGCTAGTATTTAAATGATAAATCTTTAGAAAATAAAAATGTTTATACCCCTGTTTTATGTTTCATTTTTTTCACTTCTTATTTTACAGATGTAAATGAATGCAATAAATTTTGAGTAGGAACCTGTGGTCAATTAAAAATAAAAAATGTGCATATTTAAGACACTTAATAAATTTATTATTAAAAAGAATGATTTTAAATATGCCATTAAGGTCAATACTTTAAACGAAGTAGTTTTTTTAAGAAAATCTCATATTTTCAGATTTTGAGGAAAACTATAAAAAAATTTAATGCTAATTGCCTTTTTAACAAGGGAGATTAAATTTGTTTCAAGACGAAATTTTGGCTGCCTTAATGCCTGATTAGAATAGAGTGCTTCAACTGGAGCTGCAACTGGAATAGCTGTCAAAAATGTTGTACATGAATTTTTTTACTCGCCCATAATGTGCTGTACAGCTTTCTGACATTTTTGTCATTTGAAGTCAGCTGTGCGAATTTAATTAAAAAAATAAATAAAAATTAAAACTAAAATAAAAATAGAAAATGTTGAAATAGAAGCTTAATGTCTTTATCAGAGATTTAAAAGAGTTTGAAACTCTCTTCAACCCTCATGTAAACATTTTGATACGCTCACCATTTTGAAACGTCAAAAAAGCTGCTTGCAAAAATTAAAAGTTTGCCAACTAATCCAGCTGTTTCTGCAGCTCTGTATGCAGATCCATCTGCAGCTGCGTTGTGTTGTGTTCCTATCATTGGATTTGTGCGTATTCAACATTTTGACAGCTATTCCACCTGCAGCTCCGTCTCGATTCTACTCTGCCAGTTAGGGGAATACCGTTTTTACTTAAAGTTATGTTAAAGAGCTAGGTAACCTAATACGCTGGAGCTCTGGCCATTTTGGATAAAAGCTTATAATTATAAGTACTTTGCCTGCTAATATCTCCTTCTCATAAATCGTGACAAAAACTTTATAGGTATAATAGCTACATAGGTGCAAGAACCAAACTTGGAGAAGTCTTTCATGTTTTTGTATTCTGATGGAAACCAATATTTTTTGGTTCAAAATTTGTACCCGTATGTGTACTGTGTAGGTTTTTAACATTTTCGTAACGGAGGTGAGGATTTTAACTTACCAGGAATAATTTCACCAAAGCCGATTCCCGTTAGATTTTTTTTTTTCTTTTTAAGTAATGCGTCTAAGACTTAAATTATGACAGAGTACCACAATTGATATTTGCAGTTTAAGAGCATATTTTCTCAGTGCAAATACTACATTCATTTGTTATTTTGGATCATAATTGCCTATTTTGCTTTTGGACAACCATTATCCACCTGTGAAGAACTTCCACTACCTTACTGAATATCTCTCTTTTAAAAACCGATATGGTTGCTTTTAAAGGTTCAATTTTCAAATTTTGTAAGAAGGTAAAAGGAAGTAAAATTCACATGTATATTAGTTTTTTTAAAACTATAATTTTTTCAAGATTTTGAAGTTCAAATTATAGCTTACTATAATTCTTGACAAAATAAATGCATGACTAGATCACACGTACTTGCTCTTATGTTCAAGACGCTGATTGAGTGTTTAAGAACATAATAATCTTAACACATGAAAATAATGACAGAAAAATGTTTAGAAGCATGAAGTACGGTGTTTAAATAAGCTAAAATAACTTCCTTGAGAGTTTTGAATGTAAAAAGAACCCTCTATCTTAATTTATAGAAAGTATTTAAAATCGTTGGAGCAGATTTCTTAAAAAAATATAATTGTTTATATCAACATCTTATCTTATCTGTTTATATCAACATTATTGATATGCAAATCCTAATTATTAAATTATGTGCATTTAAAAATTAAATTTCTAAAAAAAACTTGTTAAAAACGGGTTTTAAAATATCGAATTTTCAAAAAAAATTTCAACTTTTGAAAACTTGCATACAAGCAATATTTTTAATCTTATTTGAAAATTGTGTATACAAAAAATTTTCTCCAATACTAAAAAATTCAAAAATAAAAAAAGTTCATTATGAGAAGTTCTCTTAAAATTTGCTATTTGTAAATTTTTATATTTTTTGGTAGTATAACGCACTAATTCAAGCATATAAAAAAATTTTGTACGAAAAAATTATTTTCCATAACTGTTATTTAACGTTTGTATGGATTGAACCGTTATTTTTTCATAAAAGTATACACAAAGTGTAAAAAAAACCGTATAAAAATCCACCATTTAGTTTTCATAATATTTTATTTTCAAAAAATAAAAAATATTTTTTTGAAAATGTTGGCAAAAAGAAAAACTATTAACATTTTCTAGGAACTTCTGTATAAAAAAATTATTGAAACCAAAACAAATCGAAAATAAAAAAAGGGAAATACCCTTAATAACCATTTTTTTGGAAAATGTTTTTCCATCCAAAGGTGATATTAATCAAACGAAATTCATTGATTTTTTTTAAAGAAAAGTTGTGGAGTGTTCTTGAGAAAAATAAGATTTTGTAAAACTACTTAAAAAAGTTGCCTGGCAAGTACCGTTATTTTAATTTCAATTTTTATTTTAAGAAAGTAAAAACATGTGGGGAATCGCCAAAAACTCCCAAGTTTTAGCAAAATCGATCAAGCCGTTTAGGCTGTAGCTGAACAGACAGAATTTTGCCACCCACTTTCTTGGTATTCTTTATCATTGTAATGTGATGTTTGATTGTTGACTCAGGGAAGAAATCGCGTAAGAACTTCATAGTGTAGTAAATTTAGTCAAAAAATTTACTCAATTTTCATTAATCGATTTGATACATTTCTTGTTCGTTTTGTTTTTTTAAATACTTTTCCATATAATAATGTCAAGTTATTGAGGTAACTGGGGTAAGGGAACGCCATTATTTTGAAAAAGAAGGGAATTTGGTTTTTATTCAACAAATCGATTGAATTTCTTTTTGAAACTAAATCATAAGGAAATAACACTAAGGCAACCGTAAATTTTTTCTCCAAAAATTACAGAATTTACATCAAAGTTCGTAGAATTTTACACAAAAAACACAAACTTTTTTGTAAGAACAACAGATTTTGATAAAAAATATATTTATCTTTTTTGTGTAAAATTGCAAAAGCTACAATTTGTAATTTATTTTTATTTCAAAAAATTGTTAGTTTTTGGGAAAACAAGAAAATCCTAAATTTAAAAACTTTCCTCGGCTCAAATTTAGCTTGCTTTTTAAGAAATTAAAGCAAAGATACAAAATTTAGCTCTGGCATAATTTTTTAAAAGTGAAAGTCTAATTTTCCTGAGGTATTAAAAAGTCTTACTAGACTGAGAGCTCTGAAAGTTTGAAGATTTAAATTGGTACAAGCGTGTAATTGCTTAGTAACAAAACTCAGAGAAAAATCGCAAGAAAAAACCTACTATGAATGGGCTTATTCAATTTATTTCAAATATTATTTTCTTGCTCCTATGTATAATGAAAGACGAAATTCTCAATTAAATAACGAGAATCTAAAAACAAGCTTAAGTTCTTAACTTTAGAACTAAAATAAGGTTTTAAATAAGAAATATATTTTTTTTTTAAATTGCTCAGTCTCAATATTAGACTGTAATCTTAAAATAAGTTCGAGGCCTGGTGGAAGCATACTCTACTGGTAGGCCGAAGGTCTCACTTCAAATCATTATAGTTTTAAACGAGTATGAAAACGAGCTCAAATTTAGATTTTGCACTTGTCTTTAAAATTTCCGAGTTAAGCTTATATTATATCTGTTTTTCTTGAGTAAAGCACAATTTTATTTTGAGTGTAGAGATGTTTTTTTATCTAACATATAGCAAGAATAAGTTATTTTATATGAGACTTGTTTTCTCCTAAAAAGAGTTTTACTTAGAAGATAACAGATTAGTAATCTAGAGCTTCTTGTAAGACTGTATATAATATTTTTAAAACTCTATAACAATGGTTTCAAAAGAGGAAAATTCTGAGCTTGAAAACACTTCTGGTAATGACAGTTTTTACTTAATTATAAAACCAGTCTCTTCGACTAATCGACTTTTCATTATTTTATACATTTCAAAGTACTTGTTGCATTCTTTTACAGCTGTTCTCACTTTTGTGTTTAAAATATCCATGGTATATATGTATGCCTAGTAGAAATCCCTCTTATAGATCCATTCATCTTAAACACCAATTCTAATAACTATTTTATATATTTTAATAAAAAATATGTTTACCTACTTTACCTACTACATCTCTACCTGTTCCTTGTTAAATGCTCTGCTTGAACGGTTATAGTTTGTTTATATACATTTTTATATAATTATTATAAACCTCTGCTCGTATTTTCGTTTTATGTTAAATGTTAATTGTTAACCATTCTATGTATGAATAGAATTATAGAAATCTTAATTAATGATATTTCCAGTTCATATTGTTATACAATTAGAAACAGTGGTACCAATCCATCAGGTATGAGTCGAAGTTGCCTTCCATACGAAAACCGTGGAAGCCACAAGAAGCATCCCATGTACTACCCGAATGAGTTATGGTAAATTTAATTTGAAAAAAGAGAAATTTAAAAAAAAAAATATACTTTTTTGTTAAAAAAAAAAAAAATTCATGTAGTTATTTTTTGATTTTGTTTTTCTTTTCTTTTTGTATGTGCTAATGCAAATTACTTAAAACACTTTTAAGTATAAGTAGAACCCAAAAGTTAATATTTTATTAAATAAACCTATAAACCCATTATTTATACCACATATGTGTAAATGAATTGAATTTTTTTAAACGTTTTGTCATTAACAAACAGAAAAAAATGTATGTTACATTTTTGGATTAAATTTAAATACAAAATTTGAACTAAATTTACATAGGTAGGTACTGTAATATTTTATGTACTTATACCAACGTTTTATTAAAAATGTCATATAATGCAGGAAAATTGAAAAAAAAAACAATTTTTCAGGCTTATTTCCTCAAATCGAATAAAGTTCAAAATTCGATATGCCAAAAAAATATTTATTTTAAGTTAAGAATACCTTAAGTAAAATCACGTTAATTTTTTTAATGACTAACAAAAAGTACCAATAAATAAAAATTCTGATAATGTCCACTGTGTTCAAGGTTAGCTGGAGCCAAAATATAATATTTCGTCAATGAGCATATTCATAGAGTATTGTTTAAGCTATTGTTTGACAAGTCTAGAGTAAGGATGCAATTGCCGTAATATAATTTGCAAAGACAACCTATGAACACTATCGTTGCCTGATGAAAGTTTTGTGGTTGTCCTTACCTCAATAGTTGTTGGTTTCTGAGCAATGTTTTACAATATTTTAAGCTGCATGGGTTCTTCCATCAGCAAACGTAAGATCACAGACATACCATTTATTAATAAAAATGCTAAGCCAATCGGAAAATTGTTGATTTTCGAACATAAGAGAAATTTCAATACGATGTTTGTGCCTTAATCATGAAATCCAGACTTTTAAAACAAAAATAGACACACCTTTGATTGTTTTCTCTATGCCAATACTTTTCATCATAAAAATAGCTTAAATAGTTTAAAAAGAGTCAAAAAATTAAGAAAACTGGGGAGTGCAGTTAAAGAAAGTTTTGAATAGTTTTCAACGTTTTTAAGATCAACAAACTTTTTCTTAACGCAACGGTTGTTTAGTAAATGCTTATATTTTCAGAGCCAGACAAAATTCAGTTGCCAAGCATCTTGTTGAAAATTAAAAAAAAAAATACTTCAGTGGTCTTAGGCTTTAGGGGTTCAAGGTACAGAAAAATGTATTTGCGGCAGCACCTACTTTTTTAATGTTCTCAAGTCAAATCAAGTAAGATTTAAATTACTAAATCTTTTTTAGGATGTTTTTTGTTGAATTTTTGAGCTATAATATGAAAATGCAATTAAAAAAAAGAATTAGCTTAAAAATAAAAATAAACTATAAATTTGTCTTTTTTACAGTACAAAATTCCAAGGACAACTTTGACCTTCACTATAGTTTGAAAATTAATAAAGTTTAAGAGTTACCTAGTGCCTCATTGTCTTGCTTGCTTGAACACAAATCGTAAAACAAATATTACCCATAAATTATTCCAATTTAAAGATATTTTTTGACTACAACTGCTTCACAATGAAGCTCCCAGCGGATTTCTTCTTAACGTGAAGAAAAGTTAGGAAATTTTGTTTGTGTAAAATTACGTAAGCAATAGCTTGTGACAAAATTTTTTTTTTCAAAAAAACTAATGGGTTTCGAGAAATAATAAAAAATGTAAGTTTTTCATCCCATCTTATCATCCCGCCTTATAAAGGTTTTTTTTTAAATTATTTAGACTTCAAAATAAAGCTCTGAACAAAAATTTTGCTTCGTCGAATTTTGTTGGTAATTTTGCCATTTTTTCAAGTTATCGCAATGCCAGTTATAACTATCATTGAAATTCATCAATGGAAATTTCAATGATTGATTTTGAGATGTTAAGGAAGAAGAATCATATATTATTATCTCATAAAAATTATCGATGACATTAAGATCAACAAAGAATGTCTGGAAAGTGAATTAGTAAAAACTCAGTGTACTCAGGCGTATTCGTAATTTTTATCAATTTATTAAAATGTCAACAGTTCTTCTTTACTTTTTTTATATGCGCCTCAAATTTACTAATATCACAAATAATTTCAATTCTAATTTTGTATTGTAAATGACCAAGGTTGCCTTTTAGGTGATTTTTTTTACATTAAGAACTACAAATAGACCGGAAACTATGGAATATAATGACAAATTACGTGCAAAAGTTTTATTATTGAATAATATTTATTTTTCCCATAAGCATGCTTGAAACCAAAAATGCTTAACTCACAATATGCTCCTTTGATAATGGTCACACCATTGCCACTTTTCGATATATTTGGTATAACTGGGAAACTAAACCAAATTCGACAATTTTACACTTAAAACTTTTTGTTCAAAATTAAATTTTCTTTTGAAAAAGATGGATTAAAAAATTTTATAAAAATATAAAGCAGAACAAGTTAACAAAAACTAACTAAAAACATTAAAGGTTTTCAAATTTTTGCTGTCAAAGATCCGGTCAAGACATACATAAGCAAAATAAAGTATAAACTAAAGGCTTTAAAAAAGTAATACCCAATTTAGAAAAAAAAATTTTATTTTTTAATTTTTTGAATGCTGGTTTTTAATTACTTTTTTTGCTTTCATTTTTACTTGCGATAAAGGTACTATCTATAAGACACGTTTTGGATTCAAGCAAAAAAAAAAATGAGATAACAATAAAACATGACATAACGATGATAGAAAACATAAAAAAGTGGGTGGCACAATTCTGTCTCCCTGTCTGTCCGTTGGTCTACAGCCTACACAGCCAATCGATTTTTCCAAAATTGGTAGAGAGTGGTTTTTGATGATTATGCCCACACGTTTTTTAATTTTTTTTTAGAAAAAAAATAACGGTACCAGCCATATATTTCTTTTAGCAATTTTACATTATCGTATTTTTCTCAAAAAAATCAATAAATTACTTTTGGTAGGTAGAGGCTTATACTTTAGGTGGAAAACCATTTTTCAAAAAATGGTTATTAATGGTACTTCCCCAAAGAACCATTTTTTTAATGAACAATTTTTTTTCAAAAACGGTATGACTGATTTAAATGATAGTTTTTTTTTACACAGAGGCTCCCAAAAACTTTAAATATTTTTGTGTACTTAAATTAGAAAAAAAAGTTTTCTGGATTTTTAAAAAATGTTTCAATTTTTTTTTTTTTGAAAATCAAATATTTCAAAAACGATATGATTGATTTTTTGAAACTCGAAACTTAAGAAATTTTTAGTACACTCTAAGATATTTGAAGAAAAAATTTTACATATATGAACAAATAACGGTCCCTTCAATACAAAAGTTCAAAAACCGGAAAGGAAAATATTTTTTTTATCAGAAATGACTCCTACTATTTTGATTAAACTTTTTCCATATACTAAAATAAATACGATCTACTACAAGAAATTATACAATTTTGAAGTATGCAAATATTAATAGTACCTGTCATAGAACGTATTTTCTTTCTATGAATTTTTTCACTATCGGCTGAACAAATTCAAATACATTTTTTATATACAAATTTCAAATAAAATTACATAATATTGCATATCAAACTTTTTTTTTTGAAAATTCGATTTTTCAAAAACGGGTTAGCAAATGTTTTTCAAGTTTTATTTTTAAATGCACATACATGAGTACCAAAAGTTTTCCTTAGAAGGGTTTTAAGAGTTTTATACACACAAAATTATTTTAAAAAAAACCACTCCAACGGTTTAAAATTATATATAAATAAAAATAAAAATAGTCAAGATGGTGTTCATTTTTTTAATCTCAAACTTTCAACGAAGTTTTTAGGTGTTTTAAATATCGTATTTCATGCTTTTGAACATTTTTATCTCACAATTTCCATATCTTTACATATAATTTTCTTAAGCCCTCAGCGCCTTGAACATAACAGCAAGTAAGTGCGACTCAGTTGGGCATTTTATTAAGTTGGTTTTTGAAAACTTTTTCTGCTTAAATTTTTTAATAAAATTTCTTAAACAATCCATTTCGATAGAAAATTTAATTTTTAACAAAAAGTCTTCTAACCTAAATTTTCAAATTCAGCTTAGTTTTCGAATTATAGCAAAAATATTAAAAAGTGTCCAGTATGACCATTCTCTTCGAAACTCATGAGTGAATTTAGTAGCATTTTCGGTTGTTAGCATATGCTTATGTGCCACACTAGCATATTCTAAAATAAAAACAATTGAACATTATTGTTCTTTTTAAAAAGCCTATATTCAATAGGCTTAAAAGATACCAAGCATTTTTGTTTTATACGTTTTTATTTTTGAATTTCTGACTACTCTTTTGTGAAAATCTTAAAATTTTTTAAAATTCTTAGTTTATTAACCTTGTAGTTTCATAAAAGGGAGACCTTGCGCCAGATCCCGGAGTTCTGATATTTTGCTGAGTTGCTTTTGATGTTGGCCCAATAAATGGTAAAAACTAAAAAATAAACTGCGAAATTTTCGCCCTTTTTTCAGTAGCACTGCGGAGGAATATTAAAATATTTTTTTTTATTATTTTGTGGGAATAAATTTATTAAATATATTTTTTAATTTATGAAGTCTACTATATGATTCTTTTCTTTTAGCTGGAATTCGTTTAAATTCAGACAGAATGATATTTTCCCACCTGGATAGAAAAAATATATCATTTCTGGTTTCTAGTATCTCATATGTCCAGAAATTTTTAAAAATATTTTTTGTCTTTTAAATGTTTTCGATTTGATTGTTAAACTTTTAACAGTTAAAAATAAATGTATAAAAACATGATTAATTGGTAAGCTTTTTTGAGTCTACACATATATCTTTAATAAAACTTTATTCCTGAAATTATTTTTAAATAATGTAGGCTTTTGTGTTGTGATACCATAAAACCATGAAACAAATCCTGATGTATTTTATACATACGTTTTGTATGCCTTGATCTTAATCTTTTGTATATAAGTTTGGTTTTCAAAATCAGTTTAACATTGAAATAGTTGAATGTCAAAGAGATAAAATATCTAATCGGTTTCGAAGAAACACAAATATACGTTTAAAATTAATTCGCTTAAAAGCTTAAATATGAAAAAAATTGTGTGTATTGTAAATTATATGTACCTATGTATTTTGTGAATATATTTCCTTGACCTTAAAAATTCCAAATGCATAATAATTACTTCTTCTCATAGGTACAATGAAAAATACGAGTAAAAATCTTTAAAGGGTTTTGAGAGGATTATTTTTAATTACGTTTTGTCTGTCTATTCATTTGTATGCATTAAGAACATTTTAAGTATAGTTTGTTGTTGATTTACATAAAAAAGTATTGATTTTACAACTAAGGCTTCATAAATGCTTTTTTTTCAATAGTGCAACAAAATAATTTGAATGTATTTGAAACACTTCAAACATCACTATTAAATATCTCTGGGAGATTCAAAAAGTAGTAAATTTTGTATACATATATAAAAAAGCATAATATTTTCAGTGTATTTTTTGTTTAAGGCAGCCATGCAAAATTATATAATTTTTATTAAAAAAAATGGTCAAAATTGCAAAGCAAATATTTTTGTATTAAAATATTCGGTTAAAAAAGCGTATTCTGTGTTTCAAGTTCTAAGGGCTGTCTTTCTACTGTTGAGCTTATTTAAAAAAAAAATTATAAACAAAAAACAAATACAAAAGCTCCATTCATTATGTGTGTATTTATTAATTTTCTCAGTGATAAAGTTTGCAGAACATAAACAAATGCAGTTCTCGAAATTAATATCAATTAATGGAAAACTAAAAACCCCAATAATTGTTTATTATTTCATATTAGGTCCACAATTTTCTCTGGGACTGTTTATTTGTGTCAAGCACACGCTCTCATTGTCTCGACTACAAAATGTTTGTAAACATTTAAACATAAATTTCTGAATCTTTTATTTTGCAAACAAAAAAATGAGGCATGAATTCATGCGTGGGATCATAGGGTTAATTATAGACGCACGTTTTATATTCATAAAGTTGCGTCTACAAACTTAAAAAAAATTATTTTATGTTTTTTGAAAATGTTCCATATCTGTTTATGTTTAGTACTTTTCTTCCCGTCCAGTCCGGTTGGCGATAATACTGTTATAACAAATGTGTTGGGTTTAAAAAAATTGTGGAATGTAAATACAAATTTTTTTTGTTTAAATCAATAGCAAATTTATGATCTAGTTTTTGAGAAAATAATTTTGGATTTTTTTTTTGTTGATGGTGTTAACCTACTAACTCAAAAATATTGGTTCGTTTGTGAGTGCCATTAAGTTTACGTCGTAAATCTAAATAATTCTGTGCGTATTGTAGACATTGACATGACATCGCAAGGATTTTACTTTTTAAGTGTTGTAACTTCCTCTTTTATAAAATAATGAGAAATTTCTTATTTACAAAATAAATTAAATATTCAATTAACTTTTATTCATGCTCTTCAGTACTATATCAGTGTTTGGTTAAAAAGCCTTATCCATTGTTAATCCAATGAAAATATATTTTTATCTTAAGGGTTGTCAAAAAGATACCCATTTTTCGTATTTATAATTTATTTTCAGTCGTAAATATAGCCCTTTAAATGGGTAAAATAGTAAAGAAAAACTGTATGCCATTCCTCAAGCAATGAAAGCAAGAAAATCATTATTTTTCTAATGTTATTATTTTCGTACTCAATAAAGCTAAGTCGTAAGAAAAAAATGCGAAATTTTGAGATAAATGCTTTTCCCGCCATAAATCTTTTCTAAGTTTTGAAAAATAATGTCTTGGTACACAAAATAATTTTTGTTTACTGTGTGCAAAGTTTCTATATATGTACAATTGTACATAAAGAATGTAATTAATTAATGAATTCTTATGACACTTGTAATGAAATTGATGTTCGTGATTTGTGCCATTTGTAGTTGAAAATGTGACTTCCAGGCTTCACCCCCAAATATGAAGCTTTTTAAGGACCCCAAATAATCCTCTTTCTCAATTTTTGTAGTTTGGCGCTTAATTTTAAAGACTTCGGTATACGAGTCTATAGTATGATTTTTGTTTTATTTTTATTTCCCAAACACGAGCAGTGATTATTATTTAATTTTTAAAACACAGGCAATAATTATGAGAGATGAAATTATTTTAGCAAAACGGCACTGAGAATTTTTGCAAAAACAATTCACATAATATAAATTTGTTAAAAATGCCATTTATTTATAACGCATTATATATTCCTTTTTATAGGGGAGGCAGATTTTATTTGTATTTTTTCAACCGATACCTGGTAACTTTACCTTACCCTATCCCAGCCGCTGCCACCTAAAAACAGAAATGTTTTTTTCGCGAGGTACTGCCTCTTGCGAGGAACTGACAAATCCTCCAAGAGTATACTTTTCATGAATAAGTGCTTCTCATCTAGCCGTTCGGACTCGGCAAAAAATTGTAGGTCCCCTCCATTCCTGCCAAAAATACGCACACCGGAATGGTGGAGAGTTGTAAGTCACTAGGCCTTGGTTCTTCACGAGCTGTTGTGCCACCAAATTTATTTATTTATTTACCTGGCACCTTTAGACTGAAAAATAAAATTAATGTTATTTCGCCAAGTTTTTTAATAACTGTTCTAATCAGTGTGGGAAAATATTAACTTTTTAGGGATGTTTTGGTGAAAAATGGAAAAATTCTATTTTGGTTCTTAAATTACCCTGACAATTAGGATACGGAATTGCTTACTTACTCATTTTTTGATCTATGCTCATATTTTGCTCATGAGCATGAGCAGTGAGTTAAAAAAAAGGAAATGCTCACTCATTGATTCAGAGCAAACGTGGAAGAATTAAAAGCTCACTTTACCCGCACGAAATGTTTTGAGCGGCTCATGAGCAATGGATGGGCATAAAGTCAGTTTTGCCAAACAAAATACATTTATGAATTGGTTTCCTACTGTGTACTCTACATACATAGAATAACAAATACATAAATAAAAACAAACATTAACGAAAAATTTTACAGTGTGTTTACATTATGGATGAAAAAAACGACGACGAGACAAAGCAATTTACATTTTAAATGCAACAACAATTAAGCCCCTTTGAACTTAGCTAAGCTCAGAGAAGTTTCGGGGCTTAGCTTTTGCCTAGATAGAAACTGTGTTACTGACACGAATTTCATACTTGTTATCGAAAGTTTGTATGGAAACTCCATTTTTGTCTGTGATGACGTCGCTAAGCCCTGATGTCGTTCTGTTGGTCCGATTCCCTGGGCTTGCAAAAAAAACACACCTATTATAAAATTTAATATAATAACAGGTCACAAGCATCACTAAACGTTAGTTGCATCGACTCATGTTCCTGAAATGAGCATATTCGTTTAGGAGAATTATGAACCTGCTCAAAGGGTGAGCATGAGCTAATGAGTGTATTCAAATACTCGCGAGCATGATCATTTCACGCGCTCATGCAGAATATTACTCCTGAGCAAGTGAGCCTATCACAAATGGTCATTTAATCTTGTGAGCATATTCGTAGGTACCCTGTTGAAAACTGTGAGTATATGCATAGTGCCTCAAATCAATTTACAAACACTTAACACATGAGCCATGATTGACAAAAAAATGTCAACGTTGATGTTTTTTGACTTTTTTGCAAGTAAAAACACCAAAATTAATTTTTGCCAACTTAATGAAATATTAAAATTTTTTAGATTTTTCTTGACAAAAAGTCGACCGTATCAAAGTATTTAGACTTTTTAGTATTTTCTTACATGCATATAAAATATGGAGATTCTAAGTTCTTATGATAAATTTAGTGTAGATTTTAACTTGTTTAAAGGTTACTATCCTACAGTAGGTACAAAATTACTAAGGCCCGTTTGCTGATACAAAACTTAAATAATTTATGTTTTACTTAATCTCCTATGTTCTACTTTTTCCTATTCCTAAACCGAAACACTTATGTCGCACTTAAATATTTATATCATATAAATTGACGTTATTGACTTCTTAATTAATATATGAAAAGGTTTTAAGTCAAATATTATTAAAATCAGTTGATAAAAGTTCTCAAAATTTTGAAAATTTACAATCAAGATTACAACCTACAATATTTTTTGAAGTGAGAATTACAATATCAAAGTTTTTCACCAATCAATTGTTGTTTTAGTTATTTATTAGCCTTTTAAATAGACCTTTTAAGGGGGAACAGTTACGTGCAAGGGTTTTAATTATTGGATTTGTTTGTGAAGCCTATAAAGCATTCTTAAAACCCAAAATGCTACTTTGCTCACCTATATGTTTCTGAAAGAATGGTCACACTCGACACTTTGCAATATTTTTGGTATAACTCGGCAACTGAGCCACTGAGCCAAATTTGACTATTTTATGCTTAAAGTTTTTTGTTCAAAATAAAATTTTCTATCGAAGTGGATAATTTAAAAAATTTATAGAATAAATTTAAGCAGACAAAATTTCAAAAAACCAAAAAAGAAACTCGAAAAATCATTTTTTTAAAATTTTTCTAAACTGGGCATAACTTTTTTCAAGGCAACGATACGTTCAAGTAGTGATGCTCAATCAAAATAAACTAGGGTCTTAAGGCCTTAATATGATATGTTAAGAAAGACATTTTAATAAAAAACTGTCAACTAAACATTTTCTTATAATTTTTCACTGTTTTGGCCTGGAAGCCTTTTTTTTGAACCACATGACAAATTTAACATTCGTTGCACCTTGTAGCAAAGTATTATCAATCAATCAAAAGACCAGTCGCAGCCGTCCAGTATGTAGGTCTAGAAGTATTTGAAATGGGCTGAAATACAAAATTTGCGAAATTGTCAACTTTTAAAATATTCTCTATAGTCGTAATATCGCATCTGATCAAAATCATGAATTCAAATATTCTTACGAGTGTGAAATTTGTGATATTGTACAAAAAAGAGTCTTTTGGGCCATAAACTGTGAAAATTATAAGAAATGGTGAAGTTTGAATGGGTACATCTATGCTAATGTTGAATAAAAATGACTCTTTGAACATGCCATAGTAAAGTCTTAGATCTCTACTTTATTTTATCGGTGATTTTCTTGACCCTATCTTTGTTCCAAAATAGGCTTTGCACAATTTATTAAAAACTTTTGAAATCTTTGATCTTTAACTTTCCATTAAAAGCTATTTAGTCTTATTATGAGTTTCACTTGAACAAAATTCCACGCGAAAAACTGATATTTCACTTTTCCCCGATTGTGAATTTCACCCGAAAAAACAAAAATCCCCCTCTTTTGTGAGTACTCGATTCTTAATTTGTCTTTTATTTTTTTACGGCAAAAGAAAGAAAAACAGATGATACTGCTGCCCTTTACGCAAGTTCTTTGTTTATGTTAGGCCAAGATAAATTCAGGCAAAATTCATAATAGCTTTTAAAATTACGGAGGAAAAAAAATTTTCGAGTCAAATATTTTCCATGTGAAACTCATAACAAGGCTAATAACTTACAATGGGAAGTTAAAGATCAAAGATTTCAAATGTTTTTAATAAATTGTGCAAAGCCTATTCCGGAACAAAGATAGGGTCAAGACAAACACCGATAAAATAATGTAGAGACCAAAGGTTTTAATATGACATGTTCAAAGAGTCATTTTTATTCAAAATTAGCATAGATGTACCCATTCAAACTTCACCATTTCTTATAATTTTTCACAGTTTATGGCCCAAAAGACTCTTTTTTTGAACAATATCACAAATTTCACACTCGTAAGAATATTTGAATTGTAATTGATCCGATTTTTCAAATCGAAAATTTTAGCATCTTCACATTTCAAGCTCCCAAAAATCGGAATCCACCATTTTTAGAGAGATGTCTGTGCTTGTATTTACGTTCGTACGTTCATACGTTCGTACGTTCGTACATTCGTGCGTTCCATCGGTTTTTTCGTTCATCATATCTCAAGAATAAATGAAGATATTGACTTTAGATAGATTTTATCTTATAGCTGAAAGTCTCAATACTTGCAGAAAAGAATTTTTAAAAAATTCAATGAGTGTTTTTTTACTAAAACAATTTAAAAAAAAAACTTTGTCAAATTTCTGTAGTCCTGAGTATCTCAAGAACGAATGATGTTATCGACTTCGGGTAAAAACTGCTGCAAATAATGGATGTAAAAAGTTTTCGGCTCCAATATCTCATAAGAACAAACAATGATATTGGCTTTCGGGGTAATTTAATTCTGTGAACTAATTTATAGTAAAAAATTGATAGAAATTGTAAAAATATTGAATGAACAGGTTTCTTAAAGCGAAAAAACACTACGAGAAATTTTACCAAAAATTGTGGATTTTTTTTTCGTCTCAGATATCTTGAAAACTACCAATGATATCTGGCTTAGGTTTTGTTTTATACTACTCAATAATTTTCACTTGTCTTCACGTGATTGCATATTGAACACCTAAAAATGTTCTAGGTGATCTCGAATTGGTGATTTTTTAATAATAAAATAATATCTGGCCTTAAGATTCCGAGGGCACCAATGGGAAGTAACCAGTGTGGGTCGCACCCAGCCTTTTTTATTTTTTTTAAGGTTGGTTTTTGCTAACTTTTCTTGCTTTTTTTTTTTTTAATTTTTCATGTATCCATTTTGAGAGAAAATTTGATCTTTAACTAAAAATTTTAGGTGTAAGACTGTCGAATTCGGCTTAGTTTCCGAGTTATACCAAAAATTTTGCAAAGTGTCCAGTGTGACCATTCTCTCAGAAAATCATGTGTGGATTTTGTAGCATTTTGTTTTGTAAGCATTCTTATTGGCCAAACAAACATATTCAATAATAAAAATCCCTGCACGTGATTGTTCCTTTTCGAAAGGTCTATTCAAAAGGCTTTTAATTAAGGTCCTGAAAACATAGATTTGAAAATAACAGTTTTTATTTTCATCTGTATTAGAATCATGAAAATTTTGTATTCAAAAATGAAAATAAAAGAAGACATAAGGTTATTTTCAGATAAAAAAGTTAAAGTACGAATAAAATGTATCTGGTTGACTCATTTAAAATATGCTCACAATGATTTTAAAACCGAACTATCGCGGTGAAGAACCATACAGAATTCTTGTCCAAAAAAATTTGCATGATTAACTCATTTTATACAAGAACAAGAATTTTATTCATAAATATTTTTTTTAATTTAATTTTATTTTTTTTATTTTTTGTTATATTCCAATGCTTCAAGAAACAAAATTTTTCGTAGAAACCTTTCTAACCATAGTTAAATAATGTTGTTTTTATAGTTTTCCCCACATAACCATCCACATTTTATTTTTAAATTTGCACAATATAAAACCCATCACCAGCATCTTTCAAGCTTAAGTCATTTTTGGGATAATCTCAAGGTAAAGAATAAAAGTATTAAGTTGCTAGTTTGAAAGGAGATGCGTATTCATTATTAAGGACAAAAACACACGTCTTGGCTTCGCACACTTTCACACGAACATAATGCTTTATTAAAAAAAATAAATATACTCGTATTACCATCTTTATTATTAACAACAGTAAACAAAATTTTTAAACATTTAAGTGCGTACGATGTTGGCTCGTATAATCAAGTCTAATGGATGTTTGTTTGATTTTTTCAGGACATCGCTCTTTATCGTCACCAGTTTAGTGTATGCCATCATACTAATCGTTGTTTGTATTGCATACGTGATCAGCGATGTGACAACACACCGTTTACCAGTTTTATACTACGAAGGATTCTTCACCTATTTGTATGGCGCCAGTATACTCTTCCTGCTGTATGTCTTCTGTTTCCTCCTTCAAGGTAAGTCACCACAGGGTTTGAGTTAGAGTTTTGTGCTTGAGATTAAAGTTGTCGCATTGTCGTCTCAAGAACGGATTATAAACTTTTAAAGTGATGCTTCTCCATTTCATACGTTTTTTTTTTGTTTTTCTTTTTTTGTATTAAAAGAGAGTACGTGCTGCAATGGAGGCAGCAAACCGAAAGCACCACCAAAGGAGAAAAAATCAAAGAAACAAAAGCAAAAGAAACCGGATCCAGCCGATTCTAAGGATGGAAAGGGAAACAAGGATTCCGGAAAAGGTGGAAAGCCTAGCCCGTTTCAGGTACTAAGAAAAAAAAAATCTTTTAAAAATATTTTCAATACGTGTGTGGAACGGTTATATGCACTTGTGGGAAAGGTTATGTCTATGTTAACCTATACCTGTGCCAAACATAAACAAATGCATGTGCTGCTGTTGATGTGAAGCTTTATCAATATAACATAAATATTAAAGCTCTGTCATATTCAACTTTATAGCTTTTTTCTTTCATCTTAGATTTTTTTTTTTTAAATATTTTGATTTAGAAAAGCTTTGCATTTCGCAGCATATTCAGATAAAAGTTTAATTTTTTTTTAAGTTTATTAAAAAAAGCTAAATTTGTATTCATGCCAAAGAAATATTTCAGAGGATAAGTAAATTAAGATTATTTACTTTAGATCATTTAAATCAATAATTTTGAGCCAAGACATCGACAGAAATATGTTTTTGATAATTAAGCTTGTTCTAAGATGACATTTTATTTTTTTCCATCTCAAGACTCACTCGTAGTTTACACATCAACTTGAAAAGAGATCGAAATAAAAATTGCTGATTTTTCAAGAATATGTCTCATACCTTATAGTATTTAATGTGTGGTCCTTAAAAAAGGGCCAAGGCATTCAATTGTAAATTTGTTTAACAAAAAAAAATGATCTGAAATGTTTCATTGGTCTGGATACAATTAAGATGCTCCAAGCTCATTGTTTAAATCAACAAAGAAAATTATATAAAGTTTAGTCAAATTTAACTCAAAACTTATATTTTAAAAAATTTTGACTACATTGTACACAACAAAAAATGTAGTGTTTTCTTATATAAATAATAATTTTTGTTTTAATAATGTTATTAACTTTGATTTCAAGAGGGCGCATCTTATCATTTATTTAGTTATATTTTTTAACAACACTTTTATTTTTAACAAAATTCAAGTTTTTATATACAAAACCTAAAGGAAATTAAAAATAATTTTCATCATCACCAATAAAAATTTCATACTTATACAAAATCAACATAATTAATACAAAAAAAACATACAAAACACACACACAGGAACGATTTCCGATCAAGAAACGTGATTTGGTTCGGCAGTCGCTATTGAGTCAGGTATGCCATTGATTGAGTGTTTTTCAATAAAATAAAATAAAAAAAACTGCTAAAATCGTTAAGCTTAGAAGATGATTGTATTATGTGACATTTTTTTTTTAATTTTCTACTAATTTGCTATCAAAAATAGAGATGCAGTAATTTTATTTCAACTGCAAATAGAGAAGATGCTCCATCAGAAACAAACCATATATGATTTTAATAAATTAGACTTAAACATAATATTATTTGGTACATACATTTTTATAAAGGGTGTACCAAAATCACTGCTGAAAACTTTAATTGTGAATTCATAAGGAAATTATTACACATTTCTTTCTTTCTTAATTTTCTCTACCTTCAGAAGATTTCAAGTTTAAATTAAACGCACCACTGACGTATTACCCACTTGCCTTAAGGTTCAAAAATCTAAGCATTTAAAAAAAAATTATTTATATAGAAACAGAAATTATAAGATCAATTATTTCGAAGCATGTAATTCGTTCTTTAAAAAGCTAAAACAACTTTTTTAATAGTTTGAGCTGAAAATAATCTATGGAAGTATTTTTTTTTTTAATCGTTGGGATACCTATATAAACCTATATAAAGTTTTTAAATAATTTTTATTAAAAAATCGGTCTACAAATTTTTAATTTCTATTAATATGCAGATAAGACTCAAATAAAAAAATCTCAACCTGATTTTGAAATATCGAATTTTCAAAAAAGATATTTTGATTTTTTTTTTACTCATAAAATATTTTTTTTGAAAATTTTTATAGGGAATATTTTTATATTTTTTAAATACGATCAGTCAAAAAATAAGAAAGTTCAATTCCAAAATTTTATATATTATATATTTTTTTATATTTTAAAGTTAACCGTTTTTTTTCTTAAAATATTATAAAAAGTTTTAAGAAGGTGTTAAATACCAAGATACAAAGAAGAGACTGGGATCGTTTCTGAAATTTTGAACCAAAATTTTGAATTTATTTATGTTTTAAAATGCAAAAGACACATTTATTTTAACATCGAGTATTTCTTGGAAGCTTCTGCATCAGAAAAACATTAATCACTTATGCCTTTTTCAAATATGGATTGAAAATCAAAAAAATGGTTTTTTGTGAGGTACCATTGTTGCCTTTTTTTTTAAATGGGTCTCCACAAAAACACTTGCCTTTATTAAAAGTAGTACAATGTGTTTTTTTTTAGAGGTATAGAGCTTTAAGTTGGTAACTCTTTTTTAACTGGCGGCCATTTTGTTACCTGTCAAGTGATTTATTTTTTGTTTGGTTGGGCATTTCAACATAAATAGACTGACGCCTGAACAACGCTTCCAAATTGTGTTAATTTTTTTTTGTAAAAATCGTGGTTTTGTTCGAAATACATACCCGCACGAATTTCATTAAGCAATAAATGGGTACGTCAATAAACGTTTTAGATACGTTATAGAGCCCTGATTACTGACTTTTCTATTTCTTTCATTAATTGAACAACCAAGATGTGGCAGTGCTGTAGTTTCAACAAGATGGTGAATCACGTCACGTATCTCGGTCCCGACCCGTAAATTGGCCTCCAAGATCATGCAATTTAGTACCACTTGATTATTTTCTTTGGTGATATGTGAAGTCGCTAGTCTGCGCCGATAAGACCAAAATGATTGGCCACTTGGAGGGCAACATTCGCCGTGTTTTTGCTGATATACAGCCACAAATGTTGGAAAAAATAATGGAAAATTGGTCCTATAGAGTAGGCTTCGTCTGAACCACACGTGTTGGTCATATGTCAGAAATCATATTTAAATTATAATGCCAGAAAATTATTTTTCGAATAAAGTAAATTTCATGTCAATTCAAAAAATCATCTTTGTTTTATTCTATTTGAAAGTTCTACACCTCTAAAAAAAAACACCCTTGGTGTATTAATTTTTTTATAGAAAATTTGTGGAGTCGTTTAAAGAAACAAAAACAGAAAAAAGCGTCTGGAGCGAATGATCAAAAACCAATATGTCCCACGTTTGAAGAAAATCGATCTATGTAGCCGTTTAAGATGTACATAGCTATGTATGTATATTTGAAAAGAGAGACGTACAGAATTTTGAAACGCACTTCTTTCATCTTCCATATCATCGTAATGACAAGTCTGATCAAAATCTCAAGTTAATTTTTTTTTTGAATTCATAACCGGGGTTGTGTACAGAATATTGTATTGGTCAAAATTATTTTTGGAAAATTGTTTTTCAAATTTCTGCATTTCAAAATTCAAAATGTTGTCTTTAATAAGGAGAAGGTTTGAAAAATGTTAAAATATTATAGGCAAATTTTCTTTTATTTGGTTTTAACTCAAAAACAGTAGACACTCGATTTAGTAAATTTCGAAATAGTGAACTATCTACAATATTAAACACACAAAATCTTAAAAAAAAAATCTTTTATAAAAATGTCTCGCAAATGTCTCGCAAGCAAAATTTACCTTCCGGACACTTACGAATTATTTCTATTTTATTTTTTAAACCAGCTTAAAAGCTTTTTCAATGCTTAAATAAATGTAAAAAGTTAAAATATTTACATCGACCAACATGTAAATTTAAAGGAAAAGTGAACAATCTCAAACGATAAACAGGCCTGGTTTTCATTAATTCACTATATTGAGCGTCTACTGCAACTTCATTTAGTAAAAACAAAATTTACAAAAACTGAAATTGTGCTCAAATTCATTAAAATTAAATTAAATTACAAAAACTGAAATTGTGCTCAAATTCATTAAAATTCTTAAAGTTTTGGAGAGAATGGCAAGAGTTATTTGGGCAAAACAGAATAAGCAGAATTTAATTGTTTAAAACTTTAAATGACAGAATTTTGAAAAGCATAGAATTTCAATAGATAAAGAACTGAAAAAGAGCGTAATTTAAAAAAAAAAAATATAATTTTGAAAAGCTGAACTCCTAAGCCAGAATTTTTATTCACTCCCTCATAATTTGCTATACACTATGCATAAGTAACATTACGAAAAGAACAAATAATGCAAAAACGATTCCTACGGCAACCTAATATTAATCAATTTTACAATTACCAATTATTACGAGTACATACCTGCCATATACATAGGGTTGTTTTTGGTTTTTGAATTTTTAATAATAAACTCTTATTTAAAAATACCAAACATTTCTTATTTTCACTATGGAATTTTAAAAAAGAATTTCAAAATATTTTTTGAAAATTTGAACTGTAATTGGGTTGATAAATATTAAACAAAAATATTGTTGACAAAATTATTTTTGAAACAACCGATTTTTTAAGTTTTGTTTGTCTTGATTCATGTGCTTTATTGGAAAACTTTTCCTCCTTTCATCTTAACATAGACATTTAATTTCCAATATGTTCATATACGAGTACCTACATATATATAGAGCTTCAAAAAGATCCATGCCTTTATACAGGGTGACTGGTATAAGATGCACCAAAAAGCTAGAACGAGTAGGTTGGGCTAAAACAAGAAAAAAGTCGTATATGAGAGGGTCTATTTCCCCCCGTTTCGGTGGGAAGGGAAATTTTCTGAAAAAAAACTTACTGAAAACAAAAAAAAAAATATTTAAAAACAACTGTTAAACTTACAATGCCATGCTATACCTTCTTTAAAAGCTGGGAATCTTTTCTTTAATTAACATTTTAAATTTAGTTGTTAGTAAACAGTTTTTGAAAAATTTGTTTTCAAACTCAAAATAATTTTTTTTTTAATTTTGAGCTAGTTTATCTTAATCAAATAACTAAACACTAAACTAAACAAACATCTTAACCAAATAACTCTATTTTGAAAAAGTACCTATTTATGTTGTTTTGAGGGAGCATTTGTGAAGAATATTGACCTTAACCTAAATTAAAACTAAAATTTATTTCAGTCCGTGGTTTATACTTAAGTTTCTGCTTTATCACAGTACCTACCTTATTCTTTTTCAATAATAAAAGCAGAGATTTGAAATTATTTTTTTTAACTGCATAAAACAAAGACATTATACATAATCAATTTTATAAAATAATATATGTCACTCAAATAATCATCTTCTAAGAGCTTCTGAGAATCTAATATCTTCTTTCAATTTCCTTATTTATCAAACTAATGACTTTTCTTGTCTAACCTAACCATTTCTTTGTGGTATCACTATTACTAACTACTCGTATATTGTGTGTGTAAGGCAATATTGCTATTTAATTTCTTCATTTCTAACTGTTCCTTTTTTGTATTTTGATCTAACAATGTATTAAAACAAAATCATTTTTCCCTACATAAAAAATATTTAGTAATATTTGTTTAACCAAGGTTTGCAATAATTGCAATTCAGCATATATAAAACCGCAAAGTGAATGGTGTAAATTTCTATTAATATCTGCTTGCTAATGATAGATACTTTGGTGTAGTGTGTGACTTGTGACAGCATTGTTCTAATCCGTATTCTGTACATATACAGAAACTCAATCTATAGAGCATAACATCAATGTATCATCGATATTGTTGACGGCTTTGACGTACCTGTCTAATTGCTTAAAGACCTGAAACCTATTTTTCAATATCTTAAGTGTGTGCAATATTGTGGTCTACTTTTTCTTAACTAATTTTATATCTTATTAAAAACTTTGCTTAATTATTGTGATTTGGTGTTTTGTAATTTTTTGTTAACCGCATGTTGTGTTGCTTTGTATTGTTTATTTATTGACAATTTTTGTATTAAGTTAGGGTTTAGGGGGTTGTGAAAATCGATGATATTAGTGTAAACAAGTTCTGGTATTTGTGTGATGAATTTATTTGACCATCAGAGTGTGTATTTAAGTATGAGGGTTGGTAAATATCGATCGAGTTTCTTCGCTAGCCTTGAGAATAATTTTTAACGACTACTTATGTAGGTACATAATTAAGATTTTTAGGGGAAATCTGTTAAAATGGTTAATCAAAAAGAAATATGAAATGTTGGCAAACATTTAGGTATTAAAATTAATGTTGGTTATAAAATTCCCCAAAGGCGATTGACAGGTATTTAAGTTTTAAGATTATTTCAATTTTTAATTTTCAATATGCTAAAGTTGATAAAAAGTATCAACATTCCAGAAAAAATTAAACAAAATTATTTCGTAATTCCCTTTGAAAAAATTCAATGGGCCTACAAGATTTTTTTACAATTTATTGCAACACAAAAAGTAGTACGGATATTTGTTTTAAAATGACAACAACAAAATCGCATTTTGTTTTAAAAATGTTAATTTTGCCAAATTTGACTGGGTTAGCTTAAGAGGTTTTGGTTTTTAATTGACTCTTACCTAATACTTAAAATATATCTTTTTAAAAAAAGTTAAATGCTTGAACATACAAATTATTCCGAAATGACAAAACATTTTTGTTTGAGTGAAAAATACAACTATGTACAAGATTTTTGGCATTCTAAATCGAAGAGTTCAAATTTAAGTATTTTGAAGATAAAATAGCTATTTAATGTTTTCAACAGGATGTTGTTGAACTCAGACAGTAACTTACAATATGTCCCTAAATGCTACATCACTCCTGTTATTTTAATTTATTTGTGCTTAACATTGGAACTAATTTTGTTGAGTTTGGTATTAAATCCCGAATACCAAAATCCAGAAATAAAAAAAATCCCGATTGCCAAAATCTCGTATGACAAAATCCCGAATGCACAAAATCCCAAATGTCTAAAATATGAGCAGTACCTCGTGGCATGATGGTTAGTGCGTAGGACTGTCATGCCAATGGTCTGGGTTCGATTCCCAGCCGCTGCCACCTAAAAACAGAAATGTTTTTTTCGCGAGGTACTGCCTCTTGCGAGGAACTGACAAATCCTCCAAGAGTAAACTTGTCATGAATAAGTGCTTTCTCATCTAGCCGTTCGGATTTGGCAACAAATTGTAGGTCCCCTCCATTCCTGCCAAAAATACGCACACAGGAATGGTTGAGAGTTGTAAGTCACTAGGCCTTGGTTCTTCACGAGCTGTTGTGCCACCAAATTTATTTATTTAGTCTAAAATATGAAATGCCATAAATCCGAATGCCAAAATCCCGAATGCCAAAGTCCCGAATGGAGTACTATCTACTGTTCTTGGCCAGTTATTCACTTTGATATTCAAAATGGATTGTTTTTTTGGCTGTATTATAAAATTCGTGATTTTCGTACATAAATTCTAGATTTTTGTTCGTTTCAAAATTTTTCCAGATTTTTGTATTTAATATTTAATATTTATTTTTATATTTCCGTTTTTTTCCCCTTCCCGATTTTTTTTGCAACTGACAACAGAAAGTTCTAAATAGACTCAGTATTACCAAAACCATCAGAAAACACTCCATATGTTTACAATAACTATTAACTACAATTTATTTCTGGTAATTTTTTTTAAACCTGACTTTGTGGTATCAAAAATAATTATAGGCGTGTTTATTCAAAAATACTACAGACTACAGCTAGTGCGATTCCCCTCGGTAAACAAGAACAAATTCCAGAAAGTGTCGATAAATAAACCAGTAATAAATGTATAGTAAGTAATGTTTTTGTTTACTGAAAGAAGTTTTACTGAGCTAGCTTTGGATATCCCAGTAAAACACACCTTATATGTGTTGTATTTCTTTTGTAAGCAAAGAGCCCACAAAATGCTTATTTTTTGGGTGTAAAAATTACTTTAAGAAGTCTTGTAAATCCCTGGCTCAAAATCAGCTTTGGGGATGGTTTAATAAATCAATTTTAAGTTTAACTCTTGTTTTATCATGCAATTTAGAATATCCAAGACCTTTTCAGTGCAGTTTTAACCCTTTCATTTTGGTTGGTAATCAAAATGCAAGTTTTACCAAAGGTATGCAAAACGAAAATTAGGCAGATTTAAGAGACACCACTATTCTAAATCTTCCGAACTAAAATCTCTACACCGATGTGATAATGAAAATCCTTAAACTACAAACTTCGTCGCAATAATTACCTAGTGTCTATTAGAGATTCCCACTTGTTTACATTACAAAAAATAAAATAAATTTAATCGACGCCACGATTTAAAATCTTTGCAACTAAAATCTCTACACTGAAGGCTCCAAATAAAAACCCTCAAATTACTTCGTATCGACTTTTGCCAAGCGTGTTTAAGAGACTCCCACTTGATTATATAGACAAAAAATGAAGCAAACTTAAGCGACACAACAATTTAAAATCTCCCGAACTAGAATCTCTACACAGAGGTTTCGAAATAAAAATCTTCAAATTACTTGGTACCGATTATTACCAAAAGCCTCTTTAAGATTCTCACTTGACTACATAGAAAAAAAGAAGAAAATTCAAACGATACCACAATTTTAAATCTTTCGAACTGAAATCTCTACACCAAAGTCTCCAAATAAATTATTACCAAGTATTAAAAGATTTAAGCGACACCACTATATAAGATCTTCTGAACTTAAATCGCTACACCAAAGTCTCCAAATAAAAATACTCAAACTACTTCGTACCGATTATTACCAAGTGTCTTTCAAAGGTTCCCACTTGATAACATAACAAAAAAGATTGAGCAAATTTAAGCCACACCGCAATCCAAAATCTTTCGAACTAAATTCCCTAAACTGAAGTCTCCAAATAGAAATCGTCAAACTACTTCGTTCCTATTATTACCAAGAATCTTTAAGAGATTCCCTTTTGATAGCGGAGAAATAAAATGAGCCAAATTTAAGCGTTACCACAATTTAAAATCTTCGGAATTAAAGTCTCTACACCGAAGTCTCCAAATAAATACCAACAAACCGGAATTCTTTTGTCCAATTGATTAAACCAAAATACTCAAAATCAAAAATCTCAAAACCAAAATCCCCAAAATCTAAAATACCAGAATTTAAGATCCACAAATGCAGCCACAGCTTTTAGATAAAAACGATGAACATTTTTTCCCCAACTAAATTAAAACTCCATAGGAAAAGTGGCCAACCAGTAATTTGACAAAGAAAGTCAAGCATAGATCCAGAAATTAGTCAGTCATAGACAAAGTTTCAATTACTTGACTGAGTTTTTAGGTGGTATAATTTTTTCTGAATATCCCACATATGACACATGGGATACTAATTCCTTAAGTGACCAGAAACTAGTTGTAAAACAAGTTTTTCATAAAGTCAAAGCAAAATTAGCCATAAAATTAACATTCAAAAATAATATCAACCTCAGAAGAATTTTGTAAGAACCAAGACGTTTTGATTTCCTTCACCATTTATAAGGTATGTTAACTCTTAAAAGAAGATTAAAATTGAAAAAAAAATTGGATAACATTAACCAGTTAGGGTTCTCACTTTTGATAAGAAAATAAAACAGAATTCGAAAAGGAGAAAATACCATGGGAGTAAAAATAACTCCTGCTCATTCATCAAAATTTTCTAACTCTCTGAGATCTGAATGCCTTGATCTCTTTAAATGTAATTTCCTTAACCAAAATTCATTCCATATCAAGTATTAAAAAAAAACACACAACTGCAAATTGCAGAACCACCGCATTGAACATATCACAGTTTCTGGTTGCCTATTTATACGAAATCAAAATGTCTTCCTGATGTATCATACACTACAACCTAATCACATCATATTCATCGATAACACTTTTTCAAATTGAACAATGCATACTTATAACTTTTATGTATGAAAAAACAGGAAATTAATTTTGATATTTTCAAAAAAAAATTATATGCAATCAAGGATTCACAGGCCGAAGTTGAAGCTGCCGTCACACCAAAGAATGTCCGTAAACGAAAAACAACCCACAGTGATCCCACCCATGGTAGCTTCTTTCTTCGTGTTGGTGCAATTGGTATTTAAATAAATAAAATATTTTCAATTTCAAAAACTCTTGTTTTTACTTTCATACATTTTTGTTTTTAGCATTTGGATTAGGAGCAATGATTTACATTGGATTGGAGTTTGGTTCGTTCTTCGAGATCCCATTCGAGTCTCCATGCCATCATATTCTAATCGGAGTTAATCCATTGTTGCAAATGGTCTTTACTTTCATGCAGATGTACTTTATTTTTATGAATGCCAGGGTAAGTTAAAAAAACATTTTTTTTTCTTCAACCCTATCCTGCCTTTTGTGCGGATCAAATTAGTCAATTCACCTGAGCATACTAAGCTTTGGCTGATTAAAAAAAAAAACCTAGTAGTGACTTGTCAATTTTTCGATTCACCTATCCTTTGAAAACCTTGAAATTTACTCTTGAGTCATTTGTACATTTCTTTTTTTGTAGCTCAACATCCACCGCTTTAAGGTAATTGCTCGTTTCGGATTGATGCATGTTGTTGCAACCAATATCTGCGTCTGGATTCGCACCATGGTCAAGGAATCTCTGCATGAAATCACAATCTACCATCAGAGGCGTGGTCTAACGCCAGAAGATTCAATTATTCTTGAATCGATTCGACGTCATACTCTGCGACATGCTGGAACAGTCCTCAGAACCCACATAGGGCCAAACGATGACTTTGAAATGATTGAAACCGATACTGCAACCCATCCCCAAAATGTTCTATCCAAGATGGTTCGAGCCACAGCCGAAGGTGTTACTCGAGGTCTCACAAGTAGCGATGATATTGAAATGAATACAGCTAGAAGCTCAACACCCACCTCTACTAGTATTCCATCGACAACACAAACTACTACCACCGAATTGCCATCGACCACCGCTGCTTTAGCGTGGGCCAGTACAACAATGGCGCGCAAACTTAAGAAATTTATTTCTTCAACCAGCACCACCACGACTACAACTACAACAACAACTGAAGCACCAGCTACACACCTTTTCCAGTCAACGGTGGTTCCATCTCATCTAATTGATGTTTCAACAGGAGCAAGTAGCACGCCGAGTCTAACCACTACTTTCAGAACACCAACAAGTAGCTTTGCGTCATTCTTCTCAGCTTTAACTTCGTCTACTCCATCAGCGTCGACAACTGAAAACGGAATTCTCATGAACAATTTATTTGGAGGCCTTGAGAATAGCTATCAGACCTTTTCTGGCATCTCGCATCCCGAGCCCGTAGTTCCAATTGATGCCATCGAGAGCTTAGACAATATTTATCCAGCAGCTCTTTCGTCCAGCATTGGAACCTTGAACTCAACTGCCTGTGGGCGGGTGGACATCATGGGTACCATCGTCTATGACTCGGCGCCATATTTGTATCCTTTCATCATTGAATACTCTCTAATTGGAGCCGTGGTACTGTATGTAATGTGGAAGCACATCGGACGCTACCCCAGACATATGAACGACGAAGACTTGGAACATCGTTTGGAGGTTATGTTGTCCCGGCGAGCAGTGGCCATGGCCCAACAAGCTCGTTCGGGTCGTGTCGATTGTGTTGGCTCATCGAAGGGTCTCTTCTTTGGACTATTGCTCTTAGTTGGTTCGCTAATTTGTCTAATTTTGTTCTTTGTCCTCGTTCGTCATCCACAATTTTCATTGCTGGCTATTTATCTGGCTGATGCTAGTCATTGTGCCCTGATGGCATTTGCGGTTCTAGCCATCATTATTGGTTTTATAAGGTGAGTTGGTTGGTGCATCCAAAAATTATCCAGCTTATTTCAATTTATTTAAATTTCAGGGTGAAATCATTGAAATTCCGTTGTGAGGAACAAAGTAATCTTAATGACATTTTACTTCGCATTTCGGCCTTTGGTCTTTTTACGTACTCAGTTTTTAGTGTTATTGCTGGTTCATTGAAAGCTCTAGAAAGTGAACCAAATCTTCTAGTCATGATCACTGGCATTGGAGCTGTATTTCAAGTTGTATTACAATTATTGTTTATCGCTGATGTATCAAGACGTCGAGTACATCTGCCCGAACATGATCGCAGCAAACCAGGACGACAAATTGTTACATTTTTGCTCATTTGCAATGTTTCCATGTTTGCCATTTATACATTTGAAGCTCAAAAGGTCTTCGCCAATCCCGTAAGTAAAATCATTTTATTTTTTTTTTTATTTTTAAATATAGGATTTGATTTATAAATTTTTATTTTTATTTTAATGAAATTGTTTTTTATCGACGGAATATAAAATTTCTTAACGGATAACACGTGGTTCAAGATTAAAGTTGATACACCTACATACATTTTTGCTTTAAAACAATAAAGTTTAAGCTACTGATTCAATATTAATTATGTATTTTACTTCCTTTTTTTTGTAACCTTTTTGTGTCAATTTATTTAAATTTCCAAAAACAATATTTCATTTTTTTTTTTAATTAAAAAAATATTTTTTTTTCGAAAATTTGTATTTATTTATTTTTTATATATCGTCGGCTTAGAGTGTAAAGTGGCTAACTCCACATTTTTCTTACCATTATAGACCACTTCAAAAATTGCTAAAAAATACAAAAGTCTATCAAATCTTTTCAATTTCACTGAATTCGGCAATAACGAGTGTTGAAAAATATTAATATATATTAGTAATTTTGGTTTTTTTTTGTTTTGTTTAAAATACTTGTTTGTAAAAAATGCAAAATAGGAGTTAGCTGCTTAACACTCTTAGCGGACGATATTTGGAATTAGTACATAGTAAAATGCAAGACTGGATCGCACGTACTTGCTCTTATGTTAAGGTTGCTTGGAATTAAAAATATAAAAAGCTTTTAAATCCTTCTTTTGACTGAAAAACAAGTGTGCCATTTGATTAGTTGAAAAAAAAAAAATTTTATGTACATACAAAATAAGTTTAAAATTAATGAGGTGGTTTTCTTAAAAACTAATTAATTATACATAAAATCTTGGTTACATTTTTTTTTTTAAGTTTTGGTATGTCAATTTTTAGTAAACATATATGTAGATATTAAAATACATTATAAACTTAATTTAAGAAATCATCCTCTTTTTTCTTAAATATTGAATTTTCAAAAAAAAATTAACATTTTTTCAAAAATCCAAACAAAATTTGTCAAAATTTTGGTTTAAAATACTATTGACATTTAAATCGAGCGTTTTTTTTTTTTTTTTTTTTTTGAATTACAAATACCAGTCATACATTTTGATTTACAATTTTACAAAATCTTATTTTTCCCAAAGACGGTCTTAAAAAAATTAACACATTTTTTTGGTAAAACCTACCTTTGAATTGTCATCTTCTAAGGAACCATTTTTTAATTTCCGATTTTCTTCAAAATGGTATGACTGATTTCAAATTTTTTTTATACAGAGGCTTTCAAAAACTATGAATATTTTTGTTTACTTAAATTACAAAAAAAATATTTTTTGGATTTTTAAAAAATGATTCAAATTCTTTTTCTGAAATCAAATATTTTGAAAGCTTAATAATAGATTTTTATAAAACTCTATTCTTAATTATTTAAAGAAAAAAATTACTTTTATGAAAAAATAACGGTACCTTCCAAAGAAATGTTAAGAAACCGCTTTGGAAAATATTTTTTTCCTTAAAACGACTCCTACGATTCTTATAAAACTTTTTTTGTAAGCTAAAATTAGTTTTATCTACTACTGTAAAATATAAAATATTTTCAAACAGCAAATATTAGTAGTATTTCTCATAGAACGTTTTTTTTTTAATTTGGCATTTTCTGAATATGGGGTAGACAGATTTTGATTGATTTTTTACATACAAATTTTTAAATAAATTAAAATTAATAACATTAAAATAATATTGCATATCAAAATTTTCAAAAAAAAAATTTGGAGTTTCTAAAAAAGTTTCAATTTTTATTTTTGAAAATTCTATATTTTTGTCCAAGTTTCATTTTTATATGTATAAAAATAAATACTTGAGATTTGCATACCAAAAGTTTTTAAATTTGTATACATACATAAATAATTGTGTTTTAAGAAAACCTCTCCAACGATTTAAATTTTTTTGTCGATACAATCATATTAATAAAGAATAAAGATGGCGTTTTTTTTTATCTCAATCTCTCAACGGATTTTTTTTAGTCAGTATAATTATTGTATTTTGTGCTTTCAAAAATTTTTCTCTCACAATTTCCATGTCCTTACATATAATGTTCTTAAACCCTCAGGCTCTTGATTAAACAGCAAGTACGTGCGACCCAGTGGTGCATTTTATTTTAATGTAAATTACTGGCGCCATTTTTGCGATAAATAAGCTTTTCTATAACGGTTTACGGCAAGTACCGTTATTTTTGGAGCTCAACAAAGTTTCAATATTTATCTGGAGAGATACAAAAAACCTTAAGTTCAAAGTTTGTAGTTGTTTGTAGGTCCAAGTACAGACAGAGTTTTGCCACCAACTTTTTTGGTGTTCTCAAATTTTTTTTTGCAGCAATCCAAAACTTTACCCTTATAGGTCACTACCTATCTATATCGCAAGTAAAAAGGAGATTTTCATCTGTCAAGCCTATAATTATAAAATTAAATAGTCGTTGAGTGTAGTTTTTATCAAAAGTAAGTAGTAGATTGCATTAATTTGAGTAAACTAAACAAATTGTATCAAAATCTAAGGAACTGTTTTTGAACACAGCTTAATGGTTTTTAACCATTTATTTATTATAACTTATAAGTAAAAGTGACATATTTTTTTAAATAACTACCTGCATATTTTAAAAAGTGTTAAGAAAATTTTAAGATACCTACCAAGGTAAAAATCAAAATCAATAATATGGTTTTCGAAAAATGTACTAAAATTTAAAAAAAAAATAACATTGAATATTTTGTAAAAATAAAATAAAAAATATAAATGTTGGTACACAGATTACCCTCTATCTATATTTCCTAAAAGCTTCTGCATACAAAAAATATAAAAACCAAAATTCAAGAAAATCGAAAATCTAAAAAATGGTTCTTTGGATGTAAGAATAATTATTTTCCACTAAAAGCTAAATTCTTACTCAACATTATTTATTGTTATTTTTTTAAGAAAAGTTGTGGCTGAACACAATTGTATAGCAATTATGGTCTGGGGCGTACTCAGAATTTTAATAAGAGGGGAGGGGCAAACTCATTCAAGATTTCGGTTAAGGGGGCCCCCCCCCCCTTAATGTCAATGTCAATGTCATTGAAAATGTAAATAAAAATACTTTTAAAATGAGATAAATTGCGGAATTTATAGCGCCCCTACCTGCCTTCCCTTGCGTATGGCTTTGGGGATCGTTATTTGTTTATCTTTAAAATAATAAAAAAAGTGTTTGGGAATGAGTATAATAAAAATAATGAAAGTTAACCCAACGCCAGCTGCTTAGGCTATAGCTGAGCATACAGACACTCAGAATTTCGAGCCCCTTTTTTCCCTATCATCGTAATGTCAGGTTTGATCAAAATTCGAGTTCGATTTTTTTTCACTGTTTTTATGCATAAGCTATCAAGAAGTTAAACTAGCGCTCGTATTGTATTTTGTACGTAGGTACAACAATTTTCAAAATGTTCTTTTTCGGATTCTGAAAAAATGTTTCAATTACTTTTTTGAAAACTCATTATTTTTCAAAATTGAAACATTCGAGTTTCTTAAAATGTGTTGTTTTAGCAATTTAAGGAACGAATTCCATGTCTTATATAATATCCATATTTTATACCTACTTTGCTTTTATAAAACTCTAAGCTTTTTGAACATGAGAGTAAAATGAAGATTACAGTGTGGGTACGTGAGTTTCTTCTACCGCAACAAACAAACCTTAATGCTTTATAATCGATGGAAATCCTGCCGACTGTTTGTATTTATAAAATTTCAGACTCTTTTGCATCTGTCCAATTTATACTCGTATTTTCAACTTTATCGTTAACAACTGAACCAATTTTCATCAATATTTTTTTTATGATAGAATAAAATCATGTATTTTCAACATTTTAATTAAGTATTAAAGTGTTTAAAAAAACATACCTTTCCTTATATTTAAAGAAAGATTATTTCCGTTAAAAAAATATTTTTTTAAGAAAATGATTTTTGATTTCTTTAAAATTCATTTTATAAATAAGTCCGCATTTTTTACGAAGATAAAAATATTGAAATAAATATTTACTAATTTATTTTTATCTGCTAGGTTCAACTTGATTTCTACGGCTTCGTTCCATGGTCAATAATTCAACGTGTTACACTGCCCCTTTGCATTTTCCATCGCTTCCATAGTGCCGTAACACTCGCCGAAATCTGGAAAACCACATACAAAGCCCGACTGGAGTAAATCATTTTGAAGAAATAAATAATCTTTGCTACGATTCTTACATAAAATTATGTATATTATAATAATTTAACAAAACCCAAATACATTTTCTTTATTTCTTAAAACAAAACAACAACAAAAAAAAAAAAATATAAAATATTCTTCAATTATTTTTCTATCATTTAATTTTTATTTCTTACGATTAAATATTAAAACTGATTTAAGTCTAAGCATAATATTTGAAAACGAAATAAAAGTTAAAAAAAAAACAAAATAACAACAAATTTATGCACAGGAACAGAGTGATTAAAACAAAATTTCAACAAAACAAGTCTTTTAGTATAGGTACTCTACCCTCAAATCGAACAAATAAAAAAAATTAAAATAATTTAAAAAAAAAATATTTATACAAATAAAGCATGAAACCAATATCGTTCATCTATTCAAGTTAATATTTATAAGACAACAGAAAATATTAAAAAAAAAAAACAACTTCATAAAAGTATATAAACTAAGTCATAAATAAAACAAAAATATAGGTATTATATTAAAATTTATTTACCATTAAATTATTTATTTTATAATATTTAATAACGTTACCTACTTTATTATTTACAATAAAACTTAAAAAAAAAAAACAATTTACCAAAAAAAAAAAAACTTGTTGTGTACTTATTTTTTTATTTATAATTAAAAATGAGAAAAACAAACGACATAAAATCGTAATCTTTTAAGAAAAACAAAAAAAAAAATATATTAACGTTAAGATTTTTAAATTAAGGGTAACATAGTGTTATATAACATTCTCACAAATCGAAAAAAAAAATCATAACATTTACCTACATAATTCAGAAATATAAATACAAAATAAAATTACAAAAAAAAAAATAAATAAAACTTGTTCCCAACTCTGTATAGGTGTTAGATTTGAAAAATAATTTATTAAAAAAAACTTTAACAATATATAAATAATATATACATATATATATATTAAATATAACTTTAACATAGATCAATGAATATCAAACTGTTTACGAAAAGATTAAAAAAAAAAACCATTGCATTACCTATAACTGACTTACACACACTCGAAATTAAGTGTTGTTAAAACACTACATGTACATACACGCATAAATCATTAGAACAACATCATTTTCTTTTTGTTTGTCTCCGTAAATTTTGTGGCTGAGTTTTGAAACAAACAAATTTTAAATCAACCCAAAATTTTTGTTCATGGAAAATATCTTTGTTGGTTTTAAGAGTTTCAACAAAAATTGGTGATGTATTTTGTGATAGTTGACCGATTTTTATTCAACAACAAGGAACATTCTTCTAATTTTTCAAAACCCGATGGTTCCATAAAAACATTAAGGCTGAACGTTAAACTGTCTACGGAGTGTGAATGTACTTCTGTAAGAAATTCACTTAATTTTTTCGCAGTTTTTGCAATGAATTCGAAAAATCAGATGAAAAAGTAGATATTTTTGTAGGCACGTCAATGACCTCTCACATAGCATTAAGTCGAAAGTCAACTATTGAGAGCGCATGCTGTTCGAATGTGAAGTTATGAAATCTACTTCCATTTTTTTAATAGCATGTCTTAAGCTAGTTTAAAATTTGGTGGTTTTAAAATAACAGGCTAGCCTCTGTAGTTTAAGTAGTTTCCGTTATTAGTTTTACGTAACCTTTGGGTTGGCGCCACAGCTAAACATGGGGACTGTAACTGATTTGCCTAAATGAATAGTTTTAAAACGTTAACACCACAAAATTTCTGAATTTGAAAGGTTTTGAATGATGGTGCTGCATCCTGCTGACGTACCAACGCCTGTTTCTGAATTTTCTGAATTTTCCCTTTAATAGAAAAACTTCTTTTAAGAACTTTCCGCGTTGCACACTCCTGTTCACTTGTATCCATTTGAGACTAAAATGACTTCGCGCTTCGAGTAATTCTTAAGCAATTCTCGAATATAAAACTCGCAATTGAACCCAGTCATGAAATCAGCTCACATAGGAGAAGACAGAGATACTAGACAGCTATCAGAGAGTCACTCTTGAGAGTTTTGTAGTGAAAATATTAAAATCTACAAATTCGAGGACCATTCACGCTGCATACACAATTTTTCAATTCATAACATATTTGCAACAAAAAGTGTTTTGGATCAAAAATAGTGCAAAAGAATGGTACGTAGGTTTCTTAAATCAAATATTAAGAGTACCGCATTTTGCGGGAGTAAAGCGTAGCTAATTCCATAATTGGAATGCATAAAAATGAAAATCACCGATTTATCAGAGATTCTAGGGCATGTTTCTGATTTGCATTTGTATTTGGTCAAATTTATTGACTTATTTAACATAAACAAAAAGAAGAATTTGTGTGTATTTTCATGAATTTCAGTCCAAACTATAAAAACAAAAAACACGTTTCCGTGGCCAAAATTTTCGAAGAGCCCTCACCAATGTATAATACATTTTTGGCGATTTTCTGTTCGATGCCTTTTTGCCAATAGACAAATCAAACATCAGTTCTATCAAACTTTGTCTGTGAGATTAAAGAAGCGACAGACAATGTGCCGTGTATTCAATTCACATAACTGTGAATAAATATGAATTTGCTGCATAATGATTGTTGACATATTTAAACTGTTAGCCGTTGCAAGTTTTTGAAACGATAACTTTTTGTACCTACACTTTTGCTATTTAGAGCTAAACTTTGAATATGAGGTGTGTCTTATTATCTTCTACCGGGATCGGGATCTGGATCTTGATTCCATTTTTACACGTAATAAAAACACAAAGGAATGGGAAATTTTTAAAATCGTTTTTGTAACACGTGTTAAAACTTTATCCAGATACAGATCCGGATAGAAGATAGTAAAACACAACGATTATAGCATTCGAGTTACCTTTAATATAAAGATATTGGTTAAGGCCAAATAATGATGAGATTTTTCCAATTGCTAGTGCTGTTGCTTTGCTAGTGGATTTTGCCTCCAAAGGTCTTCTAACATTTAATATCCCGATAGGTTATGTCATTTTCGATTGGATGTTCGAAACACTAATCATTTGTACTCCTATTTCAGAAGTGTTTGACAAGTTCTTCTGAATTATGTTTTGGAGACTTTTTCTGTTCCCTATTTCAAGAAGGAGAGTAGACGTTGAACACTACTTACTAACATAAAGTGTTTCGTTGGATTACTTGTCAGAAGTGATAAAAATGCTTGAGTAAGCCATTTCTTAATTGTTAGCTTTTGGAAGTGTGGAAGGTAAATTAAAGAAGAAGATGTTTTTTAAGGGGAAAATCCCCAATGACGAAACCCCAAATGTCGAAACCCAGAATAGCAAACAAATAGAATCCCAAATGCCATAATCTCCAATGCCCAAAATCCCAAATAGGCAAAATGTCGAATGGACAAAATCTCAAATTCCAAAGTCCCGTATGGACAGAATCCCGAATGCCAAAAAAATTCGAGATAAAATCTCGAATTTTAATAATTTTTTACCACATACGAGTACTTTCAAAGAAGCCGAACTATTATTTCTGGGTTAATCTGTTCACTTTGGGCTCCCATATGGCAAGAATATCGAATACAAACATTTCAAACGAAAACAAATCAGGAATGTACAAAAATAACGAATTGTATAGAACCATGCCAAAATCCATTCTGAATATCAAAATCAACAAGTACTAATAACCATAAAAAAGTTCAATCTGAAGGCTAGAATCTTGACTGACTTGGTTTACAAAATCACGCAAACAACAAGCGTACCGGTTAAGCCATTCGGGATTTTAGCCATTTGGAATTTGTCCATTTGGGACTTTGACCTTTGGGATTTTGGCATGCAGGACTTTCTTTTCTATTTCAAAGTTTTGGCATAAGAGATATTGTATCCAACCCGTTTTTAAGTTTGATTGGTATTTGAAAAGAGAGGAATATTTAAGGGAAGGACACGAAATCCCACATGCAAAAATCCCGAATAGCAAAAAAAGAAAAGCCCGAATGCCATAATCTCAAATGTCCACAATAATGAATGCCAAAATCCCAAATGCATTTAAGATAAAATACCAAATTTTAGTACAATTTCAGTACATTCAACGAAAACACACTACTATGTTTGGCTTGATTTTGGCATTCGAAACTGTGGCATTCGGGAATGTAACCATTCTGAATTTTGTCCATTCGGGATTTTGTTCATTTGGGATTTTGGCATTCTGTACTTTTCCCATTTTGGAATTCGGGATCTGTACCCAACCCAACATCAACTCTATTACGGAGGCTCTATCTGAAGTTTGAAATGCATAGATATAAAAAAAAGAATTTTGAAGAGGAGGAACGAACTTTAATGGTCAATATTTAAGCATATCTTTGACTTTTAAGAGTTAAACTTTCCAAAAAATTAAAAATTTGTACAGAAAATGGCGATGTAATTTTTAAAATTAGACCTTTAATTTACAGTATCACACATTTTGGGAACGCACTTGATTCTTCAAACTTTGTATGGCTTTAAAAAAAATTGTGAAACACTCGATTATATTTTTTTTAATGAAAAAAGAAGTAAAATTGTTCACATAGGTGTAGGTACCTATAACTTCAAATGATATTTGAAAAATTAGTAAAAGGGTAGGTAAATGTTTTTTGCTGTTAATTAAAAGACTATTTCTACAGTCGTACTCTGTTATTTGATTCGATCAAAAAAAAATTCTTTTCAGTTGGATGTTTCATTCAACTTGCTACGAAGGTAGGGCTACATAGATAATTTTGAAAACCCCTAGAACATCAATTTCATTGGGAACTCAGTTTAAGAGTTTCATTTCTTTTTGCAGATTACAACCATCAATTCACTTAAATATTGTTTTTTGTGGTTAACTTGATTCCAGGATTAGTTAAATGAAAAGAATCAATATTGAAAAGAAATGGTACTATCGGGTTAACGGATAAGCTAATTTAGCAGCAAGTTTATTTTTCAGCCAACAATCGATAGAAAAAAAAATAAATTCTAGAACATGTAATTTTATTCTGAAAAAAAGAATATTTTTTTTAACCAACTATAGCAAACCATATTTTTCAATACAAAATCGATACAAGTATTTTTTCCCATTTTCTCAATGAAAACCAAGCAAAAGTACATAAAACATCTTCTTAACATCAACGGCAAAATATAACTTACAAATAAAAAAAAAAAAAATATTGGAAGATTTTTTCTTAAGTTAAAAATTTCAACAATAAATATTTCGAACAAAATTTTTAATTCTTAATATTAATGAATTTAATATTTCATTGTAGTTATGGTTAGAAATATTCATAAACTCACAAAATATTTTAAATAAAAAAAAAAAAAAAACATATACATACATTTTCTTATACAATTTTTATTTAAACACAAGAAAGCAATAGACAAATATATGAATTTAACACATATACATACATATAGAACGGAAATGTTGACGCAGATGTGTGTGATGTTTGCTTAAAACTTTTGATAATATTCGAAAACAAAAAATTATTTTGTATTTTTGTAAGATTTTTTTTTGGTTTTTAGTCCTTTGACCATATATGTTCTTATGGAATTCAAATATTCTATCAGAAATACTCGTAGGTAGACCTAATTTTTTTTCTACGATTTTTTCATAGACCTCAAAAACACAACTATCTACTTATTTTTTTTTTTTTCATTGATGGGCACCATGGTGAGTTAGGAAGAAGTCAGGTTGTTTTTTTGTCAATTATTCACCAAATTATTTCCTAAAAAACAAAATGGACCTAAAAAAAAAAATATATAACTTCTGTTCAAACGCAATTGGTAGAACTTATCATGTGAGCTTACTTTGCATTTAAATACAAAAACATTTAAACCGTCCTTTCATCAGCAAACATCATACACAAGGTGAAGCTAGAACCCACCTAAATTTACATGAAAAAAATAAATAAATCGAAAATATTAAGGCCAAAATCAAAAACAACAAAAAAAAAAATAATATAAAAAGTTAAAAGTTGCCACAATTGAAACATACTTTTTAAAGTTTCGAAAACAAAAACAATGTAAAATAATTATACAAAATCTTACAGTAGCGTTTATTACGATTGACACACTAATAGAGCAAAATATTGTCAATGTATGTAGAATCATTAAATCTATGCAATCGACTATGTTTTTTTTTTAATTTGTTTGTTCTTTTTACAAATTGGTTGTTAAAAAATTTCAATTTAAACTTAATTTTAACTATTTAATAAAATAATACAAAAAAAAACTATACAAACAGTGCAATATTATTAACATTTATTTAATACACGGTAGCAAATAAAACTTCAAAGCAAATGCTCTACAGGTTTTATTGCTTTGAAACAATTTTAAACAGTTTTAGCTGTTTTGAATGAGAGAAAATAAATTAAAAATATATTTTTTTCTCGAATTTGATTCAAAACACAAAAATCGACGACTTCTTCTTTAAAACATAAAGGACTTACTTAAAAATATTCTGACTGTAATTTTTACAACAACAAAAAATAAACCAAACACAACAAACACAGACAATGCGCTGTTAACATTTTTCTTAAAATATACCTACTTACTTACATAATTATTTATTTAAAGAGAGTATTACCTTTTTTGATGATAATAATTGACCAATCACTTTGAAGTATATTATTATATTACTTACTACTTATATACAAAATAAAACCAAACAACAAAAAAAGACAAACCCAGATTTTAAAACGAAAATAAAAAAAAAAATAAAACAAGAAAACAAACATAAGAAACTTTGATATTTTTACAGAACAACAACATGTAAAATTATATAAAAAAAAAATAAAACACAAGACACTGCCGTGATACAATTTTTGTTTGTTATTAACTTTAATATTTATATAAATATTTAAAACTTACAAGAACCTTAAACTGTATATCGCAAAATTTATTGGATATATTTTGTAGATTTGAAGAAAATAAATATTTAAAGAAAAACAAGTAAGAAAACGTTGCATAAAAAGCTCAATGTGTACAGTAAAATTGCAAATTTTTACCAAAACAAAACCAAAAAACAATTTAAAAATTATTATTAAATGAGAATTCACCCAAAAATTATTAAACAAACAAAATATATACAAAACATAAATGTGTAGGTCGAATGCCAATACGAACAAAATATATAAAATCTTATAAAATCGAGACAAAGAAGTAAAATATTATTGAAAAAAAAAATACTATTAAAACTTAAAAACAAAAAAATGAAACAATTTAAATAATATATTTGAAAATTTTATAATTAATTTTACATGTTGTTATGACATAAAAATTTAAATATAAAATATTATATAAGCTATAAGGAAGAAATAAGTCATTTAAATTCAAAGATTTAGCAGATTTTCTTAGAATTAATGAAAACAAAAATTATTAATGAACAAGCGAGAAAAATGTAATGTAAAAAAAAAAACAACCAAAAGAGAAAATAAATAAAAACAAACGTAATTTTAATTCAAAAAATCGACTGTCTTTTAATTTAGTAATTTCTTTTTATAGTGTGAAGAAAAAAAACTTGAATTATTACTTAAGCTGAGGTGACAAGAGTTTTTTGATAAGCGAAGGGACATAATTATCACTGAATAGAGTAATATATGACTGGCCACAGAAAATTGCTTCTTTCTTTTAGGACAAAAACTTATCGCTTAGGTTGTGTTCACAATTATAATATGATATAGGGAAATACTCGTAGCTTATACCCTTTTAAATAAAATTAGTTATGGGTGGTGTCGTTGTGGCCCAAAATTGTTTTGAGACCGAATCATTTTGTTTGATTTTTACGAGAAGAGAAATTTGCAATTTGCGCTGTTTTTACAAAATTAATAATTTTCATAAGAATATTTTCAAATTTGTTCAAGACATAAATTTGGTAATTAAATTAAAAAAATTATTATTTGATTTTTTTTTTTTTAATTAAATTAAAAACAATAATTTGCAATATTTCACTATGCAATTTTATTTGAACTCCTTAAAAGTCAAAAATCAAAAAGGTAGTGCTATTGTAGATGAAGTAGTATTTATAAAGTCTGCTGAAAATACAATTTGATGATATCTCTCAAACGAAAAGATGAAATTAAATTTAATTTATTATTCAAAGAAAAGAAGAATAATGTGAAAAAAGAGAAGAAATTTAGTATACTTAAAAATGGGTTCATCCTGGCGTATACGCACTTAAAATGTTCCTTTTTTTAATCCTTAAATTTGTATACTAGAAATACACGATTGAAGCGGTATAGATAAGATACTTATTTTTGAAATTTTTATATTTTATTATACCACTAATACCAGCTCCAAGGCATCCGAAACGATACCGAGTAGATTTTTTAATATTATTATAATTTTTACAAATACAAAATTCTTGTGAATGGTTTGAATGACATTTTCACAGTTTTTTCTTTTTAGTAGAGGGAAGGTTTAAGCAACTATTTAAATAAGGGCCACCAAATTGCACGCCCATTTTTCTTTTGCTTTGTTTCTCTAAAACCAATCACATGGATGAAATTTTCAGACGTGGTTCTTTTAAGTGGGAGGAAATGACTGAAAATGACCACCAGCTGCCTCGCATATTTTTTGTATATCTTGGTTTCTCGCAAACGGCTCCAATAATTTTGTAACAGCATTGTTTTCCTGCCATGATTTTTTTAAGCAGAATTTACGATTCGGATACTTATCAGAACTTTAATTAGAAATTCTTAAACAGCCCTCTAAAGTTGTTAAGACATTAAAAAACTTTAGTTAAAAGGATTGTCTTTCATTTATTATGAATAGGTATATTATAAAGTAAATTGTTTTATCAAATCTTAAATAAATATACCTACCAAGCGAGTTCAACTACAAGATCAAGAACGTGTAACCAACTCATGTTTATGTTTTAGAAATTTCACGACATTAGCTTCAATACGAGGTCATAAAATAAATAATTGTTGAATGGTTAGGATGATTTAATAAGTATTTTTCAATATTGATTTCTTAGGTTTAAGTAAGATATTTTATTCAAGAAAGTACATAATTCCTTTGTATATAAAAAAAAGATTTTTATATACAAAGATTTACGGCGAACATTTTCTTTGGTGGTGTATGTCCTTGCTACAGAAAAATATCGAAGCGAAAATATTTTTTTTTTTAAACCATGACTTGAATTTGGATCAAGTCATTACTATACGTAGGTTGAGAACTAGACTTAACTATTTTTGAGTTAGTCTTTCAACTAGTCAAAAACACCACAAGATGTCAGTAAGTTCATTGAAAAGAATTTTCAAATCAAATCAAATTTTAAATCCTAATCAAACATTTCTCTTTTTCTTTAAAACGCATTTTAAAAACTATCAAATTATAAACTGTCAAGTAAGACTCTAATTTTGGGCTCGAATAACACTAACTTGTAATCAATATCAAATCTTTGTTTGTAAGAAAACTGTTACATAGTTGGTGTCTTTTATAGATAAGATTCTAAGAGGCCAACAAAATTTCAAACAAATCAATTTAAACACATTCCTTTTTTTTTAAATTACAGATTAGGCCATAAGCGCAATAGTGGCTTACTTGCAACTTTATTTAAATTAGTTTTATTTTAATTTTTTTTATTCTGCATTAAAATTTTTGGAATAGAAAGGTACCATAAGTTGAAGAATAAAAACGAACATAATAGACAATTTATTTTTATTTATTTTTTTGCGGACTTTTGAATATAAATTCAATTTAAAGTCTTACGTGACCTCCAAATGCGTTCCGCCCAGGACTTACAACTCTCAACCATTCCTGTGTGCGTATTTTTGGCAGGAATGGAGGGAACCTACAATTTTTTGCCGAGTCCGAACGGCAAGATGAGAAGCACTTATTCATGACAAGCATACTCTTGGGGGATATGTCAGTTCCTCGCAAGAGGCAGTACCTCGCGAAAAAAACATTTCAGTTTTTAGGTGGCAGCGGCTGGGAATCGAACCCAGACCTTTGGCATGACAGTCCTACGCACTAACCATCATGCCACGAGGTATGTTCCGAGGATGTTACTAATTAAAAAAAATCGAAAAAAAGAACTATTTTGGGGATTACTGGAGATTTTTTGAGGTTTTGGGGATCTTGTAAAAAATATTTATTGGGAATTTTGGAGTTGGGGTCAAAATTCTATGTGTGCCAAAATTCAAATTACAAATTTCTGTAATATAAAATTCTATAATCAAAAATTCTGTAAGTGCCAAAGTTCAGTTTTCAAAATTCTGTAAATCTAATATTCAGTTTTTTAAAATTCTGTATTTTTAACATTTAGAGAATTTTGGAATACCTTCGTAATTTTGAAATTCCAAATTTTGGAATACATAAAATTAATATTCCAAAATTTGGAATTTCAAAATTCTGTTGGTGGTCCAAAATTTTGTGAATGTCAAAAGAAAAATTGTTTGAATAGTGAAAAAAAGTGCGCACTTCTTTCGTTTACTAGGGCTTCAAACATTGGTTGATACACTTTAATAACAAATAGAAAAAATAAGCGAGCCAATAACATTACATTTCGAAGCTTTATTTCGGATTTTGTGATGGGCCCCCATTCCCCAAGGGGATTTTGTCTAGTTGGATTCCATTTTTTTGGGGATTTCGTCCGATTGAGAAATTGGTCTTAGGAGATAACAGGTGTCTCATCAATTTTTACGTTTCTGAATTGAACCAAATTTCACTAGATAACTTATCTGTCTGATCTACAGTTTTGTTAACCATTTGTGAAGCATGTATGTTTGCTCTCACCCAGGCTTCTAAGGTACTTAAGTATTTCAGAGCGTCAGTCCTCTCAAGTTCAAGTATAATATGTATTGATACTTGTACTTCAGTATCCTGATACTGGTACTTGAAAAAATGGAAGTACATACCAGTGTTTTTCAAGTATTTTGGTACAAGTACCAAGTATAAGGTATACATAAGTATCATAGTACTTGAGCATAACTTTCATTAGTACCTGACACAGTACTTCTAGTATTTGATCAGTTTTGTTCAAATATTTTTAAATACTTCTTATTTTATTGTGAATTGTTTGCTTTAGCTTCATATTTACGAGAATATAAGAATTTTATTATATTTTCCATGACAAGATCAAATTAATTGTTGTTACTATAATATATTTTTTTTTTAATTTTACAGCCATAGATCCAGAATGCAAAGTGAAGCATACCCATTTTCTGATACAAAAAAAAATGTTTGGATTTCGATCGAAGATCTGATCAAGTGGGAACTTGAAAGAACTGGAATGTAAAGTACTTCGAAGTACTGGTGAGGTACTTGGAAGTACTGCCCAAGTATTTGGAAGTTTTGATCAAGTACGCAATACTTTGTATTCTCGTTACGAAGTACAAATCCCAAGTATTGGTACAAGTACTGATACTTGTACTTGAAATTTAACAGCTCTACTCTTAACAATAAAAGCGAAGCTTACCAAAAAAAAGTACATAAATTGTATACTATTTTTTAACCAATGTTTTTGGCAGTAATGCGGTATATTTTCGCCTGGGGCTATGTAGAACCTACTTGCTAATTATTAATACTAGCTAAGTATTTTAAATGATATCTTGGTATTGATACAATTTTTTTTTTTAAATGTTTCTTTATTTAAATAATATTCACACAAATAAAAATATAAAACAAAATTTAATGGGAAATATCATGACTAAAATATTTATAGAATATATTTACAAAGAATTGTATAAAATTAAAATACAATAACAAGTTTACACATCTATTTTACTATAACCTGTATAATATAATTAGAGTTCTTTTCATGGTACAAGTTTAGATTTTGAATAAAATATCCAAAATAAAAATTTCAATCTTAAAGCATCTATGTTGGCGCTGAGCTGCAGGGATCACAGCTTTCCATAGCTGCATACGGAGCGAAACGTAATTTAATATTATTGATTCCACCAAGAGCTTCGGCTAGTTGAAAAATCTCTTAGACCAATACCTGGAAATGTTTGGGGACCACCAGTCTCGTAACTAATTCCATTATGCTGATTGTATACAAATGCCTTGGCTATTGGAATCTTCTGGGTTGTAAGGCCCACCGATGAGATAGGTGGTAGATAGCTCCTTGAAGGTTGCAAAAGTGGTCTTTGTTGAATAGAAGGCCTTGGTATACCAAGATTCTTAGTTCCGAACGGACTGAGAGGTTGTTTGACAGCAACACTGTTCGATGGACCATAAGCATTGCTTCTCAAATCACAAATGGTGCCTTCGATAAGAGATGAAAATGGAGCAGAGTAAATACGGAAGTTCACGTCATTGTAGTCAAGATCGGAGAGCAGGAAGACAGGCATTCTATCAGAGAGCACCCAAACGTTCTTATTTTCGTCAATCTTAACATCAGCTGGGAATACGAGGCCAACATCATCACGATCCACTATGCCATGGAACTGTGGTGAATATGGCATGGAAGAGTGCCAGCAACCGACGGCGTTTTGATCGATCAAATTGAACAACATAACTCCATCGTCGCTCATAACTCGTGATGTGGTGTGACTGTTGGGACCACGTTCATCCAAGGGCACAAAGTCATGGTAGCTGTCTTCAACTCGACTTTCATCACGCAAAATTCTAGTAGATACCGCAAACTCCCGATGACTGGCCAACGGACTGAAGTACATTGTTCTGAAGCCATCCGATCGAATAGGAGACAATGCCATTCCAAAGATACCCTCTTCGCCCCATTGGAAGTTCAAACCAGCGATGTTGTAGTCTCCTCTGAGGGGGTCTGGGAAGAAGTAGCTGTGTGACGAGAATCTCCATGACTTGTTCTGCTCCCAAGAATACACCACCAGACCATAACCCAATTCATCAGAGAAGTAAGCAAACGCATCATCACAGGTCTTTCCCACATCGACGGCTATGCTAGCAATAAAAGTGTTGGCATTGGTATCTTCAGGACGTAATTCATAGCGGCGGATGCGTGTGTTTGTTGCCAAGTCGTAAACATTAACCGCATATGGACAGGGATTCGTGGTGGTGTTTCCAATTCCAATAGTACCAGTGTCTAGCGCCCATAAACGTCCACACTCGTCGACTTTGATTCGATAAACGGTGGTCAAGCTATTAGCGCAATCACCAGCTGTGTTGCTTCGCCAATCTGGATATGGAATCAGTTCTGGTGATCCAGTCACACTGTGGTCCATGTTAATGTATGTAAGTGTTGCCGGAATGCCTATAAATAGAAAAAGAGATTTTTGAATAAAAAAAAAACTATTTAAACGCATGATTGCAATTGATTGGAATTTTTTATTTGTACCATAAGAACTCAACGATCTTTAAAAAAAATTACTGATGCACTGATGGCTTAGGATTTATAGCCATCAATCCAAAAAATTACTTATAAGTAGTGAACGCAACAATTTATTTAAAATAGTCATCAATCACTTCAATTATTAGTGACATAAAATGCTGTTTATGAATATCTTAAATCTCGATTCAAAGCAAGACTTACTGGAACTTGCCCACTCTTTTTGCAGACACACGCAGCTTATCTTGCATCTGAGCTTTTGAAAAAGTCATTTTAGTTTTTTTGTGGCATTAAGCATGATTTTAAGCCATAAAAACGTGCCAATAAGATAGTTAAGTATACTAGTGACATTATTTCATTTATTTGAAATTCAAAAAAAAAAAAAGTTGTAACAAATTAAATGAACATTATTTGCAGAAAAAGTATTAATATTTTGGAGTTAGCCAAAGCGTTTCTTCAATAAATTCTTCAAATTAAAACAGGACCGTATTATAAGCAAATAATTATACTTAATTTGTTGCGTAATATGCACTGTAGTTGTTGAATATAAAGGAAAAAGACGCAATTTTGTCTTGGACACTTATTAGGAAAATCTTACATGGGCACATTAATTGGGTATTCACATCAGTGTTGCATTTGGATAGTATTTGCATAGTTAGCATTCATATGTGTAATTTATGTGTTTTAACTGTCAATTAAAAATTAGTTTAGTTTCTTGATATAACTATACTTGCTTATTGTGATTGTAATTAGGTTATTATGAAGCAGAGTTATTTTCTTGATTCTGTCAACACACTGGTATAATGGTTGATTCATTTACAAATTTTAAATAAAAATGAAAAAGAATTGGATGGTAAAATCTTTTATATGACACGAAAGAATAATCTCTAATATTTATTTTTTTACGCCACGCCGTATATGGGCCCATTTGAGAGATCGATTTTTTTGTATCCCAAAGGAAATCTTCCCAAAGACACTCGATAAAAATCGGTACCCAGTAGTGTGGGACACTTACCACACTAAAACCACAGGTGAATCAGGACCAATCTATGAAAGATCGACAAATGATCTTTCTTTCTTAATTTATAAATCACATTGTGGGAAGTTTATAACCCTTTCCCATATCTCTTAGACCATAAGCTCATGAGGCTTGGTTCTCCTTAATCTCCGAACATTGGCAGATAGGTCAAAGTTCTTTCCTAGTAACCAGTAAATTTTTCTGTACTTCAAGTTTAGTTCGTCTTTTTTTCTTTTTGATGTGCTCTTTCCATTTAAGCTTTGCATCCAAAGTCATTCCAAGGTATTTGGCAGTATTGGAGTAAGCTACCGTTGTACTGTTTATAAGAATTGGAACATTGTTTATTTGTTTGTTTGTAAAGTTTATATGCGTCGATTTTGATTTATTTAGTTTGATTCGCCATTTTTGCGTCCAATCACTAACTTTATCGATTGCATTTTGCAGTTTTTGTGTAGCCTTCGTAACGGATTTATCTGGCACCAATATTGCAGTATCACCAGTAAAGGTGAATATGATAGCGTTGATGTCCACTGGAATATCCCTTGTTTATAACAGATACAGGGTTGGTCCTAGGACACTTCCTTGTGGTACACCGGCTTCAACTTTCTTTAGTTCCGAGTAATTTTGGTCGTACCGTACTCTAAAGAGTTGGTTCGTAACGTAGGATTTCAGTATTTCGTAGTACTGCCTGGGAAGATCCCTTTGCAGTTTGTACTCAAGTCCCAAGTGCCAAACCTTGTCAAAGGCTTGAGCAACATCTAAGAATATAGCCGAGCATACTTGCTTTTCTTCAAGTACCTTTTCCACAATATCCGTAATCCGACGCACTTGGTCTATCGTGGAATGTTTATTTCTAAATCCAAACTAATGGCTCGATATTAGTCTTCTGTCTTCTATTATTTTGCTAAGTCTTTTCAGGACCTTTTTTCGAAAACTTTTGCCATTATTGGTATAAGCAATAAAGTTCTGAAAGATTTAACTTCTGTTGGTGGCTTATCGTGTTTAGGTATAACAATGCCTTCTGCAATTTTCCAATGATGTGGCAACACATATCTTAGTTTAAGGCATGCATTTATTATAAATTAGAGCTTTTTGAAGGCTATTGAACCTGACAAATTTTTGTTAGACAACTTATGTTGACATATGTTTCTTACTTCCTTGAGCGTGATAAAAGGAATTTCACATTCGTCGTTTCTATCAACAAACTGTAAGGAATCTGTAGCTTTGCTAAAAACATTAGCGAGAAATTAGCCTTTTGTTTCGAATTTTCGATCCCTGTACCATCTAGAGATTTTACTAGCAAATTTGGTATCTGTGGTCTTTATAGGCGCTTAGCTGCCTCACAGATTGTTTTCTTTAGTTCGTTGTTAAGACCTTTATCGCCTGTAAATCTCGTAACTTGCCATTTTCTTCGAGTTCTCCTTTTTTCCAATATCAGCTCTTTTATTTTGACAGGTAATTTTATTTCTTTTTCTCCTGAGTTCGAAACAATTAGAGTACTTTTTTTTAAATTTTGAATCACTTTTCCCAGTAGGTATTGCACCGTGAAGAAAGTTGGCTTCCAGGTCATGAATCCTAACTTGGGTATGGGAAGAGACTTTTGACTTAACATAATATCCACCACTATCTGGGGTCTAGTTGCTCAGTTGTTGTGTCAGAAATGCTTAATTAAATTTTCAACTTATTTTATTCAAACTAAAGTACAATTTCACGGATTGTGTTTGCAAGTTGAGCCCTTTCCATCAGCCGATCTATCAACCCGTTGTTATTATTTTTAGCTATTTTTCAGAAAGTACTAGTGACACATCCACTCATAGACCAAATAAAAAAATAAGTTAATAAATATCGTGGCATCTCTTGAATGTCTTCAGGTTGTTTTCAGCCCAAATACGGTAATTTTCCTTACGTACGTCAGCCAATTATAAGCCAGAAATGTGCCTCTTCACAGAATAAATTCTTTGTCCAAAACAGTTGATTTTTGACAAGCTATTCAAAAGTTCAACTAATTAAATTGAAAGACGATATGTGCCAGGCTTAGTCTTTCCATGATTATGTTAAAAAATACTAAATAAAAACAACATGACAGCATGACACTTTTAGTAAACGTGTGATTTGTTGAAAAAAAGCTATAAATCAATCAACCGTTAGTAGCAACTTCTCTTTAATTTATTTTCTTAGTTTTCTTCAAGCAACATGATCAATTGCAACCAACTGTGAACTTTGGAATACAATTTTAAAGTGACTTAAACTCAACACATTTAATGAGTAGGAACATCGCAAATGACGCGAATGGAAGACAACATTCCTAAGGAAAGACAATACGGCAAGTACCTACTTACTTATACCCAGTCTGTGAAGCAGATCAGTAATCAGTTAGAGGACTGACTACAGACTGAACAGAAGAAAATTACTGACACAGTTTCTTCAAAGAGCCATAAGATGTCCTTTCAACTGAAAATACTAACATGGATTAACAATACGCATTAAGAAATACAAAATTTGAGTTCGCCAAAAACCTCTTGGAAAATTTAAATTATTTCATTGTTTAACTCAATTCTGATGTCAGGGATGCATCCAAACCTGTGGAAGCTAGCTCAAACTATACCTTATATTAAGGATGATGTAACTTTCCTGTTGCTGCTTGATTTCTTTCGACACAATCAATCACGTTATTCTATGCAAAAACCTTATTTAAAACTTTTAATTTTCATCATTTTATTCATTTTAATCGTACTTGACCATGAGAAAGCAAGCAGTACGAACTTCACTGGTGTCCCTTAGGGTTCTATAATGGGTACACTACTGCCATGAACTTTTTTCTCATGTGTGTGTGGATGGACGTTTTATTGTACTTTAGCTGCCCTATTATACTTATTGAGCATGAAGCTTTTTGTGTGAATGAATACCTAGAGAGAGAGAGAGAGACTCGTGGCAAAAACTAAAATTTTGTTTATGTTTGTTTGGGCTTAAAACAAAAATGCTACTAAATTAACTCATGCATTTCTGAGAGAATGGTCACACTGGGCACTTTGCAATATTTTTGGTATAACTTCGAAACTAGGTTAAATTTGATAATTTTACACATAAAACTTTTTGTTCAAAATTAAATTTTCTATCGAAATGGATGGTTTGAAAAATTGTATACAAAAATTTAAGCAGTAAAAGTTTAAATCTAATGTTTTTAGATTTTTTCTAAACTGTACATAACTTTTTTTTAAGCAAAGATTGGGTCAAGACAAGACATACATGGACAAAATAAAGACTTAAAGCTTTAATAAGCCAAGCTCAAAAAATTTTTTTTCTTAAATTGCAAAGAGATAAACCCATTCAAACTTCACCATTTTGATAATTTTTGGCAGTGTTGGCTTAAACACTCCTTTTTTGTTCCAAAATGACAAATTCCACTTTCGTCAAAATATTCGAGCTTAAGATTTTGATTAAATATGAGTCAACATCTATAAAGAATATTTAAAAAGTCGGTAATTTCGCAAATTTTGTTTTTCGGCTCTTTTCAAATGCTTCTTGGCCTACAGAGGGCTGGTCCGATTCTTATAAGACTTTGTGTACTAGATGCAAGGAATACTAAATTTGTCATGTGGTACCCAATAATAGGTCTTCGGGCAAAGACTGCAAAAATATATTATTAGAAATGGTTAAATTTGAATGGCTGCAACTCTGCTCTACTTTAATTTGGCTCTTTTAATTTTTTTTTAATAAAATTTTTTAAACCATCAATTTCGATAGAAAATTTATTTTTTAACAAAAAGTTTTTCGTGTAAAATTGTAAAATTTGGCATAGTTTCGGAGTTATACCAAAAATGTTCAAATATTTCCAGGGTGGCCATTTGCTCAGAAACAAATGGGGAATTTAGTAGCATTTTCGGTCTTAACCCTTTCGATCCGGAAAGCCGCTATTGTAAAAAAAATATTTTTGTTGCGTTGCGCCATCACAGTAGCAAAATTTAAGATGTTTTATCTTTTCAAAGTGAAGAAAATAGGTTTGGGGGCGGAGGGCGGGGCCGGGACATATATGTCCCGACCGTATTTTCAATGGGACAAAGGGTGTCCCGGTCAGTTATTTATGAACACAAATTTTAGAAAGGTAACCGAGTCTATTTTGATACAAAAATTCATTTTGTTTTATTATTATAGTTAATTTTAGTAGTAAGTAAGAACATTGTAAGAAATTAAAAATATAAAAGTTCATTGAACAAAAATAATTAGGTAGCATTTATTTGTGATAAGCTGCAAAGCAATCACCACATAGAGGGATTTGACATTCTTCGCAAATAGTTTTCGTCCGTTTTTCTTTGTTTTTTTCAATGCAGCCTGCACAACGCCTCCGAGTGGCAATTGTAATTGGTAGGTGTCCTGCAGATATCTTTCGTTTTCGTCCAGATACTCCGCTACGTTGAAAAGCTGCTGTCTTTTTCCCTTCTTTTATAAAGTTTTCAGCCAAAACGACCATAAAATCTATGAGCGGTGTTTGCTTTCTTCCAAGTTGAGAATTTATTACCCACGAATTCCCAACACTCATCATTAGCAAGCGATAGAACACCTTTTTCTACCATTTATTGGATTTTCGATCCAACTCGTACTGCCCTGCAATTTGGTCAGCTCGATCTACTCCACCCATGTCTGTAAAATTTTATCATTTCCGGGCATGGTATGTTGATTTTTTGACCATCTTTCAACTTTTTGTCAACTGTGCCCATGTCCGATGAATGACAATTGCTCACAATGATGACTTCCTTAGTATCATGCCATTTTACGAACATGAGTCCCGTGTTACATTCTCGGAAAACGCATTCTCCTTTTCGAAGCTTTCCATTGACAACTGGCAATTTTTTTACGGTTAGATACAACTGTTCCTAACGCAGCGTAATCTATGGTTTCTAGGAGATGGACGCTCGTGAAAAATCGATCGAAGCATAAGGTTACATCAGGTTCTCGAATAGAAGCAGCTAATTGGTTAACAACCCGTTCACCAAGAGTACCTTCGCTTACTTCTTCTTCTCTACCGCAATAAATGTTGAAATCATACGTGTAACCCGTAAGAGCATCACATCTTAGCCACATTTTTATACCCCGTTTGGTGGGCTTCAAAGGCATATATTGTTTCATGGACGAACGCCCCTTGAACTTTGTCATGCTTTCGTCGATGTTTTGAAAGCTGCTGTCTTCTCTGGCACGCAAAAATCGAAATTTCAAACATCCAACAATATCTTCAACATAATATAACTTAGATGCTGTCTCTGGTTTTTTAGGGGGAGCAAAGTACATTTTTGAAGACAACAGCTGAAAACGATCTCGTGAAATAGCAGACTTTATTGCATCATTTCCCATAGAAGGGTGTGTAGACCAATAGTTCCTAAAAGCTGGAAGATGGTTGTACGACATAATTATAATACATCCAACAACTATCTTCATTTCTCCAACATTGGTTAGCTTTATATTTCGGTTTCCTTATTTCGATTTTCGTAATATTTCAATTCGTTCATTGCATTGGGTTATATACACAAACAAACTTTCAGGGAAAATTTTACTAAATATGCGTAACGGATCATCAGTCCTTTCGAAGTTCGGGCTTATGTTAGGAAGTCGAGAATTACTTACAGTTTTTCTTTGAGTGAAATTGACATTTGGTGTTGACCAAACCGTTGAAATATGGGTGGACTTCTTCTAGCACCGGTTCTTTATCCTCTTCGTCAGCTGTTTCTTCGTCTTGACTATCGCGATGTTGAACGTCTTGACCATCATCAGAATCCATTTCATCTGCACAGCTCTCGTTAGATTCGATTTCGTAATCGGTAGGCTCAAAATCATCCCCACTGTCATTAGAGAAGTCATCATCATCATCAGAAGCCTCAATAAAATTGGATTGGGTGGGCTGATTTCGTGGTCTTGGCATATTGAAGGTTCTGTAAAGTGTTTTAATTTTTTATGAAATAAGTACGCAAAAACCCAACTGGGACACTTATTGCCCATACAAAGGTACTGGCGGGACAAATGCGTCCCGGTCACATAAATAGGCAAATAACATTGAAACCCAAACAAAAAAAAGTACCTACCAGTCTTAGATAATGAGGAGAACACTTGCACTGTTTTTTTATGTATATTTTATGTTGATTTACCACTTCTAAACAAATAAAAATAATAAATTTTACTCGCGCACTGAAATTCCACGTGCAATTGATCTCTTTGTTTGAACAAATACAACAATACCCACCACCAAAATCGCCACCAACTAGAAATAAAACCGTTAGAAATAACATAATCTACTGAGTGGGACCCATTTGTCCCATTTTTGCAGCAAATTTTTAGAGATAGGTCTTTTTGAACCTATATCGGGACACATGTGTCCCGATCGGATCGAAAGGGTTAAGTATGCTTATAGGCCAAACAAACATAATAAAATAATAAGAACCCTTGCACGTACTTGTTCCTTATTAAAAGATCTATTCAATTGGCTATTTATATGGCCAATTTCATAAACAAAGACTAAAATTGCTTTTATATAAACTCCTTCGAAATTTTATCAGACATTTGAAATTTTTCAGTTTCACCAAAGTAGAAGAGGGATATTTTAGGGACGTTTTAATTAGACTGAGTTTGCCTCACACCCCTGGACATAAAAAAGAGGTTGTTTCACACGCACACGCGAAATGCATGAGAAAAAGTGAAAAGCATTATGAATGAGAGGACGATTATTCTGACAGCAAAATATCAGCTCTTGCTGACTGGAATGGCTGAAAAAAAAACTTTTTAAATCCAATGAGACAATAATGAGTTTTTTGTTTACAAGGGCATTTAAAATCTTCTTAAATTTTGAGGCATTTGGTGAAACCAAAAAACTTCATTTAAACGCTAATGCCCAATTTCACCAAAGACTTTTAATTATTTTAAAAGCCATTTAGCCCTTAAATGATGTTTTGATTAAAGCTTTTCTGGTGTTTGTTCATGAAATTGGCCATAAGGCTTTTAAAATAAGTAAAAGTCTTTCATGAAATTGGGTATTATAGTTTTTAGCAATCGCAAAATAAATAAATTAATGAAGTATGAGAACGTAACACCATTATGTTTGTTTCCATACATTTTGTATGAAAAACAGAAAGTTATCATAATCGACCTCCTTAGAAATCTGAAATTTTAGTAGGATTAAAATTTTAAGAGTCTGAAGCAAGATTTTGAGACCAACCGTGATTTTTTCCTCAAACATTTTGCCCACTTCAATGTACAGAAGTGAAAAAAAAATTGTCCCAAATTGTTTCACTTTTGGGCAAGTCCATAATCCATTTATTGTGTGTGGAAAAGTGACATTTGTGTTTTTTCGGGTTTATTTTTGTTATTTCTCTCATTTCAGTATGGCTGCCTGCAGTTTTTTTTTTTAAATTTGTATTCATTTGAATTTGTGCAACTGTCAATGAATATTTGTCTACTTCGTTTTCATAAGCATTTCGTTTTCTTATTGCAGACTAACTAGAAGTTTCATTTCGCATTAGAAGCGTACTATATTGGCTTAATGTGGTTACCCAGCACGTCACGTTTCTAAGTGATGACGTCATAACTACTTCATGTCAAAAAAACAGGTTTGTAACAATGCCATAACTTGAAAACCGTGTTTTTAAAAATTTTGGTTGTCATTTTCGTATTAAGTCAATTTTATGATAAGTAGCTTTTTTAAAAAATTAATTTTACTAAATAATGGAGAAATTTTGATTACCTAAGTTTTAATTTTAGTTTTTGTCTGCTACATGCACCAAAATTAAATTTCTTGGTGGCTTTTGATACGCTGAACCCGAATAAAGTTTCAGAATTGCTCTGGCACGTCAAGTTTTTGAGATAACTAATTCTAAATCCTTCAAAATAATCTAAAAAAACATGAAACAAACTTTTTTTAAATTGATAATTTAGGTTTTTTTACATTAAATAGTTTTTTTTTCAATTTTGTTAATAAGTACAATCCTTTGGTAACATTTCTTGTTAGAGTCTTCATGTGACTATTATGTAGGTTTTACTGTGTGTACAAGAATTATTAATGAATGACATCACCATATAAATCATCTCAGCACAACTCTATTACAAGGCCCCAATCTAACCGCTGGGAATTTTATTTATATCAAATTTCCCACACCCAACGGAGGGGTTAAAATGAAATACATATGTGATACAATAGAGATCGAATACAATTCTTAAACGTATTCTTCATTAATAGAGCAACTTTGAACACCCAATGATTTTTTTTTGATCAGCGCTGCAAATCTATTGGAAATTAATTCCGCTAAGATATTAATAATCGATGGTTAAAATATAAAAACCAACTATGGTCAAGCGCCAAATGATTGAATGGTATGTAATTAAGCTTTTTTAAATCGTATGATCCATAGGCGCCAACAGGATTTTGTCCATGGGGGCAGACACAAACCCAATTTTGGGATATCAAATTTTCGAAAGTAAAATTATATTCAAAAAAATAGGATAAAATAATTTTGATATGTAATATTAATTGATCTTTTGGAGCTTTGCGAAAAAATAGATGATCTCACAGCTGGTACAAAAGTAACTCAAAGTATCTAACATTTTTTTAGGGGTAGCTATAATAAGTCTTGCAGATAGGTATTTGAACGCAAGTAATCACTCACACACATATACAACATAGTTATGAAACATAATTGTAGGCAAACAACAAACAGAAAATTATTTTTCCATATTTTAAGAATAATATCGTAGATATTTTTTTAAGATATATTAGGCCTAATCTTAAGGATGCAAATCATGGACTCCGACAAAAAAGAATTAAGTATTTTTTTGAAATTCAGGATAAAATTGAAAAAATGTGTTAGAAACGTGGCATTTTCCAGAGTCAGGGGGGCAAGTACCCCTCTTGCCCTCCTCTTCGGGCGCCTATGATATGATTTCAAATTGTCGTGTTTGTTAAGATAAATTTTCATTAATCACAGAAAAAAAAGAAGCTTGATAGAAAGAGACAAATCAATAAGCTTTTCATTAAAATGAAAGTCAATCCTTTTGATAGCACCATATAAGACATTCCCAAGGTACCAAATCACCTCACCTTAATCAACCTAGTTAAAGTCATGTTTATTAGAAAATTTTCTTAAAGAATTTGCTTTATAAAGTCGAAGCAACTTTTTTTTTTTTTTATTCAGAAGTAAAAAATCTTTTACGAAATCAAAGATCACTCATACGTACTTACTCCACCTATGTTGTACTATATCTACTCTTTAGAAAACTAGATGAAGAGATTTATCATTGGCCACACGGGGACTAAGTTGAATGTATAATTATTATGTAACTCGACAAAAAAAATTGGAACTAAGTACTTGCTAGTCCAATCAGACTTCAAAAGCAACAACATGTTATTTTTGTATTTATTAACAGATTTTCACAGTGATGTTGGAACCAAAGATAGCCTCTTGTAATTTAATTGTAAGTGGTCTTTTAATAATACGTTAGCTAGACACATTAATAGGTATTTTAAAAAAAAGGAGGAAAAGTCAACATAACAACTATAGTTAGTGTAGTGAATTTAAAAACTGCCAATTAAAACAGACCCAGATTAATGCAGATACAACTTATATATCCAGATCAAGTGCTTAAACACCAAGATTCTAGGGGGCCCCATTTTAAACTCAAACATATTTTTTATTAAGTTGTATTTTAAAATGTTGATTTAACCACAATGCTATTGAAATAAGGACAAAGGAAGCTCTTCATAACAGTTTATTCTTGAATTTTCAAATTCCTTGAAATCTTGAAAGAATTTGTGTATAGGCCTAAAAATATCGCGAACCTTCACTGAACTAATGAAACTTCTTTTGAGAATGATAAGTATTTTGCTATACGAAAGGAAGTTTTCTTTATTTTTATTCCATATTCCAACATACTTACCGATGTCGATAGCCGGTCTTAATTAAAAAGAAGCAAACGCAATAATTCGTTGTTGACTGAAACTCAAAAACTTGGTTATAATTAATTGGTTGTTTACAAACCATTGCAACAAGTAGTTATCGTTCCGGTTAATGTGATGTCTTTTGATAGAAATGTGAAGGAATGTGATTTCAAGACGGATATTTTGTCTATCCACCTTAAGTAAGGATAACCAGTTTTTCTCTTAGGATTCAAAAAAAAAAAAAAAAATATAAAAAGTCTTAGTGATAGTTTAAAAAAAAAAAAAAATACCTAGTTGACACATACTCGTAGATAAATAAAATCGAAAGTGATATTGCGTGTGGACGTGTTGAACATCATCATCATTATCATTACAATTCTCATTTATGTTGTATAAGATGCAATTTGCGAATAAAATCTTATTGTTATTCAACACTTAAATGCTTCAATGGAGCTCTGCTTTGAATTATACCGAATACTAGCTCTTTAAAGTATCAATTTTATTATTTTTTATTATAATTGGTCATGGATACTGTATTTGGAAAGAGAGTTTTATTTTTATTTTATCGAAAATTGGAAAAGCAGGTATTTATAATGGGAATGGTGTAGTTGACAGTAATGGATAGGTACCAACTTGATGGATGACTATATCTCAAAAGTGATATTATTGACGATGTTTGGGAAAAACAAGGTGTTAGCACCAACCTTGGTCATGAGTTGTATTTTGAACCGTAAAACACTCTTTTAAGGATTGACGGATGCTTGCAAAAAAGTTGGCATTGGCTGTCGATAAACTTAACAAGTTCATGAAAAAAAAAATAAAGATTCACAATAGAGTATAATTATTTTACCATTTAATTTTTAATGATCTTTTAAATGAGTATTTTCATTAGGTATATCTTTTATGGTCGCAGTTGTATAGTATAAAATTTTGTTTCCTGACAAATGTTTCCACTTGAGTTAAAATAACTGGTGAATTGCAATCATTTCATTCAACATTCTTTAGTTAGTCTTAATATCTCTACTGACTCTGAACTTCAGTTTTTTTCAATGAAAATGGCGTTAATGGCAACAACTGACATTGTATCTTTGCCATAATAATAAATAAGTGTAAATGCTGCAGCTTTTTGTTTAAAATTAAATTCCCTATCACAGTGGATGCTTTGAAGTATTGAATACAAAAATATTGACAGGAAAAGTTAATAAAAACGAACCAAAAAAAATTAAAAATTTTTAAATGTTTGACTAAATTGCTTAATACTTTTTTCGGAGCAAAGAAGCGCTGAGGTGGTAAGTGAACGAAGCAAAAGGGTGCAAAATTGAAAGAAATATACCCATTCAAATTTGTCCACGACCATTCCATATCATTTTCCACAATTTTTGCACAAAAGCCTATTTTTTGTACAATATCTGACAAAATTAATTGATTTACCAAAAATTTGAAATTTTCGATGTATTGTCTCCTTCCCTGTTTTCAACTTACAGTAGAGAACTTATCTAAATTACAGTAGACGCTCGATAAAGTTAAGTAATAAGAACCCAGACCTGTGCACTCTTTCGAGATTGTTCACTTTTTCAAGTGGGAGTTTTAAAGTGCTTTCGAAAGTGAATTTGATCCAAAATGTTAATTTTGTCCAATGTGGATGTTTTTAAAATTTATTTAAGCGTTAAACACGCTTTCAATCAGGTTTAAAAAAAAGAGGGAATTAATTCCTCAGTGTTCTCAAAAGTGTTATTAAATGCTTTTCAAATATTTTTATAAGAAATCAATTTTTACATAAAATTTTCTGTTTTCACTTTTTTGGATAGTTCACTATTTCTAGATTCACTAAATCAAGCGTCTACAGTTAACCTAAAATTTCGTATTTAACTGTGCCACACAGTGGAACGATCAGTACAATTTTCTGGTCGTGGTCGGTTTTTATTTCTTATGCTTAAAAGTTTTATATGGGATATTTTAACTTTTGTCCACTCTTTCATGAGCAATAAAATTGTTGTCTGTAAACAAAATGGTTTTCAAAAAAATAATGCCCGTAGTGCACTCTCTTCTTCAAAACCGAATAAAATGTGATATTAGACATTACTAGGGTTTTTCACTCAATTTTCAAGCTAACTCAATTAAACAAATGTTATTCTATTAAGGAAGATTAGTTATAGATAAAAATAGAGAGATAGACCTCACCTATTAATGATTAAAAAAAAAACGTTCACTTACTACCAGCTCGACTCTGTACCTAAACCTGTAGCCTACGGGCCAGAATGGCAATTTTCTGCGGTTTTTTGCCAATTTCCTTATAGGATAAATGGAATTTTTTTATTTCCAAAAATAACGGTACTTACTACCATGCAACTGTTTAGGACAAGCTCATTTATTTCAAAACCGGCCGAAATGATTTTGATAAAAAAGGGCATATTGTACTTTTTGGAAAGTTTTTTTTTACAAAAACCTGTTTTTTTATTTTCGATTTTCTGATTTAAATCAATTTTTATGCAAAAGCTCCTTCAAAATGTAAGCAGTATTGTATACCAAAATTTTGAAAAAAAGACATTTTGGCTATTTTTTTTAATTAAATATTTCAAAACCAGATTTATTTATAATTTTGAAATCAGGTTTCTTAAATGTATTTTAATGAGTATTCAAAATTGGATTTTTTTTTAATGAATTACTCTTTTAAGAAAACTGCCTTATTTTCGAAACATTCCTATTTGCTTTTTAAGTTTTTTTTTATCATCAGTGACATTTAATAAAAAAAATATTTTCAAAAAAATCATGCAATCCCATTCATTGGTTCAAAAAGTTATTCGACATTGTCCACTTTTTTAGGTTTTCATTCCTCTGTGCTCTGGCAAACAGGGGTCCGTTTGTTGAATTTAAGCAGCAAAAAATTATTTCTCATTCCCATTCTCAATACATTTAATGATCTTAGGATGCTGAATTCAGTGGTACTGCCTACTTCAAACTAGGGCTCCACAATTTAAATCAGAACATGGTCTAAGATTTCAAAATTAAACAAAAAGTACTGTGGAAGTCAAGAACTAAATAAAGTTTATGTTTGAAATGTCCTTAAATATACTTGCCTGAATGTATACTTTCATATAAAAATGACTCCAATTTTATGATATGTACAAAATTTGAAGATGATGGTCCAAAATGTTAAGAAATCTTCTCAAGATTGTAGAACTAATTTCAGTGCTAGTTTTTAAAAGTTTTTGTATTGAAAACAATTTTTAGACTTTATCTGATAAAATTTCAATAAATTTTGACAATTTTGACAACTGGAAGTTGCGAATCTAATGTTAGATCAACTACTCAAAATAATTTAAAAAAAAAATTCTGTATTTTTTCTGGTTACATTATTTAAATCTGACATCAGGCAAAGAATTCTGATAGTTGACAGCAGGAAAAACCATGAAACCACCAGTTTCTATATTTTATGACATTTTTAACATAAACATGACCCAGTTCCTGACTTTGACACCCAATTGTTTTAAATTTTTGACCATCTTTTGTCCTAAATTGAGAAACTCCTCTTTAAAGTAGAAAAAAAAGGATGTACCTTTGAATTCAGTTTCCTCATACCATGAAGTGTACCAAATTTCATCACATTAAGTGGGAAACGATTTATGCCATTAAAACTCAACAAACGGACCACTGTCCATCATCATTTTCTTTGATAATTTTCTGATAGTGCCCATGCTCGTGCTCAAAGAGACCTTTCAACTGATCTATTTTATTAGTATCTGTCTGGGTTGCCTGTCTTGAATAAGTTTGGTAGCCCAGTTTAGAATTTTTTGTAGCCTAAAATTGGAACCGAAAAAGTAGCCCAAAAAATAGCCCAAAAAGTAGCCCAATAACAATAAAAAAAAAATTCTCATTACTTCAATTACAATTTTTTTTTTTTTTTTTAAACAACGGAAAATAAAATACATTTTTTGCTCATAAAAGAAAAGAAGAATTTACAAGGAAATTCTGGCTACAACAGTAAAACTGAATACTTTTAAAGTGAAATTTGTAAGGGGTTTATTTCGACTGTCAAACCCAATGAATATTGTGAACCTATTAAACGACGATTCTTCGCATCTGACTCCTTTTGGATATTAGTAACAGTCCTTTCCTATTCCTTTCTTTTCTGTAAAAAATATCTTTCCTGTTTTCATTAGTAAAATGAAAGCTAAACCAAATTTTGCAATCAAATTCACCCACTCACATTGCATAATGTAACTTACTCCTTTTACTTTTCTATGATTGGACCAACAGTAAGACCCAGATTGCATAATCACATCACTTCACTTAAAGAGCATACAATTTAACTGTTTGTTTATATTAATGTGCCATTATTTTTTAACTGTTTACTTAACTGTTAAAGTGTATAAGTAGACGGAAAAGGTAGATAATATAGAGTAACTTAAAGCCATGTAACATTAGTGGAGCATCTTTTGAAACAACAAGGAGTGTCTTTTGTAAGGATAACACTATTACAGATGGCTTTTATTCTAAATAAAAAATATTAAATTTTTTTACAAAATTAAAAGAATCTTCTGATACCAAAACAGACACAAAAGCAAAACCTGAATCTTAATTACTTTTTGAATTTGACCCCCTTACCTACATATGTAAATAATTGTATACGTTTAATATAGGCTTGACTGTAATCCCCTGTTGAGTCTATCTTAAAACAATAAAACAAAAACAAACCAGCTTCAATTCCATTTAAATGACCGACATATGGTACCTACTCTGCATAGCATTGGCGAAATCCTGATTGGAAATATTATAGTTTGTTTTTCTATTACATAACAAACACCCTGACAAGATTAAAATTGTACAATGAAAACAAAAAAGTTGCTTTGACCCAGATATTTATTTAAAAATGTCTCTCCGCCCAAATACTATAAACTAGATATTTCTATTAAAATGACACAAAACAAAAACAAAAACAAAAATATTTTGTTTATTTAACCAGCATGTGACTTGATTTAACATTCCATGACAACATGAGTAGTTGTTAATCGCCACTTTATTTTGAACATACCTACTCATAAATCAGCTAAAGCTGATTTTATAAATGCAGCCTTATAAGATTCATTCGTTTCGTTTATCAAAATTATTAATTTTTTAATTCATACTGCAGACGACTTGTAGATAAAACAGAGAAGGTAATTCTTTATATTCGCCAGTTTTTTGCAATCAGATCTAAATAACCTGTATTAGGTATGGAGTTTTCTTGTTATGATTGAAAATTATGAAAATTACTTATTCAACACAAAAAAAAAAAACATAACTTGTCAAGAAATAGTTGAGGTATAAACAATTTTAATAAGACTGGTATTTTTATTAGAAGTTATTATTGTTTTTATTATGATTTGAACCAAAAAAAAAAAAAACACAAATATCTTCTTGTCTTCAGATCAAATTTATTAATCCTTCATTTAGGAAAAATGGAGTACCTACATTACTTTAATATATGCATATATGCAGAAGCAGGTTCTCTTTTCATACTATGCAGTCCACTAGGTTAGTAACATTTTGATTTTTTTTCCTTGAATTATTCGTGTATCGTGGGAATACAAGTTTTTTCGTAGCCTAATTTTATTTTGAGTTTTACCAAAAAAAGGGGGTAGATCTAGATACACCACTTTTTCACCCACTGGCTCAAGTAAAAGTGTAAGCAGTAGCAGAGATTGAAATTATCTTCGATCAAGAAATATACCTAGTGTTAGAGTTTTGTATGTGAGACCACGCTAGGCGGATCTTATAAATAAGGTTCGACGGATGGAACTTTTCATTAAATAATAATTGTATACAAAAAATGCATCACTGGTGTCGAAGAATTGTTGAAGTGCAGGTATAGGTATCCCAAGAGCCTATAACATAAGACTCAAAATTCTTGTTGAAAAGGTGAAACTCAACATCTTTTTAAAACTTCTGTTACGGAACAACAATAGTTCTATAATTTCTTATAGCAATTGTTTTGGCTTGTTGCAAAAGTTTGGACTCGAAACAATTTAGTCCTTTTTTTCACTATTGAAACAATTTTTCTTTTATCATTTTCAGAATTTTGGAATACAGACATTTTTTTTGATAGTGAACAGTACAATTTTTTCCTAGTTCTCGTTCAACAAAGCTTAACATTTATCTAAGTGAAATAATGTGTTTCTCGGTTACTAGAGTAAAAAAAAAATTGTCATTTCACTCAATCAAATAAGAAATATAAGCAAGCCAATAACAACACATTTCGAAACTAGTTGATAGAACCATGAATAAAAATAAATAAAATAATTAAAAAACAATGATTAAGTTGATTTCCAAACAATAAGCTTCCTAAAAGCTAGTTGTAAAAATACTTAATCCGTGTTTCAACAATTTTAACTCACTGACTTTGACGAATTAATTGAGGTTCAACGATTAAATTGGCTCCTAATACATACTTTAACCTTAAACTGTCAATGAACCTTAGTAATTCTTCCGAGGTCAACCAGTAAAAATTGCTTAACCACGGATTAAAATTTGAACCACATTTGTGCAACTGGAATTAAGAAATCAGAAAACTATCATCCAAATTTATATTTCTGGAGAGGGAAGTCTAAACTAACATAGAAGAAATATTTAAATTTAAGATTTATAGAATTTTGAAATACAAAATTTGGGAAACTTACAGAGTTTTGGATTAAAAGAATTCAATGCAAAATTCTGTCTGTCTATATCTGGATCTACACCCTAAGCTAATGATTCAAATTTTTAACTATAGATTTTTTGGTGATTTTCCAGAGGGGAAATTGAAATTTTATTTTGGTTAAAAAAAATAACGGTATTTCCGATACAACCATTAAAAAAAGTCTTCTTTATCTCAAAATCAGCTCCAACGATTTAGATTAAAGTTGGTGTAGTATTTGTACGGGTAATTTTTTTAACAAAAAATCCGTTGTTAATGGAACCTGACATTTCTTTTTTTATTTTAGTTTTTGAATCCACGGCAGTAAAAAAAAATATGCAAAAAAATGCAATAAAAATGTTTTACAAAAGCTTCTTTAAAATGTCAATAAAATAACATACCAAAATTTGGAAAAAAAAAAATAAATTTAGGATTTTCAAAAGATTATTTTTCTTTTGTTTTTGAAAATTCAATATTTCGAAATGTTGCTCAAGTTTTTAATATGTAAAAATTAATTTAAAAAAAGCCACTAGCACGATTTTAATTTTTTTTGCATGATATTTTTTCAAGTAATCAAATGTCATGTTTGTTTTTGAGCTCTAAGTATTTTACGAATTGCGTATACCATTAAAAGGTCGATTTTACTGCGTTCTTAAGTTCCAAGCAACTTGAACGTAAGGACAAGAACGTACAATCCAGTCGTGCATTTTATTTTTATCAACATCGTTACACCCATTTTTTTAGATTTTTACATAATTTACTGACCAAATGCAAGGAATTCCGTTAATGTGAGTTAGGAGGAAGCACTTTTTAAAAGCTTTTTGAAAGTTTCAAATATTAGTTTTTGAAGATCAAGTGCTAAAATTGGTGCTTTGAAACCAGAAAACTATGTAACTTGTTTAAAATAAATATTCAATGAAACTCCCCAAAAACTAATAATGTCAATTAATAGTATGGCTGGCCACGATACCGAAACGATACTTTCGAAAAATTTCAGTATCATCTCGGTATCGGTCTCGGTCTCGTATAATTCAATCTCGTTTGGTCTCGTGTAACAAAGTCTGGTCTCGGTATCAGTATCGGTCTCGTCTGCTTTTGGTGTGATCTGAGCCGCAAACCAGAATAAAGTGCACTATTCGGTCAATCTAGTATTTGAACTCGCTTGGTTTTTTTAAGATTTTAGACAAAAATAATTATTATAAAAAACAATTTGTTTAACTTTAGTTTTTTCTTTTGACTTAACAATTATTTAAAGGCTTGTTTCACAATGTCTAAGTAAAGTTCCCATTAGGAATTCAACACAAAAGTTTTGGCTCAGAGTCATAAGTTTACAAAAAATAGATTTCACTAAAATTTCTTTCTCACTAAAGAGAACCAAGTCTGGAAATTCCATCCAAATCGTTGGTTTCAGAGAAAGCCAGAATAAGTCAAATGGACGTGGCAATAGGCAGTTATAATAAAAATGATTGCCTAAACCTACTGCCTGTTAAGGAGAAAAGGTCTGAAAATGTCATCTTAATCATTAGAGCCTTTTCCGAGGAACCAATAATAACAAAAATTGTTTGTTTGTAATAAATTAATAATAAAATTCAAAAATCTATATTTTCTGCCGATACTAATCGATACTACCGAGAGTATCGGCAAATTTTGGTCCAAAAAATTCGGTGTCGTCTCGGTATCGTTTCGAGGCTGGTATCGTCTCGGTATCATGTCGATATCCGATACCAAATTATACCGAAACTTTTCTGGTATCGTGGCCAGCCCTAATTAATAGATAGGTATATATCACATTTTATTCAGCTTTTAAAAAAGTCTAAAATTTAATACTATTTCTTGATAACCGTTATGTATATAGAAAACGCGAAATTTGTACTGATTTAAATTGTGCGACAACGCAGTGGTCCGTTTGTTGAATTTTTTAATGAAATTTAGTGTTTGAAATGTCTTAAATTATACGCTAGAATGTTTACCTTTATATAAAAAATGCATATTGATTTGTACAAAATTTAAAACTATGGTTCAAAATGTTCCGAAATGTTTCCAAGAGATTCAAACTAAAATTTTGTATTGAGAATAATTTTAACATATAATCTGATCGAACCTGAAAGATATTTGACAAAATTTGACGACTAGAACTAGCTAATCAAATTTTCAATGACCTACCACAAGCCCCTTAATTAATAAAGAAGCAACATTATTGAATCAGTGGTACATAATATCATTTTAATAAAACGAATTGGAATATCAACAACTCTAACAGATTAAGCCCTTAAAGAACTAAATATTTGTATGTAATCAAATCATACACAGAAGCAACTAAAAGTAAAACTAAAAAAAAATCTTCATTGATGGATGCAAAGTTGATGACCTGAAAACTATCTTCGATAGAGTGGTGCTTAATTCTACATTACTTCCTACTTACTACAATCAGGCGTCTTTCAGATTATCACCTAAAAATTAAAAAAAAAAAAAAAAACATCTCTATATAAGTGCACCAGACTGTGTAGTAAGACAAATGTTCATTCTGTTTTTATATTGTTGAAACCAATTTGCAATGAATTAAACACTTGATTTGCAATAATGTTCCAAATGACATTAACAGACATTTACTAAGTCTATACAATCAATATACACATTTGCAAAGTGTCTGCAACAGTGGGATCAAAGAACTTCAAAAATTAATTCAAGAATGATAAATTTTATTTCGATGATTATTAAAATATTAATGGTCACTAATTTAACAATACCGAAGACTACACATTGTTAAATGCCAACTAGGAGGGGTCCATTGCAACTCCCACCATCACACCCAAAGCTTCGCCGCGTGAACGAGTTTTAATTATAATTTTTTTTAAAATCAGATAAGTTTATTGACTGTATTTAACACAGATAAAATATGAAGTCGTTAAGAAAAAACATAAATATCCACCCATTATTAACACCCACATTCAATCAGTTAAGGCAATTTGCTTTTATCGATATCGATTTTTCTTACTTCATATGATAAATATTACGATTTAATTTAAAATACATATTGTTCGGGTTATTTTAATTTGTCTGAAACTAATTGTTCAACAACAACTAAGGTCAGCAAAAGCCTTATTCAAAATTGTTTGTTCACACAGTGATTCATATAAAATACATTTTAAACGAAATAATAAAATTTAAAAGACGAAGCATTATATCGTCGATATTAATCTTTTAAATCGTTTTTCTTCTCCCATTCAAATTTGCAAATTTGCATTTCTAACCTTTAAAATTATATTGAAGTAGTTTTTATATTAGAAAAAAATTTCAACAACTATTTTGGGCTAACGTCTTTATGAATTTGACAATGGAAAGATAACAGTGTGAATTCAAAACTTTCAAAAAGTTTTTATTTTGTTTGTTTTAATTTAATACTGGACCTTGTATAAAGACTGTCCCACTGTTATGCTTGGTCGAAATACTGCAAAGTTATTTTAGTTTTTAGATACCACTATGTGAAGTCATACACTATGTTTTCAATTTTTCTCAGCCAGGTGTTTGGAATAATTGTAAGTGTGCCAAATTGGTTACGTCTAGATCAATTAGTGCGAATAATTACAATTTGATAACATGAAGTGAAGTTGAATTGGTGAAATAAACAGCTTTTTGATTTTTCCCATGTCAAATCGGGTTTTTTTTTTGTTTGTGTTGTTTTTGATTTATCACTGATTTTAGATATCAACACTTCATCAAATTAAATTAATTTATTCTTAAAGAGAATTCCCTTATCATTTTTGTTTTGGTTTACTTAAACGAATTCTGTGATTGATTTAGTATGACTTCACAAGGTGACTAAACAATAATTAAGCTAATTTATTCTCGCGTCAATAATTATTATTATACGAGAACTAATGATAGGATTTATTTATTAAAGTTTAAGGCTTGATTGGAGTTGATATATGATTTACATGAAAACAAAATTAAAAAAAAGGGAGTAAAAAGTTATTGTTTTATTGCATCAGACCTATTTCATGTACCATTTTAGGAAGTTAAATACAAAAAACCTAACCTGCTGGTAGGGCTGAAGGCTTTATGCGACCTTATTCTTTTCTCTAACTTATTGTTAGTGTAACCCGTTGCTTGATGTGCAATCAGACAGAGCTTAAAATAAGACTGTGTTTTATTTGACAGTTCCAGGCAAATTAGATATCCAATTTTTCTTTACAGTATTTGACATCTTGTTTATGTTAAATGTCTGACAGATTACTGTCATGTTGAATTTGTGTAGTCCTCTCACCACATAAAAAAAGATTAACTTGTTAACTATATTTGACAGTTGCAGTGTCAATCAAATTGCGAATGAGGTGTAATTTTCTTCTCACTAACAATAAGTGGAAGTAAGATTGAAAGTAAGTAGGCTTGTGTAAAACGATGAAAAAAAAAGGAAAGAAATTGTGAATATTTCAAGTATCATATACTCGTATCTACCAATCTTTTTAATTAAAATAAAATTTTTGTTTATTTTTTTTTTTAACCCATTCTCTCCTATTGTACTTTTTAAAGTACAGCAAAATAGTATGACTTCATTATGTCATTAAAGCTTGACTTAATAAAAAAAAATTGACTGCATAAAGGACGTTTTGACTTCAAAAAGGATTTTTTAATTTTCCAAATATTTTTTTTTTTAGGTCACGCATAGCTGTCTGTTGAATTTGCTTTTTACGTAGTGACTTTCAAAGTAATTTTCATTTTGCTTTATGAAAAAAGCCTATGCACAAACAAAAAGTGCAATCAAAGAGGTATTTTTATTTTTTTCCTGCAAAATGCATTAAAAATAAAGGTAATGTTGAGGAACTAATAAACTTGAAATAAATAATTTATTTATATTCTGAGCTATGGGGGACAAAAGTTAGGTGTACTTTTTATAGAACAGTGAGGTCATGCATACATATTTTTTTAGTATACGTAGTATAAGGGTGAACAGACACATTCAAAAATAAGTATTTGTATAGAAATCAAGAATTGAGGTGCATTCAAAACAGAATAAATTGTATAAAATGTATACAAAATATACGATTAGGGGGCAAGCGCTCTTCCCGCCCCCCTCTTGGGCACACCCATGTGTTTAAGTGAACCTCCGCCGCTTATTTTGATAACTTTAGTTCACTGATTTCTAAATTGGATCAGTCCTATAAACTTTCAAGTTCAATTAAGTACCCAGAACTTTTTACTTGTACTTTTGTACTTGGAACAAATTAGAGCAATGAACTTGGAAAATGGTACTAAAAAAACACCAATTACAAGTTCTTTGTTCTAAGTACTTTTACTTTTAGTTTTCATATCAAATTTTAAGTAGGTATTTTTCAAGTCTTGTGCTTTAGAAGTATAGGTATTTGGAAATGTACTGGGCGGTTTGCAGTACTTAATAAATGTTCTGAGAACAAATTACTTGAAGGAATTATTGAAGAAGGTACTGTTTTCCTAAAAGATAAAAATTGAACAAGATAGTGCTAGTGTCATCGCAAATGAGTTATGTTACACAATGAATTGGAAAATGAGTTTGAGAAATTTTCAAATCCACACTAATAAATTGGGCATGCATGATCCCATTTGTACTAAATATAAAAAGTACAGGTCCGTGACTTATAACCTTAATTTTTCGCAAGTGTATTTTTTTTTTTAATATTTCTTCACTACCGGCTAAATAAACAGCAAATACAATTATTTTTAATTTAAAGTATCCTTGCGGTGATATGTACTTGTAGAAGAAATAAGAAACTTTGAAATATCCAACATTAAAGTGTTGTAATGCACGAAAGCCACTTTGCATCTAATTCAAATTATTTAGGTTTCAAGTTATTTTTATTTAAAGCGCCAGAATTCCCTCTCTTCAATGTACGTTCATATCAATTTATTTGTTTTTAATTTTAAAAACTTTTTTTTTTGTATTGAATCAATCGATAAAAATAGTAAAAAAAAAAAAAAAAACCTTAAAAGAAAAGCAAAGAAATATTAAAACTTTTGTGTGTATCTTTCTTTTGATTTTAACGTTTGAAAGCACTTCAAAAGATCGTTTTGAATATCTCGTATTATCTTCTTCTCACATTATAAAAATCTCGAAATATTGAAACCTTTTGCAACAACAACAACAAAATCACGTTAAATTATAACTCTGCAATTTTATAGCAAATTAAAAAAAAAAAATCGATATAAAAATTATTGTATAAACTGCAGTATTTCGTTATAAAAGATTTTATTTTGTCATCAATCGTACCGCTGCGCTGCTCCCGTATTATAATCAACACAATCTAAAATGTTTTCATGTTTTATTACCGAATTATGAATTATTCATTTTGTATTTAAATTTAAAAATTAAAAAAAAAAATATGTAAAAGTTTCTTTTTAATTAAAACAAGACTATAAACAAAAATAAGAGAAAGTACTTTAAATTTCAATGCTGTTATAATCATAAAAAATATTATAAATGATTAAATATAATACGAAATGAAATATATATGAATAAATTATGCATGCCTTATTCAAGAATTGAGAGCTTGGTCATGCCATATGGACTACATTTGATTTTTATTAGGTTGGTACTTTGTCTATACACTCACTTAGTTAAGGCAAAACAAAATGTTAAAATACGTTTACGATTGGTTTTTCAAGGATTTTATAAATTAAAGAACTACATTGCATAGGTATTGAATTTTGTTTTAAATTATTACTTTGTAATAATTAATAAATTGCAGCTGGGTGGACATTTAAAGTCTTAACAGGTTTGATAAAATTTTTAAAGAAACTTGTTTTAATATAGTTTTAAATGTGTTAAGTATGAACTGAGTAAACATTTATATGTATGGCTTGAGCTTAGAATTTTTAACTGTAAGTTGCAACCGCAAAATGTATACAAAGTGTTATTATTGTAATATATTTCTGTCAAAACCTAGTAAGTCCAAATTAAAAAAATCCATTAGGAGACACAAAAAACCACTTTTAAAATTTATAAAATGGAATTTTTAAATACTAGATCGTTTAAAATCTGGGTTGATAGATTTGAAAGGAACTCTTAAACAGTTGCAAGGCATTGAAATTGGAATTTAGTGATAAAATTTACATATTAAAATATTTTTGAAGGTCTCACGAGACTTTGGCAAAAGCCTCTATAAATAATTTAAAATCAGAATTTAAAAGGACAAGTTATATAAGACTTCATTACATTTATGTATTTTTATTTGACCAAGTTGAAATATTTTGCTGGATTCACCTTTGAATCTTTGGTCACTTGATGTGCACAATGCAACTCAATTATTGCCCTATCGAAACATTGGGAAAGTAAATAATATAACTTAGTTTCCTTACACATCAAATGACTAAAAGAGCTTAAGAGGAACCATATCGCCGGCTAAGAGTATAAAGCGACTAACTCTACATTCTTTTTAACCATTAAAGACCATTTCAAAAACTGCTTAAAAGAAACAAAAATCTATCAAATCTTTTCAATTTCACTAAATTTAACAATAACGAGTGTTGAAAAATATTTAATGTAATTTTGGTTTTATTCAAGTAATGCGAACACTTTGTTTAAAATATTTGTTTGTAAAAAGTGCAGAATAAGAGTTAGCTGCTTTACACTCTTAGCCGGCGATATTCTTTTTTAACAAAATAACAACATTAAAGTTCACCTATTATGACAGAGCCGTTGGTCATATTGCAGTAAAATTGAATACATTGTAGCATAAGTTTTTCATTTATTTCTGCAATTATAATTCTGTAGTTTTTGGAATATCTTAAATTTGTACATTATTCTCCTACACTATATAACTAAATTGCATTTATTAAAGCTGTTATGACTGATTTATTTTGCAATAAATATCAGGCAATAGCGGAAAATTAGTTTTAATGCAATTCACTAAAACAATTTCGAAGTCGTCTCGGATAGTTGAGTTATATCATATCGAAGTGCGAACGTTTTCATTATCACGTTAATTGTCTTAGCTAATAAAAATAATATGTATGTCGTCATACTCGTATGTACATTTTTTTTTTTTATTTTATATGTCATGCCTATCACTTAAATTTTATAGTTGAGCGAAGAAATACATTTGGAAGAACATGAACATGCAATTATGTATGCACATAAATATGAAGAAAAATAATAATATTTGAAAAAAAAGTGGCTCAAATATGTTTTTGTTAACAAGAAAAATATGTGCAAAATATTAATATTTCATAAAAAGACTTTTGTTTTTCCAATGATTGAACTACCTTACCAATGATCAGTGGAATCTTAAAAGTCATTCTATGTGGAAAGAAGGGCCTATTTGAATTTTTTTCTAGAAATATTAATTAAGTCTTAAGCTTTATTTGTTCATGAAAATAACAAATTATTTTGCTTTCTGAATGTCTCAAAATCAATCATTAAAATTTTTAATGATGAATTTCAATGAAAGCTAAAACTGGCAACTTATTTGATGCATTAATTCATGATACACTAAGCCCCTAAATTCAAATATGAAATAAGTCCCTAAATGGAGTTGATATAAAAGAACTTTTTAGGCTTGAGACAGTCAAGGAAAAGCAAAATCCATCAAAACGAACGGTACTTGCCATACAACGTTACAACTGTTTGATTAAAAAATATCAGTGCATTACTTTGTGGTGAAAAATATTAACCAAAAACTGTTCTAAATGGTACCTGTCATACACCTGTTATCTCAAAACGGCTTAAATTTCTAATGCGGAGGTTCTTTAAAATGATAATTATATCGCGTACTAACATTTTGGCAAAAAAGAAATTATGGGTTTTTAATTTTTTTTTTGAAAATTCATTATTTCAAAAACAGGTAAGTTTTTTTTTTGAAACTATATGTTTTTTAAATATAAGTATATTAAGAAATACTCAAAATTGGCATTTCAATAATTTTTTTTTAATGTAACAAGAAATTTTATTTAACATTGAACTTGGTATTTTTAAAAAGAAAACAGCTCCTTTTTATTACTTTTTAATTGCTTTATGAATTTTATTTACACTGTTAGTAAACAGTGATAGAGTTGGTAGACAAAATTTTGAAAAAATCAAGCAAATCCATTCATTAATTGAAGTTCTTCGACGACTTTCACTTTTTCATTTTTTTTTTTCCTTCCGCCCGATAGGTGGCACAGCGAACAAAGCCGTTAAATTGATTTGGAGACTTATTTCACTTATTGTTTGGGGACTTATTTCATGGAATTTTGAGGATATATTTCATCTTCAAATTAAGTGAATTATTTAAAAAAAAACCGAATTTTGAAAGTAATTTAATTTATAGTTTGAAAGATTATTTCTTTGAGGAGTTATTTTACAGAGCGATCCCTTTCACGCAGTCTTTTTGCACAGTGTATTGTATGGGCTTTTAAACTTTTTATATTAAATTAAATATGTATTTATTAATAAAAAGTAAGTGTAGGATGTAGGTAGGTATAAAGATAGGAAGATATGGCATAGAGGAAAGAGGATTGAGTGGAAGTTGAAATAATATTTGATGTTTCCCCATGAATTTTAAATGAATTTCTGAATATTCTTTGGTGGTAAGGTAGAGATATCGCCTTATACCATATAGAAAGGAACTAAGGCGTTCAAGTGCTTTTATCGCAAAATCCATTAAATGGGTAATTGAAGATGAGAAAACCGCGGAGCTCTATTAAATTTAAGAATGCAATTTTGAGAGGGGAGAGCAAAAGCACCCTTTTTGTTTTTTTTTTTTTTTTTGCAAATAACTCGAATCAAAATTTCGAAGTAGCAAATGTCGATAAACTTTTTAGTTAAAAACTAAATTTACCATCGAAATGCATTACTCAAAAATTAAAACTAATTTTTTGTTAATTAAATTAAAAAAAAAAAAGGTTCCGAAGAAAAAAAAAGATATTTAAATTTTCTTTAAAAATAACTCATTCAAAAAAAGTTCGTCAAAAACCAATGGAGGTATAGTCGCTAAAAGTAAGCTAATTTTTCGGGTTTTATAGCACTTTTTATCGACATTAGGTTAGAGGGGGGCACCTTTAAAGACGTTTTGCTTTCGGGTCCCATAAAAACGTATGTCTTGTAATTATTGAACCGCAAATTAATTAAACTTTAAGATATGGAATAAGTCTTTGGTTACAACCAATAATTGATGAATTTTAATAAAGGTTTATAATTATTATAATTTTTTTAATGAAGCAGGTCCTTATGTGCAAAGAAAGAAAAAAAATCCATGTAGGGCAGCTTTGAAAAGCTGGAGCACTTTTAAATACTCATTTTTGTAAAAAAGAAGTAAAAAAGAAGTTTTTTTCAATGAATTAAAAATGTATTTCATTTCCTAAACAAAAAATACTTAATGTCAAAAATAGAACTCATTTCGTGTAAATAAGTATTTTTTACGTATATATCATAAATCTAACCTTAGAACGGTTTTAATTGAAACTACACCTTTAAATGCATTTTTCACAAATAGCCCACCGAAAAATTTTTAAAATCTAATGAAAAATAATTAAAAAAGTTACAAATGAAGCATTAAATTCCAAACGGTCTACTTTTTACTGGCTTAGTATTCCTCTAATAAGCCAGTAAAAAGGAGACCGTTTGGTCTTTTTAGCTTATTAGAGGAATACTGTAGTACCTCGTGGCATAATGGTTAGTGCGTAGGACTGTCATGCCAAAGGTCTGGGTTCGATTCCCAGCCACTGCCACCTAAAAACTTAAATGTTTTTTTCCGAGGTACTGCCTCTTGCGAGGAACTGACAAATCCTCCAAGAGTATACTTGTCATGAATAAGTGCTTCCCATCTAGCCGTTCGGACTCGGCAAAAAATTGTAGGTCCCCTCCATTCCTGCCAACAAACATGCACACAGGAATGGTTGAGAGTTGTTAGTCATTAGGCCCTGGTTCTACATGAGCTGTTGCGCCACTAAATTTATTTATTTATTTATTTTTATAAGAGGAATACTGAAAGCCGTGATAATAATAGAAGACATAATGGTCCATTTAAATGTTTGGTTAACGCTCTGAAACATTAATTTATTACGATTTTATTAGCGATGTTCAAATGTATCCCACGTTCAAAGGTGCCCCCCTCTCCCCTACTTCAATGGTTATTTTTTTTACAACAAAACTAACTTTATACTAATGAAGTGAGAATATTTTAATAATAATAATAATGCAAACAAATGTAAAAATCATACTAAAATGCAGCTTTCTAATCTTTTAATTTAGTACCTACAGTACTAAATTAGAGTACAGAAATAATTTCAAAGCAAACAACAACTTTAGACCCATCATGAAACTTGGTAGAAAAGTTTCATGTGCCATGAGAATGAAGAATTAAAATAGTCTTTAAGATGATTACACTTGGAAGAGTGTTTTTCTTAGGAGAAAATAGGGGAAGTTGAGTTACCTAAGCATATGACACATTTATTTAAAGTTACTTTTAAATGCTGAATCACATGATACCAAAACCATGTTGATACAATCTCCATGAGAAGTTATTGTCATTTTTATGTAAGCGGACTATATTTATATATATAAAAGTCTACCTACCGAAAACCTATATCAATACCAATACCAGAAACTTCAAAAATAATCTTTGAAACCGTTTTTTTTTTTTAATTAAAACAATCAAATTTTCTAGAATTGCGAATTTTTTCCTTTGAGCAAAACATTCAAATTCAACAATATTGTTATATTTATTCGTTTATATGTCAGATTTCTGCAACGGCATTTCATTTTTGATCACTATCACGGCGCGATTGAGACAGTATCCTTAAGGCACTTTTGCTAAATTTTTCCACAAGCATTGTAATGCTTAAGGCCACAACCAATTTTGGTAAATGAAACAAATAATATGCACTTGACCTTAACAAAACCAATACACAATTTTATAACAATTTCTTCTCTTTCATCGAACTCTTAAAGATTTTTATCATTGTTCCAAATTCACGATCATTTAAATTTAGACCTTCGAAGCTTTGTTTATATTTTTTAATTGAAATTGGTGCAGTCATAAATTTTATAAACTTTAAAATTGATACAAATTTAGATAATAAGATTGTACTTTCAATCTTTATCTAATTAAATGGTTATTCAAATTTTGTAATTTAAATGGAAGTAAAAATTGCTCAATTCAAATTATAAGTTTGCACCATAAAAATAAACTAACAAAAATTGGTAGGTAAAGGCTGGTAAATACTTACCAATCAACAGTAGTTGTATACACATAAATTGCAACTAAGATATCTATTTAGGTCAGTAGGCTTAAATTTTATTTTATCGATATATGGAATTCTCAATTATAATTCCATAAGAAATCACTATTCGAAATCGATCGATTACTGACCGAAGGCATTAAAACTGATTTCGAATTGCGTTTGATTTTTTGCAAATGCACCAGACGTAGCCTCTAACTTCATGCATGTAATGTTGCTTATTGAACAGAAACACAAGTTATTGCTATTTCAAGATAATTACAATGTTTATTCCAATTAAAATATTGTTAACTAATCAAATCGAAGTGTTAAATTGTCTAGTTTCAAGTTTTTCAACGGTTTTACGTTAAAAAAAAAAAAATACATTCATGCCCATCAATCAGCAAATCAACAGGTGGTTCTCCAAAAAGTGTTGACTTTATTATAATATTTATAAACAAATACTTGTTTCATACCTAATCAAAACCAGTACAGTTTCGACTCGATGCGATGCATTAAGAGTATTGGACCATCAGGGCATTGGTGCACCATCAAGGAAGCGTGCAAGAAACACCGTCATGGTCTCATTGCCCGGCCTGGTAGTGCGTTTTTCGTGGGAAATACTCAGAAGCACTCTCAAGCTAACACATCAAAGCGATAAACCACTGCGGTTAGCACCATCAGTTTGAGCCATGCAAATGGTTTCTGTTTACATCTCCAGCATGATGTGGTGGAGTCGTAGACATAAAAAATTATGTTCGCATTCATTAGCTATTCGAAATGCATTTCACGTATACCAACATGCGGCGCGGTTATAGCTAATTATTTTTAACGTGAGGTGAAGTATTCGTCTATACACCAATATAGACTCATGCATCAGATGTCTTGGAGCTGTTTATTATTGCCAGCAATAGTAGTTTCAATTGCCAATAATTTGCATTTTTACTTCCCTTGGCAAGATATTGGAGAAATTAATATTAAAAAAAAAACAGATATAGCCATAAAATTATTATTGAATTGGTAACAGCCAATAAATGATTTGAAATACGTTTCGTCTATTAATCAGGGGTTACATAATTAGGCCTTAATAGTGCTTAAAAAAAAATTGGTATTGCGGTTTCTTTTGGTTAACCACAAAGAATATGAACATGAACTAATAATCATTAGAAGGTACATATTTAGACTACTTATTTTGTTTAGATTGGCAGTTTTTAAACCATAATATTGAATTTCAGTTTATATAGGTTAAGAGTAGTAGGTAGTAGGTATAGTATAGCGTGCAGAATGCCATGGGAGAAATCAAGTTGTAGAGGTCTCAAGGATTGCAAAATATTTCAGTTTTATTGGCACTGACTGACGAACTTAATGCATAATAAAATAACGCACCACATTGAAGTTTTTTTAGTATACCTATTGTTTGGCATGTAAAAGAGATAAAAAGTATATTTATGGCTTAATTGTTATTTTTGGTTGCCGGTTACCTTCTGACAGTAAAATTTATTTGTCTGGAAAAATCAATATCTATACCTTAGTCAAGTGTTTTATTTAGACTTTTTTCTATTTCTGTTGCAATTTTTTTTTTGGAAAATATTTTTGAGTTTTAGAAATCCGAAACAAGCTCTTTACTAAGTCTTAGATTTTTCCTATAGGTCGAACTACCCTCACTACAATTTATATTTATATTGTATACCCATCTTCTTTTCTCTTTTTATTCTTTTATCTAAATCATCAATTATTTGTATTTATAATAACTTTAACAAGCTATAGAAGTCCAATGATTTGTATTGTCTTCTAGACCAAAACATGAAAAACCTGATTTTTTAAAATACATATTTTACTTACGATACAAGTTAAGCATTCGTAGGAAAAATTGATCTCGAGATTTTGATCAGGCTTGCCATTATGCTGATAGGGAAGACGAAAAAAGTGTGTCTCAAAATTCTGTCTGTTTGTAAGTCTGTCTGTCTCTTTCTGTCTGTCTCTATAGCCTAAGCGGCTGGATCGTTTTTTTTTTTTAAATTGGTATGTACCAAATGGTTTTAAGTGATTCTGCCTACACCTTTTTTCCATTTTCTTTTTCAGAACTAAAAATAATACATGCCATACAGTTTTTTTAATCAATTTAACAGAATTTTATTTCTCTTTTAAACGACTCTACACCTTTTCTTTAAAAAAAAATTAAAACATTTTTCAGTAAAGACTACCTTTAGATGAAAAACAACTATTCAAATATGGTTTTTAATGGTACCTCCTCGAAGAACCATTTTTTATTTTCGACTGATTTCAATAATTTTTTATACAGAAGCAATAAAAAAAGATTTTCTTACAAAAATTTTCAAAAAATAATTTTTGGATTTAAAAACTATTCAATTTTTTTTCAAAATCAAATATTTTGAAAACTACGTGGTCGTTTTTCTTATAAAATTCGGTATTTAAGGGTTTTTATACACTCTTTATAGTATGTATTTAAAGAAAAATTTAATTTTATGAAAAAATAACAGTACCTTCCATACAAATACTAAAAAACAAATGATGAAAATATTTGTTGTTCTTAAAAATGGCTCTGTTGAGTTTTATAAGACTTTTTCTCATAAACGGCTCCACAAATTTTCTTAAAAAATTCAATCAATTTTATTAAGTACCTAAAGACTACCTTCGGATGGAAAACCAATCTTCCAAAAATGGTTATCAATGGTACCTCCTATAAAGAACCATTTTTTATTTTCAATTTGCTTCAAAATTTTCAAAAAGTATTTTTTCGATTTTTAAAAAAATTTTCTTATTTTATTTTTGAAAATCAAACATCGTCCTTTTTCTTATGCAACTCTGTTTAAAAGAGATTCCAATATACTTCTTAGAGTATTTTGTGAAAAATGTTACTTTTATTAAAAAGTAATGGCACCTTCCATACAAATACTAAAAGACCATTAAGGAAAATAGCTCTCACGATTTTCATAAAACTTTTTCTGTATACTAAAATCAGTGCAAATTACTACCAAAAATTATTAAAATTTATAAATAACAACTTTAATAGGATCTACCTCACATAAAACTATATTTTTTTATTTTTGATTTTCTATATCAAAATTTTCAAAAAAAGGTTTTGAATTTTTAAAAAAATTTAATTTTTTTTGAAAATTCAATATCTCAAAAAAAAAATTGACAATTTTTTTGGAAAATTTATATTTTCATGCACATAAATAAATATTTAAGATTTTCATACCAAAAGTCTTACTTGTTTTAAGGATAAGATATTTAAAAAATTATTTTTTATACATATAAGCCCCTTTAAGGATTTAAAATTTTTTTCCATGCAACATATTCAATCAAGAATTATTGAATTTCATACTTTTAAATATTTTTGTCTCATTATTTGCATGTCTTTACATATAATTTTCTTCTTGAACATAAGAGCAAGTACTGGCGACCTAGTCGTGCATATTATTTAAACAGCAAAGATTTTAAAAATGTTCACTAATATTTCTAGCAATTTTTTAACAGACACAGACTTTCTGACTTTTCAAAATTAAGATCAATGTTATTTGTTTAAAAATTTAACATTTCAAAAAAAGGGTTGTTTATCTATTTGCTTGATACAATTCTGCGCTTCTTCCAATTTGGGATATATAAATGCTTCCTTAAACATATACATACCTTCATAATTAAAAGTTTTATTTAAAAAAAAAATTGTTTTCAAAAACACCCCACCAATTATTAAAATGTTGTTAAAAGAATTATACAATCACCATTTATTTTACATTAAAATGATTGAAATCATTTTTTCCTCCATTCGTTCATTCATTTCACAGGAATCAATTGAGTGCAATCTTTAGAGAATCAAGCATTGCATTCTTTGGCGTTTTTTGTCTTCCATTGACTTGACGTGCTACTACCATATTAAACATTTTTTACAGCTATCTACATGGCAACATTTCGCGTAGTACATAATATAAGCTTCAAGCATTTCCCCACTATCATAAAGCATTTTTCTTTTTTAGCTCCGAGCATAGCACTGATATATCACAAAAAAGTCTGTGGTTCTTTTTAAGCTCAGAGCACTCTGAGTGCTCAACTTATGTTATGCTAGCTCGGAGTACGCTCCATATGAGCAGGCTTGCCAGATTGGGCTCTTTATCGCAAATTGAGCTTTCTTTTCCTGAAATTGCAGACAACAATTTAAGTATGACAGCCAAAGCATAATTGGGCTACTAATAGCCCAAATCAAATCCTGGGCGTTATTTTTGTTTTGTATAAATAAATCATAAATAAAACACTTTCTCTTCCTAAACATAATCTTTTAAAATTCCTCAATTTGGCACCACTTTTTGTTCACTAAATAGTCCCCTATTACAGGGTAATTCTTCTCGTCAAACTCTTTCAATGAATTTCCATTTAATTTTTTTATTTTTTTGAGTAACAAATTTTTTTTTATAATCCGTTGTTTTTTAAAATAAAAATAATTTGTGATTAACGATATGAGAAAATTGTTTGTATTGTTATTGGGCTACTATTTGGGCTTCTAAAAGACCGAGCGAATAGAGTAAATAACTGAGCGCAGCCAACTTCAAACTTTTAATTCACTCATTTCAAATGTGCGCGTTCAACACTTCAATTTCAGTTCATATTTTTGATTGGCCACCTATCAGATGAAAATTAAAAGTCAGTGCTTAAATTTAGGTGCGTTGAACACATCGCAATCGCTTGACAATTTAGTGCTCAGATGTGTTCAATTCAAAATTTTATCGGAGAGCTCTGATCATACTCTGCCCAGAGCTATGCACATAACTACGATAGCTCAAGCTCTACTTCATGCTCTGCTCGGTGCTAAAAAGACACTCCCATTATAGGATCAATTTGGCTGATCATGTGGCTTCGTGAGCTTGATGTGTAGTCTTTTTGATTAGAGAACATGGAATTTTTAATATAGGTACAATATTCGCTTCTATAGTAAGTTGCCGGCCAAAATGTTTTCAATTTAAATGAATATTATTAGATCTTTTACTTTTGTGTGATTCGAGTTAAAATTTTTCGAAATTTTTCTTAAAAGTCCCTTTTTCATAATTTTTTCACGGAATTTATCATTATACAGTGGATTTATGTTTTGACGGATATTATTGTTCTCACAAATCTATAGTTTCTTACGAATGAGTTTAAAACGCCCATTAGGTACTTGTCTTTGTCTCCTTAGTCCTTAATCGACACAATCTCGTCTGTGAAACAGATTCTCCATTCAAATCAATTTCATTTTGTTCAAACAATCATCAAATTTTGTTCATGGTAGTATTTTGATGACTTATTGAAGAATCTTCAATCTTCAAGAAAAGAGGAGGCGCGGCACGAGTAATCCAGTAGTGAATTTTCAACAATTTTCTTTTAATTTTCATTCAAATTAATTTACTTCAAGTTTCCTGAAATTTATGCAGATAGGCTCCTTACCAAACCTACTTTTTGAGCGTTTGAATGTGCACTGTCACTTCTTATCTAAACTCAAATTCAAATGGAAATTCACACAAATTTATGTGACAAGTTAGTCACTCATTTTTTAAACTGTGATAAAATGGTGTCTGTTGGCTTGTGCCAGATTCATACAAGATTATCTTCAAGCAGCCCACTTAATTTGTATTACTAAAGCTTGTCTACCTGTCAGTCAGCCAGTCAAAAAGCAATGTTCCACGAATTTTTCACTTCACTTTTCCTCCATCAATGGTTGGTTGTTAAATTGGTTTTTTTTTTTTACGCTTCCGAAATCGACATTGAACTTGACCTAAAGTTATAGCTTAGCTACTCGTAAATGCTTTAAGCATGTCGTTACCATATAATAATGCTTGCGATGAATAAATTCCATTAAAACTGGTACTGTGGTACCCAAAGAAATAATCGCTTATTCGGTATACGATACGAATACGGATGATGATGATCGAAGAGAATGAAATGGACCATTTTATCCCATGCTTTTTGCCTTAAGTGTCTTATATTATTTTGTTTGAATAAAATAACACTTTTTGACGATTGATTTGTTGGTTGAGTTACATTTTAAATTAACCTTGTTGGCATAAGTCTGATGTATGGGTATTATTTTTGATTGTTGGTTGTAATTGTTGGTCGAAATGTTTAGCAAATCGTAACAATATGTTAATTGTTCTTTTTTTTTTTTGCTTCAACTGCTATAGTCTTGTTTTTTGAACAAATTTCCGCAATTTCAGTGAATATAGTTAATTATTATTTGAGGCAGCTTTAAACCCTTTAGGCATACTCATGTGGTTGTTTAAGATAGTCAGATCTACCAGTTATATTATGCTTTGTATGTAGGTGTAGGTACTTTATGGTCTCTCGGAAAAAATTGGTTATAATTTTTCCAGTGAAGGTGTTTCTGTAGGTAGTTATACTTTCAAAAATGCCAAGCAAAACTTGATTGATGAGGAACAAACAATCTCACAATTTTAGATACCTTCTAATGTTTTGCTCATAAGTGAATCATCATTTGACTAAGTTGAACATACGATATTTAAGAAAATTAAAGATTTTAAAACTTGTATCTACAAATTACGTATGAGAAAGTCACTATAAGTATACTATAAGTCACTGATGAGTCCATAAGTAAGATCGACTGTTGCAGACAAAACTCCAATTTGTATAGACTTTAAGTCATTTAATAGTAGTCACTGATGAGCCCATAACTTAGATCGACTGATGCACGAAACTTCAATTTTTATATAGACTTAAGGCCATTAACATCTTTTTTGAATAATATTAATTCAAAGAAGTTAATGACCAATAAATTTTAATCTATAAAAGGGTTTATTTGTATTCTATTCCTTTTATAATCGTAAGGCCATGATCTATTACAAAATTTTTATGTAACTGCTTCATTGCATTTATGCAGTTCGATATTAGAGTTAAGAAGATTGATGAGCCAAATAAATACTGTGGGCTACTGATGGCTTACATAATATTTAGTTTTTTGTTATTGGCTTTTCACAAATTTGGATCACTTTCCAGTGGATATTGCATCGATGAAAAGAGTCATATTGAGGCCTAATGTATGGATCGGCATAAATTTAGGAGAATTTGATACTCTTATGGTATGGCCTTGGAGTTGAGTGCTTTTAGCTATAAAACTAGGTCTAATGAAATACATTAAGAATTTCAACTTTTCTTTTATCAATAGCAGATGAACAACCTTGATCTAGTTAAACAAAGATTTTATTTAAATAAATATATCATTCGATACGAGTTTTGTCTGTTTGTTTTTTCAATTTTTATAAAACTTTTGTTTACTTTTATTTGGTCCTTTGACATTGACTCTTTAAATCACAAAATTATTTAAAATCAATTTGTTTTTGTTCTTTTCTGTTATGGCGAAAATCATAAATAATTCGAATTTAATTTGAAGATTAAATGTAGGTTAATTGTATTTTGTCGATATATTGATTGCTTCTATAGTAAGTATAACTGGGTAGTTACAGGGCATTTCAAAAGGGACGCTTAATTTTTAAATGTATTTATGTAAATGAGTTGTCCATTCATGTATCTAATTGTTTAGGAATGCCATTGATGGCAGTTCAACAGCTGTTCACCAAAGTTTTGCTTGTGGCGCGTAATCGAAAAATGCAATTTTCAATGACTTTGTCACATAAATCGGTCGGAATTTACTTGATGATGTTCGTTTTGTTAACTGTAAGAGTATCAATTGCTTTTGATGTATCTTTAAGCATAGAACTGAATTTTAAGATGGCCCCATGGAAGGAATCCTTAAGTACAATTAAATGACACGAAATCAGTTGGAATTTCACGTCACCACCTCCATACGACCTTAATCATGCCCTCAAATGGCTTGACCAGAATTTCTTTTGAAATTTCCTGTGGGCACATAGTTCTATCTTATTAGATCAACATGTTGTCGTTATCCATTATAATATCATCCATTAAGGTCTCACGAAGTTTTTGTTTTTTATCATCGATACGCAGCACGCAGTTTTGTTTCGAGGGAAGAACAGATTGATGATTCTTCAAGACCATAATCTGCACGAAACAGTAACTTTAAGGCAGTTCATATGGTGCTGGTATGTGTATCTAATGTGAATTGGTATCTACCAAATCTGTATTGGTGTTGTTATTGGCAAAATCTGTTGAGCCTTGTCGCTAAAATAACGTAACCTGTGGAATGTTTGTCATTAGGTTAAATTACTTGCTCACATTATTCAACAGTGAGCGGATACATCTTTCATACTGGATTCGCCTTGAATTACTGAACAATTCACAACAATTTTCACAGATGTTGTCTAAGCAACATGGGCGCAAACAAACAACCCTATGACCTTTTTGAACCATTCTCACAGCATTCAAAGTCAGATCAAAATTAGTAGAGATTTCATATAAAGGGTGTTTTTTTTTAGACGTGAGGTTTTCAATCTGGCAACGCCTTTTTCGGAGTTGGTCTTTTTGACAGCTGTCACTTGATTTATGCTCAGTTTGGTTCGCCATTTCATAATAAATAGACTTACTCCTGAACACGTTGGCAAATCTTGCAAATTTATTACCAAAATAATGGTACGGTTCGCGACAGCCAAAGATACAATCAATTTATTGGAGGAAACTTTTGGTGAGCGCTTTATCTCGTGTCGTGGACCTATGGCGTGGCCTCTAAGATCGTGTAATTTAACACCGCTGGACTATTTTTTGTGGGATTATGTGAAGTCGCTTGTCTACGTAGATAAGCCCGAGACGACTGACACCTTGGAAGAGAATATTCGGTGCATTATTGCTGACATACGGCCCCAATTGCAACAAAAAGTGCTAAAAAAATTGGGCTTCTCAGCTGGAATTTATTCAATTACGATGGCCACTACTTGCCTGAAATTATTTTTAAAACATAATAGCAAACCCTTATTTTTCTTCTTCTTGGGCATAAGATTAAATTATATGCGATTTATTTCTTCTTGAAAACCACACGTCTAAAAAAACACCCTTTTTGAAAATTAGGGTGGTTGTTATAATGGGTTTTATTAGTTTTCATATTTGGATGGGCCTATATCAGCTGCAAATGAAGAAAAAAATAATCGCAAATTTTTCTTGATTTTTAATTTTTATTCCCTATAGTCGCTGTAAAGGTTAATTCAATTTCCCATTTCTTGTTTTTCATAATTATGTGATTCGTATAAAATCAGAGCATGTAGGTTGGAAGGAGACAAGAAAAATAGGCAGGAGGAAAAGTTTTATCAAAAAATTACATAAAATAGAAAAAAATTAGTTGAAAACAATGACAATACTTACAATAGTGTTTTGCAGCTCTTTTGGAAAGCCCTTCTTATAGGTCATTTTCAAATTAAGTTTTTTTGAAAAACAATTTTGGTAAAAAATTGAATTTTTCTTCAAAATGTTGTGTACATTTTGAAGAAAAATTCAATTTTTAATTTTTTGATATGAAAACAGTTTTTGCTGAACTTAATTTGAAAAGAAATCATAAGAGTGGACTTCTGGCCTTTCAAAAAGCTACAACTTACAAACCAATACTCTAAAAATTGCTATTGTTTTTTAATTATATTTTTTCTATTCAAACCAAAACTGTTAGCAGTTGTCAAACTGTTTCTTAAGGTTTCCAAAACAAATCACCACAAACTCTCAGAATATAGAATAGAGATGCCAGAATTCAATTTTCTCTCACAGAAAATTTCGGGTGTTTTAATTTGACACAAAAAAAAAGTCTTAAAATTCGAAAATTAATAACAAAAATAATAAAAGTCTATTTCAAAGTAGATTCCATTCTTGAATATTGTGGGTGATGGTCAAAAATAATTATAAGATATAGTTATGAGTTGCCATTTTAATAGTCATCTCTTACAAGAAAAAAATGTAGGTACACTTTTCGGGATCAAGTTAACACATCTGAGAAATAGGTCATACAAATAGTTCTGTTTTAAACCTTTAGTGAACTTTTATAGGATTAAGTACAGTATACATAAGATGTACAATACATTACATATGGTGGAAACATACAAACAAAAAAAAAACATAAAGACTCTTAAGCCAACGCATGGTGGTTAGTATGGTAAGGAAAGGTCGTTGGTCTTCTTCAGCATCTATCATCATTATTTTCTTCACCATCCAGTAATATTGGTCTTGCAGATTAACTTGTTTATAATAATTGTTTAGGATTTAAATATACCATAAAGAAAATGTTGATACTATCCAGATGCTTAATTGCGGATATGAATTGAAGCTACCTGGATCCAGTCAAGAGTAATCACAGAATCGGTAATCATGAAAATGGTTAAAGAGAGTCTTCTTAATCTCTTCCAACCTGATTCCTACAAAACACTTTGAAGTATTTACTAATAAATCCTCAAAACTTTCATAGAAATATGTGTTATATTTAATCATTAAACGGTACTTGTTAACATAGCCCTGCCTTGATTATCTCAAATACAACATGAATACAGGATAGATAGATAATTTATGTGTCCAATTTATATTATCCACTGATCCCTTTAATATTTGGGCTTGAATTTATTATTAAAAAAAAAAATTTTAAATATAAAATGAATTTTTTTAAATTTTGGTATGCAATAGTATTTATTTTTTTTGCAAGCTTTTCTAAAAAAAATTAATTAAATAGCCTATTGAATAGACCTTTTAAAAAGAAACAATTACGTGCAAGGGTTTTTATTATTAAATATGTTTGTTTGGCCTATTAGCAAGATTGAAACCAAATATTCTACTCAATTCTCTTATTTCAGCTTATTCAAATATTTTCGATATATTTCAAATATTTTTGATATACATAATTGCGAAAATAAGCCGAATTTGAAAATTTTAAATCTAAATTAGTATGTTCAAAATGAAATTTTCTATTGAAATGGATGGTTTAAAATTTTGTATACAAAATTTTAACAGGAAAAGTCATCAAAAACTAATCGGAAAATTGGAGGTTCCCTTTTTTTTCTAACTTTGCATTACATTATTCGGAGCAAATATTCGTTCAAGATATGCTTAAAAAAATAAAGAAGAATTTTATGGCCTTAATATGACATTTTAAAAAAAGCCATTTTTTTTTTAAAAACTGCCAGAGTTACAACCATTCAAACGTTACCTTTTCCAAAAATGCTTCGCATTTTTTGCGAAAAAGCTTATTTTTGGGTACCACGATATGACAAATTAAACATTTCTTACATCAAGTACCAAGGGCTTGAATAAATAGGACCAACCTTTTATTGTGTAGGTCTAAGCATTTTAAAAATGCCGCAAAACAAAATTGCGAAATTACCTAGTTTTTAAATATTCTTTACAATCTTAATGACTTATTCCAATAAAATCTTCGAATTCGAATATTTTAAAAAATGTGAAATTTGTCATATTGTACCAAAACAAAAAGGAGAAAATTGCCAAAAAAAATAAAAGAAATGGTAAAGTTACATATACCAATGCAATTTAGGAAAAACCTCTGATTTTTCAATTTTCCTTATGTTGGTTTTTGTTAACTTGTTTTGCTTGATTTTCTTATACAATTTTTATGACCATGGATTTCGATGGTAAATTTAATTTTGAACAAATAGTTTTAATAGTAAAATTGTCCAATTTGGCTTATTTTCGAAGTATTATCAAAAATGTTGAAAAGTAGCCAGTGTGACCATTCTATCAGAAGAACATGGGTGAATCTAGTAGGATTTTCTGTTTTAGGAATGCTTATGGGCCAAACAAACATTTTCAACAGTAAAAACCCCTGCACGTACTTAATTGTTCTTTTATACCCTCATTTTCCAGTCTATTTAATGAATGATGCTTCCCTAACTCTTTTGAAAACAAAACTTTGATTATTCCTTAACAATTTGGAATACAATAGTATTTTAGCTTTTCAAAAGCTTATGCTAACAAAACTTAAATAACATTAGTCGCAAATAGTTTAATGTATTTTTTTTTATAGAAATATGTTTCCACAAAAATAAGATTTTGTTTACTGACTGACAATTTTTGTAAATACTGTTATTTTTTAGTCTCTACAAAGCTCTGAAAAATATATCAGTGAAACTACGAAAAAATACTCAGAACCAAAAGTAGGTATAAGGTTGTAAGAAATCAACCAAACACCCGTTTTAGCCTTAACCGTATTAACCAATCTTTCTTTAGATAAATCTCGAGTTCACTTTTTTTACATTGAAGTTTTTTGACCGTCAAATTAAGTAATTTCGTGTATCTGAATCACACCATGTATAAACTAAGTGTTCATTGATCTATTTGTATTGCTCAAAGGCACGAATTTGGTATCAATGAATTTCCAATCAAGGCTATATAAGGCTATTAACTTCAATAATTTTTCTGCGCCGAAAATATATTTGAAGAAGTTAATTCTGTTTTTTTTTTTAACGAAGTAATTATTAAAAATCTTTTTTGAGCTTATTCAAAAATATTAATATTTTTTTAAGACTTTTCAGAAGTTTGGCACAAAAACAAATCATTATCCTTGGTAACCTCAAAAAAATAACTTTTCGCCTTTTATTACTAAACTAATCTTTAAAATAGAGTTTATCACCTTTCAACTTGAATTTTTTTCAGTTACTCCATTTAAAATAGAGTTTTAGTTAAAAATAACATTCACACACATTTAGTTTAATTTTAAGTAATAAATTGAAAAACGATATAATTTATTTTTCGGCTTTAATTTATAGAGAAAAAAAAAGTTTTTTTTTTAACAAATAAACAATTCGAAAAAAATTAGGAGTCAATAAAATTTTCTTTGAAAATAAATTTTAGAAAATCTTTTATTTTTACTCATAAGGAGAACCAAGTTTTTTTCTAAAAGCCTAGAATTAGATATATAAAGCATTAAGGCCCGATTGCACGAGTGTGTTAATTTGTTACAAAAGAAAATTCGTAGGTAATCAATTACATTTTTAAAACTTCACAAATTAATGATAACTGGTGCCATCAAACAAAAATGTCCTAGATCTCGGCCTGGGATTAGTTTTACTATTCACTGAGGATCACTTGAATAATATTCATACAAAAATAAATACATTTCTGTATTAAAGTTTTTTTGAAGCCTTATAGGTATATATTTTTTTTTAAGATCGTTGAGTTGGTTGGTACACATTCTCATCCATTTTTTCACAATTTTATTTCTATTTTTTTTTTTGCAAACTTACCATCTCTCCACCTGGGAATTGTAACAAACAATTTATTGCCAAAATGTTCCACTCCAACGGGAAGTGCATTTTGCGGAATATAATCACCAACAGCTAAAGCCTCCTGCTTTAATCTCTGATTGGGAAAAGCAAAGTCCAATTGATTCCAACTATAGCGCTCCTGCAATTTATACGCAGCATAACCACAATCCGCAAATAATAAAAGGATACCGCCCAAAAGCGTGCCCAGCAAACTGGCCGATTTTAATTGCATTTTTAATTAATTTTTTTTATTCACTGGATTTGATAACAAAACACTTATTTATTTATTCCAAGAAAACACTGCGATACTAATGAGGAGGATCTAAGCCTGTGAGTGTCCCAGCCGTGACTGTTGCCCATAAGTACTTAGCATCGAGTTTTATTAGATCCCCACTAAGGCAACACCGACGCACGCCGCACAACACCGCGCCGCCATGGAACTTTTCTAACAAATCAAACCAAAGTGTGCCTCTACAGTGTGACAAGAAGCACATTACTTACATACGAATCCGAAAAAAAAAAAAAAATCAATTGAACGGTAACAACAACTTTGGACAACGCGCACCAAGAAATTAACACCATCACTTGTGAATGCCGTGAGATGTAAAAGTGTTGGTAGGTATTCGATGCATATAGTGGAGGTCTTGCGGTAAGGGTAACTTATTCTGCAGATCAATAAAGAAGAAAAAGAGGTCCAAACGAACAAAACAATCCGCAGCAGCAAATTGTGTTGTAAAGCAAAGAGTTTAACTATCTGAAAGTCCGAAGAGAGAAACCACGGAAGAAAAAAGAAACAAAACAAAAAGAAGCTCAATCCGATCAATAAGATGCTCTTGAAAAGTCGCATTGATTCAGATTCAGATGTATGTAAATTTATAGATACTTCTTCTCTTGTCTGGTCTTAAATGGCCTTTAACCAAATCACAATCTCGCGACGGGTGTGCGCCGACTTTGACAAACCTATTGAATGAATAGAAACAATGGACTTTTTTTTTCTATCTCAAGTCATTCTCAAAGTCTTCGGGTTTCAGTTGGAAGGTATACCTGCCCCGATAAGCTGGTGTTTTATTCTTCTTGAATTAAATGAAGAACTGAATGTAAGACAATAAGCCACAATTACCCGCCAACATCCGATTGCTTCTCCAAAGGCCTATTCATTAATTTGTACCTATGCTAATTAGGAAATTTAAACGAGTTTTAGATTGTGTTATAGTTTTGGAAACTATTTGGTTGTCAATTTAGTTTTATGGTGAAATTCAAAGCAAAAATGCAGACTTCAAAATGATACATTGTACCTATTTTATTATTGAACTCCTGAGATGTCGTTAATAGTAGATATACAAGCATATTGGCAAAGGCATGATGGTGATTGAGCTTGTTGACAATAATTTATAAATAAAAAAGCAAATCTAAAAGAGAAAATAAATATACAACGCTGATAATGAACAATTATTTCTGTTTGATGGAAAATAATGAGACACATCAAATCGGACGGAATCGGAACTAGGGAATACCGGTAGGAACCCGCAAAGGAAATGATTGTGGTTTGAGCTATTTTAATGCGTCACTCAACACACAATATATAGTTTTTAATTGGATTCAATTTTTTAATCGCTTTCAAAGAAAATTGTAAACAAAATAAACATTTTCGTGTTTTAGTTGAAATTAAGTATAGCAAGAAATGTTTGTATTGGCATTGTATTTAAAATAAATACATAATATATGAACTTTGGTAAATATGAAGTTATATAATTTGTTAAACATTTTGCCAGAAATCATAACCTAGACTTGTCACTGGGCGTTATCGAAAACGTAACAATTTAACAGTGGTCCACAGTGCGGTCATTTCAATTTAAATTGGACAAAAATCTTTTTCTTGCATTTGTTGGTGCATTTAATTTTTTTCTGTTTTTCTAAAAAAAATTCAGCAGCTTCGCCACCAGTACAAACTGCAGAGGACCAGTGGAAACACTGTCAACAAGCTGCCACTGATGTGCTGGGTTTCACTAGGCGACCACAACGAAACCCCTGGTTCGATGAAAATGCCGGCTGGCGCATGTAGCCAAGAACGAGGTCTACCAGACAATGCTGCAAACTAGTACCAGAGCTGCTGCAAGAGCAGCCCGTGGGCTCTAGGGAGAAAAACGAAAGGAGGAACTCTGACTTCTCCAAGAGGAAAAAGGGAGAGCAGGCGAAGCAGGCGGTTGAGTCTATTGAGGACTGTAGCTCTAGGGGGTAGAAAATTCGACCGAAAGGTGAGGTAATCCCTGCCGAGACAAGAGTAGGAATATGATGGTAGACACAAAGTCCGTGCTGAGGATCTGGAAATAACACTTTTCAAGACTGCTAAATGGTGATGATATCCAAAATTCCGCTGGAAAACAGAACATTTCATTCAACCTGGATGACGTTGGTAAAAATTTCCGTTTAGTTCCGCGATAGTTTAGCTTAAATCGTACAAGGCTTCTGGTGCCGATACCTGCCAGCCGAGCTATTAAAAGTAGGTGTTGACTCTCAACATAAAAATATATGAAAACTTATCAATTTGTAATTATCAGCAACCTGAGCTTAGAATGTTGTATATAAAATTATTATTATATAAAACCTGTACTGATTTAGATATCATTTTTTCTTTAATTGAAATAATATATAATTTTTATAACGTTTCCATTATTCGTTATTATTTGCATCCCAACTAACATTGTGCACTTCATCTAAGTACATTTCAACAACAAAAAGAAGAATTTCATGTATTTCAACTAATTGCATGAAAGGAAAATATCTACCAGAATCAAACTTTTTTTTGAGTCACGCCTTGACTCAGAACATGGTCCTTGTTGGTTATCAACCAAGCATGCATCGCATGTCCAACTGCATGGATTTAGCGATTCTTCAGAGAAAGCATATGCGGCGGTTATATACTCCCGAACAATTTCAAATGGTCAAGAACATATTCGGCTGTTGGCATCGAAAACCAGAGTAGCCCCAATAAAAAAGATATCTTTACCAAGATTGGAGCTGTGCGCGGCTTTATTACTGGCAAAACTTCTGCATAAAGTATCAAGGGCAATGCAATTCGAACAGCTAGAGATCTTTGCATGGTGCGATTCCATGATAACTTTGGCATGGATAAAGGGATCTCCGTCCATTCGTACCACATTTGTAGCCAATAGAATAACAGAAATTCAAGGACTTACAAGCAAAGATATATGGCGATATGTATGTAGCAAAGACAATCCTGCGGACATTGGTTCCCGAGGACTATCTCCCAAAGAACTTAAAAATTGTCAATTATGGTGGTGTGGCCCAGAATTTCTCAAGGACTTTTCATCCAGTGAACTTCATACCGAAAAATCTTTGGAAACAAATGAGGAAATTAAAAGAGATACACGACAATGTTTTTTCAATACAATAAATGATGACTTTTTCAAAAGCTTCTCGACACTTAAACGTCTAACACGAAGTACTGCAATTTGGCGACGATTTATTAATAACAAATTTGTCAAGAAAAATCCAAAGAAACCACTGGATACTCATCCTCTAACGGTAGAAGAACTCATATCATCTGAGTATCAGCTAATAAAAATTGTGCAAAGGGAACTATATCCAAGAGAAATTCACATACTTAAACAAAGCAAACCTATACCAAAAGAAAGTAAAATTCGAAATCTGAACCCTTTTCTTGATGAAGACGAAATTCTTCGAGTAGGTGGTAGATTGAATAATTCACCACTTCCATTCCATCAACGACATCCAGTAATACTAAATGAATCTCACCAGTTTTCAAAACTACTTGCATTAGATATTCATGAACGAACTCTTCACGGTGGACAACAAATGACAATGGCCGATATAAGAAGAAAATATTGGATAACAAATTTAAAACACTTAGTTAAAACTATCATTCACAAATGTGTCCGGTGTCATCGATATAATGCAAAAATGCAGGAACAACTAATGGGAAATCTTCCTTTGCAGCGAGTGAGTATATCTAGACCATTTTCGAACACTGGCGTTGATTATGCGGGGCCAGTAGAAATAAAAGCATGGAAAGGAAGATGCAATAAGATTAGCAAAGGATATATTGCTATTTTTGTGTGTCTTTCTACAAAAGCAATCCACATAGAGCTTGTAAGTGATTTAAGCGCAGCAGCATTTATCGCAGCATTTAAAAGATTTGTAAGCAGAAGAGGAATTTGCGCCAATATCTTTAGCGATTGTGGTACCAACTTTAAGGGGGCAAATAATGAACTCAGAAAAGACAGTAAATTTATAACGCCTGAATGGTCAAATGAAGTTGCAACAAACCTTGCATCGTACCAAACAATGTGGCACTTCAACCCTCCATCCTCCCCTCACTTTGGAGGTTTATGGGAGGCAGGTGTCAAATCTATTAAATACCATTTAAAAAGAGTGATTGGAGTATCAAAATTAACATTCGAGGAATATGCAACACTACTGATACAAATCGAAGGATGCCTTAATTCACGGCCATTATGTCCAATGACGTCGGACCCCGAAGATCTGGCTGTTCTAACACCGGGGCATTTCTTGATTGGAGAAGCATTACATTTACTACCAGAAAGGAACCTGAAAGAAAAAAATATAAATACCTTAGATAGATGGAGATACCTACAACGACTCACACAAGATTTCTGGAGACAATGGAGCACAAATTATCTTCATTCGCTTCAACAGCGCCCAAAATGGTTGAAACAAAATACTAACATTAAGACAGGAGATATTGTGATTATCAAAGAAGAGAATCTACCCCCATCTCAATGGTTACTTGGGCGAGTCATAGATCTTCACCCAGGGTCGGACGGTTTAATACGTGTTGTAACCCTTAAAACAAAAAACTCAATACTTAAACGATCAATCGTCAAAATATCTCCTCTGCCTATATCAAGTTAATTTACAAATATAATATACTCATATAAAATTATACCCAATGACTATAAACAAGTGACTTAAACAACTGAAAATACCTAAACAAATTACTTTGGTTGATATTTGTATTTTTATTAAAAAAAGAAACCCTGACGCCTTGATTTATTTATTTTTCATGTCATCATCATGGGAAAAAAATGTGGATTATGGCAAACATTATCTGAGATCCAACACAAACCAAAGTCAAAAACCTCCAGAAGCAATTTTCATGTGATGGAAGAAGCAGCAATTTCTGATACACTATAGTGATTAAAAAGGAAACTATATCAACATCGCAAATCTCTGTGATATCATCATTATCACCACCTTTTGGGGAGGGGAGCATGTTGACTCTCAACATAAAAATATATGAAAACTTATCAATTTGTAATTATCAGCAACCTGAGCTTAGAATGTTGTATATAAAATTATTATTATATAAAACCTGTACTGATTTAGATATCATTTTTTCTTTAATTGAAATAATATATAATTTTTATAACGTTTCCATTATTCGTTATTATTTGCATCCCAACTAACATTGTGCACTTCATCTAAGTACATTTCAACAACAAAAAGAAGAATTTCATGTATTTCAACTAATTGCATGAAAGGAAAATATCTACCAGAATCAAACTTTTTTTTGAGTCACGCCTTGACTCAGAACAGTAGGAGAAGGTGACTTAGTAAGGAGAATACACCAACTAATTTCCAAAATTTGGTCGGAAGAAAGTATGCCCGATGAATGGAACCTCGATATAGTGTGTCCTATCCACAAGAAAGGAGATGCTTTGAATTGTTTCAACTAAGGAAGTATAAGTTTCCTCAATGTCGCACACAAAATTCTATCATATGTGCTGTGTGCTCGCTTAAAACCGTTTTTCAACGATGTGATCGGCACATATAAGTGTGGTTTAAGGTCCGGCAAGTCAACAACAGAGGCACAATTTTTTAAAAGTTCGTTCAACTACTTGCTTATGCAGATGATTGATATCATGGGGAGAACGAAGCGAGCTGTTGCCGGCGCGTTTGCAAGTATTGAATCGGAGGCGACGAAAATGGGTTTGGATGTTAATGAGGACAAGACAAAGTATTTATATGCTATCATCGAGAAAGGAATTTCAATATCGTCAACTCGGGCAAAACGTCACGATGGATAGGTACAACTTCAAGGTCGTCAAGTACTATGTCTACCTAGGCTTCACTATATCATTGCAGAGATCAAACGAGAAATTACTTTTGCTAACTGCTGTTCCTTCGGGGCTAAGAAGGCATTCGAGTAGTAAGGCCCTCTCTCAAAGAACCAAGGAGGCCTTATATAAGACCCTTATCATCCCAGTCCTGCTTTATGGGGCAGAGGCATGGACTGTGTCAGAAACGGATGAGAATCTGCTTGGGTGCTTTGAAAGGAAAATTTGTCTGGTGATCTTCGGTCCAGTCTGTATCGAGGAGAAGATTTAATAACAAGCTCTACGCGCATTACAGTAACGTCAGCCTGGTCAAAAAGCTGAAAATACAGTGGCTGACATGGCTGGAACACGTGGAGCATATGGACAGTTACGCACCAGCCCGACGAGTCTTCGAATCCACTCCTGATGGTCTGCTCAGCATAGCAAGACCACACACAATTGGAGAGTGATCTCAACAAACTTGGAGTGCGTAATTGGAGTCAGTTAGCTAGGGACCGTGCTGACTAGAGGAGCTTGTTGGTTGAGGGCGTAGTCCATCCAGGACTGTGAGTGCCATTAAAAGTAAAGTAAGCAAGTAAGTAATAAATTTGGTTAACCGTTATTATTTATAAAACCTATCCTATACAAAAATTTTTTTACTATGCGTGAATACCTAAGTTTTACAGAGAACAAGTTAAAAAAAATAATGAAAATATAAATAAGAAAATAGACAGAATTTGTAATTCACTAATTATTTGTTTGATTCAACCAGCAGCTGTAAGTAAAGTTATTAACAAATTGTGCTCTTTTTTAGCTAAATTATTGAATATTATGCTATCATGTTGAAATAAAGATTTTGTAAGTGTCTAGCACACAATTTTTTTAATATAAAATTTTTTGAATTACAAGTAGTTGCATCATTTTTTTTTGGAAAATAGATTGATCTGTCTTCAATTTTCTGGGGCAAAGCAACATACGAAAGACAAATGCTTATCGAAGAGTACGAGTTTTGACAAGATTGAATTATGACTTGCATATGGTTGAAAAGCAGTCAATTCAACACACCCACGAACCTTTTTTTGTGGAAAAATAAATGCAATAATCAAACACCATTAATAAATTACCAGCAAATACTTAAACTTTTCGTGCCTGGAAAATAGTTCAGCATTTAGTTGTCCAACAATAAAGTTGAGAATTATTTTTTTTTTTTGTTATTATAATGTCTGTTTGCGTACCTACTTCCAAAAACTACGAATTTCTATATGAATTCAACCCAAAGTTCTGTCTATGCTCACAAAAAAAAAAAAAATCGTAGAATTTCGTACTTTTGGCAAGTCAACGAAAAGACATACAAATAGGAGCTTTTGAGAAATAACAGAATTGCGCAAGGAGAATTTTATTGTTTAAAATTTTAAATGACAGAGCTTTTTAAACAGAGCTGAAAAACAGAGTTTTTGTAAAAAAAAAAACAGAATATTGAAAAACAGTATTTTGAAACCAGAATTTCAACCCACTACCACTTTAAAATTCAAAAACTACTTTTTTTGTTAAATGTTTAGTTTGTCTCCAACAAAACTATTAAAAGCTTAAAAACACACATCAGGAAACAAATACATTCATTGACATCAGTTTCACTATTTCAAAAAATTAAAACAAAAGTATAGTAATGCAAAAACAAGAAACACCTAAAATAAAAACAAAAACACAATAGCTGCGTTTTATTATCTCCGAGTGTGGGTCGAAGTTTTCTTTCTACATGTATTACAAGAACAACATGAGATCCAGGTTTCTATCAACGTTTATTTTAATAACCCAGATAAAAGTTTTCACTCTGACCGGCATACAGGCTGCTATCCATCATTTTGAATGAATTCAGCGACTTGCAGTAGGACACTACAGTCCTAAGAAAAAAAGGCTTTGCATGAAAAATAAGTAAACATAATGAAAAAAAAGAGATGGATGTGTAGCACTGTTTTCGTACCAACCCACATTGTTTTATTTTCACGAGGTGAACCATATAGGTTATGAACGATAATAAAACGTGGCTAATGTCATTTTTATAAACTGCTAACTTTAATCAGGGTTGCCGTGTCTTGAACAAATTCGATAGCCTAATTTAGAAATTTGTGTAGCCTAAAATCGGAGCCAAAAAAAGTAGCCCAAATAGTAGCCCCAAGATAATTAAAAAATTTTCTCATAACTTTAATCCCTTTTTTTTAAACAACGAACAATAAAATAAATTCCATTCATAAAAGATAGAAGAATCTAAATGAAAATTCAGGCAACAACAGAGAAACTTAATGAATTTAAAGTGAAGTTTGTTGCGATTGATTTGAATTGTCAAACAAAAATAAATATAATGATACAGGCCTGCCACTCTATAGATGATTGAGCGCAGTATATATGAGAAAAAAGCGGAGTAGATTGCAATATGCCGCAGTAATCTTACAATATACATATGTATGTACTACAAATAAAAAAAAGAAATGTATTCTCCAAAAATTAACTTCACAGGGAATCAAGTCAGCAATAACAAAAAAAAACAAGTTTTATTGGCTAAGCTTACAAAAATTTACATTCCGTTTGAAGAATTCATACAAATTTGTTCTTACTTTTTTATATTCACCATTTATGAATTTAAATTTATTGAACAAGTTGGAATGGACGCATTCACAATTAACTTTGGATTATGTTCGAAATTCTTAAAGAAGAGTAGATGCGTTTCGCTGCACAGCAGTAGATCTACTGCTAAAGGAGTAGAGTGGCAGCACAGATAATGAACCTTCTATAACACGACTATTCTTTGCGCCGGACTCTTTTCGAGTTTACATATCTGATTTCACCTTTTGCAGAGTTAGACGCAAAGACTCTTCGTGTAATAGTGGACTATTCAGTAACTAAAAAGTGGTGCCAAATTGTGGACTGCCTGAAGAGGATGTTTAGGCGGAGAAATGTGTATTATTTAAAAAAATATCACGCAAGATTCGGATTTTAGGAGCCCAATTATGATTAGGCTGTTATACTGAAATTGTTTTCGGCAATTTCTCGTCAAACAGCGTAGCTAGCTACTGCAGAATAAGTCGACAAAAAATTTAGTTTAGAAGATTTAGCAATAGAAAGAATATGTTGGTGTTTTAACACAATTATATTTTTAGCTAAAACCTTGATTTTTGGCATCTCATTTGTCGGGTTACAAGATCGTGATAAAAGGTCAACTAGTTTCGGTTATTAGTCAGCCATCAAATTTTTTTTATGAATTTCTAAAATGTTTTTTTAGGTTATATTATTTTTACTTTGACCTAAGGAATCAATTTTTTGTGAAATTCATTCAAAAAATATATGGCAGACCAAGTGTCCAACTATACTCAAACTTGATGAATTTTTGATATAATTGCCATCTAGATGGTAAACTAGTTGTGCGAATATCTCACAAATGAAATTTGAAATTACTTTAAAATTTAATTTGAAGAAAAATGTATGCCTGACCAATTTCTAAAACTAGTTGACCTTTTTTGACCAATAATTAATGATAATTATGATATTATCTGAAGACGAGAACAGTCTAGTTTTCAGTTTCAACAATTGCAATTCCAAAAACCATCATGATTCACATATTTTAACGATAGACTTTTGATTGCATTTCCTCATATTGTATTTGTACAGTATTTCATGCTAATATTACTAAACTATACAAACTCCGAAATACATACACCAAAGTTAATTAGTCTATTTACTACAATAATTGCGCTCCTTTATTGTCCATAAATGTAATAAACAATTTAACGCCTTGCAATTATTAAAATTCATTTAAGATCCAGCACAAACATTAATTTTAAAATAACCGCAGAAAATTATGATCGTTTTTAAGTGAAGTCTTTTGTTTCTAAATCTTAATTAGAAATAATATTAAATCCAATGAAGTGGCTGGACGCCTAGTCATGGACATGCGTGATGTTGCATTAACTTCCTCTTTTCAAAAACATTAACTTCTTCGAATTGTGAAATTTTTAGTCCGGATAAAAATTTCAATCAGATAAGACGTTTGTGATGCCGTTTAAATATCTTAACAGCTTATTTAAAACTAATATAACCACCACTACTATATATTCACATATGGAGGAGTTGGTTTTGAATACAAACCCCAGACCTAGATTATAATTTAGCAATATCAATTTGTTGTCCATGTGAGTTAGTAAAAATTTAAATTCTAGTTTGAATTGCATAATTGCGTCCAAGCTATGTGGGTTGGCCTTACATGGAAAGGAGGTGCTGAAACGTGTCAACAAAAACAAAACACTAAGTCGTTGGGTCGGTCGTGGTGGTGCGTTGGACTCTGATATCCCTTTTTAATTTTTGAACATGTTTAACTGGTCCTATTAGATCAGCTAATTAATACTGATATTACGAATTTTGACAGCTACGAACAAATTGCGTAATTTTTTTTTTCCAATCACAACGGCACTTCTTATATTACCGTTAGATTGTAGGGAAATCTTTTATATTTTTTGATCGGAAAATATGTAAATTATTGACTACTTTTGTATCAGCATTGGCAGTTGGCAGACATAAAATAAAAACGCTCAAAATAATTTCTATTAACGGCCTTGAAATGCTATTTGATATGCTCTGCTTGCTGATGAAGTTGTTGGTGCCATTACTACTGCCAATGTCTAAGCAAATAGATTTTTGTTTTCTTTGTATAGAAATCTTGTTCCCACCAGCGAAATTTAAACTTAACTTTTTTTTTTTCTTCTAAAACCACTTAAAGAAAAATATTTTATTTATAACAGACATTATTTTAATTGAGTATCTATGAACATAAAATCTAGCTTTTTTTTCTCTCTCTTGAATGCTGTACTTGTCCTTGTACAGATGCAGATGTGAGACAACTTGCGGTTGGGACACTTTTGTTTTCTGTTTTTAAAGTATTTAATGGACGAAGTTGATATAAAATTATGCAACACATGTTCTGTGTTAGTTATGATGCTTGCATGTTAATGACTGAGGAAAATCAATATAAATTTGGCCAAAAATCATGCGATCTTTATTGTATGTGATTGCTGACTTTTATCCTTAGATAAATATTTTTCGCTGATTGGTTGATTTCCATTTTTGAATTTCTGGTCTCTGGTCTTGTGTTGGGTTGTGTTTATAGGAAATCACATTATTTTGTTTCCTTTTCAACGCAATAAAAAATGTATGGACATGAGACCAGAGACAAGCCAATTTATAACAGTTATATCTTCAGTCTGTCGTGATTGAAAAATTCATTAAAATAAATATTGACAGGTCAAATTTTTATCTAAAAAAAATTATTTTACTTCAAATTCTCATTTTTCTCCAATGGAATATTCGAAAAATTGCCATCTGTATCCGAATTCAGGTCTATGCTGTTTTATTTTAGTTGGACTCCACAAAGTTTGTGAAGTTAAATTTTATCTGGAATTTCAAACCAAAAAGACAATGATTTTGTGATCACACTTTTTAACTATTTTAAGAAATTAATGTTGTGCCAAAAAGAGAGTTGAAAAATTGCACTTCAAATTGAGTTCTTGCTAACTCTTTCACTGTTAAAATGGTAAAAGCCCCATTTCAACAGCCAAAAAAAAAATCAAAGCGTTTTTGTATTTAACAATTTGCAACCAAAAAATCGAGGGAGAATGTTGATGTTTTCTAAAATTTTAAATAAAAACGTTCAAGGTGTCTGTATAAACAGGGTAACTTTAAACTTAGGTTTTAAAAGATCTAAAGGAGTAGTGTCAAGATTTGGTTCTTTGATTTGGCAAAATGACTTATCTTCTAAGGAGCTAAAGCATAATGTAAGTCAAAAATCAATTCGATTCTTATAATTTAAATTGAAAGTTGACGAAAAATTTTACACTAAAAAACAAAAAATACCACACAGCTATTACCCCAAGTTTTTCCCAAAAATAATATAATCGAATATTTGAGGAACAATTTAGGCTATTAATTATGTCTGGGAACTAAAACGTTTATGGGTTCTTATTATAAAAATCAATGAAAGGGATATTGAATATTAGAAAACCGTGGAGTGCTATTAAGTAAGAGGGTGCATTTTGGTGCAAAAGCACACTTTTCGGGTCTTTTGCATATAACTCGAAAACGAAGCAAAATTTCCAGATATCGTTAAACATTTTTCGTAGACAATAAAATTAACATTCGAAAAGATCATTTAAAAAATTAGTAACCTAAATAAAAAAAAAATCATTTGCAAAAAAAAAATTCAAATATCACATATTTTGTTTTCTTTCTTAACTTTTTTGCTCATTACTTTTTTACCTGAGGAGATAGGTAAGTATTGTTCCTTATATAAAAGAAAGATGATTTAGTTTTCTTTAAAATGACATATTCCGAAAAAGTTTTAGATAAAAATCGACCGAGAAACGGTCACTCAATCTAAGCTGATTTTAAGATTTAGAAGTTAATAGCTAGTATTTATTTAACTGGGTGTATGATTCATTCTTGACCATATTAAAGTAAAAATAATATTTTTTTTCGCAGTTAAAGTTGCTATATAATTTTTTCAAAATTTTAAATAATTGCGAAAAACAACAACAAAAACCAAGTTTTTGAACATTCTGTTAGCTAATGTTAGCTAAATGTTACTTTCTTAGACTTAAAAAAAAGATAAGTTTTGTTGTGGAAACTGGAAATTTCTTATAATCGTTTTAAAAAAATTTTAAATCGAAAAGTAAGGACTTTCCAAGACCAAAACTCGTCTCGCACTATTTTTTTATGTCGAAGAAGGTATAAGTTAACATTGTGTTTAACATTATATTCAAAAACCGGGCTTAAGGGGTAAGTTTGTTGTTTTTCGCAACTATTTTATGCTTTGAAAAAAATTAGATGGCGACCCATAAACAGCGAAAAAAAATTGTATTTCCCTTTATTTTTACTTTAATGGTCAAGAATGGATCATACACCCAGCACACTCAGAGAAAAAATTTCTGGTTTATTATACCTGATTTTCAGGTTGTTATTTTTCAACTCAGTAGATCAGGTTAACGGCTTGACCTGATACCTGATTTTAATGCCGTGTTAAATCAACGTTGGTTTCAGGTAAAGTTAACACTGTCTTAAAAAAGTAAAACTGTACATTTTACCTGAGAATCTTGCTATTTTTACCTGTTAATCTAGTTTACTTTACATGTTCAAAAACATGAATAAAATGTTCAACGTCTTGTTAATTTTACATGAAGATTTAGTTAATTAAACATTATTCAATGTTGAATTAACCCTGTGTCCGGTAATTATTATGTCTTAGATCCGTACTTGTAGGTCCTATCTCTTACACTGCTTACCGTCCAATTCATTTTGCTTTATTCTAAAAGTATAGACATTTATTACTATGTATATAATTTTATTTAAAAAATGCTTTGTGATACTTACTTAGTTTTGAATTGGGGACCTCTCTTACATGGAGATAGTACGCATCCTCTAGGCCACTTCGCTGCATAAAAAACTTGTGCCAAATATCAATAAGTTGAAAATGACCTTGTTTGGGTAGCTTGTGTTTGTATATGCTTTAACACTGGTGTCACGTTAAATTTAAATAATTTTATTCGCATGGCCTGTGTGTGCGTGCTTTAACACTGGTGTCACGTTAAAATTAACTGGCAGATGAGGTTAAATTCAACAGGTAAACATTGTAAAAATAACCATATAAAATGTTACTTCAACCTGATTTGCGGTAAAATAGAAATTCATAACAAGCAGTGTTAAAAAAAACTGATCTCAGGGAAAATTAGCGCTATATTGTCAACATTTCTTGATTTTAATTCAGTGTTAAAATAACAGTTCATGTTCTTAAATCAACTTGAATATGGTAATATAGACCAGCAAGCTAATTTAACACTTAATATAAGGTTATTAAAATCAGGTAAATTTCTGAAATGTCTGTAACTTTATATGGGATTATGCACCTTGTAAATTTAACAGGGCCCAGGTTAATTATTTACCTGACTTTTTTTTCTGAGTGCATGAGCATCTTACAAGTTACTCAAAATAGCCATAAATACCATATATTTATTTTGTTTTTAAATCTTAAGATCAGCTTAGTTTGAGTGACCATTTCTGGGTCGATTTTAATCTAAAAGTTTTTCTGAATATATCATTTTAAAGAAAATTATATCATCTTTCTTTTATATAGGACAATCCTTATACCTATCTCCGCAGGTAAACAAGTTAAGTAATAAAATTTTTTGCTTATTTCTATTTGGGTTGCATACAAGATTTTCAATAGTAATAATAAGTAATCTCAGAGTACTTAATGACTTGATAGTTTTTAGGGAGGAGATCAAGAAGAGTGAATTTTTGACTGCATTATGTTTTAAACAGGGTGATCGGTAGATACAAAGTGAACCAAACAGCTAGAGCTAGAGTGAGTAGGTTGGATTAAGACTAGACACAAAATCATAGGGAGGGGGTGTAGGTGGGAAAAAACTATTTAAAAAGACAGGCAGAACATACATAATGCTATGCTTTATTTTTTTGGAAAGCCAGAAATCTCTTCTTTAATTTGCATTTTGAATTTAGTTGTGTTACTGAATAGGTTTAGAAAAATTAATTCTCCAACTCGAAATTTGAAAAAAAAAAAAATTAATTTCAAGCTAATTTTTTTCAAAATTGTATGTAATTAAGTCTAAGTTTTGTTTTTAAAATTCAATGCTCTTAATAATTTTCAATATGAAAGAGAATTCTGACTTCTTATAAACAGAATTTAATTCCGTATTTGTTTGTGGTTAGGTTAATCACGTATTTTTTATGTGGTACACGTTATCCTTTTTATTTGGGTAGCAGGTACACATGCTGGTCTATATTTTTGTATGCTATGCTGTTATGTAATTTTTTTTAATTATTAGCTAATAACAGGATGGTATGCAATAAAAATCAAAAACGGAATAATCGATCTGAACAGATCAAACTTGGGAAAACCAAAACAAAAGTGTTTTTCCTGGAAAAAGTACTTTTAGTTTTTTTTTTTTTAATTTCTCAAGAACTAAAATACATTCAGCATTTGGTTTTCTGTGTTTATTATAAATTATTAAAGCATTGAATTTTGAAAATAAAAATTATTCTTAATTACATAAAATTGAGAAAAAATAAGTTTGAAATTAAAATTAAAAACAAAAATTTAGTTAATTTTTTGAAAAATGCAAATAAAATGCAAATAAAACAAAAAAACTTTCGAAAAAGGTATATAGCATGGCAATTTTAGTTTCACCGTTGTTTTTAAGTAATTTGTTTTGTGTCTTAGGTCAATTTTATTTAAAAATCGCCCCACCCGCCCTAACGGGGGAAATAGATCCCCTCCTATAGGATTTTTTTCTAGTCTTAATCTAACCTATTCGTTCTTGCTGTTTGATGCACCTTATACCAATCACCCTGTATAAAAATTAAAACAAAATAAGTTCAATTTATTTCATCATACAATTTGTTTACAAAAAAAATCTAATAAAATAAAATAAATTCTCTTTGTTTTGTGTGTTTTTTTTTTAATTGAATCATTCAACTTTTATTTATTTTTGCATTTTAAAGCGCAACTAATAATGAATGAAACTACGATTATTGATTCCGATTTTTTTTTTTAATTTTTATCGGACAATCTAAGAGTTCAATTCATTTAAAATTAATTGAATTTTTTATTCAGATTAAATATCTGATGATCTCTTTAACACTCAAATTTCATGTTCATGACAAGGCAGTGGATGAGGATTTATTATCTATTTCATAATAAATATTTTTTTTGGACAAAGATAAATTATTCTAAATTATTCAAATGGAATCTTTTGGACATGATGGTAGCAATTCAATCTTGGATGATTGGCAATGTTACACTAAAGTCAAGTTTGAATTTGATTTAGATTTTTTTTTTTTATTTTCATGAACAAAAGTAAAAGTATAGATTGTTGACATAAATTTTTTTACTGTGATATAAATAAATAAAAATAAAAGAGAAGGTTGTTACTTCTAACATTGTGATTGTGACATATATGTAGGTAAATACTATAGAGAGGGCATTCGTTAACAAATATTTTGATGAAACATCATTACTGTGGCAAATGATATACATACAAGTTTTTTGTTTCGTAATTCTTACTAAAGCCTGGTCAAGAAACTGAATCTAGTACCACTTTGGCAGGGACCTGTTTTTTTATGAGAGTTCATTTTTAAAACACTAAGGATGAAATTTAAGTTCGGAGTCATTTTTGTAATCCTGTCAAGTGGACGCCATATTGAAAAATGGCCCGATCTAGTCCAGTCAGGACACGAAAATTCCTTTGTTTTCTTTGTAGTGTACCTACCTTATTTTATATTTGCAATTTATTTTGTACATCCTATGGATTGAAATTAGCTTGGGAGTCTTTATCCTGTCGCTGGGATGCCATTTTCAAAAATGTCGCGCAATCTGTGGAAACTGGTAAAAAAAAAGAAAACTGGTAGGTTTTTGGGAAAATTTCCATGATCCAAAAAAAAAAAATGTATGTTTTAAAAGAGAAAAAATATTCAGTGCTGCCACTTTTGGGGAAAATAATTATTTTAATGTCATCGAGTGGAACTTTCACTTTTTTGATTATTGTTAATATTTTGAATATGAAAAAAGTTTTGGAAACGCCTCCAAATGCTAAAAACGTGTTGGGAAATAACAATTGATATTTACAAAAATATATGTTGAACACACACATTTTCTGTTAAAAGGTCAATGTTGCCAATTTTTGGGAACATATGTTTTTGTATGTAGAAAGGTCGGACTTTCCTTTATTTTTGGTAATTTTTAATACTTTCAACGAGGAAAAAATTGCGAAAATGCCTCCAGGCATAAAACGTTAAATTAAAAATAAGGTTTATTTCTTAAAAGATAATTGTTAAATAGATGTACTTTTGGGTAAATTGTAAGTGTTGCCATTTTCGGGAATATAGTTTTTTTATGTCAAAGAGTTCGGACTTAGAATTTTTTTATAATTTTTAATACTTTAGACATGAAAAAATTTGCTAAGAAGCTTTCAGATGTCAAAGGTGTATTTGGAAAACAACGTTTGGAGTCTTAAAAGGAGGCACTGAGTAGAAGCTCCTTCGGTGTAAATTTCAGTGTTGTCACTTTTCGGGAACATAAGGTTTCTGATGTCTAAATGTGGGAATTTTTTGGTAATTTTTAATTATTTGAAGACGAAGTTTAATTTTTTTTCAAAACGCGCTTGGCATCTAGAGGCAATCGTGCATAATTTTCAAATATTAAAAATTAATCAAAAAAGCCAAAATCCCACCCTTCTATATAAAAGAAATATGTTCCCGAAAAGTGTTTTAGCGCTGCCATTTTACTCTAAGGTTCGCGTTCTCAACACCTTTCTTTTAAAACATTATTCGTTATTTTTGTATGGAAATTTACAAGTTATTTACATGTTTTCTTATAATTATCAAAGGACAGTATTATAAAGATAATTTCAAAGCCAAATTTCATCCTTATTGTGTATGGAATGAATTCCAATCATAAAAAAGGGCATGGGATTCTTTTCCTGAACGCACTATTCACGAGTCTGCAAGGTTACTGGTTTTTCTTTAACTTATTTTGTGACGTTAGTTTCTCAAATTTTCTTTTCTTGTATTCTTTAAGGAAATCGTGACTGCAATAAAGTCTTTCGGGGTTAGTGTCCGCACTTTTGAATTTAAATCATCAGATTTAAAATGAAATATATACCTACCTATATGCAATGTAGATTTTAAACAATCTATTTAATTAAAAATAATATACTGTATGCTTATTCATAAGAAATCAATAAAAGGTAAAGTTTATGTTAAAATGTATTTCAAAACAAGTTTTGGTATGTGTTTATAATTTATCAATATCGTTTCACAAAAAGTATAAAAACACCTCAGAAGATAAAAAATTATTTCGCCGAAACTTTCCACCTACACATAAATGGCACGTCGGGACATTCCAGTTTTTAAATGGAAATACAGCCTAAGCATTTAAAATATTTAGTATAATAATTATAAATGAGATTTGAAATCACGAAATTTGATGATATTTGCCCTTTAAAGCAAATAAAATGGAACAAAGAATAATGTTTCCAAGTATCGTCCAATAGATTAAGTTTTCATGTGTGCCTCAAGTTTTATTTCCTAAGCGACCCACTTTCCTTTCGATGATAATTTTGTTAGTTCTCCAATCAACTTGGGTTTCTTAGTGAAAGATAAACAACAACAAACCTTGATGAAAATTTTGCCTCTCGAGCTCTGCGCAACATGGATGAGAGGTCAAAGTTGATGTTATTTTCACCTATTTTATTAAAGTCAATATAAATTAAGAATTGACAAATTCTTGATTTCCTAAGACTTTCCATCACATTGATTTACTCCCATTTGGCTCATAGAAATTACACTGATCATTTCCGATCATCGTTTTCCCTTTCACTCAATGCACCTTCCGGTGTTCCAATAGGAGTTTTATGACTGTATTAAGTCATTTTAAATTCATTGAATTCAAAGTGAATGGAAATTTCATAACGTAAATTATTCTGCATTAATTTTAAAATAAATTAAGTGATTGTATACATTTATGTTTATTTAAAATATATATATGTATTTTATGCATTTTGTTTATATTTTTTTGTTGTTTTTTAAATCGATTGTCAGCTCTACCGACTTTAACAAAATGTTATAACAAAGACATTTGAAGTACTTTGTGTGCTAACAGGTATCATTTACAACTTGAGAATATTAATTTTGACTTCCATGATGTGATTTTCAAATTAAAGGTATAATAATAATATTATATTGATTTTTATTCTCTATAAACTTTTCTAGATCGTATAATTTAATATATTTTAAAACAGAAGGAAAGTCTTTATACTAAACAAAATTTTCCAAATCACTACTTAAACATTTATTAATTTAAGAACTGATCCACATTTTAATCTTTTTCGCTTTGAGTCTTTTTTTGGAAATAATTTCTGCTGTTCTCACAAATTTTGGCAAGGTCGAAAGTCGTTTTGTAAAATTTTTCTTTGGAAATAAGTTTCTTCCATGTTCTGATTTTCCAAGTTCTGTTTACATAATTCAAACAATAATGATGAGAAAGTTTGGAAAATGTAAAATAGGGCGTCCTTTTTTCTTTCTTTTTCAATTGCCTGCGTCTATGCCTAACATCTTAAAATTAAAATAAATAAACAGTAGAGGCTCGATATAGTGAAATAATAAAAACCATGTCTGTTCACTCTTTCGAGATTGTTTATTTTTTTGAGCAGAAGGTTTAAAAGGTTTCTAAAGATAAATTTGATCAAATGTGTAAATTTACACAAACATTAAACATTTACTAAGGCGTTAAATAAAGCTTTCAATCAGGCTAAAAAATAAAGAAAGCATTCTTCAGTGTCCTCGAGCGTCCTCGTCCTCGTGTGTCTTTTTTTATAAGACTGTATGCGTCTACTGCATTATTATTATTTGTTGACAAAATTTAAAAATAATTTCAATTATTTTCTGGGTAAAACTCAAATTTCCACTCCATTTAAATATGATGTTATTGAAGTCGTGTCTCTTTTGCACCAGAAATATTTCGTATGGATTTTTTGTGCACACTTACAGAAATTTAGGGTTTGGAGATGGTAGTCTTAAAATTTAATACATAATATCTCACGTTCAAAGACTGTTCTTAGCAACAGTTTGGGTAATATTTTTTTTAATCTGATGTTTCAAAATAATACTGATTAAGAGGAGATAATTTTCTCTCCTTAATCGATCAAAAATTGTGGTAGTTTTAACTACTCTTATGTTAGACAAAAATTCATAGCTTCCACAATTTATTTTTATTGAAGGCTGAACAGTGTTGGCAGCAGATTAAAAATGGTCTTCGAACGTTTAAAAATGTGTAAAATATGTGTAAATTTAAAATTACCATTTACATGGTTTTTCTCATGATAATAATTTGAAATATAATTACCTTCATTTTTTGAATGAAATTCTCACAACCGAAATAATTTAAACCGATCAAAAACCATATTGAAAATTATTTTGGCATTAAAAATGGTGTATCTGCCAAAAATGTAGATCTACCAAATTGATTATGAATAAAAAAATACAACAATAGTTTTACTCTAGGGTGAAATGATCTGAATTCTGAATGCAAAAATGGTCAAAATCTTTTTTTTAAAAAAATCTTAATCAAAAATAAATTGATTAATTTCACCAATAAAACCTCAATGGTAATGAATGAATGTCAATTTTTAGGTAATCATGCTACATTAGCTGAACAACCAAGAAATTGCTACGAAACTTGTATTACAGCAGTTTGTCAATCGTAAAAATAAGTCATTAATTGGTATGAAATAAATGCATGACCCCGTGACGCCATACATGCCGTTGATATACTGACCCTTTCAGTTCTGTAAGGCTAGTCGCGCACATGCAACTGCTACCGCAACAAAACAGTTAAGTCACAAGTTGAACGATGAGCGCGCAAATGAGCAACTCCACAAGCAATCGAAAAGAACCTAACTAACACACCGACAATGTTCATTCAGTTTTTCTATCTCATACATACAAAGAAAAATATTATCGCCTTTGTCCTATTCCTTTACTCAGCAAATTAAAGAAAAGATACATTTGCTCTCTTTCGCACAGAGAACATAATGCCCCTTCGGAAAGAACAAAATTCAAATATCCGCAACTATTTAGTTGAGTGTCCGCGCAGTTACATATAATTCCATATGACACAAACTGAAAAACTGATTTCGGGCAATCGTCCAGTTTGTGCCAAAACACAAACTGAAAAGTTGCTCGAATCGACGACGGAATAGTTTCTGCATGTGCGCGCAGTCTCATATGAATCCATAAGACTCATTTTTGCAACCAAACAGTTTCGAAACTGAAAATTGCATCTGCGCGACTAGCCTAACGGTGATCAAAGATATGTAACGTTAAAATGGATGAGATTGATTGTCAAACTTTAAACTCGTTAATTTATCTCAGCAACCACAAAAAAATCAAAAGAAGAAATAATACTTCGCCAAGCTCAAAACTACTCCGAAGAAGAAGAAGCAACAAAAAACAGGCCATAAGGCCAAACTAGCTATAAACTTAAAATAAAAGAAGAACGCTGGAAACGATTTGATCGATAAAATACGTAAAAGTATCATCTCATTTAACGCCGTGAAGCAACTTGCGAATGTGTAAAACTGATAGATTCAAAATGAAACCATTTTCTAAAAAAACACGCTGCTTGTGAGAGGTTATTTCTGCGAGTAGAGAATAGTGGTTGAAAACGCTTAGGATTCACTTCCACGCTCTCTGAAAAAAAGTGCAGTCTTGATGAAAGAAGGACCCAAAAAGAAAGTAAGTCTACGAAGCAGGCTTTCGAACTTTTACCAATGTTGCTAAGTTTTACTGGTTTCGGGGTACATGTAAACTAGTACGTTCAGCCCTCGAAACATAACATTATTTGTCAATAAAAGCTGTCTTTATCTTAGAGAAAAACTGATACTTCATTAACATGGAGAATTGAATTAGGATATTCAGGTCCATGTAAAACTAGATCAGATTGAATCCATATTACTCGATCCAATCCAGATTGGCGAGCTAACCGATCCTTCGGTCCGCCCATGTAAACGTGGTATGAGCTAGTTATTATTATTTTCTGCAGCACTGAACGCTGCCATCAAACATTCCAATAATCTATCCAGTCTTTGCTGGAAAATTGATTGATTGGTGGGTGGAAAAAATCGAAACGTCACATTTAGGCTACGACAAATAAAAACAAGTAACTGCTCGGTCTCGCTTTCGCTCTTGCTCGCACTAATTACGAAATTTTATCTGATTGTTTCTAGTTTTTGTGGTGCATTTATTCAATAAATTACATTCATTATTGCATTACATTCTGCACTTCTGTGCAAAAACCGTTCCAACGATACATAATTCATATGCCTTTGGCTTTTGTAGAACGCAAAATTCGTGTTTGCCGTTTTAAATATTATATGATAATAAAATAAAACATGGCCGCAATAATCTGTCAAAATCTAGGTATCCGTCTTTATGGGAAAACTCTTTGAAAAAAAGCATACTTTTTTAACACTCTATAATTTTCTTTCTGGAATAAGATTTCTTTAATTTTTATCAAAACTACCGGATGTTTCTAAGTCTTAATTTATCCTCATACTTCTTGAGGCCTTTCGTGTAGAAAAAAATTTGTCCGATGCATTTCAAGCCGTTTTGTCTCAATAGTATATTTACTGACTAAGCAAAATAATAAGGCACTAATCTACTGCACTACTTCTATTGCAAAACCTTACATCATCTTCAGTCATAAACCTCTATAAGCCCTGCAGCAAATGATCAAGTACAACCAAGTCAATTAACATTCTGCTACTAAGTTATTTCCTACTCTATTGTTCAAAATTGAACCGTATAAAAATATTTCAAATAATTTAAATATCTGTATCAAAATTTCAAGCCGATAAGTATTGTTTGAAGGATTTTGCCGTCACACGCAATCAGTAATACATATAAAGTTGCTTCAGTTTTGATTGTTAAAACATTTTTTTTTTTGTTAAATAAAACCATAAAAACGATTGTCTTAATCAAATTGGCCTACCACCCTGGGGGCTATCACAATAAATTGAAAATAATTTCTTTTTGCAAACATCAAGTATTTTCTAAAGCATCGATCATATGAGTTGGAATTATGATCGCATAATTCCTCGAATTATCTTACATGTGGCTTGATCTCAACATAAACGCCTTATGTAACACCTTGAATTTCAGTTTGAAAGTTAAGAAAATAAAGTTATGTTTTGCAAACTATACATAAGTAAAAAGTAACAATTATCACTACAAAGCATTGAGATAGATACATAGAAATATTTTATTGTTTAACCTAATTTTAAGAAGCCAATCATTTGTTGTACTTGTAATTGTGTTGAACATTACGGAAAAACATTTATCCACAACTATATTATGGCACCTTGAACTACATGGGCACTGAACTCTTTTCCGGCTGTCATAATTATTTCGAAATTTCATAATCACTTTTTAATTGTTTGAATAAAAAAGATTAATAATAATATCTTTTGGTTCTTACTTCTAAAGTCTTGACCAACGACAACAAATCAAGACTTTGAGTAGGTATCGTTTGAGGTGATTCATTATCGAACATTGTTACCATTTGGCATTACCTCAACTTTAGTTATCTCACTTGAGTGTACCTAAGTAAAGTGCCTACCTACCTACTAACTGACTTTTGTTGTCCGTTAAATTAAATGACTTTGATTCCGAATTATTTTGAACAAACCACTTGATGTGGGTGGAAAACCATAACTATACTATTTATCGTAGTAATATGGACAGAATGACAGGCCACGCCTTGAAATAGTTTATGGAAGTTTCTTTTCAATGATAAAGGAAATTCCTTAAGAAAAATTAATTTAATTCGAGCACTCCTTAGTTTGACATTAAAGTTGGCTTAGATACAAGCATAATTATGTTAATATGAAATTGATAATTTTTTAAATACCTAAGTGAAACTAGAGTGAAAGTTTATCATAGCAAAAGTAGAAATAAAGGAGAAATACAATAAAAAAAAAAAACGTGCAAATATTTATTTTTATAATAAATTTATGGATAAATATTTCAAATGTTTGCCAAAAAAGTGTCAGTATAATCAGTATGAAGATGGTCCTAAAATGTACTAGCTCATATTGAAATTGATATGAAAGTCGAAGTCATGACTTCTCAGAATGTAGTCAACGGCTACTTTTTTTTGTAGCCGTTGTCGAAAAACCTAACCAATTTTTGTGCTCATACAAAAATTAACTAATGGTTTGATTGCGTTTAGTTTTTTTGAGAAAATTTAAAATGGAAATAAAAAAAAACAAAAAAAAATCTTGACCTCACTGGGGACTTTTTCACATTTTTGGACCAAATTTAATTTTATCGACAAACTTTACTTTGAAAAATTACTTATAGAGAAAAATGAAAGCGTAAAATGTCCCAAAAAAAAAGATGAAAAAAACCACATCAAAATGCATTATGAAATAAGAAAAAAAAAAATGTACAACTGTTTATGTATTAAATTTCGGCAGTATTTTTTATTTATGGGGCTAAATTGGGGAAAAAATTTTCATTAATAAACTATTCAAAATAAAAAAAATGGGTTGACAACCCAAATGACAATTTAACTTGTTTAAGGTAAAAATTTTCGAATTTGGCAAGTAATAAATTGTATAGAGCCTTATACAAGGCAATCTTGAGCAAGCCAAGAATTTTCCACCCGAAATTTAAACAAAAAGCTGCTGTAAGGCCTCTAAATGTGAGTTGCACAAGCTCTATACAAGGCTTGTAAATATAAGTTATAAATGGCTTGTATAAGGCCTTCCAAAGTTGTTTACTGAAAATGCTTAAAATAATAGCTACTGTAAGGCTCTCCTCGAAAATTCATTGAAAATAACTTGTATAAGGCTTGTTTGTAAAGGCCTCATACAAATTAAAATAATCAGTGAAGATCAACAAGTGTGTCTTATAAAATATTGTGCTTATAAAAAAATCAGATTAAAATAAATAAGAACGGTAAGTACACATTGAACATCGTAAAACAGAAAAGAAGTGCTTACAGTAACATTGAACTTTTTAGCAAAACTTAAAAATAGATAGCTCATGGCAAAAATTTTAAAGATCTGGAACCTACCAAAGACAAGTGAGAACAAACAGAAGCAACTCTTAAAACAGCCAGAGAACATTGAAGAAGTTTGGAAGAACAAAGAACAGATATTAGATGCGTACGTTTTCCTCAACAGCAAATTGGCATTGTGGTAGAGTGCTAGACTGGTACGAGGAAGGAATCGAGTTCAAATCCCAGGTTAAAAAAAAACTTTCCATTTTTATAATTAAACTAAAATTTAACTTATTACAGAATATAGAAAAAAAGGTTTCGGAAGCTGACTGAAGAGAAAAAAATACAATGAAAAATACAACATCAGAATAATTAAATAAAAAACCGATACAAATTTTTTTTTTTCAGAATCAGCTTTGCTAAAAAAGTTTGTTTCTATCGATGGATTGCTTATGCAAAATAAATTTGGCTAAGGCCTTATAAGCATCCAAGGCAAGCTATAGCTTGTTCAGCCAAGCTAATAGCAGTTCATGAAAAGCTATTTGCTGCTATAAGACCTGTCAACAAAAGTCTTATGGCAGTTAATTAGCTTGGGTAAATGCGCCAAAATGACTTGCATAAGGCATTTTACTATTTCTATAGCAGTCTGAAAATAGCTTGTATAGAACCTTATACAAGTTAATAAATTGTTGGTTGGGAAATTTCATTACGAAATAATACCCCATTTAAAAAGTGAATGTTCACCCCAAAGAGAATGAAAATATGCCCTAAAGGTTAAATGATAAAGTCGCCAAAAGTTAGAGAAAATTATGATATGAAAAATATCCCATTGAAGACTAATTTTACGGAGCCGCAATTATTCTTATTTTGGAATGAGAAATAGTAACCCGAAAAGTCCATTGTAAGATCGCGTGTACATGAAAAGTTCAAATTGTCAAATAAAATATAACTTTTATCTGAAATTAAGACTGGTAAAATTTTTAAGATACTGGATTATTGAGAACTATACCCCCAAAAGCATACTGAAACTTTTTACCTGGCATAATTTTCTTCTTTTTTGTTCTTCCCCGCCTTTAAATTGATATTTCTAGCTCAGTACAATGTTGTACAGGATGTCATCACAATGTTCATCAGCCTTAAGTTTAATTACACTTTTTCTAGAGTGGCAAGTATTGCTGTGCTGCATCAATTTCTTCCAAAATATCGCACCAAATTGAAAGATAACACACAAAAACATTAAGTCGCATAGAGCAGATAAGATTATGGTTGCAGCACCTCTTTTATCCACATTTTTCTTTAAACGACAACAAAGGTGTTCAAGATTTGCAACCATCTTTACAAAATTTTCCTTCAATGGCTTAAGAGCCTATCATGATGAGTGCTCCATCCAGTGTTTACAAAAACCTTGACTGGTATGAGAATATTTCAACGATGCGCAGATGCTGAGAAAAATGTGAAAGGTCTTCCCATTGTCCCAAAAAACGTTGTTCGGAGGGCACAGGTTACAAAGTCCATAAGCCAAAAGTCCATAATGGGCTTCTGGCTTACTTGGGTGGGTTAAAAGTCTATAAATGCATTATGAACTTATAACCCACCTAAGTGGGCCAAAAGTCCAGAAAAATTCTTATGTGCTACTGGCCCATCTTTTATAGAATTTTGAACCACTTAGATGAGCCAAAAGTCCATTTTGATATAAATAACACAGCTAATATTATTGTTGGATGTTATAGGATAAATTCAAAGTTTCGTTAAATCCAGATTGTTTAAATGCAAAAGAAACTTTGCATACACCAACTTCTTACCTACCCCAAATCTAATAGTGATCCCAAGCAGGGGGTTGCAGGGGGACAGCATGCCCCCCAATCATACCTCACTGTTTATTCGCGTGAGTTATTCAATTTCAAAAACCAGATAAATCCTCTCCTTGGCGAAAAGTATAACAACAACAAAATTACACGCGCACAATCTTTAATATTTTCTTCAAAATGGATTGCTTTTTCAAGGTCTTATTTAAACTCGCCTTGCCTTACATAAATACAGTGCAGTGCTAGCACCCTGCATTATGGCGGATAAACAGTCAGATATCCCTGGGGGGCATACTGCCCCCTGCAACCCCCCTGCTTGAGCTCTTTATAGGATTCGGGATGTTTGCGAGCTTGAGTGTATGTGAAGTTTCTTTTTCATTTAAAGAACCTGGACTTGAAAACGCTTTGCATCTGTCCTATATATCGAACAATTTTAATATAAGCTTATCTTTTCCTCTTCTTGCTTATGACCCAAAAGTCTGAAAAAGCAAATACTAACGCTTTTCAATATATTGAAGCCAATTTGTTGAAATTTCGTCCACATTCATTCACATTGGATTTTGAGCAAGCTTTGGGGAAGAGCTTGACGAATGTGCACAAAAGTTTTTTTGTAAATGCATTTGACCCTATAACAATGAATTCATAAATTTTCTCTGCCTTTTTTTATTGATATTCATTAATTTGTTTGCTTCAAATATTGAAGTAAATTGTTTGTTTGACTAAAATATGAACTTTTGACCCATTTTATAAAAAAAAACTATGAACCCACTTCTTTCTGAACCCACCCAGCGCCTGTAAGGTGTGCTCCTCTTAGGCGAAAACGATTTTCTTATTTCCATATAAGATCTTGAGGGAATAGGTCAGAAACGAAATTCATGTGCGAAATTCTTTTACGGTTAGGTATTTAGGAGACAAATTTATTGTTTTATATGTGTGTTTATTTTGTGTAATGTGCAAAATTTTTAATTTGCAGTTACTAATGACCCCTTGTAAGCCTGTCACCAGGACGGAATGTGCTCCTCACCCCCCCCCCCCCACTAAGTCCGGCACTGCCATTTCTCATTGTGGCTACTATAAAACAGGATACCAAATGACAGTTTCAATCCAAAAGTTATCAAAAACAATTTTTTCATTAGAATAAAAGAGCGCAAAAAAGATTGGACAACAAAACACTTTATTGCGGTTATATTGGGTTTTTCAATAAGAGCGCTACAAAAGTTTTTTTAAATAAAACAAAAACTGTTTTGGATATCAATGAAATTCTTTATTCCTGTGAAAGTACGTTCGATGCCATTATGTATGCAACTCGATTTCTTTTGCATGGACACCACGGGCACGCTTGTAGAAGTCCAGACGCTGAACCCAATTTTCGACGGTTTTCAACCATAAATCGATACTGCTGCAATTTCACGTTCGATACTCGTACGAAGTTCATCAATCGTCGCTGACTTGTTGGCATAGACCACAGACTTGACGTAGCCCCACAGGAAATAGTCTAACGGTGTCAAATCGCACGACCGAGGCAGCCAAGCGACTGGACCATTTCGTGAGATAACACGTTCTCCAAACTTGGTTTCCAATAAATTGATTGTGGCATTCGCTGTGTGGCTTGTGGCGCCGTCCTGTTGGAACCACATGTCCTCCAAGTCCATATCATCCAATTGGGGCCAAAAATATTCAGTTTTCATTGAACGGTAGCGATCCCCATTCACAGTAACGTGCCGGTCTTGATCATCACGGAAGAAGTACGGCCCAATGACGCCGCCGGCCCATAAACCACACCAAACCGTAATTTTTTCGGGATGCAATGATGACTCATTGAGTTTGTGTGGATTGCTGCCTGACGAATACCGCATATTTTGTTTATTGACGAAGCTATTCAGCCAGAAATGAGCCTCATCGCTGAAGATGATTTTTCGATGAAAATCCGAATCATTTTCAAGTTGTTGCTCAGCCCAATTCACGAACATACGACGCTTCTGGTGGTCAAGCGGCTTCAGTTCTTGCGTCATTTTAATCTTGTAAGGATGTAGGCCAAGATCTTTTCGCAAAATTCGCCTCAACGACGTCACAGAGATGCCCAACGCTTGAGAAAGACGTGTGAGAGACACATTTGGGCTTTCTGCAAGTGAAGCCTCAGAGGCAGCAATATTCTCGACACTACGGGCACTTCTTTGTCTCTTGTCTCACTGGCACGGGAACATTTTGTACTGTGGCTGTGGATTCAAATTTTTCCACTAGACGCTCAATTGTTGATCTGCTAGGACGATTATGACGACCATAAATTGGACGTAGCGCTCTCGCTCTTAACGTTGAGGCCACTGACTCCGAATTTCGGTAGTAAATTTTAATAATTTCGACTCGTTGTTGGCTCGTATATCTTTCCATCATGAAAAGGCAAATGTTATTGAAGAGGAATATCAAAAGAGCGGCAAGAAATATGGCATCGTTTGCTATCCCTGTCGCTCTACTTTTGTAGCGTCCCTGTTGAAAAACCCTTGACTTAAATTCAAGATCAATAATATAACTTGAGTTAAGATAAGCCAAGATAATATTTTTCTCAATGCATTTTTACGTACCAAATATATTTGGTATTAACCCAAAATTGAAGATTTAAAAAAATTCTGTACCTAGCTCATCAAGTGATAAGAATATTAATTTTAAGTTTAAAGGAATATACAGGGTGGCGCACGAATCGTGCTACAAAAATAAAACGTAATAACTTTTTTTCTGTGTGAGTAATCGGCTTATTTTTTTTATTTTGTAGGTTACTATTTAGATTTATAAAAATGGATGCTTGGGATACGGAGAAAAGAATTTGGATAGTGCAACGGTACCATGCTTTGCAGTCCGTCATTTCCGTCCAAAGGGAATTTAGGCGGGAGTTTGGCGGTAATCCCCCGAGTAGATGGACCATTATGAGGTTTGTAAACATGTTTGCCGAATCTGGAAGCATCGCACGAAGGCCGTACCATCGAGATGCCAATGTTCGGGTTCAGGATACAATCGCAGCAGTAGCATCTGCAATACAGGCCAATCCGAGCGTTTCGACCCGAAACTTATCGGGGCAAATTGGAGTTAGTAGACGGTCATTACAACGGATACTTCATGACGATTTAAACTTGTTTCCGTACAAAGTCCAAACTACTAGCAAGTTAAACCCTCAGGATTTGCCTGTTCGCCTGGAATTTTGCCAAAAAATAATATCAATGGCCGAAGAAGACAACACATTGATCAATTGTTTGTTCATGTCTGATGAGGCCCATTTTGATCTTAACGGCAATGTAAACAAGCAAAATTGCCGTATATGGAATGAGTCTAATCCAGAAATGCTCCATGAGACGGAACTGCACCCAGAACGAGTCACTGTGTGGTGCGCAGTTTCATCAAGGTGTATTGTCGGGCCGTACTTCTTTGAAGAAAACGGTGTAACCGTTACTGTCAATGGGGACCGTTATTTAAAGATGTTGAAGGAGTTTTTTTACCCAGAACTGCGCCGAAGACGTATACCATTCAACAGCGTTTGGTTTCAGCAAGATGGAGCAACTGCACATATAGCCAGACCAGTTATGGCGGAGCTAAACAAAAAATTCGCAAACAAATTAATTTCTAGGAACTCCACTCTTTGCTGGCCCCCATGGTTACCTAACCTGACTGCACCAGACTTCTTTTTATGGGGTTATGTCAAGCAAGAGGTGTATAAAACGAAGCCCAGGAATTTAACTGAATTAAAGCAGTCCATAACGACAATAATTGAGGCGATCCCAACTTCAACTCTTCAGGCCGCAATGAATAATTTTTTGATCAGGTGCCGCATATGCGTGGGAGAGCGTGGAGGTCATTTGCGGTCTATAATCTTTAAAAACAACTAACTACTTAAAATAAAATTTAATTTTCTAACCAATCAAAAAAAAAATAAATGAAATACATCGATTAAAAAAAAAAGCTATTTGAATTTCTTATTGTAGCACAATTGGTGCGCTACCCTGTACAACCTTTCTCTCACTGCATATTTTGGATGGTTTGTGTTTTCTCAAAAATTAAAAGATTACCTTTTACATAAATCATTATTATTTATTTACTAGAGAGTAAAATCTTAAAAAATTGGATGGAAAAATAAATCATTTAATCGTGTTAAACCTATCCACCTACTGCTCTAAAAAAGTATACCTACCTATAAAGGCACGATCCAAATCGAACCGCAAATAAATAAAACACCCTTGACATTGCCTTAATTGTTTAAACACAATTTATCCCCCAAGCAATATTAAATGTACAGTCTTTAGGTGTGTTTTAGCAGCGCATGCTCATTTATCTTACATGCAACAGCACTATAGTGAACATAAAACAGTCCCTATCGTCTTTTATAAATCTTCAATGCCATGTTAAAAAGCGAAAGAAATGAAACAAGGATGTTAATACAAAAACAAAAAAAAACACAGCGGATGGTTGATTATCCAAATGCAATAACCCACTACTTCCAAACAGAGGAGCACTAACGCTTTTCCACTGCTAGCAAATCTTACTGTTTAATCTTGCCTGCTTCAATCGCTAATGAAGAAAATAAATCTTAAAAATAAATTCACTTTTTTTTTATAAATAAAATCAGCTTGACTTCACTTTCATTCAATACAAAACAATCATCAATGGTAGTATTAAGCAATGTTAACAACAACGATGACAGTTTTTCCAAGTTCAAGGAAGCAAATGTTGAATTTTCTGAATCAGGGTCTACAACACAGTCTACACACATCAGGTAAAGCAACTTCTTTGTGTCTCTTAGTTTCCGAAAGAGAAACGTGCTTACCGTTAATAGTTAGATTATTATCGTAATAATGCAAAACGCGAACGTGTGCTAAGCTTCCAACTCCCAAGTCCAAGTTGCTACTGCTAACTACTACCGCCTGCTGCACAGCACGCTAACCGCTATACCATTCACAGCTTGTGATAATGCTGTTGCTGATGCAATTATTTCAACTCCATCGTCTATGCCATGGTTGTTCATGTCCCCTCTCATTAAACATAATAAATTCAATTGTCTATTTAACAGAAACTTTTTTTTGTATTTAATTGTCTTTCAATTATGTCAAAACTACATACTTATGGCATAAAACATAAATTCGATCGATGTCGGAGATGCAAATTCAAGTTTTTCTTTTTGAACCAGTCGGTGAGATAAACATTGAGTCAATACTGTATGATACGTGATGGTTATCAAAACATAGAGTAGGCATTAATGAGGAAGATAATTTCCCGACTCAATTAGCTTGCTGTGTACAAAATCCATAAAATTGAACTAAACATCTTTAGGAGTAGTCTGGGTAACTCTGAATGCTTTGGAATCGATTATTTTAGCTGCTGACAAGTTGAAATCGTTGACACAATAAATTGAGTATATTATGATTCAACTCAAATTAAAAGTGGTTTTAAATGGTAACTGAAATAATAACTAGTGCTAAAGCTAACACTGGTAAGACTTAAATATACATTCCAATGGAATTTCATCACTGGATTATTCGACACAGAAGAAACATTGATTGGAGTTATAAAATTTTATAATTTGATTACGTCCTGGTCCTGTCCTGAGACATAATTCATTCGTAAATGTCCAAAGACACTTAAGATTGGTTTCCACAGTAGACCTAGATTTGGAACATGTTTAATTTTGAAAAACTGGGTCCACAGTCCAATGCTAAAATCGAAAAGGAAAATATCTTTGACGGATTAGTTGGAAAGCACGACCTCCACGAAATGACAACAGACAGCGGCTTTCGACTTTGCTGCAGCTCGTAATACGGTGATAAGTAGCACTATGTTCCCCAGGCGAAGGATACACACAGCAACCTGGCGATCCCCAGATGGTCGAACCGCCAACCAAATCGACCATGTGCTAATTGGCGCAAGGCACGCATGGAACATCTTGCACGTACGAACTTTCCGAGGTGCAAATGTGGACTCTGACCACTTTCTTGTTGTGACAAAGTTCAGAGCCCGACTGTCCAATGAAAAGAAAAGCGAAGACAGCCCAAAGGAAGAAATTCAACATTGCATGCCTTAGCACATCTGAGAAAGCCAGAGACTACAGTGAGCAATTAACCGGGAAACTCTCTGCCGTACCCCCACCCACAAGTGTCAACAACCAGTGGAACTTGTATCGCGACGTCATTAAGGAGACAGCCGAGACCACCATAGGCTATCAACCACCTAAAAAAAAGAACCCGTGGTATGATGAAGAATGCGCGGTATTGAAGCAGGGGACGGAAAATGCACGAATGCAAATGCTGCAACGGAAAACAAGAGCAGCAAGAGAGGAGTACCGTGAAGAGAGAAGGAAAGAGAAGAAAACCCTGCGTAGAAAGAAAAGAGCACCCGCAGCCTCTCAGCTCAGGTATTAGCACTCAGCACTGCCACCAACACCCGCCGGTTCTACAAAACAGCCAAGCAACTGGCATGTGGTTATAAAACCGGCACGCAAGCTCTTCGAAACAGCGAAGGGAACCTAGTCACTGAAGCACAGGGAATTGTTGACGTGTTTAAACAGCATTTCCAGCAGCTGCTCAATGGGCATTCTGTAGAGGAAGCGACAGTAGAACAAAGAAGCATGAGACCAGTCAATGAAGATCCAGTCCCAGCGCCCAGTACTGAAGAGATTAAGAGATCCACAAGCTTAAGAACAACAAATCCGCCGGCTCGGATGGCCTACCTGCGGAACTCTTTAAGTATGGAGGAGATGTCCTGGTAGGGTGCATACACCAGCTCATCAACCAAGTATGGGAGGAGGAAAGTATGCCCGACGACTGGTCAATTAGCTCCATATGCCCAATCTGCAAAAAAGGCGATCCTATGTCCTGCAAAAACTACAGAGGTATATCCCTGCTTAATGTTGCATACAAGATCCTATCCAACGTACTATGTGAGCGTCTTAAACCTTTCTGCAACACTATGATCGGCACGTACCAGTGTGGCTTCAGGCCAGGCAGATCAACGATAGACCAAATCTTCACATTGAGGCAAATCCTGGAAAAGACCAACGAATTTCAAGTCGAGACCCACCATCTTTTCATCGACTTTAAAGCCGCATATGATAGCATTAGTCGCCAAGAGCTTCTATTGGCGATGTCCGAACTCGGGATCCCGGAAAAACTGATCCAGCTATGTTGCATGACGTTACAAAATACGCGGTGCAACGTGCAAATGGGTAACAGCTCATCCGAGCTATTCCAGACATGTACAGGGCTCAGACAAGGAGATGCCTTATCATGTGACTTCTTCAACCTAGTCCTGGAGCAGATAGTTCGCAAGAGTGGTGTTAACCTGGAAGGCACTATCTTCAACAGGTCTTCGCAACTGCTTGGCTATGCGGACGACATCGACATCATCGGCCGCTCCAAGCGAGCTGTACTAGAAGCATTCACAGCTATTGATGAACAGGCGAAACGCGTTGGTCTTGTAGTGAATGAGGACAAAACAAAGTATATGCTATCAACAAACAAAGCTTCATCTGTCCATCGCCTAGGACAAAACGTCACTGTTGGTAGCAGTAATTTCGAGGTAGTCAAGGAGTTCACCTACCTCGGAACAAACATCAACCCCACGAATGACACCTTAGTGGAAATCCGACGAAGAATTACCCTAGCGAACCGCTGCTACTTCGGTTTGGCCAAGCAAATGGGTTCAAAACTCCTCTCCCGGAAGACAAAGTGCACGCTATACAAAACGCTAATTTTACCAGTTCTACTCTACGGCGCCGAGTGCTGGACGATAAGTAAAAAAGGGGAATTGATACTGGGCACTTTCGAGAGAAAAATTCTTCGGCGGATATTTGGTCCAATATGCGAGGAGGGCGAATGGAGGAGAAGATTTAATCGTGAATTATACGAGCTGTACCAAGATGTGGATGTAGTCCAAAGAGCCAAAACACGCCGACTACACTGGCTCGGCCACATCGAGCGAATGGACAACAATGCTCCAGCCAAAAAAATCTTCGAATCCCAGCCCCCAGGTTCGAGACGACCAGGAAGACCGAACCTCCGCTACAGGGATCAGGCGGTTTCTGACGCAAGAGCGCTTGGTCTCGACGACTGGAGGGAGCGTGCGAGGGACCGCAACCGATGGAAGACCGCAATATCTCAGGCAGAGACCCTCCATGGATCGGGAGCCGGATAAGTAAGTAAGTAGGGTCCACAGTGGCAATACTGTCACATTACAGGAGTTGAGGGTTACCGCCCTACTTGATTGGGTGTGTTAGTGAAATCACGCATTCTTTTCAAATATGACTGATAGAGTTTTTGTTTGATAATAGCTTCTGTAATACGATTAGTGGTCAGATGGACATAATGTAAATCAAGAAGCATTCTACAACTTCATAATTAGTTTTTTTTTAGATTTGTTGCAGTCATAACATTAAAAAGTATCATCTTCTTGGAAAATTTAATTTGAAGCCTAGTACGCAGATCGAGATAAAATTTATATCCCATATAAAATTTTTCCCTGGACAAATTTTATCTCGGATATTTTTTCCAATCAGTAGGCAGCTCCAGCGCAAAATTTGACGTTCGTAGCCGCTGTACATGAAAAAGTAAAAGTAAGTCTCCACTACATTTTGCGAGGAAAAAGAATGCTCGAAATATGTTTATTTCGCTTTTTATGAACCTAAATCTTCTCCCTGTTTCATTCTTTTCATTATTAAGACGTTTTGAGGACGCACGACTGAAATAAATTCGTAAGGAAAATGATGACATCAGAATTGAGAATAAAATATAAACAGCTGTCTAAAATCAGTCAGTGGCGTAACTAATAGGAAAAGGTAAAGAAGGGCCACATACAGATTCGGAAAATAGTTTTTATAATTGATAGCTTCACAGAAAGAAAAAGATCTATTTGACGGAAAAAGTTTATTTTGATCCAAATGTCTACCAATTGCCCTAAAATCACTCTTTTCCGGAGAAGTAAAAAAACTTCAAAAATTTCCGAATATGCACAGGTTTCTTAAACCAACGATATCGTAGCCACTCTTTAATGGAATTTAACAGCTAATAGCTTGACAGATGAGGAACAAACTATATTTAGATGGAAACAGTTAATTTTAATCCAAATACGAACCAGTTCCTCAGGAAATCACTTTTTTGCAGAGAAGTAAAAATTCAAAAAAAATTTTTTTTCAATCCATCGACATCGTAGCCATCTGTCAAATTAATCTGGCAGTTGAGAGCTTGAAAGATTGAAGACAAACTTTATTTTTACGAAAGAAGGGTTTTGGTTGAAATGTTATAAAATTAAAAATCTCCGACTATTTCACCTATCCACATTATATTTTTCCCCAACAAGCGCAAGCGCTCATTTTTTTTTATTTGCAAATGCTTTGAAAGAATTTGACTTCTGTATATAAAATTTTTAAATTTGTGAATTGAATTTTATAATTTTTAAATTTCTTGCTACGCTACTGTTCCCATTTGACTTTGGTTTTTTCTCTACAGCTTCAGAATTTGTCTTGAGAAAAAAATGTAGAGATAAAATTTGTCTTTGCTCGATCTGCGAACTAGGCTTGAGCAAGTAAAAATAATGAAGACATACCTGCCAAATTCAATAGTTTTGAAAACTTGAATAAATTGTCTACACATAAGATTTTGTAGAGATTATTTTTTAACCTTCAACATGAGTTTTTAAAAAAAAAAAGTACTTACAAATGACTTTTTGTGATACTAGGCGTGTTTTTTTTGGGAAAGCTATCCGTAATACAATGGAATTTTATATGAATTATAAAAACAATATCGGCAGCAGAATTGCTGCTGATAAAAAAGGTAAAGTAAGATCCTGCTGCGGATAAACTTCTGGCGATTGTTCGATCATCGAACTCGATTGAATAGAATTTTGGTGTCTCGTTATTGGTACGATTGATACTTTTATGTATCTCGAATTCTCGATGGCTATGTTTGTAGAATAGAGTTATTTTAAATGATTGAGCCCCGTTCAGATTATGACTTTTTTCTTCATCATGACGATTGTTTTGCAGTTGAAATCGGTGAGGAGAAAATCTTACCCATAAGATCATGGCCAAGGCATAGTGAGCAATCACAGTCTAAACAGGTTCTTTCATAAGTGCATTGATTTTTTGTTTTAACTTTTTGACAAACTGAAAACATGATCGTATTCTTTCTAAAGAAAAACCTGGCCTGAAATTTGTTTTGATAATAAAATTTAGCAATTTTATATTTTATAGGCAACAAATATTCCGCAAACTGTCAAACGTTATTTTACAATCCATAACATCAGGACATATTCCACAAGGCAGCGAATGAAAACTTTGTTCGAATTTAACTTCAAATTTTTTAAGCACTCATTTTGCATATATCGGCAACCAAATAAATTACTTATGGAAATGGATTGTAAAAACTCCCAATAATTCGCAATTTGCGGTTCACTTTTCACGGCTCATATGAAATGCCTTTTTACACAAATGATAATAAGTAAAACTTACATGTGGAATCTTGGCCTATTAGGACCAGTTTGTACAAACGTAATTCAAATTTTGACCATATGTTCTTCAATTTTAACTCACTGCTTTGGCGGATTAAGGACCAGTTAAAAAAAAATGTTTAAAATGGTTAAAATTTTGATCCGTGATTCAACGATTTTAACTCACCGTTTTCAGTGGTTTAACTTACGTTTAAAGATGGTTCAAGCTTGTTTTTGATGGTAATTACAACATACTTCAACCTTGAACCAGAGTTTGACCTTGTTTTACTCTCCGAAACCGGTTATTTTAAATTGCTGAACCACGGATTCAAATTTGAACCACGATTGAACAACTGGTCCACACTGAAGTTCAATGGTTCAATATCATATACTTAAACTATTGTTTCATCCACTAAAATTTGTGAGTTAAAATTACCAATGGAAAACAAGGTATGTATACATATTTTACTCCTTAAAAGAACAAGTCTAAAGTTTATTCCAGTTTCACAGTCTCGTTTAAACCTTGAACTGAGTTTAATTGTTCTGCGAAACTTATGTTAAAAAACAAGGTTGAGTTTAAACTACCACTGTGAAACTGGGGGCAAATGAAATTATTACTCTTATTTTCTTATTAAAAAATTGAATTGAAAATTATTCACAAAAATTGGCAAATAAAAAAAAACAAATTATGGTTTGGTTTGGTACAGCTGTGAGCCCTCTATATTATTTACATTGAAAGTTGTGTAAACAATCATGTTCTTACGAGTACTATAATAATTATTAAATTGTCACTTATATATTCCATGTGTAACAAGTCTGCTATTATACGACGATTTTGAAATTATGACTTTTTTCAAAATAAAAAAAAACACTGATTCCACCTCAGTACTAATTTAATTTCTTCGACCATGGTCTACCAACGCACCCCTACACCTTTTTATTCTTTAGTAGCTGCCAAATCAATTTTCGAGTTTGGAGTTGGCAAACAAAGTAAAAAAGAGACACAAACATTAAATTTAAATCATAAATTTACTTGGAAATAACTTCGTTTTTGTTAATAATTTTGGTTTATTTTTAATTTTAACTTTCATTAAATTCTGTATTTATGTTATGATAGCTGTTCAGGCGTACCATATATCAAATACAAAAATATAGGCAGCTGCGGATGCGTTTTTTTATAATTTCTCACTGTACTACCTACACATAAAATCCCAAAAAAACAAGCCTATTATGGTAAATCTTTCTGCTATGCGAAATATAGATTGCATGACTACTATTGATAATGTAGATTTGCAGATTGATTTGCACCTTATATTTCTCATATTTTTTTAATTGATCAATTGAACCATTTTTTCACACCAAGTTATCAAGGTCCTAAAAACCAATAGAAGGAATTAAGCTTTCATTGAAACTCGTCATCGAAAACTTTAATGATTGATTTTGAGACATTTAGAAAACAAAATCATTTATTATTATTTTGATGAACATTTAAAGCTGAAGACTTAATTAATATTTTCTAGTAACAAAAATTTCAAAAAGGTCCAACTTTCAACATAAAATGTTTTTTTCAGATTCCAATGATCATTGGTAAGGTAGTTTTATCATTGAAAAAAGAAAAGTCTTTTTATGTGGAAAGTTGGGCTTAGTTGAATTTTTTTTTGACTAGAAATATTAATTAAGTCTTGAGCTTTATTTGTCCGTAAGAAAAAAATAACGATTTTGCTTTCTAATAGTCTCAAAATCAGTAATTAAAATTTTCAATGATGAGTTTCAATGATAGCTATAACTGGGGCCTAATTCCTTTATATTGCGTAATCAAATCATTAGGTTTGTTCGTTGAGCTATAAGGTCACCCTGGATCGCCCAAAAGTGTTTTTTGAAAAACCTGATCTAGTCCTGACGAGCCAATTCTGTTCTTTTTTTAAATCTGCACAGGGTGTACCTCGTGGCATGATGTTTATTGCGTTGGACTGTCATGCCAAAGGTTCGATACCCAGCCGCTGCCACCTAAGAACAGAAATGTTTTCCCGAGGTACTGCCTCTTGTGAGGAACTGACAAATCCTCCAAGAGTATACTTGTCTAGAATAAGTGCTTCTCATCTAGCCGCTCAGACTCGGCAAAAAATTGTAGGTCCCCTCCATTTCTGCCAACAACATACGCACACAGGAATGGTTGAGAGTTGTAAGTCACTAGGCCTTGGTTCTCCACGAGCTGTTGCGCTACCAAGTGTATGTAACGTATGTTTGTAACAAAAGATTAAAGCACATTTTTTTAAAAACAACGGACGCACATTAATGTTTTATAATTTTTTTAAATGAAATATTTTTTCCTTAAAGAACTTTTTTTGTTAATGTTTTTTTTTTTTTTTCAAAAAAATAAATTTTTAAAATGAAAATATCAAACAAAAGCTATTTTTTGCTTACACTAAAATTGAATCCCTCTTAGTTGAAATTCCTTTGAGAAGAATTTTTTACTCATATTTTTACATACCCCTCAAACTATTCCGAAAATAATACTCGTATTATTTCTCTCTTACTCGAATTTTAGTAAAACTCTCTCTTACTCGAACTAATTTAGATTTCCCGTGATATACAAAAACTGAAGGTGCATTTTTGTATAAGCTTTTTAGTTGTCTACAACAATGTATGATGCAAAATAATATAAGTATATTTAATTTTGAATCGAAAAAAAAGATTATTCATTAAAATTTGGTGGTAATTAAGAAAGTTATTAACGTTTAATTGATTCCAAAGCAGTGTAAAAAAAAGCTGGTTTTAAATTATAATGGAGTTCAAATATTATTAAATTCTTGCTCTGGTATTATTGGACTTAGGCCAATTATCTAATAAGACTATTGCATTAAATTTTGTCCCATCTTTAATTTTAATATTCTGTTTTAATTATTAAAGCAATGAAGTAGGTAAAATAACACTAACTTTATGAAAGTTTTTTCTTTCATGATAGTTTTTTCTATCATGATAAGTTTTTCTATCATAATTTATTTTTCTATCATGATAGTTTTTCCTATCACGATAGTTTTTCTATCAGCATAGACTTTTCTATGATGATAAATTTTTCTATCATAATTTATTTTTCTATCATGATAGTTTTTCCTATCACGATAGTTTTTCTATCAGCATAGACTTTTCTATGATGATAAATTTTTCTATCATGATAGATTTTCCTTTCATGACAGGTTTTCCCATCATGATAGATTTTTTATCATGACAGTTTTTTCTAGTATGATAGATTTTTCTATGCTATTTAAAAAAAAATTCAAAAAGAGATAATTCTCACACTCTTACACAAACTGTAAATATTCAACATTCAAAGCATAGAGTACCTATTTTATCTAGAGAACCGACTTCAGGGCTTTTTCTCTTTCACCCTACAAACTCCACTGTGAGTATTTCCTCCACATGGCTGAGCATGTATTAGCTGCCCAATGCATTTCAAATGGAACCTCAACAATACAATGATAACTTAATGGAGTTTGGCTCATTAGACTGAAAACAACAACAAATTTTATCGAAAAATTGAAAACGTCACATTAAGAGCTATCACACGTATTCATGGACAGGGAATTTAGAGAGTTTTCTCTTAATGTGCTCAAATAAAATTTGCGGGTGTTTTAGACATGAGGGCTAAGAGTCGCGACTCTAGATAATATAGGTACTCTATGATTCAAAGCATAAACTTGTAATGAATATTCGAATTAAAAATGTGAATATTCACAATAGTACCAAGTGAAAGAAGTGCACTCATTTAAGAGAAAGAAAAAGAAATAAGTAGTGCATCCATTTTGTAATCAGAGAGTGAATATTCGAGTTACTGACAGTGCTGTCGAACGTACTGCAATTGCAATACTTGTATTGCTTTCACCTCACCTACGTACTGCCGTACTGCTCACTTAGGTTTTGTACTGCATTTTTCGTTTTGTGTTGCCCTTTTGTATTGTTTTTTGAAATTTTTTGTTCACAATTAAATGTATCGAACAGCGATGGCATTTCTTTTCATATTTTTCAGTCAGCATTCAATTTTCAATTGTTATATTTTTTTGTGAGCAATTTCGGTGAATTTGTCAAGAAAATTTTGCCCGATACTGGCTCTTAAGTATAAGAAAATGATGTTTCTGTATATTATCAACTAAGTATTAAGCAACCAGTAATCTGTGTCTCTTTGTTAGTGTGATCTTTCCACAAAATTTGACTGCTTGTAAGGTTTTACTTACTACTTTTCATTAGAGCCAAAATGAGGCAATTTCGCAATTCCATTGAGCTTTGACATTTTCATTCAAAACCGTTTCAGAGCTCTTTTAACTGTCGACAATTATGTGTGTTAGAAAAATTTGGCTTAACTTCTAACCTAATTTCGTGCAAATTTGGTTAAAATTATCTCATGTCAAAATGAAAATTTGTATAGGAAATGACATAATGTCATATTGAGTTTGGAAATATTCAATGAAATTACCTCATTTGGCCTATTGGAAACGTAGTATTAATTCCTTTTCAAAAAATTTGTTTGCCGAGGAAATTTTACATCAGTCGCAAGGATTCTGAAACATCCTGCACATCAATTTTCCTTAAAATTACCATTTTTATAATTTTCGAAATTTACTTCAAGGTTCAAGCTGAAAAAATTTAAGTTGTATCTGTATGTCTTCAAATGTGTTTTGGACACACAGCTGATGCACTGTGTAGTCAAAAACTTAAACAAAGAAAACTAAAATATCGCGTATTGCTTTTGTCCCAAAATTATGCTAAATTTTTTGGAATGTATTGCCCTTATAGTTTATAAAACGACAGCACTGGTAACTGATTTTATTTTTTGATTGTGACTTCCATCCTGTTGGTGCACTTGTTCAGGTCTTATGAAAATTGACTGCACTAAAAAAGTGGGCCTGTGGGAAAAGATCAATTGAATACATTCATGCTGACCTCTATTACAAAGCTCTAATATTACTATACCTACGCACAGTGATGTCTGCAAAAATTATAGCTCTTTATAATAAGTAGTTTCTTCAGTAGGTAGCTATATACATATGCACAAACATGTTTTAGCAAATTAACGCTTCATAAATAATTGCAGAGCACTCACTTTGTAATAGCTATGATTGACAAGTTAACTCCTATGATAACATATTCTTAGCAGCAAACACGTACATACCTACCTTAGTTAGATTATTATTAAAACACAACACTTGTTTTTAGAAGAAGTTAACTACTACCCAAAATGTTTTGAATTATATACAAACGTAAAACGTGATGCCTCTGGCTAAGTGGGATGTGGTCTAAATTCAGCCTATTTTGACATTTCCTTGAGTTTGATTGTTTGCTTTTACGCATATTCTTCCTTAATAAAAAATCCAGATTTCGATAAACTGCGAAAAAACATGTAAATACCTACATTATAGATATTTTCTTCGACTCATTCATCAACTTCTTTAAAAGATAATATCATCAGGCAGCCAGGGTTTAATTATTTTTTTTTTTTTTTAACTAAAATGATTTTAATTGTTTTGAGAAAGAAAGAAGCAATAATTAAAGATACCTAACACTCCTTCCGCACTTTTTTCCAAATCGATATAAATTATCGCGTCCTTCAATTTAGCTATTTAAGATTATTAAGATTTCACTCTCTCTCTCTTATTAATTAATCCACACGCTTTTTTTTATTTGTAGATTTTTATACCTGTAAACATAATAATGTTTAACAAGAAATACTTGCTTTGACATAACATTCCTTCTGTCATTGATAGCGTCAGTGAAACACTTTGCATTTCATCGGGTGTTACTGATAGTAAAATAGTCTACATTTAAAGTGTTACAAAGTTTTAATTGATTGCATTAATCAGAAAATTACTGCTTCGGGCCATATTCCAGTTAAATTACTACGCCTGCAATTTTAACAAGTTAACATACATATTGGAATTTATTGCCATTCATTAATTTTATCGTCTTCACTATTAGATATAGGTAGCTATATCTACTCAATCGAAACCGGATAAATTTAATTTTTAATAAACCATTAAGCTTAGCAAAAAATTAAGCTATTTAATATTTAAATCAATGTCAGACAGAATTTTTGTAGGTAATTGATTTAGACATCAGTCATAAATCATAAAATTATATATCCATGTCCATTGAAACCAATTTGACAGCGGGCGAATAATGTATTTAATATTGCAATGATCAAAAGCTCTACCAGAGAGTGAGCGAAATATGTAGTAGGTACTAGTACATACGAGAAATGATATCTTCTCATAACTGAGTTGGAGTTAACAAGAAAAAGTTAAAATTAAAAATTTAAATTACTTAACCATGAAAATGTTCACTTCGTAGGGAAGAATTAGTAAGACTAAAACTTTGCTAGGCCAGGCTCAATTTTCCAGGCTATCTTTTTTCGAAACTTCAATGAGATCATAATTGGGCTACTAATAGCCCATATCTAATCTTGGGAGATATTTTGCTCGTATAAATAAATCATAAATTCCACAATTTGGCACCACTTTTTATTCACTGAATAGTCCTCTATTACACGATGATTCTTTGCGTCCAACTCTTTTCAATAAATATGAAGGTGCAATGCAGATATGGAAATTCCAAAAGAAATATCGTGTTATAGAGGGGACATTATGCTCATTTCTTTTGACATTTCAAATCAACCGCAACAAACTTCACTTTAAAATCACTCAGTTTCTCTGTTGTTCCCATAATTTCTTTTTAATTCTTCTTTCTTTTCTTCTTTTATTTTTTGTTGGTTGAAAAAAAAAAATGTGATTAAAGTTATGAGAATATTTTTTTTATTGCTTTTGGGCTACTTTTTTGGCTCCGATTTTGGGCTACACAAATTTCTAAATTGGGCTATAGAACTTGTTCAAGACCTGGCAACCCTATGTTAGGCAATAAAGATTTATGAAGGATTGGTTTTTTATGTATGTTAAGCCTAGTACTCACCTCTTTTGCAATGAACATTTTAAACCGGTTCAAAATACACGTGAATTATCTTATGAAAATATAATTGGCTTTTCACGTGAATTTTTGTTAATCAGTTTAGAATTCTTAATACTCACTTTGAGTGGAAAAATAAATTGATTTTAATGAAAGCTATTTGACGGAACCTTGAAATATTTTTTGAAGAAAATTTATTTTTTTTCGTATTTTGTTGAATTTTCGTGTATTGTGTAGCAATAAAAATAAATTAATTGATAAATGTCAGACTTTTCCACATCTCCTTAATTTATCCTAGTGGTTATACATCGGGAAATGAAAATCATTTCGTGAAATATACATATATCGAACCGATTCATATTTCACTTTCGAATTTGGGTACTCACCTCTCGTTGCGAATTCCATCGCTGTGAATTTACCGGCATTTTTGTATGGAAATTTCATTTTCACTCAAACTGAGTACTAGGCTGAAAAAAAACTATTAAGAAAAACCAATTTCTTATTTTGTATTAAAAAAAATTGTTTTTACAAATTTTGGATTTAATCATTATTTCCATTTGAAAGAAGCGAGTTAACTCAAAAAAAAAAAAAAACATAGAAGTGGAAATTCAACTTTCCGAATACATTATTTTCATCAAATGCATTTGTCACCAAAGACGAAAAGAAAATACTTTTGTTACAATTTCCTACAATACCCTAACTTCGAAGTCGAAACAAAATTATTACAACGATTTAAAAAAAAAAAAATGGAAAAATTCATAATAACTTGTTGTTTGGTATCTGAAACAGGGTTTTTCCTCGTACTTAAGTTTTCGAGTTTTTTTAAGATGATCGTGTGAGGGTCTTGATAAAAAGTTACCAATACCACCTTCAGATAGAAAGAGAACCAGGGCCTAGTAGCTACAGCTCTCAACCATTCCTGTGTGCGTATTGTTGGCAGGAATGGAAGGGACCAACAATTTTTTGCCGAGTCCGAAACCTCCAAACGGCTAGATGAGAAGCACTTATTCGTGATAAGTATATACTCTTGGAGGATTTGTCAGTTCCTTGCAAGAGGCAGTACTTCGGGAAAAACATTTCAGTTATTAGGTTTTAGCGGCTGGGAATCAAACCCAGTCCAAGAAAACTTATCGTCTATTGAAATATACCTACCAAAACTTGGGTCGATCTTTGCATTTTGGGCCCCTCCTATTTGTTTACTATACAAACCCCTAATTTTTCTTTCAAGATATCGTGCAAACTCTTTTCTTCCACCTTTTAAAGATGGCGGTCAAATAAGGGGGGCATTTAAACACCGAAAATCAGGGTACTCACACTGAAACCCCCCCCCCCTTCACATTAAAAGGAAGAAATTGTTCAAAACCAAATGCATGGTCAATTTTAAATTCAATAGACTACTGATAGAAGTCGGAGAAAAAGAATATCTACGTTTAGCCGAAGAATAATCAAATACGAAAAGAGTAGAAGCAAAATAGACTGAGAGCCAATGACATAAAAAGTCAAGTCATTTGCATACTTTTGTAATTCACATCAATAATAGCCTTTGAGGGGTTGAACCAATAATCGTTTGTCTGTCTACCTCAACAGGTGTTGAACAGGTGTTAGCCCAACTAACAATTTAGATTGTATAAGGTAAAATTTTTCGAATTTGGCAAGTAATAGCTTGTATAGAGCTTGTAGAAAGTAATCTTGAGTAAGCCAATAATTTTCCACCTGAAATGTACACAAATAGCTGATATAAGGCCTTAAAATATGAGTTACACATGCTCTATACAAGGCTTGTAAATATAAGTTATAAATGGCTTGTATAAGGCCTTCCAAAGTTGTTAACTGAAAACATTTAAAATAATAGCTGATATAAGGCTCTCCACGACAAATCATTGCAAACAATTTGTATAAGGCTTGTTTGTAAAGGCCTTATACAAATTAAAATAATCAGTGAAGATCAACAAATGTGTCTTATAGAATATTGTGCTTATAAAAAAGTCAGATTAAAATAATTAAGAACGGTAAGTACCCATTGAACATCGTAAAACAGAAAAGAAGTGCTTACAGTAACATTGAACTTTTTAACAAAACCTAAAAATTAATAACTCATGGCAAAAATTTTAAGGATCTGGAACCTACCAAAAACAAGTGAGAAAAAACAGAGAAGCAATTCTTAAAACAGCCAGAGAAAATTCAAGAAGTTTGGAAGAACAAAGAACAGATATTAGATGAGTACGTTTTCCTCAACAACAAATTGGCATTGTGGTAGAGTGCTAGACTGGTACGAGGAAGGAATCGAGTTCAAATCCCAGGTAAAAAAAACTTTTCATTTTTATAATTAAACTAAAATTTGACTTATTACAGAATACAGAAAAAAAGGTTTCGGAAGCTGACTGAAGAGAAAAAAAATACAATCAAATAAAATGCAATGAAAAATACAACATCAGAATAATTAAATAAAAAACCGATACAATTTTTTTTTTCAGAATCAGCTTTGCTAAAAAAGTTTGTTCCTATCGATGGATTGCTTATGCAAAATAAATTTGGCTAAGGCCTTATATAAGCACCCAAGGCAAGCTATAGCTTGTTCAGCCAAGCTAATAGCAGTTCATGAAAAGCTATTTGCTGCTATAAGACCTGTCAACAGAAGTCTTATGGCAGTTAATTAGCTTGGGTAAATGCGCCAAAATGACTTGCATAAGGCCTTTTGCTATTTCTATACCAGTCTTAAAAAAGTTTGTATAGAACCTTATACAAGTTAAATTGTTAGTTGGGAGATTTAAAGTAAAATTTTTACATCGATTTATTTTCATTACTTATTAGTCGAAGGGGAAAAGTGAGCTTACAACAAATATTTAGCTTGCAGTCTTGAACAACTTTTGTCGTATCACAAACTCTCTACAGTAAGTCCTTAAGAATAAAGAAAGCAATGAAGTTTCCAAAAACCACTCAGATAAACACATAATCCTGAGTGGTTTTTGAGAACTTCATCGATCTCTATCTTCTTTGGGACTAACTGCAGAGAGTAAACTTGAATTTGTTGAATGCACCATTTTTCCCTCCAAGCAATAGGTATGGAAATAAATCGATGTAATTTTCGTCAAATTTTACACCTGTTCGACATGTGTTAAGGTGATAGACCCACAAACGGTTATTGGTTCAACCCCATCAAAGCTTATTTTTGATATGCGTGACAAACGTATTCAAATGAATTGACTTTTGATGTCGTTGGCTCTAAGACTAAAAGTTCAAGCATAACGAAGAATTAACCATTTTACATAATATAAGATTTAGTATATTTGCACGTGTTTCAATTCACCCTGCAATCACTCTTTCAATAGTCCCTGGTATGGAGACGTGGCTGAAACAAACCGACTTTCCTTTTTTTTATTGATTTACTTGAAATAACACATGGAAAAACAACAAAAAACACTTCCGATATCTAAAGATAGAATCACGATCTTCAATTTCCCATAACTCTATCAGGGCTAATCTTATAAATGGAATTAGTGAACATTGTAACCATTTTCAAGGCGCACAAATCTTTTTTATTCCCGTCCTTCTACCTCACTTCTTTCCTTTTTGTAAGGCAAAATAGTTTTACCTTATATCTGAAAAACACATGGTAAAATATCTTAAAAAAACATAAGATGATGTGTTCAATAGTTTTCACAAGCCTTATTTAGAGATAAGATTATTTTATCTATTGAATTTTGATTTGTTCTGAAAAGGTAAAATATATGATGTTGACATTAGATTCTTTGCCATGTTGTGCAAACCAAAAATAAAATCATCCTTAAGTCGACTTAAGATAAGTAAACAAAATCTGAAAAAAGTGAGAAAAGGCAAATCATCTTATGTTAACATAAGATATTAAGTGATTTTCTGTTCCCTAAGTAGACATTTTAGTTCTAGTTTTTCAGTTTTGGAAAGCTCAAAAAAAATCTCTATCGATTTTTGTTTTTTCACCTTCTAAAAGCCTTGATTGCTGAAATATCTCCATCCAAAACGTTTAGGTTTTGGATAGAGTGTCGATAGAGTTTGAATAGACTTTTCCATTGATGGCGTACACGTAAGACGACTTTTTTTCAATTAACATTAAAAAATCTAACGCATGTTTACGCAAGTCTCCCCAATCTTTGCAAGACTACGTAAGTTAACGCAAGTCTTCGCAAGTCTTCACGAATTAACGCAAGTCTACACAAGTCTACATAAGTTAACGCAAATTTTCACAAGTCTATGCAATTCTACGCAAGTCTTCGCAAGTTAACGCAAGTCTACGCAAATTTGTGCGAAAATAGTGCTCTATACCCATCTCTCTTTTTCATTCTGATTACTTATTTTTCATACAAAACCTGTTCCTTTTCTTAGCACTGCAGTGATCTGCTGACAAGTCGCTGACATGATTCACAATAGAAAATAGCCGCCTGCCGGTCAGAGTGAAAACTTGTATCTGGGTTATTGAAATAAACCACGGTGAAAACCTGGATCCCATGCTGTTTTTGTAATACGTGCTATAAAATTACTTTGAACCAGATCCGAAGATATCTAAAAAACGTGACGTGGGTAATAATTAGCGAATAACTTTTTTTCACACAGTAATTTGAAATAAGATGCCCTAGTAACTTTTGTAGTGCATTCAAATTCTTTTCCAAAATGACATACATCTCGTTGTTATTGGTTGAGCTAGCTCTTACACAATTTTTCCCAAACTATGCAAAAACATTTTCTTCATACTAAAATGTACCAAAATATTTTACTATTAGTCATTTAACTTTTTTTATACAGTGATTTGAACTGAACTGCTATGAAATATATTGTAACTTGTAAAAATACCTTTCCAATAATAAACGTAGTGTCGATAATGGTTCGAGCAGTTAAAATATATTTTGGCTAAGCTAAATACCTTTTATTCATACGACAATCCACCAGAACACAACCTTATTTAGCAAATAACTTTTTTCGCATAGCTATTTGAAATAAGCCCCTACAGTAAATAATTTAGTACGAAAAAATTCCTTTCCAACAAAATGCTTTGCAAAGGAAAATAAAACCATCATTTGTGTCTATTAGAATCAAAAGCAACGTATTCCACTTTTCGAAAAAAATGAGTTAACGATGCAGTTTAACTCATTTTTTTAAAATCTATCTGTGGCTGTTTTCAAAAGTTTCAAAAGTCATCTTATTCCAGAGTTATTATGATTCGAATATTGGGGTTAGAATCAAAAGCAACGTATTCCTCAGACCGTTTTGAATCAAAACAACTCTATTCCACTTAAGAATCAAAGTAGCTTTATTCCAACCTAAATTCAAATTTTTTTTTTTGTGTTTGAATCAAAACGATTGTATTCCAAATTTGGCGCGAAAATCAATTATTGTCAAACTTTCATGCATGAACTCAGCATTTTCAGTTAGTTCTTTTGTGTTGTTGAGAGCGGATGCTTGTTATTATTAGTAAATATATAAAAAAGTGCAACCATGGAATCCATCGAATCACCTGTTCTTGCTGTATACCCTCGAAAAAGGAATGTAAATATTGGAAATAGAAAATGTGACCTAGCTAAAGTAAAGCGGTAAGTAAATCTTTGGTGAACATAAATATATAGATAGGTGTGCATATCAATATTATTAAATAGGTACAAACGAAAACAATTGCCAATAATGCCCACGTGCAACCATAGAGGTGGTTCATATAAGTGCCGATCATTGAAAGCAGCTGACGCATTATATTTTTCGAATGGCTTTTACACAATACCTTCAAAACTTTCCCAGGATGCATTTATTTTGAGCTACTGCCGCATAACAAAACCTGAACGTACTGACCGAAACTTGAAGACTGGCCCAAGGAAACAATTTTCTGTAACTTACACTGTCAGAACTAAACAGAAGCACACAGTCAAAGTTTGCCAGAAGACATTTTTGAATATCATTGGAATTTCATCCAGCCGAGTAAGAAATATTTGCAGTAACCATTTTAAAACAGGTGCAGTTCCATCGGAAAATCGTGGTGGGGATCATAAGAGCTTGAAGCTAGCAGACACGAAGGAAATGATTATTAATTTTATAAAACAGTATAAAACCATTGAGGTACATTATTGCCGTAGTAGGACAGCAAAGCGACAGTATCTACCAGGAGAACTTTCCATAAATAAAATGTGGAGCGCTTTTAATCAAAGTCATCAGCTCAATCAATGTAAAATGAGTTTTTTCCGGATGGTTTTCAATACACGCTTCAATCTTGGATTTAAAGCCCCTTCATCAGATGTTTGTTCGTCATGTCTTCAACTAAAGGAACTTTTAAAATTTGAGCGAGATGAAGAGAAGAAAGTTCAGTTGATGACTAAACTTAGAATCCATAAATTACGAGGAAAAGCTTTTTTTGAAATGTTAAAAGAGGAAAGGGATGATTTGTTGACAATGTCTTTTGATTGCCAGAAAAACATGACACTTCCTAAAGTTTCTGACCAAGCAGCGTACTATAGTCGGCAGATATATTTGCATCTTTTTGGCCTTGTTATAGGTACATCTCAATCATCTCTTACCAAGGAAAATGTATTTTTATATTATTGGACGGAAAACAACAGACCAAAAGGCTCAAATGAAATTGCCTCTGCTGTATTTCACCAACTTAGTTTTACAAGTCTTGAAGGCATAAAAACGATTCGATTGGTTGCAGATGGATGTGGTGGGCAGAACAAAAACTCGATTATGATAGGTATGTGTGAGTACTGGCTGGCAAACAAAGCACCACGTCATGTTAACACTATTGAATTGGTTTTCCCTATACCTGGACACTCCTACATTCCACCTGATAGAGTGTTTGCTCAAATCGAAAAAAAAGTTAAAGCTAAGGAAACAATCGTGTCTGTTGATCAGTATTTGACTATTTACAAAGAACATGGGACTGTAGTGAACTTGGGAGCTGATGAATGTCCAGTTCTGGATTTTAAAGACGAAGTTTTAAAACTTACCAAGCCAACATCAGCCTGGCATTTTAAATTTAACGCATCGAAAAGGTTTATTTTAAAAAGAGGTAAATTAAACGTCATTGGTGTTCGGGGTGAACCTTTTTACAAGTCGGATATTGGTGAAGCAAAACCAAACACAAAGAAGGGCAAACACTTTTCTTCGATGGCTCCGAAAAGACTGCCAGTAGGAGTTAAACTTAAAGATGCAAAGCTGAATGACGTTGACAACTTATTAAAAAAACATTTTGGCTCTGATTGGAAATCCTTGCCATTGCTCAAGTTTTACAAGGATATTTTAGATGTAAATGATACACATGAGGAACCAGACAACATCGATGGTGACCCTATTTGTGAATTACAAGAACCAGATACTTCCATTAGAATTTGATTTAATTTAAGTCTTTACTTAATTTTTTACTTTATTTTTACTTTTTTCACTAATTCTTAAATTTTTCCCAAAAATTTATATTAACAGCTTCTAAAAGATATGTTAACTTTTTCACAATATTGTTGTTATTGTAATAAATGTATATGAATTTTGTTTTTGTTTGTTTGAGTTAATTTATTATTTTATTTATTTACTTTTTAAACATAAACCAATAAACAATAAAATTTAAACATAATTCAAAAATAAGTTCCGTTTTATTTTCAAAAACAATCTATTCCGAAAAGAAAATTTCAAAACGCATCTATTCCAGATTGTGATTTTCAAAACAACGCTATTCCAAAATGCATTGTTAAATAATTCCAAGACCTTTTGACCGCCAAGAAAAATCGATATGCATTTAGAATCGGAGATCTAAGCGAAAATATAAACACAAATTAGTTCATAGAATAATTAAGGCCACGTCCTTAAAAACGTTTTTTTTAATTATCTCAAAACTAGAAAAAGTGGAATACGTTGCTTTTGATTCTAATAGACACATTTACCCTATTTGGTATTAATGAGTAGAGTATATTTTTAGGAGTTCAAAAATATTGACAATCATAAAGATTGATGGATTATTATTTGAAAGTGTATACTTATAGGTGTTAAGAATTGAATATTTAAAGTGCTTTCCTAGGCTTAAAAGAATCATTGTTTTATTGGCTAAGCCGTTGGTTGGGTAATTAAAAATAATTTCTTTTGAAAATTTGAAGTTACCTTTGTAAATAAAAATCAAAATTTTATATACAAAGCTTAAACTGAAAAACACGTTTCTGGAGTTTACTCAGGCTTAAACTCGGGACTAGGACTAGAACTAGCTAATACTGAAAATAAATAAACCCCAAGTTAACTCAGACACTGTTTTTCAGTTAAGGATTACCCTTTGTGTAGGGTGGTTTACGAACGGAGCTTTCAAAATTACTGCGGCTTTCAGTTCTGAATAGGAAATTCAAAACTGGAAATAAAAACCTTCTTCGATATATGGTTTTTGAAATGAAGGCATCCAGTCCAGAGTGATATTCGATTATTTGCATTTATCCATCGGAGTTGGAGTTGAAATATCTCCCAAAAAAATCAATCAAAATAAAATTAGTTTTGTTAGTTGGGGTTAGCTACACTGAGCCAAAAAATTCTGTTTCACAAGAAAGAAACTGTTTGCCACAAGAGATAAAAGGCACCAAGCGCTTTAGCTTCTTGTAGCTTTAAATTCTTTGTTTGCAAAAACTAAAACTTCGAACTGCAAGTGAAAAGTTCTCGCTGCAAACAATATTTACTCTCACAACTCGTTTTATTATTTTTAGCTCAGAGCGAATAAGCATTGATGATTAGCTGTCTAATATTTCGCTATAAGAATTTTTGAAATTTGTGGAAGGAATTTATCAGATTGACTCTTAAAGTTTAAAACTTAGAACAAAGATTAAAACCATTGCATTAAGGTATAATGTTATTTGCCCCTAGAACTTAATCGTAAGACTGCAAAACTATTTTCATTTTAACTACAAAAAGCTTACTTTTTTACCATAAAGGGAAAGTGTTTATGACAAACAATATTACCTTTAAAAATTATTGCGATGCGAAGAATTGTTAATTTATTCACTTCCAAATAAAATTTTTATTATTAAATATTATTATTAATTAAATTGAATACTCATAGTTAAATGTGTACTCAAAGTTTTAAAAATTTCAGAGTCAATCTGGGGCCTACCATTAGACATAAAGTCTTGTCTGGTATATTACCAAAAATTTCACAAACATTGCAAAATGTTACTAACTTTACTGATATAAGACAGTGTGAACTAAAAGACGATAAAGTTCAAAGCACGTGATTTTATCAGTTTTGAACATTAACACCAACTTCGCAACTTATTCATCCTCACATTCTTTGTCAATCACAGCATAATCCATATCGTTTGTAACAAACAATTAAAGAATTAACCACTAATGCAATTAACGTTTCTGTTAAATTCTTTGGCAATTAGTGAACAAAACTTTTTCTTTGTGGAATACACTGAAAAAACATATTCACAAGCAATTTGGTAAAAAATGTGTTCTAAAGCCATACATTCTTGAGAGACCAAGCTAAACGCTATATCCCATAAATGAATATTGGTAGTGAACAATTTATACTTAAATTAAGCAGTAATAAATACGCAATGTTTGTAACAAGGAAATTTTTCTGAGAGTGTAGACCTTTTTTTAACTTTGAAAACATCGTTTTTCTACGCAAATTTTGAAATATCTCCTAAAAGAATCAATCAAAATAAAATCAGTTTTGATACCTGGATAGAGTTTAGCAGACCTTACTAACCATTCCCAATTAAAACTCCAAATCTAACTTCAACTTAAACTCCAACTCCAACTCCAACTTAACTTAACATAATTAAAGGCTGTCCTACGACTGACTGACACGCAATGCAAAAGTTTTTTGGAAGGGGTTGTGGTGAAGGTTAACTAGATCTTCTAGTGCAGTGTTTCCCCATCTTTTTAAAGCTATCCTCCACTAAGATTTTTTCCAAAATTTTAATTTCCCTCTAACATTGTAACTCTTTATAGAATTTCGAACATTCAAAATCTTTAAATGTCCACTAAAAACTTAAATGTTTTTTGTTATTGCTTATTTAAATAACTAACGAATCCAATGGCTTATATCACTTAAGTGGTTATTGCAAATTTTAAATCTAGTTTACTAGTATCTTATATCTTATAGTTGTTTTTAAAAATTCAATGTCTTATGATTTTCAAATAGGAGTTATTTTTGTACATAGGATATTTTAATATACATAATTTGTGATAGTGATACAAAATTAATTTTTTTTTTGAGAGTCTTTTAATCAATTTTCATGGGAAGAAAATACATCTTAGCTGACTTCAATACAGAAATGCATAAACAAACCACCTTATGGGAATAATAAGTGCATACAATTTGTCCTCTTTCGAATCTCAAAGCTAGATTTTTGTTGCTAATACTTATTTTGAATGAGTTCCCCCCATCCCCCGCTGATCGACATCTTTCGCTCGCCCTTGCTTAGAGGCTTAGGTTATTTTATTTAAATCTAGTTTTTTATTTGACATAGTGGGATTGTGCCAATTTTTGGTTTGCTATATCTTGTCAATTTGTTTTTGCAACACAATTTTTTTTAATCTTCATTTGCACGATCTTTAAAAAGTACTGAAGTCGAAAATGTCTTGGAAAATCATTTGGTTTTAACTCCAACAGCCCGACCAAATAAAGCAATTATTTCTCTTTCTGATTTTGGTAAGGCTACAATAAGGCAGTTCACAAATGAGCTTGTTTTGCCAATTTTAAAGAAAAGCAAAAAGATATAATTTTCATAGATGTACCTATCTTGCTTTATACGGTACGTTAGCTGTACCTAAGGAATTAAAAAATATCATTGGCAGTTTGATAAAACTCACAGTAAAACTAATAAACTTTCGGCTGTGACAAATATTGTATTAAATTATTTGTAAGTGCCTACCAGTTGTAAAAAGTCACTTTCGTAGACAGGAAAGTAATATTTAAAGGCTTTCGTAGTATTCGAAACATTTCCAGATATTTTTTCACTAGAAGTACCTACCTGCTACCGATAACTTTGTGTAAATTTGTTACAGCTATAAATTTCTTTCCAACAGATAACAAAATGTTATCACGAATTCTTCAAAATTATTCGTCAGAAGCTGGTGAAAGTGTTGGAATTCCAATAAACTTTTGAGTAAAATCAATTGATCTTTTGTGACAATCTCGTCCATTTTCTGACGAACCCAATGCATTCACTTTAGCTGCTTTCATAGTAACTGCTATGTCAGTTCTGACTGCAGCCATAGCCTGAATTTTCAATTCAGGCTTCTGCGTTCTGTAACATTCCTATCCGCACAAGGTAATCATCAAGTGAATTTAAGATGAAATTAATTTCTTAAACCTTGATATTAATAGATGCCATCGGATGGCTTGAAATTTGGACAAAATCATCTGAATTGAAGTTGAACAAGTAGCACCGAACATTTCAAACCAATAAGAGTATTTATGTAACAGCTTAAGGTCATCGTAAACATAGTAGAGTTGTAAATTGCATAACATTCAACTTATAATAATTCTCCCGCATTGTAATCTGTAACTAAGTGTACTATTTCCCTTCAAAAAACACTTAAGTTCATTGAAAGTTTTCCCCATGCGTTCGAGGAACAGCTTAAGTCCATTTAATTCCAGGTTGTAGGAATTTTCGAATTCCAATAGTAGATAGCTTAAGTAACATAAGATTTGTCAAAATACAATTAAAAAATTCACTTTAGTAACGATGAAAATGTTTTGTTAATTTTGCAATAAGCGCTTATATCGAAATAAGTCGTTTTTGGTTTTCATATACTTTTTGTTTTTCGAAGGGTTTTCAATTTAGAAAAGCGGCTTAGTTCGATAAAAGCCATTATTTAAAACTGCTTTTTTTTAAAATTCTTATTTGAGTTAAGCGTTTATTGCTTATGTTTCTTAGAGCAAAAATGACTTAAGCGGTTTTTTCATTTTGGTTTCATTTAATGAAAAAAGTTTTTAAATAACAGGGAATTTTTTTCAACGGTGCAATGAAGCATGGAGAACATGATGAAAACTGACTTTTGTCTTAAATCGACTTAAGGGGTTATTGGTTGTGACCACAGACATTTTCTAAATCAATCCTTCAAAATTGATGCGGTCTCAAGTGCTGAGTAGAAAATTAAGCCTACTTTTCAAACATGCCAGGCCTAGTTGGTAAAATATTCTTCGTCGCTTCCAAAGCGACTTTGTGACATTTTAACGATTTGCTGCTTCTAACTAACAACCTTAATGTCTTTGGATGACGATATTTCTAAAACAAAGCCTTCAAGAAGGTAAAAATAAAAAAACGTGGTATTGAAATTTCCCAGAGCTTTCCAAAAATAAAAATAAAAACCCACTTTAATATATAGTGTTCGAAATATATGCATCCAAAGTTATATTCGATTATTTGTATTCAGCCTGTTTTGTGTCGCGCTAATAAATTTGAGATTTTTGTATTTATAAAAAAAACTCAACTTTGATCTTATTACTTGTGGAGCGTTGCGTTGGAAATTTCTCGAAAGAATGACTTTTTAATTTTAGCAAGGGTAAAAATATGTATTTTACATAATTTACATGGCTATATTTTATCTGCCAGAAAGTGCAAGGCATGTGGTTAGTCCATAATTATAAACAACGCTAATTTTGCTTTAATTTTATATAGATTTAATTGAAATAACAAGTAACTCAAACATAATAATAAATAATTATGAGTCCTCAACATTCTCCACCCCGTTGAACGCCTTATATATAATGGAGTCGGCCCTGGTGATTGGCTTCATTGACATCGTTTCCTTACGGCACTTTCAAAAACTGTCTTTGCTTTCCTAAGTGCATGCAGTGTTGCCAGAAAATATTTTCTGAAATCGGGAGATTATAACACAATAGAAATCAGTGTAAATCGGGGAAAAAGTTTTGAGCCTTCAAGTCCTGATAAACGCACCCCAGAAAACAAAAAAAATACTTTTTGTTGATTTTTTTATGAATGTGTTTTCATATTATGTTTTCATTAAGATCAAAAAAATACTATTTATTGAAGGTAAAAATGCCATATTTTTTAAGAAATAATTTTTTCATTGCTGTTGTTTTATTTATTTTGTGTTTAAATTCATTTTTAAAGTTATATTGCTTGAGCGCAGAGGTGAAACCTTTTAATTAAAATTAGATATTTTTATATTTTAAATATACATGAAGTACATAATCCTATGTTCAAGCTCTGCTATGCTATTTTCCCACCAAAATTAAATCCGATACTTTGGTTGAAAACTTTTGATATTCCAAGTTGATGAAACAAGATTTCAAGGTAATTTTAATGAAAACTCGGGACTTCAACGAAATCTCAATGAAATCCCGTTCAACCAATTCAAGGTCTCAAAAAATTTCAGCTGAAATCTCAGATTTTTGTTTGATGGGAACATAATATAATTCTCGCATCCAAAAAATCAATTCCATCCAAAAGCTGTCGAAAAATGCAATTTTCATCATTTCTTGGATAAGAGAGTTGCAATGGGTACTATTTCCTCTTAAAATATACCATTGGTCCTGCTTTATCAAAATATACAATCGAAGGAACTTATATAGATACATAAAGAAAGATATAGATAAACTTCAATATTATCAATTAAATAAAAGACACAACAGATCTACTACACGTATAAAAATAAAAACCGATATCAGGATTATTTTATTATTTTAAGCTAGACATAGGGTGCTATGCATAAAACATAGTAAATGCTCTTACTGGAGAATTTTTAAGTATATGCTATTTTTGGTATGCAAAAAAATGCATTAAATGCCGAAATTTAAGTATTTACTTCGGGCCATAGTATAAACTTTTTTTGGATGAATTCTAATTAGTAAATACTTTATTCTTTATGCATAAAAACTAGTAAGTACTTTTTTTCTCTAGTAAGTACTAGATTTTTTCAAAGTTGCAGAAAAGCAACATAAAAGTTTCATTGTAAATACTTATTTGGTTCACAGTCCACAGTTAAGGAGTTGTAAAACAAAACACTAACAGTCTAGAGTCCGATTTAAAGGCAAAATCAGGACTCTGTTTTTTTTTTTTTAAATTAGGTTTGTGTCAATAGCAACCAAATGAAACGGTAAAATTTGTGAGTTATAATTTTCAAAGAGAATATAAAGGTAGAAGATCGTGTTCAGAGTCTTATTTTAAACAACATAATCGTTTTAGAGCCATGCGTCACTTGGATCGAAATCGCGTTCAATGTGATACCAAGTTTAATAACTAGACTAGAGATCAAATTTAAACGAGATTATTTGTTTACGAAAGCAAGTTTAGCTCGGCAGCCTCACTTAGTCGTACTGTAGTAAAAAGAATAAAATTAGTCGAAATGTAACAATCAGCTATTTTACACGATAATTTTAATGAAAAATTAGTAAATATTTACTATTAATTTAATTTAAGCATTTATTTAGATGAATCTACTATCTTCTGAAAGTATGTTCTAGCTAGTATAAACTAATTTTATGCATACGAAATGCAGTAAATACTTCAAATTTTACCTTCTATTAATAGTTATAGTAATTACTTTTACCTTTTACTGCTAGTAAGGTAGCCAGGTTAAAAAATTTACACATTTAATATTTAATAATATGAGCCGTGTTTTGTTGAAAACTATACACAGCCAGGCAAAAGCTTTTAAACAAAACGGGTCAGAACAAACTGGTTAATAAAGCTCCTTTTGTATGAGAATTCCTTAGTTCCAAACTGTTCCAAGGCACTGTTCGTTAGTCACATTTGACTGCAAAAAAAAGTAAAGTTATTGGCAGCTGGTGATTGTTGTTGCACCGGGTGTAAAATTTTAACTGGCTGGCTGGCAACTTCTCAACAAAACACGGCTATTATGAGCAATCAAAAGCGAGTTTCACGTGAACAACATTCTACCCGGAAAAATTGACATTTCACTTTTCGTCCATTGTCAGCTTCACCCGAAAAATGAAAAATAGTACTCATACTCTCGGGCGAAATTTATCTTAATTAGGTGTTTAATTAATTATTTGACTTCGTACAATAGTTATTCAAGGGTATTGGTGCCCTTTCTGCAACTTTTTTAGTTATCCAAAGGTAGAACTGTAGTACCTCGTGGCATAATGGTTAGTGCGTATCACTGTCATGCCAAAGGTCTGGGTTCGATTCCCGGCCACTGCCACCTAAAAACAGAAATGTTCTTTTCCGAGGTACTGCCTCGTGCTAGAGACTGACAAATCCTCCTAGAGCATACTTGTCAGGAATAAGTACTTCTCATTTAGCCGTTCGGACTCGGCAAAAAATTGTAGGTCCCCTCCATTCCTGCCAACAACACGCACACAGGAATGCTTGAAAGTTGTTTTTCTTAAAGGTAGAACTTAAATAGGCGGTAGCTGTCGGAAGCTTATGTCAAAAACGACCGAAAAATAGCTTAATGAAACGTCAATTTCACAAGTGACCCATAATGTACAAATGGAAGTAAATAATTGTTTGTTCAATGTTAATTTTCTTTTAATTATTCACAGCACAGAGTTATGGGCTTTTACATCAATCAGAAAATAAAACAGTTGAAAATTATACAGCAAGCGCCAAATTCGTTTTAGTTTGCTTCCACCGTTCTCATTTTATATATGTCCATTTACGAAAGAGTGGTCGGTGAGCGCTCTCCCGCTCGCCGGCAAAAGTAAGCAAAAACTAAACGAAGAGTGAATTTCTTGTTTGCGCTCTGTTCTGTACGATCACGTTTGCTGGCTTCCGCGTATTCTAGTTCTACCTTAAGATCAAGAGAAGTTCGAGCGAAACTTTCAATAGCTTTTAAAATTCCGGGGGAAAAAATTCTTCGGGTGAAATATTTTCCGGGTGAAACTTACAATAAGTCTGAATATGATTTCAAGAGTGGAATCTATTTTTATGGTGGTGGTTTTGATATCCAATCCCTTCGGTCCAAATGAATCCGTAGGGATTGAAAACGGAAAAAAGATACCAGAACTAAAAACGCCAACAAATGGCAGATTGTAGATCCATCATTTCGAAAATTTATGATTCATAGCCATCGTTGAAACGAACGGATCCACGATGCTCCTTAACTAAGGATTCAATTTCACCGAATATCAGAACAGTCGTGTACTCGTGTATACTTTTTCTTCGTAATATATTGAAAATCGGGGGAAAGTGTCATAATTAAATCATAAATCGGTGTTTCGGAAATGAGTCTAAAAATCGGGAGAAATACGATAAATCCGTGTTTCTGGCAACACTGAGTGCATGTAAAAAAAAAGACTTAAGCAAAAGAACATACAAAAGAGAAAAACAAACTCAAGGGCAAAAGGTACAACTAAATACGCTAATGTTTCGCTCTCTTTTTAGAAATTCCATCCAAAGAGCTTTCTGAACAGTTAACCCATTGAGCAAGTCAATGCAATGATTTTGTTGTTGTTGGTTTTGCCTTTGCAACTTGCAGCCTTGCAGGTCAATGAATTCGCCGTGGTCTAGTTATTAACGATCATAATCATGTTACAATTTGCAAATATTCTGAATTCCATTGATGACGGTCGTGCGTGCGTCGGTGGGTCCACCTCTCGAAGTAGGAATCGTGCTTTTTTTAATTCGGTTAAAGAAAAAAAAAGTGTTAAGTTCGTATATTCGTCTTTAAATGAAAGTGTCCTTCGGAATGTGATAAAAAATTAAATATTTTGTCTAATCAGTAGTGCGGTTACTGATTCTTTTATTCGATTTATGTTTTTTAATTCAATTTATTTATGCGCAGAGTGAAAGTGATCATGATTATCAATTATGAGTGCATAATCATTAAGTGTGTGTAGAGTGTATTGTGAAGTGATAGCTACATATGTGTGGTTAGTTCCTGGTGCTGGGTTGCTTCTGGTGCTGTTGCTTATCCTGCATATAGCGCAGGTGGATTTGGTTGATGAGTATCTTTTTAATTTTTTTTTATTGAAACATTAATTTATTTTCATTGATTTGAATTTAATTGATTTTTAATTTATTTTCCTTAATATTGTTTTTTTTTTTAAATTCTGTTTGTGTGCGTGTGCTTGGGTTTTATTTATTAGTTCGATTTCGTTATTTTTGTGAATTGGTATGTGTATGGATAAGAGTGAAATGTTATTTTTTCTATTGAGGCAATTTTCTTTATTGAGTGCAAACAATTGTAAAAAAAAAATAAAATAAGTTCCGATATTTACATAGGGCTTGAATATGCCTTTTCAGTGATGTGCGTCAAAATTAATTTGATTAACTTTGTAAAACCGTCGTTTCTCAATGCAAATTTCGCAATATCTTCTGAAAAAATCAGTAAAAATAAAATTAGTTTCGACACCTGGACAGGGCTTGAATAGACCTTTCCAGTGATGTGCGTCAAAATTAATTTGATTAACTTTGAAAAAACGTCGTTTCTCAATGAAAATTTTGAAATATCTCCTGAAAAAATAAGTCAGAATAAAATTATATTCGGTACCGGCATATTGCTTGAATAGACCTTTCCAGTGATGTGCGTCAAAATTAATTTGATTAACTTTGAAAAAACGTCGTTTCTCAATGAAAATTTTGAAATATCTCCTGAAAAAATAAGTCAGAATAAAATTATATTCGGTACCGGCATATTGCTTGAAAAGACCTTTCCAGTGATATGCGTCATAATTTATTTGGTTAACTTTGAAAAAACGTCGTTCCTCAATGCAATTTTTTTAATATCTCCTGAAAAAATAAATCAAAATAAAACTAGTTTCGATACCTGCATAAGGCTTTAATAGACTTTTCCAGTGATATGCGTCATAATTTATTTGAATAACTTTGAAAAAACGTCGTTTCTCAAAGCAAATTTTTTAATATCTCCTGAAAAAATAAGTCAGAATAAAATTATATTCGGTACCGGCATATTGCTTGAAAAGACCTTTCCAGTGATATGCTCAAATTTATTTGGTTAACTTTGAAAAAACGTCGTTTCTCAATGCAATTTTTTTAATATCTCCTTAAAAAAATAAATAAAAATAAAAATTTTTTCGATACCTTCATAGGGCTTAAATAGGCCTTTCCACTGATTTACGTCATAATTTATTTGGTTAACTTTGAAAAAACGTCGTTTCTCAATGCAATTTTTTTAATATCTCCTGAAAAAATAAATCAAAATAAAACTAGTTTCGATACCTGCATAAGGCTTTAATAGACTTTTCCAGTGATATGCGTCATAATTTATTTGAATAACTTTGAAAAAACGTCGTTTCTCAAAGCAAATTTTTTAATATCTCCTGAAAAAATAAGTCAGAATAAAATTATATTCGGTACCGGCATATTGCTTGAAAAGACCTTTCCAGTGATATGCTCAAATTTATTTGGTTAACTTTGAAAAAACGTCGTTTCTCAATGCAATTTTTTTAATATCTCCTTAAAAAAAATAAATAAAAATAAAAGTTTTTTCGATACCTTCATAGGGCTTAAATAGGCCTTTCCACTGATTTACGTCATAATTTATTTGGTTAACTTTGAAAAAACGTCGTTTCTCAATGCAATTTTTTTAATATCTCCTGAAAAAATAAATCAAAATAAAACTAGTTTCGATACCTGCATAAGGCTTTAATAGACCTTTCCAGTGATATGCGTCATAATTTATTTGAATAACTTTGAAAAAACGTCGCTTCTCAATGCAATTTCTTAAATATCTCCTGAAAAAATAAATAAAAATAAAATTAGTTTCCATATCTGGATAGGGCTTGAATAGACCTTTCCACTGATGTGCTTCATGGTTTATTTGATTAGCTTTGAACAGTCGTCGTTTCTCAATGCAAATTTTGAAATATCTCGTAAAAAAATTAATCAAAATAAAATTAGTTTCGATACCTGGATAGGGCTTGAATAGATTTTTCCTGTGATAAGCATCTTATTTTATTTGAATTACTCTGAAAAAACGTCGTTTCCCAGTGCAAACTTTTAAATATCTCCCGAAAAAATAAATCAAAATAAAATTAGTTTCGATACCTGGATAGTGCTTGAATAGACCTTTCCAGTGATATGCGTCATAATTTATTTGATTAACTCTGAAAAAACGTCGTTTCTCAATGCAAATTTTGAAATATCTCGTAAAAAAATTAATCAAAATAAAATTAGTTTCGATACCTGGATAGGGCTTGAATAGACTTTTCCAGTGATAAGCGTCATAAATGATTTGATTAACTCTGAAAAAACGTCGTTTCTCAATGCAAATTTTTAAATATCTCCTAAAAAAATAAATTAAAATAAAATTAGTTTTAATACCTGCATAGGGCTTGAATAGACCTTTCCAGAGATGTGCATCATGTTTTATTTAATTATCTTTGAAAAAAAGTAGTCCAAGTCTAGTTCGTAGTCCAAGTCCAGGTCAAATTCAAGTCCAAGTCCAAGTCCAAGTCCAAGTCCAAGTCCAAGTCCAAGTCCAAGGCCAAGTCCAAGTCCAAGTCCAAGTCCAAGTCCAAGTCCAAGTCCAAGTCCTAGTCCAAGCCTAACTCCAACTCCAATTCCAACTCCAACTCCAACTCCAACTCCAACTCCAACTCCAACTCCAACTCCAACTCCAACTTCAACTCCAACTCCAACTCCAACTCCAACTCCAACTTAACTTAAGGATGTCCTTCGACTGACTGACACTTAACGTCCGTTCAGCACGAAGGATACCATAACACTGGCTGAAACACGTCCGTTCAGTTCGACGGATATCTTAAGACTGAAGCAATATTGTTCACAATAAAAAATTATCGTGCATTGCGCTGACTTAATAAATAAGGCAATAATTGATAATTTCTGTCTTGGAGTATATTTGTTTTTTTTTTTTTAATTTTTTTTTTTGCAGAAAATCAGTTCTTATCCAGGGATGAGAGCTCTGATTCCAGAAAGTGGAGAAAATTGTTTTAAAAAACGAAGTAGATTTGTAAAAAGTGTAGCAGATAATGAAAAAAAAGTTTTATCTAGTTTTCTTCTTAAGAACTATACTGCTTTTAAAAAATAAGTTTCAAAAATTCATACTTAAGTATATTATATATTTTTAAATAAACAAAAAATTTTTGTTTTATATTCAATGACACAAGTTCATGCTATATGTTATGCTCTGAAAATTGTGAATTGTGATCAATTTGTTAATCATTTCTTTAGTTAAACTTCATTAATAAAACGAAGTAGATGCTTATAAATAAATTAGTGGAGTAGATCTACTACATATGAAGTAAACAATCATCTCTGTTATTGTTGTTGAAAATCCCTCCCCATTGTGAACGATTTTATAACATTGTGCATTGTGAATCAGGCTTGAAAGATTATATACGCCGTCAAGTCTACCTAAATATAAATTTTTAAAACTTTACAGACAGCGACAAGTCACCACAGTATGGATGGAACCGTAATTTTTTTTATATACTTATAGAACTTAAAAAAAATTTAAGTAACGAGTTTTATAAAAATCGACTATGTAGTTTTCAAAATATTTGATTATCAACCAAAAAATTTTGAAATTTTTTCAAACATTTAAAAAAATATTTCTTTAAAATTGTTTCTTTAGAAAAAGAAAAGATATGAGAATTACCTTTTTTTTAAAGAAAAAAAAAATGGTTCTTTTGGAGGTACTATTAATAAAATGTTTTTGAGAAGTGATTTCCCATCCAAAGTAAGCCTCTAATGAAGCTATTTTTGAGAAAATTAAGATTTTATAAGATTGCTTAAAAGGAAATTGTAACGGGTGATTTTTTAGCTGGTTTGGTTTTGGCAACACTGGTTTTGACAGCTGACGTGTGTTTAGTACCTTGTGTCACTGTCAAACAGCTTCAGTTTGGTTTGCAATTTAACCATGGATCGTTTTACAAATGAACAACGCTTGCAAATTATTGAATTTTACTATCAAAATTCGTGCTCGGTTCGAAATGTTCATCGCGCGCTGCTTCCATTTTATGGTCGGCATTCTCGACCTTCTGAGTAGTCTATTCGGAAGATTGTGACCAAATTTCGCACCAAATTTACTTTGTTGGACATTAAACCACCAACACGTTTACGTACTGTGCGTAGTGAAGAAAATATTGCGGCCGTATCAGCTAGTGTGACAGAAGACCGCGAAATGTCGATTCGGCGCCGTTCCCAGCAGTTAGGCCTTTGTTACAGCACTACGTGGAAAATTTTGCGGAAGGATTTGGGCGTAAAGCCTTTTAAGATACAGCCGGTGCAAGAACTAAAGCCAGCCGACACACCACAACGCCGAATTTTTGGTGAATGGGCTCTTGGAAAGCTGGCCGAAGATCCGCTTTTTTATCGAAAAATTGTGTTCAGCGGTGAGGCTCATTTTTGGTTGAATGGGTACGTAAATAAGCATAATTGCCGCATTTGGAGTGAAGATCAGCCCGAAGCATTGCAACAGCTACCAATGCATCCCGAAAAAGCCACTGTTTGGTGCGGTTTAAGGGCCGGCGGCATTATTGGGCCATATTTCTTCAAAGATGAGGCGAATCGCAGCGTTACTGTCAATGGTGAACGCTACCGAGCGATGATAACAAACTTTTTTTTGCCCGAAATGGAAGTTCTTGACTTGCATGATATGTGGTTTTAACAAGACGGTGCCACATGCCACACAGCACGCGAAACAATGGCGCAATTGCGAGGCGAGTTTGGTGAACAGTTAATTTCACGTTTCGGGCCGGTCAATTGGCCGCCTAGATCGTGCGATTTGACACCATTAGATTATTTTTTGTGGGGGTATGTCAAGGCTAATGTCTATAGGGACAAGCCCAATTCGATTGACGCACTGGAAGCCAACATCCATGCATTCATTCGTGAGATACCGGCCGATATGTGTGAAAGAGTATGCCAAAATTGGACTCAGCGGATGGGCTACCTGAGACGCAGCCGCGGTCAACATTTGCATGAAATTATCTTTAAACATTAAATTGCAAGGTTCAAACTATCGATTCAAATAAATATTTCATTCATTTTTTCGAATTTTTTGTGTTTTTTTTTTAAGTTCTAAACCTCTTAAAAAATCACCCGTTATAACAGGAATCGTTATTTTTAGTTCTAAGAAAGTGAAAAAAGACGTACGGGCAGAATCACCAAAAACCACAATGTACCTAGTTTTAAGACAGACAGACATACGGAATTGTAAGACCCGCTCTTTTCGTCTTCCTTATCATTGTTAGGTATGACAAGTCTGATCAAAATCTGGAGTTTAATTTTTTTTGAATGCAGAACTTGCCATAATAGTACCTACCTACCTAAAAAAAAAAAAAATTTTTAGGCATAAAAAGCAGACACGTAAAAAATGGAAAATTTACTAAAAAAAACTAAATAACTAGACTAATGGGATTCAAACCTTGGCACTATGGACGTAAGAGAACTCAAGCGAAACGATACCCTAAATGTTAATAATGTTAAAAAGCTAAAGTTGAACTTAAAAATTATATAAAAAAAATAAAAAGAGTGAAAAGTTAAAAATTTTCAGCTTATGATGAAATCTTTTATAATTTTTACAAGGAAAGTCTACAAAAACTATATTCTGTTTAATCAATAGCCCATATCGCATATCAGCTAATGATTAAGATAGGAAATTGTATTTGTGTCCCAAATTTCCAGTTTTGTTTGTACTTCAAGAAAAAACTCAGTTCATATTTTGAAGAACAAAGTTGACAAAAAAAGATTAAAAATTCATTTTGCTCTGCTAACTTCACAGGGAAGTTAACAGTGCAAAATGAAGTTTTCGATTTTTTTTTGTTAAATTTTGTCTTAAAAAATTTGAACTTAGTTTTTTCTTGAAGTGGATAAAAAACTGCAAATTCAGGATGTAAATTCAATTTTCTAGCTGGCTCCGTTACTGAAAAAAGGGACTGTTCTGCTAACTTCACAGTGAAGTTAGATGTGAAAAATGAGGACTTCAAAATTTGGGCCTTATTTTTTCTTTAAATGCAAATTAAACTGCTAATTTGGAGCCTAACTGCAATTTTCTAGCTAGTTCCATCATTGAGAAAACGAATATTCTAATAATTTATCAGTGAAGTTAGCAGTGCAGCATGACATTTTTGTATGTAAGGAGTTATCCTTTTCTTGGAATGCAAATTACAATGCAAATTCAGAGCCTTATTTCAAATTCATAGCTAGACGGGTTTCTGAGAAAAGGACATACTTTGCTAACTTTACAGTGAAGTTAGCAGTGAAGTCCTTTTCTCAGTAATGGAGTCAGGTGGAAAAATGTATTTTGTAGATAATTAAATTAGCTTCAAATTTTTTTTACAATTTTTTGTTCTAGAACGAATGATACGAACGTTACGAGTAAAAACCCGAATTACCGTTAAAAACAAGATGGCGGCTATATGTCAAGGTCTATTCAAACCCTATCGATATATCCACGCCATAGTTTTTTCACTGTCTGCGGCTTCCAGTTCTGAATAGGAATACACCTTTTCAAAAATGTAAAAATCTAGTCACAAACATTTTTCATGGATTTCGGAAAAAAAACATGGACTAGCCCCTTGCCATTTTTTTTCAAACAAAAAACTAAATTTTTTTTCTAAGTTGATGAAATAAATCGTGCCATACGTTAATGGCAAGGTCTATTCAAACCCAATCGACACATCGAAACCAAATTTGTTTTCATCGTTTGATTGAGGAAATATTTGCTCCAAAATGATTTGACTGATTTTTTGCCTCCAAATACCAACCTAAATGTGTTTTGATGACGATATTTTCAAAACCGAGTTTTGTAGAAGATAGAAATTTTCCAGAGCTTTTCAAAACTGAAAACTAGAACCGCCTACGATGTCTGGTTTTGGAATTATACCCATCCAAAGTTACATGCGTAAGCTTGCGTAGACTTGCGTACACTAGCGTACACTTGCGTATACTTTCGTAGACTTGCGTAAGCTTTCGTTAATTTTTTTCGAGGTGTTTTTAGTAAAATATTCGCATCCAAAGCGACTTTACTTGATTTTACCGATTTTTGGCTCCAACTACCTACTTTTAGGTCCTTGGATGGCGATATTTCCAAAACAAAGCCTTGAAAAAGGTTAAAATAAAAAATGTGTTATCAAAATTTTCCAGAGCTTTGCAAAACTAAAAATAAGAACCTTCTATGATGTACAGTTTGTGAAATATAGGCATCCAAAGTAATTTTCGATCATTTGCATTTAGCTGAATAGAAAAACGACGTTTTTTTCAAAGTTAATTAATTAAATCATGACGCACAGCACTGGAAAGGTCTTCTCAAGCCCTATGCAGGTATTGAAAATAGTTTTATATTGATTGTTTTTTTTTTTTTTTAGATATTTCAAAATTTGCACAGAAAAATTACGATTCTTCCAAGTTAATCAAGTAAATCAGTGTCATGATCACTGGAAATGGGGACACAACTCCAATTTCTATCTTTCTCATTTGTTGAAAGAAGCACATGCACTGCTTACTTCTAATTGTCAAATTTGGACATCAAAGTTTTAACTCAGTTTATTCTTGAAGGTCATAAAAAACTGCAAATTCAGGGTGTAACTGCAATTTTCTAGCTGCCTCCGTTACTGAGAAAAAGACTGTTCTGCTAACTTCACAGTGAAGTTAAGGAGTCCAAATTGAACCCCATCTAGCACACGATTTTTTTTTTCCTCAACCCACCCTATACTCTTAAGCTTTTTGTCACATTTTATTAAAATTATTCTATAAAAACGAAATGCCATGTTTCGTGACCTTAGACCCCGTATGAATAATGTAGAGGAGCCCAAATCGATGGGGCACTTCCTAAAACCTTTAAATAAATCCCTGCATATATTTTTTACTACTGTTTTCTGATTTTCCTGGGGGATACCACGCAATAAAAACTCATCTTGTACTCAAGTTAAAAAGTGGTGTAAAAGTGTACACAAACATAAAATCTGAAGTTTTCCGATTGAATTATCTCGAAAACGTTAAGTCTTATGAAAAAAGTTACTTAAATTTTTTGTTTATAGGAAATTTTCTAAGGTAACACCCAGTCTTTGACATTTCTTCTGTTAGAGTTACCGTTCGGGAGATATTCCTTAAGAATCATTTGGGGGGGCCTTTGACCCCCCATATAATTGTTGGTGGTGCGGGCACTTTCCTTAGAATGCCATGAGAAGTCTATATATACCAAAATTAAGCTTTCCGCCTTTTTTCCGAAGCAAAATGCTTAAATGACTGTACTAAAAGTTGACTTATTCATATATTAATTCTAATGTGTTGATGTATTCAACGCGAGGAAGAATTTTGAATAGAAATGATAGGAATTCCAGTCGGTCCCCCAACTGTATATATATATAGGTGTTGTTTGCTCAAGAAAAACTGTATTAAAATGTGTCTGATCATGTGGCAATAAGTGGTGAATAAGCTTCTGATGACTTCCTGCTTATTCTCAAGCCTGAGCGAACGATTTCAAACATGTTTCGATTCGATTGAAAATTCACATCTTAGACTATGATCACCACCCCAACCTGAGGTCACACTTTTCCAACTCGCTTGTTAACTGGCTTGCCTTTTATAAGCCAGTTGAGAAGCGAATTATTTGACAATAATAAGTAGGAAGCTAGGAAGTATACTCGCTCGTGTGGCCTCAGGGCACGGGAGTCTAATGAAGGAAATTTGGCAACATTGAAATACATAGCTATAACTTTTGACTATATATAAAACTTGTACTTGACTCACTCAAATTGTTGTACAGGGTGGCGCACCAATTGTACTACAATAAGAAATTCAAATAACTTTTTTTTTAATCGATGTATTTCATTTATTTTTTTTTTATTGGTTAGAAAATTAAATTTTATTTTAAATAGTTAGTTGTTTTTAAAAATTATAGACCGCAAATGACCTCGACGCTCTCCCACGCATATGCGGCACCTGATCAAAAAATTATTCATTGCGGCCTGAAGAGTTGAAGTTGGGATCGCCTCAATTATTGTCGTTATGGACTGCTTTAATTCAGTTAAATTCCTGGGCTTCGTTTTATACACCTCTTGCTTGACATAACCCCATAAAAAGAAGTCTGGTGCAGTCAGGTCAGGTGACCTTGGGGGCCAGCGAAGAGTGGAGTTCCTAGAAATTAATTTGTTTGCGAATTTTTTGTTTAGCTCCGCCATAACTGGTCTGGCTATATGTGCAGTTGCTTTATCTTGCTGAAACCAAACGCTGTTGAATGGTATACGTCTTCGGCGCAGTTCTGGGTAAAAAAACTCCTTCAACATCTTTAAATAACGGTCCCCATTGACAGTAACGGTTACACCGTTTTCTTCAAAGAAGTACGGCCCGAAATACACCTTGATAAAACTGCGCACCACACAGTGACTCGTTCTGGGTGCAGTTCCGTCTCATGGAGCATTTCTGGATTAGACTCATTCCATATACGGCAATTTTGCTTGTTTACATTGCCGTTAAGATCAAAATGGGCCTCATCAGACATGAACAAACAATTGATCAATGTGTTGTCTTCTTCGGCCATTGATATCATTTTTTGGCAAAATTCCAGGCGAACAGGCAAATCCTGAGGGTTTAACTTGCTAGTAATTTGGACTTTGTACGGAAACAAGTTTAAATCGTCATGAAGTATCCGTTGTAATGACCGTCTACTAACTCCAATTTGCCCCGATAAGTTTCGGGTCGAAACGCTCGGATTGGCCTGTATTGCAGATGCTACTGTTGCGATTGTATCCTGAACCCGAACATTGGCATCTCGATGGTACGGCCTTCGTGCGATGCTTCCAGATTCGGCAAACATGTTTACAAACCTCATAATGGACCATCTACTCGGGGGATTACCGCCAAACTCCCGCCTAAATTCCCTTTGGACGGAAATGACGGACTGCAAAGCATGGTACCGTTGCACTATCCAAATTCTTTTCTCCGTATCCCAAGCATCCATTTTTATAAATCTAAATAGTAACCTACAAAATAAAAAAAAAATAAGCCGATTACTCACACAGAAAAAAAGTTATTACGTTTTATTTTTGTAGCACGATTCGTGCGCCACCCTGTAGTTGTTATATTCAAACCCTTAATATACATAAATGATGATGCGATAGCTGTGCGGCCTACTGTGAGTATGTTATAATACAAAACTCCTTTCTTTTGATATTTTACTATTTTTATTATAAGATCTTCTTATTTTCCTCATAAAAATAAAATGTATGCATTACATACTAATATATTTAGCGCAATCAATAGTTCTTTGAGTTTTGAGTGAGTTCTTAATCGTATTGCGTTTCGCCCAGGTGCAACAGCATCTATGAAGTAGCTATGTGAATCTCACTTAAACTTGAATTTGACATATTTAAACAATACCTTCTCATATCAAGAATGTTTTCAATTAAAATTTTTATTAGATTTCAACTTTTATAGGTCCAAAAAAATAAAATACAAAATATTTAAAATGTAGCCAGTGCATACAAAATGATCGAATTGACCCAACACTTATTTTACATTCAAAGCCCATAAATCTTCAAGACTTCACAATCAATTCGAACCCAGTCTTATCTCTTCATCTAAAGTGGCACCTTCAACTGGTTAATTTGATTTAAATCACATTCATGTTATTTGTATAAGAAATATCAGCGATGGCCAGACCCAAGCTTAAATTACAACAACAACAAAAAAACAACACGTTTACAAAACTAAACGAATGCAAACCACAGCAGCACGTCTTAAATGCAAAACCACTTATTCGTATTCGGCGACTTCCGACCGCAGCCGAAAACTTTGTTTGTCCAACTCTGACACTAAGTGGTAAGTGGCAACCGCGTTAACCTATTATCGCCTATCATCAGTGTGGCAAGGTTGGCTTGGTACATACATATAGCCGACGATAATTTACGATGATCAAGAGAACGAAATTCGTATTAAATTTGCATCCAGCCCGTCCACGTCCGTTCGTCGTCGTCCGACGTCATGGTTCGTTTGGATCGTTTGCTTCATTCATTTTGGTAAATTATACAAATTTCCATGAAGCCACTATCACATACGCTATGCACAACAACCGCTGCCGCCGCCACCGCAACCGCAAATCGGGGCATTGACAGGCTCGCTTAGATATAGTTTTACTTTTCGCCAACTTGAGATCGTTGATCATGCGCGAGAGAGCGTATCATTAGAAACAGTGAAGACACTAGGGAGAGAAAAGATGCAGCATGCAGATCTCTGAACTCCATCAATAAGAGTTCGTCTTCAAAATGAATCTTTGTTTTGTTATTAGAAAAGTCTGAGGTTTAGTTGATCTTTAGGGCTAAGTATTGGATTCGTGCAAAAAAAAAACAAAGCCAATGTGTAAAGCGAGAGGATAAGAAAATAGCTTTTTCATATGAGGTGATGGGAGCCAAAAGTCGCCATGTCGATGCCAAAAAAACTTGTCACAGCCAGATGTAATTGTTTAATATCTTTTTACCGGAACTCTTAATATAATTTTGCTCTTGACTATAACAAATAGACTTCAAAATCTATGATTTGCTATAAAAAATATTTTCTAAGTGCTCTCATTTAAAAGTTTTTAAACAATTAATTTTGGCTATGGAGTCTCTGTTTCTGACATGGGTATGGGATGGTGAGTATTTGTTTTCATCGTTTTATAGTGAGTGAGTGAGTGAGTTATATACAATATTAAAAAAAGCACAGCTGGGTCTTTGGTACCTACCGTTGTATTTGCATAAAAGTAAAATATATTTTTAAATATACTAAAAAGTGTTAAAAACTGTTAATTACCAAGTTTCAAAAAAATAAACTGGGTTGTTTTTGAAATGTCGAGTTTTCAATAAAACAAAACAGAATATATAGTTCTTGACACAATTAAAAAGAAAAATTTTCGAATGCACTCTTAAATAAATATTTAGTAATTTGCAAATTATAATAAAACTTAAAGGAAAATGTTCGGCCCGTTTTTGAAATATCGAATTTTCAAAAACAAATTTTTAAACCTTCTTAATTCAATTTTTTTTTTAATTTTGATACGCAACAATATTTTTTCACTTATTTGGAATTTGAAAATAAAATAATTTATGTAATCCTATTTAGTCAATAATGAAAAAGAAAATAGCCAGTCTCAGTCACTTATTATAATTTTAATAATATTTGGTTAAAAGGTATTTGAGCGCTCTGAAATTTTTTTTATCAAAATCGCAGAAGCAATTTATGGGAAAAATAGGAGTTTCCTTAACGGTTTTAACATATTTATGGGGAAAGTATAATTTTTTTTGTAAATGATTTTTATGTATTCAAAGAAATGTTTAAAACCCTTAGGTGCTAAGTTTCAAAAAATCGTCATGCCATTTTTGAGATATTTAATTTTCAAAAAAAGAATTAAAACCTTTTTCAAAAATTCGAAAGCTTTTTTTATTTGACATTTGTATCTATATACACAAATTAATATTCTATGAGAAGAACTATTAATAGTTGCTATTTGCAAATTTTTATAATTTTTAGTAGTATATCGCACTTATTTTAGCAGATAGCAGATAGCAGTAGGAGCCGTTTTGAAGAATAAAAATATTTTCTTTAATGGTTTTCTAACATTTGTATGGAAGGTACTGTTATTTTTTCATATAAGAAAATAATTTTCTTAAAATGCCTTACAGAGTGTAAAAAAAACCTTCAAATAACGAGTTTTATAAAAATCGACCATTTAGTTTTCATAATATTTGATTTTCAAAAAAAATTTTTTTTGAAAAAATCCTAAATATATTATTTTAAAAATTTCAGTAAGAAAAACTACTTGCAATATTTAGAAGCTTCTGTATTAAAAAAAAAAATTATTGGAGTATAAAAAACCATTTTGAAGAAAATCGAAAATAAATAAAATGATTTAGTATAATATCATATGTAATGGGAGGTATGTACCATCAAAAACCATTTTTTTTAAATGGTTTCCCATCCAAAGGTAACCTTTATCAAAAGGTTGGGGATCAGAATCCTGAAAACCAAAATCCCGAAACCCCAAAAATTCAGAATCCCGAAAACCCAGAAAACCTGAAATCCCGAAAACCCACAAACCTGATAGACCAGAATCTTCAAAACACAGAGTCCCGAAAACACTGAACTTCAAAAACACAAAATCCCGTAAACTCACTATCCCGAAAACCCAAAATCCCGAAATCTTCAAATTGAAATTCCGAAAAATTATATGAAATGAAAAATTTGTGCAAATTACATAAAATGATAAATTTGGGTTTAAATAATTTTTATCGTGGGTTTCAGGATTTTCGTTTTTCGGGTCTCAGGTTTTCGAGATTCTGAGTTTTCAGGACTCTGAGTTTTCGGGACTCTGGGTTTTCAGAATTCGGAATTTTCGGGATTTTGGGTTTTCATCCCAAAAACCACAAACTAGAAAGCCAAGAATCTTGAAAACACAGAATCCCGAAAACAAAGAACTCCAAAATCCCAAAAACCCAAAATCTTGAAATCATCACATTAAAATCCTGAAACATTATATGAAATTAAAAATTTGCGCAAATTATAAAAAATGAATGAAACATTTGGGTTTATATAATTTTTCGGGATTTCGGAACTTTTGGTTTTTAGTATCGTGGGTTTCAGGGTTTTTGTTTTTCGGGTCTCGGGTTTTCGAGATTCTGAGTTTTCAGGATTCTGGGTTTTCGGGACTATGGGTTTTCAGAATTCGGGATTTTGGGTTTTCATCTCGAAAAAAACAAGCCCGAAAGCCAATAATCTTGAAAACAGAATCCCGAAAACAAAGAACTCCAAAAACCCAAAATCCCGAAAACACAAAATCTTGAAATCCTCACATCAAAATCCTGAAACATTATATGAAATGAAAAATTTGCCTTTATATAATTTTCGGGATCTCTAAACTTTTGGTTTTCGGTATCGTGGGTTTCAGGATTTTTGTTTTTCGAGATTCTGGGTTTTCGAGAATCTGGGTTTTCAGGATTGTGGGTTTTCGGGACTCTGAGTTTTCAGGATTCTGGATTTACGGGATTTCGGGTTTTCAGGATTTCAGGTTTTTGGGATTTTGGGTTTCGGGATTTTGGGTTTTTGGGTTTTCAGTATTCTGAGGTTTCGGGATTCTGGGTTTTCAGGATTCTCGGTTTTCAGGATTCTGGGTTCTCGCGAATGTGGGATTTATGATTTTTGAATTCTGGTTTTTCGGGATTTTCGTTATTATGGGTTTTTAGGCTTTCGGAATTTTGGGTTTTCGGGATTCTGGATTTTCGTGTGGGCAGAATCACCCAAAACCACTATGTACCAAGTTTTAAGAAAATCGATCCAGGCTGTAGCCGAACAGACAGACAGAATTTCGCCACCAACTTTTTTGGTATTCTGTATTATCGTTATGTGATGTTTGATAGAAATAAGGTTGACTGTGGCGTACTCAAAGACATACCTGAATTTCATTTTTCTCAATTTCTAAAAAAAAAGATATTTTTTAATAAAGAAGCCACTCACAAAGCAACAACATACGACCCAACTGTCTATTTTACAAACCATTCTATCATCTTAAGTTATACTGCCAGTTAAACAAGGTGTTAAGCTTTTTTTATTAGCAATAAAAACAAAAGATGAATGGCGATGATGGTGAGGTAAGGAATAAGGTATCTATACACTTAAAACACAAACAAAAAAACAGAATGTCTTCAGGGCATGTACGGTACGAGTATATAGATAGTATAAGTTTTGAATAGTAATTCGTAACATTCAACAAGGCAATATTAGGTTATTTAGAAGGATTTGTGTGTTTTACAAATAGCTCATTTAGATTTGGAAGTTTTGATTAAATAATATATAGGTGCTTTATACGACCCCAAAAACAAAGTCTTAATAAGTATGTTTAGCATGGTAAATGTGTGTTGAAAGCGTATCAAAGAAAATTTAAGTTAAGTTATACCACTACTCCGTGGATAATATAAAAAAAAAAATGATAAAAAAAAAGGTTTTGCAAGAAATGTTGACTGAGGATGTGTGAAGGTTGAAATAATTTGAGCACCTTTTTTTATAATCTTTCACGCATAAATTTTTGACTGAATAGCTAACCGGCAATTGATGTTTGTTTATATTATGGAGGGATTTGAAGTTTATATTTTTTTCAATAGAAAAAAATATATTTATTTAATATTGGAAGGATGTTCCTTCTTCCGTTCCTGATACTCACCTGCTGATATGCAATAGGTTAGTGTTATGAAAAAATGCATCAATGCAAATAAAAAATCACATCTGGTTGAATTAATTGGGCTTGAATTTGACCTTATATCTAGAAAGTTCTTATGATTATTTTTTGAGTAGATCAACCCAACTGCGAGATAATCTATGACTGTGTTCACTACACAAGTGACCCTTACTGGTGAGCTGTAACTCACGTTCTAATATCAAAGTATAGAAAACTACAAAAATAGTAAAGGTCTTGAGATTACTTATATATGCTTAAAATTCTCGAGAGTCTACGACAATTTCAAGAAAATAAAAATCTAGAAAACAAAAATCTCTAAAGTAAAATTCTCGAAAAATGAAATCTAGAAGTAATAAAATCTCGAAAACAAAAATCTCGAAAGCATAATCCCGAACTACAAAAATCTAGAAAAAAAAATCTCGAATGCAAAAAATCTAGAATAAATACAGGGTGTCCGCCGGGAAGGTATACTACTTTGTTTTGCCGCCATTTTGGTAAACATTATTCTTGACTGTTAATATTTGGCAGTCGTAAAGTTGGCTCGTGGCAAATTTATTATGAAAAAATATTCGATAATTCGATAATTTTATAAAAATCAATCATCGATTACTGTGCCGATGAGAAAGTGACGTGAAATTTTTGGGAGAAACAACGTGCCGACAAAACGCACTATTTATCGTGTAGTGAATGATTTCGAAGAGAGGTGGTAGGCCCAAGCATGGACCACAACGTACTGCAAGATCGGCTGAAAACATTACTGCTGCTCAAGGAAGTGTTCAAAACAATCCATCAACCTCAATTCGATGCCGTGCTCAGGTAACTATGAATGGGGAGCGATATCAAGATATGATTGAAAACTTTTTAACGCCACAACTGCATGCTTTGGGCTTGTGGTATGAACAAGACGGTGCCACATCGCATACACCCAGGATACATGGTACCATGGTACGTACAAGTCAATGTTTTACTTTTAAGGTGCGTATAGGCTTTTCACATATGGTTTTGTTTTTTGAAATTTTCAGAATGTCTATCGAAATCACAAGAAAACAAATTTTTGGGGTTTGGATTTCCAAAATCAAAATAAAGCGTGTTGAAGCGGTGTTTTCATTTATTATGAGCTATTTTGATGGAATACAATTTTCAGAGGATGCAATCAAAGCACTTAAGGCGACTGTTAGTCAGATTTGTTTTAAAATTAATGAGAAGTGGGCCAAAAGTGGTAGGAAACGGGACGTTTTCGAAAGCATTAATTCTTCCTGGCTTAATGAAACCTTAGCTCTGCCACATAAATTTTTGGATGAAATTCCATCCACTTCAAATATTAAAAAAGTAGTAAGGCCAAACAAAATTTTTAAAGAGTGCTGTGAAAAAATTAAAATGAAAAAAGTGCAAAGCCTCTTGGATTCATATAGCTTTGAAGAAATTGGAACGGCTAATGAAAAAAACTTGAGGAAATTTGGAAAGAGAGATACTGCTGCTATAATTAAAAAATTGGCACCCCAACCCCAAAGGAAGGTTTGGTTTCAATATTGTATCATAAACATTTATTTACTTTTGATTTAATTAAGGTACAAATTTAAAGAAATCACTCAAAAAAGTGTCCTCTAACCGAGTTTCTTTATCTGCTGATGAATCGCTAGCATTGATTGTGGATGCGCAGTTATCCACTCATCAATATGAGATTGTGCGTCAGAAACTCAACAAAATTGTTCCAAATTTAATGCCCACATACGACAAAATTAAAGAATCCAAGAAGAAATGCTATCCTAATGTAAACACTGTGTCAAAATCGGCTGCCACATGTGATCTTCAGAGCTTAGTTGATCATAGTGTCAGGCGTTTATGTTTGGCAGAGAAAGATGTGTTGAATTGTGAGGATTTTAAAACAGGGCTTAAAGAATTATCTCTGATTTTTAAATGGGGATATGATGGAGCCCAGCAAAGATCATATAAACAAAAATACACGTCTGAAGATTGTTATGACGAAAACCTTTTCAGCGTGTCTATGGTTCCAATTCAAATGTTTTGTCAGGAAGATCGTATCAAGGCCATAATTTGGCAAAATCCTGCCCCCTCGTCAACAACATACTGCCGCCCCATAAAACTTGTTTTTGCCAAGGAAACGACTGACTTGATAAAACTGGAAGTTGATCTAATAGCTGAGCAAATAAACGCATTAGCACCTATTGAAATCCACGAGGAAGAATTTCATGTTGCAATTAAACCAGTATTTTTATTAACAATGGTAGATGGAAAAGTATGGACTGCCTTATCACCTGTGACATCGTCATCACAAACATGAAATGAACAATGCCACTATTATTTCGAGAAAGTCTTTGGATACGTTTTCAATGTCCTTTGGGTTAAGTCCATTCCATTCTTGGATTCGTTTTATGGAGTGTATCCTTCATATAGCATACAGGCTTGATGTTATAAGGTTTGGCAAGTCAAAGAGAAGGAAAGCAAGGAAAAGGTCAAAGCCAGGAAAGAACTCATACAAACAAGATTTAAAACGGAGACTGGCTTACGCATTGATATGCCAACTCAACCAGCTGGCAACTCGAACGATGCCAATACGGCAAGGCGATTCTTCCGAGACGAAAATAAAAAGGCTGAAATAACAGGAATTGATATAGAGCTTCAAAAAGGCTTTCACATTATTTTAGAAGCACTAGCTTCTGGATTTCCCATTAATTTGGATGCTTTTGAAGCATGTGTGACCAGGACTAGGACTTTATATCTTAAGAAGTATGGATGGTATTACATGCCAGTAAGCGTCCATAAAGTATTATTTCATGGCAGACAAGTGGTTGCTTCTTGCATTCTTCCAATTGGCCAACTTTCGGAGGAAGCGCAAGAGGCAAGAAACAAAGAGAATAGGAAATATCGGGAACTATTCACCAGAAAAACATCGCCGTTGCACACGATAACAGATCTTTTCAATCGAGTGTTGATAACTTCTGATCCTTTCATAGCAAGTCTCATATGCATTCCAAAAAGTAAGAAAAATGTGATCGAGCATGAAGTCCTAGATCTTCTAAATGTCACAACTTAAGCTATCTTAAACTCTTTTAAAATATTTTTTTCTGCTAAAGTGTGAATGATTGTGGTTTTAATTTATATTTTGTTTAAAGTCCCCTCAATAAAAAGTTAGTTGCTGTATAAATTATTGTAGTTTAATTTCATTTTTGTGTATATTCATTACAAATTTTACAAATAAGAATTAACAAATTGCTGTTTTGCGAAACTTAGAAAAGTCTACCAAAGTGCAAAAAACGTGCACCTTCTCAACTCTGTAAATCACAAAATTTTCCATATATGTAAGAAATTGTAGTTTTATTCTTTTTGTATATATTCATCATGATTCTCGAACGAAAATATAACAAAAGACTTTTTTTTGTAACCGTAATTATTTTTTTTGAAATGGGTCTGCAAAAGGCAAGAAACTTGTACTTTTGGAGCTCTGTACATCAAAAATTTCATGAAAAATAGTAATGATTGTAGTTAAATTTAGTTTTTCACATGTTTAAGATAAATTTTGCAAAAAAAAAAAAAAACAAAAAACATAAACTTGTAACCGCTATTAATTTTATTCCGCTAGATTAGCGAATTCCCACACTGTGCGCCGGACACCCTGTATAATTGCTTGAGACGTACTGTTAATTAGAGCGGTTTATTAAAATTCACAAACCAAATAATTCCTCGCCGAATAAACGGTGTTGTACGTATGGGGGGGCATGCTTTCGTGATTATGTCTTTCGTGTTTTTTGTGCATTCTAGATTTTTGTGCGTTCGATATATTTGCATTCGAGATTTTTATTTTTTTATTTCGAGCTTTTTTTCATTCGAGACAACGTCATGATCCCAGTGTCATAACCTTTTTCAGTTACTAATTTTACTATCAGGAGCTACTTGAGAGTCTTTTCACAAACTAACTATAAAATATTGATCAAAAGTCAATTAAAATTTTAAGATGATTTATCAATAGTCTATAAAATTTTAACCATGAATTTCGTACAAGAATTAACATATCTACAACCTTAAATAAAATTTTAAAATCTTTTTTTTGATCCGAAATATTTTCAGACCACAAGTCTCAACTACACCTTCAACACAAGATGTAGAGGTAAGCATGAGACCCACAACTGATTACTTTCGATTTAAATTTTAACTCTTTTGTTATCGCCTCAAATTAGTTTCCATTTATGTTGCTTTAAGTAACACACCGATGTATCTTCGATAAGGAGAGAGATCTCCTACAACAAAAAACATTTAACTAAACGAGAAGATGCATGACACGAAGTTTAACCTCAGCAGTGAGTTGTTGTTGATACAACCATTAAACGTAGCTAATTACTCGATATTTACAGTGCCACATATGATAAGACTTTCCGCAGTGCTTCACCACTTCTCGATTAAGCAATTAAGCGAGTGCGAAGCGCGGTATCTTCTTCCAGAGAAGACCTGTTGCTGTTACACTTCAAAAGCAATCTTCACTTAATCGATTTTGTAATTATTGGCAATATGTTCGATACGTTTGTGGAACGTTTTCTCATAATATGAGCGAAAAAAAAAATATTGCGATGTCGCAAGTTGTCGCAAGGAGAAGAATAATGTGACCAAGAATCTATTAATGACAAAAGAAATGTGAGCCGACCTCACAAAGCACCCTATACCATGGAATTTTTTCCCAGACTTTTTATAATAATAATTTTTGATGCAAGTGGCAACAAGTTGCGTATAATTGTAAGTTGTAACTTCAGAGATCGTGCATTTTTGTTCAGCGGATGATTCCTGTTTGGATGGAAGAATGTCGGCAATAATCAGGTGTATGCGGGGGGTATCACATAGCAATTCGAAGAAACCGCACGCAAGCACGAGGCACGACATCCAATAATAATGCATCATTGAAATCGCTGTCCCCCCGTGTTGCAAAGGACAGTGCCGCCGCCGCCATACTGTGCTGCTGCCGCTATAAGGACTGACGCGCGCTCTGTTTGTTTTTGTAGGTAGGACTCGTTTCGTTATTAGTAATTAAGTGGGGAAATGGCGGTGTTGATGCCGCCTGGCGTGTGCCTTTCTCTCGCTGACTCATTATACCGGGCAATGTTAAACTGAAACAGGTCTTTTGTTGCAACACATACAATATATAATACTCAAAGGATGCAGTACGTACAAAATTTTGATACGCAATGCAAAATGATTTGAATATAGGACATTGGTGTACATACATACATCGGCGGGACTGGTTGGCTGGCAGTCGTGTATTACGCATCAGTTGATTCCTCAACTGACGACCAACGCGACGCGACGCAACGGTGGCATTCAGTCAGTGGCCACTCAGTGCAATGAATTGTTACACCTGCTTCATTGATGTGAAGCTTATATTCCTGCAGCAGGATCCAAGACTTTCTATTTTATGCTGGTGGATTTTTTTTTTTTTTTTTTGGCGAACATGGTATCATATTGATTTGCATATTTAACTGTCAAGGGACTTACATACCGTTGTGTTTTAAATGCAGTCCTTTGTCGTAAGCGGAAGCTGTCAGTAGAATTGATTTCCTTCGTGAAAAGGATGTTAAATTTAGCAAATATGTAAAATAAGCTATGTAAGTAAAAGAAATCGGGAAATCATACCTGATTGGGGTTTTACGGATTTAACGGTTCAAGAAAATTACTATAGGTATAGATAGCTTGTGGGAATAAAGAAAAAGGTACATAAACTTGAAGGAGGTATAATTTATGCTCTATGTGTGCCTTTTTTCCATTTTAACAAAAAAAAAAATAAATAAATTTGGTGGCGCAACAGCTCGTAGAGAACCAGGGCCTAGTGACTTACAACTCTCAAATATTCCTCGTGCGTGTAATAACACGTACGAGGAATGGTGCTAATAAGCAGGAATGGAGGGCACCTATAAACGGCTAGATGAGAAGCAATCCTTAATGACAAGTATACTCCTGGATAATTTGTCTGAAAAAAACATTTCTGCTTTTAGGTGGTAGCGGCTGGGAATCGAACCCAGACCTTCGGCATGACAGTCCAACGCACTTACTATCATGATGCCACGAGACATTATAAATGTTTAAAACAAATTCTTATCCCATTCTTTTATAATTATTGTTTTGCAACAAATACTTACGAACCTGTTGTGGAATCCACTAAGGTGATTTGTGATATTTGACAGTCACAACACAATAGAAATGCTATGTGTTGTGACTGTTTACTATCACAAATCACCTTAGCCGATTCCTCCCCTGGACTTTCAAGCAAGAATTCTTTTCGCACTTATTCCCAAAGTCCTCACTTCATGGAATCAGAATAGAAGCATTTACATGCATCCAAAATTCAACAGAAAAGCTCCACCGGAACATTGGTATTTAGATATTTCAATATAGCCGCCTATCACAGATGACAAAATATACCTATTTCGTCTTAACCCCAGGCTTGTGATTCATCTGCCTATTGATTGTGATATTTTACGTTGGTTAAGACTTTGATATCAATATCAGTTCTTAAAAGAAATAATTTACAAACCACTATTATTATATTTTCATATTTTCTGCAATGATTAATTTTTACTTGCAATAAAAGTGGGTGGCAAAATTCTGTCTGTCAGTCAATCTCTCTTTCTGTCTGTTTGGCTACAGCCTAAGCAACTGGATTTTTTTCTTAAAACTTATTACAAAGTGGTTTTTGGTGATTTTGCCCACAAAGTTTTTTTCATTTTCTTTACCAAAAAATAAGGCACCTGCCGTACAATTTTTCTTAGTAATTTTTCAAAATCTTATTTTCTCAAAAACGGCTGCTAAACTTTTCTAAAAAAACAATAAATTAATTTCCTTTTGGTAAAAGCTACCTTTGGGTGGAAAACGTTTGTTATTATTGTATATACTTCCCTTTAAAGAACCATTTTTTTACTTCCGATTTTTCTCAAAATTGTTGTTTTTATTTTAATATTTTTTTATACAGAAGCTTCTAAGCTCTGTTAATAGTTTTTTTTTACCAAATTTTTCAAAAAAAATTATGTTCGACATTTGTTTTAAATAAAATATTATAAAAACTAACTCATCGATTTTTAAAAAACTCAGTATGTAAGGCTCTTTTTATGCTTTATTAAGCCTTTTAAGAAAAAAAATTGCTTATGTAAAAATAACGGTACTTTCTATACAAATGTTGAAAAATCGCTCATCTGATTTTTATAAAACTTTTTCTTCATGCTGAAGTTGGTACAATACACTACAAAAAAACCATAAAAATTTACAAATAGCAACTATTAATAATACTTCTTATGGACATTTTTTAAATTTTTTATTTTGTCATTATCGACTGAAAGAATTTAGATATGATTTTTTGTATAGAAATTTTAAATAATATTAAAAAATAAAGCAAAATAAAAGAAAAACAGTTTTGAATAAAAAACATTGATTTTTTTTGTAATTCTATATCTCAAAAATGGGTTGACAATTTTTCTTAAATTTTATTTGTATATGCCAAATAATTTTCTTTAAAAATGTTTTAAGAAATTGATATAAGTACATCGATCAAAAAATTAAACTCATTCATATTTAGTTCAAACCCAAACACATATGTATGATAGGCATGGAATCGATTGCTATTAATTTAAATAGAATCGTATTAGTTCTTCGTTGAAACGATTTAAACATGATTTTGTTGAAATATTAACTATGCTTTCTATTTTACATAAAGATATTTCTGTTTGTCTTAATTAATTTCATTTGATGTTGTTTCAAACAGAATCATATCAATTTTTCTAAATTTTTTGGTGTTTTGGTCAAAGATGTTTTCTGTTTACATCAAATTATTTCAATGTTAGCTTTCCAAATAGATGCCAGCTCCTTTTGACCAAATGTTTTCTTTTTGTCATGATGAAAACGTTCTTTAAAATGCAACATATCGTCGGTTCAAAGTTGAAACTCACTTTCTAACAAACTACACTTTTTAAATAAATCGGATTGAAACAAAGGTACTTTTTGACATTGAAATATTTTATAAAACCGGGCAAAATAATAGCTTTTAGATGTAAAATGCATTTAATTTTCATTAGTTTGTACCGACGCTCGGTATTACGATGGCACTAATTTTGAAACTATTTGAATATCTTTTCCCACCGATATGGGAGAGGCGGACTCATTTGCAGATATCTTAAATGCTAAATGCCAATTTTACTTTGAGTTCAATTCAAATTGATTCGAATTTAAATTTAATATTTCTGTTCAAGCTCTTTCTTTTCTTAATATTTTATATTCATATTAGAAACAAACTCGTGCATGTTGATTTAATGTTAAAAGTATTTAAGGGAGTAAAATAACATAAAAGGCCTTTAAAAAATCAAACTCAAATGCGCTTAAATTCATGAAAAAAATCGCGTGTAGCTTCTAATATAATAATTAAACATGAATTTATTTGATTTAAATAGATTTAACTCAAAATGATAGTACTTTTGAATCTAAATAGATAGGAGGAAGATTTAAATCGAATTCTATTTGAACTATTTTCTTCTATTCTATTATTTACTTCTGTTTAATTAAGTCATAGTTCAGTTTTTTCAGTGTATGTATAAGAAATTATTTCTTAAGAAAACCGCTCCAATGATTTTGAATATTTTTTTTGTCCATACAATCGCATAGTCAATCAAGAATTAAGATGGTATTTTTTTAACTTGCGATAAAGGTACTATAGGACAAGTTTTGGATTTGTGGAAAAAAAATTTCAGATAACAATATCAAACATGAGATAACGATGATAGAATACACAAAAAAATGGGTGGAACAATTCTGTCTGTCTGTCTGTCCGTATATCGACTACTAAACATATAAAAAAAATGAGTTTTTCTACGCAAATTTGGGGAAATATTTCTTGTGAAGGTAATTTTTTATTGAAAAAAATGCTTATGGTCATTCTGAAGAACAACATTCAAAAATTTAAGAAGAATTTTGAAGTGAAATGTTTATATTTCAGAATGTTCAAAAGCATTTTTTCAATAAAAAACACCATGAGAAAAAATATTTCCCCAAATTTGCATAAAAAAACGATTCGAATATTTTAAAAACGTGAAATGCTATAGCAATTTCAAAACCAGATCCGAACTCAATGCACCAAAGACCATCATAAAAGTATATCTTGGTTCATGTTACAAACAAAAATTCAAATTTTTTACACAAAGTTCCTTTTGAGTGGATTTTCAAAAACAGTAAAAATACGTCAATTTTCAACTAGCACTTAAGTCGAAATGGATTGTCGCAGAAAAAAACCATGGACAGTAATTTATTGAAAATTGTGTCTACTTTTAATGGTACTTTGATGTAATTTACAAATCGTTAGTAGTTTCTGAGCCATTAGTGAAGCACTCCCTAGAAATACATTTTTGCATAATTTTTTTTGCATATTTTTTACCATGTTGCGCCAAGAAATTTTAGTCACAAACCTCAGATTCGGATTCAGCACCCCCGAAAACAAACAAACAAATGGGCAAAATCAAAATTACCCCATAATTTGCACAGTAAAAATACAATATGACTGAACTACGAGTATAATTTAAATATCGTATTCCATGCTTTTAAACATTTTTTCTCATATTTTCCATGTCCTTTTATACAACGTTCTTAAACACTCGGAGTCTTAAACATAAGAGCAAGTACGTGCTACCTTTTCGTGCATTTTATTTCTATTGATACAGTACAAAATATTTTACGTTTTTTCGTTAGATAAAATAGTTTTTTTTTTCTGAAGGGTACACGATTTGTTTTAGAATACCAAACGATGTTTTTCTTATTTAAATTTCGTTAAAATTAAATTTTAAAGGGAAATAAAAAAAAAAACTACGAAATTTCTTAAAGGAACTAAATTCTGCTGTTTTGATACTTACTCTATATTAAAAGAATTTTAATCTCTATAAAATGATAAAAATAAATAAATTTGCTGGCGCAACAGCTGGTGGAAAACTAGGGCCTAGTGACTTACAACTCTCAACTGTTGTTGGCAGGAATGGAGGGAACCTAAAATTTGTTGCCGAGTCCGAATGGCTAAGTAAGAAGCACTTATTCATGACAAGTATGCTCTTGGAAGATTTGTAAAGTCCTCGCTAGAGGTATTACCTCGGAAAAAACATTTCTGTTTTTAGAGTCAGCGACTGGGAAATATATTCATTGACAAAAAAAAATAGTTCTCTATAAGCTCAGAAGTTTTTCGGAATGCATCGTTTTATTTTTTTTTTCTATTTCATTTTTTTTAACGATGATTGGTTAGCTAGAAACAGGAATTTTTAATCAAATATTCTTTATACTAGCTATCTATAACCCTACAATCATATTACCAAAATTTAGGACTTTCGCATATTAAATAACACTGAAGCATAAACACCTAGGATAGGATTTTGAGTTGAAGAAGGCATTTTGACTGTGAAAAAAAGCCGCATATACAATAAAAATGCCCTTCAAATCTTCAAACCACATTAATTCAGGGATATTTCCAAAAAAAATAATCTTGTAGTAAATCAGAAAATATACTTTTATTTTTTGATATTCAAAAAACTTGTTCTTGCAATTGCTAAACAAAAGTTAAAATAATTGGAAATGAAACAAAATATTTGTACAATTAAAAAGTATTTTGACATTTAACACTTTTGTGTTAAATGAATGATTGGCACTTATATCACATTCGTTTTATTTTAACTCGAAAGGGATTATTTATATCAACAACAAGAAATTTAATTTATGCTGATTAATAAAATTGTACATCAATCAATCAACACGAGAGTCTTTTCCTTCATCACAATGAGCCTTGAAATTCATTTGAAAAGAAAAAATATTCTTAGTTTATTCACTTCATTATTTTCTCTTTAAAATGTAAATCGTTGATTTTTAAAATATCTCGATTCACGTCTTTAACTTTTGAAAAAAAAAAAAAAAAACAATGCACTATAGGTACAAAAAAAAAAACATTTATGTCATCTTACAATTGTGGTCACTTGGACGAGACGAATTTTATCTTAAACTCAAACGTTTAGGTGGTCCTTTATCTACTGCTGCTGTAGCATTTTTTTTGTTTGCTTGGCGCATAGGAAAAACAACCCTAACTCAATTTCAAGGACTATCTATGATAATAGTTCTGAATGAAGTTGTAAATGATAATGTGCACTTAATTCTCAACGGATATAAATTGAGAACTCTTATCCGGTAAAGATTATAGACTGTGCGTTTACTCTTTAAGACTATAATATCAACCACAAGCTGGACAATAGTTTCAGCGATATGAGTGACGCCAATGTAAGGTTATCTAGGAAATAGGTTAACGCTTTAATTAAAAGGATACCTATGTTTCCAAGATATCCTTTAATGTAAGTGGTACTTTTTATCAAGGATTAAAAAGGTATAGAATACATGGCATAGATAAAATAAAAATAGACTCGGAAAAATACTGAGCGAATGCAACTAGGTATATTGCATTTTAAATATACGATTATAGACTATAAGTCGAACAAACATTCGCATCACTTTTGTTATTATGATTCTATAAAAAAAAAGTTAAATAAAGACTTTAATAATGTTTCTTAATAAAAATAATTTTTTTTTAATATAAGAACTTTCCTTTTATTGAAACACAACACACCAATATCCCAGAAGACATTTTTTAATTACATCACAGCAAGGGCTCGATATAACTATTTAGCTTTCATGACATATTTTTTTTGCTTTAATTATTAAACAAAAAAACCTTATGTTTTTGAGCACAGGATATCTCCCTTTTCAGTATTCACTTTAAATTATTTTAAATTACATAAGTTATTATAAGGTCATGGATGGAGACAAAAGTAACGCAAATAACTTAAACTCTAACTATAAGTGAAGTATCAAGAAAAACCGATTCAATAATATTTCAGCCTTTTATTTATTTTACACAATGAAATAAATTAAATATTATGTGCGCAGGAGCGCATAGGTAAATTTAAAAGTCACGAAACTGTGACCATCAATAATTAACAATTAAACGCTTTCACGCTTAAGTTCTCGTCGTTGAATATATTAAACGGAGTCTTATTACGCCCTTTTCAAATCAGCGGGTGACTCCGTAATTGTATTTTGACACCCTGGGTGCCAACGCACCAGTGTCAGATGATGCAAAGATATTTTCTTCCTTCACTTTATAAATACTCGTACACCAACCTACCATCATAATATATATGAAGATGACGATAAAAATGGTTGCGCAAGAGCAATGGCTTACAGCAGCATAATGCTGTCAGCATATCTCTTCTTTGGGATACGAATTCCTTTTTAATTTTTGCAAGCTCACCGTTGCTCCTGCTGTCCGACGATGCTGGGCAAGATTTATTGGTTTAATCCACGAAGGTGTAAATTAATTTTATATATAAATGGTATAATACCACCTTTAAACGTTGAACATATTGCCGACACGATGACATTGAAGGATTATATTTTATTGCACTCTAGTTCTTTGACATTTTTGTTTATTTATGAGTAAATAGGTTAAAATCAATTGAAAATTTTCTTAGCTAATTTTTATATTCTTTAATGTAACTAAAAATCTTTAGTCTGGGAGCTGACCGTAAGGTTACCCATCTCATCATCATACCACCCAAAAATTGGATGCTAAAGAAACTTCAAGGTTACTGGACTATCATTGTGTATCAAAAATGTTTTTTTTTAATATTAAATCCAGAGCGAAAAAAGTAGGTTCATAATGCAATTTATTACTTCACCAACTTTCTTGATGAAATATATTCAGGGGTGTCCCCTAGCATCATCTGACATCTTGAAAAACGAGTTTTATCAAATATCTCGTAAAATGTGTATCTTACGACCAGTGTTGCCACTGAGCAATTTGAAAAGGTCACAGAAAAAAGGTCACGAGAAAAAAAAGTTGCACTCGGATTTTTTTTTTTGATAAATGGCAAAATCAATTAGAATAGGTTTAAATTACAAAAAAATAAACACATTTTATAGAAGTTTTTGTATAAAAGAAATCACCATAGCAAACCAAAATCTATTAAAAATTAAATAAATGTATTTATAAAAAAAATGGAGTTTTTAAATTTTTCAAAATACTATTTTTAAATACTACTCGTATACTCATATTGAAATAGAACAAAGGAATGTTATCTAAATTCCTGAAAAATGGAAATTTTGGGAAGAATACTTCAAAAATGATTGGAGCGATTTAAAAAAAAATATAAATATTCAAAAAAAAAAAATTGTGTTCGAATCGAATTTTGAAAAAAAAAATTATTTGAAATTTGTATTTGAAATTCAAAAAATATTTTTTATTGCAATTTTCGCTATAAACTTAAAAATACATAAATATAAATGTAATCATAAATACTTTTTGAAAGTTTTTGTATACGAAAATTATCGGGTTTTTCATTAAGAGCGATATACAAAAGTTTTTTTAAATAAAACAAAATCGGTTTTGGATATCAATGAAATTCTTTATTCCTGTGAAAGTACGTTCAATACCATTATGTATGGAACTCGATTTCTTTTGCATGGCCACTACGGACACGCTTGCAGAAGTCCAGACGCTGAACCCAATTTTCGACGGTTCTCAAGCATAAATCGGCCGATACTGCTGCAATTTCACGTTCGATATTCGTACGAAGTTCATCAATTGTCGCTGGCAGTCTAACGGCGTCAAACCGCACGACCGAGACGGACCATTTCGTGAGATAACCCGTTCTCCAAACTTGGTTTCCAATAAATAGATTGTGACATTCGCTGTGTGGCTTCTGTTGGAACCACATGACCTCCAAGTCCATATCACCCAATTGGGGCCAAAAATATTTGGTTATCATTGAACGGTAGCGATCCCCATTCACAGTAACGTGCCGGCCCAATGACGCCGCGCACCGGCCCATAAACCACACCAAACCGTAATTTTTTTGGGATGCAATGATGACTCATGGAGTCCGTGTGGATTGCTGCCTGGCCAATACCGCATATTTTGTTTATTGACGAAGCCATTCAGCCAGAAATGAGCCTCATCGCTGAAAATGATTTTTCGATGAAAATCTGAGCATTTTCAAGTTGTTGCTCAGCCCAATTCACGAACATACGACGCTTCTGTTGGTCAAGCGGCTTCAGTTCTTGCGCCAATGTAATCTTGTAAGGATGTAGACCAAGATCTTTTCGCAAAATTCGCCACAACGACGTCACAGCGATTCCCAACGCTTGAGAACTACTTGTGAGAGAAACATTTGATCTTTCTGCAACTGAAGCCTCAGCGGCAGCAATATTCTCGACACTACGGGCACTTCTTTGTCACACTGGCACTGGAACATTTTGTACTGTGTCTGTGGATTCAAATTTTTCCACTAGACCCTCAATTGTTGATCTGCTAGGACGATTATGACGACCATAAATTGGACGTAGCGCTTGTAACGTTGAGGCCACTAACTCCGAATTTCGGTAATAAATTTTGATAATTTCGACTCGTTGTTGGCTCGTATATCTTTCCATTATGAAATGGCAAACCTTACTGAAGAGAAATATCAAAAGAGCGGCAAGAAATATGGCGTCGTTTGCTGTCCCTGTCGCTCTACTTTTGTAGCTTCCCTGTTGAAAGACCCTGTATTTAAATTCGATCAACTAATAATGACAAACTTCAAAAAAAAAAACTTCCTGCGGAGGTACCTTCCCTGCCGTCATACGGTAAAAGAGCGCGTATCCATTCAAGTAGTTTTGAGATCTTTAAATGCGTTTTAACTATTTAAATAATTTTAAAAAAAATTAACAACGATTTCTTATTAAAAAAAACTATGTTATTTTACTTAGCGCACGCATAAGTTATAGCAATTTGGGTATTACTTAGGAAAATGAACTTGCGACTTTTAAGCTTAAAGGCACATAAGCATCCTGCTTGAAACCTGTAATGAGATTGACGTTCATGATTTTTAGCCGTTTGCAGTTGGAAGTATCAGTTTTAAGCCTTCCACAAAAAATATTTAATTAGGTACTAACACATTTTTTTTAATTTGGTGCTTACACTCTTTTTTCTTAGGACGGCAGGCTGTTTATAGTTGTTCCCTTCTGTTAGTAGTTATTCCTTTCTTTAATTTAAGACCGTACTTATTCTAGGCCACAAACAAAATTTAATAAGATCGTAATTGCTTATGAGAAAAATTATATTTTCTTGAACAGTTTTATAACATCTGTTTGAAAGGTACTGTTATTTTTGCATAAAAGTATTTTTTTTATTGCACTAAGAATTATTGAAAACCCGTTAAGTACCAAGTTGAAGAAAATCGACATTAAATATTCATTATCCAGAAAATACTGTATTAAAAAAATTTGTATTTTTTGAAGCTTCTGCACAAAAATACTCGTAATTTTTAAATCAGTTACGCCGATTCCAAGGAAATCAAAAAAGTTATTTGAGAAATACCGTTAGTAACAATTTTTTGAAAAATCGGACTAAAAATAATTTATTGATTTTTTTTTAGAAAAGTTGAGTTTTTGAGAAAAATAAAATTTTGTTAAATTAAGAAAAAATGTATGGCAGGTACCGTTATTTTTGGTTCTAATAAGAATGAAAAAAATTGGGGGAATGCCTAAATATCACTATGTACCTACCTATACCAAAGAGAATCGATCCAACCGTTAAGGCTCCATGCGAGCAGACAGACAGATGGAAAGACACAACTGTGAAACTCTTTTTGTTTAATCTTCGCTTTAATCATAATAACAAGTCTGACCAAAACCTCGAGTTCAATTTTTTTCACGAATGCATTACTGGAAAAATTCCACCAATGTTTATATTGCCAATAAAAATTGGTTTATATTAGTATGAAACAAGTGTTGGGAATATTTTTCAAATACACAACAAATAGGACAGTTACTTCGTTTATATGCAGAATCAAAATATCGAATTGGATCTTAAAAGCAGTTTGCAAGATTTTGACTCAATTCTACTGAGCGTGTGCGATCGACATAAACCAAGCCTATTTCAACTCCATATGTGCTTTAACCTTATATAATGGAAAATTGGGAATTTTTTATCTGCAAAAAAATACGAATCTTGTCCATGGAATTTTCTAGAGATGGGGTCAGAAAATTCGCACGGTTTTTCAAAAAGGGTAAAAAGAGTCAGTTTTTAAAAAAGTCGTCTCATGGTCGCTTGAGGCGAAAAAGGGTCAAAATGCAACTAAATGCCTACGACTTATATATAATTTTTGTTATTCTTTGTTTTGTTTTTTGGATCAAGTTGTTATTGTTAAAAGTTTTTGAGAAATTAAATCTTAGTGTCAGTATTTTTGGAAAAAAGTGATTTTCTAAGAAAAATATACATTTTTCATTAAATTTTAATTTCTCAAAAATATTTAACAAAAACAACTTGATTCATGCTACGTTTTCATTAGAGCCGAAATTAGGCTATTTCACAAATCACAGAAAAAGTGTTTTCATTTTTATTTTGGTAATTTCTTTTGACAGCTCATATAATTTTTGAAATTCAACTAGCTGTTTAACAGCTATTGGTACTGTCTTTTTGTTTCTACATCCATTGTGACATTTTTATACAAAACCTTTTCAGATCTCTTCAAACTGTGGCAAATTGTGGTCGATAGGTTTTGAATTAATTTTCAACCTAATTTGGTACAAATTTGGTTGAAATTATCCCATTTGGAAATATGAATTTGCATTTTTTGCAGGGAAATTTTTTTATGAATGGATTTTATTCCTTTCATAGCCTGCAAATCATGTTTGTAATCTTACCGTCGGGCTTAAGACCTGGGTGATCAGCCTTGGAACTTCCTCAAATAGAATAAACTACTCAAATAGATATATCTGACAATCATTAGAAATGGTAGAGAGTTTCCAATACATTGGGAGAATTGTCTCTACTGATGGAGGGACTGAACTAGATATAACCAACCGAATCGGGAAAGCAGAGGCTGCGTTCGGAATGCTGTCCAAAATATGGAGAAATAACTCTATAAGCCTAAAGACCAAGCTATGACTGTTCCGCTCCATTGTAGAATCCGTGCTTCTTTATGGATGCAGCACTTTGAAAGTAACACCCACTGACAAAAAAAAAGCTGCAAACGTTCGTCGATAGATGTCTGTGAATCATCTTACAGATTTTCTGGCCTAACCATATCTCCAATGATGAACTTCATGCGAGGACAGGTCAGAAAACAATCGACTCTATAATACGAAAACGTAAGTGGCAGTGGATTGAACATACGCTTCGAAAAGGCCACGAGTGCATTGCGAGTGAGGCGATGCAATGGAACCCTCTCACACAGCGAGTGTGGGCCCACCTAGAAGTACTTGGCGAACAGGTATCGAAGAGGAATCAGCACAATTGGGGAAGAGTTGGAGAGAGCTGGGGTACATTTCCAGAAACCGTACACGATGGGGCATAGGAGTAAGTGGAGGCCCTATGCCCCGCAAGGGGAACCACACGGACGTAACAGGATCGAGGACCTAAATAAGTAAGTAATCCTGTCGATTAAACGGCATTTTAATAATTGGCGCCCAATCTGTGTAGTAAGAAAACCGAAATCCCTGCATTTTTTGTAAATTATTTTTGAAATGCTAAGGATGTTAGTTAAAAAGTCATTATTATAATCCTGTTGCTTGAACACCATTTTCGAAAACGGCACCAAACCTGTCGAAAATGGTAAAATTAAATAAAAAATCTTCACTTTCCATATTCAAAATAACGATTGATACCTTAAAAGAAATGGTTTTGAGTAGATACTCCTTTGAATAAAATTTTAGGTTGTCACTTTTCGGGAGTATACCTTTTTTTAAGTCAGGTAAAAAATCCACATTTTGATCATTTTTAATATTTTGAACATGAAGAAGAATGCGGAAACTCCTATAAATGCCAAGCGCGTTTTGGAAAATAAAAATTTATGTTTTGAAAAATTGAATTCGATTAAAATGTCAGTGTTGCAACCTTTCGGGAACATGCTTTTTTTGATGTCAAAGGGTAAGATTTCCCATTTCTAGATATTCTTCATTATTTTGAATATCAAAAACTTGAAACTTTTTCCCAACAAGCGTTTGGTATCTGGAGGCATTGCTGCAACTTTTTCCATGTTAGAAGTATTAACAACTACCAAAAAAAGTGGAAATTCCAAAGCCTTGACAACAAAAAAGTATGTTTCCGAAAAGTGGTAACACTGAAATAATAACCGACGACGCTTTTATTCAACATTTATCCCTTAAGACATCAACCATAATTTTTTTTAAGCCAAGTTTGGAGTCTGGAGGCGATTCCCTATTTTTGTTTACGTTGAATAAAAATTACCAAAAAAGTGGAAATTACACCCTTTGACATCAAAAAAAAAATATATGTGTTCCGTAAAAGTGGCAAAACTGCAATATGAACAGAAAATGCTTCTACGACAATTACCTTTTACGACAATAACCGTAATTTTTTGTATAGGCGTTTGGCATCTGGAAGTATTTCTGCATGTTTGTTTATGTTGAAAATGTTATAATTACCAAAAAATGGTGCCATTCTTTGGTATAAAAACGTATGTTTCCAAAAAGCCGCAACACTCGTATTTTACCCAAAAGTGTGTCTGCTCAAAACCTTTTTTTTAAACATCAATTGTTATTTTTTCAACACATGTTTGACGTCTGGAGGCGTTCCCGCAACTTTTTTACGTAAAAAACTACTAAAGAGGGGGAAGTACCACATTTTGACATAAAAAAAACGTATGTTTCTGAAAAGTGACAACACTGAAATCTTACTCGAAGGAGCGTCTACTCATAACCTTTCTTTCAAAATAATAATCGTTATTTTGATCATAAAAAATGTCCAAGTAATTAACGGTTTTTTATTTAATTTTACCATTTTTCACAGGTTGGGTGCCATTTTTGAAAATGTTGCACGCCATTTTCAAAAAGCGACAGAATTATAGCAATGACTTTTTAGCTAAATTTTATCCTCATTATGTCAAAAATAATTTACAAACATACAAATAATGTCCTCCCTTACCAAAAAGTGCAGGAATTTCAGCTTCCTTACTGGACAACAGATTGGGCGCCATTTTTCAAAATGCCGTCCAATTGACACAGGATTTCTTAAAAAGGACTTCTGGGCTTTATTTCATCTTTAATGTAAAGCGAAGTTTTCTGTCATTAAAAATGTCCCGCCAAAAAGTGCACGGGTTTTGGTTTCCTGGACGGGATTAATAGCTTTCAAAAAAATTTACCATTTTTTTTCGAACAATGCATGGTTCACGAGATATTTAATAAAACTTATTGTTTTTCAAGATGGTTGCTAACACTCAAATCCCTATCCATTAAGTTGGATTTACATTCAAGGGGTCTTTTGAACATATTCCATCAAGAAAATCAGTTCATCAGGCTTTTGGACTTATATACAGCAATAATTAAAATCTAATAAGTAAGAATGCATAGATCAAGTTCTTTTAAAAAAATCTGTAAAAAAAATCTTCAAACATTCCGCAAATTGCTTAAGGCAAAGTTCATGCCTTTTGTGCTTACACGTAATTCTACCTACCTCAACTATAATCATATATTTTTAGAATTCATAAATATTCAGGCTATATCAAAAGTGACTTTCAAGGCCAATCTTTCATATTGTTTAAAAACCCATCAGCATTCTCTTCTTCGAAAAAAAAAAAACAAAAACTAGATCATTCATTTTCAAAAACATTTAACATAAAAAACTTCAGAGCAGACTTTGATGATGGCAGCACAAATGGCGACGACGCCGATGACGATAGCTTCCACAATCACCTCTCAGCACGGTTGGTGGTCGTTGAATCCCAATAATACTATACAGAGTCGACTCTCTTGCCAATAACAACCCAAATCCAGCCCACTAAAAGAGTGATACTTCTTAACATGACTCTGGTCTGAATCGAATCATCAATCATTTGGCGCATGCCCTTAAATTAGAAACCGTTTAGTATAGGTAGCTCTTGGTCTTATATGAACGATCACTGTTAAATGAATCGAACAAAACAAAAAGTTCAGAGGAGTTAACTGTTTATTCAGTCCTTGGAAACATCCATAAAATTTGTATACGCATGTACCCGTTTGGCGAAATAACCTCATCAATCCGGTGAATATATAGCGTGTTCTTTATAGGAGAATGCATATTGTTGGATAAGGCAACCATCCAGGGATCAATGATTAATTGCGTTCATTAATTTAGCCATGCAAACCCATTGAACTGCATAAAGGCTTTGATTGATGTGAAAACATCCGCGAACTAAGTGGCACTGCGGTCGAGAGAATTCACCAGTTTTGAACCGCTTTATCCTTATTATCGCATCAGTTACCATATTCTCGCCATATCGTCGGCCACCAACGTTGTTGTAGGTAATAATTGTTAATGTTGGTTTTTTGTGACCTGATCCACCATTACTTTCCCATAAAAACCTTAAAAGTTTAATTAAGTTATGTCATCGAATTGATTGAGAAATTGTAACCATCAGCGCACAACTGAAAAAAAGACAAGAAGTTCATATAGTTATTTTCATTGATATGAAGGGATAGCTTAAAAAGTTCTCTATAAGATTTATTAGACGTCTGTGAAGTTAGCAAGTCAAATTTCATCTAAACACATTTGCAGGAATTAGCATTTTTCTTGCATTTCTACAACTTTTCCGGCTCGCCAAATTAGAGATCAGTCGAGTGAGTCAATAATTTGACACGCCCTGAATATTTATGTGACTTTTTACTTTTAACATTTTTACAAGCAGCCTAGATTATTACTTTGGTAGTTCACTTCGTGTTCGTCGAAATCTGTTCAGCCATTTCGTAAAAGTAAAGGTGTTTTTTAGACGTGTAGTTTTCAAGAATAAATAAAATTCATATAATTTAATATTATGGCCAAGAATTAAGCTCAGTGATGTATCAAACCGAGTTAATTCGAGCTGAGATTTAAGTAACTCGAGTTGCAACTCGCGTTGGCTAACTCGAGTTGAAGCTTGATTATTTAAAGACTTTTCATGCGTTATTTTTGCAACTTGAGTTTGCTAACTCGTAATGAAGCAAAATTTGCGAAACTTTTCATGCATTGTTTTCGCAAATCGAGTGAGGTCACATCAGATCAACTTTTTGAATGTGAAGTGTTTGAATAGACAACTACATTGAATTAGATTTTTCTGTAGCATACGAATAAAAATTTGAAATTTCGTGATTTTTCAAATTCTTTTCTAATTTTTACGAGTTTTTTAAATCCATCGTCATCGTAGCTATTTTTTAATGGAATTTGACAGTTTGTAAATTGAAAGATGGTGAAAAAATTACACCCAGTTGGCCGCAAATTTAATTTTTCTGGAGCAGTAAAAAAATTGCTAGATTTTCCGTTTTTCTTAGAGGTTTTTTAATCCATCGTCATCGTAGCCATCCTTTAATGGAATTTGACAGTTAATAGTTTGACAGATGGTGGACGAACTATATTTTAAGGCAAATAGTGTATTTCGTTCCAAAATACACCCAGTTGGCCACATATTCAATTTTCTGCGAAATTAAAAAAAATTTAATCCATCGTTATCGAAACCATCCTTCAATAGAATTTTACAGTTAATAGTTTAAAAGATGGTGAACGAACTATATTTTAAAGCGAATAGTATATTTTGTTCCAAATGTCATCCAGTTGGCCACAAATTCCATTTTTCTGGAGCAGTAAAAAAAATTGCCAAATTTTCTGTTTTCTTAGAGAAGTTTTTTATTCCATCGTCATCGTTGCCATCCTTCAATGAAATTTTTCAACTCGGAAGAAATTTTTATTTATATTTCATTTCAAATAGATTTTTGTCTTCTGTTCGACATCAACTGTTACAAAAAGGAATAACAACAACCTTAATACCAACGACCTTCAGTCGATGCCCAAAAAAAACCGAGTTGATTTGACCGAGTTGTGTTTCGGTTCACGTGAAATTAAAATCTAACTCGTAACTCGAGTTAAAAAAAAATCAAACGAGTTAGCAAACCAAGTAGACACATCAATAACTAAGCTTTATTATAAAGATAGGGGTTTGCCATTTTGATTTAAAAATGATATCGGGTAAGTGGGTGCCGCAGCTGGCTCAGTTAAATTCCATCTGAGAGGTCCAATTTTCGACTACTTTTTGCAGTAATTGCGGCCGTATATCAACAATAACGTGCCGAATATTCTCTTTCAAGGCGTCAATCGTCTCGGGCTTATCTCCGTAGACAAGCGACATCATATAACCAGACAAAAAATAGTCCAGCGGTGTTAAATCGCACGATCTTGGAGGCAACGCCACGTAAATTCCATGGTTGCTCGAATTACCGACTTTGCTGGGTGATTATATCGACCGAATATTGGACCCAGTGCGGGATGCGTCACGTGAACCGAACCATTATTTTGGTAATACATTTTCACGATTTGCAAACGTTGTTCTGAAGTTAGTCTATATTTATATAAAATGGCAAACCAAACTGAGCATTAATCAGGTGACAGCTGTCAAAAAGACAAATTCGAAAAAAAGTATTGCCAGATTGAAAACCACACGTCTCAAAAAAAACACCCTTAATTTCTGTTTATTTGAAAGCAAATAACCAAACTAAAAAAAAATGCTGAATTGAACCTGATTCCATATCGTTAACAGCCCAGAATAACAAATGTAAAATCAATTTTGAATTAAACTGTGCCTCGACCTATGCTATGTTATTTTCAAAACACTTCAAAGTAACAATGTATGTAAGTACTCGTTGTCATCATCATTTACAACGGTTAATTATTTTCCAAACTTGCTAAATTGAGGTCAACTCATTTACCTGTCTCACGAATTACAATCCTTAAGGTCCCAAAATTAAAAACTCAAATCACTTCACCTTTTTTTTTTTCTTTCGTTTGATGATAATTCTCTCTCTTCCATCATCGATAGTATGGCGGGTTGGAATCGGGATCGGGAATGCCTTTTACCTCAATAATAAACCTACCTGTACTTTCATTAATATATTCTGGATTCCACTATAAGATTTTTGTGGCTTGAAGCCAAAAATCATGCCTATAGGTAAACACATTCATACTTCTTTATATATGAAAAAAATTCTTTTTCTCCAATATTCTTTGCTGCTGAATTTTTTGTCCTCTACACTGCAGCCGCCGCCGACGGCCGCTGGCCGGTCACTCTCGTGCGCAATCAGATGTCGTGAGCACTTGCTATATGCAACTCTACAGGTGTATCTTGATGGATTGTTCACACCTGATCATTAAAAATATCTTTGGCATCGATTTAGCGGTTAGCCAGCCAGGTAGGTAGGTATAGAGGTAAAAGATATACCAATACCAACACCAACCAAGTGCGCCGCATTCGCATTGGCATCATCTCGCAAGCGTTCTTTGCAAAACTGTTCGTAAGTAATATTTAGTGCGGACAAGGACGAGCAAATGGTTGTGACCCAGATTTAATTAGTATCAGAAATTCGATATTTCGTTCCGTTGGGCAATGCCTGTCCAGACCAGCCTGGCCATATAGTTTGAGTGGAATTAGTCGAAGGACATAATTTTTGTGGCTAAATTGCTCATGAATTATATATTAATCGATCAGCATTGAAAGGTTACGCTCAGCAATTGCCTATCGTGGCGGCAATTTCTTGCACGCAAACATTTACGCATGCCAGAAATTAATAAATATAATCAAAATGATTTGAGTGACGGATAGCAGTTATTGAGTTAAAAATAATTGACTGGTAATAAAATTATGCCAATGTCAGTGTTGGGTAATAATAATTGCAAAAAAGGATCGAATAACTTTATATACACCATGAAGATGGACTCACATACAATTTTTCTTACAAATGATTTACTTTAAATTTAGTTGAAAATCTGGTACCTGTATGCAAAAAGAGTAATTATTATGTATTATCAAACATAATTGGTATTTGATAAGCAATTACATATTATTGAATAGAGAAAGATGATGAAAGCAAGTTGGTTATAGCTCAGGTATATGTAGATATATTATAACCAGGGACGGATTTATCTTTTTTGGGCCCTAGGCCTATTGAGTAAATGGTGCCCTAGTTTTTATACCTTGGCCTTCAAAAACAATCAAATCAGAAAAATAAGAGAAAAGGCTCATCTTGAGTTGACGACATGAATGTTTTGAATAGTTAGAAAAAGGTAAGTTTAATCAAGTTTGGAAAATTAATTTTTGAAAAAAAAATTGAAAAAGAAATAAAACTTTTGTTATGAAAAAGGATTTATGATTCGATTTGGCCAAGAATTTAGCTTTACTATAAAGATAAGTGTTTGCCATTATGTCTTAAAAATTATTTCGGGCAAGTGGCCACCGCGGCCGGCTGGAATAATTCAGCAGTTTGTCAGCAGTAACGCTCCAAATATTCTCTTCCAAGGCGTCAATCGTTTAAGGCTTATCTACCTAGATAAGTGACTTCACATAACCTCACAAAAAATAGTCCAGCGGTGTTAAATTACACGATCTTGGAGGCCACGCCACAGGCTCATGACGTTAGAAAATGCACTCACCACAAGTTTCCTTCAATAAATTGATTGTTTTGCGATGCGTCGCGCGAACCGAACAATTTTGGTAGTAAATTTGCATGATTTGCCAACTTTGTTGAGGAATGAGGAGTTAGTCTTTTCATTAAGAAATTGCAAACAAAACTGTGCATAAATCAAGTGACAACTGTCAAAAAGACCAACACCGAAAAAAGTATTGCCAGATTGAAAACCACATGTCTTAACAAAAACACCCTTTTCCAAACTTTTTTGAGAAATATTCACATTTGTTAATGCGGAATATTTATTTAACTTCGCTGCGAATAAATTTACCTACATTTAATTTTTTTAAATGCAAATAATGTTAGACCTGCATTAAAATATTTTTGTTTTATGAAAAACTTCATATTACGTTAGCATTTTCTTATAATGCAATAAATTTTCAAATTTGCATTACCATGTTTATTTTAATGCACTTAAAACATATTCATTTTACTTTGTTTGAAAATATTTTTTGAATTACATTAACATTTAAGCTTTATTAGGTAATGCAAAACATTTTAAGCCTGCATTGACTATTTCAATGCAAATAATTTTCACATTAGATTAACATCTTTGTAATGCTGAAAGTTTTTGGCCTGCATTTTTTTTTAATGAAAACAATGTTTATACTCGTATTACCTATATTTCATATTTTCGATTAAGTATTTAAAATTTTTTCAATGGACGAAATGTTAGGTTGGCATTTTTTTTAATGTAAGAAATTTCGTATAGCATTAAAAATTTTTTTCAAGGCAACAGATTTTCGATTTGCCATGTAAAAAATGTTCAGCTTTCATTAAAAAGAATTTTGAATGCAAAATATTTTCACATTGCATTGAAATTTCATGTTTAATAATAACTAATGCAAACAAAAGTAATAGGTTAGTAATTTTAGGAAAAAGGGAAGCAAATTCATAACCTCTTTACAATTTTTTCCGGAGTATGATAAAACTTTGCTTTTAGCAGAAATTCAAAACAAATATTGGAAACCGAACATTAACTGTATTCAAATTTAAAAAAAAGGTCGACAAATATGTGTATTTTTAAATGCATTTTTAGTTACATTAATTATTAAAAATAAAATATTTTGCATTTAAAAAACATAATAATGCAAAAACAAAAATTTGTTGCATCAAAAGCAAAATTAAAATAACATTTGAAAATTTCTTACATTACCTAGCTATCTATATATTCTCATTTTTTTTAATGCAAGAAATTTTGAAGTTTTAATGCATTTTTAAATGCAATAAATTTTTCATATTGTATTTACATTTTCTTTTTAGTGCAAGAAATTTAAAATTTTAAAAAAAATTTTAATGTAATAATTGGTGTTTGCATTATAATTTTATTCTTAGTTAATTTTTTTTTTGTTTTTTTTTACAACCATTTTTGTTGTAATGCAAAAAATATTTATTCTACTTTACCAATTGTTTTAATGCAATAAATTTTCGATTTTGCATTTAAATATTTTTAATGCAAAATGCGTTTTTGTTTTCATTAAAATTCTTACAACTCTGGGGCAAAGTAGCTCCGAAAACAGAAAAATCTACATAGCTTTGAAAACTGAAAAAAAATTAAATTTTAATACATTCCTTAAGACTAAAAATGACTGAATTAAAGATCATTGAGAATAAGCGCAATGAATACAGTTATTGACACCTCAAATTGTTGACCCAATTATTGGCACCCTATTATTAAAAGCGATTTTCTCATAACCCCTGGTCCGATTAAGTATTTTTTTTTAATTCCATATTGCACATATTTATCGCTTTTCTACATCTTTGGTTTAAATATATTTTCTTTAAATTTTCTTTTTTAAACAAAAGTGTAAGCACTTTGATAAGGATCCATAATTTGGTATGATGTTTTTTTTGCAATTTTTGGATAAATTTTTTTACGAAAACTTATTTTATTTTGTATATATTAATGCTTTAAATAAGACAAATTTAAATTTATTTTGATAACATATTCATTGTTTTATTAATTAAGTGGATTCCAATAATTAGCTCCAAGAAAAAATATGGTGCAATAATTGTCATGGGGTGCCAATAAATACAACTTATGTAGATTCAATAATTCGCACTGCCAATAATAATAATTGTAGTTTTTGGTAAGCTTATTTTTATTTGTCTTTAAAAGTTTTAAATTGAATTGAATTAAATTTATATTTATTTTAATTACATAACGTAAATTTTATTAAATAGTACTTTGACAACTTTTTATCTGTAGAGTACTAGTACTTGGTACTAGTACTCTACAAATAAAAAAGTTGTGGTTGATCAAAGTTGAAATTTCCTTAGGGGTCCCAATAATTGTATCCGTTACGCAACATATAACAATGTAAGAAAAAATCAATATTCATGTCTTATTTCATTTTATAAATTCAATGATCTATGCATATATGCAGCTACACTCAGAGAAAAAAGTAGGTATAACTAACCAATTTCTGGTATATTATACCTGATTTTCAGGTAGTAGTTTTTCAACTCGATAGATCAGGACTACTGCTTAGCCAGATGGACGATTTTAGTGTCATGTTAAATCAACGTAGGTTGTAGGTAATATTTGCATGACATCATGTAAATTTAACACTGCCTTAAAACAGTAAAACTGTAAATTTTATCTGAAAATCTGGCTAGTTTAACTTGTAAATCTAGTTTACTTAACATGAAAAAATAGATGAAAATCTAGTCAAAAAATATAAATAAAATGTTCAACGTCGTGTAAATTTAACATGAAGATCTACTTCATTTAACATGATTCAATGTTGAATCAACCCTGAATCCGGTAATTATTATGTCTTGGATCCATGCTTGTAGGACCCATCTCTAACACCGCTTACCGTCCAATTAATTTTGCATTATTCTGAAAATATAGAAATTTAGTAGTATGTATACTATTTTATTTAAAAAATACTTTGTGATACTTACTTAGTTTTGAACTGGAAACCTCTCACACATGGAGATAGCATGCATCCCCTGGACCACTTCAATGGAAGTAACTTGTGCCAAATATCAATAAGTTGAAGCTGATTTTGTTTGGACGGCTTGTGTGTATATGTACCTTATCACTGGTGTGACGCTGAAATTAACTTGGGGGTGTTTCTTTAATATGAGGTAAGGTTAAATTTAACAAGTAAATATTGTAAAAATAGCCATATAAAATGTTACTTCTGATTTGTGGTAAAATAGAAATTCATAATATACGGTGTTAAAAAAACCTGATCTGAGAAAAAATTTGCGCTGTATTCTTCTCAAAATTTATTGTTTCCAGAATTTAGTGTTTAAATAACAGGTCATCTTCTTAAATCAACTTGAATATAGGAATATAGGCCACCAGGCTGATTTAGCATTTAATATCAGGTAAATTTGACTGGGCCCTGGTAAATTATTTTCCTGACTTTTTTCTCTGAGTGTACAAGCTTCATTTTATGTACAAAATATATCTATAGTAAAAACCAAACTACTATTTTCTTCGTTATTAGTGAATGGGGAATAAGCAAATAATTTTTTTAATCCTTGGTATATATAATATAATGGGCTTGGTTCCCTCCTGTTTATTTTGACATAAGAAATATCTACCTACAATGAGTGTCAAAAGTGAGTAAACAAAACTCAGTGACAAAAGTCAGGTAAATAATTAACGTGGGCCCTGTTAAATTTACAAGGTGCACAATCCCATATAAAGTTACAGAAATTTCAGAAATTTATCTGATTTTAATAACTTTATATTAAGTATTAAATTAGTCTGGTGGCTTAAGTTACCACATTCAAGTTGATTTAAGAAGATGAACTGTGAATTAAAATACTGAATTCTGGTAAACAGGAAATTTTGACAAGAATATAGCGCTAATTTTACCTAAGATCAGGTTTTCTTAACACTGCTTGTTATGAATTTCTATTCTACCACAAATCAGGTTGAAGTAACATTTTATATGGTTATTTTTACAATGTTTACCTGTTGAATTTAAACTCATCTGCCAGATAATTTTAACGTGACACCAGTGTTAAAACACACACACACAGGCCATCCGAATAAAATAATTTAAATTTAACATGGCCACCTGTTAAACTAGCCCTCTGCCAGCGTTGAAACACATTCAAAAGCCATGGTTAAAAAAACACTTTGCTAGGTTTTTTCAACGTGAGACCAGTGTTAAAGCACATACAAACACAAGCCATCCAAACAAGGTCAGTTTTAACTTATTGATATTTGGCACAAGTTTTTTGATACTAAAAATGTATGACAAAGTATTTTTAAAACAAAATTATATACATAGTAATAAATTTCTATACTTCCAGAATAATGCAAAATGAATTGGACGGTAAGCAGTGTTCGAGATGGGACCTACAAGCATGGATCCAAGACATAATAATTACCGGATACGGGGCTTATTCAACATTGAATAATGTTAAATTATAATTAGATCTTCATGTTAAATTAACAGGACGTTGAACATTTTATTCATGTTTTTGAACTAGATTTTCATGTGAAGTTAACTAGATTTATATTTAAAAATAGGAAGGTTTTCAGGTAAAATTGGCAGTTTTACTTTTTTAGGGCAGTGTTAAGTTTACCTGATGCCAAAGTTGATCTAGCAAGACACTAAAATCAGGTATCAGGTTAAGCCGTTAACCTGATCTACCGAGTTGAAAAATAGCAACCTGAAAATCAGGTATAATAAACCAGAAATTAGTTGGTTGAACCAGCTTTTTTCTCTGAGTGTATGATTTTTAAAATTATATCAAATTTAAAAACCTAAACAAAAATTGCATTGCAATAATAAAAAAATAAAAACTATTCAATAATTCAAAACAAACACATTCAAAATACATTAGACGCGCGTTGATAAAAAGTAATAAAAACCAGCCCTGTTTACTTTTTCGAGCGGTAGTTTTAAAGATGAATTTGATCCAAATTGCACATTTTGTGTAATGCGAATTTTTAACATTTATTTAAGCGTTTAAAAACTTTAATCAGGTTTGAAAATAATAATAGAATAAATTTTTATATAAAATCTAGTGTTTTCACTATTGTGGATTGTTCATATTTTGAGATTCACTAAATCTAGCGTCTACTGTATGTAGGTTAGGTTAGGTAGAAGTGGCTGTCGGTAAATTAAAACTGACACAATTAGACCAGAGTTGGTCCATTGTGATGCCACATGAATCTGGAAAATTCTTTCCTTACTCGTTAAACCACTTGGAGTTTCTGACGAAGCTGTATGTAAAACAAATTCACTTTTTCCTTTTTAAAACTAAACATGCTCAATTTATTTTTTGGCTTAAATTCCTTTTAACTTCACAAATCATGTTTAGTTACCTACTCGCTTTTGATATTCTTGTATGTTGGAAAAATTAAAATTAGTAAAAAATTTGAAAATTGATGTATTTTTGCGACAAGAAGAGCTGAATTTCTAAAAATTACTTAAATCTAATTTTGTATACTATCCATAAATAATTTAGGCTCCCAGATAACTTACTCATGAAGCGTGCATTTGTGCCATTTGTGTTGATAAAGAATAATTGAAACCTTTAAAGGAGAAATCATAATACAAGGAGCCTCTGAATTCTGACATTGAAATTAGTGGAATACACTGGTTATATGATTCAAACTGCATCCTTCCAGATTTAAAATAATTTCTTAATTAGGACAATGTATCGCTCAATAAGTGCTTTTGATGCCTCTTGCTGATCACACAAGGCCGACACATAACACATGTGTGTCAAAGATAAGAATAACTTTGAAAAAACTCGTATGCCGGCCGCCGCGCGCCGCCTTTGCTTTAAGAAAATTCCAATGGATCTGATGATGCAAGTGCAGGACCACTTTTTGAGATACAAAAGTATAATGTAATTTCAATTATTGCTAATTGGATTTCTTAATGGGAGAAAAGTATTTATTTGAGTGAGAAATAAAAAGGTCCTTATGAAAATTTTCCCAAGGGCTGAGGTAAATTTTGTAACGCAAAACTTAAGAAAAATTTATTAATTTATTCCCATATCCCATTTTACTTATGTAAATATAATGGCATAAAGAAATGTACCTTCAATCTATACGGCGTTAGGGAAGAAAATTTCTTTTCTCCACAGAAATTTCTAAAAATATCGCCATTTTGAATTTATGTATGTAAATATGTTATACGTTTTAACGTGCTCAAGCTCAAATCAATTTTTTTTTAGGAAACATGTGGTTTCAATAGTATTTTCGAATACTCCAACTACAGTTACTTTAATGAAATTATCCCTCGATCTTTAAATGCCAGTTTAAGAATTTCACTTTAACCATCTGAGAAATTACTTGGTTTGAACTTAATCTGCAAACGTTTTTTTTCAGGTTTATACGTGAATCACACAAAAATATTTTAATAACAAATATCAGCTGCTAAGCAAATTTACCTAGGTGTAGCTATATGCTCCTTGATTATTTAAATTCATAAAAATAGATTTATGAGTAAGTAGCTAAATGCGAGCTTTTTTTGCATATATGTACCTACATCCTTTTACATGAACTCAAACCAGACATCTTATAAGTAGGTATGTAAATCTCAAAACAAAACGTGTTCGAGCATTTTAAATTTGCCATACTTATTTCTCTTAAAAGGAATAAGATGGTTGGCGCACGCCAACTTTATGGTGGCATCGCTGAACTATGGAGACACCTGGTCTATGAAAGAGAAGTCAATTAATTGACAGCCCGTATGCATGTGCACAGCACAGATCATTAGCAGTCATAAACTATGGAATAATTGAGCAGAAGCTGTCACATGGCTCAATATTTATTCTGAGTGCGCGCCATCGCGCAGGCCGGTTATGTTTATAGTCCAGACACCATCAGGTAGGTAGGTACCTACTACACAAGACACAAAAACATTATTGACCTTGAGACATTCACATTGCATTAATTTCTTATGATTTGGTTTTTATATCTGCTTTAATTCAATACGTCATGGCGTGGATCTTCGTGTCGGTGGCCATGGCCAGCGGCGGTGGCGGTGGCAGCACTTACCACCTCCACCACCAACCATGCATAATCGAGACCGGAAAGACCAACTTTTGCGGATGTCTTCAATCCAAAGCATTGCGTTTTGTTTATGAAGAAGAACAATTTTGAATTTTACATGGAAGTCTGCTCTTTTTTTTTATAAAAAATGCAGCCATTTATCATTTTTTTAACATTTTGTTGGATGTGCGATTTACCTACATAATACATTAAGACGTACACAGAAAGGTAAGGTGACCATCTCTTCTGTTTTATGAAGGACACTTCGCACCAACCTAAAGTGCAATTGTGTCGTTGTTTCTACAAATGAACAATTGCTACTTGATGATTTAAGATTTGATTTAAACTGAGCGATTGTATAAAGACGTATCTCTCGCCTGGAGAGAAATAGAGTTACAGGCCGTTTTTCGAAAACATCAAATCAAACTCAGTTTGATCGTCAAATGATCGTCATTTTTTGACTCAGATACTGCGATTGGCAAATATGCAATCGTCCTGCTAGCACAAAATCGGTTTGATCAACGTCAATTAAATTACTAGCAAATGCATTTGACATTTACGAACACACTCTTTGACTTTTCAATATTTTGTTCCTCAACACGATTTTTGTATCGCACAGCTGCACTGCAGATGAGGTTTTCAAACTTATGACTTCAGCAAGCTCCATTATCAAACACTCTGCTAGTGCAGAAAAATTTGTTTTGGCGTTTTCGGACAGAAGACTTTTGCATCTTAAGAACATTCTTCATTTCGAAAACATTCTTCATTTCAATAGCGATTTTATTTCTTTGGAAAGAAGGTTTTTTTTTGAGCCTTTTGGTATATTTAACACAGAAGTTTCAATCTTGAACCTCCTGAGGTGTGACTTGATGCTTGGTCTATCATAGTGACCATTTGTCCTTTTTTTGAGATGAAATTCTATTTTGTTTGCAGTAATAATTTATCAAAATGGCTGCTAAGAGAATTGCTCTGTTTTTAATTAACATCGCAACTTAAGAAGGCAGCCCATATGCACTCCGGCAACGAATCTGTTGATGTTGCCAGACCTACTCACTCACCTCTCAGTAAAATGTCACCATCGAACAAGCCTTTCATTGACAACTGATTTAAATGGTTCCATACAAAACCAATAATGAACGAACCATTATAAAAGGCGGGTTTTTGAATTTTTGAGATTTTGTAACGGGAGTTTTAGAATGCAAGATTTTAATATGCTAATATTGAGTACCAACAACGTAAAATCGTGAAAAAAGTCAACTTACTTAATTAACAGTTTAATGAATCTTAAAAGTTTTTCAAGACTATTGGGATTGGGTACGATATCTCGATTTTTTTAATTTGGATTTCATATGATTGATTTTTATAATCATTACAAACAAAATTTTAATTGTTTAAAAGACCGACTAATCAAAAAATAGAAAGAAATTTTACCGATTTTTAAAATGTCGACTTTTAAAAATATCGATTGTCAAAATGTCGTGATCGATAAATCGACTTTTCAACAGTAGAAATTTTAATAGTCGAGATTTTGATCAGATCATACACTCAGAAAAAAAAAGCCTGGTAAATAATTAATCTGGGCCCTGTTAAATTTACAAGGTGCATAATCCCATATAAAGTTACAGACATTTCAGCAATTTACCTGATTGTTATAACCTTATATTAAGTTCTAAATCAACCTGGTGGCCTATATTACTATATTCAAGTTGATTTAAGAAGATCACCTATAATCTTAACACTAAATTCTGGTAAACAAGAAATTATAACAAAAATAAAGCGGGAATTTTAACTGAGATCGTGTTTTTTAACACTGTATTTTGTGAATTTCTATTTTACCACAAATCAGGTTGAAGTGAAGTTATGGTGATTTTTACAATGTTTACTTGTTGAATTTTACCTGGCCTTGTATTAAAGAAACACTCTGACTGTTCATTTCAACATGACACCAGTGTTAAAGCACATATACCCACATGCCATCCAAATAAAATCAATTTCAACTTATTGATATTTGGCACAAGTTTTTTATACAGCAAAGAGGCCCAGGGGAAGCGTGCTATCTCGCTAAGTATCACAAAGTATTTTTATAATAAAATAATATACATAAAATAAATGTCCATACTTTCAGAATAATGCAAAATAAATTGGACGATGAGCAGCGTTACAGATGAGACCTATTTATGTTTTTTAGCAAGATTTTCATGTTAAGTTTACATGATTTATAGGTAAAACTAGCATGATTCTCAGGTAAAATTTACAGTTTTACCTATTTTAGGGCCGTGTTAAATTTACTGAAACCTACGTTGATTTAACACGACACTAGAATCAGGTATCTGATTAAGCAGTTAACCTGATCTACCGAGTTGAAAAATAACAACCTGAAAATAATGTACAATAAACCAGAAACTGGTTCGTTATACCTGCTTTTTTCTCTGAGTGAAGCTAAGCGAATAATATTTACAAGTGCGGGCTTGTAAACATTCCCTAAACTATGAAATAATACTGATAAGTCTTTAGTTTTCTCGACTTCTTTCAAGGCAATTGACTTTTTGTCAAGTCGAGATTTTAAAAAGTCGACATTATAATTAGTCACTAAAAAAAAAACGATATTTTAACTTGCAGAAAAGTCGATAAAAATCAACATTTTAACCAGTCAACATGTTCTTGTCGGTCATTCGTATGCAACCTGATCACTCTAGGTCATTGAAAATTTTTTGCTACCCCATTTAAGTAAGTAATCTAAAAAAACCAAGTATTGTTATTTGAAAGGTCACCTACTAAACTAAATATAACTCAATCATCATAAGAGGTCAAGTAATTTCAGTAATTAATTAACCATGGTGAGACATAGATCTTTTTGTTGTACGCACTTATGGCAAATCAAGATCCTAGAGCCAGAGCACCAGGCCATATAGGTAATATCAAATTGATAACTTAAATCTATGCTAAATTTCTTTTAACCTTTTAAAATCGATTTACTATTTTTGGTTAAAAAATGTGTGAAAAAGTTTTTGTCTGATTGTGTGTTCCTGGTCTTGAGCAATTTTGATAGCCAATTCCTAAATCATTTTTGGGTTAAAATTATTAAAGTAAACAAAAAATTGGTAATTGTAACTTTATTCTCCCTCAACAAAAATTTGTTCTTATTACACTGGAAGAATTGTTATTATTCCATTATGGAGGAAGAATGGAGCACAATAGATCTTCAGGTTACAGTGCACTTATACCCAAAAACCCAACAAACTCATTCATTAATGGAGGAAGAATTATTTTTGCTGTGTCTTTTTTACTCGGAATTTTTTTGCTTGATCTCAGACGGTGTTCACATTGGCCTGAAATGAAAAGATACTTATTTTGAATGGAATACAAATATTTTGCGGTTTATTTTAGATATGTTTGGCATAAGTGGCCAAAGGAGGGTGGCGGGAAGAGGAATTTGGCCCTTTTGGCACGCTAACTAATTGTTAATTACGATAAACATACATATATGTAGGTAGATACTATAGGGCAAGTTTAGGATTCGTACGAAAAAAATTGAGATAAAAATTAAACATGACATCACGATGATGGAGAACACCAACAAGGAGAGTGGCAAAATTCTGTTTGTCTGTTTGTACCTGGACAGCTTTAACTAATGATGCGATCTTCTTCAAATTTTTAAATTAAGGTTTTTTGGTAACTCTCCAAAGGGGAAATTATTTTTTTTAAGCTCAAAAACTAACAGTACTTGCCGTAAAACAGCTAAGGAAAATCTTATTTATCTCACGAGCACCACCAACGATTTTGATAAACAAAAATCTGTATAAACTTTTTGGTAAATTTCTTTGTTTACCAAAAACCATTTTTAATTGTTCCTGTCATATAAGTTCTTTTTTATTTTAGATTTTCCTATTAACCGCTCAACCGATTGTGGTAAAAATTCTTAAAAAATACCAACAAAATGCATACGAGAAATTAAAAAAAATTAATTTTAGATTTTTGAAAAAATATTATTTTATTTTTTTTTGAAAATTTAATATTTTAAAAACGGGTTGATGATTTTTTTTTGAAACTAGGCTTATAAATGTATATTAATATAAACAAAATAGCCATAACAATTTTTTTTAAATTTTTTTAAATTAGTTTATTTTTTTAAGCCCCTTCAACGATTTTATTTTTTTTTGTATATATTCAATGTTTTTCAAGTATTCAAATGACATACTTGTTTTTGAGGTTTTAGTATCTTAATAGCATTAAAAGGATGATTTAAGTCATTTTTTTCTATTTTGTCTGTAATTACTTAGGTACATACTTAAGTTCTTAAGTTCCCAGTAATTTGAACATAAGAGCAAGCAGGTACGTGCGAACCAGGCACTATTCATTTTTATGGACATCAGTTGAAGTTCATGCATTGCCACCACCTAGCCCCCTGAAACCTAGAAATGTTATCCTCTGTAAGTAATAAAAATCCTGCAGGTGCTTACGATAAACAATTAACTTTATAGGTAAATTTTTTTTTTATTATTACCTTATTTTTACTTTACCTAATTGATTTTTTAATTGATATAAATAGATTGAAGAACAAACTTCTAAAATTCATAATTGAAACTTTGAACAGTAATTTTACTTAATTTTTTTTTATTGAAAAGTTGTAATATTCTATAGTTACAGCCAAATTTCAATAAAACACAAGATAACGATGTTGGAAGGAGCACGGAAAAAGTCTGTCGGTCCACAAAAGTGATTCCACACTTCTTATACAATTTCTTTTTTTTGGTTTAGATAATCGAAATCGGGTTCCTCAGAAACATTCAAATCTATACAAATCTATTCTCGAAAATGACTTACGAAAAAAAAAATCACTTTGAACCTCCCATTTTTGTATCTGATGAATTTCATTATTTTTGCTTTATACCAGAAAATTGTAACGAGAGAACTTTTTTCCAAGTTCTTTTTAAGGAAGCTTGCACCTAGCTGGTGTAATTTTATGAATAGAACTTTATATGTAAATTTGTTTTTATTATTTTTAAGTATCAACATTGGAGTTAAGACTATATGGTCACCATATTAGTAGTAGAAGAGATCAATGCACCTTAAAAAATTAATTTGAATTCATGCTGACGAATGACAATGGCAATGACACGTGACACGATGTTTCTTACATTATATAGAGTCTTCTTATCAAGCTTTCCGAATATAATCAATTCATTACTTAATGGTTGTGAGTGACAATTTTTAAATGCTTGAAAAGCAATTTTTAGCGAACATATTGAATTTTAGGGCATTTGCATAAGCTTGAGTGCACCATATAGCCTTGATCTTAAAAAAAAGTCCTCATCAGACAGGTAGCAATATACATATGTAAGTAAGTGAGTGTGCCTCGACTTCACCTCAGACAAACTAACTGAGTTTTGATTTCACCTTGATTTTCAGTTGACTTTGATCCTTTCGGAACCGCGAAAACTTAAATTAAACATCCACGCGATATCTTTTTGAAGTTGTTCCTCTTGCAAAAAAAAAAAAATAAAAATATATAAACATGTATTTATTGCAAGCGGCATGCAATAATGCATTTATGATGTAATTCCTGAAGCTGATGTGAGTGCAAGTTAGTCCTTGCAACAACACCGACATTTACGAACGAGAACATCTTTTACAACGCTATACATTCTGTTTTTTTTTTGTTTGGCTCGATGCGCAAGATAATTATGATTGTATATAATATATGTTAAAACATTTCAGCAAGCGTTTCATCAATTATTGCTTTATGATAATTTCTTGCAACAATGTCTTATATAGAGATTTTTTTTACTGTGACATGATTCTAGAGTAATCGGCATTCCTACTTAATAAAATCATACAAATTGATACGGGTTATGAAGAAACTGTGGAGTTTTGTTGTTATTGTTTTTATTTTTTTATTTATTGAAGGTTAGCGGAACCTTTAAGGAGCATAAATTTAGCAATTTATACATATTATATGGCATTAATTTTCATGCAGGTGTATTTGAATAGTTCCAAATTTGTAACATTGATTTTAATCAAAAAAATATTAGACATCAACTGTCAGAAATTAAGGTAAATTGATTAAATAAAATAAATTAAATTTAGTGGCGCAACAGCTCATAGAGAACTAGGGCCTAGTGACTAATAACTCTCAACCATTCCTGTGTGCGTGTTATTGGCAGGAATGGAGGGGACCTACAATTTTTTGCCGAGTCCGAACGACTTGATGAGAAGCACTTATTCATGACAAGTATACTCTTGGAGGATTTGTCAGTTCCTCGCAAGAGGCAGTACCTCGCGAAAAAAACATTTCTGTTTTTAGGTGGCAGTGGCTGGGAAACGAACTAGCACTAACCATCATGCCACGAGGTACTATTGATTAAAAAAATAATAAATATTATTAAAATATAAAAATTTGTTTTAAGGGTGCAAGGCAACAATTAAACTTTTAGAAAAAATACCTTCGTTTAATTAAACAAACAATACCAAGGATACACTACGACAGCTCTTTCTTGCAGAGTATAGAATGCTTGTCTTTACGGGTAAGACCAAATGAATGGTCCAGAAAAATTCTTTCAAACATACTTGGTTGATGATATTGGGAGCATACGTTACAGTTTAAAGACTAACAGCCAGTCGCTTGGATTTTTTACAAACCGTTCCATTGGGTGACTGTTTCGATATTGAGCCTTTTCGGTCACCTTTAGCATTTACCCTATTTTTTTTATTATTTTTATTTTTATTTGCATATTATTCCATATTTTGTACCAAAGACATTTCGATATTTCTCATAGTTTTTCGAGATGCAACCTTTCAAAATTGCTGATAACTTTCCATAATATTTACTATCTTCTTGGCCAGTACAAAATGGTATCGGGGTTATCCCTACAAAAACTGAAATTGTTCTTTTTACGAAGAAAAGGAAATAAGAAGGCTTCACTCCTGCCAAGCTTAATGACATTCCTCTGAAACTTACCAAAGAAGCTAAATATTTCGGAGTAATCCTTGACTCCAAGCTAATACGGAAAAGAAACACAGAGGACAGAATGAAAAGAGCACTTTGTGCTTTCTACACAAGCAAAAGAACCTCCAATATACGGTGGGGTATGTGACTGCAGGTCATCCGGTGGATATACACGGTGGCGTCCCATACTTACTTATGGTTCTTTCTTGTGTTGGAAGGCTGTTAAAAAAGTTAGTTATCTCAAAAAACCTGAACAAGCTACAGAGACTAGCCTGAATAGGAATATCAGGGGCACAGAGGTCTACGCCACAAGCAGGGCTTGAAATTATTCTAAACCTTCCAATCCTGGATGAGCACATTAGATGCAAGGCAGCCAAAAGCGCACTTCGACTCAAAGAACAGGGCTCTTGGAAGTACAGCACCTAGGGTCATGGGTCTATCTTGCAAAGATAGATTAAATTACATATACATTTTTCGTGGACAGCCAAGCTTTTATTAACACAATAGCCAGTGAGACTATAAGACTAAATAATATTTGTAACACTATAAAGTCAAACTCTGCTAGGTTCCTGGACATAGCAATAAAGAAGGGAATGATATGGCAAATGAACTGGCAGGGAAAGGGTCAGTATCATATAGTAATAGTTATAGCCAGTTAAATAAGGGACCAAAAATTCCCATTGGCGTGATTAAGAGCCTTCGACCTAATAACGAAAGATCAAATCAATAACTGGACGACCAGGAACGACTGCGTTATCACTAGAAGCTTATGGCCAAGAATTATTGAAATGAAAACTTAGTACATATTTTATCGCTGAGTAAAAAGAATATAAGAATGTTGATAGGTGTACTAACGAGTCATTCCGCCATTGGCACAATGGCACTAGAATGGGTGTGTTCGCACCCGACTTCTGTAGGAGCTGTCAGGACGTCAGGATGTCGAAAAATTTGGAAACATATTTGTTGACGAACTGGATGATCTAGCGCAAGTCTCAATGGCAAACATGAGAAAATTCATAGAAAGCACAGGCTGGTTTGCAAACGAACCGGTCTATCTGAATTAGTAGTTTAAGAGCATCTCTGCTTTATTCGAAGTAGCAACGAGAAAATATATACTTAAGGTGATTTTTTGACAAAAATCTGTGCCAGGTAACATTATTCCCGAGGAAATAATTCCCTTTTCCTCTTATCTCCTATTCAAAATGAAGTATTCGCGGGCATTTTCTTCCCTTTTTTATGTACCGCGGCAAAAAGTTATAGGTCCCCTCCATTCCTGCCAAAAAAATACGCACACAGGAATGGTTGAGAGTTGTAAGTCACTAGGCCTTGGTTCTCTACGAGTTCCACCAAATTTATTTATATATTTTTATGTACAACAACTTAGGTGTGGAAAAATTACAAAAAATATCAAAATTAAAAGTGACTATAAAACGAACCTCAAAGAACCTCGTAGAAACTAGAAAGTGTTGCTGCAAATGATGGCTATGGACGCCTGTCCGAAAAAGAGCCACCAAATAAAAAAATACTCTCCGGGAGAATTTTAAATAGGAGAATTTTACTCTCGGGAGAACAAGTCTCCCGAGGAGTAATTTTCTCCGGGCATATTTTTAATTGGGCTGATTATTATTGATCCGATTGGAGAGAAGAAGAAGAATTGTGTACACTATGTTACTGTAAGACCCCAAAATATTAAAATTCTAGAATAAAACAGTAAAACTTAGAATCTTTCAGCAACATTAATTAAAGTCCAAATTGTTTTGTCTATATAACTCATTCTTGATTTTTTTTTCCAAAAGTTGGACGGTCAAGCCTTGCTGATGAAAGCCAAAATTTCTTAAAAGAAAACAAAGACTCGAAAAGATGAAGTTCCGAAAGACAAAGTTTCAGAAAAATGCTGGTAACTTTCTAAATTTGCCAACTTAAAATTAATTTTTATTAAAAAAAATTCTTTACTTCATTTTAAGATATTAGGTACCTTAAAAAAATTATTATCATAAAAAAATATACGTTTTTTATAAAAATTATTCAGAAATACCTACAAATTTCATACTTAAAAGGTGCTTTTCCATTTGAGAGCACCTTCATTCACTAAAATACTCTCGAGAGTAACTTTCGAATGTCTGTCTTCCCCTCTGGTGATTTCATGACTGTATCCACTCGCGAGTTTTACTCTTGAGCGAGTCTTACTTCTAGAACTTCTCGCCACCTTTTTCAAATGGATAAGTATCTTAAGAGTATGTACTTGTGCATGTGTGGCTTTGTACACAACTATGTGTGCAGACATGCTGCACATCTTTTTACTATTTCATAGATTTCTGTTGGTAGAATTCGTGATATTTGTTCACTTTCTTGAATGGTTTTAGAAAATTCCGTATTATTAAATTGGCGAAGAGTAGTATAATTTAGTGAAGCAAATTGGAGAGAAGCCGAAAACGAAAACTTGACACACGTCAAGTCACTGCCAAAGCGAAAATTGGCTTACATTTCCACACCTAAGGAAGGATAGTTATTTTTGGCAGTTTCCGTCAAACATAGACAAGGACTTCCAACTAACTAATGATTTCTCAAAGATGAATGAAAAAGATTCTTAAAAGAATTTCGAAGAAAAATCATACTTCAGAATTTGTATACAAATTTATTTGAAAACAAAATTGACCTCGAGAAATAATATGACGCCAAAATCGCATCAAACATGCATTTTTCTTCATAAAATTAGATTCGAATATCTTAAAAACATGAAGTACTACACTGCTACAGAAATTCTGAGGTCACATTCAATTTAAAAAATTAAAAATCACCAGAAAATTATATTTTGGTTCATGTTAAAGTTATAAATTAAAATTTTGTCAAACAAAGTGTTTTCGAGTGGATTTTCGAAAACAGTGAAAATACGTCAATTTTCAACTAGTGCTTGAGTCCAAATGGGTTGTCACAGAAAAAAACCTTGAATAACGATTTATTTGAAATTGTCTATTTTTTTCAATTGAACTTTCATAGAAGTTACAAATAATTGATGGTTTCGAGCCATGAGTGAAAAACTCAAAAAAATAATGCATTTTTGCATATTTTTCTATTTTGATTTGGAAAATGTAAGGCAGGGTTAAAATCAAAACTACCCCACAATTTTCATGAAAAAAAGGACACAATATGACTGAATATTTGAACAAAATCTTTTTAATCAATGCCAGTCAATTTTGCTTGCAAACGCATTTGACTTTTGCAAACTCATTCTTTGGGTTCTCAATATTTGTGTCGTCAACTCGATTTGTTTACGGCAGAATTGCACTGCAGATGATGTTTTCGAACATGTGCTAGGCAAATTGCACTATTGAACACTATGCTATGAAACCCTTAGTTTCCACTGCAAATCACTCATCTCCCCCAGACAACATGGCTTTCTCAAATGCAGATCTACAACCACTAACCTTATTAAATTTGTGTCTTTCACGCTATCAACCATGGAAAAAGGTTACGAAGTCGATGTTATCTCATCCGATTCTAGTAAGGCCTTTGATTAAATCTCCCATAAGCTAATACTTTTCAAATTGTCCTCTCTCGGCTTCGAACCTTCTTTGTTAAAATGGATCTCCTCTTACCTAGATAATCGTTATTATAGCGTTCATTTTAGAACTGCCACCTCTTGTTCTTTCCTAGCTACCTCCGGTGTTCCCCAAGGCAGCCACCTAGGCCCTCTTTTGTTCATTCTTGCTATTAACGATATTGAAAAGGTCATCAAACACTCTTGTATTTTACTGTACGCTGATGATACCAAGTTTTTCAAGATTATTTCGTCGACACATGACTCTTCCCTTATTCAACAGGCCCTGACAGTTTTTCAATTTGGTGTCTTAAAAATTGCTTGGAGCTCAACGTTGCCAAATGCCAATCAATCACTTTTACGCGTAAGCGTATTAAATCTCCTCCCCGTCTTTACCTCCTTCATGATCAACCCATACCCACCATTGAATTTATTCGTGATCTTGGCATAATACTTGACCCGGAACTTAATTTTCTCTCCCATGTAGATGATATCATTCTCAAGGCAAATTCAGCCCTCGGCTTCGTCAAAAGATGGTCAAAGGAATTCTCTAACCCTTATGTGACTCGATCCCTATACATATCGCCCACTCCTCGAATACGCTTCTCAAGTTTGGTCCCTTATCAACTTATACACATTTCCAGAATCGAGAGCGTCCAGCGTCGCTTCCTTCGCTTTGCTCTTCGAGGCCTTGAATGGACCAATCCCCTGATCCTGCCTCCCTATCTAGACCGCCTTAAACTAATCAACTTGAATTCTTTGAAAGAACGTAGAGAAATATCAGACATTCTCTTCATTCATCGATTATTTTCTGGTTCCGTTGACTGCATTTCACTCTACAACTCTATCTCCTTTAACATTAACCCTCGTTCTCGAAATCCTAGTCTTTTTTATCTTCCAACCCACAGGACCTCCTATGGCTCAAACGAACCTATCTCTCGAATGCGGTGAAATGTTAATCTGAACATGAACTCCTTTGACTTTTACCTTAGTACTCCATCCCTAAAACTCCGTCTTCTGAATCGCCCTCCCCCTCACTAACGTTAGCTTAAGTTCTTAGTTTAAAGTTAGATTAAGAATTAGCTTGTATTAAGCCGAATAAATGGGGGTTTTGCCCCCACCAAAATTAAATTAAAATTAAACTAATGCAATAAAACTTCTATTTATTTGCCTTTTTGAAGAGAAGACTTTTGCAGAGAATATTCTAGAAATGCATTTCTGACGTCTAAAAAGTTTTCGAAAACGGTCTTTATATTGCCATTGTTCAATTTTTTTTTCATCCCAGCTAAGAAAAGGTTAAAAGTTTCTCTCGAACGTTATGTGTGGGAAAAGGAAAATACCGATGCGCGAACTAGCGACTTCACCGTTTGTTCAACCAAGAGAACCCTCCCGGTATATGGTCCTCATGAGAGCCTTAAAATAATTGATATTAATTGAGAATTTAAAAGTACGTACATGATATTGAATACATATCACCAAATTCTTCATTGACTAATATTACCGTACTTGTTTGTTTTTTTGAAAATATAGTCGCACCAAGCTCAAATATGTTGCAAACAACAAAATCAACTAAATTCAATATAAAATTATCGACATTTTAACCTACTTACCCAATTTCTTTTTATATTAATAAAAAGGAACAAAAAAAAAATCTCTCATTAACAGTACTCTGCCCGAAAGTCATCAACTCACTTAATCACATCCAAAGACTCGTCCTCAATTTATTTTTCCCAACAATACTGGAATTTTTCATCTCTCGAACTTCGAACACGATCAACGACTGCTATCAATCAAAATCCCTTTTAAAGCCGCCTGTATATCGCCAAGTGAACTAAAAAAAAAAATCAAATTTCCCTACTACCAATTTTGTTGTCCATCTTCCTTAAAGAAGAAAAACATAATTCAACATAGTGACGGTGGCGGCCCGCGTGGCGGTGGCTCACGCGTACGCCTGCTTGCAATTCAGAATCTTGTACGTCAAATCAACCGAATGTCAAACCAGCCGAAACCTGATACGCAAACTCTACAATTATCCTCATTAAAAAAAAAGTAAAAACAAGAAGTAGGTACTATCGTTCCAACGCCCATATGAGGCCTCGTATTTGGAAGATGACGCGTGCACGCGTGTCAGGCTACTGGGTCGGTAATTTCACCTGTTGACACAGTAAAGAATTTCCGTAAGTTTAATATTCGAAAATAACGCCTTAAGGCATCGACCCGATGCCTCTACTGACCACCAGAGTTACAAAGTTGAGTGCCGAATTGCCGGCCGTCAAAAACCAGAATTTCACTTGATTTAAAAATAAAATAAAGGCATAAGACGGAGGCAAGGGAGCACAAAACGAAGTTGTAGTGAAACTTATATGCAGCTTGATAGCTTGTTTTATGAAAATCAACTACCAGACAAAGTACAAGTAAGTAAGTAGATATGCAACCAAATCAATATTTAATTTTTTTTTTTTGAAAAGATTTTATCCGTTGACAGCTTTTGTAAAACATGGAAGGAATTTCAGTTCGTAAAACACACTCAGTCTCCCATAGCTTTGTTTGGTTTTAAGGAAATCGATAGTAGGTAAGTCAATGATAGCTCCAATTCCTTCAAATTAATCAAATACGAAAGGATTCATGTTTCTTTCTGAGATATTTAAAGTGGTATTTGATTTCGAACTGCCAAGGCCATATTCTCATTTAAAAATGTTCAAAACAAAAGATTTTTAACTACCTCCAATACAATCTGGATTTTAAATGAACAGGAAATCTTTAAATAGAAGTCTTTTTCAATCATCGTCAAATTGTCACTCTATGCTACCAGAAATTCTCTGAATATGAAATGTAGTTCTACAAAGTATGACAAAGAATTAAACCAGATAAGATTGAAAGCAATCAGCATGAGATATTTTTAAAAGGTTGCAGTTTTATGACACGGGCTATTCATTTGCAAAACAATAACTCAATGCAAAACCGATCATCTAATCAGCATGAGCACTCCTCTCCTGATGGATGTCATAAATTCCTTCGATTCCGGAAGAAACCAATGAACCATAGATAAACCCATTTTTTGGCACTGACAACTACATAACTAAAGCCAACCAATATGGCGCAATAATGAAAGAATTTTGTTTGTCAAGATACCAGATACCTGGCAGGAAAATCACTCCAGGTGGATGTGAAACGTGCGGATATGTCATCTAAATGACTTTCAAATGGGATTTTATGACTTTGTTACTTTTGTTTTCTCAAAAATAGCATTTTGACAATGTAAATGGCATTGAAAATAATTTCTATACCTAAGTATAGTATACTTTTTTTGAAAAGTATTGGGCGTGAATTGTTGGTTGCATGCATTTTCACTTATTGTTATTTGAACTGTTAAGGTGAATTTGTACCACTTGTGAATAGGTTTATTTTTGTGTTCGTTTGTTAGAAGAAACAAAAAATTGAGGATAATATTAACAACAACTGAAATTCGATTTCGAAATCCTTGAAAAAAAGAATCACATAAATCTCTTGGACGAAGTATGAACGATTTTACTATATAAAAGATCCAAGATTGACATTTAATCTATTTTAGATTTTAAATAAATCTTCTAACATAGTTTTCAAATTATTGAAGCGTCATGACTAAGTTTAGCATATCTTTAATAAAAATCCGAACTCGGGAATGAAAAGATTTTGTTTTAAATTTATTTATTTTTATCAGAAGAAAGTAAGTTTAATTTAATTAAACCTAAATATTACCTAAAAATTGAAATTATTTAAATATCAAATGATCACCTTGCACTTTGCTCTTACTTCAACAAAGCGAAAAAAAATTAAAGTTAATGTTTTTCATAAAATATCACTTTTCTTTTTCGGTTTTGGTCATTAAATGAGGAGTTTAAGTTTTAGAATTTTTAATTTGGTATTTTTTTTATAATAAGGGTCCTAAGAAGATTTAATCAAGATAAAAGTTCAACTTGAAAAAAGCAAGTTTGCGACTAAATTGTGAAGTTTCATTCAATAGTTTTATTTTAAAAATGACCTTGAAAAAAAAAAAATTTAAATCGTATGAAAGAATCTATTTATATTCATTCAATAATGTTGAACAGATAATTAAAAAATTGATTTAATAAAAACCTATGGCTGAACAATTACTAAAACTAGTTGACCTTTTATATAGATCCAGAGATCCTTCAGATGGCATAAAATATTTTCAAATTTTCTATAAATGAGATGCCAAAAATCGCTGACTTTGACTTTGAATGTTTTTATAATTTATAAAAAATTCATAAAAGCATATGTATGGTTGTCCAATTACTGAAAATAGCTGGCTTTTTATGACCGTGACGTGGCCTTTTCAAATGGCACAACTTTTATTTTTAAATGACCTAAACATTTTTCTTTGTGACCCTTTAACGAATTTAAATAATTCATAGAAAAAAAAATTATATCACGATCTAGAGATCTTTCGGGTGGTATACACTTTTTCCATAAATGAGGTGCAAAAGGTCCAAAGCCCAGTGGGAACTTTTTTTTTTTTTAAAATATTTTTTACGCAAAAAAATTTCCATTATATTTTTTGATATTTTATTAACATGCAAAATAAATTAAATAAAAAAAAACTCAAACCGATTTTGAAATGTAGAATTTCCAAGACAAAAATATTTTGAAATTCACAAAATATCGGGTTTTTCAATAAGAGCGCTACAAAAGTTTTTTTTTAAATAAAACAAAAACGGTTTTGGATATCAATGAAATTCTTTATTCTTGTGAAAGTACGTCCGATGCCATTATGTATGAAACTCGATTTCTTTTGCATGGCCACCACGGGCACGCTTGCAGAAGTCTAGACGCTGAACCCAATTTTCGACGGTTTTCAAGCATAAATCGTCCGATAACGCTGCAATTTCACTTTCGATATTCGTACGAAGTTCATCAATCGTCGCTGGCTTGTTGGCATAGACCATAGACTTGACGTAGCCCCACAGGAAATAGTTTAACGGCGTCAAATCGCACTACCGAAGCGGCCAAGCGACTGGACCATTTCGTGAGATAACACGTTCTCCAAACTTGGTTTCGAATAAATTGATTCTGACATTCGCTGTGTGGCTTGTGGCGCGCGCCGTCCTGTTGGAACCACATATCCTCGAAGTCCATATCATCCAATTGGGGCAAAAAATATTCGGTTATCATTGAACGGTAGCGATTCCCATTCACAGTAACGTGCCGGTCTGATCATCACGGAAGAAGTACGGCCCAATGACGCCACCCGCCCATAAACCACACCAAACCTTAATTTTGTCGGGATGCAATGATGACTCATGGTGTACGTGTGTTTATTGACGAAGCCATTCAGCCAGAAATGAGCCTCATCGCTGAAGATGATTTTTCGATAAAAATCCGAATCATTTTCAAGTTGTTGCTCAGCCCAATTCACGAACATACGACGCTTCTGGTGGTCAAGCGGCTTCAGTTCTTGCGTCAATTTAATCTTGTAAGGATGTAGGCCAAGATCTTTTCGCAAAATTTGCCACAACGACAGCGTCCCTGTTGCAAAACCTAATATAAAAAAACCGGAATCTCAAATAATGATCAAAATTAATTTGAAGTTTTTATTTTATAAAGTTTTAAGAAAATCACTCAATAAATAGCCGAATAGACACACACACAGACAGACAGAATTTTGAGATCTACTTTTTTCGTTTTCCTTAGGTATCGTGCGTCATAATGACAAGTCTAATCAAAATATTCAGTTAAATTTTTTTTACCAATGCATTCAGGGCCGGCCCATGCTTAATTAGCGCCCTATGCAAGTTCCATCTTTAGAGCCCCTCAATTGCAGTTATTGGTGGAAAAATCCATTTCCTTGGTTCTTAAGGGGCAGACTTTTCAATGCGATTTTTCAACGAGGTTTCCCAAAGAGGCTACCAAATTCGTGCACTTTGCAAAGATTTTGTGATGTACGTTTTTTTTTACTGTGATGGGTATTGAAATGAAGGAATGCATCTACTTACTCATATTATATTAATATTAGCTATAAAGGATGCCTTTTTAGATGTGTGGTTTTCAAGAAGAAATAAAACGCATATAATTTAATGTTATGGCCAAGAATTTAGCTTTATTATAAAAATAAGGGTTTGCCATTATTATTCTATTTCGGGCAAGAGGCCTCCATGGCTGGCTCGAATAAATTCCAGCTGAGAGGCCGAATTATTGACCATTTTTTGCAGCAATTGGGGCTGTATATCAGCAATAACGCGGCAAATATTTTCTTCCAAGACGTCAATCGTCTCTGGCTTATCTGTGTAGACAAGCCACTTTAAACAGCCCTACAAAAAATAGTCCAGCGGTCTTAAATTGCATGATCTTGGAGGTCACACCACAGGCCCACGACGCGAGAGAATACGCTCACCAAAAGTTTCCTTCAATGAATTGATTATTTTGCGAGGCGTAGCATGAACCGAACCATTATTTCGGTAGTAAATTTGAAGATTTGCAAACATTGTTCAGGAGTAGGTCTATTCATTATGAAATGGCAAACAAACTGAGCATAACTTAAGTGACAGCTATCAAAAAAACCAACTCCGAAAAAGCCAGATTTAAAACCACAGAAATTCAGAATAATCTAGTCTGATCAATATTAGTGTAAGCTATTAAAGAGAAGTGAAAATTAGAAAAATAGTTAGGTTGTGGTTTCGAGGAAGTGGATTTTTTATTGCTTGCTCAAGTTGAACATTGGGCTCAGCGCCCTACGCATTTGCACCGCTTACACGTATAGCTTGTCCGGCCTTGAATGCATAACTTGTTATTAAATATAGTACCTCTTCCTACTATCCCAAGGAAAAATTTGAACCTATTAATGTCACAACATATTGTCTCTTAGCTCCTCATAGCTCCTTTATTAAGCTTTTCATTTGAAAAAGCAGGTTAGTTGTTATTAGCAGCTTTCTACAAAAATTACTTTTCCTCGATTTTTTTTTTCCTTCTTTTAAATTCTCCTCGACTTGAAACTCAAAAATAATCTTTTCGCTTGAATAGTTCTCCAAAGAGTGAACTTTCCATGCTAAATCTATTTTCTACGTCGGCCATTCCAGTCTCTCACACATTCATACAACCAGCCAATCGTTTTCGAGATCTTCATTCACGGGATCACGGCTTCCTGGAAAGCTACGTGCTCTCCTCGAAAACCTCCGTTCCTCCGTTGTCGAATCTCATCGAAACTTTACTCTCACACACACATTCAATGATTCAGCAAGTTGTTGGATGTCTTTCCAAAACTTGCCGAATCCAAATGGCCGAGTTCAGAACCCTTTCAACTAAATATTTCGAGAAAACTTTAAAAGAACTAAAATCGAGAAAAAGTTTCTTCTAGGCATTCTCCTAGTTACCCTAAAACAATCGCGAGTGATTCGAAACGCGAAGCAACTTTCTAAAACCAATCCCTCGAGGTGAGAGAGGACTACATCTTTTTAAATGCTGAGATATACTCAGTTCTTTTCGCGTGTCAATTCCTATAGTTCTATTTTCTTACTATTTAAAAGAAGTTAAGTTTAAGAATTATAAATCACGTTAACAACCCATTTTTCTGACAATAATGTAAAACTACGTTACGTTAAGTTAAATATATAATAATGTTGGTTATTTAGAAAAAAGTAAGAGTGCGCCTGACTCGCTTACTTCTTCAGCTCATCCGCTGGTACCTCGCCAAGAGACCGCCCGTCTTCTTGGTAATTTAAGTTCGTGGATTTTGGAACCAACCGTTCCACTCAAATCTCAAATCGATCAAAACCTGTTTTTGTTACTTTTCCAAAATAATTTAAGAGTGGGTCTCTGGCTGATGGACGCCAGGTATCTACTGACTCTACAAGTATTTCGGAGCCGCAACGGAAAAAGGATAGGCTAAAAATGGATAATGATTAAGAATAGGCAGGTGAAACTTGTTGTGGTAAATTTTACCGCAACAAAAAGTAATGCAAAATTGTCGAGAGAAAGACCAAGGGCATAGAGCACTAAACTAAAGTAGTCTGATGATCTAGGTGGCACTCGTGAAAATGCAACAATACAAGTTTCGATTTTTCGATTCGATTTCGGTTCGATTTTTCCTGTCCTCCATATTTTTAAATAATTTGATATACATCCTATGTTAGCGATTTTCAATTTACTTCCGTTACTTTTTTAATTTCAAAAACCCTCAGTATTTGGGTCAACCTGGTCAAAAATTAATGATCATTATTCGCTTTACTTTTGCCTCTCAGGATAGCAATTACCAATCTTAAAGTTTGATTAAAATTAACTTCTGCCTTCAAGCTCTATAGTAAAAGATAAAATCTTAATATGTCTTCATATGATAACATAATCAGCAGCGAATTGTTGTAAAACTTCAAAATGCCTTTGGCTGAGTTTCAACTATACATTTATACATAATTATAATCCACCAACTAAAATAATTTTTCTAGTGCTTCTGCAACAAAAAAAAAAAGAAGAAACGAATTCAAACATAATTACTCTTTGGCAGAAAAATATTAAGATTAATTCACTTGAGACCTAATTTTAAAAACTTGCTCCTTTATTTCAGTTAAATTAATTATTATAGTCTTTAAGCCGATTTCACTTAATTTTTCTTACCGCATCCTTGCAATCGGATGCAGATCTCTCTTATGCTGGTAATTTATATAATTTGATTATAGCCTTAAAACAAACATCTTCATTTTAATATTTGCGTATAATAGCTTTTTTTTTAATTATTATTCTTGATGTTGTCGGTTGGAAACAGAGTGCTGACTGGAATAAATATTATGAAACCATGGTTGATTGCATGGTTTTAATAAACCTTGAAGGAAATCCAGGGAAAATTAATTTTCATTTTTCTTACCGTTTTGAATCATTTGCATTTAAAGTTACCGCTGTCACTGAGCAGCAGGAATATAAGTTTTTGTTAAAATACTGACCCATTTTTAACATTTTTGAGTAATTGATTTCGAAAAATGTATTTAGTCAATAATAACGATGATTGAAAACTTAAGCGAACTTCTTCATTTGGCCAAAAAATGAATCAATGGACATATTGATGCCATCTGATGATGAAAGAGGAAGGTACCTTTGAATAGTTAGGTAGGTATTAAGTAATTTTTTTAAGGAAATTTGAAAATGATTTTGCAACACAAGTTTCATTTTTGAGTGTATGTACCTTCATAATTTTCAGTTACTAGACATGTTCAGGAAAATGAGGGCCTTTTTAGGTCCTTCAGCAATCTCAAGTCTAGGGAAATAGATTCCTTTGCAAAATTTCTCAGTTTTGCTGTCATATTACTGAGGGGTAAAAATATTGAATCTACTTGCTCATTTTTTGACCGAGAAACTTTAGCTGAGCCCCCAAGACCTCTCAATTTCCTGAGCAAGCCTATTGTAAAAGAAAACAAACAGGTACCTTAAAATTCAAAATGGTGCCTAATGCAAGTTTTTCGACGAATAAAATAGACGCAAACTAAAATTTGATTAAAAACAATAATCCAACTTCCAGCTAAAAAATGCTAGCTGTGAAAAAGGTTAAAAAAAATGCTGGAATAGGTGTCAAAAATGTTGCAGCCGGAGTTGCAATAGTTGAACATTTTTTTTTTTACTTTTACTGCGACATGTCAAAAATGTTGCGCTCCGTCTTCCATTCTGTTCAGACAATTACATAGCTGCCAATGGCACCTCATCCAAAAAGATGCACCTATTTCTTAAGCAAAGTACTATCGTCGGTTCTGAGATACTCTAAACATCAGCAACAATAAAGAAGGTGAAAATATTACTTCTGCAGAAAAAAAATGAGGAGTTTCTGCAAATTTTGTGAGCGCTTAAAGTCATTCAAGGTCAAAACAACATGAGATTTAAAAAGAAACCAACTGATGGCTTAAATCTAAATTTCATTGACCATATATACACAAACATTGAGACACTACAAGAGGTGCTATGACCTTTACTTATCATGCCGCAGATGTAGATCAGGAATTCTAACTGCTATCCAAGTTATATTTTACCAGAAACCAAATTGAATACTACCGACCTTTCCCGCTAATATCATGGTAATTAGGTCTTACATATGTATATTTATGATGGAGAAAAGGGATACTATTTATAGGTAGGTAATAATATAAAGAATATGATGCACCTTTAATCAGTCGCTGGATGGTTACATAACACGATTGCGTTTAATTATAGCCCGCGACTTGCATTTATTATTAACATGCTAACAAGGATCGACTTGGCGCTCCTTAACTTGCTTCTAGTTTTCTAAATCATCACCTTTGAACAATTATCCCACCAATTTAGCCTTTAATTGGAACTCCATGCCTTTGAATTGCATTGATTCTTCATACCTATACAATCCTTTTTTTCTTAACTGGAAATACAATAAATCTTTTTCATTCTTCAAGCTGCGGTATACGCGTCTATTTTTATCCTCGAACTCGTACCTTGTGTAACATTTTGCTTTATCTAGTTCGCTTTTTCTTTTCTTTTGATCACTGATGATCTCGAATATCTTGAGAACAAAAAATGATTTGGCTTCGAGGTCATTTTATTTTATGCATTAATAAAAGTTTTAATACAATTTTTAAAAATATTGAATTAACAGTTTTTTTAAAGTGAAAACAAACTGAAAAATTGAAGATCTTCGAAAAAGTTCTTCGACATTTAATGTGCAATCAAGTTAAGAGTAGAATAAAACTAAGCCAAAGCCAATATCATTGCTTGTTCTCTGGATATTTGAGAAGAAAAAGTTCTACAATTTTTTGTGAAGTTTCTTGTAGTTTTTTCACTTAAAAAAAATATTGTTGAATTATTTCACAAAACAAATCAAACATCAATTATGAACTATATCAAAATCGTTGACATTTTTGTCTCCCAAATATCCTGAGATCACACAAAATGGTATTGGCTTCGGGTTAATTAAATTCTTTACACTAGTTTATAATTGATATTTGATTTGTTTTGTAAAATAATTCAACAAAAATAATTTTTTTTGAGTAAACAAACTACAAGAAACTTCACCAAAAATTGTAAAACTTTTTTCTTCTCAAATATCCAGAGAACAACCAATGATATTGGCTTTGGGTTAGTTTTATTCTTCTCACTAATCTAAACTTAATTGAATATCTAAGATTTTTTAAAATTTTAAAAATAAAATAATATCCGGGCTTAAGGCTTCGAGAGCACCAAAGGGAAGTTACCAGTGTAGGTCACACCCAGCCTCTTTTTATAAAATTTAAATCTTTAACATCTGGCCCATTTTAATCTAGTTGAATAGCCTTTGTAGACACTTAAATCCATGATTTGTTCTCAAGATATCTGAGACGAAAACTATTTTTAAGAATTATTGGTTGTAGTTTTTAGTTTAAGAAAAACTATTTGTAGAATTTTTTTACAAACCATTTCAAATATCAATAGGAATAAATTAACTGGGAGCCAATATTGTTGTTTTTTCTCAAGATATTTGATTAAAAAAAAAAATATTATTTATTATTATTATTATTATTGGTAAAATAGCTTGCATTTTTTTTTCTAAAAAAAATTGTTAATTCAAAATATAATATAATATGTAACAATATCAAATCATTGTTTGTTCTCAAGATATTCGAGAACTTTTTTCAAAAACTTTCAGCTACTATTTTATTTAAAAAAAATCTATAAGTTGATATGTTTTTATATTTTTATCAATCATTTATCACTTTAAAGTGTGTAGAATAAGATCAATTCGAAGTCGCTAGCGTGATCTGTTCTTGAGATATTCAAGACTAAAGTTAGGTTAGGTTAGGTTTGAAGGGGTGATGATACGGCAAGCCGTACCATCTCACTCGGATCTCTCTCAATGGATCCATTGCGCTCCATAAAGAAATTGGTTAAGGTAGGTTTGAGGAGAAGGAGAAGGAGGATTGGGTGGAGTGTAAGTGTTGGTATTGGTATTGGTATTGGACGCCTCCCTGAATCACCCTGAATTCTGGATGAATTTTAGGATGTTCTTTGGTGGCAAGTGTGTTTTGGTGGCAATGTCACCCAGTTCGTCGAAAAAGTATTCTCCGAGGGCTGCCTTTCTAGTTCTGGCTAGGCTGGGGCATTCACAAAGAAAGTGATATGAATCCTCATCCACCTCTTCATCTTTGACACCCTCTACACAAGTCCGACGAGCTTATGCCCATTCTGTGCATGTGGGTACCCACAGAGTTGTGACCCGTTAGGATTCCAATGAGGGTGGATAGTTGAGGCCTACTGATCTTAAGTAAATATTCTGTCTTTTTTCTTGATATTCGGCCATAGATTTCTTGAAACTGTGCAAGTGTCTATAGTTGACCATCTGACATCCGCATCCTCGAGGAAACTTTGGTGAATTCTACTTTTCTCTTGCTCCAGTGGCATAAGTACCGAGTGATCGGTTTGGCTCGGATCAAGGGATGACCCGTTTTTGGTCAGTTTATCTGTCATTTTGTTCCCGTATATATCACGGTGTCCTGGGACCCATTTAAGATTAACTGTTTTCGTTGCGCTGAGAATCCTCAGTATATTTCGGCAATTATTTACCAGTTTAGACTTTATAGTGATTGAGGAAATGGCTTTTATTGCCACCTGACTGTCTATGAAGATGTCGATATTACTACCAACTATTTCACGTGAGGCAAGATGTTTTGCGGCTTCACAGACTGCAAGTATTTCCGCTTGGATTACACTACAGTGATTTGGAAGCTTTACTGATCTGCTAATAGGTGAGTTAACTGAGAAGATTTCTGACCCTACCCCCTCACATGTCTTGGAACCGTCCGTAAACACTGAAACATGATTCTCGTTAATGACCCGGTTTTCATTCCATAATTCCCTTGTTGGAATATCTGTTATGGCCACTGGGTTGAAATCAATGTGCGGTGTGATGTAGTCTGTTTGAAGGTCTATGTCTGTGAAATTCATAATAGTTCTATGACTGTAGTGGCCCCTTTTCCAGTTATTACACTGTTGAAGTCTTAAAGCACTTTTGGCGGCCAACTCTTTTGTAAACAAATTGAGTGGGGCTAGTGAAAGGAAAGTTTCAAGGGCAGCCGTTGGTGTGGTTAAAATCTTTGATTTAATCCAAAACAGAAAATATTTTTAAAACATTATTTATAAATGAAAGACTAGATTTTAAAAAAATAGCTTTTCCTTAAGAAAAAAGCACGAGTGCCGGTATATATATAAAAGGTTTTCCATTTAATAATAATAATTGACGTTTACAATCACTCATTGGAAGCAAAATATGGGCAAATTGTAAACAGCCCATAACTTTTTTATGTTATTGTAGGAGGGAACGAAAATCCTTTGTGCATAAACAAATCAAATTCAAATTTGTGCGTATAAAGAAATTTGTACTTTCGTACTTTGATATGTTATATATTTTTTAACAATATCTTTTAGAATTCAAATAATTTGAAACCCTCAAAAAATTGTACGACTCATGCACTCATGTCAACACAAAAAAATCCAATAACCCGTTGACAGATAATGTTTGCCACCTGTCAGCAAAACGAGAAAATAATAGATTTCATACTAAAATGGGTGCCCCTTCAGGCAACAAGATTCCTAAAGCAAAAAGGTGTTTGCAACTTCTCAAGGCTATAAGGCCTAACTCGAAAAATTTTATACCAGTGTACGACAAATCAAATATCGCTGCCAGACAGATTGCAGGCAAACAATTCAATCTGCCCGATACTTACGTAGTCTATTACAATTTAGTCTATTACAATTTACAACTAGTGGAGCTGATAATCTTGGATTTGATTTGACACCTTTAACGGAGTATAAACTGGCTCGTATGCAAAATATGGTCAAGAGGAAACATGCCCATTGAATGAAATCCAAGCATAGGTTGTTTGAGACCCTCTGAGCTGCACCAACTATGTAAAGACATCGAGGTCAAAATCAGCTTTTCAACAACCTAATAAGTGTGTGACTCTAAGCCAGAAATGTCTACCATTGATCGGAAATATTCTAATATCACACTATACTGTTGATCTAGGAAATAAACCGCAAATTTTAAATCCACTATCTTCTGCTCATTGATTTCAGACAGCATATTTTGAGATGATACCTAATGCCTATGTTTCACATAGCTGGTAAGCTGTTGGGGTCTGCAGAAACAAAAGCCAAATTTACAAAACTCAGACTATTTTCTTACTCAACTCAATGAAAAAATATTTTGAAAAATTGATAAAATGGTTTTAGTTTTTCAAAAGTGGTTCCTTATAATAAAATCAAACAAGATCGAAGATTTGATGGTGACGTTGGCTTTCCCCTTCGCTAGAGATTGGTATAAAAATATACCAAATATTATAAAACAGAAATCTTTTTTCAAATTATCTGAGATTGTTTTAATTCCAAAAATTAAATTTTAAATGCCTTCTATACCACACTAGAAAACTTTCATTCGCACATAATCAAAGAAAATTATAAAACATAATAACAAAAAAAAACTATCATGGGAGAATAAATCCATATATCATGCAACTTCATCTGCAAAAACAGTCATTCCCAAGCAAGTTGAAGTTGATCCAAAAAGCAAAACCTGTGTCGACCGAGCCGAGGTACATGTGTGGCACGCGACTCATCGTCCTCATCTTGTATCGTGTTGGTTCGGAAAATTTCGGCTGCACTAAGTGGTTGACCTGCATGTTGCCCTCCGGCACGTTATGCAGACTTCCTTATAAGAAAACGACGACAACGACGACGAAGACGACGGCTACGATCACATCAAATATGTACACGACACACGATCGCAGTAAGTACGACCACTTCGTCAGACCATTCTGCTGCTGAGGAGACACACCGCAGATGTATACCAACACTTTAAACCTGTTTCTCTACGGTGAGATGTAGACACTATTTTAATGATACCAGTGTGGATGGAGAAGTAGTACCTTCGACTACCCCTACTTTGCAGACTAGGGGAACAAACATAAACTATAGCTCTCCAGTCTCTCTTCGTAGATATCCTGTTCTCTTAAGAAACCTAACCAGGAGATTTGTTTTTTCTTTCTTGTTATTTATGATAAAAGTATCTCATCATCTTCTGAAATCTCCAGACGTAAAAGAAGTGATCAAAAGAGATCGTGGGATTTATTTTTACCTGTGTTAAAGGGATTGAGATGGTGCGCTGGCGTACACCTTGAGTTACCTACAAAATCAGAAGATTTAGGACGAAGGGATTCATTAAGGAATACACATCCTTGGAGTAAGCATCCAATTCGACAAAGTTGAGATTTATTTTTGTAACCAAAACAAAGTGCACGTTACTTAAAAAAAAAAATAAAGAAATAAAGTTTGAAAGTTGTGATTTGATATGATGGCATTAGGTTCGGAGAGATTACATCACGCACCACAGACAGCGATGGGAGGAAACTATTTAAAGCACATACCCATCGCACCAGCAAATCACTTGAGTCTAGATGGACCCAGACTCAACAAGCAATATGTCTACGCAAATAAACCTTATGGAGGAATCGAAACGAATCCGTCGGTAATTCGGCGAAATGCTCGCGAAAGAAATCGCGTGAAACAAGTGAATAATGGATTCATCAGTTTGCGGCAACACATTCCGCCAACAATTGTTGCTGATTTGAGCAATGGCAAGCGGATGGGTGGCAGTAAGAAGCTAAGCAAAGTTGATACTTTACGAATGGCCGTCGAGTATATTCGTCGCCTGAAAAGCCTATTGGACGAGGACAATAAAGATGCGGGTAGTTCGTTACCAGGTAAAAGTGCCAGCGCACCTGAAGGATTTTCAGGAGAAACTGCTCATCAACACTATTCCTCGGAGCCAATCAATTCTATGTCCTTCTACGATGATCAACAGCACAGTTATGAGCAATATTATGTTACACCTGCTGCATGCCAGGATACAGCCGCGCTGGTATCTCCTTCATCTTCAAACTACAGTGATGGATATTTTTCCTCAGCCGAACAACCAGAGCCAAAGTCGCATATTAAATTTGAAAATTCCTTCGACGATTTCAATAACTCCGCAGAGGATGAGGAACTTTTGGATTATATTTCTTTGTGGCAAGAAGAAATGTAGTTTGTGTGTGAAAAATGTTGAACAGTAGTTGGATCCATTCCAGAGCTCTAGTCAAATTTAATATTATAATAATAATTGTAAGCCATTGACACTATTACCTCTTTTAAATGTAAAAAAATGTTTTTTGTTAAAATGTAAATATGTACACAGTGAAGTAGATTTTTAAGGAATTTATTTTTAAGACTGGAAGACAATAATTTAAGGAATTTATTTTTAAGACTGGAAGACAATGATTTAAAATAAGTTAAGAAGAAAATAAATTAAAAACCAAACATTGAAAAATTGTATCCCTTTTTTATTTTTGTTGGGATCATGAAGAATGATTGGAAGTTGGAAGAGTCTTTTTCTACAGTTATGAGAATGTTTCTACACATCTGATTGTTGTAAAGAAATTGATGAATTATTGAAATAAATCTATATTGGAAAGAAAATTTTTTGCGGCTCCCTACAAAAATGTTTTTATAAAATTCGAACATTGCAGACAGGTTGTCAAGTAGCTCTTGAAGGTGCAAACCTTTTATTTTTTGACAAAATGTAATCTTCAATTTAGTGTTGGCTTTGCTTTCTCGAGAATTTTTCGATATCAGATGTCGAAATGCTGGTATCTCAACCCATATTGCATTTAGAAGAAGTAATTGAAGGGAACATTAGCAGAGGGACTGTCTGATTCTCCAAGTAACCAGAAAAAAAATGTTGAAATTTTTATTCACGACTTTATCAAGGATTTATCACAAGACGAAATCAAACTAAAGCGTGTGGCGAAAAGAAAAATATATACATATGCGATGAGAACCAAAACTCGTCATATCTATGCCCGAAAAAACTCCAGATGTAATTGTGAAAATTATTTTTAACTAACGAAACTTAGTCCAGTCAATTTGCACTCAATAAAAAGGCTCTTAGCGAGCAAATTGTGGAGAAGTTTTGATTTTGCCCCTCTTTTGTGTTTTTGGGGTCGCTGAATCCGAGTCTGAAGTTTGCGACTAAAATTTCGTCACGTAACATGGAAAAAAAAAATGCAAAAATGCATTTTTTGGGCGTTTTCACTAATGGCTCGAAAAACTAGCATCAGTGTTTCAAAAATTAAATCAAACTTCCATTGAAAATAAACACAATTCTAATTAATCTCTGTTTAAGGTTTTTTCCTGTGACAATCCATTCGGACTCAAGTGCTAGTTGAAAATTTACATATTTGTACTGTTTCTGAAAATCTACTTGAAAGCACTAAGTAATTACTTTATGTGAATTATTTGACTGTTAGTTTTGATTTTCTCCGTATTAAATGTTTACTATGGTGCTGAATCTGTATCTGAGGATTGCGACTAAGATTTCATGACGCAACATGCAAACATTTTAAAAAAAGTTCTACATAAATGCAAATTAAATGGATTTTTTCGAATTACCTACATATTTTAAAATAAAGGCTTTTGATTTTTCGCAGATGATGAAGGGTATATGAAAAATTCAAAACGAAAGTTTGAATTAAGATTTGTAAGTTTTAGAAAAAAAAAAATACCTCGACAAAAAATATAGAACCCCAAATTTGCATAAGAAACGCATTTTTTTTAAATCTTTATATTTGAATATCTCAAAAACGTGAAATGCTGTAATTTCAAGACCAGATTCGAACCCAATGCACCAAAAACCATCATAAAAGTATTTCTTGGTTCATGTTACAAACAAAAATTTTAAATGTTCACATAAATTAAGTTACTTAGTGCTTTCGAATGGATTTTTGCAAACAGTAAACAAACGTCAATTTTCAATTAGCACTTGAGTCCAAATGGATTGTCGCAGAAGAAAACCTAAGGCAAAAATTAATTGGAAATTGTGTATATTTTCAATGGAACTTTGATGTAATTTTCGATTAATTGGTAGTTTTCAAGCTGGCCAAAATACCAAACCAAACGTTTGTTTTGCAAGTATCTTCTCGGTATCGTTAAAATCGAACAATTTTAGTGTCGTCTCGGTATCGGTTTCGGTCTCGTTTAACTCAACCTCGTTTGGTCTCGTATAACAAAGTCTGGTATCGGTATCGGTCTCACCTGGTGTCGGTCTTGTCTCAGTCACAAACAAAAATTAAATAAATTCTGCGTCAAAATAATGATGTTACAAATTCATTGGAGCCGTTTTCGAAAAACCAATATTTAAGTAAAAATATTAGAGGAAATTGGTGGATTCTTTAAAGTCACTTCCTCCAGCTAAAAAGAACAAAGTCTGAAAATGTCATCCAAATGATTGGTTTCATCAAAAAAAAAAAAAAAAAAAAAATGAAAATTTCATCTAAATTATTGGTTTTAGAGAAACAAGTCTAAAGAAAAATGGGCGTGGAAGTGCGTGGTTCTTATGTAAATAATTGCTTAAACCTTCTCCTAAGTAAAAAGAAAAAACTGTGAAAATGCCATTCAAACCACTGGATTTATCTTTGAGAAAACATAACTAGAATCACAAGAAGAAATTGTAATATTCAAAAATATATTTTGTCTCCCAACACCAAGAGATAAAAGCGATAGTATCTGTAAATTTCGGTTAAAAAAGTATGGTTTGGTTTCGGTATCGTCTCGGTATCGTTTCGAATACTTTGGAGTATCGGTATCGCTTTGGTTTCCGATACCGATACCAAACGATACCAAAACTTTTCTGGTTTCCTGACCAGCCCTAATGTTGCGCCACGAAATTTTAGTCGCAAGCCTCGAATTCGGATTCAGCACTCCCGAAAAAGAGGATCAAATCAAAACTAGTAAAAATACAATATGACTTGACTAACTTTTAATATTTTAAATATACAAGTTATTAGAGTCATTCCATATGAAATCGAAAATGCCAATTTTTTCAGATTTTGTGAGAATATCCCTTATGGTTCAAAAGAAGGATACCCATCGTGTTTTAATTTTCTCATACCTAATTCCCCTCCTATCCCCACTGAAGTATTTCAAAATCGTCATTTTAGTGCTTCAGTATTTTTGCTTTAACAAAATGTCTATTAACTATATCAAATTGTTTGATATGAAATATTAAAGCTTAAAAAGAGTACTAATTGTGACTTACATTTTAATTGACATAATCAATGTCAAACAATACCAAAAACGGTGCTGAGGGTACGAGTGTTTTTCTGGTTTCTTGTCGTTTTCAACTGACTCTGGTATCACGACTGTTGAACGCAACTACATAATTTTTCTTGAATATCAAGTACCCTTTTTTTAAAAGAAATTAAAAATAAAAATTTTAATATAGTAAGACACTAATAATACTCTGCAATAACCTTTTATTTTTTGACTGATACTTCTTCTTTTAAGCCACAGGCACACGTATAACGGATTGAAATAACAAAACGAAACTTATAGGATTTAAAGATCAAGATAAGAACTAAAGGTTCTGAAAGTTTTTTTCATTCAGTCAAACATGTCGCTATTATAGTCCAAAAAGTGCAATTTTTCAAAATCTATAAATTTCAACTAGACATTTTTAGTACAAAGAGTGAGTTGAACGAGTCAATTTTTAATTTGACTATTAAAAACCTTAAAAACCTTTGCAGGGATTTAGTTTCATGAACACTGGTTTTGTGCGTTTTAAGTTAACAATTTTTATTTGATGAAAAATCCAATATTTGTTAAAAACAAGTATTTAATGTTATTAATATCGTTTTAGCTTTAATGTTCACAATTTTTTTTTTAAATTGGGTATCCCTGGTATTCGAACTTTGAACCCTTCGTTTCGATCCTGACACATTGATCAGAAAATTCCAATTATCACAAAATTGTTGCTATACGAAACTTTTTTGTTAAATGTTTAACACTAAAACCTATCGATGTCGATATCGAAAACTTTATCAGCCTTATATGATGAGGGTCCAGGAAAAATTGTTGGATATTCGTACTGATAACCGACACAAAAAATCTTATGGGCTCTAAGTCCTTTAACTTATCAATTATTAATAAATGATTGATAAGTTTAAGTTTATTTATTTCATATTTGGCAGTTAATTATGTACAAATTTAAGCATTGGTACTTTAAAAATTTTAAAATAATTATATAGAAGCCGTTTTTAAGAAAAATTATATTTCCTTACCGTTATTCACATAAGATCATTTACTAAGATATTCTAAAGGGCGTCACAAGGTTAAAAAAAATTGGAATACTTTATTTTATAAATCAAAAATATTTTTTGATAGTTTTTATGAACAATATCTACTACGTATTTTTCAAAAAAATATTTTACGTGCACTCAAATTAAAAAATTTTAGGTACAGTGCGAGAGTTAGGAAATTTGGAGAGGATTTAAAAAGAGATACCGATGCACATTGGATTAGATTTTAGAAGTTTACATACAAAAATTGTAGTTCCTCGTGGCATGACGGTTAGTGCGTTGGACTGTCATTCCCAACCGCTGCCACCTTAAAACAGAAATGCTTTTCCCGAGGTGTCCCGACTTACGACGAACTGACAAATCCTCCAAGAGTATACTTGTCATGAATAAATGTTTCTCACCTAGCCGTTCGGACTCGGCAAAAAATTGTAGGTCCCCTCCATTTACCATTTCTGCTATCAATACGCACACAAAAATGGTTGAGAGTTGTAAGTCACTAGGCTTTGGTTCTCCACGAGCTGTTGCACCTCATTTATTTATTTTTACTTAAGAAATCACTAAAATCAGTTACAATATTTTCAAGAATATAAAAACGATATCATTTCAATAGCATTATAAACTATTCTTACTTAAAGTAAGATTTTTATTTTAAGAAATAAGGGAAAAATAGGATTGTGCAAAATTGCTTAGAAAATGTATAGCATGTAACGTTACTTTTAATACTGAAAAATTGGAAAAAAAAGTTTTGTGGGAAAAGAAAAAGATACAAACTGACTGGCCAGGTGACGTGAAGACTTAGTTGGTTCAGATTCACATGATTTTTCTTCCTTGATAAAAAGAAAAAATGAACATACCTATCGACATTTTTGGTTGTTTTCAGTTAGGGCCAGTTTTGACATCCTTTTATAACTTTGTTGTTTATAAATAAAAGCATAATCTCGCTTTTGTCATAATAAAAAAGCGTGAGAAAAGTAACGTTAGTAAAACGAAGCTATTTTTAAGAATAACATTTGTTATTTAATAGTAGACAAATATTTACAAAAAAAAAAACACAAAAGTAAGAGATAAACACTGAAATTAATAGATTGAAACCAAATGATTTAAAAGAAATTAGATTATCGAACAACGCCCAATATTTTCATCGACACACAGTTTCAAAATATTTATGATATAAAATATTATTTAGCGTGAAAGGGTGTTTTGTTTATTTTAACAGATTTCTTAAAAAGATACAAATTTATAAAATAAAAAAGAGGTTGGAAAATAATAATATCACAGCATGTGTGGATTAACTAAAATTGTCTTAATAATTAATTGCTATTTAAAAAAGGAATAGATCCTTAAACTGCTAAGGATACCGAACGACATGACGCGACTCTATGAAAAGGAATTCCCATAGAATTTACTCCAACGATCACAGTGTAAAGAATTTACCTGTTAGGCATCACGTGGACCCGCGGTGACCCAGTGATCGTGATCATGGATTTAGTTGTTCGATGATTTTACGACCGCAATCATAATTCTCTAGACTTGGTCCTTAAATGACGCTAATGCCTTAGTTCTTATTTTTTTTTTGAGAAAGAAATTTAATCGAAAAGGATTTAAAATAAAATATAGAAAGTGAAATTTTGACCTTATCCTTATCGCAGATATAATAATAAAATTTATTGCTTTATTTGGTGTTTAGGAGGTCTTGACACTAAGGTTATATTTTTTATCACCATTTTAAGGATAGTTTTTTTTTGTTTATTTCTGGCAGGTATTGCGATAAGGCAATAAATCGAAAATGTGAAGCATTAAAAATCACTTGGGTCTGATAGAGTTTAGAGATGGAATAATCCGATTACTTAAAATTATGGCGAGAATTTTTGATTATCAATTTTTCAAAATTGAATATTTTCAGAGATTGAAATTGTTATAGCAGTTGGGTACGATGTGACTTGTTGTCCTTTAAAAAAACTTAAAAACAAAATGATTATTGACTTTCTTCGTTCTTCGTTCATAGTGTAGCTAATTAAATCCTGTAAATGTATATTTCGAAGAGTTAAGCCCTTAGTTGCACATTTCAACGTGCATTATATAAAATCACGAAACGCAGCTAGTACGGTTTTTCGGAGATGTAGTATGTAGATCTCCTAACAATGAATGCGATTTAAAACGCTCATTGCTCCATGAAGCCAGTCTGACTAATCTTTCCAATAACTTCACTATCTTGAAAAATTATGTTATATGTGATTCTGATAATATTAAATTATGATAAATTGCAATATAAATACAAACAAACAAGAATATTTCTTCATAAATTTCGCTATCAAAATTATGATTTCCGGTTGAAGAACCAGGCCAAGGATTGAAAGTATTTCCTCTTCCTTTTGGACATGGATAAGCAATGAGAATTTATTTATGAGCAACATGAAAAAAAACCATCTCCATGTAGGTTAATCGCAAAAAGTGCAAAGACAAACACGATGTGTGTGAAAAAAGTTTCAACAAACCTTTCTGTTCAATTGCTTGAAATTATGTGTATGCAATTTCTTGTGATATAGTCTGCCTTCGTTGTGATCTCTTTTCAGAATAAAAACATTGAAAATTACACAACTTGCCGACGGACGACAGGATCATAATATAAACATCAAAATGAATTTTCCAGAAAATTACATGAAGGAGGTACACCTATTGTGTAAAATAAAATTAATTTAAAACACCATACATAAATTATTGTGAACTTTATCAAGATGTCAACAGTTAACCGCCTTTAGAGGTTTTAGGGTGTGATAACAAAAATCTTATGACACTGATATTGTCATTTTTGTGGTTTAAAATAAGAATTGTCAACTACATCAAATAAGACGTTGGTTCTTTTTTTATGATCATATAAAAATTTGCTAAACATAATCACAATGGAAATGGGTCGTGCCCTAGAATTAGGAACCGCCCATATAATAAAGTGCCCAAAGGACTATTTGTTTTTCGTTTTTGTTTCAGTTCATCCGTCTATGCCGACTGCCACATTACATATTACCGCACTGCCTCACTGCCACGCCATCATTTCTCTTGTCTTTGCACAAACAAAAAAGGATGTTTCATTTTGCGATACGACGACGATCGATTGCAGGTGTAATCCTCGGCACAGGATTTAAATTCGTACAGGTGAATTTGATTTCTTATGTTTTTTTTTTTGGTTTGTTTGTTATTTTTTATCTTTTTTTTGTTGATTTCCTTGTTTTCGTTCATCGTCCTTTTGGATATATAGTTGCGTATATGCACACGCATAGCAGGTGGTCAAATTTTATGATATTTCGCGAAATAAAGGTAGTAATATCCTTGCTATTATGTGGGGTGAGGACACCACAAGAAAAAAAGGCAATAATATGTCATCATTTTAGTCGTGTGGCAAATACAAACGGACAATTTTTTTCAAGTATTTTTTAGACATTTTTTTTAGAAAGAGGGTAGGGCTTATGAAATGACTCTATGGAACACTGTTTGATGCGACCGAACATAATTTTGTTGCTTGTGATTTATCTTGCCATATTTAACTGGACATAGATTGAAATAATTATTTTGATAATTATACTAAAACATAAAATATAAATCGTTAATGTTTTCCGTGGGTTTTTGGCCTAACTCTCTAATTACAAATATGATTACGACAGACGTGTAAGTGGCCCTTAAACCCCGAATAGACGTCCTTGAAAGTGCAACTTTTTTCGTGATTTTAAAATCTTAGGAAACCACTTGAAATAATCTCAAATATATACAAGAGTATATACAGTATAAGTAATATACAAGAAACCATGACCGCGTCTGTCTTGGGTTTTGTGGCCACTTAAACGTCTGTCACATACACAATGTCCTTAAATCTTAAACGTCTTGATCATAAGAGTAGAATGTGTGGCCCAGTCGGGCTTATACTGGGTGGCGCACCAATTGTGCTACAATAAGAAATTCAAATAACTTTTTTTTTAATCGATGTATTTCATTTTTTTTTTTTATTGGTTAGAAAATTAAATTTTATTTTAAATAGTTAGTTGTTTTTAAAGATTTTAGACAGCAAATGACCTCCACGCTCTCCCACACATATGCGGCACCTGATCAAAAAATTATTCATTGCGGCCTGAAGAGTTGAAGTTGGGATCGCCTCAATTATTGTCGTCATGGACTGCTTTAATTCAGTTAAATTCCTGGGCTTCGTTTTATACACCTCTTGCTTGACATAACCCCATAAAAAGAAGTCTGGTGCAGTCAGGTCAGGTGACCTTGGGGGCCAGCGAATAGTGGAGTTCCTAGAAATTAATTTGTTTGCGAATTTTTTGTTTAGCTCCGCCATAACTGGTCTGGCTATATGTGCAGTTGCTCCATCTTGCTGAAGCCAAACGCTGTTGAATGGTATACGTCTTCGGCGCAGTTCTGGGTAAAAAAACTCCTTCAACATCTTTAAATATCGGTCCCCATTGACAGTAACGGTTACACCGTTTTCTTCAAAGAAGTACGGCCCGACAATACACCTTGATGAAACTGCGCACCACACAGTGACTCGTTCTGGGTGCAGTTACGTCTCATGGAGCATTTCTGGATTAGACTCATTCCATATACGGCAATTTTGCTTGTTTACATTGCCGTTAAGATCAAAATGGGCCTCATCAGACATGAACAAACAATTGATCAATGTGTTGTCTTCTTCGGCCATTGATATCATTTTTGGCAAAATTCCAGGCGAACAGGCAAATCCTGAGGGTTTAACTTGCAAGTAATTTGGACTTTGTACGGAAACAAGTTTAAATCGTCATGAAGTATCCGTTGTAATGACCGTCTACTAACTCCAATTTGCCCCGATAAGTTTCGGGTCGAAACGCTCGGATTGACCTGTATTGCAGATGCTACTGCTGCGATTGTATCCAGAACCCGAAAATTGGCATCTCAATGGAACGGCCTTCGTGCGATGCTTCCAGATTCGGCAAACATGTTTACAAACCTCATAATGGTCCATCTACTCGGGGGATTACCGCCAAACTCCCGCCTAAATTCCCTTTGGACGGAAATGACGGACTGCAAAGCATGGTACCGTTGCACTATCCAAATTCTTTTCTCCGTATCCCAAGCATCCATTTTTATAAATCTAAATAGTAACCTACAAAATAAAAAAAAAAATAAGCCGATTACTCACACAGAAAAAAAATTTTTTACGTTTTATTTTTGTAGCACGATTCGTGCGCCACCCTGTAGTAGAGGTAAAATAGGATAAATAAAACAAAAAACCTAGCAAAATCATGAAACTTAGTGAAAACGTTTAAGGCACCATGAGAATGAAGACTCAAAAGAGTCTATTAACATTTTTCATATGGAAAGATGCTTTTTTCAGGGGTGGAGGGGGGCAAGTTGTGGTGTATCAAACTGAAAAATTATCCATGTTACAACCTAAGCATGTGACACATGTCTGCAAGGTAGTTTTAAATGTTTAATCAAATAATACCAAAATCAAGTCAATACGCCCTCCGATACAAATTACGGAAAACAAATTGAGGGACGGTCCAATGATGAAACTTGACATCAATGGTTCGTTTGTCGTAAAAAACAATAATCAGAACAATCCAAGAAAACATATGTGGTAATGTGGTGTTGTTGCTGGTGTGGCTGTTGCTGATCCTATTGATGTTGTTGTTGCTGGTGTATCTGGTGCAAATATTGCTGACAGTGGGGCGGCTGTTGATGATAATTCGGCAAAATTTCTTAATAATTTGTTTTTGGACTATGATAAATATTTTCCTCCTTCTAATTATGCTGATACTGAATTGAACGGGGATAAATCAGCTGCGTCCAAATCAACTGGCTCAAAACTTAATAAAATCAAATCCAATCATAAAACTCCTCCTGTTTTGGTAGGAGCCGATTTAAATTCTTCTTTAAATGTGGTGTACGCTTCTAAATGGATCCATATTTCTAAATTTCATCCCAACACTGAACCCGATGATATAGTAAATTATTTAGAAACAAAAACGAGAATTCCTGCTAATCTTATGAAGTGCTTCAGACTTACTAAAAAAGGTATATCTCTGGCTGAAGTAAAGTTTGTCAATTTCAAATTGTGTGTGCCCGCTGAATACGTTGAAAGCCTTTTGAACGACTCTTCTATTTGGCCCTACGCAGTAAGAGTCAAGCATTTCGTAGAAACTCCAAAAAACGACAAAGCTCACCCTATAACACTAGTAGATGTTAAACGGTCAATAACGGTGACTTAACCGAAAATGCTTATCTCTCTAAAAATAAAGACTTTCTCCTTTACTACCAAAACATGGGTGGCCTTCGTACAAAGACAAATAATTTACATTTTAAATCATCTTCTTCACAATATGACATCTTCGCATTTACCGAGACCTGGCTGAGTGACAATTATTCAAACTCTGAACTTTTCAATGAATCCATATTTTCGGTTTTTCGCAAAGACCGTAGTTTGGAAAAAACGAAACTGTCAAGAGGAGGAGGTGTATTGATCGCTGTACGTTCATCGTTTTCATGTCGTGAAATAAAATTTCCACCTCGTTCATCTGAATTCGACATCGACCAATTGGCTGTATGTGTCACCATCAACAACTCAACTGACGTGTTCATCATATTAAGTTATATACCACCAGGTAGTTCACTTGAATTATATAATTTGCATATTGAGAATACTCGTTTTGTCTTAGATACCTTAAATTCAAATCAACATTCAATTATTTTGGGTGATTTTAATCTCTGTAATATAAATTGGATTCTAGATCCTGATGAGCTATGTCTCATTCCATACAATGTTAAAAATGATTATGAAACTTTAGTAATAGATTCACTTACTGAATTTGATCTTATTCAAATTAATAAATTCCAAAATGATTTAAATCGAATCCTTGATCTTATTTTTGTGGACAGAGAATTTTGTAGTAATATTAATAAAAATATTTGCCCATTATTTCCTAATTCAATTCATCACTTAGCGCTATGTATTCATTTTAAATCGTATGTCTATTTTAAACCATCCATTAATGTCTTAGATAAATATGATTATAAGAATGGTGATTTTAATTCAATCAATACTTTTATTAATGCCTTTCCTTGGAGCTTCATTTTTACAAATTACTCCCTATCTGATGGTTATAATTTACTGTTTGATGCATTGAAAGATGCCATAGACCTTTTTATTCCTAAAGTTAAAACACGTACAAATTCGAAACCGGTCTGGCTTAATAGAAGACTAAGTAACTTATCAAATAAGAAAAACAAGGCGAACAAACTCTTTCGGAAGTCTAACAATAATGTCTTGCTGCTTGATAACTACTTAAGAATTCAAAAAGAATTCGATGTTCTAAATAGGTTTTTATACAAAGACTATCTTTATCGCACCGAATCCAATCTTAAACATAATAGTAAAAGTTTCTGGAATTTTATTAAAGGCAAAAAATTTTCAAATGGTATTCCCAACTGTATGCAATACTCAGAGTCCACGTCTAGTGATTTAGCAACTGTTTGCAATATGTTTTCAAATTTTTTCCAATCGGTTTACTCTCCTGCACATGAGACTGTAAACTTCTCCTCTGTTATTCCTAAAAATCAAGTCAATATCGGTTCCTTAAATTTAAGTTACTGTGATGTAGAAAAAGCCCTAGCTGAACTCAATCCCGATAAGCCATCCGGCCCCGATGGTATTCCTCCAATCATACTAAAAACCTGTGTAAGTTCCTTATTAGAGCCGCTAACTTTACTTTTCAACGTATCTCTAAACACGGGCGAATTTTTAAATGATTGGAAAGTCTCCTTCATTACTCCTATTCATAAATCAGGACCTAAGCAAGTTGTCAACAACTATCGTCCCATTAGCAAACTATCTTCTGTTCCCAAACTATTTGAAAAAATAGTTTATGAAAAGCTATGTTTTAATGTAAAAGAAATTATTTCTCCATTTCAACATGGGTTTGTTTCTGGTAGGTCGACGACAACAAATCTTTCAATTGTTTGTAATGAGATAACTAGATGTCTTGAGCATGGATATCAATGAGATGTCATCTATACCGACTTTTCCAAGGCCTTTGACAAAGTTAATCACGCAGTCTTAATTGATAAGCTTTATGCGCTGGGTTTCCATTCTAAATTATTAAAATGGTTAAAATCCTATCTAATTGGTCGCACTCAGTATGTACATATTAATAACTTATTATCTGACATTATCGTTACTTCAGGTGTACCTCAAGTGAGCCACTTGGGTCCACTACTCTTTTTGCTTCTTATTAATGACATACCTGATTTTATAAGAAGTTCTATCTGTCTTATGTTCGCAGATGACATAAAATTACTTCGTTGCATCAAATCTCACAACGATTCTCTTTTACTCCAAAAAGACCTGGAGTACTTAGCTGATTGGTGTACTTCTAACCAATTGTTTCTTAATGTTTCTAAATGCAATTTCCTTTCTTACCGTCGAAACTTTTCCCCTCTTAGCTTTACGTATACTATTGATGGTACTCCGTTGGAAATGGTACTTGAAAAAAAGGACCTTGGTGTTATCTTTGATCCAAAGCTTACTTTCAATCTGCACATTGACTTCGTTGTGAGTAAGGCAAATTCTTTACTTGGATTTGTTGCACGTAATTCTAAAGAATTTTCTGACCCATATACACTAAGGGCTCTTTTCACCTCATACGTCAGACCAGTTCTCGAGTATTGCTGTATAATATGGAATCCGTACTATGCCATACACTGTGATCGGATTGAACGCATACAAAAATGGTTCACTAGACTAACTGTTCATAAGCTTAATTGGAATATTAGTATGCCTTGTTATAGTACTAGATGTAATATACTTGGTCTTCAATCTTTAAAAACTCGGAGAAAGTACTTTGAAATTATATTTGTTCGTGACATTCTTAAAAACCAGATAAACTGTTCTTTTCTCCTATCACTTGTAAAAATTAATGCTCCTGTGAGGGCTCTGCGAATGCATAGTCTTTTCTTTGTTCCTCATCATAGAGTTAACTATGGACTCAATGAACCGATTACTCGCTGCATTAAACAAGCAAACTCCATTTGTAATCATATTGATTTTCATGACAATCAAAGTCGAGATACATTCAAAAAACATGTCATCCATTTATTAACGTTTCTTTATCCTGGTGGTTAGTTACTAAGTATCAGTAAATTGTAAGGTATCGCATGTTACTTGCATATTTTCACTAGTCTATAAGATTATTATGCATTTGTATATATAGTCTGATTGATGAAAGTAAATAAATAAATAAATAAATAAATAAATAGGTGTATTTTTTTTTTTGGGAGTTGGGTTATAGTGGGATTATTACCATTAAACCTATAAAAAGATCTGGTACCACCATGAAACATGGTTAAAATGTGTTCTGAACTATCAGAATGAAGAACCAAAAGAGTCTATAAAAATAGAAATACTAAAAGGGCGTTTTTTATGGGTGCAGGAAGGTATAATACTTTTTTCAAAAACAAATATTTTTCCAAAAACAAGTAACACCGCCTTTACCCAAACCCACGAAAACACCCTTTCACCCTTAATATTTTTGTAAATGTCTTTTACTGTTCACTCTCGTAATAAATGAAACATTTTTACTATGTTTCTTGAGGTTACCATCCTTTTCAAAGGATTTCGAAAAATAACACCACGCACTTATTTCCAATTGCTTCAAAAAAACACCTTTTAGTGCAAAATATTTTTAAAGGCTCTTTTGATTCTCCATCCTGTTAGTTCATAAAGCATTTTTACCAAGTTTCATGGTGGTACCATTTTTTTTAATTGGTTTTATTGTAATAATCCCACTACTAACCCACCCTCCCAAAAAAACACCTTTTTACCACAGATATTTTTGTAGATTCTTCTGATTATTGATTTTTATGACGAATTAACCATTTATGTCAAGTTTCGCTATTGGACCATTATTTCCAATCAGGGTTTGGTGATATTTAACATTTACATTGAAAATACAGTCATGCTAACATCAAAATGGCACTAACTTTTTTCTCGGAGTTCCTATTGTCTTGGTTTTGGTATCATTTGTTTAAGCATTAAAAACCAGGGTACATTTTTCCGATTGATACACCACAGCTTCCGCCCTTCTCCCCCTCAAAAAACACCCTTCCATGTGAAATATTTTTATAGGCTCTTTTGATTCTTCATTCTCATGGTACATGAAACGTTTTCAGCAAGTTTCATGGTGGTACGAATATTTTTTAAATATGAAGGCGTTTCTGTAGTATTTCACCTGTACTATTTTGGGCGGTACGCTATCCCGCAAACCAAAATCTCAAATAACGAAATCTTGGATTTTTTTTAAAACCTTAAATAACGAAATCTCGCAAATTAAATATTTTAAACTTTTCATAATCTCCCAATAACAAAAACCCGCATTTTCATCTCTCACCGAAAAATCTCACAAAATTTTGTCAGTTAAAATCTTGCGAATTCAAATCTCAAAGCAACGTACATATATGGGTTTTGCACTTGAAAATAAGAAATCCTGCAAATGGAAACTAAAAGCTTTAAAACGAAAAACTTTTTTTTGATTTTTATTGTTAATAATTATTTTTAACAATCAAAAATTACTAAAAACTAATTTCTATGTTTCTAAAAAAAAAAAATTTTATGTAAACGAAATTTTTAAGAAATAAAAACCAAGATTTGTTTCTTATTTTTGATAAATTTCAATGCAATGCTTCGCAAGTGTTTGATTTTTGGCATGTGAAGTCCTGTCCTGTTAAAAATCTTGGAAGAGATTTTAATTTGCAAGATTTTGACTACTAAAATGTATTTTTTTGTTGTAATGCAATTAAATTTTGAGTGGTTTATATTTCCGAGATCTAAGTTTGCCTTATTTCGTTACTGCAAGATTCTTAAAAACTGTATTTTCTTGTTTCTCGTTTTCGAGATTTCGAATCCTTTTTTTTCGTCTGCGAGATTTTAATTTGTGAGACTTTTTACCTATCCCGTCATGCATTTTAATTTTAAGAACCTAAAATAACGGTAAATGTTATACAAATTTTGTAAGCAATTTTACGTAATCAAATTTTTCTTCAAAATAGTCCTTTAATTTGTCTTAAAATTTTTAATAAATTAATTTAGTCAAAACTACTTTTGGATGTACCTCAAATAATCGTTTTCTTGATATTCCATTTTTCTGATGACTGATTTTAATTACTATTTTTTCATCTGAAGAGGCTCCCAAAAAGGTGAATAAGTAGTATGTATTGTTTTCCAAAATTTTCAAAAAAGTATTTTTAGAGATTTTAAGTAAAATTAATTTTTTTACTCAATATTTAAATAATTTTATCAATTTTTTATTTAACGTTTTTTTTAATACTTTATAGAATATTAAACAAAAAATTTATTTATTTATTATTATTTATTTATTTTTTTATTATTTATTTTTATTTTATATTATGCAAAAACAACGATACCATACACAGAGTCTTCTAAAAAAAAAACGTTGAAGAAAATCTTATTTTTTTGAAAATGACTACCATACAATTTCTTGTGTTATAAAATGAGAACAGTTCACTATAAAATAAAAAAAATATCGCCCACCAATAAATTATTAACAGTACTTTTCGTAGAATGCAATTTTTAGATTTTGAATTATTATAGTATTTTCTAATCGGATTTAAATAATTTTTTTTTATACAGAAACTTCCAAAAAATGTGATTGATATTGCATAAATGTATGTAATATTTTCCAAAAAATATTTTATAAATTAAAAAAGAGGAGTTCTAAATATATTTTTGAAAATTCGATTTTTTCAAATTTTTGTTTTAATTTAATTTTTATCTGTATACATTTTTCATGCAAAAATTTTTCCTCAAAAATATTTTGAAAATTTTATAAACCTGTACCTAAAATTTTTTTTACTAACCACTCCAACGATTTTCAAAATTTTGTTCCCATATTTTGTTCATGAATTCAAATGTCATTTTTCTTCAGCTCAAACTATGCATTAAAAGAGTTGTAAAAGCTAAAGATGTTCTATGACCCTTATGAGGGCCAAAATGTACTACAGTCTACAATTCTTAAAAATACTTAGGAGAGTAAGAGCAAGTACATACGTCTGACCAAGTCGCCCATTTTATTCCTTAAGATGTTCGTTTTATAAAGAAAGAAAATGAGGGTAAAAATACTCTTCTTATTTCTGCTTATGAAGTTTTTCCCTAAATTAGATTTTCTCAAAAAAAAAAAAAAAACAATAATATGAGTAGGCTAAATACATACGGTGTTGATTAATTTATTTTAATTATTTTTTTTTAATTTTCATTTTTTTAATTAAGTATTGTTTTTAAAATCAATTTTCACCTAAGCCTGACAATGTGATTGAAAATATATACACTACAATTGTCCTTAAACAATGTCCAACAAAATACATTATTTTTTCACGTTTGAACACCAGCTCTTTCGTTTAAAAAAAAAACTTCCTGCGCATAAAGTTGTTAAAATGAACCCGGAAGAAACACACGTCAACTGAAGTTTGTCAGCAGTCAAAATCATTTATTTTAATTTGATATTCCAATATTTATTAAATTGTTATTATGCTTATACATAAATATATATATAAACAAAAACAACACAGTAGCATCGAATAGATTGATGCGTGTTTATAACCACAAAATTTCATCTCGAATTACTTAAAACGTGTTGCTGAATAACAATTTACTGGTAATTTTCGTGGGCACGTGCACTTGTCAAAATAATTGCATTGATTGTAAGAGTTAAGTTGAATATACGAGTATGATGTATAAGTACAAGGTGCATTATACTACCTACCAACTTTTATCTGGCATCTTTGGATGGTAATTTAATCTGTTGCAATGCATAAGAGATAATAAAAAGAATAAAACATAAAAATATGCATTGAAAGTGTGCAATTACATTTGTATATACAAGTACACTGATCAGATAAAATCAACGAGAATTAAAGCGAAGAAAAGAAACATGACTTGCACTTATGCTTTAATAATTTCTTAATTCTTCTGTATATTTTTTTTTCTTCTCGGGTCGTTATTGGATCAGGTTATTGAGTTCAAAAATCTATAATTATTTTGTTTGTACTATGTTGTGGATGAATAACAATTCCAACTAATACATAACGTATGTAGCTGTTTCGTACCTTTCAACTTAATACCAGGTTAAACATACCAGTAACATTTCAATTAGTAGGTACGTAAGCAAGTTTTTTTTTAAACAAATTTATATTAAACAGAAATTTATGTTTAGATATTCTAGATTTATAGAAAAAGATTAAATAAATGCGGCTTTATAAACACATGAAAGCTCCTTTTGAATTTGAATAGATTTGAATAACTGCTTCAGTCCTGGAGGCATTTCTTTACCAATAAAAATACCGCCAGCAATTTTGGAACAATTGAATTCTATTAAAACTTGGCTTCTTAAGGTGTCACATTGCGTATAGAAATCTTTTCAAAGATATTTTTCTAAACAAAAATAGACATGGCACAGCAGAACATCTGCTGCTTTCCCTTGATGGTTGACAGGACGTTTGAAAATCCTTTTTATGCAAACAATAACAATAAGAGATTTGTAAATATTACTACACCCAGCATGCGCCACAAAGTTACATTATCGGTTTTACGCCACTGTTCAAAAGTATAAAATAAATCCTGGGACATATACATAGGAATCTGATGAAGGTTCCATGTATGGAATTTTTACTTATTTGCTGAACACTTTTCAATGCAAATAATACTTGGCCAGAGCCATCAGAAGTAGGACAGAATCTCTTGTTTTACTGTGTGCATTAGCTTCGGCTTTTTCTGAATAGAATCAAAGGTCATTGTTAAGCATTAACACTATGGTGTCATGCTTTCTCCGAGCACAATGAAAGGGCGTGAATTGTTGATTGAATGTGAATTACCGAAGGTCCTAAGGTAATTATTTGGTGATTCTTATATGAATAGAATTTATCTTCTTTGTCAATTGTTCTGAATACTTTTGTCTCAAAGTTATTTAAAATGTGTTAAATTCCATGAATGCAAAGAATAGTATTTTATATTTTTACGATGTATATTTGAAAGAAATATAAATTTTGCAAAATTTCTGTAAAAATAAAATTCGCATGAATATAATTTTGTAACTCCACAATTTTTCTTGATAGTGGAAATATAACATTTAGTTAGGGAGACCCCTATACTAATCAATTCCCCAATGGCTTACAAAATAATATTTGGTTAATGATTTTACCATTTAAACTTCATTAAAAATGTTTCAAGTATGTCTCAAATGAGATTTCATTAGGACTATTGTGGAAATAAAAAGGACACTTCAATTTCATTGTTGTATGAAAAAAAAAATAATGGTTAAGTTGAAGTACATTTTGAAAAAGGCAAGGGAATGATTGATTGAATTCGTTTCCTTTTTAGCGGCTGCCATCAAAAAAGATATAGATACCATTACTTCTAGGAAGGAAAAGTAGATAGTGATATGCCGACTATATATATCGAGGTTAGGTACGAGTATACCTACTCTCTTTTATTTCTCATGATTTCGTTAAAAATTATCTACCAAAAATTTAATCATGAAGTCAGTTTTTAATATTATCGCGAGATAAATATTGAATGGTTTAAAAGCATAGAATTCCTTCTGTAAATTGCAATTAATCCTTTTAATCCTTTCAAATAACAACCGGATTTGAACAACCCGAGATGAATCATCTACATAGTATAAAATATAACCATCAATCACAATCTTTTAAATAATTTTGTATACAAATAAAAACAATGTATAAAATAAGGCCCCTCATGTGCCAAAACAAAATAAAGTATCAATATAATGATAATATAAAATAGTATTAAGAACCAATAAATATCTATTTCCGTTCAATAAAAACTAACTAAAAAGAATCCTTTAGAACAAAACTTAAAAATTATTGGAAATTATTGGTATACACATATTAAATGTTAGCAACATTCTTAACAAATATTTTGGTATGCAAATTTTAAATATTTATTTTTTTTTGTAGATACAAATTTAATTTAAAAAAAAATTATGAACCTGATTTTGACCTATAGAATTTTTCAAAAAAAAATCTTGAAATTTTTAGTTAACAACACTTTTTGTTTTGAAGATTTTGATATGAAATATTATTTTACCTTTTTAGAGGTTTTTATGTAATTTGTTTTTATTTAAATATTATGAACAAATTATGATCAAATACGCACGTTCTTGTTCTTATGTTCAAGAGGCTGAAGGTTATTAAAAATTAAATATAAAAACATGAAAGTTATAAGAGTAAAACATTTAAAAACATGAAATACGGTATTTAAATTAGCTATATAATAAATATATACAAAAAAATACAAGAATAAAAAAAAAACAAACTTAAAATTTTCCTTAATTGCAGTTACAACTAATTAAAATGCTAAGAGCTCAAAAAACAAGAACGCCATTTTATTGCTTCAAAATATATGAATATATGCAAAAAATTAAAAATCGTTGGAAGAGTGTTCTTAAAAACTAATTTTTATAGATACATTTTTAATAACATTTTTAAAAAAAAGTTTTGGCATGCCTATTTTGAGTATGTATACAAATATACTTTTAAACCAGGTTAATTTTTTTAAATCTAAAATTTATTTATTTTTTTAGAAATTTGGATATAATAATATTAACATTTATTAAAAAATTAATATTAAAATTTGGACTGAAATCGTTTAAGTCGTTAATTATCAAAATATACACCATACCTACAATAGTACACTGATTTTTGTTTATCAAAATCGTTAGAGTCGTTTTTGAGCTTTTCATTTATCATTGTGCCCCCACTTTTTTCATTGTAATGTCATCATTGATTGTTATCTCAATTTTTTTTTTTGTACGACTCCAAATCCTGCCTATATCGCAAGTTAGAAAATTAAAATCATTGGAGCGGTTTTCATGAAAAATAATCTTGTATATATTAATATTTCTGAAAGCATTTTTAAGAAACACTTTTGGTATGCAATTCTTAAGTATTAATTTATTTGCACATTGAAATAAAATTAAAAAAAAAAAAAATGTCAACTCGATTTTGAGATATCAAATTTACAAAAAAAAAATATACTGTTTTTAAAAATTAAGTTTTTTGAATTTTGGAAATTTTGATATGCAATATATTTTTGTCTTTTTGGAAATTTGTATATAAAAAAATTAATCTAAATTTTTTCAGTCGATAATGAGAAAATTAAAAATTAAAAAAAAATATATTCTATGAGTGGTAGCTACTCTTTCTACACTCAGAGAAAAAAGCTGGTTTAACCAACAAATTTCTGGTTTACTATACCTGATTTTCAGGTTGTTATTTTTCAACTCGGTAGGTCAGGTTAACGGCTCAACCTGATACCTGATTTTAATGTCATGTTAAATCAACGTTAGCTTCAGATAAAGTTAACACTGTCTTAAACAAGTAAAACTGTAAATTTTACATGTCAATCTAGTCAACCTTACATGAAAATTTAGTTCAAAATCAAATGTTCAACGTCTTGTTGATTTAACATGAAGATCTAGATAGCTTAACATTATTCAAGGTTGAATAAAGCCTGTATCCGGCAGTTATTATGTCTTAGATCCATCTCTAAAACTGCTTAACGTCCAATTCATTTTGCATTATTCTGAAAGTATAGAAATTTATAACTATGTATATAATTTTATTTTATAAATATATTTAATGAATAACTTAGTTTTGAACTGGAAACCACACATGGTTATAGTACGCATCCCCTGGGCCACTTCGCTGCATAAAAAACTTGTGCCAAATATCAATTAGTTGAAACTGATCTTGTTTGGATGGCTTGTGTTTGTATGTGGTTTAACAATGGCGTCACGTTCAAATAACCTGGCAGAGTGTTTCTTTAACCATGGCTTGTGAGTGTGTTTTCAACACTGGTAGAGGGCTAGCTTAGCAGGCTGTCAGGTTCAATTCAAATAATTTAATTTGGATAGCCTGTGTGTGTGTGTTTTAACACTGGTGTCACGTCAAATTAACTGGCAGATGAGATTAAATTCAAGAGGTAAATATTGTAAAAATAACCATATAAAATATTACTTCAACTTTATTTATGGTAAAATATAGAAATTCATAACAAGCAGTGTTAAAAAAACCTGATCTCAGGTAAAGTTAGCGCAATATTCTTGTAAAATGTCTTGTTTACCAGAATTCAGTGTTAAAATAACAGTTCATCTTTTTAAATCAACTTGAATGTGATAATATAGGACACAAATCAGGTAAATTTCTGAAATGTCTGTAACTTTATATGGGGTTGTGCACCTTGTAAATTTAAGAGGGCCCAGGTTAAATATTTTTCTGACTTTTTTCTCTGAGTGTAGTTGCTATTTTTTGTAATTTTTTAATAATTTTTGGTTGTTTATTGCAATAATTTTAACATACAAAAAAGTTTTATTAAAATAGAAGAAGCCATTTTTAAGACGAACATATTTTCAATAATCGTTTTTTTTATTTTTTGTACCGTTAATTTTTTATAAAGGAGCCATTTTTTTTTTAAATTCTTTAAAGTTTAAAAAAAAACTTTAAAATATCGAGTTAAATATATTTGATTTAAGAAAAATCTTTTAGAACATAAAATTTAAAAACTCTCAAAATCTCCCAACTAACAATTTAACTTGTATAAGGTTCTATACAAGCTATTTTTCTGACTGCTATAGTAATAGTAAAAGGCCTTATGCAAGTCATTTTGGCGCATTTACCCAAGCCAGTTAACTGCCATAAGACTTTTTTTGACAGGTCTTATAGCAGCAAATAGCTTTTCATGGACTGCTATTAGCTTGGCTAAACAAGGTATAGCCTGCCTTAGATATTGATATAAGGCCTCACGAAAGCTATTTTGACTGCTATTGCCAATAGCTTGCCTTGGATGTTTATATAAGGCCTTACCCAAATTTATTTTGCATAAGCAATCCATCGAGAGAAAAAATTGTTTTAGCAAAGCTGATTCTGAAATAAAAAAGATATATTTTTTATCGGTTTTTATTTTTCTGATGTTGTGTTTTGTATTGCATTTATTGTATTTTTTTTCTCCTCAGTAAGCTTCCGAAACGTTTTTTCTGTATTCTGTAATGAGTCAAATGTTAGTTTAATTTTAAAAATGAAAAGTTTCTTTTTACATGGGATTTGAACTCGATTCCTTCTTCGTTCCAGTCTAGCAGTGTACCCCTATGCCAATTTGATGTTGAGGAAAACATAATCAAAAGTGAATAAGTTGATACCACATACTTCATGTTCACGCAGAGGGAACAATTAATAACTGTGCGCATCTAATATCTGTTCTTCCAAACTTCTTGAATGTTCTCTGGCTTTTTAAGAATTGCTTCTCTATTTGTTCTCACTTGTCTTTGGTAGGTTCCAGCTCTTTAAAATTTTTGCCATCAGTTATTCATTTTTAAGTTTTGCTAAAAAGTTGAATGTTACTGTAAGCACTTCTTTTCTGTTTTACGATGTTCAATGAGTACTTACCGTTCTTATTTATTTTAATCTGATTTTTTTATAAGCACAATATTTTATAAGACACACCTGTTCATCTTCACTGATTGTTTCAATTTAGTGTTAATAAAACATCGATAGTTTAATCGATTAATCGATTGTTTTGAACTATCGGGGCTATCGATAGTTTGGAAAAATATCGATAGTCGTCCAGTAGATGTGTTTATGTTGTTGGGAAACAATTTTCTTAGAAATGAGTTTTCAACTACTGAGAATTATTCTTGGATGACAAAAATCTAAACAGACCTTAAGTTCAGTTGGTGTGCGACGCACCCTATACTCAATTAACGCTGTTCCGTTTTTGACAGTTCGCCTTACGTTTACGTTTACGTTGACTTTGCTTTAATAGGGAAAATCCCTTATCGGCATTTCATTTTTCAATGCAAAACAAAAATTTCATGTTGTTCGTGCTTTTCAGTCTCCCTTCCCAGTTTATTTTTAATAATTAATATGAATAGAAAAAACAAATCGTCGGTTTGGAATTTTTTCAACAAAAAAGGGCAATTTTGCACATGCAAATTTTGTGGCCAGGAATATAAACACTTCGTAAAATATATATATAAAATATAAATATAAAAAATCTTCGTAAATAAACTTCGTAAATCTGTCAATTTTCCATTAAAATTTTGATAGATTTACGATGTTAACTAATTTTGCAACGTTTACGACGGCTTTACGCTTTTGTATGAATACCCCTATTAAAGACAACAGTCTTGAAAAAAATAATTGCCTTTTTAAAAATTTTGAATTTTCTTAAAGATTTGAAAAATGTTTTTTTATATAATTTGAAAATGTTTTTTATAAACTTTGAAACACTATCGATTGTTTATCGATTAATTGATTTTTTTTTTAAGCAATCGATACTATCGAAAACTCCAACAATCGATGTTTTATTAACACTATTTCAATTTGTATGAGGTCTTATACAAGTTGTTTGCAATGATTTGTCGTGGAGAGACTTAAAGCAGCTATTATTTTAAACATTTTCAGTAAACAACTTTTGGAAGGCCTTATACCAGCCATTTATAACTTATATTTACAAGCCTTGTTTAAAGCTTGCGTAACTCATTTTTTAAGGCCTTATAGCAGCTATTTGTTTAAATTTCAGTTGGAAAATTCTTGGCTTGCTCAAGATTGCCTTACACAAGCTATTACTTGCCAAATTCGAAAAGTTTTACCTTATACAAGCTAAATTGTTAGTTGGGCTTTTTTAAATTTTGGTGAGAAAACCTTTTTTGTAGTTTTAAAAAGTTAAAAGTTTCCCATCCAAAGAAAGCCTTTACTGAAATTTTTTTTAAGAAAAGTTGTGGAGCTCTTTTTGAGAAAAATAAGATAATGTATAATATTGCTGGAAACAAAAAATTAAAAAAAAAATGTATACATACCAAGTATAAATAAAATTGATGCAGCTCAACTTTTATTACGAATTGTTAGAGTGTCCTTTCAAAACTTCTGGTATCTACTCGTAAATAGCTGAGTTCAGAAACTTTTCAACTCTAATAGTTTCTTCATAGCATTCTCCTTGTTACGATTAGGGCTAGTTTTTCAGTTCCAGGGCTACCTCTGAGTTAAACCAGAGTTGGATAACGCTGAAAATAAATTAACATCGAGAAATCTCGGAAACAGTTTTTCAGTGGAGGATTAACTTTATCTTTCAGCTGTCAAAAATCTAGGGCCATTCTTCTCAGTTTTATTCTTGTGTTTATGCTTGTCAATCCTGAAAGATTTATTTTATTAGATACTATAAAAGAATTTTAATAAATATGTTTATTCTTTTGTGGGCCTTAGGTCAAATAGAAGTTTAAGTTTTAATAATTAAAAAAAGGTTAATTTGTTGATGAGAATAAGTTACCTTAAAACAAAGTTCAGTTTACTTAATATTATAATATTGATGATTTATATCCAAGTAAGAGTTCGTTTGACTCGCTTATTTCTCCAACTCATCGTCTGGCACATCAAAAAGTGACCACCTGTCCTCTTAATAATTATTGTTCGTAGGTTTTGGAACCAATTTTTTTACTCAATTTGTAAGTTGACTAAATCATGTTTACGAGTATGTTACTTTTTCCACATATCTTAAGAGTAGGTCCTTGGCCGATGAAAGCCCAGGTATTTACTGACTCTTCAAGCTACAAGCATTTTAGAGCCGCAACGAAAAAGGAAGATTTAAAATGGCTTAGCATAAAAATAGGGACGTAAAGCTTGTTGTGGTAAATTTTACTGCAACAGAATATCGATCCAACCACTAAGGCTGTAGCTGAAAATAGACGGACAGAACTGTGAAACTCACTTTTTTTCTTCCTTATCTATCATCGTAACATGCGGGCTCCACTGGCACTGATACCATTATCTTACGTTTTTCAATATTCCAGAGACTTAATTGGGGAATCTCAGTACTTGCACGGAGAATGCTTGTTTTATAAGCAAGTTAACAATACTATTTGCATCCTTATGGCTTTTATTTGAATGTTGGACCTTTTGAACAAGTCCTTCAATACAGGTTCACTAAACAACAATTTCTCATCATCAATTTTGAAACCTTTAAAAAAGTATTCATATATAAAATCATAAAATCACTTGTTACCTGCACAACTACAAAACAAATCTGCATTTAAAAAGGCGACAAAAAAATAATGTTGATGTCATAATCTTGCATTACAATCACTTCCAGGAAACACACGATGCATCTTCAATCTTTCCCTATATACAAACCATAATATGAAGTTGCTGGAGTTCAATGTTCCCACACAACTCCAACAACTGCGATCAATGTTTGCAAACAAATTCAAAGAAACCAACAAAAACAACAAAGACACCAACCATATATATTTACAATAAGAGCAAGTCTCGCTGGAGATACTCCATTTCGCATAAAATTGACTTCTTTATCGATCCTCCTTCCGCTATCCAAGTACATCCATGCCATGTGAACAAAATATTCAACCTGAACACATCGATTCCCGCCCGACAAAAATTTGAATTACAATCGATATCTCCTCGATGTTGGTATTAAACTATTCGAAAGGGTCCCGGAGTTCCGAGTTCCAAGTTCCAATTCCAAGTCCCATAAGTAAGTATATTATAAACAAACCAACTCTCTGATTCTCTTACCTACTAAATCAAAAGAAATACTTGGTGATGTCTTGTATTTTGGTAATTTACAGTTCAATCGGTATCGATTGTGTTCTGTTGGAACTGGCAACAAGGTGGACGAGCATTTTCGCAAAATTGTGCATCATCCTTTAGTGCTCTCCTTCTCGTTATTATAATAAGCAATTGTGGTCACCTCCAGCGAATTTGTCACCGCCATCAGGTAATTCCATTCCAATCAACTACTGCTCCGATGTCGATGGCGGTGGTGGCGGTGGACCAATTTCCTCCACAATTCAGAGTATCTTATGAACAAAGAGCCTTTAATCATGCCGCACTAAATCAAGGCTCAGTGGTCGGAGCCTTTTGATTTGCATATGGTCCCGCATATAAGCAGGAAGCTGTAATACTACTTTTGCGACAGATTGGTATCAATTGGTGTAATCGAAGTACCCAAGCATATAGAATGCGCGTCAATATACGTTAACTATATACGAATGAGTATACGAGCAAGTACGATAACATTGCTTGGGAAGTCGTAAAGAATCTGTGAGATTATAGTAGGTAAGGGGGGAAATTATATCATAGGACAGCAATCAATTGGTCATTTAAAGCGAAATGGTCGCAATAATATAGATACTTAAATCCATACTTATAGATTATGTGCAATGTGCAATTGTGCATGCATGTATTTGTATATGCAAATGCATACACTCTGAGTCCAAGCAAAAGAATATAATATCCACGTATTCATTTTCCGGATCTTTAGTTTCAAGTGAGGCACAAACTTTGAATTGAAATAAGTGGATTAGATAAATAAATGTTTATTTCTGAGGAGGGAGGGAGAGGTATGCGACTTTTTGAAAAAAAATACCCCAACAAAATATATATCTCCAAATTTCCATAAGAAAACGCATTTTTGTATCTTTAGATTCGAATATCTCAAAAACGTGACACGCTAGAGCAATTTCAAGACCAGATACAAGCTCAGCGCAAAGATTATTGAAAAGCTAATTTTGGTTCACGTAACAGACAAAAATTCAAATTTTTCACATAAAGTAGTTACTAAGTGTATTCGAGTGGGTTTTTGAAAACAGTTTAAATACGTCAATTATCTAATGGATAGTCGCAGAAGAAAACCTTGAAGACAGATTAGTTGAAAATTGTGTATGCTTTCAATAGCTTGATGTGATTTTTAAATAATTGATAGTTTTTGAGCTATTAGTGAAAGACTCCAAAAAAATGCATTTTTGCTTTTTTTCAGGTTGCGTCTCGAAATTTTAGTCCCAACCTTCAGATTCGGATTCAACATCTCTGAACACATACAAGAAATGCAAAATCAAAACTACCCCACAATTTGAACTATTGATATTTTCTTATTTTTTTTTTGTAATTTTATAAAGTAATAAATATAATTTAGCCTATACTGCATATGGCTTTTGACTTTCCGATGTTAATTTCTGAAGCTGCGTAGCTTATAAAAAACAATAAAAAATTAAACTGACAAGTAACAGCTGGACAAATATAAAAACAACTTTGTAAAAACATAAAGACGGAGAAATTAATTTTCAGAGGGCGTAATGCCTTCTTTGATTTTATCCTTTTTACGCCAGGCAAATACAATAAAGAAGCAAATCTTTTGTTGAAATTTCTTCACTCCCAGTCCCCAAAAGGCTACTGTGCATGAGATTTTATTATTGAATATGTTTGTTTGGCCCATAAGCTTAAGCATGCTTAAAACCAAAAATTCAACCAAATTCACGCATGCGTTTCTGAGAGAATAGTCACAGTGGCTATAGTTTTCAATATTTTTAGTGTATCTTAGAAACTTTGCCGAATTTGACAAACAAACACCAACCTTAAAAAAAAAAACAAAAATTTAAAGATTTTATTTTTTTTATTAAATTGCTCCGACAAACTATTCAGTGCCTAGCTCCCAAAATTGAAAATTCAATCTCGTAAGGTTCAAGACATGCAACATGCATAAGCAAAATAAAGTTCAAATATTCATATTTGTTTAAAATTGAGTGAGATTTGCCCATTTTAACCTATCCGCATTTCATACAATTTTTTAGTTTCAGTTTTGGCCCAAAAACCCCTTTTTGGTACAATGACAAATTTTACATTCGTAAAAATGGTGTAAATCAAGATTTTGATCAAATATCTCATAACGACTATAGAAAATATTTAAAAATTAATTAAAGTTCGGGATTTTGTTTGTCGGTTCTTTTTAAAGAATTTCAGACCTAGGTACAGACTGAATAGCTGGTCCGATTAACATAAGACCTGGTGCTAAGTGCAAGGAATGTAAGATTAGTCATGTTGTACAACAAAAAAAGGCTTCGGCCAAAAACTCCGAAAAATTATTAAAAAATGGTAAAATTTGAATGGCTTTATCTCTGTCAACTTTCATTCAATATGTGTTTTAAACATGTCATATTAAGGCCTTATAACATTACTTTATTTAATTTTTTTTTCCGATGGAAATCTTTAAAAGACACTCGGTAAGAATCGGTACGGAGTATTGTGGAACTCTTACCGCACTTAAGCCACCGGTGAATCAGGACCAATCTATGAAAGATCGACAAATGATTTTTCTTTCTTAATTTATATACTCGTATCATATTGTGGTTTGTGGGAAGTTTAAGTTATAACAATTTCCCATAGCTTTTGGACCATCATGAGGCTTGGTTCTTCTTAATCTCCGAACATTGTCTCGTACATTTAAGACGGTCTCCATTTCGGAGACCGTATGGCTTTGCATCGCTGATAGTGTGATTCAGCGTGTTTTTTAACCACTTCTGTAACCATTTCAATTTGAGGGTCACGATGTAGATCGCTATTTCTTATAACGGGTGATTTTTTAGCTGGTTTGGTTTTGGCAACACTGGTTTTGACAGCTGACGTGTGTTTAGTACCTTGTGTCACTGTCAAACAGCTTCAGTTTGGTTTGCAATTTAACCATGGATCGTCTTACAAATGAACAACGCTTGCAAATTATTGAATTTTACTATCAAAATTCGTGCTCGGTTCGAAATGTTCATCGCGCGCTGCTTCCATTTTATGGTCGGCATTCTCGACCTTCTGAGCAGTCTATTCGGAAGATTGTGACCAAATTTCGCACCAAATTTACTTTGTTGGACATTAAACCACCAACACGTTTACGTACTGTGCGTAGTAAAGAAAATATTGCGGCCGTATCAGCTAGTGTGACAGAAGACCGCGAAATGTCGATTCGGCGCCGTTCCCAGCAGTTAGGCCTTTGTTACAGCACTACGTGGAAAATTTTGCGGAAGGATTTGGGCGTAAAGCCTTTTAAGATACAGGTGGTGCAAGAACTAAAGCCAGCCGACCTACCACAACGCCGAATTTTTGGTGAATGGGCTCTTGGAAAGCTGGCCGAGGATCCGCTTTTTTATCGAAAAATTGTGTTCAGCGATGAGGCTCATTTTTGGTTGAATGGGTACGTAAATAAGCATAATTGCCGCATTTGGAGTGAAGATCAGCCAGAAGCATTGCAACAGCTACCAATGCATCCCGAAAAAGCCACTGTTTGGTGCGGTTTATGGGCCGGCGGAATTATTGGGCCATATTTCTTCAAAGATGATGCGAATCGCAGCGTTACTGTCAATGGTGAACGCTACCGAGCGATGATAACAAACTTTTTTTTGCCCGAAATGGAAGTTCTTGACTTGCATGATATGTGGTTTCAACAAGACGGTGCCACATGCCACACAGCACGCGAAACAATGGCGCAATTGCGAGGCGAGTTTGGTGAACAGTTAATTTCACGTTTCGGGCCGGTCAATTGGCCGCCTAGATCGTGCGATTTGACACCATTAGATTATTTTTTGTGGGGGTATGTCAAGGCTAATGTCTATAGGGACAAGCCCGCTTCGATTGACGCACTGGAAGCCAACATCCATGCATTCATTCGTGAGATACCGGCCGATATGTGTGAAAGAGTATGCCAAAATTGGACTCAGCGGATGGGCTACCTGAGACGCAGCCGCGGTCAACATTTGCATGAAATTATCTTTAAACATTAAATTGCAAGGTTCAAACTATCGATTCAAATAAATATTTCATTCATTTTTTTGAATTTTTTGTGTTTTTTTTTTTTTTAAGTTCTAAACCTCTTAAAAAATCACCCTTTATATCAAGGACATTTATTATTCCACGAAGGACCTTTCTTTGGAATTTTTGGATGGGTTCAGCATTTGTTTTCTTTGTACAGCCCCATAGTTGGATGCCATATGTCCAAACGGGTTTCAGTTCTTGCTTATATAACATCAGTTTGTTCAGGATAGATAGGTCAAAGTTATTTCCTAGTAACCAGTACATTTTTCTGTACTTCAAGTTTAGTTCTTCTTTTTATTTTTGATGTACTCTTTCCATTAAACTTTGCATCCAAAGTCATTCCAAGGTATTTGGCAGTATTGGAGTAAGGTACTGCTGTACTGTTTGTTAAAGGCTTGAGCAACATCTAAATATATAGCCGGGCATACTTGTTTTTCTTCAAGTGCCTTTTCCACAACATACGTAATTGGAATGTTTATTTCTAAATCCAAACTGATGGATCAATGACTTCTGCAATTTCCCAATGATGTGGCACATATCTTAGTTTAAGGCATGCACTTCTTATAAATTGGAGTTTTTTGAAGGCTATTGAAGGTATTTCTTTCAAAACCTGAGCAGTTATTAGAACGTACCCTGGTGATTTTTTGCATGCTTCTCATGCGCAAATTATAAAAAAAAATACAAATTTTTGATTTTTCGATTTCTTCCTAAGATTTCTTATTAAATTTTTTGAGGCATCAATCTTGATAGAAAATTTAATTTTTTAACAAATAGTTTTGTGTATAAAAATTGTTAAACTCGGTTAACTTCTGAGTTATACCCAAAATATTAAAAAGTGGCCAGTGACTATTCTCTCAGATGCGCATGGAATAAAAATCATAGCACGTTATTGTTTCTACTAAAAGTTATAATAGCCTATAAATTCACTTTATAAGCAGTGCAGTAGTGTTTGTTATTATTGACTTTCGAAAATACTACAAATATAATTTTTAGTGTTTGATTAAAAATTGGTAAGAGTATTAAATACTAAAAACAAAAATCGTATCTAGTAAACTCAATAACGTTAAAATTTAAAAAAATCTGGATGCCCTAACAGGTGTTTGAAAACTACATTGTGTGTCTAACTTTAATTATTGCGAATGCAATTTCTGCCAACTGAAATTTAATTTACTGTCCTTTAAAGCAATACAAAAATCTATTTGATTTTAAGTTACAGTTACTCAATGCTATAATACAGCTCAATTGTTGCAAATAAAAGAGCATTTACCAAATTTTTCATGCTAAGATTTAATTTTGAATACATATATTTTCAAATTGTTGACGATATATAGAAGGAGTGGAGGCCAAAATTCAGACAGGGCCAAATTCTTTTCACAAAATTTTGCTTTCAAAATTCTGCTTTTGAAAATTGTTCGTCCAAAATTGTGAAAACAACAAAACTTTGAAAAGCTGAATTTTGAAACAAAAATTTTGGCCCCCCGCTTGGAAAGATAAGAAACTATAAAATCTGAAACCATGTTTATATAATCATCTTAAGCGATATCTACTGTTATTAGTATTTAAATCAGTGAGTGATACCACTTAATTCCATAGCGGTTTCTTAAAAAAATAGTTTTCATGTAAAAATTATAATATAATAAGTAATAATAATTTTCATAATTTTTTATTTAATAATTATAATTTTCTTTTCAAATTTTCTTCATATTCATATAACTTAATTTACCTTAAATTAAAAAAAATAAGACTAATTTTGGTATGCAAATTTTAATTTTACTGATAAAAATTTTCAAAAAAAAATCATAAAATCTATTTTGAAATATCGAATTTTCAAAATGTACCTATGTATGTTTTTATTTTTTTGTATTAAAAACATATTTTTTTAAATTTTGGTACGCAATTTTACTTATACTTTATAAAATGTTGGTAAAAGAATTATTTAAAACCAATGAATAGTAATAATCCCACTATAACCCCATCCCCCCAAAAAAACACCTTTTTATCAAAGATATTTTTTAGATTTTAATGATTTTTGCTTTTTATGACCATTATTTCCAATTGGGTTTCGGTAATATTTAACACTCATACTGAAAATACAGTCACCCTAACAGAAATATAACAATAACTTTTTTTTCGAAGGTTGTATTGACTTGGTTTTGGTTACACTTGATTCAACATTTAAGACTACCATAAGAACATGCGTCATTTGCTTAGCTGGTACCAAAGTAAATTTTTCCATTTCATACACCACAACGTCAGGTAAATATTTAACCTGGGCCGTGTTAAATTTACAAGGTGCACAATCCCATATAAAGTTACAGACATTTCAGAAATTTACATGATTTTAATAACCTTATATCAAGTGTTAAATTAGCCTGGTCGCCTATATTACCAAATTCAAGTTGATTTAAGAAGATGAACTGTTATTTTAACACTGAATTCTGGTAAACAAGAAATGAAACGGACAAAGTGCTTCTTTAACATGAGCTCAGGTTAAACTCAGAACATTTTAAAAATAACCATATGAAAGTTTACTTCAACCTGATTTGTGTCTAGTAAAATAGAAATTCATAGCATACAGTGTTAAAAAAACACGATCTCTGTTAAAATTAATATTACCTGCTTATCAAAATTTCTTATTTACTAGAATTTTGTGTTAAAATAACAGGTCACCTCATTTAACACTAAATATAAGGTTATCATAATTAAGTTTATTTCTGAAATGCCTGTATTTTTATGTGGGATTGTAAATTTAACATGGTCCAGGTTAATTATTTACCTGACGTTTTTCCTTGAGCGTACTTAGTTACAGTAGAGATTAAAATCCAAATCAAAAACTTGAAAATTGTTCCTAATGATAAAAGTAACAATTGATTATGTTCACCCTAAATATTGTTCTAATGTTTGAATGCAATGTTGACTTTGTTTGAAAAAATCAAATTGAATTTCTAGGTCCAAAACCAAAAATTTCCCAAAATTATTTTCTTTACATAATTGCAATTTTTTAGACATTATCATTAATTTTGTGTATATCTACTGAAAGCATTACTTCAAGCTGCTGATGTCGTGCCCATCAATGAACATCGAAAGCGTTAACTGCATTTCTACTGCGATTAGCCTTATAGGATGCAATTTTTTCTTCTCAAAATGTATTTCCCACAGCAAAATAAAACAAAAACACTGAAAGGAATCTCTCTTGATGCCATAAGAAGCTAATTTCGGATCCCAACAGGAGCATCCACATATTAATCCCAACCGCGAATGCCTCATGTTCCAATTGTACCCAAATCTGGGTCTTAAATCCACCTCCGGCGGCGGCAGTAGCTTCGGTGGTGGTGTCTGGCGTACGGCAAACTGGCTATGAGTTTCTGCTTACACATTTAATGTCCAAATTAACTTAAAAAAAAACAATTTTAATGTTAAATTGCATTGGCAATAAAAATAAATTAAAACAAAACATAAATAAATAAAAAATACACAGAAACAGACACAATCACAATAAACCTACAAAATAATAAAAAAAAATAACTGCTGCAAGTGCGACTTGCCCAAAAAATTCCCACTGGTCGCATCTCGCATGGACACATCATGAAAATAGCTTGCGGTGCTCCACAGTCCATACTCTTTTCAGGTAGCACGCTACAAACAAGTCCACTATACGGTCTTTTGTGAGCTCGCTCAATTCCATCACACATCAGAGAAGATGGGACCATGTCGGCCAGATTAATTTGTGCATTAACCTGTAATGTGACCAAGTCAACAGACTGATTCACTTTTGATTTTTTAAGACCCCCGAAAAGTGATGGAGTGCCATTAACTTTGAAAGTTACTCACATTCACACACGCTATACGATAACAGATTTAAGCATGCGCAGGCCAATTAACCCAACGGGCATATCCTTGGCAACTACTCGCCGATGCACTGATGCGAAATAATAATTTCTGAAAGCTCATTGTGAATGGGATGTCTTTTTATGAGCCACAAAAAACAACAACAACGAGGAATGTTATAGGGCGGTAAAGTCTTTAATTGCATTGCACTGCACGAAAACCTCTAAAATCCTTAACATTAGTCAAGCTCATCCTGGTCATTATTACATATCAAAGTAATTCGAAAATTGTGCAGTTGTGAAACTTAAATCATGACTTTTGCAACGCCTAGGGATGTGTACATAAATAGGCGTATCTGCCAGTAGTTGGTTTAAGTCTTATTTATATTTGTTTTCTTTGGTAACGAAAAACTCGAATAACTATATTTTGATCAAACTTGACATAATGGTGACGAAAAAAATTAAGTTTGGGTTCCGTAAAAGACTTCACTCTTTCAGAACCAGTCAGCTCAAAATCTCAAATAAGGCAAATCTAGAGTCTATGGGATAGTTATTTTATAAAAATTGAGGGTCTTTACAATAAGCTTGGTGGCCATTTCTGTCCGTCTTGTTCGTTAGGAGGAATAAAAGGGACCTACAATTTTTTGCCAAGTACCGCATTTTTTTACAAAAATCAAAAACCTTTTAAATAATTTTTACTATCATATACTCGTAGGTATTTGCTTGACCGTGAGAATATAAATAAATATACATAAAAAAAATCACACCTTGTCTAACAAGATGTTATCCTTTGAAAGTCTCAATGATATAACAAGTGCACGCTAGCCGCCACAAGAAGTGTTAACAAAAGGCATGGCTGACAGGAATGGTATGGTGGTGCGGCGGCGCTTAGACATTCTAAATGTTTCATAATTGCGTTTCTTTTGCTGATGTTCACGTCGCACACGCAACAAAAATAAATGCCAATGAAACCGAAATCCAACTCTACATCTTCTTGCTAAGGATGATGTAAAATTAAGACACTGATAAGCTAGCGATTGCTTAAGGATACAAAAGCAATGCTAGTTGTTGCGTGCCGAAGTGTTAAATAAACTTATTTTATCCTCCACGGGATATGGCATTTGATGAAGAGATACTTTATTTTTTCTTTTTATTATTTTTAAAATTGATTTCGTGTTTCTTTATTGCAACAGTTGTTTACCAATCCATTGGATTTATGTGGTTTGGCATTCATTCTAGTTGGAAAAGGGTTTCTCTTTATCAAAGTGCGAGCCGCCATTTGAAGGAATAGCTATCAGTCATTGATAGGTATATCAATACTGTAATTGTGTATAAGGAGCTGGTGGAAGTATTATTGTTGCAATCAACACATTTGTGATTGATACTTGGTAGCTGATCCTTTCTTTTGGATTCTGGGAATTTTTCCTTCTGAAAAAAGGATTCGTATACAAATATTTTTGTTTGTTGCCACAAAACGTGGTTGCAAGGGAAATTTTTTTTTTTAAAACTGTTGAGTTTTAAAAGAAAAAGAATTGATCAAATGAAAAATACGTAATTTTTGCCTACAGCTAGTATTGCAGTATCATAACCAAACGTGGCTACGATAGTGTCTGAGGTGTTTCACGTGTAAATAAAATGTACAGAACTGGACCTAATAAACTTCCTTGTGGTACTCCAGCTACTATTTCTTAAAAATTAGAATAATGACTTCCGTGTCTTGCACGAAAAAGTCTGTTATCCAGATATCCGTTTAAAATGTTATGAAGTCCTTCAGGCAGAACTTGTCTTAATTTTAATTGGAGGCCTACGTGTTAAACCTTGTCAAACACTTGCGACATGTCCAAAAAGACTATCAAACAGATTTTCTTTTCTTCAAGAGCTCTCTCAATTACGTCAGTAATTCTATGCACTTGATGAACTGCTGAATGTTTGCTTCTAAATCCAAACTGATGTTCAGGTATTGATTGTCTTCTCTTCAGCTGCAGGCGCAGGAGTAGTATTCTTTCAAAAACTTTTGATATTATAGGAAGAAGCGAAACCGGCCTGTGAGACTTCTTTTCATGATATCCCAAGTAACAATTTTCCTCTCATAAGAGTTTCCTAGAGGCTTGTGAGACTTTATTTCGGAAGTTATATTAACTCGGGGAGAGCACTCCTACATCCTTATGAAAATCTAAGAAGCCTTAAATGGCCCACTTATAGGAGTTAATTTTCCTCTTATAGAAACATTTGTATTGTTCCTAAGGGATGACAAATGCTCCATTAATCTTGTTAGGAGAATGCGTCACTTCTTGTAGTAGTTGATGAAAAGAGAAGGAGTATGCGTTTAATAAAAAAAAAAAAAACAGATACTTATCTTTCACATTTGTATACTTCTTTCGGAAACTTGGTACGAGGTATTTATGTCTGTATGTGTCATCGTCATTGTATCATATTGAAAAATTAATGTGTGAATTTATATTTTCATTTCATGGCGACGTTAGTATAATTATAGTTTGTCACATATGTGGAGTTAAATCTTAGTACGATTGAAACTTTTTCTACTAACTTACACATTTTACTTCGAAAAATAACGAAGCGCTTTCAAAATAATTGAATAATTTATTTTGAATTGAAAAAAGGGTTACCTTGATGTTTGCTTTAAATAAGAATAGTACTTTTTATTCTGTCATTATTTATGGTACTTATTCATGGTATATGACGAAAAATATGTAATAGCAGATAATATGTCGAATTGATGGTCTTATTCTTGTAAGCCTGTTTTTTGTAATCTAAGAATTTACAAGAGGTTAAGAGACGTTTTAATGAAAAAATAATAAGTTAGAATTTATATTTTTAGATATTTGTTTTACGTTTCTTATTATGAAACTGTCAATGATTACTGACTTTCAATTTTGTCACTATACAGTGCGAATTTCAGATGCTCTGTAAATAAATGTCATTATTTCAATTTGATGATGCTCCTAAGAGACATAGAACTTAAGCACAGTATTGAAATACAAAACTTCACATTACGAATATACTTGTAAAAATACTTCTTTTGCATTTAATGTTGAACAAAATAAACATCACTATCAATACACGTATATACATAAATATAACTTAAATAAATTCATCATAATGGAAAACCAAATAAATTATTTTAAAATTTAATTTCATATCACGGTTACCTTCAAACTATACAAAAAACACTTCGTTCAAATTTAAATATGGCTGCTGTCGTATCGATGATTTCAACTCTTAAAAAGACGTTTTTATGAGAGTGTTGCCCATTTATGTTGGTATGCAAATAAACACTTTTTTATGAGAAGTCTGATGCTTTTATGCGACTTTATTTTGACATTTATCAAACGAACCAAGAACAAATCGGTGATGCGTTCCCTTTTTTCTTAAGAATGTGAATTATTGTTGATTTAAAAAAAAAGATGAAATCTCAAAGTTTGAAATATTAAATTTTATGCATTACCTTTTCTGAACAATAAATCTTCATTATAACGTCATAATTTTTGGAATAAATGAATAAAGAATATCAAAAACTTAACATTCCCCAACAAAACTATAAACGTAGTAAAAATTTTAAGCTTCGTATATCTCTATAATTTTCCATATAAATTGTGACAGACTTACGAAGTTTAAAACATTAAAATGTTTACAATGGGCTTACGCCGTTGCATGAATATTTTAGTCAAATTTTCGGCTCTGAACCTTTGGCACCTCATATATGGGAAATTTGATATTTTAGAATGTCATCTAATTGGTCAGTAATTGGTCAAGAAAGGTCAACTAGTCCTAGAAATTGGTCAGCCCTTGATAATTAGTTATAAAGACTTAAAGTTTCTCAAGGTCACTCAAGGTCACGCGTGATTTTTGGCACCTCATTTATGGGAAATTTACAAAAAAAAGATGCCATCTGAAAGATTTGTAGATAGTGATAAAAGGTCAACTATTTTCAGTAATTGGTCAGCTTTTGTTTTTTTTCTATGAATTTTCAAAACTAGTTTCAAGGTCACAAAAAAAACTTTTGGCACCTCATTTGGGTCATTTCAAATAAACAAGTATGCCATTTGAAAGGCCATTTCACGGTCATAAAAGGTCAGCTATTTTCAGAAATTGGTCAGGCATAGTTTTTTTTTAATGAATTTTTAATTTATTTAAAAAAAAATTTCAAGGTCATAGCGATTTTTGGCACCTCATTTATGGGCAATTTGCAAAAAATATATACCATCTGAAAGATCTCTAGATCTATATAAAAGGTCAGCTATTTTCAATAATTGGTCAGCGATAGATTTTTTTTAATAATTTTTTTTTAAATTTCAAGGTCATAGCGATTTTTGGCACCTCATTTATGGGAAATTTGGGAAAATTGCATACATTCTGAAGGATCTCTTGGTCTATATAAAAGGTCAGCTAGTTTTAGTAATTGGTCAGCCATAGATTTTTTTTAATGAATTTTTGAATTTTTGTTCAAGGTCATAGCGATTTTTGGCACCTCATTTATGGGAAATTTGGGAAAATTGCATGCCATCTGAAACATCTCTAGATCTATATAAAAGGTCAGCTAGTTTCAGTAATTGGTCAGCGATAGATTATTTTTTACGATTTAAACAAAAAAAAAAATTCAAGGTCACGAACGATTTTTGGCACCTCATTTGGGTAATTTTCCAAAAAAAAATATACTATGTGATAGGTTACTCGGTCATCATAAAAGGTCAGTTAGATTCAGTAATTGGTCAGTCATATTTTTTTTTTAATTAATTCTTAAAGTATTTGTATGTAGGTCACAGTATAGATAGATTCGGGTAATTTAAAATTTTTTTAAATAGATATAGATCCAATAGATTCTGAGAAAATCATGGTGGATTAAATTTTGTCAAAAAATTTATTAAAATTTTCATAATCGATGGGTACGATTTGAGTTTGGCTGCATCTCTTCTTTAAGAAACCAAGTTTTTGAGGTGCCGGGGCAAGGGAATGACCGCCATCTTGAAAAAGAAAGTGTTTGGTTTAATCCACCATGATTTTCTCAGAATCTATTGGATCTATATCTATTTAAAAAAATTTTAAATTACCCGAATCTATCTATACTGTGACCTACATACAAATACTTTAAGAATTAATTAAAAAAAAAAATATGACTGACCAATTACTGAATCTAACTGACCTTTTATGATGACCGAGTAACCTATCACATAGTATATTTTTTTTTGGAAAATTACCCAAATGAGGTGCCAAAAATCGTTCGTGACCTTGAATTTTTTTTTTTGTTTAAATCGTAAAAAATAATCTATCGCTGACCAATTACTGAAACTAGCTGACCTTTTATATAGATCTAGAGATGTTTCAGATGGCATGCAATTTTCCCAAATTTCCCATAAATGAGGTGCCAAAAATCGCTATGACCTTGAACAAAAATTCAAAAATTCATTAAAAAAAATCTATGGCTGACCAATTACTAAAACTAGCTGACCTTTTATATAGACCAAGAGATCCTTCAGAATGTATGCAATTTTCCCAAATTTCCCATAAATGAGGTGCCAAAAATCGCTATGACCTTGAAATTTAAAAAAAAATTATTAAAAAAAATCTATCGCTGACCAATTATTGAAAATAGCTGACCTTTTATATAGATCTAGAGATCTTTCAGATGGTATATATTTTTTGCAAATTGCCCATAAATGAGGTGCCAAAAATCGCTATGACCTTGAAATTTTTTTTTAAATAAATTAAAAATTCATTAAAAAAAAACTATGCCTGACCAATTTCTGAAAATAGCTGACCTTTTATGACCGTGAAATGGCCTTTCAAATGGCATACTTGTTTATTTGAAATGACCCAAATGAGGTGCCAAAAGTTTTTTTTGTGACCTTGAAACTAGTTTTGAAAATTCATAGAAAAAAAACAAAAGCTGACCAATTACTGAAAATAGTTGACCTTTTATCACTATCTACAAATCTTTCAGATGGCATCTTTTTTTTGTAAATTTCCCATAAATGAGGTGCCAAAAATCACGCGTGACCTTGAGTGACCTTGAGAAACTTTAAGTCTTTATAACTAATTATCAAGGGCTGACCAATTTCTAGGACTAGTTGACCTTTCTTGACCAATTACTGACCAATTAGATGACATTCTAAAATATCAAATTTCCCATATATGAGGTGCCAAAGGTTCAGAGCCCAAATTTTCAAGCGTAATTTTGTCAGAAAAACCTTATATTACACCGAAATAAAATAAAAAGAAAGTCTATCACCGAAAGTTCACATTCGTCACAAAATTAAAAACATTTTAAATAGTAATCGGCATCAGCATCCAATGTTTCCTTCAGGTAGACAGACCAATAGAAAACTGAACGCCAGAAAACAATGTACATACAAAACGTTAAAAAAAAGAACGACTGTTGTATGAATCAAATAAAGCAGCTGTCAGTGCAACATCTCATATGAATCCTATAGTAAGAGTTTTGTAGTTGTTACTTTATTAGCTCTTGTTAAGAGATTTTAAAGACTTAAAAATGACGTTTAAAGTTTAAATTTGAAAACAAAATTATTAAAAGACTTTCAATTTACATACAGGAGTAATAATTGTTTTAGGAATAAGATTAGAGTGATTTGATGTAAGAAAATGCTTAAATCATTTAATGAGACAAATTTATGTTTCATTATGAGAGATCCAGTCTTAAGTTTAGCAATAACATCTAAAAAAGTACTAAGGGCGTTTTTTTGAGAAAATGGGAGCTAAGCTCTCGAGAGTATGCTAGTTTGGATGGTTTACCATTATGACTTCCGCAACTTTCCATTGGCTCGGAACATATTCTAACTTTAGAGCGGCATTTATTATGTAAAGTAGATTAATAAATCCTTTACGAAAGATCTTTTTTAGAATTTCTGCCGTAATTAAGTCATATCCTAGAGCTCTTTCGGACTTAAGCTTCTTTAATTCTATTCTATTTTCTATTTCTTGTTATGTAGCTTTCATTTGAGGTGAAATTCATTCATTCATTGTGTTCTTGCCTATCGAACCCCTTAAATGTTTCTTCCAAGTATTTGGCAAATACCATCGCTTTATCTTAGTCACTTTTAGCCCATTCGTGTTGGCTTTACTTAATCGGGGCACTGGAAGCTTTGGTTTTTACGATGTTTTTATAGCTTCCCAAAGTAAGTAGGTGGATTGTTTCCCTGCTGTCAAGCCTTCAAGATAATTTTCAACTTCAAAGTTTTTGAAATCTGATATTGCCGTTTTTAGCACATTACTCAAGCGATTTCAATGAGCTTTGCGTTGAGAAGCACAGGTTCACTGCCATTTCTTGTAGGTTTTCGTTTCTCTTTCATTAAATCTTTTATCTCCTGAGGATATTTTATATTTTTATAGCAAGACATTACCCTTTAAGTTGTTGTCCCAAGCTTCCTTTTGTATTTTGTATTGAGTTATTATAATTAATTTACATATTTTGTAGCACATTTAAGACTCCACTTTAATAAAAAAAAAATGTATTTAAAAACAGAAATAAAACAATTGAATTGCAAAACCAAGATCAATAAATGAATACTGTAAACAATAGGTAGGTACCTTCTACAAATCTTAAGATTTCCCACGATATAAATAGCTATCTATTTATAACTCAACAAAACACAAAGAAAAGTATACATTATACACACCAAATTACAATTGCAAATAAAAATTTCAGATTCATTTATTTCGTGGGAGTGATTTGATTCTAAGGATCAATCTATTACAAAAAATAAAAATACAATAAAATATCAAAATAGATAAACCTTACCGAATTTATTGATCCTATTGAATTCTGTGTAAAGGTGGAATCACATTAAAAATTCAAGGATAGAAAAAAAAAAATCAATTTATTGGTTCAACCCTTCTTTTGGCAATAATACAGCAACACACATGGAAATTTATTTTGGAAAATGCAAATAAAAAGGTTTAGAAATATTATTACCACAGGAAAGGATTATCTTTTTCTCAAAATAAGAATGCAGTAAAATTTATTGCCAAACATCAATATATAAAAGAGGCAGTGGATAAAGTTTTTTTTTATTTAACCATATCATAGGTGTGTGTAGATTCTTGATCCTGGTATCATCCAACTACCAGGTATATTTTAAATATGTTTTGAAAATAAATAATTGCATTCATGATTTAACTTTAAAGAGTAAGGAAATCTAGCAGATACGTTATTTCATTTAAAATCGACATCCCCTCGACAAAAAATCTACATACATGTAAAATTCCATTTTAGTTTTCGTGTGAAAATAAGACAAAATTGGCAAAACTACGAAAAAATTCCGACAAAGCTGAATTTTGGTAGAGAGCTTTGAATTGACGTCTTAAGCATTTTCTGAAAAGTTCCGTAAATTTGGGCCGGGCCTTAATTTTTTAGGTGGGGTTAAAGAGGGTAGAATTTAGTTTTTTTTAATTTCTCAAAAACTATAATTTTTTTTTGAAAAAAATGTGAAAGTACAAATTTTAGCTTATATCATTCTACACAAAAAAGATTAACATCCTTTTTTCATAAAAGCAATCGATTCTGAGAAAATCACGGTGGAGTAAATTTTGTCAAAAAATTTATAAAAATTTTACTAAACGATGGGCAAAATTTTTTGTACGATTTGAGTTTGGCTACAACTTCTTTTAATAAAACCCAAATTTCGTGGCCGGGGTCATCTTGAAAAAGAAAGTGATTTTATTTTTGTTCAGCAACTCGATGAAACTTCCTTTTACAACAAAATCATGAAAGGATAAAGCTTAGACAGTAATTATCTAAAAAATGATACAATACAATGCTACAATTTGTACCTTCACATTTAAAAAAAAAACTAATAGTTTTTGAGAAATTAAGAAAAAAATAAATTTTTCCCCCTTAAACCCCCCTTCAAAATTAAGCCATGGCCCAAATTTACGGAACTTTTCAGAAAATGCTTAAGACGTCAATACAAAGCTCTATACCAAAATTCAGCTTTGTCGGAATTTTTTTAAAGTGAAAGTCTAATTTTCCTGGGCTATATAAGGAAGGGTCAAATGAAACAAATGACAAAATTTCTCTAAAAAAATGAGTTCGAAGTTTTAACGTTTAGAGGTTCTATATCGCCATTTTGCATTTTTTTTTTCAAACAAATTGTATGGATAAAAGTTGGAAGAATATTTTGAATTTTATAACTCCCTGGAAGAAATTCTTTGACATAACACTAAAGCAATATGTCTGCTTCTCTGATCTGTGAATCCTTAAGCATAGTATGCAGCTGAAGCGAAACAAAAACAAATTGACACAGCGAAATTATAAACGATTGTAATTTTTGTTATATAGTACGCAGCTTGACAGTGAAATATCAATAAAATAGAACATCATTGTAGATTAGATCCAGGTCTCCTCTTATTTTTCATACAAAATTATTTGACTGTGACCTTATGTCTGTTATTGTACTTTCAAAAACTACGAATTTCTACAAATTTAGCCAAAATTTTATATGAATAAATAAAATTGTACTAAAACTTGCAGAAATTCGTAGTTTTTGGAGGTACACGGACAGAGATATTATTTCTGACTAAAATTTGGCAGTTTATGTTTTAAACTCTATATTATTTGGAATACATACTTAGTTTGAATATGAATCGTACTAAAATAAAATTATTTTGACTTTAACATTTTTTCTCAAAGTGAATTTTAATATTATAATGTCACTACCGTGATAAGCAAAAACGTGTCACTTCCATGATATTTCAACATTTTTTATATAAAATCTGGCGAAAGAAACTCTAATCCTTAAGAAGTTTTTTTTTATAAAACAAATTCTATATACTACTGAAATAAATCAGCCAAGTAGAACTCTTAACATTAAGGATTGCGCTTGTTGAATTATTGATTCAAAATAGCTTTTTATGGCCTTTAGTCCTACAAATTGGCGTTTCGTCCAGCTTACTCACATGGACTCATCCTTCTTATAGAAACTATGCCTGGCCCCGGGCAAAAAAAAATTCCAGCTTAATGATTAAGAATTCTAATCTTGTTGGATATAGTTAAGAGGGGATTTTTGTAAAAGAATTCATCTAAGTTGAACTGAACTTAATACAAATTGCAAGAACCTCACTACGTCATACTGATGAGTCTAAGTTAGTAAGCCGGACAAAATGCCAATTTGTAGGACTAAAGGCCATAAAAAGCTATTTTGAATCAAGAAACTCTAATCTTGTAGTGCTACCTTTTTTAGCTTAGCATCAACTTAAGTTAGGTAACAATGATTATGGTATTAAAAAAGTTAAGGAAATTTTTCTTTTTTTTTTTCTCGCAAGTTTTGCACTCACAAAAGTTTGCGGAGAATCACTAATAACTCCGGATATACAAGCTTTCCTGAAACTTGAACTAAAGCATGACTCATATGTTTAAGACATTTACAGGACTGATCGTCACGCGAGGCAAAACCATCTGACTACTATAGATTTTTGTATCTCTCATGTAGGTATCGTTTTCGTTACAACTTAGTTTCGAATCAGTTTAACTTTGGCCTATTGTATTTATTATGTGCAAGGAAGTTATATATCCAAAAAAAAAAAATATTATCCCGTTTTTGAGATGTCGAATTTTCAAAAGGAAAAAACTTGGAATTGATTTAAGAACTTTCTTTTTTTTAATTTTGATATGAAATATTATTTAGTGTTATTTATAATTTGTATATAAGAAAAATAATCTTTATCCGTTAAGCCAATAATGAGAAAATTGAAAACATAAAAAGTTCTTTTTGAGAGGTACTATTCATGGTCAGCGTAAATTTTTATAATTTTTGGTGAAAGATCGCACTAATTTAAGCATGCAGAAAAAGTTTTGTTGAAATCGTAAACGCTGTTATAGAGAAAAAAAATATTTTTCCAAAAAGTTTTTTTTTGACATTTGAATAAAATTAAATTTTCATTGTCAAAATACTTTTTCATATCGTATTTTTTTCTATACAAATTCCTGGGTTCTTTTAATTTTTTGCCTACTTTCTGCTTTAGGGGGTGTTGAATCTGAATGCGAGGCAGCATGAAAAAATGCAGAAAATGATGCAAAAAAACATTCTTTTTTTAAGTTTTTCAATTATGGCTCAGAAACACGAAAATTTCATTAAAATAAAATTGAAAGTAAACATGATTTTGAACAAATCTCTGTTTGAGTTTTGTTTTCTACGACAACCAATTGTCCATGTATTTTTACTGCTTTCGGAAATCCACTCGAAAACACTGATAACTTTGTGTAACAAACAGTGGCGCACGGGACGGTACTCAGCTTTGGCCGTTCGGTGCAAAATAAAAAATAAATAAAAAAAATCCTCAGTAAATTTGTATGGGAAAAGTAAGCCTTATATGAAAAATGCAAAAATTGTAAGAGGTACCGAATCTTTGCAGATTTGACACTCAAACGTTCTCCAGCTTACAAAATATAATATTGAATTGAAAACAACAATTGGTGCAATGGATAGCAGGTGCGGTGCAGGTATTGTAAAGAAAAAGAAACCATTCAACTCCAAAAACAAATTAATTTATTTTTTTTATTCATATTTAAAATTCACCTTTTAAATTTTACTTCTTCAATGTGTTTTTGTATTTGCCTTCGAAAAAAACTGAGTTTTTGAGAATATTTAGTTTTTTGAGTTTAAACCTTTTTTTGTGTTTTTTTTTCTATTTCAAAATACAACAAACAAACATTGAACAAACATTCAAAAATATTGAGTATTATCTGGTTTTAAGAAGAAGAAATATTTTGGAAACCTTTATAGAAATTTTGGTATCTCACGAAAAACAAATTTTTGATTTTTATCAAGAAGCAAATTAATTTTTGCGCAAAAAATATCATCTAAGAAGCGACAATTTTGTGCACTAAAAAAAATCGTGATTTTCGAATTTTCGTTTGCTAACTTCTGTCTTGTTTGGCTGAAACATAAATTTTCAAAAAAATATTGCAGCATCGAATTTGGGGTGTATAAGAAACAATTTATGTAGCATATAATTTGTTACAAACAATGAGGTGGCATATTTGTTTTGCCCGGGCCGCAAAATCCTTAAATACGCCACTGTTGACAAAATTTCAATTTTTGACTTTAAAATAAAACAACATAAGCTTTTCTTATGTTTTTTGATTTGTTGAATTTGAGTCTGGCTTCAGAAATACCATAACACGTCACATTTTTGAAATATATGAATATAATGTTTAGAAGCAAAATTCGTGTTTGATGCAAATTTAGGGTTATGCATACTATTTCTCGTGGTTATTTTTCTCATTTAAATTTTTATGATTTCAAACACTCTCGGTTACATTTATAGAAGTAACAATTATTATTATAGTTTTTAAAAGTTAATGTTTTTTCGTAAATAGTTTGTCTCACAAAGATCTGCTATCACATCCAAACCACATGACCGCTTCTCCCTCGCACTGTGGTTTCGTATCTCATCGAGACCAAATTAAATCAACTAAACGATGAATTCAATCCCGGTCCCAATGGTCTCCCTGCCATACTTCTAAAAAAATGTTCTTCCACCCTTTCTCTTCCTCTCTCAAAACTTTTTAGCCTTTCCCTAAATCTTGGTGAATTTCCTCAGATATGGAAATCATCTTTCATTATCCCTATACACAAAAAAGTTTTGAAGGGTGATGTTAACAATTATCGTCCAATTGCCAAGCTTTCTCACATACCCAAACTCTTTGAAAGTATTTTGTATGAAACGCTTAGCTTCAACTGCAAATCTCTCATCTCCCCCAGACAACATGGCTTTCTCAAATGCAGATCTACAACCACTAACCTTGTTGAATTTGTGTCTTTCACGCTATCAGCCATGGAAAAAGGTTACGAAGTCGATGTTATATCAACCGATTTTAGTAAGGCCTTTCTTTCCTAGCTACCTCCGGTGTTCCCCAAGGCAGTCACCTAGGCCCTCTTTTGTTCATTCTTGCTATTAACGATATTGAAAAGGTCATCAAACACTCTTGTATTTCACTGTACGCTGATGATACCAAGTTTTTCAAGATTATTTCGTCGACACATGACTCTTCCCTTATTCAACAGGACCTTGACAATTTTTCAATTTGGTGTCTAAAAAATTGCTTGGAGCTCAACGTTGCCAAATGCCAATCAATCACTTTTACGCGTAAGGGTATTTAATCTCCTCCCCGTCCTTACCTCCTTCATGATCAACCCATACCCACCGTTGAATTTATTCGTGATCTTGGCATAATATTAGACCCGGAACTTAATTTTCTCTCCCAAGTAGATGATATCATTCTCAAGGCAAATTCAGCCCTCGGCTTCGTCAAAAGATGGTCAATGGAATTCTCTAACCCTTATGTGACTCGATCCCTGTACATATCATTCGTTCGCCCACTCCTCGAATACGCTTCTCAAGTTTGGTCCCCTTATCAACTTATACACATTTCCAGAATCGAGAGCGTCCAGCGTCGCTTCCTTCGCTTTGCTCTTCGAGGCATTGAATGGACCAATCCCCTGATACTGCCTCCCTATCTAGACCGCCTTAAACTAATCAACTTGAATTCTTTGAAAGAACGTAGAGAAATATCAGACATTCTCTTCATTCATCGATTATTTTCTGGTTCCGTTGACTGCATTTCACTCTACAACTCTATCTCCTTTAACACTAACCCTCGTTCTCGAAATCCTCGTCTTTTTTATCTTCCAACCCACAGGACCTCCTATGGCTCAAACGAACCTATCTCTCGAATGCTGCGAAATGTTAATCTGAACATGAATTCCTTTGACTTTCACCTTAGTACTCCATCCCTAAAACTCCGTCTTCTGAATCGCCCTCCCCCTCACTAACGTTAGCTTAAGTTCTTAGTTTTAAGTTAGATTAAGAATTAGCTTGTATTAAGCCGAATAAATGGGGGTTTTGCCCCCACCAAAATTGAACCTTTCTTTTTTAAGCTTAAGAAAAACATGTGTTAATAAATGGAAAAAAGTGTATCCTGACCTATGGGCCCATCCTACACCTTTCATTCAAACTCTAATAGACTTATCCATTTTATGAAAATTGTCTGAAAATATGTACATAACTTCATATTTGATATCCTTAAAATTATTATTGAAAGATCAAAGACAAACATTTTTCACCTGTTATAGGAACTCTTACCACACGATAAAAATCTATACAGATAATCCTAAACAATAAATTTTCAATTAATTCAATAACAATGGTAAAATGTGATTTCATTATTAATTGGAAAGTATAAGAATTAAAAAGCAATAAAAATATTGTGCTATCGGACTATATTTTCTACAATACCTGGAATCGTTTAGGAAAAATTAAAAAGAGACCGCTCGCCGATTTATATACAAAGCATTCCAATTCCATCAGCACTATCGGTGGTGATATTTTTACAAAGGCCACGAATTTGACTTTTGTTCGAAATTCAAAGGACACGGATATATAATAATCGGCAGGATTATTTAAACAAAACGAAAATCGCCACGACACACAAGAGAAAGGTGTGGCAAAAGGTGTTGAAAGGCGTTCTTTTCACACTTGATACCACCGTATCAATCGATCAACCACCACCTTAATAACAAAAGTAATAATTAATTTATCACTAAAAAGGGTCCAATATAATACCTTGTTAGCAATAGAAAATAATTTTTGTCAAAGAGAACCGCTTTGATGGTTAAAGTGCTAAATAGGCGTTGTTATTATTGGCCTTAAAAAAAATCCCGGGGATAGCTGGAAAAACTAAAAAAAAATTGATTTTCATTCAACCAATATTTCTTAAACTCCTGATGAGCGATTCCTTAACCGGTTAAGCTTCCACCAAGTACTTACACATTCTTTATTTTATGTCCCTCATCTTACCAAAGAAAATTATATAAATGATGTCCGCCGAAAAAAAAAAAATAAACAAAAAACATATAAGAACACGGCAACTTTATTACATTTTCTGCCGTGCTGCTAAAGTTGCTTCTTTGGGTGCCTGGGTGCCGCATGTACCGCTTTGGTGATGATAAGGATCCGAAATCACCATAATTAGCGGTGACACACTTATACGGTTCGGTTCGATTACCACACAATTATTATGTACGATAAATCAAAATGTTTCCTGGTTGAGACCAAAATCGACTGGTACCTACAGGGACAGGGACAGGGACACACTCTTCATGGGATACCTAAGGTAAAGAGAAGTTTTGTTATTAAATGTGAGATTTTTTTGGAGTATGTTGGCATTTAATATGCAAATGTGAGGGCTTTTATACATAGTTTAAAAAAAATCACACTTAATGATGATTTGAGTGATAAATTCGTCAAACAATTTTGTGAGTGGAAAAAAGTTGGGTTAAGTTCAAGATAGTTTTATTTTGGCTTCAGTTAGGAATCTGGGTATAGGGTTCTTAATAGCTGTCAAGCTTGTACTGTCTTTCTCAAAAAACGGCACAGGATCAGTAAAGGACAAAAATTACAAACTTGGCAAGAGAACAGAAAAATCCAACATAATAGTATGGGTATAGCTATTCATTCAAGTGAATTTATTAATTTACTCAGAACTCTCACGTTAATGTCAACACTAGACGAACATCGTCTAGGCATACATGATGAATGCATACAATGCCCTCAAGGTCTCTCACCACGACGGAAGGACCTTCGCTTGAACTAGTTTCATTATATTTTATTTTGCGAAACACCCATTTTCCATCCTATTCATCACTAGGTAGTTTAATTTTTCACCAACTCATTTTGTAATTTCCCAAGCGTAGATCCATTTACAATGTCCGTTCAACATTAATTAGTAAAATGATCGCCATCTATCCAGAGACAAAATTACAAGCCCAGAACAAAAAAAATTAAACTTAACAAAAACTATATTCATCAGATTGTACGTTAATAAGCCATCGATCCGGCTCCAGCATGAGTTATGGTGCAATCCCGATTGATGATACCTCCGGGACATTATTAATTGGCCAAGTGACTGCATGACGCGCAGCATTCCAAGTAATAATATTTTTGTTGTAAACTAGGGCTCGCGCCAGCCAGTTGACACTGTGCTCGCGCGTCGCGATGGTCGCGTCTGATGTCGCCTTCGTTATACCAGAAGCGGCACAAGGCACTAAGGCAGGCCAAATGGTGGCTGACTGGCTGGCAATTTTAATTAAACTCCCTGACAACCGATGTCTTCAGTGCATGCCTTCTTGCTGGTTGCATTCGGTTTGTATCTCTGTGCGCATATAATGTGACAATACAGATGCGAATTCACTTGATAGTATCTTGTCGATGTATCACATGACACGCGTCGCCGCGCCGCTCGCTGCCGGCCGCGCACTTACTCTCTCTCACTGGTGTGTGAGTTTCTTTATGGAGATGGCGGCTTTGGCAATTTGCAGAAGGGACGTCAAGGGCTGCTAAAGCTAATTAGCAGCCTTGCAAGTAAAATTACCAAGCAATTCAAACGATGAAATCTCTGGTGTGCCAAAATGTAATTTATGTACTTGCAATAAATTTCTGTTGGTTGCGAACTTTTAAGCAATTTTTCGATGCAGGTTGCAGGTTTATAGTTACATGTGTATATGGACCGATCGATGAAGATTTTGGTAAGATATGGTCAGAGTCCGTGGAGGAGGTAGAACCAATCATTTTTCATTTCAGTAAATAGGTTTTTAAAATACCTGCGTTTTGTCTTAATCAGGCATAAAATATTAAATTAAGATAGGTTGTGGTGGAGCTGATGTGTGTGTGATTAATATATTTTCAAAAATCCGGTTCTCTTAAATTTTGAAACCCATGGAAGTTTTTTTTTTCTTTCTTAAACCACTATTATGCTGGAAAAAGGACTTGTTATTTCGGAGGCTTAAATTTATTCCACTTTCGAATCTATTCGAAGGTTGCAAAATTTAAGTTGCTCTTACTTATCCAGCTCCCGATCAATGAAAGATCACAGTCGAACGGAATCGCTGTTTCTAGTCATCTAAACTGGCTTCCGTTATGGTTTGGTCCTCAAACCGAAGGTTCAGACTTTTTTTTCATCTCAAATCTTAGTGATGGGCTTCAGAGAATCTCATGGCTAATACAGCTTGATACAGCTCAAATAGTTCAAGAATGTAACTTCTCTTCCATTCATCTTCCTCGCACACAGGAGCATCAGGACAGAACCAAAAAGATCCACTGAAAAAATTTTCTGTCGAAAGAGACCAGTACCCGCTCTCCCTTTTTGTTAATCACCAGATACTTTTTTTCTGAAACTTTCTACTGAACTGCGTTTCTTGTTGTGTACAGGTGCACCCCACCGAATGTAAGCCCATGTTGGTAGGATAGAGGGGGCGCACGTGGCAGCCGCCATCTTGGAAGCCCATTTTATCAAATATATCGTGAACCGTGCATCATACGACAAAAATAAATAAATAAATTTGGTGGCACAACAGCTCGTGGTGGAGAACCAAGGCCTAGTGACTTACGAAACAAGACCTATGGCATGACAGTCCTACGCACTAACCATCATGCCACGAGGTACTACGACAAAAATAGTAAATTGTTTTAAAAGCTAATATTCCTTTTTCCGCATGGGAACCGTTAACTTAGTTAAAGAATAACCGACAGAAAAAACTTTTTAGTGTGTATTAGGAAATAAAATGCACGACTGAGTAAGATGCACTTGCTCTTATATTCAAGACGCTGAGGGTTTAAGAAAGACATTGAAATTATGAGAGAAAAATGTTTAAAATCATGAAATACGATATTTAGATGAGCTAAAATAACTACTTTGAGAGTTCTTAATGGAAAAAATGAACGCCATTTTAATTCTTGATTGAATATGATTATATGGAAAAAAATATTTAAAATCGTTGAAGAGGTTTTCTTATAAAATTTTCTTATGTATCAAAATCTTTAAACATTTTTAAGGAACATTTTTGCGATGCAAATATTAAGAATTTATTTATGTGGATGTATAGAAATTAAATTAAAAAAATAATTGTCAACCCGTTTTTGAGATATCGAATTTAAATTTCTATGAGAAATACTATAGCTAGTTGCTTTTATATTTTTTTTTTAGTTTTTAGTAGATTATCGCACTAATTTTAGCATATAAAAATGTTTAAAAAATATCGTAGGAGCTGTTTTCAAGAAAAAAAAATATTTTCCTTAACGGTTTTTTTTAACATTTGTATGGAAGGCATACCGTTATTTTTTCATAAAAGTAAATTTTTTTCTTAAATACGTTACAGAGGGTAAAAAACCCTTTAATACTGAGTTTTATAAAAATCGACCATTAAGTTTTCATAAAATTTTGGACATTTTTAAAAAAATCCAAAAAAATTTTGTTTGAAAATTTTGGTAAGAAATACTATTTGCATTGTTATGAAACTTCTGTAAAAAAAAATTATTGAAATCAAAATAACAATTGTAAAGAAAATCAAAAATAAAAAAATTGTTCTTGGAGGGGTAGTATTAACAACAATTTTTTTGAAAAATGGTTATGGCAGGTACCGTTATTTTTATTTCGAAAAAATAAAGAATAAAATGTCTAGGCAGAATCACAAAAACTACTGTGTACCAAGTTTTAAGAAAATTGATCCAGCTACTTAGGCTGTAGCCGAACAGACAGACAGACAGACAGAAAGACAGATAGACAAACAGACAGAATTTTTCCACCCACTTTTTTTGGTGTTCTCTATCATCGAAATGCCATGTTTGATTGTTATCTCAAAACTTTTTCTTGCATGAATCCATTACTTGCCTTAAAGTACCTACCTAAAGTATCGCAACTAAAAGTATCAAGTCCATAAAAGTCGATATATTTATTTCAGTGATCACTTTTTGTCTAGTCGAAATTTTATTTGTACATTGTAAAACACAGTCAGTATTTTAATTTGTAAGAAAACAACAATTTAATTTAAACAGTCCACATTTTTTTGGCTGTCATTTGTATGCAACCACTGGCACTGACATGTGTGGAGTGGAGTCAATACCTATAAATATGTGCGGAAGGGACTAACCACTAGGTCCACAAATAACTCTTTGATTTTTCTGTAGTCTGTATTGAAAATTTTGATTTTCTGAGCTAGTCTCAGGTACTCTCAGGCTTAGAAACGGCACAGACCCCCAGACTAGGATGATCTCACACTGAAAAATTGGCCCTAAATTATTAGAATAGTTAAAAACGGATCTTATACACATATAGATTGCTTGATAATTAATAGATGTTAAGAACTTAAGACATTAGCTTTTTAAGTCGTCATGTCTTAAACTTAGTAAAATAAATACAAATTTGCAAATTTTGCACATTTTTTATGGTGTGGGAAAAATCGTAAGTCATAATTTTTACTGTGATATCGAAATATCATTGATATTACTTTCTGAAATTTCAGTATAAATAGTTAAATAATTGAACGACTGGGTCGACTGTTCTTGCCCTATAATGTTCAAAGGACATTGTAGTTGTGATAAAACAATGTTTAAAAGAATGAAATTCAATACCTTAATTCACTTAAACATGTCTTCAAATATTTTGAGATTATAAAAGAGTGCTATCAGAAGACTGGATAGAATATCAACCCCCATATTAATAAACAATGGATAACAATTTGCTTGCGTTTATATGTACATTTTTTAACTTAAAATTCTTATTAAAAAATCGTCGGCTTAGAGTGTAAAGCGGGTAACTACACATTTTTTTAAACCATTATAGACCACTTCAAAAATTGCTAAAAAATACAAAAGTCTATCAAATCTTTTCAATTTCACTGAATTTGGAAATAATGAGTGTTGAAAAATATTTAATGTAATTTTGGTTTTATTCAAGTAATGCGAACACTTTGTTTAAAATATTTGTTTATAAAAAATGCAAAATAGGAGTTAGCTGCCTTACACTCTAAGCCGACCGAATGTATAATATAGTCTGTGTCGTGTGATAATGTGAGAGTAACTTTGACTCGCCAAATTCCTTGTATAATGAACGGATAAACACATACGCGCACAGGTGTGATAGGCCGTTTACTACCACCAGTATACACTTCGTAAAGCAGTGTATGCATGTGATACATGAATTTGAAGATCACAACAGTTTGATGAAGTGATGAATTTGGTGAAGTGATAAATACTGGAAAGATATCATATATATCACAAAAAATATCACAAAAAATGTTGATATAAAAATGTTTAGTAGGTATTTAGAGATGGCAGTCGCTAGCCCTGGCCTCGCGACTCAATTAGCGCTGGAGTGCGCCGTTTTGATATTAGTAGGTATTTACTTTATGCATATGAAAATAGAATTTCAAAAAAGTGGTCAACCCATTTTTAAATATAGAATTTTTGAAAAATTTAATCTTTTTTCAAATTTAAAAATGATGTTTTTGAAAGTTTTGATGGACATGCAATATTTTTACAACTTATTTCCAAATTCTATAAAAGATCTGTTGGGAGAATAAACGAGTTCATTTTCGACTATAATAACGAATGCCTATCTTTAAAGGGAGATGGGAGGGGATATCAATAGAATCTTTTTAGGAGCTATCCACACCTCAAATTCAAAATCTTTTGTGAGGCAGGGTTCCAAACATGCTTCCATCTAATGATTCTTTTCTTATACGTGTTTTTCAGAGCTGAAAAGATAATTATAAGAGAAATTCTCTTTAAAATCATGACAAATATTTGATTAAATTACACATAGTACCTGTGTTTCCAAAGATTTTGAAGCAAGGAAATACAGTAGACGCTCGATAGATTAAAGTAATAAAAACCAGGCCTGTTCACTATTTCGAGAGGAGTTTTAAAAGCCTTTCTAAAGACGAACTTGATCCAAAATGCACATTTTTTATTAACAAAGCTTTAAATCTCGTTAAAATAAAAATGAAACCAATTCCTCAGTATTCTCAAGCAATGTTAAATGCTTAAGAAATCTATTTTTGTATAAACTTTTGTGTTTATTTTTCTATTTCGGCATTCACTAAAACGAGCGTCTACTGTAATGGTGTCCCCTAGTCTAAATATCATTTTTTTTTTCCATAACAAGGATTGATTACGAAATTTCAATATTCAAAGACAATTTCAGGCATGAATCGATATTCAATAAAATCACTTAGCTCCAGGAATATACGAGTATGACAAGCCACTAGGCCCCGGTTATCCAAAATCTCTTGTCCATTAACTTGATTGAAAACTTGTCTCCCTGTTTAAGTTCAAATCAAAATACTCGTAATAACAAAAAAAACATAATTTATAAAAGACTTCGAAATCAAAAACTTCATTCCTCAAAAGTAATTTGAGTAGATGTCAGAATTAATGAAATTTCAAATAATTTGGCAACACTAACACTGACCCTGGTCAACAACAACATTCCTGCGGTCCTTGATGAAATTTATCTGCAAGTAGTTACGCATACGCTTATACGGAGTATTCATTTAAGTGTTAACTAACATATAACAGTTTAGGTATATATTTTTGTATCTTCTCTCTTTTGAGGGCGTTCGCAAACACGATTTACAGATCGATGGTCACGTTTCATGTGTGAATATTTTTGGTGGTTATTCGTGTGCCACAGGTGCATGCAGCAGAATTGTTCTCACCTGACGTATGAAATGCACTTATCGTTATCCTCATACCTACATAAATATTATAATGTGCAACTTGAGAAGCAAAGACGCAAGCTACCAGCTTAATTTTCATGACACAGATTTTGTTTGTCGTTGTTTTTTTTTTTTTTAATAATATGGTTTGTGTGTGTTTTTAATGAAATAATTTTTACCGTTAACTGTGACTTTTAAACAATCGAACTGGTTTTGATTGATTTCAATTAAACGAAGTGAATAAGGTTCGTGTTTTGGTTAATGCGCATTTGTGGTTGCGGTTTGATAAATGGAATGTTTCCCAATGATGGCAAAAATAAAAGTGTTATTAAAATTACAGTATTTTACGAATATAAGAAACTTGCACAAATAAAAAAAATCTTAAGAAAAACATAAAATAATATCGATATATAGGATTTGATGCGTAACTATTGAACAGCGTTTTGGCTAGGCAAATGGTTTCCGTAGAAGATTTATACAAAGTTGATGAAAATTAAAAAAAAAAAAAATAAAAAAAATTAAATTAAAATTATTTCGATAAATTCAACATCAAAAGTGGTAAATGGAACTAAAGAAAATTTTCTTTTAGATTTATATGACTCAACTCTTTAATATTCCTGACCTGCTCCAGAAATACTATTTTTGTATCTTAATTTTGTTTTTGGTTTTTGAATTTACTTTATTTAACTTGCGAACCTGCGATATGGCAAACCTAAGCCGGCTTAATCGATTTTCTTTAAACTTGGTACAGAGCACTTCTTGGTAATTTATTTTTAAATAAAAAAAAATATTTTTTGATTTTATGGAATTCAGAGATTAATTTCTTTATATACAAATTTGAAATGAGATAAAATAATATGAGGCTGTTAGACAAAAGTTATTTTGGTATTTTTGATATTTTTGTCTTCTATTTTTACATTTAAGCATCAAAAATTATTAGGGCCAACATTTTAAATTCTAAAATATCTAAGCTTTCCAAAAAATGTGACGTATCATCCTTGGGTCGCAAACAAAATAGTATTAAATTTCGATTAAAGGTAAAAATATGATTAAAAAAGTGGGTTACTCTCATTTCATTTTAAGTAAGTTACTATCAAAATTTAAAAAATAGAGAAATTTTCAATTTTTAAAAATCGTTTCATATTATTTTTTTTTTCTAACTTGATATCTCAAAAACGAAGGACAATTTTATTTGAAATTTTTTAAATATACACTTCAGACTTGCACACCAAAATTTTGTAGGCGGCTGGATCTCACTTACAAAATGTTTGAAGGCTTGAAATACGAAACAAAAAACTTATTTTCTTGTACTTATACATACCTACTGCCGTCCTTAGAAGAAAGGTACTAAGCCCAAAAATTCAAAAATTGAGTGGAACCGCTAAATAGTTTACTATGTTTGTGTAAGGAAAAATTTCAACTGCAAATGGCTAAAAATCTTGAACTCAAGTTTCATTGCAGGTTTTAAGCAAGTTGCTTATGTGCCTATAATAAGCTTAAAAGTCATTTTTCTAAGTCATCACCAGAATTCCTATAACTTTTGAGCATAGGAAAATAGCACAATTTTTTTTTTATAAAAATCGTTCTTCAAAATTTTCAAAATTATATAATTTGACATCGCAAAAGGCAAAATCATTAAAATGCATTTATCTCAAAACTACACAAATGGAGATACACCCTTTTTTCTTACGACACGGCTGCATACATATAAAAAAAATATAATATATATATTGGTACATAAATTTTTAGAATTTATTAATTTCGAATACGAATATAAAATTTAAAAAAAAAATTGTCAATTCACTTTTGAATAATGGAAGTTTCAAAAAAAAATTAATTTTTGAAAATTTTGATATAAAACATTATTTTAAATTATTTGAAAAGTTTACATATACATATTTAAAAATTACTAAATAGAAATAAATTAAAAAAAAACCTTACTGTTAATAGTTGCTTATTGTAAAATATTGTTGTTGTTAGTGGTAGACCGTACAAATTTTAGAATACTGAACAAAATCGTAGGAGCAGTTTTTGAGAAAAAATAATAATTAGCTTAATGATATGCAGGTGTAGATATAAGACCGAACCTCCGCCACAGGGATCAGGTGGTTTCCGACGCAAGAACGCTTGGTCTCGATGACTGGAGGGAGCGTGCGAGGGACCGCAACCGATGGAAGACCGCAATATCTCAGGCAGAGAACCTCCATGGATCGGAAGCCGGATAAGTAAGTAATGATATGTAGGTACAAGTACGTTAGGTACAGAGACATACCTACCGTTATTTTCTCATAAAATTAAATATGTTATTTTAAAACGTTTTTAAAAATTGTAAGAAAATCCTGAGTTACCAAATCTTTGAAAAATCAAAATCAAAAATTCATCGTTTTCGAAATATTTCGTTTTCAAAGAAGTTATCTTGGAATATTTTTGTTTAAAAATACAAAAAAAAAAAGAAATGTTTTGCTACACAGTATGCAATGCATTTAAATTAGTCTACAGTTTTTAAAAATACCAAAAAATAGTTTGGCTCTCCACCCAAAGGTTGAAATAGTAGTTTTTTTTTTATTATTTTTGAGTTATAGATAGGTGTTGAAATTTATGGAAAATGTTAGGTCGATATCGTTATTTTTGGTTTTTAAGAAAAAGGAAATAATTGTTTAAAATCGATTTTGATACTATTTAGGCTGTAGTGAAATAGACATACAGAAATACAGAATTGCATGACCAAATTTCTTCGTCTTCCCAATGATCGTAATAACAAGTTCTATCCAAATCTGGAGTTCGATTTTTCAAAGAGGACTTCAGACACTGGAGACAGCTAGCTAAAAACCGAGTCATCTGGAAGAAGATTGTTGGTTGAGGCCCTGGTCCACCCCGGATTGTTGCGCCACCTTAAATAAGGAAGTAAGTATAAGTAAAATTATTTTTTCTTAAAAATGTTTCCATATCTATGATGAACAAATAAATCAATTTGAGTATTTAATGAATTGAATAAGAAAAAATTTTAACAAAAATCGGTTCTAATTAGCTGTCAATGGCAGATTCAAGGAGAATTAGACTTTCACTTCGAAAAAAATTCCGACAAAGCTGAGTTTTTGTGGAAAGCTTTGTTTTAACTCCTTAAACATTTCTCTCTTTTTTTTTTGAAATTCATTTTAATTTTTCAATTTTCTTAAAACTATCTTAAAGCTAGACAAAAATTCATAAAAACTAGCCTGCCTATCAACATCTTAAAACTGACTTACTGGCCCAGTCGGGCGCTCTAAGTTAAACTATAATAACTTACTGCTAATGCCTTTCGGCCTAAGAACTATCTTAATACTAAATCCAGGTCGGTTTTATTTTTTACCGAGAAGAATTTACAAAAAACTCGGTATCTATGTCTTTATTTTTTTGGTTTTATATAAAACTTACAAACTACATAAAACTAAATTAAAGCTAATTAAAACTAAGTAAAACTAATTAAAACTACTTAAAGCTACTTAAAATTATTTTCAACTAATTATTAACTAATTACAACCTACTTATAAGCTGCCTACAGACTACTTACAAACTAGAACAGCCACAGCAAGCATTTTCCGGTTTTATACTTTTTTGTATTTTCGTTGTTTTTATAATTTTATTGTGTTTTTGTATGTTTTATATTTTTTTTTTGTGCCACCCTAACATTTCTCTAAAGTACCCTTTGATCCAGGCAAAAAATTTTATTGGGGGATGATAAGGGGTAGAGAGAAAGTTTTCCCTTTCTCTTTTGTTCATATAATAAAAAGGTTAATAGAAAAAAGTGGAAGAACTTCTTGGTGTCGCAAATTTAGTTGAACATTTTATATTATAAATATAAATATTAAAAATGCATTGACTGATATTCTACATTTCGTATAATCTGGGCTTGGATATATTTAAAAAAAGTAGAGAGTTCATTGTAACACCTTCTTTCATAAAGGAGATGTTGAGAAAAATGTGCACAAGCGTTCTTATTTTATCCCACCATCAACATCAACATGATGTTGAAAATGATTTATTTTAGTAAAAAGCTGTTAACATTTTTCTCAACATCTGTTAGTTTTATGAAAAAAGTAGGTACTATACAGGTAAAAACTATGTTTAACTCCCTTTCAAAATGTTTTGCCTATGTCCAAAATTTGGATACTTTTTTGGAATTGATAACGACGTCAAAGCAAAAGCTCTCTACCAAAATTCAGCCTTGTCAGAAATTTTATAAATTTGCCATTTTTTCGTCTAATTTTCCAAGCTTTCAATGAACCATATTTGAAAATTCGAATGTTAAAATTAAAATTTAATCAAAAGAGAGATTTCAGTTATTTTCTTACTTTCTCAAAAAAAAAAAAATGCTTAAATGATTGAGTTATTTTTTATGCCAGTCACCTCTTATATATTGGAGGTACATACAGTGCGGTGCAAAAGATTTGCAACCTGAAAAAGCAGATGGTTTCATGTCATACAAATTGTCTAAAAAAGCAAGCAGTAAATTTGTTTGTACAGGTTTGAAAATCTTATTATAACAGTTTATCACTGTAGAAAACAAAATTTAATATTATTCACTTAAACAAAAATAAATTGAGATAGTGTCAAAAATAAGGGATATTTGTTGTGCAAAACATTTGCAACTTCAAGTAATGTCTTAAAATTTTCTAAATTTTATGCAAGAAAACGCTAATATTTGACTGCCACACCCTTTATTCCTTGTTGCAGCTGCACATCTTCTAGGCATAGGAGCAATGAGGTTATCATTTATTATTTTTTTAACTAGCTCCCACAAGTTTTCTAAAGGGTTAAGGTCTGGAGACTACGCTGGCCATTGCAAAATATGAATTTTTTCTCTGAAAGACAGAATTGTAGCTAACCTCGTCTTATGCTTGGGGTCGTTGTTAAGTTGGAAGGTCCAGGCAAGTGCCATTTTCCAATCGAACTAAGGAAGCATGGTATTTTTTAGAATTTCATAGTTCATTATGCCCTCCGCTAATCGAACTAGTCATATTCCTTGGCCAGAGAAGCAGCCCTAGGCCATAAATTAGCGCCAACTGTTTCCCTAGTATATTTTGGATATATAGTATCTCACCTCTTGGTATCCTGACATTGCTCATTACTTCTATGCCTAGAAGATGTGCAGCTGCAATAAGGAATAAAGGGTGTGGCAGTCAAATATTAGCGTTTTCTTGCATAAAATTTAGAAAATTTTAAGACATTACTTGAAGTTGCAAATGTTTTGCACAACAAATATCCCTTGTTTTTGATACTATCTCAATTTATTTTTGTTTAAGTGAATAATATTAAATTTTGTTTTCTACAGTGATAAACTGTTATAATAAGGTTTTCAAAACTTTACAAAGAAGTTTGCTGTTAGCTTTTTTTGACAATTTGTATGACATGGTACCATCTGCTGGTTTAAGTTGCAAAAGTTTTGCACAGCATATGAAAATATTCAATAAAAACCCTGAGTCATCATTCACTAAATCAATTCAATTCTCAAAAGAAACCCTTATTTCTGTAGGTATACATTTGTATGTCTAATTTTTTTTTTTACAAGTATGTAGAATTGTATACTGTACATTTTTAAATATCGAAAACCAGGTAGGTAGATATTATTTCTAGAATCAGAATCCTTTCTTTTTATATTTTACAAATAGAGTGCACTTGAGGGTTTAAAATCAATTGGCTGACCAGCTCCTTGTTATCTTTACCGTTCATGCATTGTCACGAATCTATATTCAAACATTAAATTTGTCTACTATCGAATCATTGAACTCTGCAAAAATAACATCAACAACAACTGTCATTAGCATTTAAAAGGATTATTGATGATTTCAGTCGATGACAGTATTAGCTATGCTTATAGCTTAACCACAATAGCTAAAAGGAAAATCGACGACAGGTAAATAAATCGGATTAGACCTTCTCTTTGATATTTTACCGAATGAATACTGCTACTGTACTTTTATTTTAAAAATGTTTAAGTATAGGTACCTTCTTCTGTACTAACATGTTTGAAATAAAAGGATTCAAATGTTGAACAAGACTTCATTATAGAAGTCTTCGTATACCTACAAGCTTTATACATCAGAAACTTGATCATCTCAAGACCGAAAAGTTCCCAAAAATACCAACAAAAAAAAACATAAAAATAAAATAAATCTTAAATCTTGATACAATTTTATTTAAATCATGTGTCAATTTATCTTGATTGCGTGTTATGTTTTTGATTTTTATCACTTTCCATCTTATTGGTAGGTACACAAGGATCGAGTTCATCGCACATTTCTTGCTTATATGGGGTCTCCTTTGAAATGACATTCAGAGAGCCCCATGTAAGCTCCTCAATATACCAACAGTGCTTACATATAGCTTATATTATATGTTGTCAGCAAAAACAAAACTGATTCAAACACTTCGTACAAGGATAAAGATTTATTTTATCATTGAGATCATTATCAATACAAATTGCTTCATCAGATTGTCAGCTATGCATATTTTATTTAAGTTTGAATGTATGCATCATGTTTAAATTTAGTGCAACAGGCAACAGGAACAAGGTGATTTATGGGAATTATTTAGCAACAGTTTTATACTTGTCGGGAATTTAATTTATATTTTGTTCCACTTTTTACGCCATTATCTCTGTGTAATCGAATGGATTTTGTTGATGATGGGAAGACAGGTTTTGATGTGAAATATTGAGAAGATTAGTACTGGTTGCTTTAAGTAAGTTCACTTCCAGAATTACACCCTCAATCACTTGTTGTTATTAACAATGGACAGGGGTCTCTTTCTACATGTGTGACCCGTAACGTTAGATGGAGCCTAACATCTTATAGATCTAGCTTCTAGGCCTATTAAACCGTGATAACCAGAATAACAAAATCAAAAATCTTTTCTACATCATTTTAAAGATTAAAAAAGGTGGTCCCAAGAAATCTACTGTAAAGTGGAATGAAATAAACCTTACGTTGTGTTTCCATTAAGCTTCGGTGACTGATGATGCAATGAATTCAATCAATAAAGTAATGAACTTGAACCTTGAAACTTAAAACTAGGCCGTGAATGCGCTTAAATCGTCCCGTTCTCGTTTTGAGCAATATCAATTTAAAAAAAAAAAAAAAAAATGTCCACGCATATAATTTTCTGGTAGCGCGCTAAATGGTTAAACCAAAAGTAATGACCGAACAATTTCAAGCACTCGTCGGTAATTTGTAGTGAAATTGCAATGGTGAAATATTTCGCTTTTAAGCCCTTTGCGGCAATAAATTGATTGTGTGCAAGTTTAATCGGCATATCGGCAATCGATTGCGAGCTTGTATTAATCTGAAGGTGACAATCATTAACCGAAAGTATGAGAATTTGCAAGTCTCGGCATTATATTTCTTATTTTAAAATAGCATGGCGAGGCGGCCGGCCCTTTGCATCTGATGCATTCAACTTCAACGGCAGTGGGTCCATTATACTATGGTTGCTATTTTAAAGTATCCCATATCCCAGCACAACATACGATAATGCGGTAGCTGAATGATTAGCGTTGCAAGCCAGGCCATTTTAAGGCCATCCTATATTGCCAAGATTATACGGCCCAGCCATGCCAGGAGTTAAGCCTCGCACGTTGTAGCTATTTTCTTTTAAGATTGCAATTTTCTTCAATCAAAAGTGTCGTTGGTCAACGTCGTTGTCGACGTCGTCGTCGTGTGTCACGTCGTTGTCCGCGCGCCACGCCAACCGCACCGCTTACACTCTGCACCGCATGAGACGACCGAGCCGCATTGGTAATTACAATCAATTAACCGTTGTCATATCGAAAGTAGCGCGCGGTTGATATAAAAGGAGCACCGCCTTTCTGGATGCACTGCCTGCGAATATTGTCGATGCCGTTCAATATAGAGTATCAATTTTTAGATTATTTAATATAATGACAACGAGTTAACTATGCCGCGACAGAATAAGTACCAATAATTTGTGGTTGGATGAAGATCGAGGAAGACACTGCAAGGACGTTTGCAAAATGCTGATAATTAGTGGTAGATTAATTTAGAAGGTTCCACTTGCATACCTTTCCTATATACAAAAAAAAAAGGCCTACTAAAAAAAGCATGGAATTGTTTGTGCAGTAAAAAAGGAAATTTAAAAATTTTCAAAACTAATTAAAGACTAACTAACGGCAGATTATCTAGCCATAAAACATTAAGTATAAGAAGTATTTACCGCTTTTCAAGATTTGCCAAGTTATCAAAGCATCCAAAAAAAAAAAATATAGAAAACATTGAACGACAAATTAGAAAGTGTCACAACTAATTAATGACTAATTTACGGAAAATTATGTACCTACCCATTTTTCGATCTGTCAAAGTTGCTTGGCTAACTTGTCACTCATAGAAAACAAATAATCCAAAAACACATAGAAAACATCGCATGATAAATTGATTTTTTCACAGCTAATTAAGGAATAATTAACGGCAAATTATTAAGTACTAAAATATTAAATTTTAGAAGATTTCACCACTTTTGAAAAAAACATAGAAAACATAGCGTGACAAATTTGAAATTAATTTAATTAACGACTAATTAACGAAAATTATGCACCTATCCATTTTTCGATCCATGATTTACTTTGTCACAATTATTTAACGACTAATTAAAGGAAAATTTTTAAGTATTTAAATGTTTTTTCTAGAAGATTTTACCACTTCTCAAAAAAAAAAACATAGAAAACATAGAACGAAAAAATCCTAAAAACTTCTTACTTCGACTAAATAATCATGAATTATTAGCCATTAATCATTCGGTGTAAACAGCTTTTACCGCTTTTTGAGGTAGTGATATGCTAACTTGATGTGAAGTTAACAAAGAGTGCAAATAACGTAGAAAACATTGCACAACAAATTCTAAATAGTCACAACTAATCAAAGACTTGTTAACGACATATTATTAAGGAGAACAACCATTCGGTATTAGCAGTTTTTACCCCTTTTTTAAGTGATACTTTGCTAGCTTGATATTCAGCTAGCAAAGGACGCAAAAAAAACATAGAAAACCATAGCGCGATTAGATAACATTTTTCAAAACTAATTAAAGACTAACTAACGGCAGATTATCTAGCCATAAAACATTAAGTACAAGAAGTTTTTATCGCTATTCAAGATTTTCCAAGTTAGCAAAGCATCCAAAAAAACATAGAAAACATTGAACGACAAATTAGAAAGTGTCACAACTAATTAATGACTAATTTACGGAAAATTATCCACCTACCCATTTTTGGATCTGTCAAAGTTGCTTGGCTAACTTGACACTCATAGAAAACAAATAATCAAAAAATACATAGAAAACATCGCATGATTAAATGATTTTTTTACGGCTAATCAAGGAATATTTAACGGAAAATTATTAAGTATTAAAATATTAAATTTTAGAAGATTTTACCACTTTTGAAAAAAAACACATAGAAAACATAGAGCGATAAATTTGAAATTAATTTTATTAGCGACAAATTATGCACTTATCCATTTTTCGATCCATGAGAGTTGCTTTTCTAACTTGATGTCAAGTTAACAAAGTACCCAAAAAAATATAGAAAACATGTCACGATCAAATTAAATTTAACAACTAATTAACGGCAAACTATCCACCTACTAATTTTTCGATTTGTCAAAGCTGCTTTGCTAACTTGACGCTCATAAATTTTCTATTCTTAACACTGCTACTTACACAAATTATATTTATTTGATATTATGTGCTCAGCTCAACTTGTGATTCCGTGTGCATTAAAGTTTTTAAAAAAATAATAAAAAGATTTATTCTTAAAAACGTAACTGAATGAATTTCTAATCCAGATGAAAGCCTTTATTTCCTCCTTTAAAATAACGTAATAGTCAGTAACCTACAATGGTTCACACCAAAAGCCTTTGAGACATTAAACGGAAGTGTATGAATCAATCATCAACGGTGACGACACTCGACCGACGACGCACGACGACTTGACGAGACGATTTCATCGAACATACATCAGGATCAGATTTGATGAGAAAAATAAAAGATATTGTGCACTTCTTGTATCTATGAATCTCACTCAGCATCCAGAATGCACTGAGGCCGCGATGACTTGATTGACTTATCAAGAGGATTTTATTGTGTTAGTCTCAAACACTGACGATATGTGGATGTGATTTATGATGTGTACGTTGAGAGAAGTGCTTTATGTCAAGACGGACAGCATAAATCTAAAATTCAAAGAAACCTTTCATCTTTTACAAGACTCGTCAATCCCATTCAAGTCACAACATTGACCTCGATTTAAATAAAGCTGCGACTGCGACTCCTGGATACACAGAGTAGGTACCGAGGTTTTCTGTCAGTCCAACAATCACCAGACACTATACCACTCCTGCCATTGCCGCTGCCGCCGGATTTCTGGATTTCACGTTTTCTTTGAATTTACACGTCTCGGGGATTAAAAAGAGGTGGTGGTGGCTCATAAAATCCACCAAACCTTAACGCCATACGCTGAATGGAGATAGAGAGGAAGATCTTCTCAATGAACTGATGAAGGCGGTGAAGAAGACGGCCGGCAGGCAACGATGAGATCTTAGGTTATCACACGACAACGTCAGCACGACGACGGACATGGACAGGGACGACATTGCCGGGGCCGGCGTCATCCAGTTCCCATGTATGGACATGGAAATCAGACGTGCACACGAGTATACGAATGAACGACTGCACTTGACTTGGATTTGATTTGATGCAACAGAATGCGGCAACCTGAATTTTATTGACAGAACAATAAAAATCGATTTTCGAACGAACAAGATTTCCTCACATCACTTCTCGTTCTCAGATGCATGCCGAATTTGGGTGAATTGATGTGTGAGGACGGGTTTTTTTTTCGTGTACAAATATAAACGCGGATTCAATGGAAGCAGCGAATTGAATGGACAACTGAATGGAGTCGTCGCGGTGTTGGACTTAACACTCAGTATGTTGCGCCGCCATAGTCGCGCGTCCAGTCTCCCAGTTGTTGCAATGGAATTGAGATGTCTCAAAGAAGCAACGATGCACTCTTTCTCCATATTGATGCAATGAATATTTTCAAGCACTTTGATCGGACTGTGTTTAAAAATACATTTATTGTTATTTATTCGATTCGAATATTTTTGACAACAATGGATGGTGAAGGTGATGTGTGGTTGTTGCTGATAGATTTTTTTACATTTTCCCTCTGGTTTGTGAAATTTATGAAAATGTTTCTTATTGAAATTATATTTTAAATTCAGTAAATGACAAAAAAGAAGAAGAAGAACCATCTAAAGCAAAGAGATGCATGTAGGCTCCAAGTAAAAGATGGCTTTATAAGCCTTGCCATGGTACCAACTGCTAACCCGCTAGAGTAAAAGATGGACTTAATGTAGCATTATTAAACTTTTATTATAGATATTAATTTAAATTTTTTATCGTTCTGACGAAAACTGCAAGAAAATCAAACTGAATGGATAAGAGAAACGTTAGTGGAATGTTTCAAAAATCGTTGTTCAAACTATTACATTTTTGTGGCCTTCACTCAATAGTTTTTTAGCAGTAAAAATTCTGAAAATCAGATAATTTTTAAAAAATAACCATTTAACGAGAAATTTTAGACTCAAACATTCATTTTCATTGCCATTCATGGACTGCAAAACTTTGATTTTGGGAATAATCTTGATTGAAACTTTCTATGAATCTACGGCTTAACGCTATTGTATAAAAACCCATAGTAAAACTTAGTTATTTGATTTTTAAATAACCATCAGCATATAGCTTACAAGTTGTTTTTTTATGACTCGCTTTTGCTTATTTTTTAGAAAACTTTTTTTATGTGCTCCCCATTTTTTAATTGTATTCACCTGCGCTCTTAACAGAAGAAGATAATTTTCAGATTTTTTGTCCGCAACTGAAAACATGGACAATATCCCGTATTTGGCTTTTCATCATCAAAAACAGACCAAAACTCTGCCTTAAGAATTAGTCAATTGTTTCGGGCTTATCGGAGCTTACTAGCAACTTCACATATCCCCACAGAGGGAATCCGCCAGAGTTTCGAAATGTTTCGAGTGATAAAGTTTCAAAAAACCAAAGTTTCGAAAGACAAAGTTTCGAAAAATGAAGTTTCCAAAGGAGAAAGTTTCGAAATGTCAAAGTTTCGCGAGAGAAAGTTTCGAAAAAAAAGTTCCATAACCCTCGGGACTGCGTTGTTCATTGACCGATTTCAATGAATTTAAGAGAGAATTACAGAATTCAAAATGAAAAAAATATTTCCAATAGAGTGTTCCAAAAAGAATGTTAACTTTGTTTTTGCGTGACCGATTTCAAAGAAATTACCACAGATGATACCTGATACAGAACTAAAAAGCAAACAAATATTTTTAAAACAAGGTGTTTCAAAAACAGGTCAACATATGTCAACTCCGTTATTCCTTGAGGGATTTCATTTATTACACAGGTAATAGCTGATGAAGAACACCCTATTGGAAATACTATTCATTTTTAATTCTGTATCAGGTATTACCTGTGTCAAATTCATTAAAATCTGTGAAAATTCCAAGGATTTTGGAACTTTTTTTTCAAAACTTTATCCTTCGAAGCTTTCTCTTGCGAAACTTTGATATTTCAAAACTTTCTCCTTTCCAAACTTCGTTTTTCGAAACTTTATCTTTTCGAAACTTTGTCATTTCGAAACTTCATCCTTCGAAACTTTGCCTTTCGAAGTTTCGTTTTTCGGAACTCTGTTACTATTTCCCCGGCAGAAAATAGCCAAGCGGCACTAAATCGCACGATCCTGGAGGCCAATTCACGGGTCCGTAACGTGAAACTATGAGGTTGCTAAACGTTTTCTTCAATTAATCAACTGTGGCACAAGCTGTATGATACTCGTATGTTGCGCCATCTGATCATCATGATTGTCCAACTGATGAATGAAAGAGTCAGTAATCAAGTCATGGCTCTATAGCAGTCACAATTATTGACTGTAACGTTATGGCCACCATCGTTTTTAAAGAAGTACGAACCAATTATTACACGAAACACATAGAGCACAACCAAACATCATCACTAAAATACTCGTACGTATTGAGCGATACGCATTTCGAACAGAAAAATGATTTTCAAAATAAATTTGCACAATTTCGAAGCGTTGTTCAGGCGTCAATATATTCACGTTTAAATGCCAAACCAAACTAAAAACTAACAAAATACTCTATGTGCATCAAAGAAGAATTTGTTTTCTATTTGACAAATTATAAACTGCAAAATTTCACAAAAGGATGTCAATGGATTAAAAAACCTCAAAAAATTTGAAAGCAAAGGGTGGTTAAATTTGGGTCGATGTTGAATGTGAACCACACCTAAACGTCAAGTTTTTTTCTGCATTTCATTTGACATTCCTCAAATTCAGACTGATTCAATTTGAACCATGGAAAGATACACAATCAAGCAACGCGTTAAAGTTATTCAGGCTAGTTATGAATGACGACATAAAACCTCAATTATGCATCAGCGTCATCTAAAATTTGTACCATCCTCCAAACTCCAAAAAAAAAAATGCAAACAAATTAAAAAAAATTCATCCCTAAAAAACTAAATTTTAAAGCTTTCTGGAAACATTTTGAGCAAAATACTCAATATACCTACATACGTCAAATAAAAATTCGTCTTCTATTTGTTAAGCCATAAACTGTCAAATTCCAGGATGGCTTTGATTTTGAAGGATTCAAAAACATCCAAAAAAACATTTGAAAAATTGTGATTTTATTTATTGTTCTGGAACAATCTTAGACAGTGTTTCCCAACGTGAGGCCTTCGTGCCACAGGGGGGAAATTCATTTTTAAGGGGGCAATTTAACATATTATTTCCTTACAACCATTTAAGATTTCAATATTGAAAGAGTGCGAAGAAGAAAAAAGATCTCACTTTCGCACAAACTTATTTTCGAAAAAAGTCAAGACTTAATCCTGGCTTGTTCAAACTATTGATTGGGCAAATTGTTAACGCTTTTTCCAGCTATTCTGTGAAGAACAAAATGTGACCATGAAGGACTTCACACTGAAGTAAAACGGCTCTTGAAACTATTTTAAAATATTTGTGGAACTCTTAAGCAATAATTTGGAAACGAAAATTTGCAAACGTATTGTGAGGCATTTGTGAGTTATTTATTCGATATTTTTGAATTATTAAGCAATTTTAAGAAAAAATATAACTCTTTTGGAAGCAAAATGAAGATCTTTGCTTGCGCTTCCCTTATTGATGTTTCAGAAATACATTTACAGCTAAGATTTTGACAGGTTACAATGTTATAAATGTTTCGAAAATGAGAACCCAACTAACATTTCAGCTTCGTTTCTGTTAAACTGAGCCTATTCAGTTTCTTATTTCTTAGAAACATCTATAAAATTTCTTTAAACATAAAAAGGAGACTATTTGCGAAGTTCTAAAGTAAGCTCTTGATGGCGTTATAGAAGTTTAAATGAGCCTTATTCGAAATATTAATGAAGCTTAGGTTTCGACAGATAGCTTCAGAAAGGTTTCTATAAAGAAAAGAGCACAAGTTTAATAGAGCTTTGAGCTTTTATGGATAGGTTGTATAATATCTACTAAAAGTGGATAATACAACTTTTACATCAGAGGTTGACAAATAAAAGGAAAAAAAAAGGAAAACTTTTTTTTTAATTTTTTTGAAGTGTTTTTTATTATTTATACCATTTGTAACCTTAAGCTGTGTTTCAGATAAACGATTAATTTTTGTTATGTATTGGAAATAATTAAAAAACACAGATGTTTTTCTAACGATTCAAGGGTTCGAACCCAGAACTCCTAAGTGACAGTCCAGCACTCTTCTTTTTCCAATTTCTTAAAACTATCTTAAAGCTAGACAAAAAATTCATAAAAACTAGCCTACTTATAAACATCTTAAAACTAACTTACTGGCCCTAATCGGGCGCTCTAAGTTAAACTATAATAACTTAATGCTAATGCCTTTCGGCCTAAGAGCTCAGCACTCTTCCCACTCGGCCATCTTAGATATGATTCTGAAGATGCAAAAACTGAATTAGCCTTTTTCTTTTTAAGAATTTCAAAATGTTTCTTAAAACATTTTTTTCTTTTTATGAGATCGGTATTTTTATATTTGATTTTATTTAAACAAATGTAAATTCTGTTTATTTTTCTACTCGGTATAGAAATAGGATTGGTGTTACTGCGTTAATGTATGTCCTATAACAAGAGATTTTTAATAGACATTAACGCAACTAGACAATAATTTACGCAATATATAATAATTGTTTTTAAAAAAAAACTTCTTAAAAATGACTTTTACAAGTTTGGACCTCTGTAACATAAATTGACATTTTCTTTTATGGTTTGTGTCTAAGATTTCATATTTTAAAGTGGTTCGTGTCTAAGATTTCACATGTCAAAGTGAAGTATTCGATTAAACTTCTTGGAAATTGTAACGAAAACCTTTTGAAGACTGATAACTCTATGGAATCTTCATAGAGTCATAGCTTGATGTTCCTTATTTAAATAAATTTACAGATGTCTATCCGAAAATAGATGCTAACGGGTGATTTTTTAAGAGGTTTAGAACTTTAAAAAAAAAACACACAAAATTCGAAAAAATGAATGAAATATTTATTTGAATCGATAGTTTGAACCTTGCAATTTAATGTTTAAAGATAATTTCATGAAAATGTTGACCGCGGCTGCCTCTCAGGAAGCCCATCCGCTGAGTCCAATTTTGGCATACTCTTTCACACATATCGGCCTATATCTCACGAATGAATGCATGGATGTTGGCTTCCAGTGCGTCAATCGAAGCGGGTTTGTCCCTATAGACATTAGCCTTGACATACCCCCACAAAAAAATAATCTAATGGTGTCAAATCGCACGATCTAGGCGGCCAATTAACCGGCCCGAAACGTGAAATTAACTGTTCACCAAACTCGCCTCGCAATTGCGCCATTGTTTCGCGTGCTGTGTGGCATGTGGCACCGTCTTGTTGAAGCCACATATCATGCAAGTCAAGAACTTCCATTTCGGGCAAAAAAAAGTTTATTATCATCGCTCGGTAGCGTTCACCATTGACAGTAACGCTGCGATTCGCATCATCTTTGAAGAAATATGGCCCAATAATGCCGCCGGCCCATAAACCGCACCAAACAGTGGCTTTTTCGGGATGCATTGGTAGCTGTTGCAATGCTTCTGGCTGATCTTTACTCCAAATGCGGCAATTATGCTTATTTACGTACCCATTCAACCAAAAATGAGCCTCATCGCTGAACACAATTTTTCGATAAAAAAGCGGATCCTCGGCCAGCTTTCCAAGAGCCCATTCACCAAAAATTCGGCGTTGTGGTAGGTCGGCTGGCTTTAGTTCTTGCACCAGCTGTATCTTAAAAGGCTTTACGCCCAAATCCTTCCGCAAAATTTTCCACGTAGTGCTGTAACAAAGGCCTAACTGCTGGGAACGGCGCCGAATCGACATTTCGCGGTCTTCTGTCACACTAGCTGATACGGCCGCAATATTTTCTTCACTACGCACAGTACGTAAACGTGTTGGTGGTTTAATGTCCAACAAAGTAAATTTGGTGCGAAATTTGGTCACAATCTTCCGAATAGACTGCTCAGAAGGTCGAGAATGCCGACCATAAAATGGAAGCAGCGCGCGATGAACATTTCGAACCGAGCACGAATTTTGATAGTAAAATTCAATAATTTGCAAGCGTTGTTCATTTGTAAGACGATCCATGGTTAAATTGCAAACCAAACTGAAGCTGCTTGACAGTGGCACAACGTACTAAACACACGTCAGCTGTCAAAACCAGTGTTGCCAAAACCAAACCAGCTAAAAAATCACCCGTTAGCTTCGTTTAATTTTCTATATCTAGCTTTCAAACAATTTTAAAGAAGTAGTTATATGGAAGTCATGACTTTCTGTAAGAAATTTATTTTTAATGAAAGCTTTATAGAAGCCTTATACACATCGAGACTTGCAGCATATCAATATTTCTAAGCTAATAGAAACTGAATTGTTAGTTGGAAAGAGTGATTGATACCGCAATCGATGTGATTGTTTACCTTCTAAAAAATTTATGGCTGGATTCAAGAAAATGAATTTCTGGTTCTGATAATTTCTTCCTAATGATTCAATATTTTTAGTGAACATTTAAAAATTTTAATGATAAAAATTAAATACAAATAATGTCGGAGACAAAACATTTTTGAAAAGTTTTGGTGGGGTATAGCTCATAAAAGGTTGGGAAACACTGATCTTAGGGCTTTTGGGTAAAACCTGGAACAAACATTTATAAAACTATTATTTTTAATTCCATCAAAGGGATGACTGCGATGTGGATGGATTAAAAACCTTCAAAAAATTTTTGAAAATTTAAAATTTTATTAATTGCTTCGGAAGAGAGCAATTTTAGAGGTATTTTGGGTGACATTTGAAATAAAATGCTTTTTGATGTCAGAGTAGAATCTGTCCTCTATTCATGAGACCATAGATAACTATGACGATATTTATGAATTAATTAACTTTTTTGTTTGTATTAACACAATAAGTCTCACTCAAATATCAGAAATCATCCCTTTTCTTCGAATCATTTGTAGATTTACAAGAAATTGTGCATTCCAATGTTTGTAGTATACCTAGCCAAGAAGTAAGATTAGACAGACATAAGAATTCCACCTTATAAGAAACTAGGCACCTACTAACTTAGAAAACAAAAAGAAAGGAACAATAAGTCACTAATGGACCTATACTCTCATGTTAATATCATTTATTGCCTTTGATGTCGTGAGATACAAATTTAAAGAATATTCTCACCAAAGTTAGCATCTATCAGCTCACACGAAGAACGAAGTGATTTTTCACACCCATGAATCTTAAATCGAACTCCCGCACTTGGATATTAATTTAATTGTCACAAATCGTAACGAATTATTTATGTAAATGGACAGAAAAGAATAAATTACTACTCAATTCACAACATTCTTTTAATTTATTTTTAATAAAAATAATAGATCGTCCATTTCTCATTTTGGATAGGAAAGTTCCTACAGAATCCACTGAAAAAAAAAATGTTTTTTAAATGTATATTTGAGACCCTCAGGAGAATATTTTAATTGATTGTAAAATATTCCATCCCTTGTGATCCACGTGCACCTTTGAGCCAAAAACAGATGCAAGTTGCTTTCCTTATATCTGAATACGGAAACACTTTGTAAGCCGAGAAAGGAATTCTTTTTTTTTTCTTTTCTCAGTGTATTTTGGTTTTGAATGTATTTTTGGGCAGATGTTGGTTGGCTTTAACGCGGTTTCATATACAAAACAAGAAGAGAAACGAAGTCGGAGATATTCAGATGAAGGTTTTAGGTGCGCCACCACTAGCATATAATACTCCAGGGATTCATTGGAATCCTGAAAAATTGTCCTTGATAGGAGGGAGAATCGTACAGAGTTTTTGTTGTTTTTTTGGTTTGGTAGTGGAAGTAGTGATACCATCATTGCTTCAACGTGGTCGTGCTCCTCTCGTCCTTTTTTTCTTTCTTCGATGCCATACACCAATCACTCAAAGATATACCCAGATGAACAAATACAAGCATACATTATTAAAACGCGCGCGCGCTCGAAATGTTCGAAGGATTGGAAACACCTTGCAGCTTCTGACCAATAAAATGCAACCCCTAGTTACCCTTGAGGTTCAAAACAAATACAACAAAATAAAAGAAAAAAAAAACACTATAGATCCTACTGGCGGAGGTTGGCAAATGATTTCCTGGAAAGATTAGCAAGTGTATTTAAGGATATCCATGCACCATAGCCATAGGTCAGGGCAGGACACTCGAAGATCCGGTATACGAAGCACGCGTTGCATCTAAATTAAAATGTGGAGCACTATGCATGATAATTGTCGCTCCCTTCTCGTGGTGTTGGTGGCTTTATCGGGTATTCATTAATTTACTTCATATGCAGGTGCAGTTAAATGAGAGATTTTGGTGGTCACTCATTGAAATCAGCTGGGTATATCGTATATGTATGTATGTATAGCTACGCATCGTGTATCCCTTTGTGGCTCCTGTCCTGTTAGTTGCTGTTGACTTGGATACCAGAAAATGACCAAGAATCGGCATATCAGAAGGGGAAGGAATATCCTGGTAAGACAAGTGATGGCACACTTTACCGTTCCGTCACTAAATCGACCACCACCGCCAACAGTCATCGCTTAGTTGTTTGCGTTGACGAGAACGACGCACGAGGGCTATATACGAGACGAGACTACGACACCACCGACAAACGACTTGTTTTTAATGGCAGGTGTATTATTTAATTATTTTTCTTTCGGGAAAATATAATAAAAAATTACTTAGCGAGGATTTTTATTAACGCTCTGGCCATCGATATTTTGGTTGTATAAAAATACTCTTGGATCTTGTGATCCAGAAATTAAGGAAATACAGATTTGTTACCTGACAGACGGACGTCTTTGTTAGTTTTTGTTTGAGGAGCTTAAATTTTACTTCCCTATATTTATGTATGTTAAATTTGAAGGACTGACAAACTGCGTTGTTTTTTTTTTTTTTGTTTATTTTGAACTCATTTGTTAGTCATAAAACACGATAGTGTTTTATGTGGCATTAATATGGCAAAAGTGGAGTTTTATCAGATATTTATGTATAGGTATACCTTTCAGATGATTGATTTGAAACTAAAAAACATTTGCAGCTCATTTAATATTAGAAATGCCCACAGCTGTAAATGTCATTAAGTAAAGAAAGTGCTTTAAAAAAAAGACAACAATTAATAATAATAAATAAGGTTATCGACTTAGACTAAATTTTACATATTGACTGACACTTTTAGAAAAAAAATAGAATAATTTTTGAAAATAGATGAAAAAAGTTTTTCACCCGCAATATCTTAAGAACAAACAATGACACTAGACTCAACTAATTTTATTCTACATTAGAATGTGTTATATTGATAGTAAAAAGAATTTGTAAACTAAAATCCATTATATCAATGTTTTAAGACTAAAATTAAAATAAATAAATACACTAAAAATAGTTGAAAATGATTTTCGTCTTTTTGTATCTTTAGATGAAACAGATGAGTGTCAAGTTAGCAAAGCAACTTCCACGTAAGGCTGGCCACGATACCAAACCAAATGATACTTTTGTAAGTATCGTTTCGGTATCGTCAAAATCGAAAAATTTCAGTATCGTCTCGGTATCGGCCTCGTATAACTTAGACTCGTTTGGTATCGTTTAAAAAAGTCTCGTCTCGGTATCGGTATCGGTCTCGTCTGTTGTCGGTCTGATCTGAGTCGCAAACCGCAGAATAAAATGCAGGACTTGGTTACATGTTCTTGATGTAGTAGTTGAACTCGCTTAGTATTTTTAAAATTCAAGACAAAAATCATTATTGGAAAAGACATTTTTTTTAACTGAAGTTTTTATTTGTGGACTTAACAATATTTTAAAGGCTAGTTCACAGTGTCTAGGTTAAGTTTCGAAAAAGAATTCCACACAAAAGTTTGACGCGGGGTCATACATTCACAGAAAATCAATGCACACAAATATTTAATGGATTTCATTAAAGTCACTTTCTAACTTAAGAGAACCAATTCTGAAAATATCATCAAAGCCGTTGGTTTCACAGAAAGCCAGCATAATTCAAATGGAAGTGGAGGTGGGCAGTTGTAAAAAAAATCTGCCGATAACAAACGATACTACCGAGAGTGTCAGTAGATTTCGGTCCAAGAAATAGGGTATCGTTTGGTATCGTCTCGGCATCGTTTCGGTTTCCGATACCGATACCAAACGATACCAAGACCCTACTTTCACGGATCAAAATATACGTGGGTGGGTAATTTTTCATTAATTTGCTGTAATAATTTCGAATTCGTCTTTCTATATTTTTGATGTTTTTTTTGTACGTGATAAAAACTTCTAAAACTTAATATTTTATTGCAAAATAATTTGCTGCTAGTTAGTTGTTAATTAGTTGCGTTAAAATTAATTTTTCCGAGCGATGTTTTCTTTGTTTTTTGGGTTATTTGATTTCTATTAGTGTCAAGTTAGAAAAACAACCTTCACGGATTGAAACATACGTACATGAAAAATTTTTCACTAATTAGATGTGATAATTTCAAATTAATCATTCTACATTTTCTATGTTTTTTTTTTTTTTGAAAAGTGATTTATTATTTTATTCACTTTATTATTATTTTTATTATTTATTATTTTTTTCACTTCAAAGTTTTTAAATATCCATTTTTCAACAAACTGCCAAATCTTAAAATCTAGTTTTTTTTTGGCAGAAAATTGTCTGCTTTGTCCATCCTAATTTCCTTAATAGTCTTCTAAAATGTTTTTTTTGTTTATGAAAAATTTGATACCTATACAATATTTTGTCAACTTATTTGAAATATGTATTTAAAATCAATTTCTGATTACTTACACCTGGTTATCAAGTTGTTATTTTCCAACACGGTTGATCAACTTAACTGTTAACCAGATACCTATGATTTTAATATCGTGTTAAATCAACGTAGGTGTCAGGTAAAATCTAAATGACACCTTGTACATTTAACACTGCTTTTAAATAGTTATCGTGTAAATTTAACTTGAAAATCTAGTTAATTTAACATGACTCAACGTTAAATGTAGCCCGTATCTTGTATTAATGTTCTGATTCCATAGGCGTGAGAGTCCTCGCTAATGTTCACCTCGTTTTGCATCATTCTGAAAGTATAGAATTTTATTAGGTATGTTTATTTATTTTATTTCAAAAACACTGCTTTACTTTTTAAGTTTTGAACTGGGGGCCTTTCACACACGAAGAAAGCACGCATCCTCTGTGTCAACTTCGCTGCACAAAAAACTGGTCCGAAATATCAATACGTTTTACGTGTTTTAACACTGGTTTTACGTTGAAATGAACTGGCAGAGTTCACTTTAATAGGAGGCCAGATTAAATTCAAAAAGTAAAAATTGTAAAAATATGAAAAGATATTTCATCCTGATTTGTGGTAAAACCAAAATTTTCAATACAAAAAAAAAGAAACGATATCGGTTAGTATAAACACTGTGTTTTTGTTTAAATTTTTCATTTACTGGATTTTGGTGTTGAAATAACAGGACATCTTGTAAGATCAACTTGAAATGCTAAAAAAGGCCAACAAGTTTATCTTACACTGAATATAAATCTGTTGTAGATACGTGAAATATAACGTGGTGGAACTAAATAATATAGGTTCAAGTTTTTCAATTGGTATAAATTTATACCAACCGATTATAAATTTATTAGAATCATGTAAATTTCTGATATTATTATAACTTTATATAAAGAATATAAATTATAACTTTATACTTGTTATTTAAAATGATCCTTGTTGATTATTTCCCTGACTTTTTTCGCTGAGTGTACTATTAAAAGTTGTCAATATTTAGTAGTAGATCGCACTTAAAAAAATATCATCAAAGTCGTAGCAGCTTTTGTTGAGAAAAAAAAATTGTTTTAACTTTTTTTTAACACTTGCGGAGACCAACTCTACTCGTATTTTCAAAGCAAGTGACATGAGATCAGTTGAAGACAGAAAAAGTAGTTTGCTGCTTAGTACGAGTAATATTCAAGTCCCACTTATGTTCCTATTTATAGAAAGAACTTCTTGCTTTCAAAGCAAAATCTTTCCTTTTCTTTTTATCTACTAGGTAAGCTTAAGTTATAAAATTTACTTTTCCACATGTCAATCGAATCATCTTGAGGAGAGAGTTAAAACCCATCACATTATACATTCTTTGGCTACATTCTTCTCATACTCTTAATTGTAATGCATTTTGTCTGCACCTGAAATGAACAAAGGTGATAGACCCATTTCCAACAGAAGGATGTGAATTTGACGTACTATTTGGTTTCTTCAAAGTTCATTCTTAAAAAATATATTAAAAGGTGCTTACTTCTTCGAACTTTGTGCCTCCACACTTGAGCTCCATAACATGGGTGATATGCATAAAACGGAAGTACTTACTAGAAATAAAAGGTTAAAGTAATTACTATAACTTCCAGTAGAAGGTAAAATTTGAAGTATTTACTGCATAAAAACTAGTTAATACTAGCTGGCAAATACTTTCAGAAGATAGTAGATTCATCCAAGTAAATACTTAAATTCATCGGAAATTGATAGTAAATACTTATTTTCGATTACAATTGTCGTGTGCAATAGCTGATTGTTACATTTCGGCTAATTTTGTTCTTTTGACTATAATACGAGTAAGTGAGGCTGGCGAGCAAAACTTATATTAAATTCGTAAAAAAGTGATACAACAAAGTAGTGGAAGATTCTTTTCACTTGAGTACTGTGGATTATGTGTGTATTTTTCCTTTCACGGTATGAGAGGTCACTTTTGTTGACTTATGACATTAAACATAAGCCAATGTGAGCCTCCTAATATTAATTCAACCTTAAGCTTTGAGACTATTTATGTTAAAATTTAAGTTAAAACTTACAGCTGAAACTGAACTTAATGAGGATCAAGAAAAAACGAGACAAAAGAGACGATAGTGATGGATTGCTTTTTGAGCCATGTGTTAATTGGGTCAGTAATTCGTTTAAATATGATCTCTAGTCTAAATTAAAACATTTCTTATTAAACTTGATATTAAATCGAATGCGATTTCAATCTAAGTGACACATGACACTGGAACGGTAAAGTTGTTTAAAATAAGACTCTGAACACGATCTTCTACCATTATACTCTTTAAGAATTAATATGCACAAATTTTGGCGTTTCAGTTTATATTACCTTAAATTCAAAATATAAAACACAGAGACCTGATTTTATCATAAAACTAGACTTAAGACTCTTAATTTTTGGTTTTATAACTCCTTAATTGCGGGCTAGAACCAACAAAGTAAGTAATATGAAATTTGCATGTTGCTATTCTTCAACCCTGAAAAAATCAAGTACTTACTATTAAAATAAAGGACTTACTAGTTCTTATACATACTAAATATAGTATTTGCTAATAAAATTCATCCAAAAAAAGTTAATACTATGGCCTGAACTAAAAACTTAAATTACGGCATGTACTGCATTTTTATGCATATCAAAACTACCATATACTTAAAAATTCTTTAGAAAAAGCATTTACTATGATTTATGCATATTACCCATGATGGCGTGAGCTATTGTTTTAGAAATGCAATTTTGTGCTTTGTATTCAACATCTTTGCTGTGTATCACACTTCTCCAAGTAGTTAGTAGGTTTTAAACGCATTTTTGGACTTGGCTAGTTTGTCTCCAACATGTTTTCTAAAATTAATATTTCAAGAAAGCTGCATCCGAAGATAGTTATATTCACTAACGACTTGAATTTCATACTCTCCAAGTTTTCACCCTCAACTTCGAAAGTTGCAACTTTTACCTTTGTGAAAAATCTTAACTGTTGACGTGTCCAAATTCACCTGACGCCTCCATTTGTTTCAGTACTCGAACAATCTATTGGATACTTTCAGGCGAGTCCCCAAGCAAAACGATGATATCTGTGAACATAAGTACTTTAACTAATTGGCTGATTTTATGTGATATAAAAAAATTAAATTGACAGTTTTTTAAAGCAAACGAAAATAATCTGCAAAAAAAAATTGGGTTCAAAAATGTTTCAAAAATCTTTGAGAACAAACAATGATAATGAACTCCAGGCTTATTTATCTCATTGGTATCCACTTGATTGCAGATTGAACACCAGATAAAATTTTCTAATATTTTGAATTGGCAAGTTTTTAGTTAAAAAAAAATTACCACCGGGTATCTAGCTTTCGAGAGCACCATGTGTGAGAAGCACCCAGTCCTCTTTACTTGCAATTTAGATACTATATGGCAAGTTATGCATTTTTAAAATCAAAAATAACGGTACCTCGCAAACTATTTGTTTCTTTTAATTTAATAAAAATTATTTTTCTTAAACATGGTCCGCAAGTTTCCTTTAAAAAAAAACTCAATAAATTAGTAAAAGTTAAAGGCAAATTTTCTCATGTTTTAGTTTCAAATAAAAAAAGAAATAAAATGCTCGATGCATTAGAACTTAGTTCCCAACTCATACCACTAGAAACAACATTTTTGAATATTTTTTTGTTTTCTTAATTCCCAATAACAATCAATCAATCGAATTTAATTAGTTATGTCAAAACAATATCTTCATAGAGATGCTGTAGCGGATAACGAATGCGTCCATTCAAGAACGCACTGAAATTACCATAACGCCAATCATATACAAACGTCAATTAGGCTTCGAGATGCTGTCTTAAGTCCGATGAGTAACAAGCATCATCAAGATATGGAAACGAATGGAATACTCAATGTGTAAACATCACCGCATCATAGTGACCTCGCGCATTGCTTCCATATGCGATACCAAGATACAATTATTATGAAAAACCTACCTACGACGTTTCAGCTTAATGTTCCCTTGGGGCAAATGGAGATTGGAGCGCTCTCCCCATCACTAGCTGCTAGCTGATGCGGCAGGCAGCGAGATGGTTTTATGATGGCTCCTGATGACATTTTCCGGTTTGGATATAGGTAAATGAGACATCATCATCTTTGGACGTTCTTGTCGTCTACATCGTTTTTGTTGTCGTTGTCGTAGAGTGTAGGTATTCGTCGTTGGTCGTCAAGTCCAAGGACCGGCAATGGGATCAACAGACGGCCGACGACGAATGAGAGGCGCTTTAATCCCACTAAATCCTCCATTCCTGATTGATTCCATTCGTATGGTGCTGGTGCTTCCTTGGCAACCGTCACCGTCACCGTCACAGTCGCCGTCGTCGCAATGTTTGCCGCCCGATTATGTCTTCATTTAATGTCATGTTATTTATGAAAGTGACTCAATTTATCTGTCGAGGGTGCGGGATGGGCAAGGTATGCCAGATATTTATATAAAATATGATAAAGGAATAATTGGGGAAACAAGCAAAAAGAAGAAAAAATAGCTCCATACCACTAGACGTCTCTGCGCTTGCTCGCCAGGACCTCATCGCTATAACTCCGAGCTTCCTATATTTGCATTAGGAGTAGGTAGGTATAGGTACTCATACTTTTGTGATGTGATGGGAGAAGCTGATGGTTAAGTAAAAATACATTTTTGAGATAATTGGGAAGTTCATGTAAGAATCGGTGGTGGATTTATGCATCCGTGGATTGAGTAAAGTCGATGTCTTCTCGGATTTCCATTTCGCCGGTACCTACACGCAGGCACAGCGATAAATTTGCGATCGTTTAAGATTTGTTTGTCCGCACCGATCAGCCTTCCAGAACTGCAGCCATCGAGCGAAGAGGTCACCCTCAGCATCATTTATGAGTGGTGGGACATCGCTCGCATTGCAATGCGCACCGGTGTATTAAGTCATTTTAATTGAATTGTTTCAGAACCGAGGTTTCTTGGCAAGAATGGACTGTTGGTGGTTTCATAAATTTAAATTTTGACATTAACTTATGTTAATATTAGGGCTTCCTGGCCAACCCCGAGCGCCGCGACGGCCGGTGCGTTGTCCGGTGGGAAATGTTCCTCGCTATAAGGAAGCTCATAATTTAATGATTATAATTGGAAGAGAAAGTTGAAGTGAGGTTTTTATTGTGTAATTACGAGCTTATAGCTTGTCCGATAAAATTAAGTCGCATATTAATAATTTTATTGCCAATTCAACAAGATATGTCAACTCATATGAAAGTGGCCTTAATTCTGATTTATGGCTTACAATGTATTTATAAGTAGTTTTTGATGACCTGCTGAGTTGAGGTATTTTAATTTGTTGTCATGGAGCCTTTTAAAAAGCACCACCCAGATCTTAAGTAATATGTTGAATATAAGGATTTCGATTAAAGAAAATTGATAAATGCTGAAAATAAATCCACGGGTCCAATTTATGTTATTTTAAAATATCTGCATTGTGAATCTGGATGTGATTTATCTAGAATGAATAAATGAGTTTGTTTTTTTAAAAACAACCTGATGTATTGCTTATATGAATTAATTTTTTGAAACGGTTTCTAAGAAATAAAGTAGAATGGAAATGAGCTGTACAACTTTTATTAAAGTTTCTCAAAGTGAATACAGATCTTAGTTCAAGAGTTAAACTCAATTTCAAGCTAAGGAGTAAACGAAAAATCACTAAAAAGTTCAATTAAAAAATTAAGTGAGCTCTACTCCATATACAGGGTGGCGCACTAATTGTGCTACAATAAGAAATTCAAATAACTTTTTTTTTAATCGATGTATATCATTTATTTTTTTTTTATTGGTTAGAAAATTAAATTTTATTTTAAATAATTAGTTGTTTTTAAAGATTATAGACCACAAATGACCTCCACGCTCTCCCACGCATATGCGGCACCTGATCAAAAAATTATTCATTGCGGCCTGAAGAGTTGACGTTGGGATCGCCTCAATTATTGTCGTTATGGACTGCTTTAATTCAGTTAAATTCCTGGGGTTCGTTTTATACACCTCTTGCTTGACATAACCCCATAAAAAGAAGTCTGATGCAGTCAGGTCAGGTGACCTTGGGGGCCAGCGAAGAGTGGAGTTCCTAGAAATTAATTTGTTTGCGAATTTTTTGTTTAGCTCCGCCATAACTGGTCTGGCTATATGTGCAGTTGCTCCATCTTGCTGAAACCAAACGCTGTTGAATGGTTTACGTCTTCGGCGCAGTTCTGGGTAAAAAAACTCCTTCAACATCTTTAAATAACGGTCCCCATTGACAGTAACGGTTACACCGTTTTCTTCAAAGAAGTACGGCCCGACAATACACCTTGATGAAACTGCGCACCACACAGTGACTCGTTCTGGGTGCAGTTCCGTCTCATGGAGCATTTCTGGATTAGACTCATTCCATATACGGCAATTTTGCTTGTTTACATTGCCGTTAAGATCAAAATGGGCCTCATCAGACATGAACAAACAATTGATCAATGTGTTGTCTTCTTCGGCCATTGATATCATTTTTTGGCAAAATTCCAGGCGAACAGGCAAATCCTGAGGGTTTAACTTGCTAGTAATTTGGACTTTGTACGGAAACAAGTTTAAATCGTCATGAAGTATCCGTTGTAATGACCGTCTACTAACTCCAATTTGCCCCGATAAGTTTCGGGTCGAAACGCTCGGATTGGCCTGTATTGCAGATGCTACTGCTGCGATTGTATCCTGAACCCGAACATTGGCATCTCGATGGTACGGCCTTCGTGCGATGCTTCCCGATTCGGCAAACATGTTTACAAACCTCATAATGGTCCATCTACTCGGGGGATTACCGCCAAACTCCCGCCTAAATTCTCCTTGGACGGAAATGACGGACTGCAAAGCATGGTACCGTTGCACTATCCAAATTCTTTTCTCCGTATCCCAAGCATCCATTTTTATAAATCTAAATAGTAACCTACAAAATAAAAAAAAATAAGCCGATTACTCACACAGAAAAAAAGTTATTACGTTTTATTTTTGTAGCACGATTCGTGCGCCACCCTGTACATACAAATAAAAAGTAGTAGCATACTAAAAAATAAATTTTATTTAATTTTAAAATTACAAAATCATGTCAATTTGACAATCAAAAAAAAACCAATGAAAGCACTATTTTAGAATGACTTCTGATGCTAAGCAGTATCAGGGATGTATTTCGTCTCTTTTAGTGGCCTCTTACCGAAATGTTAAACTAAGATTCAAAGATCTTGCGCGTTTCATATTTTTCATACATTTCTTTGTTAATTTTCCAACACAAATTTGAAAATAACCATCTTGTGGCAAATAAAATTAAATAAAAGTTTGCTTTCGAAATTAAAAACTTTTATAAAATGCCTTATTTTGCAACAAAAGGTTATTTTTTGATAAATTTTTGTTTTGAAATAATCTTAGAAAACATATTTGCCATTTGGTCAAAGCTAAGTTGTTTTTTCTTATATAATTACACACACAAAAATACCTAAGAAAATTTGCAATTTTGATGTGTTTCTAGAGATGATTATTGATTATTCAAAAATCGAGCCCTCCGACGTTTTTCAAATTCTATTCATTACTGTTCCCCCTGTAGAAAAGATTGCTGCGATCGGACTTCTGAATTAATAACGTGCCAATAAAATTTCGTTACGTACCACTATTGCACGCGTGCCATTGCTTCGCCATCGCTGTCCTATAACTTTTTCCTTCTCATTACTGTGTTCACCCTTCAATTTATGTTAAGTGTTTAACAAACTATTTCCTTAAAATTTTCTTTCAACTGAGAAAATTACATAGTAAATATATACTTTTGTATAAAGAAAACATGTTTTGGCACAATACTTCACTAAGGAAAAGTTTTAATTTTCCTAAGAATCGGCACGGCATTTATATTAATATTTATATTTATATTTATATTTATATTTATATTTATATTTATATTTATATTTATATTTATATTTATATTTATATTTATATTTATATTTATATTTATATTTATATTTATATTTATATTTATATTTATATTTATATTTATATTTATATTTATATTTATATTTATATTTATATTTATATTTATATTTATATTTATATTTATATTTATATTTATATTTATATTTATATTTATATTTATATTTATATTTATATTTATATTTATATTTATATTTATATTTATATTTATATTTATATTTATATTTATATTTATATTTATATTTATATTTATATTTATATTTATATTTATATTTATATTTATATTTATATTTATATTTATATTTATATTTATATTTATATTTATATTTATATTTATATTTATATTTATATTTATATTTATATTTATATTTATATTTATATTTATATTTATATTTATATTTATATTTATATTTATATTTATATTTATATTTATATTTATATTTATATTTATATTTATATTTATATTTATATTTATATTTATATTTATATTTATATTTATCTGCGGTGGTGTACAATGGTCTGTTTGCCAAATTTTGGCGGCGAAAATTATTTAACACGCCAATTTTTTATAAATTTTAATTAATTTTAGTACATTTAATGATTTGAAGATGCTGATGCTGCATGTTTTTTCTTTGCAGCTCAGGGTGGTTTTAAAATAAGCGTCAAAGTATTGCCCAACATTTTAAAATGTAAAAAAACATTGTCCAACTCAGGAATTTATACAAGTTTTTGATTAAAATGTCTTTAAGTAAAATCAGAAAGTAAGCTTTCATATGAAAATGATAGCAATACGGATTTGTACAAAATTGAAAAAATCTAGCCCAAAAGTTTTAAACTAATTTCTGTTTTTTTTTATCGCAAACAAATTTGGTCGAATCTGAAAAAAAATCAGACAATTCTGAATATTTGAAGTTACAAATAATCTTGTGGACAACAACTCAAAAACTCAAAACAAAAATAATCTGACGTCAGGCTGATAGTTGGCTGAAAAAAATAGGACTACTGAATTCAGCGTCCCCAAATTATTTTTTGTCTTAAATCTCATTGTTTTACCTGTGTGGCAGTAAACATTTGAATGATGTCACTTTCCATACATTATTGCATACAAGGCCTCAAAAAACATTCAAACATCAACGAGTCCTTATTGGAAAACCCTGTAAGAGCGGAATCTAGTACACTTTAAAAACAACTCAGTCGTGAATATTTTTTACGTTGCATTTCCTGTTAAGAAAATAATTTGAAATACAATAAACGGTGAATTGCTAATCAGGACGAGACCAAAATAAAAAAATTATAACTTCGTCGCGTCGCCACAACATTGTGGTAATATTAAGTGCTAACAACAATGTTGCAACAAACAATAATTAAATTTTAAATTTTTAAAGAAGATATCACTATGACACATAATCAGAAATTGTGATAAAGATATGCATATATATGTATGTTAAAGCTTTCCGAAAAGCCATAACATTTTTTTGGTTTTCAAGGACCAGTCTGCTCTGCTTGTAGGTGTACCCGTATTAAAGTTACTGGAATTTAAACTACCAGTCAAAATGATATAACAATCAAAATCGCAATCAAATTAAAATTCCTAAAAATATAGACGTACATGATTACATACATTTATATATATATTCGCATTAAGCGATTGGAACAACCCCCATTGAGTGCTATATAAATGCAACGACTTCTGATCCGCGCAGCGCTCCAACGCATTAAGTTTGTAACATGGAAAATGTTCAAATAAACGGGCAATTAAAAACTGTATTAATTGACTTAAGTCTTGCGGCGAAACAATGTCTCAAAAGCACGATCAAGCTGATTTTATTGATGCACGATCATTATTTTGTACTTATGCCGTTTGAGGTTTAACCCCTGATCCCTCCGAATGCTATGTAATCAAAAACTTTTAATTTCGATAAACAGGAGATATTTTTATAGCTGCACAATAAAATCGCCAATGGATGTGGGTTTTACGTTTTTTTTTTATTGTTTAATCTCACGTTTCTGGTCGGATTTTGAAGGAGGACTTTCGAAATAATCATCATGTTTGTACTAGCATCGATGGTAGTTAATGCTCAAACAAACATAAGCTATATAATCTCGCCTAGGATACTCAATTCTCCATAATTGTTGATCATATTATAACAAAAACGCATTAAGGAGTAGGAAGGTAGTAGTTTTCTTTTGCTGCTGCTACCTCTATTTTTAATTTTTAATTATGCAAACAAGCTCCAAATTTGAATATCGATCGTTATCGAATCTACTACGATTAAGATAAAAATCTCTTAGATGTGGGTGATCTATACTTCTTAGTATCCCAATTCCATCCAAGAGATTCAATGGGAAACAAAAGAATTGATAGGGATGATCGGTAGACCGCAAACAGCTTAATTCAACATCATTGTAAGTCGGTTTAATCTTTTGTTGAGTTCCGATATGTAAGGAATTAAGATTAAGGTGGTCGGCAGGATCAAGGATTTGATTCGGCTTGTTGTTTTTTTTTTAATTGCTCTTCAAGGCGTGATATTTCTTTGAAGTGGGATCAATGAATGTTGTTGGTTATGTAAACCTTAAGAAACAATTGGAATATATCAAAATAAACTCGGCAAACCTGTATACGTAAACACAATTTCCTTATTATTGCTGCGGTTCAAGTACCTTGTAAATTTTGTGATAAATATATGCGAGGATTCCAAGTAAGTAACATGTAAATAATAGAACAAAGCAAAAATCACTAGACCTTTGAGGGTAAACATCGGTCAAGTGTGTATATTTTGTTGGTCCTTAAAAAATGTCTAGGAAGAAATAACTTCATTAATGAAATAATTTATTTTTTAGTACAGCTTGTGTAACAAAGTTAATCATCGGCTGAATTTTTTTTATCCATGGAAATCTTCAAAAGACACTCGGTAAGAATCGGTACGGAGTAGTGTTTGACTCTTACCGGATTTAAACCACCGGTGAATCAGGACCAATCTATGAAAGATCGACAAATAATTCTTCTTTCTTAATTTTCAAATCACATTGTGGGAAGTTTAAAGTTATTACATTTTCCCATATAGCTTTGAGCCCATCAGCTCATGAGGCTTGGTTCTTCTTAATCTCCGAACATTGTCTCGTATATTTAAGACGGTCTCCATTTCGGAGTTGGTATGACTTTGCAGTCGCTGATTGTGTGATACAGCGTGTTTTTTAGCAACTTCTGTAACCACTTCTGTAGCTTTTTCTTATATACCAAGGGACATTTATTATTCCACGAAGGACCTTGCTTTGGAATTTTTGGATGGGTTCAGCATTTGTTTTCCTTGTACAGCCCCATAGTTGGATGCCATATGCCCAAACGGGTTTCAGTACTTGCTTATAACGGGTGATTTTTTAAGAGGTTTTAAACACAAAAATTCGAAAAAATTAATGAAATATTTATTTGAATCGATAGTTTGAACCTTGCAATTTAATGTTTAAAGATAATTTCATGCAAATGTTGACCGCGGCTGCGTCTCAGGTAGCCCATCCGCTGAGTCCAATTTTGGCATACTCTTTCACACATATCGGCCGGTATCTCACGAATGAATGCATGGATGTTGGCTTCCAGTGCGTCAATCGAAGCGGGCTTGTCCCTATAGACATTAGCCTTGACATTCCCCCACAAAAAATAATCTAATGGTGTCAAATCGCACGATCTAGGCGGCCAATTGACCGGCCCGAAACGTGAAATTAACTGTTCACCAAACTCGCCTCGCAATTGCGCCATTGTTTCGCGTGCTGTGTGGCATGTGGCACCGTCTTGTTGAAACCACATATCATGCAAGTCAAGAACTTCCATTTCGGGCAAAAAAAAGTTTGTTATCATCGCTCGGTAGCGTTCACCATTGACAGTAACGCTGCGATTCACATCATCTTTGAAGAAATATGGCCCAATAATGCCGCCGGCCCATAAACCGCACCAAACAGTGGCTTTTTCGGGATGCATTGGTAGCTGTTGCAATGCTTCTGGCTGATCTTTACTCCAAATGCGGCAATTATGCTTATTTACGTACCCATTCAACCAAAAATGAGCCTCATCGCTGAACACAATTTCCAACATTTTGAACATTTCGAACCGAGCACGAATTTTGATAGTAAAATTCAATAATTTGCAAGCGTTGTTCATTTGTAAGACGATCCATGGTTAAATTGCAAACCAAACTGAAGCTGTTTGACAGTGACACAAGGTACTAAACACACGTCAGCTGTCAAAACCAGTGTTGCCAAAACCAAACCAGCTAAAAAATCACCCGTTATAACATTAGTTTGTTCTGGAAAGATAGGTCAGACTTCTTTCCCAGTAGCCAGTACATTTTTCTGTACTTCAAGTTTAGTTCTTCTCTTTTCTTTTTGATGTGCTCTTTCCATTTAAGCTTTGCATGCAAAGTCATTCCAAGGTATTTGGCAGTATTGGAGTAGGGTACTGCTATACTGTTTATAAGAATTGGAACATTATCTATTTTTTTTTTTTGTAAAGTTTATATGCGTCGATTTTGTTTCATTAAGTTTGATTCGCCATTTTTGCGTCCAATTGATCAGATTGCCTTTGGATCGGATTTATCTGGCACCAATATTTCAGTATCACATAGTAGTACCTCGTGGAATGATGGTTAGTGGGTAGGACTGTCATGCCAAAGGTCTGGGTTCGATTCCCGGCCACTGCCACCTTGCGAGGAACTGACAAATCCTCCAAGATTATATACTTGTCATGAATAAGTGCATCTCACCTAGCCGTTCAGACTCGGAAAAAATTGTAGGTCCCCTCCATTCCTGCCAACAACACGCACACAGGAATGGTTGAGAGTTATTAGCCACTAGGCCCTAGTTCTCTATGAGCTGTTGCGCCACTAAATTTAATTTATTTATTTATAATATTGCAGTATTATTAGCAAAAGTGACCATGAAAGCGTTGATGTCCCCTGGAATATCCCTTGTATATAACAGATACAGGGTTGGTCCTAGGACACTTCCTTGTGGTACACCGGCTTCAATTTTCTTTAGTTCCGAGTAATTTTGGTCGTACCGTACTCTAAAGAGTCGGTTCGAAACGTAGGATTTAAGTATTTCGGAGTACTGCCTGGGAAGATCCCTATGCAGTTTGTACTCAAGTTCCAAGTGCCAAACCTTGTCAAAGGCTTGAGCAACATCCAGGAATATAGCCCAGCATACTTGTTTTTCTTCAAGTGCCTTTTCCACAACATCCGTAGTCCGATGCACTTGGTCTATTGTGAAATGTTTTTTTCTAAATCCAAACTGATAACTCGGAATTAGTCTTCTTTCTTCTATTATTTTGCTTAGTCTTTTCAGAAGCAGTTTTTCGAAAACTTTTGCCATGATTGGTGTAAGCGCTAAGAGCTGAATTTGAATTAAAAAATAATAGTACCAACGAAATTATTCGTTAGCTCAACGAAAAGATTTGTTTCAGTATAGTAATCTATTAACAACTGTTGCTTTTTACCAAAATAAGAACCCAACCTGCTATATTAGGTATTTAAGCAAAATCTGTAGAATCTTATTGCAGCTATTAGGTACTAATTCTGAAAACTATTGCTAGCAATATCCCTAGTATTTTATAATAAGAACTTCCCTGAACCACCACCATTTGATTTTTTTTTCGAAAAAAAGGAAGCACGTCTACATTTTTAACCAAAAAAAATCATATTAATGGTTCTTGCACCCAGTCCAGTCCAGTCTCAGGCGGTGTGTCAGTGGCTATGGCGGCATTAGTATTTGGCTTCTTGAAGGACATTCATAAACTATACACTCAATGACCAATGATTATACCTTTAGTAGATGTCTACAAAAAAAAAAAAAAAAACAAAAATGCGAAATTCACCCTCACCTCTGATGATGAAAATAAAAAGTGGGTGGATAAATTAGGGCAATTTAAAAAAATATTATGTCCAGACAGAAGAAGATGAATCCTGCGCAACATATCACTTAGAAATGATACAGCACTACTGAAAATTAATGGAACTTCAACTTCATACAGATTCCATCAGAACCAAGAATCATCAGGACACACAGGTCATTCAAAAATCGATGCAATTATGTTCACAAAAAAAAAAAAAAACGATCAGAACTGCAAAAATCGTACGTGCTGTGATCGTGTCCTGTTCACTTAAGTGCGCCCTTTTTGGCTATTCGAATATTCATTTGTGAAATTTATTCTTAAGAAGTAGCACGTTATTTTGATTAATGCTTTTATATAGAAGGAAAGCATATTGTAGGAGGAGAGGACAATCTTATATATAGTGTTCGTCATTAAATAATTGGAACATTCGATTATAGTTATTTTTGCTGTGTAGTTCACAGGGCATCTGGCCGTGATCATTAATAAACAAAAAAAGGTATTTTGTGTATTAGTAGTCGAATTTTTATTTTTATGAATGAAAAACGTTATAAGTTCAATAAAAGTCAATTAGTCTTCTATATACGTAGTGCGCCACCCCGAGTCTGTCGTTGTTGTTCGAAAGGTTAGGCTTGGTCAGAATACTTTGGGTGGTAATATAGTACAGTGGGATGTGTGCAGTTCGAGCTTCAAGTGGATAGTTTAAGCAATTTTGATGCAATTTTTTAGCAGTATTTTTCCAAAAGTATTTTTTGCTTTATGTATTTTATATTTATTTTTGTTGAAAATTTCATATTTCAAAAACTATTAACTTGATTTTCTAAAACTTGTCTCATTGAAGTTCAAGGACACTTTCGATAAACGATTTTTATACAGCATCTTACAACCAAAATAACGGTAACTGCTTACAACTTTTGAGAAATTATAAACAAAATTAAATATTTATTATGTAGGTATTTAAAATGGTGCTCAAGAGGTTGGGGGTTTACAAAATTTGTAAATAAGGACATGGAAATGATGAGAAAAAATGTTTAAGAGTATACATGATGAAATATTTGAATTATATAAGGCAACTCCTTAAGTAGTTTGAGGTTAAAAAAAGGATTACTATTTGAATTTTCGATCAATCAGAATTTTCGATCACATAAAAATTAAAATCGTTTTAAAATGATTAATTTTGTATGTAGGTATTAAATTCTTAAAAAAAATCTTTAGGTCAAATTTAGGCATGCAAATCTTAAGTATTTAATTTATGTACATCTATATATGGAGGTAAAGTTTCCAAAAGAATCCAACCCATTTTTGAGATATATCGAATTAAAAAATAAAATTTTTTACAAAATATTTTTTTTTAATTTTCTTAATTAATTTAATCTTATTTGCAATTTGTATATAAAGAAATGAATTTAAATCGGTTAAGTCGATAATGAGAAAATTCATAGTTACAAATATTGTTGTTTGAGAGCTATTATTAATGGTTGCTAGGTGTTAATTTGGTATAAGTTTTGATGGTAGGTCGAGCTTATTTTAGCATATAGAAATAGCTTCAGCCAAATCGTAGTAACCGTTTTGAGGAAAAAAAAGGTTGGGGTTGAAATTCTGTAGGGTCATAATTCTGCCTTCAAAATTCTGCATTCTGAATTTTGTACAACCAGAATTTTGAAAAACAAATTTTTTTTTCAAAATTCTGGTTGTACAAAATTCTGTATTTAAAAATTCTTTTCTCCAAAATTCTGTATTTAAAAATTTTGTAAATATGTTGTAAGAGAAATATCGTTTTGATAATTTAAAAAAGTGCGCAAAAGGATTTCTCCTTTACATTATATTTACAGAATTTTTAAATACAGAATTTTGGAAAACAGTAACAAAAAGTAACGGATTTAAATTAAACGTGGTTAGAATGTACATACATACCTAATTGAAACGATTTCAATGAACTAGATACTATCTTAAAGCAAAGTTTTGGTCTGTTTTTGATGATGAAAAGCCAAATACGGAAGATTTTCCAAGAACATATAACATTTTTGATGTTTTGAGTCACCGACTAAAAAGCTGAAAATTATCTTCTTTTGGCAAAAGTACAGGTGAATACAGTAAGAAATTGGAAGCACATAAGAAAAAAAGTTTTCTAAAAAATAAGCAAATAGCGCGTGTCATATAAAAAGGACTTGAAAGCTATATTGGTTATTTAAAAACCAAGAAATTAAATTTTACTAAACGTAGTATAACTTAAAACATAGCAAATATGTCACAATTTAAGTGTGAGTTATAATTAATAGGCTACAAAAGTTTCAGTCAAGATTATTCCCAAAATCAAAGTCTTGCAGTCCATAACCGGCAATGGTTATTGACAAGCTGTTTTTGGAATAGCTTTTACTTATGTTTTTGACGCCTATATTTTTTTTTGGCTTTAACTCACATCAAAAATTTGTGGTGGGCCTTGGGTCTATAGAATCATAAAAAAATGTTTTCTGTAATCGAGGAACTTTTTTAGACAGTAGTATAGTTTTCATAAGTAGAATTTAGGAAAACAGAATTTTGACCAGACAAAATTTTGAAATACAGAATTTTGCACATACAGAATTTGTATGTACAGAATTTTGCATTTACAGAATTTCGAAATACAGAATTTTCGCCAAACAGAATTTTGACCAGACAGAAGAAAAAGAAAGAAGAATTTTGACCAAACAGAATTCCGACCCGCTCCCAAAAAAAAAAAATATTTTCTTCAACGGTTTTCTAACATTATTATGGAAAGAAAATGTTAGTTTTTATAACAGTAAAATTTGTTCCTAAAAAATAGTAGTACCTAAGTGTTAAGTTAAAAGAAAAATTGAAAATATTGTTTTCGAAATATTTAATTTAAAAAAAATTGATTTTTTTATTTAAATCCAAAAATATTTTTTTTTTAAATCTTATTAAAACCAATCGTACCATTTCGAAGAAAATCGAAAATAAAAAGGAATGGTTCTTAAGGAGGTATATCTATACCATTAATATCCATTTTTTTAAAAATTGGGTCTCACTCAAAAGTTGGATACTAAATGTAATTTATTGATTTTTTTTAAAGAAAATTTTACAGCCGTTTTTAAGAAAAATATGATTGTGTAAAAATTGCTAAATTTTGTAGTAACACTTGGCATAATGGTTAGTGCGTTGGACTGTCATGTCGAAGGTAGGTTCGATTCCCAGCTGCTGCCAGCTAAAAAAAGAAAAGTTTTTCCTGAAGTACTGCCTCTCGCGTAAAACGGACAAATCCTCCAAGAGTATACTTGTCATGAATAGGTGCTTCTCATCTAACCGTTCGAATTCGGCAAAAAATTTTAGGTTTTTGTGTATTTATCTCTTTAGTTAGGTATTTCAATAACCACCACCATAAACGGTAGGTCCCCTCCACTCCTGCCACCAACACGCACAGAGGAATGGTTGAGAGTTGTAAGTTACTAGACCCTGGTTTTCCAGGAGCTGTTGCGCCACCAAATTTATTTATTTATTTAAAATTGCTAAGAAATATGTACATATGACCAGGTACAGTCATTTTTGTTTCTAAAAAAAATGGAAAATAGTGTAGGAGGTATGTTCAAGTTACGCTATGTACCAAATTTAAAGAAAATCAATCCAGCCGCTTATAGCTGCAGCTCAACGATCTAACGGACATACAGACAGAGGCGGACAGAATTATGAGCTAAATAACTTTTTTCGTCTACTTCTCTATCATTTCAATAACAATTTTGATTAAAATTTCAAGTTCTATTTTCTTGTGAACGTATAACTTGCCATATACCTTCGTATCGCAAGTAAAAATTCATTATGCTCAGACAAAAGCAATCTAATTTTTTTGTAGGAGAGAATTTAACTATAAGCAGTTTTTAACAGAAAAAAACCTTTCCAATTAAAGCCAGGAACCCTGAACAGATTTGAATAAAAAATTTTCAATAATATTTCTTAACTGTTTTAATAGTTGCTGTGTTTTGCAAGCTGCAATAAAGTCAAAATGAATTAATTTTAAAAAAATTCGTTTGATCCGTTTTTGGGAAATTTAAAATTATTTCTTGAATACTGCACACATTTTATTATTTTGAGTAGAATTATTGGATAATTCTTACATTTTTTCGAGTGGTAAGATCGCTGTTGAAATAAAGTACCCCAAAAAAAAAAAAAATTTAGGAAAATTTGCCTATAGACTGACCCAAAATAAATACTTACTAGTTTGGTAAAATTTCTAAGGCCATTCTAAGGTAGGTATTTTTCAGTTTAAAGAACACGTGCCTCTAAGTGTTCTAAGTTCTAAGTTCTTTCAAATCAAGATACTACTTTCCATTATTGTCTACGATGAAATACTTCTTTCGTAATCCTAATTGAATCTGAATAATCCTGCGTGTAATAAGGGATTTACATTCTAAGTCTTACCGCAAAGCAAAATTCAAAACCAGATTAGAGGCGGTTTTGCTAAAGAGGATTACATCATTTTGAATAAACATTCGTTGTTTGTATAATCTTTTCTTATATATAAGACTCCCTCCATAGAGCATTATATGGTTTTATATAAATCTTACTTTTGTCTCAAATAAATCATTGTTTTACTATTCACAATCTACGAAGGATGATGTGTGTGTATCTAAGCTTAGGGCTAAATCTATTGTTTATGAAGGCGTGTAATCGGATACTGAAAAATCATGGTCTAGTCTAGAGTTAAATAGTTTATATATTTATACCTACCTATTCAAGAGAAACATAATATTATATGGTAACTTATTAGCTATATCCGTTTCCTATCTGATTTCCGTCTTTCGTGGTGACTTTAATTATTAGTCTTTAATCTTAGGTGTAGACAAAAATTTACAAATCGCATATAAATTTTTTTTGCGATTATAGGTCCTATGTGGGTAAGTAAGTAATTCATTCTTTAAAAAAAGTCGAACACGAGTTTTTGATCAAACTTCTTGACATAACCATGATAAGGAAGATGAAAAAAGTGGGTCTTCGCAATTTTGTCTGGTCTGGCTATCTGTCTGTTCGGCTACAACCTAAACCACAAGGTCGATTTTCTTTAACCTTATGGTGCCGACTTAACGCCCCACACATTTTATTTTTTTTAATCGATAATAACGGTACCTACCTAGGTACCTGTCATACAATTTTTTGTCCAGTTATACAAAATTTTATCTCTCTCAGAAACTGCTTCAAATCTTTTTTTAAAATTCAATATATTACTTTAAGAAATAGCTGCATTTGGGTAGAAAACCATTTTTCAAAAATATTTAGGCATTAATGGTGACTATAACCACCCAGAAACAATTTTTTGATTTCGGATATTTTTTTAAAAGCAATCTTATCTTATGCAAAAGCTTCTAAAAAATTATTGTGTTCCAAAATTTTGTAAAAAAAATACTTATTGGACTAAATGTTCAAATGTTTGGCTTCCAAAACTTAGTGCAAAGGTTCTTACATCCATATGTACATTTCGGTGGTCCAAACAATAGGGTTTTTACTGTATGACCTGCCCACCACAGAATCTTGTAACTTATAACAATTGTGTTATCGTCACAAAATTTCAACCTCCTTGGTTTAATGGAATATGGAAGATGGTGCTCAAGTGATTTACTTTTATTAATTTTTGCTAGAAAATCCCCTATATATTAATGTTCGTGTAAGCTGGGTATTTCCAAATTCATGCTTGATGTTTTGGAAGATGATTTCTGGTTTCATTCTAAGAAAAAAAATTTATTGAGTGAAAATTCTACAATTGTTACATAATTGATAGGTAGCTAGATTCTGTGGTTGGAGGCTCATAAAATTAAAAGAATAGTTTTCTTTTTTAACCATTCTAATTTCGAAAACGAAATCATCTCTTTTTAATGTATAGGGGAGAGTAGGAGAGAGGCCAAAAAAGTATCCAAACAAATACTTTTTAATAGTTAATCAAAATTTTGCAGTGGCATTTCCTCCTCAATTCGGTATGTGGTGACATTTGGGACGACATCAAAATTTTAAAAATAATTTTAAATAAATATTTGTTTTACGGTACCCGTTGTATTTTTTTTTTTATGTAAGACATAAGCATTTATAAAAAAAAAAGTAGCTGGAGTCTTCAAGGAAAAGATTTTTAACTCGCATATAGTTCTTTTATGTAGTTTTTTAAACAATTATTTTATTGTTTAACATTGATAAAAAAAAATTTTTGTTTATGTGTCTACTTGGAGCACTTTTGGACAGTAGACAAGGGGCACATTTGAGCATGTCCAAACCAGACAAAAAAATTTTATAAAAAATGTTCGTTTCAAAAATTGGAAAGTGAATACAATTAAAAATATAATTTCGCCCAGGTATTTAAATCCTCGGAAGAAGATACAAGTTTTTTTTTTTAAAAATGTTCGAAAATGAATTAGGCCTGGTTTATCTTCAAGCAATAAATGTTCCTTTCCAGTACGCAGCTAGGGCATTAGAAAGGAGCAATCTTCTGCGATTTATTTATTTATTTATTAACTACTTTTATATTTTGAAATAATTTATTATTGTTTAATAAAGTATAAAATTTGATTGAATATGGTTTCTAAAACTACGGGCAGACGATTTGCGATAGTCGCAAATATTTGCGAGCACTGACGTCACGAAAAAACTCTCACGTACACCGCAAATGCCTTACGTTTGACAGTGCTCGCAAACCCGCAAATACACGTGCTCAGACGATTCGCGAAGGTTGTCCCAAAGTTTTTAAATACATTTGCGATCAAGGTGCTCGCAAATGACATGCTCGCAAATAAGATCGCAAATTTTGCAGCATATTTGCGAGGTGATCAAACGATTTGCGGCAACATTTGTAGATATCATATTCTTACTCATTTGCAGATTTGTGAGCCTGACATTTCTCTACTGACAAATTTGTTTATTTGTTAAGTTCTGTCATAGCTGTAGTCTCATAATACTATTTATATAGGTAAACATATGTACATACAAACACACATGGGTATGTATCCTTTATGTATATTTTGATGATGTTTTATGGGCTGTAGTTCAGTTTAATTTTTTTTAACTACGTAAAGCTTATTTTCATTAAAAAAAAAAAAACAAATTTAAATAATAATAAAAATAATGAAGGTACCTACATACTAAAAACCACAGCCAATTACTGCAATTACAACAACAAAATTCATCGCAAATGTTCGCATTTGCAGTGTTCCATTTTCGTATTTTCGCAAATGGCTGTGATTTGCGATTATTTGCAGGCTGTCCCAAAGGTGTGCTCAGATGATTTGCGACCAAAGACCGCAAATTGTTACGCAAAAATGACGTCATACTCGAAAATAATTGTGACTTTTGCAAATTGTCTGCTCGTAGCTTAAGGCATGTCCTAAATTACCCTTAACTTATAAAAAATGTTTAAATAGAAAAAAATATAAATAAAATTAAAACTTAGGTATGAAAAAATAAAAATTGCAAAGAACAACGTCATTAAAAAATAAATTAAAAATTGTGATAGTGGTCCAGGTTGGTTTATGTAAAATGTGTCCTAGGGTGCTTCCTTCTCCCCTACTTATCGGTTTTTAAAAACATTTTTAAATTAAATTATATTTCATTTTCAAAAAAGAACGGTATACTTTTATACCTTCCATAAAAATATTAAAAAATCATTAAGCTAAGATTTTTGATTTTGAATATTTTTCTTATTTGGAGCAGAACTAATTTTAATAATTATCTGTACTAAAATTTCAAATAAGTTGAAAAATATTGCAAATCAAAATTTAAAAAAATCAAAACAGGCATATTTTTTAAAATTAAATTTTTATGTGAATTTTAATGAATACTATAATGTTGTGATTTTTTTTACTAGAAAAGGAGCCCAGAAAGTATAGCGTAAACTCCGAAAATTTTGTTTTTTATTTCTAAAAATTGTTTTGCCTTTTTTTTCCTCTGTCAATAAAAGTGAAAAAGGTCAATATTTTTATTTGAGTAACACTTAAAATTAAACTTTTTGGCTTTTTTTAAACAAAAAGGGAAACACCCCAGAAACTAAAGTTTTTAACTTAAAAATGTCCGTGTTGTCGGGAAATTCTGGCAGATGTCCTTCAGGTTAACATTTTAGCTAATATGTTTATTAAAATGTAGGGGAGAGTGGGTACGAAAGTAATATTTTGTACCTTTCATGGCATACAGTATAGAAGCTTGATATAGTGAAGTAATAAAAACTAGACCTCTTCACTATTTAGAGAATATTAACTTTTTCGAACGGGGGTCTTAAAAGGCTTTCTAATGATGAATTTGATCCAAATGCACACTTTGTTCGATTTGAATGTTTTTACATTTAATTAAGCGCTAAACAACGTTATAAATCCGGTTTAGAAAAAAAAAAAGAAATAATTCCACAGTGTCTTCAAATAATGTTAAAATCTTGCGAGACATTTTTACACAAAATACATTTTTATATAAAAATTGTGTGTTCACTATTATGAAAAGTTTTCTATTTTAAGATTTACTAAATCGAGCGTCTACTGTATCTTGAAAACTGATGAATATTACATAATGAAACATGGATATGTAAGTTGCCATCTTTATCTTTGATCTTTATAAATGAGTGGTGTTAAAAAGTGTTGGTAACCAGGGATAAAAGAAACAAGTTTATCATAAATATAAAATATTTTTTTATTATTATACTTCCCTGGCCGAAAACAGAGCAAATCAAAAAGTCAAGGCAAAAATTATTTTTAAGCGGACTGTATTTTATAACAATTTTATTGTAAGCGTTTAATATATATCCATATTGTTAGTAAGAAGAAGAAGTATTTTAAATTGTTGAAGAAAACTATTTACACAAAAAAAAAAAACTACATCCTGCCTTCTCAAAGGGTTATAAGCTGTCAACCGGATCTTTTATTTGAACGAAATCTTTTCTCAATCTTATCCTCGTCGTATTCATAATATTCGCATCCGGACACTAAACTGGCTCTATAAATATGCTTGGTTTTTTTAAATGTGTATGTACCTAGGGACCTTCATAAAAAATTCCTTGACCTTTTCTGCATGTTACCTCGCCAATATGAATACATGAATTCTTGTCATTATAGGTAAGCACAGGTTGGCTTCGGCTAGCGCTCGACATCAATAGAAAACATATTTCCCTTTTTTTATGCATTTCGGACATTCGCCATATGCCTGCCATTGTAAAACTTACGATCGAAAAATTATGATACACGACGACAATACTAAACCGACAGCAAACAATAGTGTACATTTCCTGAAATTCTGTGATGAAAGGACGTCCCGAGTGGTTTCACATGGAAAAATGACGCCGCCATCAATGCTGGCCGGCCGGCCGTCTATGAGTCTACCTTTGGCCATAGCCATTCCAAACAAACAAAGGACACGCGATAAAACAGCTCAAAAAGGCTATACCTTACCCATTACCCATACGTGTGTGTATAGGGTAGGTACTCGTACTATTTCGAAAATAATTTAAAAGAAATCAAAATCAGTTTTGTGGGTTTTTGTGTTTTTGCACTGGAAAAGTGATTCGGCATGGCCGACTGGCAGTCTATCAGAGACAATAAAAACCGAATGACCTTTTAAGCGCTTACAATAAAAGGTTTGTCTATAAGAAATATAATCACCATGGTTCAACATTCAGCATTACACCTGGCAGAGAGAAGTTACACCAGACATAGCGAATTCTTGAACAGAAGGTCTTATATAGGGATTGCTCCTTTTTTATGGTAGTTATATGAAAATCGCATTGAATAAATAAGGGCAATGGAACAATTGACAATTTTGGCAAACCTTTGTAATGAGCGTGTGCCAAATTGATTTTAAGCTTTTTTTTAAACTCAAACAAAGTCGAAGTGACAATGAAAAATTTGGCTTCCTTAAAATGTTCTTCTGCGTGAGGTCCTCCCAGAGCATGCATTAAGATCTGAATTTATTGAAAAAACGTTAAGAAAATGATAATTTGCTTCAATAAATAATTCCCTTAATCGCCCAAGATCCAAGAAGAGCTTCTTTTTTTCAATTGACTAACACTTTAATGGTAGCAGCGGGATTTTTTTAATATCAACCCTTTGGCTAATCTAGATAGCTTTTTATTAATCGAAGTTTTGCACTGCGTGTGGTCGCAATTGAAAATCATAATCATGTAAAATATATACACGAAGTAAGCGTGTCGCGTCGCATCGTACACTGCCTCGCGTCATATGAGCGTTGACATATTGACTGAACATTAAATATTCTTATCGGTGGATGAAATCGTTATAATAAGTTATGGTCAGTTAAGAATTTTATAATAGGCACTTTAAGACGAAGGTTAATAAAAACGAATGCCCGTAAGGTGTTTTAAAATAGCCATTGTCAAACTGGTGTCCGGGAAAAAAAACTATCCGGAAAAGAGAATTTTTTTTTGTGAAGGTTAATTGTTAAATAAACCTTTATCTATTGAGACATCTCCTAATAGCTACTCGTATTTTTGATATAAAGAGGGATCACTACATATCGTGATAACTATTTTCAGTAATCGATCGGCCATAGATTTTTTAATGATTTTTAAAGTATTAACTAGCTATTAGGTACTATAAGGCAAGTTATGGATTCGTTCAAAAAAAATGGAGATAACAATCAAATATGACATTATGATGACAGACAACACCAAAAAAGGGGATGGCACAATTCGGTCTGTCGGTCTGTCTATCTGTTCGGCTACAGCCAAAATGGCTGGATTGATTTTTTTTAAACTTGGTACATAATGGTTTTGGTAAATGGTCGGTTTTTATGAAACTTGGTATTTAAGTTTTTTTTTTACGCTATATAAAGCATTTTAAGAAAAACAAATTACTTTATAAAAAAATAACGGTGCCTTCCATACAAGTGTTAGAAAACCGTTAAGCATTTTTTTTTTTTTTGAAAACGGTTCCTACGGTTCGATCGATTTTCGTCAAACTTGGTACTTAGTGGTTTTCGGCGATTATGCCCACAGGTTTTTTTTATTTTTTTGCCATACAATTTTTTTTAGCAATTTAAAAAAGTCGTATTTTTCTCAAAAACGACTCGACGACTTTTCTTAAAAAAAAATTAATAAATTACTTTTACTAAGGGCTTCCTTCAAGTGAAAAATAATTTTTTAAAAAAATGGTTATTAATAATACCTCCCAAAGAACCATTTTTTTTAAATTTTCGATTTTCTTCAGAATGGTATAACTGATTTCAATATTTTTTTTTATACAGAGGCGTCCAACAACTATAAATATTTTTATCTTTTTAAATTAAAAAAAATATTTATTGGATCTTTAAGAAATGTTTCAATTTTTTTTTTTTTTTTTTTGAAAATCAAATATTTCGAAAACGGTATGATTGATTTTTTTGAAACTCAACATTTAAGAGTTTTTTTTAGTATGTATGTACTTTCTAAATTATTTTTAGAACAAATTTTACATAATATTAAAGAATAACAGTACCTTCCATACAAAAGTTAAAAAACCGGAAAGGAAAACGTTTTTTTTTTCTCAAAAACGACTCCTACGATTTTGATTAAACTTTTTTATATATTAAAATAAATACTCTCTACTACAAACAATTATAAAATTTTGCACTTAGCAACTATTAATAGTATACCTGTCATAGAATGTGTTTTTTTTATTTTGAATGTTCTCACTATCGGCTGAACGGATTTAAATTTTAAATAAATAAATTTTTTAATGTACAAATTTCAGATAACATTAAATAATATTGCATATTGAAATTTTCAACAAAAAAAAAAAAAATTTTGAATATTCGATTTTTTTTTTGAAAATATGATTTTTCAAATTTTATTTTTATATGTACATAAATAAATATCTAAGATTTGCATATCATAAAATTTTTCCTTAAAAATTTTATCGGAATTTTATACATAAAAAACATTTTCTTAAGAAAACCGCTCGAACGATTTAAAAATTTTTTGTCCATACAATCATATTCAATAAGAAATATCTTGTTTTTCATCTCAAACTCTCAATGAAGTTTCTTATTAGATAATTTTAATATTGTATTTCATGCTTTTAAACTTTTTTCTTTCATAAATTCCATGTCCTTATAATTTTCTTAAGTCCTCAGCGCCTTGAACTTTAGAGCAAGTACGTGTGACCAAGTCGTGTATTTTATTATATTTTGAATTTTCTCCTTACCGGCCTAACAGATTAAGATTATTTTTGTATACAAATGTGAAAATAATTATAAAAAAAAAACATTTAAATCGTTCTTTTAATCTTAGTAACAACTAGTTGAAAAACTTAGAGCTCAAAAACAAGTATGCCATTTGATTACTTGAATAATTATGAATAGGTACAAGAAAAATTTTAATCGTTGGAGTGGTTTTCTTAAAAATTAATTTCTTAAACATATATAAAATTTTAAACACATTTTTAAAAAAAGTTTTTGTATACCAATTTTGAGTATGTACTGAAAAACATTTTTAAAGATAGTTTCAAAAAAATGTATCAACTCACTTTTTAAATATTGAATTTAAAAAAAAAATTTTTAGTATTTTTAAATCCAAAATTAATTTTTTTTTCCAAAATTTTGATTTATATAATATTCTTAACATTTTGAAAAATATTTATAATAATAATAATTATTATTATCTGAAATCGAAATGAAATCGAAATAATTATGAGAAAATCGGGAATTAAAAAACCGTTATATGGCAGGTACCGTTGATAAAGGTTTTCGGTAAATTGTCTTCTTATCAAAAAGTACACCATACCTACAATAATTGATTTTTTTTATCAAAATCATTAGAGCCGTTTTTAAGATAAATAAGCTTTTCATTGACGGTTGTAGGGCAATTACCGTTATTTTTGGTGCTAAGAAAAAATTTAATTTTCCCTCTGGAGAGTTACAAGAAAACCTTAAGTTCAAAATTTGAAGAAAATGGCTTCAGTGGATAAGGCTGTAGGTCGATATACGGACTGACAGAACTGTGTCACTCACTTTTCTCGTGTTCTCTATCATCGCATAATATCATGTTTGATTGTTATCTCATTTTTTTTTACGAATCCAAAACTTACCCTATAGTTTCTATAACGCAAATAAATATACATAGTGCATACCAACATTTTCAAAAAAAAAGTTTTTGGATTTTCAAATAAAGTTTCAACACTTTTTTTGAAAATTCAATTTCTCAAAAAATGGCTCAACATTTTTTTTTTTTAATTTGCATTTTATACTCAAATAAATGAATACATACATACTTTCGATTTGCATACCAAAAATTTTCATTTAAAATGTTTTAAGAACTTGATACAATGTATACAAAATTATTTTTAAGAAAACCACTCCAACGATTTTAGATATTTTGTTTCCATACAATCAAATTTTTAATCAAGAACAGAGATGGCGTTCTTAATTTTTCATTTAAAAAGTCTCAAAGAAATTATTTTAGCAAATTTAAATATTGTGTTTCACATTTTGAGCATTTTTCTCTTTCCATGTCTTTGCAAACAGAGGCGGCAGAAGGCGTGTGCCGTGTGTACCAACGCTATTCCTATTGAAAATGATTTACACAATTTGGTTACACTTTTCCAAGAATTTTGCTGCGGAAAACTAACCAAACTGGTTAAACTTATCCAAACGTCTGTGAGTCTTACTCTAATTGAATTACCTAGCATCTAATCGTAGACTTATCATTTTACACACTTTGCAAACTTACGATATTGCATGAATACCCTTATTTTGAAGTTTAACTTTCATTTTGTTTTTCTATGGATTTTGTTATTATATAAAGCTTCCCACCTTATACAAACTTAAACGCTAAGACTATATATCTATACTCCAACTCCAACTCCTTTTGCATGCAAATTCGTTCAATGGTTTCTTTTCTCGCTCTTTCTATCCTCGATCAAATTTCCTTTAAGAAAGACATAAACTAAATTTTATATCTGTAAAAACAAATCACACCGATTCAAAAACCTCTCAAAAACCCCCAGGTGGTATTTGTGTAGATTTTTTCAAACCAAATATTTACACCTAACATCTAAACTCAATGAGCTTCATGATTGAGTATATATGAGCAACAGAGCATCCTTCGAATGATTTTAACCATTTAAGTTAACCCACGTTGAAAAGAAAAGGCACAAGTATATTTTATTCGTTAAAGACATTTTGTTTAGTTAAAAATATTTTTTGCATCCTATAAGGCAACACACGCCTCCTGTTGAAGTGTTAATTATGACACCCAGAGGTGCCAAGAATGATATTAAATCGTGAAATATGAATTATGGCACTGTATATTGCTTAAAGGAAAAGAGGCTGTTTGCTTATTGTGAATTGAGAGGTCTCCTCTCTCTTCAGTAAAAAAAAAGTATAAGTTTACACAGATATGCGCCTTCCAATTTAATAAGTATGGGCATATATTTGATATCTCTATTTCAAAAATGTCCTTAGGCTATTTGAAAGTATGTATATTGGAAATGGTAATAATGTTCGAACAGATTTAACAATGTGATGAACAAATATTAAATTAAACTTTATTCCTGTTGATTGCCTGCGGTAGATTGTTCAACAGACATTAATCCAATTAAATTATATGGTTTGTGGAAACTGGTTTGTTTCACAACATTGAATGTATCTAAGCGATGGAATAGAAAAAAAAGAATGAAAATCTACGAGTGTTGAACAATTTTTTACTTTTTGAAATTTTAATCAAATTAAATATTTTACGATGATGGAGCAATCCAACAAAAAAAGTTTTCGCAATGACATCTGTGCGTCGGTTTGGGGGTTTGTGCGTCTGTGCGTTTGTGCGTATATTCATCAACAAACTGTGCATCAAGCTAGTGTTTAATTGGGTGAACGGATTATTGGATATTGTATTAGTTATACCTACTCGTTGTCAAGTTGCAAAGAATTTAATTACAGTTTGAATGGTTAAATAAATTTTATGTACAAAACTCATTATTAAAAACAAAATTCCACCTTTGTACAGTACCTACATTATGTGTATATAGTTTCTTGCTAACGGTAACTAATATGCTCTCTCAATTAAGTATATATTCAACCATAACTCCCTCAAAAATTTTTAAAGAGTATAAATCTTGCAGATGATTGCGATCATCGATTATCATCTGCCAATTAACTTTAACATAAATCTCGTATCCGTTTAAACGTAATTGGGCCACCAAAACTCTGGATTAATCCAATGTTCAGCAAAGAGCTAAATCACTCAATTACTTGAGTCAACTGAGAAACCACCATGGATGCTTGTCTTTCTCTCGCATATTTCAATCAAGTACTGAATGAGAGGGTTTCATGTTTTTTTTTTTTTTGGAAACCTCATTGTTTTAAAATCGATCTTTTAGTTATAAATGCATATGGCTATATATAAAGAAGAGGTCTTATTTTTGGGATTTTTGGAGGGGACGCCATCATCGCAACACAGTGGGTTGTTGACGATTTGCCGATTCAGGCGATAAGTGAATTTATTGTTTCGACTTGTTTGTATAATTGACTGCTCAATTTTTTTGCTGTTGCTTACCATGAAATTTGGGAGAATATAGCCAAGGGAATGATTGGGTGTTTTGGAAACTCAACTTACATTTAGGTACAAGTTCTCTGATTCTTTTTACAGCGCCAGCAATCAAGCTCTGCTTATCGAATTTAATCAGACACATAATTTGCTAATTTAATGCGCATCAATGAGTGAGCATTTTGGCTGCTGATGCTTTTTTTGTTTAATATGTTTTATCTTTGCCATCTTGGGCATCTTGTGTCATGTTAAACATGTGAGTATTTATTTATACATCTCAACTTCCTATTCAAAGGGATCCAAGCTTTGAGGGATATATTGCTGAGATAAATTTTGAAGAAGAGATACTATAATCATGTGAAAAAAATAAAGCTTTTTTTTTGCCAGGCAAAAGAAGTTAACTTATTTAAAATTTTATGGATAATAGGTACATACAAGGTGTTCTTTTCATGTTCTGTGAAAACTTTTCTAAGTGAATATACGACCTAACTAACACTATTCAAATTGCCTTAAATGAAAACAAATCAATTTCTGTGCCTTTTAAGACATTCAAGGTGCTTTTATGATAACACCTCTGCACCCCCATCACTTTAACCAGATGAATCATTCATATGCTGAGCTCAAAAACTGCAGAGGCAACCACAGGGCAAAGTTTTCAGAAAATCACCACAAAAATAGGCTGTCCTCAAAATGAGGTACTGTCGCTCTTCCTGTGGAGTCTCATTGGAGGTTGAGCTAATAGAAAGTCTAACCTCTCAAAATATACGCTGCAGAGTTGTAACAGATTATAATCTTTTGCAAATGCAATCTTTTGCGAATGCAATCTTTAGAGACTTCAATATAAGATACATTCTTTACATTCTTTTTGTATGAATGGGACTTCAAAAAATGCAGTCAATATTATTTTTTTCATCGTCAACTGATTGTAATCTTTTGAGAATTGAGACACTATGCATTCTATTTGCATTCTTTTGAAGTCTATTGAATTCTTTTGCAACTTTTAAAGTCTTCGTTCTCTGCATTCGTTAAAATGTTTGCATTCTTTTAAAGTCTTTATATTTTTTTAAATTCTTACAATTTATTGCATTCTTTTGCGGCAACTTGTTGTTGTTTTTGTCTCATCATCCTTACCGAAGGTTTCCCTTGGCTTGCGAAATCCTTAATGCTTGTTTATCCAGACAAACATTTTTTCTAAGGCATTTGAGGCAATCTAACAAACTTTTTTCTAAGACCACTTGTTAGTGTAAGCATTATGGAGGGCAAAATGCAAAAGAATGCAAAGAATTCATAAGAATATAAAAAAAAAACCAAAGAATTCAAAGGAATGCAAAAATTCAAAGAATGCAAAGAATGCATAAAGTATCAAAAGATTGCAATCATGGCGACAAAAGATTGGAAACAAAAACGATTTCAATCTTTTTTACGAAAAAAGAATGGTAACTGCAAGTTCTGAAGTCGCAGTCTTAAAAAAGAATGTAAAGAATGCGAACTTTTTTTTGACTTAAAGGAAAAATATGGCACTGTTAGCTTAAGATTCTTAAATAGATGTAAACCATGATGGTTAGATGGTGCAGTGGCATGACACTAAAGAACTGAATTAAAAACTATTAGGAAAGTTTTAGACAAAATTCAATGGCTCGAATGCATTTATGCATCACTGGAGCAATAAGAACTTGCTCTATATAGCAGCAATAGAGGTTATGCTCCACTTCTCTCCTATGCACGTGGTCATTGCAAGTTTTTCTCAGAGAGCCATCATGCGGTGCGCAAAAGATTGAATTGGGAAGGGTAAATGGATAGGCAACAGGGAAAGAGAATATATTACTCGGTCCACAGTAACAAAAATCTCCCTGACAAAGGAGATGCCATGATCAAAATATACAACTTCGTACAAAATTTCAAAAAGGAGTTAAGTAACAAAAAAAGAGTGGTAGGAGAAACGACAAACTACACCCTCAAAAAATGCCATCAAATGGTACACTGACGGTTGAAGAACTGCTGAAGGGACCGGTACAGGAATATGTGGCCCAAGAATCAAACTTTTTGTACCGATGGGACAGTCCACTAGCGTTTTTCAGGTGGATATTCAAGCCTTGAAGAGGAAATACCGTAATTAAAATATCACCCAAGCTGCACTTAAGACACTAGGCTCCTATGCCATCAACTCTAAACTTCTTTGGGAGAGTTAGTAGGCAGATTTAACCTGTCGAAAATAACGCTGTCACACTGTATTGGGTACCAACACATGTAGGTATTCAATTCATGGTAACGAGGAGGCAAACACCCTAACCAAATAAAAAGGAGCAACAGATCCCTTATGGAGCCTGAGCCCTATTGTGATGTTGGTACAAACGTGATCAAATACACAATAAAATCAAGAGGAGGCCAAAAAATTAAAAATCTGGAGAAAAAAAAACTCTCAAATCGGAGGTAGGCTAAATTCTCTGGTGCCAGGTAAAAAGGGGTTAATTCAGAAATAGTAGTTTTGATAAAAATGCAATTGAAGATTTTATTTTTTTTTTGTAAATCCAGATATATTCTTTTTTCTAAAAAATAATGATGCAAAACAGTCATCAAAATGGTCGTATTTAATAACATTAAGGGGCTGACCAACAAATTTAAGCACTTACCAGACTTTCTGATGACTAATCTCCTTAGAGCCCTCGGTATTTTTGTTACCTGTTAAAATAAAGTTTTGTCTATGGACTTAAGCCAAGAAAAAGAATTTTTGCTTATATTAATAAATCATTTTAATTTAGAGAAAAACCTGGAAACATAAAATCATTTCAAATAAATAAAAAATAAAAAGTCATCTTATTAAACTTTTAAGTTTGATCATCTTCATCGTCCAACAAATCGTGATGGATATCGAGCGCCTCTTCCGAAGTTTTCAAATTTTTATAAAACTCGTGGAAGACTGGTGGAGGTTAGGTTAGGTTAAGGTGGCTGTCAGGAAAACTGCTGACACACTTAGCCCAGAATAGGCCCATTGTGATAGCACATAAAGAATGCGAGGTAATCCTCGTTAATTAAACCAGTTGGAGCTTTTAATAAAGCGATGGAGACTGTGAATGTCGATTTTATTTAAGTCACTGGGATCATTGAAGAAAAAATTTCCTAAGTGTGTTTTGCGTCTTTGAGAAAGAGCAGGGCATGAGCAAAGAAGGTGTGGGATAGTTTCTTCCTCCTCCTCGTCCATGCAGCTTCTGCAGAAATCATTTGAAAAGACACCAAGTCTATTGGCGTGTTTACCTATGAGGCAGTGTCCAGTAATGACACCAATTGTGGAGCTAATATGCAATCTACTCAGAGATAACAAACATTTCGATCGCTTCGGATCTAGTGTTGGCCAGATCCGTTTTGTCGCCAGACAAGTAGTGATACCTGTCCATCTATTATTTGTCATCATCATAGAATCTTGCTTAAGCATAAGTTTACATGTAGCGATCGGTATTCCAATGTTCATCTTGCAAGGTGATATTGGTGTACTAGTTCATATCCTGGCGAGTTCATCGGCTTTCAAGTTTCCTGGAATATCTCTGGGTCCCGGCACCCAGAAAAGGTGAATGTTGAACTGTTCTGCCATCTCCATTAGAGACGATCGACAGTTTCGGGCAGTTACGGAGTTTGTAGAAACAGATCCTAATGATTTAAGGGCAGCTTGGCTATCTGAGAAGATACGGATATTCAAAGTAGATATTACGTTTTCTTTGAGCCAGGAGAAGTAACAAATTTGTTTACTCAAATTTCCCTTATATTATCAATTAAAATGCAAATTTTAGTAACTCAATATTAGCGCTAATAGGTTTTCTAGTATTTTGTCTGTTTTTTTTTTGAAGAATTTAGGATTATAAATGTGTTAATTCCCGTTTTGTTCGTTTATTCGTAGTTCGTTGGTCGTTCTCATGTGAATGGCCCTTTACTGTTCGATCTTTTAAACTAGTTATTAGGTTTTCTCTTGATATTCAATTCAAAGGAAAAGTTGGTCTCCTTTGAATTGAATATTTACTTCTTGTACTTATTTTTTTTAGAACCAAAATCGCATACCACTATCCACTAAATTGCTTATTAGTGAGTAAAGTGTAGGTATACTTAATTTTTGGTATATTTTTTATGAATTCTAAGAGAGTGTTAGTACCCTAGAATTAAAGAAAGAATAAATGATAGATTTATATGTGGTACTAGGGCACAAGATGACTTAATCCCTTATGAGCAAAAAGATCACTTCATATCACTTCATATCTGTGCGGTACTAAGGGCATAAGAGGTCTTAAGTCCTTTGGAGCAACTTTATAAAAAAATAAATAAATTTGGTGGCACAACAGCTCGTGAAGAACCAAGGCCTAGTGACTTACAACTCTCAACCATTCCTGTGTGCGTATTTTTGGCAGAAATGGAGGGGACCTACCGTTTATGGTTATGGTTATTGAAATACCTAACTAAAGAGATAAATACACAATCAAGAAAAGAATTCGAGCTATTTATCAAAGTGGAAGCCGGTGATGGATTTTTATCAGTCTCGTATTGGTCCTTGGTATCGTTCCGGATGCTTTGGATGGTATCGTCCCGGTATCCTTGATATGAGACTTTTCTGATTTAGTTGCTGATAAATCTCTGGCAACTGTGCCTTTCGACCTTTATTCAATGGTGAAAAAGTGGAAAAACGACGTTTGAAAACAAGTTCAAAATAGAAAGATTATTATACTTCAAGCTATAATGACCAGACAATCAATCAAGAAAACTCCTACCCATCATCCTTTGCCACACACTCATAATTTTAGCTTCTAGCCAACACATTTATAAATTTGCTTTAATTTATTGTTGTCCCTTTGGCATATTGACAAAATATTCACGCGTCTAAAATTCCATAAATAATGCATGATGATTTTGATGTCTTGTGCAAAAACCCATAACCAATAACCTAAAGGTTCTGCTTCTTCCAATTATTGTGGTGATTAAAGTAGATCGGCATACATATAGGCTTCCTAACTTTAGGTATTCTATTATTGGAGTATAGTTTTTTTGCTTTAGTTTTTTTCTTAACCCAATTATAAATTTCTTCAAACCTACACTGACAGAATTCGTAATAAATCTTTTGAGTTCTGTCCCCGTCTAAATTTGGTGGGAATTAATGAATTCCTGAAAAATATTATCATTGATTAGATTGGCGACATCTCTATTCTTCTGATGATGCGGTTGTCAAATTGATTGATTGGTTCCTGCTATTTTTGTGGATTAGAATTTTTTTGTTAAGTTATTTTATTATGAACTTTGGAAAAGAATGCGTGACATCGCAAAAAGTAGACTTGTTATTGGAGCGTGATTTGAACACAAAGTTGAGTCAAAAGTCTAAACAATACAACTTTTGTTTCTCTTGTATTTTAAATGGCGTATGAGAATGACCTCAAGTTGGATGATCTTATTATATTCGTATACTCTACAGAGTAAATTTATTCTTAAAAATTGATTTTTCTGAATAAGAGCCAACAAAAAGTCACTCAAAAAAACAACTCATTGAGTTTAAATAAATTTCTTCCTTAAAATATTATGTAAGAATCTCGATAATTTTGTTTCCATTTCTTATCATTATCATTTTGATCCAGATGAACATAATATTTTCTTGAAATGCATTTCTTCATAATAATAATAATAATAGTCAAAATTACTCGAATAGAAAAGTAAACATCTGCCTATATAACTTCGAAAGTATGGGGATTAAGAAAAAATCCCCATTCATTCGTTTCGTCTATATCGTCTGCATTACTTTAGAAATGAATGAACCGAAACCGAAGCAATCCATTGCTCTTTCGATTCTATTTAACCCTATCGATGCACAATCAAAGTAAAGTAGGTATACCCTTTCGAGCAGGTGCCATATCGCGACACAGTTCGACTCAGAAAAATGGTAGCATAAAAAGATAGCTACACTCGTGTATATTTTGATCGACAAAAGTGATAAAAGTTGTAGGCGTGTGTTAAAAGGTGTAAGTGGAATCAAAAGGCCTCCGAACTACATGACTAGAATCTACTATTTGTAACGATGACGATCGATGACGGTGATAGATGAGGTCCGTCAAGATAGCACCGCCACAAACGAAATTCCAAAATCTAATGATGCAATAGTTAGGTGCTAGTTAGGTGCTAATTAAGTGCTGCAATCTTAGCTGAGCACTTAATTCCCTTCCCCCTCAAACCTGTGGCGGTGCTAACTTGACGTCAAGATAGCACCGCCACAAAAGAAATCCAAAAATCTAATTATGCAGAAGTTACCTCCTACTTAAGTGCTAATTAAGTGCTGCAATCTTAATCTCGAAATGCATCTCAAAAGTGCATTTCAAAATCCGAAAATGCCTAAAAATTATTTTACATTAAAAATTCTGGGCTCAAATTAAAGGTCCCTCCAAATGCTTTTCAAAAAAGTGCATATCAATTTTTTACTCCCACTCTTTCATTCCCAAACAGGCTTGTGGAAGCTTGTGGAACTTGTGGAACTTGTGGCGGTGCTATCTTGACGTCAAGATAGCACCGCCACAAAGAATTTCAAAAATCTAATGATGCAGAAATAACGTCCTAATTAGGTGCTAATTAAGTGCTGTAATATCAACGCAGCACTTAATTCGAGTGACCTTGAAATGCACCTTAACAGTTTAGCCAAATAACCTAAATCACTTAAAAAAGACCCCACTAAAAAAAAAAAATTGCCATGCTCAAGGACTTTCCGAGTTCTTTTCAAAAAGGTACAACTTGAATTTTTATTCCCACCCCTTCATGGTCAAACAGGCCTGTGGACCTTGTGTGGAACTTGTGCTGTTATGGGGTAGGCGTCAAGATAGCATCGCCACAAACGAAATTCAAAAACCTGATGATGCAATAGTTAGGTGCTAATTAGGTGCTAATTAAGTGCTGCAATATAAACGCAGCACTTAATTCGCATGACCTTGAAATCAGATGCACAAATGTCAATAAAATTGTAGACTTTTTAAATACCACCTTTACCAAAAAAGTTGAAACACCAAAATTAAAGTGCTGTCCAGTAGGTTGCAAAAAGTCATATTTCATTTTTCTAGCTCAACCCATTCGCCCTTAAAGGGCCAAATAACATTTTTGAAGAATGCACTTTCGTCAAGATAGCACCGCCACAAACGAAATTTAAAAATCTGATGATGCAATTGTTAGGTGCTAATTAGGTGCTAATTAAGTGCTGCAATATAAACGCAGCACTTAATTCGCATGACCTTGAAATCAGATGCACAAATGTCAACAAAATTGTAGACTTTTTACTTACCACCTTTATTCAAAAAGTTAAAATGCCAGAATTAAAGTGCTGTCGAGTAGGTTGAAAAAAGTCATATTTCATTTTTCTACCTCAACCCATTCGCCCTTTAAGGGCCAAATAACATTTTTGAAGAATGCACTTTTGTAAAGATTGCGCTACCACAAACGAAATTTGAAAATCTAGTGATGCAGAAATTACGTCCTTCCTAGGAACTAATTAAGTGCTGTAATACCAACGGAGCACTTAATTCGGATGACCTTGAAATCGGATGCAATAACTGCATGCAAGTTGAAGACTTTTAACAGACTGCATCCATCCAAAAAGTCGAAACACCACAATTAAAGTGCTGTCAGGTAGGTCCCAAAAAGTCATATTTCATTTTTCTACCTCAATCCATTCGCCCTTTAAGGGCCAAATAACATTTTTGAAGAATGCACTTTTGTAAAAGTAAAAAAATATTATTTGTTTTCGGTGCAGCGATCTTCAGCTTCATAAAGAATTATGCGAAATTGCATTCTTTTGGTTTTTCACTTACCACTCGAAAACCATCAATTATTTTTATACTTGATCAAAGTACAATTGGTAAACAAAATTTCCAACGAACGACTCAACCGCAAGATGAAAATTGACGTATTTCTAATGTTTTCGAAAATTTACTCGAAAGCACTAATTAATTACTTTGTGTGAGAAAATTTAAATTTTTGATTATAACATGAACCAACATATCTACACTTTTCTGGTGGTTTTTGATTTGCTGAATTAGAATTTGGCGTCAGACTTGCTGTAAGGCACTTTTTCCATGTTTCGGGCAATTTGTATTTTTATCTATTCGTTGGGATTCAATAAATTTTATTTTTATAAATTTTGGAGATTTCGTTTTTCAGATTCTTAAAAAAAATACGAAATTTCGATATTCGAGATTTTGGTTTGCTGGATTTTGTATCGCCTTGACTAAGCTTTGTAGTTCTGGTGAATATACTTCCTGGATTTCATTTACTGTACTTAATTTATTTCCCTAATGAAAACCTAAACAGAACTTAATAAAAATTTAATTGGATCAGCTAAGTAATTGTGAAGAGGTTAACAAATTTTTAAATTTTTATTGTAATCCAAATCCTAATAAACCAGCTCAAAAACCGTACGTTATATATTTAGTAACATAATGCATCATAAGATATTGCAAAAGATATTTAATCAATTGCACATACATGCATAATTAGCAAATGTGGACAAATTATTAGTTCCTTGAAAGAAATCAAAACGTACGATTCGATACACTTTATTTTTAAAATTCGATACATTGCTCAAACACTATTTTTCATCCCAGGCGCTCAGGGCTTAATTTATAAATTTTATTTAGCAACAAAATCCTAAAGAAACGAATCGAAAAAAGTTGAGTTAAATGAAACAAAATGGCAAACATTCACAGGCTAGGATAATTTGTTATTTTTTATGTAGGTATGTGTATGTTTGAATTTGCATAGATTTATATACATATATTTATATACATGCAATATATATTCACGTCTGAGAATAATAGTTACCGAAAAAACTTGCATATTTTTAGGAAGAATCTCTATCTGAGTTCATTAGTATCTACATACATATATTGGAGTTACATTCCTTACAATGTTTCTTACCTTTAATGAAATTCCAGAAAGAACCATGAAATAAAAAAAAAATACAACAAATGTAATGTAACTACATATTATGTATTTATAAGTTCTTATGTTTTTTCATCAAACGCTTTTCAGAATTTCGGACACTTACATCTGGTTCCTAACTACCTACTATAACCTGGCTACCTTTCTCCGTTTCTCGAGATAAATATTTGATCCTGAGGAATGAAGGAAGGAAGGAAAGAAGTACGAAATTAGGGCATAATAAAATTTTCGAATTTAGTTTGTAGTATTGCAATCTTAACAAAAGTGCATTCATCAAAAATGTTATTTGGCCCTTAAAGGGCGAATGGGTTGAGGTAGAAAAATGAAATATGACTTTTTGGAACCTACCTGACAGCACTTTAATTGTGGTGTTTCGACTTTTTGGATGGATGCAGTCTGTTAAAAGTCTTCAACTTGCATGCAGTTATTGCATCCGATTTCAAGGTCATCCGAATTAAGTGCTCCGTTGGTATTACAGCACTTAATTAGTTCCTAGGAAGGACGTAATTTCTGCATCACTAGATTTTCAAATTTCGTTTGTGGTAGCGCAATCTTTACAAAAGTGCATTCTTCAAAAATGTTATTTGGCCCTTAAAGGGCGAATGGGTTGAGGTAGAAAAATGAAATATGACTTTTTGCAACCTACTCGACAGCACTTTAATTCTGGCATTTTAACTTTTTGAATAAAGGTGGTAAGTAAAAAGTCTACAATTTTGTTGACATTTGTGCATCTGATTTCAAGGTCATGCGAATTAAGTGCTGCGTTTATATTGCAGCACTTAATTAGCACCTAATTAGCACCTAACAATTGCATCATCAGATTTTTAAATTTCGTTTGTGGCGGTGCTATCTTGACGAAAGTGCATTCTTCAAAAATGTTATTTGGCCCTTTAAGGGCGAATGGGTTGAGCTAGAAAAATGAAATATGACTTTTTGCAACCTACTGGACAGCACTTTAATTTTGGTGTTTCAACTTTTTTGGTAAAGGTGGTATTTAAAAAGTCTACAATTTTATTGACATTTGTGCATCTGATTTCAAGGTCATGCGAATTAAGTGCTGCGTTTATATTGCAGCACTTAATTAGCACCTAATTAGCACCTAACTATTGCATCATCAGGTTTTTGAATTTCGTTTGTGGCGATGCTATCTTGACGCCTACCCCATAACAGCACAAGTTCCACACAAGGTCCACAGGCCTGTTTGACCATGAAGGGGTGGGAATAAAAATTCAAGTTGTACCTTTTTGAAAAGAACTCGGAAAGTCCTTGAGCATGGCAATTTTTTTTTTTTAGTGGGGTCTTTTTTAAGTGATTTAGGTTATTTGGCTAAACTGTTAAGGTGCATTTCAAGGTCACTCGAATTAAGTGCTGCGTTGATATTACAGCACTTAATTAGCACCTAATTAGGACGTTATTTCTGCATCATTAGATTTTTGAAATTCTTTGTGGCGGTGCTATCTTGACGTCAAGATAGCACCGCCACAAGTTCCACAAGTTCCACAAGCTTCCACAAGCCTGTTTGGGAATGAAAGAGTGGGAGTAAAAAATTGATATGCACTTTTTTGAAAAGCATTTGGAGGGACCTTTAATTTGAGCCCAGAATTTTTAATGTAAAATAATTTTTAGGCATTTTCGGATTTTGAAATGCACTTTTGAGATGCATTTCGAGATTAAGATTGCAGCACTTAATTAGCACTTAAGTAGGAGGTAACTTCTGCATAATTAGATTTTTGGATTTCTTTTGTGGCGGTGCTATCTTGACGTCAAGTTAGCACCGCCACAGGTTTGAGGGGGAAGGGAATTAAGTGCTCAGCTAAGATTGCAGCACTTAATTAGCACCTAACTAGCACCTAACTATTGCATCATTAGATTTTGGAATTTCGTTTGTGGCGGTGCTATCTTGACGGACCTTGATAGATGTCCGTGTGCTCTATAAGAGCGACAAAATATGCACGCATCTGCTTCTTCTCACCTTGCGCAAGTGTAAATATGCGAGGGAATGTTTGTGGTTATATAGTGTCACCGATCACCGTGCTTCGTTTAGTCACATTATGCCAATCCACATCTAGGATCTTTTTTTCCATATAAGAATATAAATTCCGGATTTTATTCATTGGGGGTAAGTATTTTCCATCATGCGGAAGTATCACTCCAAGCAGCACTCGCACTTCCTTATCAATATGGTTCTTTCTTGGAGCTCCTTTGGTGGCCTATGGAGTTCCTGTTTTCTAGATATACCTAGGCGTTTTGCATGCAGCATACGTTTGTGTTTGAACAGCTTTTCGAAAATGTTGACTCGTGCCTTTAAGCTAAGTTTACTTGCTCTAGAAGATTATGTGGGTTCGAGTTGTGTTTGCAGTTGTTGTTTTCTAAAATCTACTTCTTGTTGACATTCTACTTCACTGCGAAGAATTAAACGTTAGAAATTGTCCCGAGCATATTTACGGAAGTTCTTTTTGAGTAGGAACGAACAAGAAGCAAACACAAAGAAGGAGAATATTGCCGTTTCGTTGTTGTTGTTTCTATATTTGGTGATTTATTTATTAAAAATCCTAAATTCAATTCTGTAACGACAATGAATTTAATCAAAATCGTTAAAAATGCTAGGGAAATTAGCTATTTCTATCAATTTTGATTTGATAAAAAGAGTTGTGAAAAAAAAATTGTTTTAAATGTACAAGTGCATTTGCTTTGCTCCCAGGTCCAATGAAATATACAACAGAATACGTATAATAACATGTTACAGCATACATATTTTGGAAAAAGCACCCAAAAGTAATTAGAAAAATTCGAGAAAAAAAAACTAGGATTACACTTTTTTAAAAAAATATCAAAAACCTTAAATCGAAATAACGCTCGAAAAAAATTTAATTTTTGCTCAGCTTGAAAATAAATAAATTTTGGAAATACGAGTAAAACCAGAAAAAACTGTTTTTTTTTCAAAAAAATTCGAAAACGTTCTAGAAGTTTATCAAAACAAAAATATATCGCCGAAAAATTACTGTAACTATAGCTGAATAATTAGTGACAAATAATGTAGCATAATTTTTTTTTTCAAATGGCTTAAATAAAGTGACGATTATCTTTTCTGTGACCTTGAAAAAAATAAAATACACAACTGAATCGCACGTACTTAATCTAATATTCAAGGCGCTGAGTGTTTAAGAAAATTATATGGTAGGAGAGTTGGAGCGGTTTTCTTAAAAAAATATTTTTATAAATAAAATTCTAAAAATATTTTTAAAGAAAACTTTTGGTATAAAAATCTTAAGCATTTACTTAGGTGCAGAAAAAAAATTGGTAAGCCCGTTTTGAAATATCAAATTTTCAAATATAAAAATTTGAAACTTTTTTAAAAATTCAAAAACTATTTTTTTGAAAATTTTAATATGCAATATTTTTTAATTTTATCTGAAATTTGTATATAAAAATTAATCTAAATCCGATCAGCCGATAATGAGAAAGTTCAAAACAAAACACGTCCTATGATAGATACTATTAATAGTTGCTAAGTGCGAAATTGTTAAATTTTTTGTAGTAGATCGTATTAATTTTAGTATATGGAAAAAGTTTAATCAAAATCGCAGGAGCCGTTTTTGAGAAAAAAATATTTTCCTTTCCGGTTTTTTAATTTTTGTATGAAATGTATCGTTATTTTTCATAGATGTAAATTTTTTTCTAAAAATATCTTAGAGGGTATGAAAAAACTCCTAAGCATCGAGATTCAAAAAACTCGGTAATATCCTTTTCGAAATATTTGATTTTAAAACAAAAATTAAATCCAAAAAATATATTTTTAAATTTAAGTACACAAAAATATTTTTAGTTTTTGGACTGGTTTCAGTAATTTTTCTTATACAGAGGCTTCTATAAGAAAAATTACTGGAACCAGTCATACCATTTTGAAGAAAATTGAAAATTAAAAAATGGAACTTTGGGAGGTACTATTAATAAACATTTTTTGAAAAATGGTTTTCCACCCAATGGAAGCCCTTACCAAAAGTAATTTATTGATTTTTTTTAAGAAAAGTTGTCGAGCCGTTTTTGAGAAAAATACGATCATGTAAGATTGACAAAAATAAAATGCACGACTGGATCTCACGTACTTGCTCTTATGTTCAAGTAGCTTGGATTTAATAACTTTTAAAATATGAAAGTAACTTTAAAAAATTATAAAAAAAGAATTTAATTCGTTTATTCAATTGTAAAGACAACTAGCTAGTTGGAAAACTTAGAGCTCTAAAACATGTACGCCATTTGATTACTTGAAAAATATGAATATATGTAAAAAAAAAATAAAAGCGTTGAAGAGGTTTTCTTAAAAATTAGTTTTTTATTCATAAAATTTTAATAACATTTGAATTTTTTTTACAAATACAAAGTTTATTTTTTTCAAAATTTTTATATGTAATATAATTCACATTTTAAAAATAATTTTTGATAAAAATTTTGACTGGAATCGCTTAAGCCGTTGAAGGGAAAATCAAAAATTAAAAAAACCTTTATGTGGCAGGTAATTTTTTGTCTTATACCTACAATAATACATTAATTGATTGATTACAGGTAAAAACGTCAAAAAGTAAAAAAAAAAAAACAAAAAATGTAATTTTTCACATTTTTTTGCAATTATTTTTTAAAAATTTATTTAGCTAAAAATTTCGATGGTAAATTTGATTGTCTACATAAAAGGTTTTCAAAATTATTTCAAAATTTTGCTTCGTTTTCGAGTTATATGCAAAAAACTGAAAAGGGTGCCAGTTTTGCACCCCCCCCCCCCCCCCCCCCTCCAAAATGCACCCTCTAATCAGGAGTGCCATACTCCTCGGTTTTCTCATTTTCAATAACTCAATTATTGATTTTTACAATAAAAACCTATGAATGCGTTTTAGAATTTTTCAGCTGAAGTATGCTCACGGTGTCCAGGGTTAGTTAAATAAAACACCGAAATTTAACATCAATAGGTCTTTGTCTTTATTTGTTATAAAAAATCTTAGTTCCCTTTTAAATGACTTAATCAATAGCATATTTGCACGAATCCAAAACTAGCAGAAAAAGATGTTAGTTTAGACCTCTATGTGAAAAATCCTGTTTATATTTTATTCTCCTGCTCTGTCAAAGAACTGAAAAAATGTATGAACCCACAAGAAATATAAACTATCTTAATGCTACGTTTTTACAGTTTTTTTTTTTTAATTTCATTAAAAACAGCTGAAATGACTTCAAATACTTTTTGTTAAAGTCTTATAAAAATTAAAAAAAAAAATACCGAAAGGTGCTCAAAAAAACTATCATAAATGTGGAAATAATTGGTGAAAATGGCAGGTCCGCGTTTATTGTCTAAATGACAAAATTTTGTTGTTTTCGTTTAAACAGATGTTATTTAAGGGGCTCTCGGATACCCATTTTACATAATTCGCACTTTCAATTTTTATAATCTGATGCCCAATATATTATTTAAGATTTGTGTACCATGGCGAATACTTACTTTTGATTATGGACACCGATTCGAATTTTTAGTATTGAATTTTTACATTGAAAATCTAATCTAATCTAAAATATTTCTTAAAGGTATTTCTTTCAACTTTTTTATATAGTAGGTAAAACAGAAATTTATTATAATTTTTTTTTGGTATTGATAAGGCAATAAAGAAATGAATAGGATATTTACTTTTGGCAGAGTTCATAAAACAATTTTCTTTCTTTGCAGAAAGGGGCGAGTATGAATGAATTAATGAAAGAATTGGGGTATAAGTGTACTGCGACCATTAAGATCTATTGTGCCCCTGTCTAGAGCTGGATGAGGTTGCTCATACTACAGTACGTTCTCCAAGTGTGTTTTTAGGGAGGGTAGTTCGCTCTCCTCTATCTGGTGATTTCCCAGATACCTGTTTCTTTGATGAGTTTGAGTTTTTTCCTTCAATCTCACTTTGATTTTTCCAACTTTTTTCGTTCGGTTGACTTTTTGAGGGAGTTATGTATCTACGTACATCTTCATCAAACAGTGGTAAAGTTTTCATAAAATAAGAATTCCTTTCAATCGCAGGCTTAAATTGATTACACTTTATTTAACTTTATTATAAGTTCATATAATAGATAAGTCATGAATGGAAGAAAAAAGGGCGAAACCGAATATCATCTTAATGTTTTCATTCACTATTAAAAAAATACTAATTAAGTTCTTTGTTTTCGCATTCACACCAAACCTTCTTCCTTTTTAATTATACTTACTCAATTCAAATACCTTCACGTAAAACTGTGAAGTTTAAAGGTGCGATATACACCAGCTAATGTGAGAATTGCTTAATCAAACCACAAAAGTCATAAGATCTTTAAGAAAATCAACCTTTAATATTCATATTTTTTTGGCAGTGAAACTGATGTGCTCTAGGGCACAATTTCATTTTATTATGCTAATTTAATTTATTAATCTGCAGTTTATTTAATTACCATCCTCAAACTGACTCAATCAACATTAAGAGCATCACAAACTGTAACAGAACTTCAACTTGATTTCCCACGGTTAAGTCTTGACAGGCGCTGCACCACTGCGATACCTGTGTCTGTATACCTACATAATCGACCTAACAAAACACCTTTCTCCCAAAAACCACGATCATCATCCTCAGGTTCAAGCTTCAGGAATTGCCAAAATCCTATCTGCTGCTGTGCCGCGTCACTGGCATTGCCTGTGTTGTGTTCCATTTAGTGTTGCCCGGAACGTATGTCAAAATGTCGCCGCCAGCATAAATGCAATTAAACAAATTACGACCAGTCCACCCCTGTACGAAAGCATCTTAAGCTTGTACCTATACAATTTACAATGAGAGGTTTTACAGCTCAGCGGGGTGATGGTGTGGTGGAATGGTGCGGATAAAACTTATGCCGAAAAAATAAATATCTTGTGGCTACTATGCTAACACTCTCCCGTGGCACGATTTTTCATTTTACCTTCACATCAAAAAATATGCAAACGCAGAAATATGGCTTAAGCAAAACACCAAAAGTGAGATCATAAAAAAAAAAGAAGTCCAATCTTAACTGTAGATACCCATAATATCCCGGCAAGTTTTTGAGTTATTTAATTGTTACGCAAACGACTTAATTGCAAATCACAGAATCCCGATTTTTTTTTCTTTTATTTCTTTAAGGAGAGCGAAATTTCATTTGTTTATGCCTCGGGCCAAGTCGGCTGCTTTTATTATGACACCTCAGCGAGTTGTCTGAATTTAAGAAAGGAATTATATTTGGATCTGAAGATATCGGTGAGACTGAATGGAACGTTCAAAGTTTCACTGGACAACATTTTACTCTCAGTTAACAATTTTAAACTAGATTTTGACTTTTTCGTGAGAATTTCCTGAACCTTTCAAAGCTTAAATAATTTGAAAAATACCTGCTCTTTTTGGTTCAGTTATTATACAACAATTTATTGTTACACGCCAAATTTACTGTCTCATTAATTCAGCACCCACCACCGCCCATATGTGCATTCAGTAGTTACCATGGTAATCTATGAGAAATTCTATAAATAAAAACCAGTGGCTAGAGAAGGAGACACGTGTCGCAGTGTTTACAGTGAGTGCATCAATGGTTTCCCTCGACAAACAACACCAAACATTCATGCTCCCCTCCCTATTCATTGTTATTCAAAAGGTGTGGTGCAGCACACACAACAAAAACCGTGAGATGCCCAGTGAATTGTGACGTAAACAAATTAAATAGTAATTCATTATTATGCTCAGACACACACTACAAATAGACGAGTCCTTGTCCTTGTCAACATAAGAGTTCCGAAAGCAGGAAACTGGTAGAGATGGAAATGGAAGTTTGTTTCATCAACGACGGCGGCACTGGCTGTGACCCCTATCTAGATAATATATGTGCGTTTGTAGTTGTAGAATTTAAATTAAATGCATTAGAGCACGCGGCTTTGCGATGCAATTTAGACGCGTGGCAGGTGTAACTCTGCGAAATTTGTACCTGTATGTATTTTTCTAAGCTGAGAGGAGGAATTGTAAATTGTATGAAGAAATTAATTATAGTTGTTGTTTAAAAACGTCATTTTCAGGGCAATGAATTTGACAATGCCATCTTATTGGTCAGTAATTGGTCATGAAAAGGTCAACTAGTCCTAGAAATTGGTCAGCTCTAGACAACTTGTAGGTAGTAGAGGCGTAAAGAAAGGTCACGCGCGATTTTTGGCACCTCATTTGAGGGAAACTTACAAAAAAAAGTTAACCACCCGTAGATCTCTAGATCGCGATAAAAGGTCAACTATGTACTGCACATAATTGGTCAGCCATAGTTTTTTTTTTTCTATGAATTTTCAAAATTCGTTTCAAGGTAACAAAGAAAACTTTTGGCAAACCAGCTGAACTTTTATATAGATCTTAAGTGCTTTCAGGTGGTATTATTTTTTTTTGTAAATAAATGAAGTGCCAAAAATCGCTATGACCATGAAAACTTTTGAAAATTCACTAAAAAAAAATCTATGGCTGACCAATTCCTGAAACGAGGTGACCTTTTATACAGATCTACATTTTAGATAGCAAGCAATTTTGCAAATTTCCCAAAAATGAGGTGCCAAAAATCGCAATGACCTTCATTTTTTTTAAATTCATTAAGAAATATGTATGGTTGTGACCAATAACTGAAACAGCTGACCTTTTATTACCATGGAGTGGCCTTTCAAATGGTATACTAAATTTTTTTGGAATGACCCGAATGAGGTGCCAAAAGTTTTTTTTTGTGACCTTGAAATGAATTTTGGAAATTCATAGAAAAAAAACTATGGCTGACCAATTACTGTAAATAGTTGACCTTTTATCACGATTTATAGATCTTTTGGATGTTATACTTTTTTTTTTTAATTTCCTTTAAATGAGGAGCTAAAAATCGCGCGTCACCTTGCGAGACCTTGAAAAACTTTAAGTCTTTATTACAAGTTATCTAGCCCTGACCAATTTCTAGGACTGGTTGACCTTTTCTGACCAAATACTGACCAGTTAGAATGGATTCTCAAATATCATATATACTCGTATCATATATTTCCCATATATGAGGTTCCAAAGGTCCATAGCCCATTTTAAGCCTGTTTGAATTGTTAAAAATAAATTTGTTGATTCAAGAGAAAATAGTTTTTGTAAACAAATTAGCTCAGTGCAAGGAATGTAATGTATAAAAGGAAAGACGTGAATGACATATTTTAAATCAAGCCACAGGTCTTCGACTTCAACCTGACATGACGTGTCGATTTTTTTACTCCTATAAATCAAGAACTATAGATATCGGACGATGACGCGAGAGCTCTTATTGGAATGGGAGAGGGACGAAATATCGCAATTCGCAAATCAATTTTTTTTCTCCATCTGAAAAATTTAATCACTCAAATTAATAATCCCGCTTTACAAAATTTCGCATTTTCATAAATTTAATAGCAGAAAAAACTCTCAGAAATCTCGCAATTTTAAATCTCACAAATCAAAATTTGCAAACTCAGATCTCAGTAAAATAATGCGAACTTGAAAACAGAACACTTTTTTTTTGTTGTTTTTCATATGTTTTGGATTTTTGTATTTATTATTAATTTTAAATATTTACCCGACGTTACAATTATGTTAAAAAACAATTTCTATGTTTTCTTTTATGATTTCTTAAAAAATTAATGGAAGTAAGCAAAACGACTGTGACGAATCTTAAAATGGGGTAGGTAATAATTTTCCGTTAATTAGTAACTAATTTGTTATGACAATTTTGAACTGTCGTTCAATGTTTTCTATGTTTTCTTGGGTTCATTGCTTACTTGACATAGCTTGTGGCAAAAACTTCTTAGGCTTAATGTTTTATGACTTAATAATTTGCCATAATTTAGTCTTAAATAAATTTTGAAAAATTAAATTATTCGTGCAATGTTTTTTCTATATTTTGCTGGGCCTTTTGCTAACTTGATATCATGGGAGCAAAACACCACCTAAAAGAGGTCACCTAGTCTTTAATTATTGGTGACAATTTCGAATATGACGAACAATGTTTTTAGCGTTTCTTGGGTTCCTTGCTAATTTTGTATCTATGTAGTTTAGTTAGCATAGCCACCTCAAGATTAAAAAAACTGCTTAAGCCGAATGGTTTATGGATAAATAATTCATGGTTAATTAGTCGTTAGTAAATTTAGACAGTTTCTTATTTGCGTTCTGTGTTTTTTTGAAAAGTGGTAAACATTTCCGAAACTTATTTTTTTATTACTTATTAATTTGTGGTTAGTTAGTCGTAAATCAGTTGTGACACATCTATTTTTGTTTGTATTTTTCAGCGAAATTATCTCATTTTACCCAGTGAAACCTAATAGAGGAATAAAAAAAATCAATATAATTAATTTTAAACCCTTTTTAAATGTTACTTCATATGTAGATAGGAGTTAAAACAAATAATTTGTATGGCTTGAGAAAAATTCAATATAAAATTTAATTTATGCAATAAAATTAAACGAAAAAAATTGTATTTGACTAATTAACGACTAATCATTAAGCAGTAAAATGTTAAGTTTTTTGTGTTTTTATCACTTAAAAAAAAAAGAACATAGAAAACATAGATCAACAAATTCTAAGTGTCAACATTTTTAAACATATAATAGTTTACGATGAACTATTTAGGCATTAAATATTCGGGTTAAATGGTTTTAAGTCCATTTTGAGGTTGTGTTATGCTTACCTTCTTGATGTCAAGTTAGCAAAGCACAAAAAAAAAAAAAAAAAAACATTGAACGACAAATTAAAAACTGTCACAAGCTAACAATCATTTTTAACAAAGATGATATAAGAAATAAAACAATCAGCCCAATTATGGTTGTCAATTATGAAATTGGTAATTGATAAACCTTAAAATTTGGGGTTTAAACTCAGTTAAAAAAAAAAATTATCAGATTTTCTTTTATATTTTTTTATTTTCTAGTAATTAACTACGGTCAATGATCAAAACTTTCCCAGTTTTGTCCCATTAAATTTAAAATTTATCAATCAATAATTGTTAATTGACAACTGAATAAAAATAATGAATAGCACTATATATTTATGTACCTATGGTGTATAAGTTAGCAGACCTCGTAATATTTTACATTATAAATATGAGATAAGCGGACCGGAGCAAGCCTACCAGACGTCCCAATTTCGGCGCGACAGTCACGATATTTGAATCTTGTCCCGATATTAAAGAATGTTCCGATTTTCTCCCAACTTTCGTTTGGTACACATTATAAAGTTTTTTTTTTTAAATAAGTGAATCGTCTGTGTGAAACAGTATTTAGTTTATTTGGATCGTATTTTTTTTTTACAAATTTCTTATCAAGGAATATGGCCATGGTCAGTGCTGAACTTGGAGTTCTAGCAGCCCTAGGAAATTTTTTATTTTTCCGCCCAAAATCTTAAATAAAGAATAGCAGATAAATTAATATTTGAAAATGTTTGGACATATTTAATATTGTTTGTACAAAATAAGACTCATAAAGTTTAAATTCGAATAAAAGCACATGACACCAAGAAATAAAATAAGGTTACGATCAGTTTTTTAATCGCAACGACAAAAAATGACAGCTGCTATCTTAGCCTAAAACATTTTACCAGAAATCGCTCAAAATTGCCAACTTTTTTGTACACAACCCCCAGATATTTAGTAACAAAACTGAATTTTGAAAGTTCTCCATAAAATTTTACTATTTAATTTTTCTATGTATTCCATGTTTTTTTTTCTGTGTCCCGATTTGTTTCGACTTTAAGTTAGTGATGTCCCGATATTGAGAACATTTTATGTGGCAGCACTATAGACAGCACACGGATCAGAGATGGATCAAAGAGGGACTGGATTGCAATCGAAGACGATTCAAATATGGGCCAAAAATCGATCCAAGATGGATTGAAAAGGATCAATAAGAAATTGGTTAAATAATAGAATGACCAGTATTGCCATTTGGCAAAAGATATACTCATAAACTTTTCACCTACTCTATTCTATTCCATCGTTATTAAGGTTAGATCATAAAATCTTGAGTCAATTTTCGTATGAAATATAATTTTGCTTTTATTGAAATTTATATAAAAGTTATATCGCAAGTAAAACTTCAAATATGGGCTAGCACAGACCACTCACCATCCTTGCATCTGCTTTCTGGTTATCATTCCAGATGCAAACCATTATCGCAAACAATTCGGCTATTCGGCTGTTATTGAATTCCCACATCTTTTCAAGTGATCTCAAAGAATACACGATCATTTTTTTTTTTTTTGCAAAGATGAAAACCATGTTATTGTTTCCATTTGTTTGTCAAGTTATTGTTCTTTTTTGCAAAATGAAAATGCATGCAGTAGCACTATCAATAATGATGACACTTTCAACTTCCACCCTTTATCCTTTCATCAAGATTCTTTAAAACCAAAAAAGGAATATTTTCTTTCAAGAGGTGCCTATTATTAGAATATTTTATAAAATGCAGATACCTACCGGTCTTTTGATGGAAAGTGTTTATCACTCGCTACTGCCAAACAGGATGTATGCATAAAGAACCATAAGAATATAGGGTTAGATTTTACATTGGTATATGCTCATATACAGGTAACCTTTGGAAGGCAAATTTTTCTGGTGAAAGTGGGAATTGTCACGGTTTTATTTTTCTGCAAATTGAAAATATTCTCACTCTTCTATCATTTTATTCGTCATCGGTCGGTCGTCGGCGTCTGATATTTGTACACCTGGTCGGGATTTTTTTTTTTCAATTTAAACCCTTTAATTGAATGAATTGTAAATTCAGATGATTGATGAAGTTGACAGCACGCTGAAGTTTAAATCAAAGAAAGAACAAAAATCTAATGTTTGAATTATTTCTAAGCATTTATACGGCTCTGGAAACTATGTAAGTAAAGTATGATATTTGCAAAAGTAGGATAGCATCTAAAAGACCACTAGATAGTGGATAATGAAAAAAGTTACTAACATACCGGAGTTAATTTTTGCAAAAAAAATTTTAAAAACCCTCCCAAGGTTAAGGGGAAGTCGTAGGTGTGGGAGCCTCGCTGAAACATCCTGAGTTCTGAATTAATTTCAGGATGTTTTTAGGGGGAAGACTGAGATGTCGCGCAACAAACAATTGATCAATGTGTTGCCTTCTTCGGCCATTGATATCATTTTTTTACAAAATTCCAGGCGAACAGGCAAATCCTGAGGGTTTAACTTGCTAGTAATTTGGACTTTGTACGGAAACAAGTTTAAATCGTCATGAAGTATCCGTTGTAATGACCGTCTACTAACTCCAATTCGCCCCGATAAGTTTCGGGTCGAAACGCTCGGATTGCCCTGTATTGCAGATGCTACTGCTGCGATTGTATCCTGAACCCGAACATTGGCATCTCGATGGTACGGCCTTCGTGCGATGCTTCTTTGGACGGAAATGACGGACTGCAAAGCATGGTACCGTTGCACTATCCAAATTCTTTTCTCCGTATCCCAAGCATCCATTTTTATAAATCTAAATAGTAACCTACAAAATAAAAAAAAAAAAGCCGATTACTCACACAGAAAAAAAGTTATTACGTTTTATTTTTGTAGCACGATTCGTGCGCCACCCTGTAGGTAGGCTGAGGCATTCACACAAGAAATGAACGCAGCCCTCGTCTGCCTTTTCATCATTACACCCTCATACATAATTCTGATAAGCTGATGCCCATTTTTTTGAGTTGATATGGGTTCCCATTGACTTTGTGGCCCGTTAAGAAACCAACTTTGAGTGATAATTGAGGCCTTGAGTAAGTATTCACTTTTTTTCTTCCAAATATTTGACCAAAGGTTCCCTGAAACCTGACAGGATAGTGTCGATGGATGATCAGCTGACATCAGCAGCTTCCAAGAAACTCTGCTATGTTCTCTTTTTTTATTTTGCTCCAATGGTATGAGCTCCGAGGCTTCAATTTGGCTCGGATCATGAGATGACCCACTTTTTGTCACTTTTTCTGCCATCTGGTCCCCGTGAATATCCTTATGCCCTTGGAACCATCTGAGGATAACTGTGTCCGTTGCGTTGAGGACTCTTAACTCATTTTAGCAATGATCGAGATCTGTTCGGACCTTATGGTGATTGAGGAAATGGCTTTAATTGCCACCTGGCTACCTATGAAAATGTCAATATTATTGTTGACTAATTCGAGTGAGACAAGAAGTTTCACAGCTTCACAAACTGCCAGTACTTCCGCTTGGAAGTGTAGGCTAACAATGGCGAAAAGGGCTCTTTAGAAAGTCGAATATATGATTCGAGTGAACAAAGTTCCCAGTTTCGCAGACAATGAAACAGCTGCAATTCATTATTTTTACGATTACGACTTTACCAAATTTTTGTTTATTACTTACTGACTTTGATCCTCGGACCGACCTGTTACGCCCGTGAGTATTCCCTTGTGGGACATAGGCTCTCTATTACTCCTACGCGCCATCGTGTGTGGTTTCTGGAGATGTACCTTTGCTCTTTCCAACTCTTTCCCAGTTGTACTGATTCCTCTTCGACTGTTCTTCACCAAGTACTTCTAGCTCGAAGTGCTTTTCTGCCTCACTGTGGGATTGCTCCATTGCATCGCTTGACTCGCAATGCACTCTTGACCTTTTCAAAGCGTATGTTCAATCCACTGCCACTTCAGTTTTATATTATTGAGTCGAGGGTTGGAGATACGGTTGGGCCAGAAAACTCTCAAGATGTTTCGCAGATATCAAATCACGAACGCTTACAGCTTTCTTGTGACAGAAAATATTATTTTCAAAGTGCTGCACCCATAAAGAAGTTTGGACTCAACATTGGTGCGGAACAGTCGTAGCTTGGTCCAAAGACTTATAGAGTTGTTCATTCATATTTTAGACAGCATTCCGAACGCAGCCTTTGCTTTCCCGTTTCAGCTGATTATACCAAGTAAGGTCCCGCCATCAGTAGAGAAAATATTCCCAAGATATTGGAAACTCTCTACCATTTCTACTGGTTGTCCAGAAATATCTACTTGGATAGATGTGGAAGTTCCAATGCTGATCATTTTGTTTTAGCCATATTGCTTTTATTTTTTATTGTTGCCAATTATTCGTACTTACTCGAGACTGACCCAACAATAAGTATAATCAACTCAAACATATTATGTTTCTGCTCGAACCATGTTCATTTGCATCATGTTTGAGCGTTTCCAGAGACTTTAAACACATACATTTAAAAAAATAATTAATTTTTAATAAATCTTAATTGTTTCAATAAATGATAAAATTTTATAGAATTATGTACCTCATTGATTTGATGTGATTCACCCTTGAAATACATTTAGGTAAAATTAGTGAAAATTTTAAGCACACTTATTCCGAGTAGGTATACCAAAATTAGTCTTCCGTTATATTCTGTTTTCAGGTGTGCCGAAAATACATTCGAAGGATTGTTTTATCTCTTTTCAAGCACGTTTTTTAAATTAGGGATAATTTGTGTGGCATCAAAGTCTATCCATCAATATGCGGCTAAATAGGTACTCAAACACACGCCCTACACTGATGTATCCTGTGATTTGCAAAACAAAACCGAAATTCTGCAAACACCCCTTTCTGTAGCTATAAACCCGTGCAAGTCCAATTAAAATATCGAAGAGCCTGTTAAAACACCATTAATCACCCCTCTAACCAGTATTTTGTGTGATGCCAACACCATCATCATCAGAAAGGTGCGAAACGTTCCTTGTTTTCTTGTGAAGCAATTCACACCTTTTTTTGTTTTTTTTTTTTTTTGGTTGCATCTCAGATTCGTCCATATGTAATTTTCGGCACATCAAGCTGCGAAAAAGAGCCAATAAATTACCAAGAGGCGCCAAAAACCAATTCAAAAAATCAAGTCTATAACTGTATGCATCAGCGACAATGAATACCTGTGTATGTAGGTGTTGTCCCTAGCCAAAGGCGGAAAAAGACACCTCACACTTAAATCGCTTCCCTTAATTAGACGCATAATTTGCGTTGCCCTCAAAGATTCACACCAAAATAATTACAACAAAAACTACGGCAACAAAAAAAAAAATCAGACAAAATAATATTTAATTCACTTTCCCCCGAAGGCTCATAAAAATGCAACAATGTCATTTGCAGGGTCCCACGGATTCGTTTTACTGTCACTAAGTACCAAATTGCAATTATGCACTTCCCTCCTGCCCTGCATTCAGCCAGTTGTCCCAGTCCCCAGTGCCAGTTCGAGAAAATAAAGTCATCTCGTAGCCGATCATATGCGAAAGGTATCGCGTAAATAACACTCACTGTGGTGCCGATGCGAAACTATAGCAATATTTGGACATTAATTCGCAGAAAATGTTGCGGGCTTCCAGAGATCACATCATACTTCCTCTTCTGGTGGTGTGTAATGTCGTTTGGTGGTGCCTTGCCTGCTCTGCTCATGATGGCTCACAAATGTCCAGCACTCAAGTTTCACTGCAAATCGAATTAAATGTCGAGGAGTTAGCGTATAAAAACATTAACATTCCATAACGAATTCGAAGTCGAATGGCGAAGACGGAAGGGCGGACAAAAACGATATGACAACGACAAACAAGAAATTGGCAGACCGAACGTCCTTCGTCTCCTGCTTCCCATTTGAGTGCCATCAGAGATGTGTGTGCTTGGATGCGATGTCTTGCTGTCGGCCCGGATGAAAGGTGCTCATCCGTAATGCTTTCGTTTTATCCACACACACTGAATGAAGTCGCAAGTGGCGCGCGCAGCTAATATGTGCTGCAGATCAAGATGTTATGGCTGTGCCCTCAAAGATGACATAGCGTATCAGGAACAAAAGTTGTTGTTGTCGTAAGACAGCATCCCTACACATATGGTTGCATGTGTATACAAAATCAAGGAAGAAGCTTAGTTTCAATTCAATTTATTCATCACTGGATCAGTGTTATGAGAGGTGATACAACAAAAGATGCTAGCCTAGGCTATGTGTAATGAGCTTAGAGAGGAGGTAAAGTATGCTCGATCTAGAAAATGCTTTTCAAACCAGGAAATTTTGTCAAAATCCGATTTCTCTAGTCCGGTTATTTATACTTTCCAATAGAAGACAAACATTTTGAAGAAATTTTTCAAAATTCTGAGGCTGTCAAAACTGAAAACGAAAAACACGTATTAGTTGTGAGCAAAAAAAAAACAGAAAGAGGTGCAGGTGGCTATTTTGGAATATTGATGAACAGAGGCGTAACTACGGGGGGGGGGTAAATTAGGCATTTGCCCCCCACACAAACCAAATTTAACAAACACTGAATACTGCCAACGGCTTCAGCCATGATCAGCGTGAGTGATAGATCGTTTATTAGATGTCAATCAGATCATCGACTATCTTGCTGGGAAAAAAAATATTGTTACATATTTTTGTTTTTTTTCGCAAGCTGAATCCCATTAAGTGTAGTTTAAGACTAAGGTCAATAATGATTTCTTGAAGATGAATGAAAGCATTTGAAAGATTGGTCATACTTAAGAATTATGATAAAATCCAATCATTTTGAATGAAAATATCGCAAAAACTTGAAGTACTAGAGCAATTTCGAGGCCAAATTCGAATTCAGCACATCAGATAAATATATGTTGGCTTATTTTAGAGACAGAAATTCAAAAGGTGTAACACAGTGCAATTAATAAATGTTTTCGAGTGTGATTTCAGCAACAAGTAAAGTCTATGTTGAGTCATGAAATTTTAGTCACAAACCTCAGATTCGGATTCACCTCCACAAGCATTGTGTAGAGAAAAATGAAAACTACCCCACAATTTTCCCGCTAAAAAAATTGTTTTTCCATAAATTTAGTATACTCAAAAATAAGCGAAAAGATATTTGCATACATAATGCTGAAATGGTAACACTGATTGTCTAAAACGAAAATCACCATTAAATCAAATCATACTTTTCTAAAGATTATTGACTCATGCTGAATCCAAGTCCTGAGTCAAAATCGCTCTAACACGTCACCCTTTGAGATATTTGAACATTGTCATGTCAAAAACTCGTTTTTAGGTATATTTGACGTCGAATTTATTCACCCCCAAATACGTTTTTTTACAAAACTACTGATATGTTTTTCTTAAATTATATTAAAATTTTTTCGAAAAATAATAATTTTCTTCTCAAAACAGCATATTTTCCAAAAACTGATTTCTAGAAACTTTGCCACTAAACAAACTACAGAAATTGTAAGCTCATAAATCGATGGCGCAAAATTGGGATGGGAGGTGCTGGAAGGGGGAATGTATCAATTGTGTATATCACGATTTAGACTTGGGGGAACGAACAGTCCAATCTATAACGAATTTTTCTGATGTCAAAATCTGGTCTGACTGTACTATAAGTGTTATAAGATATTGAAAAAAGCCTTTTCCGATTCTAGTACATATGCTTAAGTGTTTATTTTTGAAATCCTCTGATCAAAATCTTCTTAATATTGATGAGAATTGATGAAAAATTCCACTATCTCCCAAAACATCAGGACTCTTTAACAAGAAATCAAACAAATTACGGAGATTTGAAATTTCTAGAACTTTCTTAAACAAAGGTTTAAAATGTGAGTTAACATTATTGAATAAAGAAAATTTGGTTTTCATGGAATAAATCTTCCAAAATTAAACCGAAAAGGCACAATATTTTTGTTATATTCTTTAAAGCTAATCCCAAGGTCCCCCATTTAGACAGGAGGGCAATTTTATAAAAAAAAAGGTAGAAAAAAAATTTAGAAACCAACGGCAACACTTCCAGTATTATTTTGTAGCTTTTTGGAAATCCAAAAGTCATTTTTACATGGTTTATTTTTAAATTAAGTTTTTTTCATGAACATTTTCAACAAAAAATTGCTGAAAACTCAGAATTTTGATGAAAAATTATTTTTTTTGTCATAATTTTAATGTTTGGAAACAAATTTTGCTGAAATTATTTATTTACAGAACCTTTTTTTCTGCATACGCCACTATTCTACATTACTATTTACCACAACAATCGCATCGCTTGTGTTTCTGCAGTTTTTGTCGTCTGCTTTTAGGCAAAGTGACTTTTGTCCATTTTATAATTCAATCACCTCCTCCGAAGGGCCACGATACCAGAAAAGTCTCATGCACCTAAGCTTAACCGGCAAATTTCACATTCCTATAAAAATATTCCAAAGTCAAAACTTTGATCAAATATAATGTTAATGCCACTTTACACGATTATAAAAGTCATATGACTTCTCGTATGACCTGTCAAAAATTCAAACCATATCGTCTGAACACACTCATATATCTCATATGACTTCTCAAAAGCAAAAAGCATATGACTTTTTTGACATTAGAACTGCAGCTAATTCCATTTGAGAAATCAAACGATATTTTTTATTTTCATGAAAAGTAGTGAATTCAGAGTATTGAAAATAAAAATATTTGTACAAAAAAAATTTATTTTGAATGAAAACAACAATGGATAATTCATACAAAGTAGTTTTGCTCCACAAAAGTTTATTTGCTTATGACTTTTTTTCTTTTATTTTGGTTTTGACAGATACTCATAGGAAAAATCAAATGCGATGTAAAGACAGGTAAACATAAAAAAATTATAACCGTATGACTTGACTTGAAATGACAGCTCATATGAGAAATCATACAGAAAATATAATGACAGGTCATATGACTTATATTATTATGTAAAGTGGCCTTTAGATGCTACGATCATAGAGAATACAGTAGACTCTCGATTGAGTGAATCACGCAATAATTTAATTACTTCACTATATCGAGCGTCTATACTGTATTTAAAAAGAAGATATTGGGTAAGTCTGAAATTTTGTTTTCCGGTTGTTTTTAAATACTTCCAGACCTGCAGACTTAACGGTAGGGTCCATCAATTTAAGACTTACTTGGTACTAGAAACAAGGAATGTTAAATTTGTCGTTATTGGGAAAAAAAGTTTAAGAGCAAAAGCTACGGAAAATGATAAGAAAAAAATATTAGAAACCTATTATTATTTTTATCGTTGGTTTTAGTTAACTTTTCCCTCTAACATTTTTAAAATTATCCATTTCTATAGGAAATTTAATTTTGAACAAAAAGTCTTACAAGTTAAATTTTCAAATTCCTCTTAGTTTCTGAGATATACCAAGCATATATTGTAAAGTGGCCAGTGTGACCGTTCTGTGAAAAAGTAAACGTTGAATTAAGTAGCATTTTCGGTTCTAAGTATGCTTATATAACTTAAAAAATCCATTTTTATTTATTATTCCCCTTACAACCCTCATTTTCCAAAGACTAAATAGAGGTAGATATCGACAACGTGTTTCTTTTGCTATGACAGGAAGGGTTGGTCTAAATCTAAAATCACCATCAAAAACCAAAGAAACCCTACCCATCCAATTGATTTCCATAGATCGTTTAGACTCCAGTTCTCTGTTTCAATATAAGCTCCCTAAGAATGACTTATTGTAAATTCATCAAAGATAATTAACTATTTATTTTGTAACAATTTTTCAAGAGATCTATTTTTGCTAATAGAAAACATATGGACCGAAAAGGTTAACCAAAATCATTTGAGCTTTCTTCGGCCAATTCTGAAAGCTTATTTTCAATTCATATCAAACCTTCATTCTATGTCATCTCTCGTGTAGTGAAAACACACAAACAGTAAATTTGTGACAATGTTTGACAATTTAACAAAATTTATCCTAAAATTTCAAATAAACTTCTTTTCAAGCAATTGAAAATATTTCTATGGCTGTAAGACAACTCAAGCCATCTTCTCAAACCCAAAAAAAAAAAAAACTGAATCAAAATTCATGTCACGTTCAAAGTCATTCATTAGCGCCACCATTCGATATTCGTCTGATCCAAACATCAGTTGCACGCATCACAAAGTCTGCGCGTGCATTTTTGACTGAAATGGTGCAAGCAAAAGGTGCAGCAAACGCATTAGAAGTGAGAGATGTTCGAGAATTTTAAATGTATATGCCATAGCACGTTGTAGAGAGCCTTTTGCAAAAACACAATGCCAGTCATTCATTTATCTAATTAACTCGATCAAAGAACGAACATTGCAATAGTTTGGAAAATATTCTTCATTGGAATGTTGATTGGGAAATTTCTTAGATTGTTACCATTGTTCAATTAAGAAAATAAAAGAAGTTAATACATACTTTGGTTTGGAATTCTTAAAAAAAAAATTATTTTCAAAGGCCAGACACATTATTTCCGGTGGCAGCAGAAGTTGATTGATTTTAATCAAGGCATTTGCTTTGAAATTTGTCGACTTTTTGACCTCGAAGCATTTTATGATGGGCCTTAGAATTGTTTAATTCGACTCGATTGAACAATTTTATATCTATGCAAATTCTTTATTTTAGAGAGGCTTTATGTTTGTGTAAAAAATTTAGGATCAGCATTAATACACACTTAGCTATTTTAAGGAGAAAGTTATGTGTACATATTTTATGCGCGTACAATCTGGACCTCCACAAAAAAAAAAAAAATGTAATTGTGCTTGTGCAGTGGGTTCTGAGGTCTTAGCAGCTCGTATGTTAAAAAGTTGTGAAAAAGTATGTCATCAAATACCTTTGTCAGTAATTGATCAAGATAAGTGAACTAGTTTTAGAAATTGGTCTCTGTTAGCATATTTTTAAGTAAGCGTTAATTTTTTAAAGTCACCAGCATGAGGGATTTTTGCAACTTATTTAAGGGATATTTACAAAACAAGGAAACCAAGTGAAAAGCCTCTCTAGGTTATGATCTAGGTCAACCAGCTTGAGTAATTATTGGTCAGCTAAAAGTGTAGGTTTATTACAAAGTTATTTAGTGGCTCATCAGATGATTTACTTTTTTTCAAATACGCTATGACGTGCTAAGACCCGAGAACCAACTAAAGTGCATTTTTTAAAATAATTAAAACCTTGGTCTTGGAAGAAATTTATTAAAAATCTTGTCAAATTGTATTTCGAAAAACTAACCAAAAATTTAAGTCTCAAAAAATGAAAGTCGAAACACAGAAAAAAAGTCATACTATGATTATGTCATTTAAAGAGGAACTAAGACGTTCACGGGTTTTTATTATAAAAATTAATAATTGGGATATTGAATATGAGAAAACCGCGGAGTGCTATTAATTTCGAGGGTGCATTTAGGAGGAAGGGGTTCAAAAGCACCCTTTTCGGTTTTTTGCATAAATTTCATAACGCAGCAAAATTTCGAGATAGTGTTGTTAATCTTTTTTGTAGACAGTAAGATTTACTATGGGAATGGATAATTTTAACTAACTTTATTTTATTTTTTGAACTACCTGTACCTGTCTAAATTAAAAAAAAAAATCATTGCAAAAAAACAGGTTTTTGTTTTTTTGTTTACTTATTTACCTATAAACAATATGGAGAAAGGTATAGCCATGTTTCTTTATAAAATAAAGATAATTTAATTTTCTTTAAAATGACAAATTCGGATAAATTTTTGGATAAAAATCGACCGAGAAACGGTCGCTCAAACTAAGCTGATTTTAAGATTTAAAATTAAAATAGATATATTTGAGAGAATTGTAAACACGATATGTTTAAGTTGGCTGTATGATTCATTCTTGATCATTTAAGAACAAAATAAAAGGAACATTTAAATTTGTTTCGAAGTTTAAGGGTTGCCATCTATTTTTTTCTTCAAAGCTAAAAATAAATGCCTAAAACAACAAATTTGCTCCTAAAGAGCCGGTTTTGAACTTATGTTAGCTATTTATACCTTCTTGGACCTGAAAAAATAGTGCCAGATGAGTTTGATTGTGGAAATTGGAATTTCTTCCTTTAAAAGTTTTGAGCTCGAATAGCATGCACTTTCGACCGAAAAACTCGTCTGGGACTATTTTTTTGTGTCGAAGAAGGTTTAATAGCTAATTAATGTTCAAAACTGAGTTTTTAGGAGCAAGTTTGTTGTTTTTGACAGTTATTTTAATCTTTGAAAAAAATTAGATGATGGCAACCCTTAAACTGCGAATAAAATCTTAATTCCCTATTATTTTTTACTTTATTGGTTAAGAATGAATTATTAACCCAGTTTGAGCATATTTCCTTACAAGATTCTCAAAATAGCCATAAATACCATTTATTTTACTTTTAAATTTTAAAATCAGACCGATTTTTTAAAAAAATTTAGGTAACTAAAATTTAAAAAAAAATTTGAATGATAAATAAATAAAATTTTACTGTCTACAGTAAAAGTTTTCAACATTATCTCAAAATTTTGCTTCATTTTCGAGTTGTATGCAAAAACTTGAAAAAGGTGCCTATACACTCCTTCCAGAATGCATCCTCGAATTTAATAGCACTCCCATCTCTAATGACCCATCTATTGATTTGTACAATAAAACGCATTAACGTCCTAGTTCCTTTTTTTAGGACATAATCAATAGCCAGATTTCCAAATTTGGTGATGATATTCAGACTCACTTCTTCCGAAGTATTTCCGAAGCTGTAAATCTGCTTGCTACGCAAGTTTCGTTAAACAAATCTGAAAAATCTCGGACTACCCGAGCCAACAGTAAAAAATATTATGGATTGTTAATCGGTATGAATGTCAAAGAAAGTTCTAAGAATCCTGATGCTGGAAATTATAAGCCTTTCCAACAACAACAAATTTCAGAATTATCTGCCATCAAACTTACATACAAAGTCTGCGGGTGCCTTCGCGGCCAAATATTTAAACACAAGCACACACTGATTGCCTGCGATAAGCAATGCAAACTAATTAATTATTATCTCTGCGGTACATAATATGGAGGCAGCAACATCATGTCCAAAAAATAGAACCCTTTCAGCAATCTCATTTTGAATAACTTTAAGTTGGTCAGATGACCGCTTAAAATAAAAATAATTCCTACCAGTGAACATTCATAATTAAAATTTCCCCTCACCACGCAAAATCCTGTTTAAATCCTGAATTCTCGAATTCCATGGAATAAGTGAAAATAATCTCATGCAATAAAATTAAGCAACAAAAAAAATGAACTCAGTTAAATATCCAACAGAACGATATATTCACGGGGGATAGAAAAATACACATCAAAGTGTAGTGATATCAACTTGAACATCTGCATCTGTAGAAAAATAAACCCCTCTGCACGACACCACCGCAGTTCGGTGTTATTGCCGCCGAAGCCCATGCAGACACGGCACGCGTTTCGTATATGGTAGATCGAGTTGAGTCTTCCGCACACGTCCATCTAGTCGTCGACGACGACCACGACGACGATCGACGATCGACGGAACCATTCTTCTTGTGTGCAGACTTCTTCGCGATTATCTTCTGCCGATCTCACAGACACTCGAAGGGGAAATACAAAAATACGCATAGTCTTATCAGAGGGCTGAAGTTTACAGCTGCAGACAGGGACTTCTCCTTCTTCTTAAATGCTAGTAGTGGGGGTTATTGATCCGTGCATGCCTACATCATCTCCGTGGTTACGAACTTCCCCTGCATTGAAAATAACAAACTCTTTGATTTTACCTGCAGATAGATCGACTCAAACACCACCGGCAAGAACAGCCAGGTAAGTAGGTAGTCAAAGAGAGCAAAGAGAATCCATACACAACCAGGTGGAAAGGTACAAAACGCAAAGGTTTAGGACGAAGGGACTCATTCAAGTGCAAGGTGTCGCAGTGTTAAGTTCGACTTCTCTCATAAATAAATCAAGGTTAAGAAAATCTTTTCCCCAAAAAGTGAAAATCAATCGCAGTCATTTAAAAATGGCAACTGCTTATAATGTCCATCATATTGAAAACAAACTAAAATACCAACCAATCGCCCCGGCACCGCCAGCCGGAAAACGTTCTTTAAATCCCACAACGGTCCTTGGCATGAACGGCATGAATACACTTTCGTCGATTAATGATCAGCAGTACAAGAAGAAATACACCTACGCGAATATTCCATACGGCGAACAAACACTTTCGGTGGCTAGACGCAACGCTCGCGAGCGCAATCGTGTCAAACAGGTGAATACAAGTTTTGCCAAGCTCCGTCAGCACATACCGCAGGCAATAATTGCCGATATCTCGAAAGGTGGTCGTGGTCCTAGCAAGAAAATCAGCAAAGTTGATACTCTTAAGATAGCTGTGGAATACATTCGCCGTTTGCATGAACTCCTCGAGGACATGAATTCCAGTGACACATCTAGTAATAGTTCTCAAATCGGTCAAAGTTCTACCTCTGGCTCACCACCACCAACACTCTACTACGATGCATCCAGTCCGGAACAGTTTCATACGCCAACAGCTGCAGCACAACAATACCTCCAGCAAACGGCTGATTCGCCAACATTGTCCTTCCACTCGAGCATGTCCTTCGAATCGGCAAACTATGAAAACACAGCTCCTCAACACCACCACACTGCTGTACACAATTCCGCGGAACATTTGCAGTTGAAATTCGAGCCCTATGACAACTATGGTGTGCAAGGTGATACTCCCGACGATGAGGAAATCCTAGACTACATCTCTCTGTGGCAGGATCAATAAAAACACCCTGAAAAATCTTTTGATGTTTGATGTTTCTTTTAACACCAGTGTTTTATTTTCGATAAATTGTACCTTTTATTCCACCGAAGGCGGAAGTGATGCATTTTTCCTCGCCGTCGCGCTGCGCCGCGCCACCGCCGCCGTTCTAGTCAAACTAGTAGAAATAGTTGTAGTTTTTTTTTCTGTAAATAATTTGAAAAAAGAAAAAATTGTATTTGATTTGAAAAATATTTAAAATTTAAGTGTTTATATTTTAAGCTAAATATGTAAGTTAAATGTGTTTTAAAAGATTTATTTTTTTAAAATGGAAGACAATGATTTAGTTAAGGATGGAAGACTTTGTATAAATTAATGTTAACTATTTTTTTAAGAAACTATTTTTAAATGAAAATAATAAAAAAATGAAAACAATAATTTAATTTTTTTTTTTAATTTTCGAAGGGAAGGTTATTTATTATAAATTAATTTTTTTCAGTTTCATGTTTTTATTCGGTAAAACACCTCGAAAATGGATAACATTTCCGACTCGATTAAGGCGCTTTTCCCAAACGCCTGTCAATTTCGATTGATGATATTTAATTTTTTCTATTATTGCTTATATTTTAATGTAAGTAAGTCAAGTGGGCCACTTATAAAAACTCGGTGGGCTGCATGTGCTAGTCGAGAATAGTTGATTCCAGGATATCATATATACATAGGTTCGAAATTTTTCGCAAATCGTTGAAGCTGTTTTTGAAAAAAAAAATTTACAGATTTCACTCCTTGAGTAACAATGGGGACATTGAAAATGACTTATCTGTGCTAGAGAGATCTTTAATCTTTTTAATTATTAATCTTTCTTTTATTTTGAATTTTATCTTTACTGGTTTCCAAGTACACCAATTTATACTAATTTTAATCATGATTTTTACTAATATCAATCTAAAAATTATATTGAACTAAAAAAAATTTTAAAAAGTTTTTAGCCAAACTTAATTAGCATACTTGCACTCGCATTTCTACCTTTACTTGCACATAGTAGCGCATAAATAGATTTATTTTTTTACAGCTTTAAAAACACTTAAGGAATTTGAAGCCATTTCGTCATTCCCTATTTTGATCATTCTTGAGACATTGTCTCAACAAAAATGTTATCATCTGAACTTTTTATTGCTTCATACAAACAAAACTGAATAACATAAATTATCAAATACCCAATTATACGAAGATGATACAAAACTTAAAATAAGGCTATACTATTGCATAGTGGTACCTCGTGGCATGATGGTTAGTGCGTAGAACTGTCATGCCAAAGGTCTGGGTTCGATTCCCAGCCGCTGCCACCTAAAAACAGAAATGTTTTTTTTCGCGAGGTACTGCCTCTTGCGAGGAACTGACAAATCCTCCAAGAGTAAACTTGTCATGAATAAGTGCTTCTCATCTAGCCGTTCGGACTCGGCAAAAAATTGTAGGTCCCTGGTCCCTTCCTTTCCTGCCAAAAATACGCACACAGGAATGGTTGAGAGTTGTAAGTCACTAGGCCTTGGTTCTTCAGGAGCTGTTGTGCAACCAAATTTATTTATTTATTTATTTATACTATTGCATAATTTTCGTTTACTTTTTCTTTTAAAAAATCGGTTAAGTATTTCATATTCCCTTTGTTCTATCATCAACAAAATTTTGACTACAGACAAATGGATGTTGACATGTATTGCTATTTTTTGTTTTGTTATTTTGTTATGTATTGGTTTTTTCCTTTTCAATATCTCGTTTTTGTTAACACTAGCTAAAATTTGATTTTCCAAAAATATAATATTCAATGTTGGTTGGATTGAGACGTAACTCAACAAAATATTATTTGTCATATTTCCTTTCTAGTTTTTTTTTTTTCAAATTTTGTTTCATTTCCAAAAATACAAAAGAGATTTAATATTTTCCTTTTGTCAATTTATTGACTTATATTTTCTGTCACTTGTCTCCTAGTTTCATATTTTTCATTTACCTTGTCTTTTAACACACTTTTTCTTCTTTCTTATGCTTTGTTGTAACACCAACCAAAAATTCAAAATTTCAACCCTCATTCCTTGTTTTTTTTCGATCTGTATATGTATTTATTTTTCTTAAATCCTTTAACTTAAATTTAATTTTCCTATAAATACATGCCTTCAAACAAACATTAAATGCTAGGGGTTGTTACGTCTCCACAACAAATTATTTAACTTATTATCTTTGTGGGTCTTTAATTTTGTTTCATTTTAAAAATACAAGAGAGAACCTTCTTTTAAACAGAGAGGCTGTACACTTCCCACCTTTTATCATTTTACTGACCTTTATTTTTCCCGCGTGTCTTCTATCTTTAAATTTTCATTTTCTTTGTGTGGTAACTTTAATTTTGTTTTTAATTTAGCTTTGTGGTAACACCAACCAAAAATTCAATATTTCCGCTGCTGTTACTTTTTTCTTGAATTTGAATTTATTTTTCGTAGCTCTTATAACGTGTGTTGTAGGCAACGCTAACTAATAAATTGATTTTCTCCCTTACATATGCCAACAAACAAATATTCAATGCTGGTGAGTGTAAAGTCTCCGCAAAATTCTATTTTTCCCCATTGTGTTTTTTTCATTAATTTTGGGACTTCTTGCAAGTCTATTCCGAAGAATTTGAATGGATAAAAGTCGATCAGTCAAATATAAAAGTATTTACCAATTGAAATTTGCAATAACAATAAATCGACTTTTAGTCTTTTCAACAAGTCTATTTTGAATAACTATCCCAATAAGGGCGTTTGTCGCATTTTCAAAAATAGAAAACACATTTTCAGTCGAATTTATAAGCTTTGTCTATAACTATAGACAACGGTCCAACTCCAAAAATTTATTAATAAACTTTGTTTACTGCTGTCCTAAATTTGTCTAACTTGGGCAAAGGCTTTGGCTGTCTAAGATTTTTCTAAGCTGACGTTTTATTTTACTATATCCATAAGGCATATTTTCAACTATTAAGGACTTCTAAGACAACTGTCTAACTAGTCAGCCTTATAAAAAATCTATTAAATAAAGCGGTTTACGTTTTAGTTTTCAGATTTCATTGACCTATGTATATTTTTATTTCCTCTTGTTTTTTTATTTCATATCTTTATTTTCTTCGTTAATCCGTCTAATTATACCTAAATAAAACTCAAAAGTAAAATAATTAACAAAATAAAAACAAAAACAACGAATCTCACAAGCATCCTACCTAACTTACTAAAGTACCTACCTACTAACCAAACATATCCCATAAGGCATCTTACCCTTCTACCTACTAAAGTATCTATAACCAAACGCAGCAAATCGCATTCTATTATTTTAACTAGGTAGGTATCAACAGAAAAAAATAATGCTGAGCAGCAGAGCGAACATCACCCCATCGAAGCATCTACACGACTGAACAACCAGTGAACAAGCAACAAGAACATTGAACGAGTGAACATGAATACTGAACTTGAATGAAAAGTCATTTTCTTCAGTAATTCACTGACAGAAAGACAAACAAATCAAAAAACATAATGAATAGAGAGAGAGACTTTGAATGAACTGTGGGACTATGGGCAATATTTGTGTTCTTCTTATTTGGGCTGATTCTCCGCACACAAACTTGCAAATCAACGATGACGATGAACTATGGGAATATTTATTGAATATTAGTACCACTTTTTAATCAAATTGTATTTAAGATTTGTGAGGCTTATGAAGAACGTACAGCTACGTATGATATATCAAATTAAATGTCAATTATTGAAGGTGCGAATAAAAAAAAAACAAATTGTATAGGTGCACAGACCAAAGAGTTATTAGGTAGTATGTTAATGAACAGTAATATGTAATTATGTCATCTCAGGTGCTTTTAAATATTACAAATTTTACATATTATATGTAGATTTGTGTAATCTATTACCTGTATGAATTAGAGATTTTTAATTGGAATAGTTAAAAAGATAAAAAATATAACTGCCAAAAATCGATCGATAGAAATTAGTTTATTTAAAAAAAATATAAAAATATAATAAGAATTTCCTGAAACGAAAAGCAATCAGTTATTTATTATCTTTCTTAAACTATAAAATTTATTACAATCAGATCTAACCCTAATGTCTAGTAAATAATTTATGAACCATCTATTTTTAAATTTTGAAGTTACAACCTTTAATATCTCATTTTGTTGATTTTTTGGAATTTCAAAAAATATAAACGAAATTATTATATTAAACGTAACTATTGGTAAAGAAAAAAGTTGTCACTCTAGCACAACTCATTTAGATTTTTGGTTTTTCGACCATTTCACATAAAAGCCCTACTTAAAGTTTGAATTAAAAAAAAAACATAATTTTGCACATCTAAATACATTTTCTTTTCAAACGTTTTTTTTTTTAACTGCCAACACTGCTGACTGCACTGACTCTCACATTTTTAATTATAAAAATATAGAATTAAAATTAATTTATTCAATTTAGTAACACCAACCAAAAATTCAATCGTACCCTTCCTATACGCTAGCACTCATCTCCATACACATTGTTCATTTTAGTAACACCAACCAAAAATTCAATCGTACCCTCCGTATACGCCAACGTTCATCTGTTATTCATTCTGGTAACACCAACCAAAAATTCGATCGTACCCCCCGTATACGCTAGCGTTCATCTCATATACACATTTATTCACTTTATTCATTTTAGTAACACCATAATTTATCCAAAACGACCCTATAAACATTTTCAATGTTAAAAAAAATAAGAAGACAAAAATTTACATTCACGTATGGCAGCTAGCAGCTACACGTTCTGGATGACGAAAACAAATATTCGAATTTCTCCTGGAATGAGTTGCATTGATCTCAGCTCCATGCCAACTGCGCTGGTGTGTGGGGCATAGATGCAAAAAGCAGCCAACTTCTCTTCTGCATTTTTTACAAAAAAAATATTTACCTAGAAGAAAAAAGTTTTTGCATTACTTGAATAAAACCAAAATTACATCAAGTTTTTTTTCAAGACTCAATATTTCAGTGAAATTGAAAAGATTTGAACAGCTTCGAAAACAAAAAATATCCGTGCAAAAATCAATAAATTTTAATGAAAAACAGCTAGATAAATTTTGTAACTGTAATGCTTATGATTTTGTTTCTTTTGTTTTGGTTTTGACAGATAATAATAGAGAAAATCAAATGAGAATCAGAGACACGTGTACTTAAGAGTGTTCCGAAGTGAAGTGGTAGTTTCATGAAAAATATTGTGAAGCGTATACGTGTCCGATCGGTACGGTTAAGGTGCCTTTGGACAGAAAAACTTGTTCTCTAGGACATCATTAGAAAAAATTATATTGTGCTCTATTATTTGACAAAAACCTAAAAAACGAGGATATGGCGCAAAAGGCTGGCTTGCAAGGCGAATGTAGATTGCACAATAGCATTTTTTTTTTGTAAAAAAAGTTAATATGAAATTCCACATTAGATATTAAAGAAAATTTCCAATATTTTACCTATGTACATAATTAGAATTTTAATGATACAAAATTATGTAATGTAAATTTTGAAAAAAATGTATTTTTGAGAGTCAATTTTAATATATGTATAAATACTTCAGATAAAAAAATTAAGGAATGAGATAAAGGTTTTACTAAAAGATCGAATCTATTTGCTTCAACAGAGTAACAAGAATGCAGTTCATAGCTGTACACTTTTTTTTACGCTCACGCTGTATAGCTATTGTTTTCGGAGCAATTCGAGCATTCTATTTAGAAAAAATAATCGCAACAGTTGTTTAAGAAACCGATGACTTTTTTGGGGGCTTTCATGAAGATTTAAGGTAAAAAATTATTTTATGAAATTTCATGAAGAAGTTTTTAATTCTATTTTCCTAGCAACAAGTTACAAAAGTAAGAAAATCATTTTAAATAGCTATGACCACATATCGACGCAAATTTAAATGGTTTTTCTGATTATTCTTTGTTCTTAGAAAATTAAATGCCCGACTGGATCGCACGTACTTGCTGTTATGTCCAAGTTACTTGGAATTGAGAATATTTAAGATATGAAAGTAATTATAAAAAAATATAAAAATATAGAAGAAATAGTTAAAAAAAAAACTAAGAGTCCAAAAACAAGTATGCTATTTGATAACCTGAAAAAATATGAATAAATGCAAAAAAAAAATTTTAAATCGTTGAAACGGTTTTCTAAAAAAATTAATTTTTAATATATTTATAAGATTTTAATCACATTTTTTGAAAAAGTTTTGGTTTGCCAATTGTGAGTATGTAAAATATATTTTCAAACCTAGTTTCAAAAAAATTTATCAACTCATTTTTGAAATATTAAATTTAAAAAAATATATATATATTTCTTTTTAAAAATCCAAAACTTATTTTTTTCAAAATTTTGATTTGCAATATTATTAACATTTTAAGGGAGCTCTGACATGAAAATTTTTATTAAAATGATTCGAGCCGTTAATGAAAACATCGAAAATTAAAAAATTGTAGTATGGCAGGTACCGTTAGTAACAGTATTCGGTAATTTTTTTCTTATTAAAATAAAACACTGATTTTTTTTTCGATCAAAATCGTTAGAGCTGTTTTTGAGATAAATAAATTTTACCGTTATTTTTGGCGCTAAAAAATTTCAATTTCCCCTCTGGAGAGTTACAAAAAAAACTTAAGTTCGAAATTTAAAAAAAATTTCTTCAGTGGCTTAGGCTGTAGGTCAATATACGGACAAAAAGACAGACAGACAGAACTGCGCCACCCACTTTTTTCGTATTGTCTATCATCGTAATATCATGTTCGTCTCGAATTTTTCTGCACGAATCCAAAACTTGCCCTATAGTACCTATACCGCAAGTACAAATCGTATGGGGGAAAACTCTATCTCCCCTCTTGAGGCAGAGGGGCAATTTCTGAAAAATTTAATTTTTGAAATTTTCAATTTTTAAAAATTGGGTTATGATTATTTTGAGTATTTTTTTTTTCTTTCTAAAACTACAGTTAGAGATAAAAATATTATACCCTACTTTTTAAGATATCGATACTAATTACTTGTACATAATTAATTGAAAGCAATTTTCTCAAAATTTTCAAAAATCGATTACACAATACCAGTTTGGAAAAAGTGAATGAAATTGAAGAGGGTCGGGTCAAAAACTCAATGATTTGGAATGGAATGTCCCCAAATGCTCAAAACATTTTTAGATAAATCTTTTGGCTTACAAATCTTAAATATTTACTTATATGCATATAAAAATATAATTTCAAAAAAAATTTCAACCAATGGCTCCAAACATCGAGTTAAAAAAAAATACCTTTTCTTAAATATAAAAGAAAATTTTTATATGCATAATTTCTTAATCTTATTTAAAATTTGTGTATACAAAAATAATCTATGTTCTTATAATTTTTTGTTTTTTTACCGTACAGAAAAAGTTTTGTGAAATTCTTAGGAGCTATTTTTAAGAAAAAAAAAATGTTCTTAACGGTTTTCTAACATTTATTTGGTGCCATTATTTTTTCATTGAAGTAAATTTTTTTCTTAAAGACATTAAAATAAATAAAAAAACCTTTATAAAAATCGATTATTAACATATTTGATTTTCAAAAAAAAAAAAATTGACTATTTTCTAACAATCAAAAAGAATTAACTTTCTGAAAATTTTTGAAAAACTGTTCGTAATTTTAAGAAGCTTCCGTATAAAAAAACTTATTGAAAACAGAATTTTCGTTTTGAAGAAAACCGAAAATAAAAAAATGGTTCTTAGGGAGCTACCATTAATAACCATATTTTGAAAAATGTTTTCCTATCCCAGGATAGCCTTTACTAAAAAAAATGTTTGATTAGTATACAAACGTATTTAATAACGGGTGATTTTTTAAGAGGTTTAGAACTTAAAAAAAAAAAAAACACAAAAAATTCAAAAAAATGAATGAAATATTTATTTGAATCGATAGTTTGAACTTTGCAATTTAATGTTTAAAGATAATTTCATGCAAATGTTGACCGCGGCTGCGTCTCAGGTAGCCCATCCGCTGAGTCCAATTTTGGCATACTCTTTCACACATATCGGCCGGTATCTCACGAATGAATGCATGGATGTTGGCTTCCAGTGCGTCAATCGAAGCGGGCTTGTCCCTATAGACATTAGCCTTGACATACCTCCACAAAAAATAATCTAATGGTGTCAAATCGCACGATCTAGGCGGCCAATTGACCGGCCCGAAACGTGAAATTAACTGTTCACCAAACTCGCCTCGCAATTGCGCCATTGTTTCGTGTGCTGTGTGGCATGTGGCACCGTCTTGTTGAAACCACATATCATGCAAGTCAAGAACTTCCATTTCGGGCAGAAAAAAGTTTGTTATCATCGCTCGGTAGCGTTCACCATTGACAGTAACGCTGCGATTCGCATCATCTTTGAAGAAATATGGCCCAATAATGCCGCCGGCCCATAAACCGCACCAAACAGTGGCTTTTTCGGGATGCATTGGTAGCTGTTGCAATGCTTCTGGCTGATCTTCACTCCAAATGCGGCAATTATGCTTATTTACGTACCCATTCAACCAAAAATGAGCCTCATCGCTGAACACAATTTTTCGATAAAAAAGCGGATCCTCGGCCAGCTTTCCAAGAGCCCATTCACCAAAAATTCGGCGTTGTGGTAGGTCGGCTGGCTTTAGTTCTTGCACCAGCTGTATCTTAAAAGGCTTTACGCCCAAATCCTTCCGCAAAATTTTCCACGTAGTGCTATAACAAAGGCCTAACTGCTGGGAACGGCGCCGAATCGACATTTCGCGGTCTTCTGTCACACTAGCTGATACGGCCGCAATATTTTCTTCACTACGCACAGTACGTAAACGTGTTGGTGGTTTAATGTCCAACAAAGTAAATTTGGTGCGAAATTTGGTCACAATCTTCCGAATAGACTGCTCAGAAGGTCGAGAATGCCGACCATACAATGGAAGCAGCGCGCGATGAACATTTCGAACCGAGCACGAATTTTGATAGTAAAATTCAATAATTTGCAAGCGTTGTTTATTTGTAAGACGATCCATGGTTAAATTGCAAACCAAACTGAAGCTGTTTGACAGTAACACAAGGTACTAAACACACGTCAGCTGTCAAAACCAGTGTTGCCAAAACCAAACCAGCTAAAAAATCACCCGTTATAAATGAGATTTTGTAAAATTGTTAAAAAAAATTGAAAGGCAGGTACCGTTAATTTTAAAAACCCAAAACAAAAGTTTTATATACAAAATTTAAAGAAAATCGATCGAGCCGTTAAGGCTGCAGCCGAACGGACAAACAGAACAGTGAGGCCTACTTTTTTCGTCTTCCTTATTATCGTAATTACAAGTCTGATCGAATTCTCGTGTTCAATTTTTTCCACGAATGCATAACTTGAAGTGACAGCTTTTTTCAAAAATTATATTGAAAATAAAATGATATCTAGGTCATATGACCTCTATCTACGAGTATTACCGTGTAAAGTGGCCTTCAGATGAGTAAAAAGAGGAAATTGTTAAGGAAATTAGTTTTGATTCATAAAAACAAGGTTTTCGTTTTCCAAATTTTGGTTTTGTACTAAATTAATTATTTCCCATTAGAAGTTATTGTAATTGGTCTGATTTGTCTAGTCAAAAATTTTTCCGAAACTCCACGTCTCGAGCTCTCTAGATTCGGAATCCATCATTTTAAAAGAGATGTCTGTGCTTCTACGTGGGAATGTTCGTACATTCGTCCATTCGTCCATTCGTTTACCTTCCTTCACAAATTTTTCTTTCACCATAATCTCAAGAACGAATGAAGACATCCACTTCAAATACATGTATAGCAAAAATATCGTTAAGCTCAAAAAGGACGCATACTAAAATTCAATAAGGTTATTTTTTTAGGATTGAGTTAAAAAGTTGACAAAATTTCTTTAGCCTCAAATATCTCGAGATCAAATTAATGATGCTACCGACTTTGAGAAAATTGTATTCTATGCATAGAATTGATACACATATAAAACAGATCGACTGATAATTTTTTTTAATACCTGGATTGACTCAACCTGGGTTGACTAAGCCTGAGTTGACTCAATCCGGGTTGACTTAATTTGCTTGGTTAAAAGTTGCCTCGATATTTTAATGCTAAAAAACTGTGAATAAATTTAAAGAAAATTGTTATAGCAATAGCAACAACTATTTCATACATTTCTTTGGTTTTTGGCAGCAACATGATAACTTCATAAAATAAATTGCGTCCTATCGTCCACTTTACATGAAGCTGGAGCTTAAACGGTAAGACCAATTTTCCTTATATTTGAAACTTAATATTATTTAAAGAACATAAAATTTTTCGAATATCGGTAAACTAGTTTAGGCTCTTGCTCGATGTAATATGGATGTAAAGACGCAAATTATTTTTATGGAGGTACATATTTATGTTTCCTAGACACCACAGATTTTTTTTCCAAATAACTTTTTTCTTAAATTTTGGAACGCAAGTCTATTGATTATGAATTTTGGAAAAAATGTTAGCTTTTGAATCAAGATAAGAACTATAATTCTCAATGCCAATGGAATAAATTCCAAATGGATGAATAATCGAAAAAGCAATTAATTTAATATTTACTTTGTAAATTATAAGTTGACACGTTTTTGTGTTCACAATTAAAAACCAATGACACTAAAAACTGATACTAAATTAATCATCTCCGCAATTATTTTTATTTTCAAAAGTGCCCACAGGCTCGCGGCAATACAAAAGTTAATTCCTTTAAACCATACAACGGATCCTCAGTAAATTTTGGTTCGTTTTAAATAAAAAATGATCAAAGGCGTTACTATATTTGTTCAGCACTTCAACTTGCGTCGCACTTAAATTTCCATTGACAAATTACCAAAGAGCAAACCACCGGCACTGTACAAAGTTTAATTAAAAAGCGTCGCTGCATGAGGACATTTAATGGCGCGCAAGTTCCTTTTCTTCCTTTCGCTTCAGGTAAAACGATTGGTTGAAAAATGAATTTGCCATTTAAATTTAATTATATTATCATGCAAATCACGTATCACGGGCTCGAGAAATTGGTGCCATAGTTTACTCAGTTATTTATATTCGTCGATGCCGTCCCATCAATAATTCATAGCTTTAATTAATAAACGCCCTTTTATTTTGCACGAAACTAAAACTCAAACAGACAACCTTAAATGGCATCTCGGGTCCTTTAATAAACCACATACCGCTTGTCGCAAAAGTCCATCATATCAGGCGTGGATTTTCGCAGATTAGTTTGTGGTGTGATATTAAAATTAGCAAAACTCTCCTAAGATTAGGCCCAGATAAAGAATCCTTTTTTACCCGAAAGTGTTAAGTCGGCACTCGGTTGTGGTCAAACGTTGCATGTTATCTCTGCTAATGATAGCCTCTTTGCCTAATGGGGTATAATCAAGCACGATTTTAAGATTGATTTATGCACATCCAGTGGTGTGGAATATGCGAAATGACGGTTCAGGTGGGCCATATATATGTATCGCACAATAGGGATCTTGGCATGGGCAATACAGTATGGGTACCTGGCTTGGCTACCACTTGTTTTGTTGTTCTTTGTGTCTCATCACATCCTGGGAAAATTTAACGAAAGTGTAGTACCTCCAACTTGAACTATATTCTCATTGTCAAGATTCAATTCTTTATTCCAAAGCAAACACAGACAAATAAAATGGAATAATTTTTCTATTCAAAGACAGAAATAGAAATCAAGGACAATGCATTTTATTGTCCCGACCTGTCACAACAAATAAACAAAAGTAAATATACAAATATGTGAGTTCGGGGGATGGCATTCAACTGTCAAAATCAATGTCAAGGGAATATAGTAAAAGGGAGAAAGTCCTTTTTTTAACAAAAGTCTGATGTGCGCCTAATCCTTTTCCATTGCTACTTTTTGTTTGATTTTGTTGGATACAATGAGATTGTTGAGTGCAGCACAATCACTGATATCAAGCTGTGATAAAATTAGAACAACTATATCAGACATTTTGGGGACGAAGATAGATGATTTATGTGCATATATGTATGTGTTTCGGATTTCAAAGTAGAAATGTCATGTGAAAGTAAAATGATTTAATTTTCAGAAAGTGTCTTCGAAAAAAAAACACCAGCGCGTGTGGTATTAAACACTTTAAAAATTATTGTTTCGTTTTAAAGTAGATACCCGGAGCCTTTATAAATTCATTCAGATTCATTTATGTACAAGAGGAACAATTTAAATAAGATTTCTATACATTCATCACACTCATGCAAGATTATTAGAAAAATAAAGACCGAACACAGGGAACTGCTTTATTTCAAGATATTTGTTTCCAAATCAAAATTGACGATCAAACTTACTAAAAAAAATGATTTTCTTACTCAGCAATAACATTACTTAATTTACATTATCGTCGCTTTATTTCATCCCCAAATATTGCTTTCAAATTTCATTAAAAATTTAATCGGATCATACAAATAAATGTTGCTTTGAATTGCTTCATTTCTGGTGTAAAAATACATTAAATGTCAGATCATTTAATTTGGCTTATGTCACAATTTTGTTTGTTAAATTATGATAGCTTAAAATATTTTGGCCCTAATGTTTGTTTTTACATTATAAGAAAATGATCTGGTATAAGGGTATAATTGAAAGTCATTAAAAAAAAATAACAGTATTAAGTTTGCATTACATTCATGATTTATGTAATTCTAACGATGACATCTTTCATCATTCGAATATTAAAATTAATACCAATAAGATGTTATAAGTTAGTACGAGTATGGTTGACAATATTTTACACCTGCGCACTGGGCTGCAAGCCAAAAATACGATTGAAGTTATTTTTGTTTTTGACTTTTATTTAAATCCAACTACTAGGTCATACGAACTTGCTCTCATATGTTTTTAAGAAAATAAATGGTTAAGTGTTCAAGAAGTTGAGTATTGGTTCTTTAAAAAGTTGAGAAAAATGGTAGAAAATAGATAAAAGTACGAGTAAAATAAAAACATTTTACTTCTCTTATTAAGAATTGGTGACAAGGCTTTCTTCTACCACCACGTTTTTTTATTGAGATTAGGGAAAATTGATGATTAAAAACAAATTACATTTTTTTATGAAAAATATGAAGAAAATAGTTGTTTTTGATTCATTTTGATAACACAATGTTTAGGAATAACACATTTTTTTCATTTAAATGGTTTGAATATTTGGTGAATAAAAATGGTGAATCAATTTAAAAATGAAAAAGAGACCCACACTGGTAACTTCCCATCCGATGTTATTTTATTTTCAAAAAATCACCTTTTCGAAAAAGTTCTTAGATATTCAAATGCAATCAAGTGAAGATTAGTGAGAAAAATTGGTTGTTCACAAGATATTTGAGAAGAAAAAAGTTTAACAATTTTTTGTAAGGTCCGTAGTAGTTTTTTCACTTTAAAAAAACAATGTTTGTTGAATTTTGTGTGATCGCAGGATATTTGGGAGAAAAAAATTTCAGCGATTTTGGTACCAGTTTCTTGTTGTTTTTTTTTTATTTAAGAAAAAACAATTTGTCGAAAAGTCTGTAAGATTACATTTACCCAAAGCCAACATCATTGTTTATTTTCAACATATTTGAAACGAAAAACAGTTCTCAATAATTATTGGTAAAGTAGCTTGTAGATTTTTCCATTTAAAAAAAAACTGTTTGTTGAATTATTTTAAAACCCCTATCAAATATCAATTATTAACTAATATGTAGGTCTAAATCAACCGGGAGCTAATATCATTGTCTATTTCCAAAATATTTGAGGCAAAAAAAAATTAACAATTATTGGTAAAATTACTTACATTTTTTTTCACTTTGAAAAGAACTGTTGATTCTATATTTTTAAAAATTTTACCAATTTTTAATAGTGAACTAGTGCACAAAATACAATTACTTCAAAGCCAATATCATTATTTGTTCTCAAAATATTTGAGAAAAACCAATTTTTTTCAAACAAATTAAACTTATTAAAATTAAAATTTTTTGTATAAAAAAATATAAGTTGATATGTTTTTATATTCTTAGCAATACTTTGTTACGTTAATATGCGTAAAATAAAATCAACTCGAAGTCGCTATCCTATGATTTGTTCTTGAGATATACGAGACTAAGGAAACTTAACAAGGGGTTTTTTAAAATGCTTATTTCTACTTATTTCTATCAACAAAATAAATTTTATTTGAAGTTGATATCTTTATTCATTCTTGAGATGTGGTGAACGAAAAAAAGTGAAGAAAGGAACGAACGTATACGTACAGACACAGACATCTCTCTAAAAATGATGGATTCCGATTGTAGGGAGCTCGAAACGTGAAGATATGTCAAAATTTTCGGTCCGACAAATCGGACCAATTACAATAACTTCCACTGGGAAGTTAACAAGAATTTTGACGCTATGAAATTCTATAAATCCGCAATCCATGCAAGTCATGCAATCAAAATTGAGGGGTACCATTAATAACCGTTTTTTTAAAAATGGGTTTTCCACTCAAAGGAAGACTCCACTAAAGTTATTTATTGATTTTTTTCAGAAAAGTTGTTGAGTCGTTTTTGAGAAAAATACGATTACATAATCTTTTTTTGCTAAAAAATGTATGACAGGAACTGTTATTTTTGTTTCTATGAAAATGAAAAAGCATGTGGGCATAATAACTGTGGCTGTTAGGCTGTGTTGACGAATAGACAGATAGACTGACTGAATTTTGCCATCCTTTATTTTGGTGTTCTCTATCATCGTAATGTCATGTTTGATTACTATCTCAATTTTACGAATCCAAAACATTTAAAAAAAGTTTTGGTATACCAATTTTGAGTATGTACTAAAATACATTTTTAATTTAGTTTCAAAAATATTCATCAACTTGAAATATTGAATTTTCAAAAAAAAAAAATTGTATTTTTTAAAAATCCAAAATTTTTTTTTTTTTTTCAAAATTTTTATACGCAATACTATTAACATTAAAAAAGAGCTTTTGTATACAAATTTTAAAGGGAATCTTTAGAGCTGTTAATGAGGAAATCGAAAGTTTAAAAAAAATCGTTATATGGCAGGATTGCTATCTCGAAATTTTTTTTCTTCACGAATCCAAAATTTGCTCTATAGTACCTACACTAGGGTGGTTCTTAAATTGGAGGTAGGCTTGGATAGCCCTCATTCGATTCAAAACATTGAAAAACAATTTCCTTAATTTTTTCAGATTTTTATTTCACACCCTGGTCACCCTATTTTCACTTTTTAGTACTTCTTATGGGTAAGGGATTATTCTTACGAAACGCGAAAATAAACCAGAATGTATTGATTAGGTTCAGATAAAAATAATATTGTGGGGGGGTCTATTTCCCCCTGTTCAGGCGGGATGGGTAATTTTCTAGAAATTTTGCCAAAAACAGAAAAAATTATTTAAAAAAAAAAACGGGAACACTAACAATGCCACGCCCTAACTTTTTTAAGGCCACGATTCCATTCTATAATATGATTCCTAAATAAAGTTTTTATTTCAAATTTTTTTTGAAAAGTAATTTTCAAACTTAAAAATTACAAAAAAAAAACAAAAAACTATAGTTTTAAGATAGGAATTATTTTTCTAACAAATATTTAAAATAAAAGCTTTTTTTAGAAAGCATATTATAGAATAGAATCGTGGCTTTAAGAAAAGCTAAGGCACTGCATTGTAAGTGTTCCCGATTTATTTTTAATAATTTGTTTTGGTTTTGATCTAAATTTTGAGAAAATTAGCCCTTCCACCTAAACGGGAAACGTCTAAATCTAATCTATAGCCTCATATTTTTTTCACGTTTTATAATAATCACCCTAACCCCATAGTAAGTACCTTAAAGTGAAAATAGGAAGACCAGGAGGGTGAAATAAAAATCTGAAAAAATTATGAAAATTTGTGTTTTCTATGTCAAACCATTTGATGCCTATCCATTTCAGAATTTGAAAGAAACAATATAAGGACCACCCTAACCTACACATATCGTAAGTATCCATAAAAATGAGAACGTTTAATTTTTTTTTTTGGCATTTCTTGCAATAACAGTTCTGCAAAACACAATTATTTGCAAATAAATCTAAAAACAAAAACATGAAGCTAAATACGAGCGGGTCAATAAGTCCGTGACTTTTGGAATAAAACGCAGATTTTTTGATAAAAAAATAATTTTATTTTTCAACGTAGTCTCCCTTGAGCTCTATACACTTTGTCCAACGCTTCTCCAATTTTTGTATCCCTTCCACAAAAATGATTTGTCGGGGTCCTCAAAATAGGCCTTTGTTTGCGAGATGACTTCATCATTGGAGTCAAATCTTTTTCCACCAAGCCATTTCTTCAGGTTTGGGAACAAGAAGTAGTCGCTCGGAGCCAAATCTGGAGAATAGGGTGGATGAGGGAGCAATTCATAGCCCAATTCATGGATTTTTGCCATGGCAACTGCACATGTGTGCACCCTTGCATTGTCTTGGTGGAAAAGAACTTTTTTCTTGGCCAAATGAGGTCGGTTTTTTTTCAAATCGTCATTGAATCGGTCCAATAAGTTGGCATAATATTCCCCATTGATTGTTCTTCCCTTTTGAAGGTAGTCAATGTGGATTATCCCGCGTGCATCCCAAAAAACAGTCGCCATAACTTTATTGGCTGACAAACCCATCTTGGCCTTCTTTGGACCCGATTCACCCTTAGAAACCCACTGTTTTGACTGTTGTTTGGTCTCTGGTGTGTTGTGATGGATCCATGTTTCGTCCACGGTTACAAAACGGCGCAAAAACTCCTCCATATTGCGATTAAGCAACGCCAAACCTTCCTGTGAAGTTGTTACACGATTGCGTTTGTGGTCGACTGTGAGCAAACGCGGCACCCATCTTGCGGAAAGCTTTCTCATGCCCAAGTGATTATTCAAAATTGAAACCACTGAGCCATGCGAGATCCCTACGGCTTCCACAATCTCTCGCACTTTCAATCTTCGGTCGGCCAACACCATATCATGAATTGTTTCGGGTGTAGAGACCTCAACTGGGCGTCCAATACGTTCGGCATCTTCAGTGCTTGTACGGCCACGACGAAATTCAGTAAACCACTTTTTTACCATTGAAATCGATGGTGCAGAGTCCCCATAGTATTTATCAAGCCTAGCCCTGGTCTCGGTAATTGTTTTTTTCCCAAGAAATAATGCTTAATAAGCACACGAAATTCACTTTTTTCCATTTTCTCCTCAAATTAGTGAGTAGTCTGATAAAAATAGCTGTCAAACACAAACTAACTGACACAGCAAGTTTAAATTTTGACAGGAGTCAACTGACAGATGCCTGTTGACAGGAGCAGTGTTTCTGTTTCAGTAAAGAGGTCAGAAATTCAAAAAGTCACGGACTTATTGACACGCTGCTTTTTGTTTCAATTCAATACTTTTGAAAACCACTAACAAAAAAAAAATGCTGTCTCTATAATTTTTCCTTGACTAAGTTAGTGTATTAAATTTTAAAAGCCTGTTTTTTGTCATTCAAACTATCTCGTGCATGTTTAAAATAAATTTAATCAACTTTTTTTTAATTACATAATAGAAAATATCTATGTATATTATATATGTATACAGGGTGTCCCACAGCCACCGCAGCAGAGAAAAACCATGGGTAATTTTAAGTCGAAAAACTTAAGGGGTAATTTTCTCTTTTTCATTATAATAATTTGATATTAAAAACTAGTTAACTTCGTTTTTGAAACTATTAGTAAGAGGAACTGATCTTGAGCCATTCAGAAATCATAATTTTGACCCATATATTTACAAAATATAAAATTTTATGTAAATATGTTCCAATTAGACACGAACAGTTTGACGGATTTATCTACTTCTTAAAGTGCTTATTCATGTTATATGACATGCAAATGACAAATTAGATTGAAATATTTTTTGTTTAGAATCAAACTCAGACTTTATGGGTCTAGAGAAAGACGTGACTTGGATAAAAGAATAACATTTTTATCTAGGTGTTTGCTTTTTTGTTTGTGTTAAATGTGAAATTTCTTTGAATCACTTAAAACGAGATATTTTTTTTTGTTCATATATGAGTATGACTTAATTGAGATATATTCTCCTTCTGGATTATGTATTTTTAGGATATTCTTATAATTCCGCACCTTTTATTTGTTTTTCTCGAAAAATAATGTTTGTTTATTTAAAATTGAGGATCTGCAATTTACTCAGATTATATCCGCCTTCTGGAACTTCCCTCTATGTAGTTTTATTTGTTCTACTAAAAATGTATGTGTTGCTGGGTGTAATCAATAGTAGATTTCCGTCATCATTATTTTTAATGGATTTTCAAACGAAAAATGTCGAATGGACGAATTGAATGACTTTTGATGGTATAATCGTTAGGAAGAATTTTGGTAAACAGTAAAAATAAGGAAATATTTTGTAATTATCCTTGTCCACCTTCTCAACTGAACCATCGAAATGTATAACTTTAACAAAATAAAAAAAAATAAATAGATACATAGTAATTACGAGAATTTTTGAATGGGATTATGAACCTTTCTAAACACAAATAATACCTTTATATCTTGACGATTCCTATGTGGAAAATTTATGTTTGTATATGGCTAGAATAAGATTTACTTCAACCTTGGATTTCAAATATCTGAAAGCAGAGCCATCTATGTTTTTGAATTAATTTTTTTTGTATTATTTTACTTTAATTTATTTTATATTTAAGAAGAATTGAAATAAACTTCATCTCATGCAGTGGTGGATAAAGGTTTGATTCCGCTCTAGGCTATGTCTGATGTATCGGCCTTTTTGTTCTATGTTTAAGTTTTGTGTATGTATATGTGTATATGTTTAAACTATTAAATGTTATTTGAAATATAACTTTTTATTGGCTTACATACATATAACACATTGAGTTAGTAATTTATATATCGTCGGCTAAGAGTGAAAAGCAAGTAACTTCTATTTTGTATTTTTTTTTACAAACAAATATTTTTAAAAAAGTATTTGCATAACTATTTAATCAAGTAAAAAAATCAAAATTACATAAAATATATTTCTACACTGGTTATTGCTAAATTGAATAAAATTGAAAAGAATTATTTTTTTTAGCAATTTTTGAAGTGGTCTGTAATATTAAAAAAATGTGTTTTCTTTTTACTGCTTTTTCAGTTTAAGTCAGCGAAATGCTACTTTTTTGTAATAAAAAGTAGGCATCACGCTCTTACGTCTTCCTAATGGTATGTTTTGTGATTCCAAAATGTAATATTAAATATTTTTTTCGAAAACTGTCCTGCCTAGAAAAAGGTGCTCGTTCGTTTGCTCGTGACTCGTCTGACTAAAGTTCTCTGATTATTCTGTGGCGATTATCATAACGAAAATATCATGGACTCCAGATAGTGTTTTGGCTTTGGATTTATACTCACAAAATTGTTTATCAAAAGACAGAAAACCATAAACCGATATTACTTGCTTTAGTCCATTAGCCTAATATCGTGTTCGATGTGTCTTCTGTGCTTTTTGTAATGAAGTGAAGTAATGAAAACATGTAATCACCGTTTCCCCGGATCAGGAAAAATTCTTTAACAATTTCTGATTTCCTATAGATTTTTTGAAACAGTTCGTTTTAAAATTTTGGTTTTATTTTCGTATTCAATTAAATTAAATTCAATTCAATTCAATTCAATTCAATTCAATTCAATACAAAACAATACAGCATAATACCAAACAGCACAAAACAATAAATACAATACAATACAATACAATATATTTCATTTCAAATTAATTCAATTCCATTCAATTTAATTCAATTAAATCAATTTAATTTAATTTTATTCAATTCAATTTAATTCTATTCAAATAAATTCGATTTAATTTGATTCAATTCAATTTAATTCAATTTATATTTCAAACGGGCTTACAAACAGTTTGGTATTGGGGTTCGATTCTCTATCTATAAAGCTGTGAAGTGGTAATTTTTTTCTCAACATCACGCATAGCTCAGTTCAGTACGTATTGTGAAAAAATCTAACTGAAATGGCAATACTTCTACAGAGGATACATTTTGTATCACTGCCAAACTATCGTATGAAAATCTGTGAAGAATAAAATTCTATTGTCAAAAAATATACAAATTCCTGAAAGTAACAATAATTCAAATGTCAAAAATGTACATAATTTTTAATGAAACACCGCACTATCTCTGCACTTTTAAGAAACATACCAAAATTTTAATCAGAATTTGTCCAAAAGCAAATTATTTAAAGAATTTCTCACATCCACTATTAACTGCCTGACCAGAATAGAGAACTGCAACTGGAGCTGCAGCTGTCAAAAAATGTCGTACGTGAATTATTTACTCACCCACAATGTGCTGTACAGTTTTCTGACATTTTAGGCATTTGAAGTCAGCTGTGCGATCTTAATTGAACACAAAAGTAAATAGAAGCTAAAATTACTTTGCGTCTTTATCAGAGATTAAAAAGAGTTTGAAACTCTCTTCAACCCCAATGCAAGTACTTGTTTGCACTGACAATTTGCTGCATGCAAATGTTAAAAGTTGACCAACTTGTCCAGCCGCGTCTCCAACTCCTTCTGCAGCTGCGTCGTGATGTGTTCCTATCATTCGATTTGTGTGTATTCAACATTGTGACAACTATTCTAGTTGCAGCATTGTCTCTATTCTGTTAAGCCAGTAATTTAAACAGAAAAAAGAAAAATTGTCAAGTAAATGGCAGGATTTATTGTTTAGTTTACTTTTAAGTACAAACTTAGAAAGAGAATCCCATAAATAAAGGGGTGTTTGTGAAGTGATAAAATGAAAAAATTATTGAGAATACTCATATGATATTTCTTTTATCACTTCAGAGCTCCACAGATCGAGAACTAACCCCTTGCAAAACCTTTTGGGCATGTCTGCAGAATACTGTGTAGAAGAGAGTACCTCTGGATTTTTTGTAGTTCTGAACTGAAATTCAATTTATTTAGATTATTTAATTTTTTTACATATAAGTACCTTAGACTTCCTCTTTAATCGCAATTTAAAGTGAGAATGAAAAAACCTTAACTTAGAGGTAACAAAAAATATTGCAATTCGAGTATTTTACTAACCAAAAATATAAAAATGCAGTCAAAGGATTATTATTAAGTCCTTTTGTAAAATTAGAATTTCCCTTTTAAAATTAGAGCATAAAAGGAACCCACATACATAAGCACTGTTAACAATCCCATAGATTTGAAGCATCGTTATAAAAAACCACAAAATCCTTTTCTTTTTGAATTTTTTCTTCTATCCAAGTTGTTTTTGGATAATCGACTTTTATCATCACCATCATGATTTAACATAAAAATATAATCATTTCAATTCTGTGACCAATCCACTTAAAACCGTTTCTGATGAGCAATATTTGCATTTGAAATGTATGATGTAGGACCTCTATGGTCCTCGAAAAATTAAAATAAAAATAAAAAAAAAAATCCTTTAAGAACAGGCGATTGTAAATCTCACCGACAAAGGCTACCTGGGATCGATTATTCAAATTGTTCTACACAACGATTGTAAATAAATATAAGGATGCACTGCTCTTGCTGTCCAGTCCAGGTGCCTCTATAGTCCTCATCGGATTCTCTTGCAAGTATCTCACCTTCTATTTCACACAACACATCAGCTTCCATCGTTGAGGATGGGTAAACAATTTGTTGCGGTTGTGCTACCATGCTCCATCGATACCGACACGGACACTGCGTTCTATATGCGCAAGGTAACTATCTAGATGGGCTCATCACGTATAGAATGTAAGTTTGGTGCATTATGATCTTTAAGCGAGTGCGAGGGATCAGAGATCAAGTGCCATGTTTACCAATATACATATACGTTTTTACCAACAAAGCCTGGGTCTGGGCTATTGATGCATCGGTTGCTGCTGCTATTATCGGCAACAGTGGTCATCCTTCATTCAGCGCCAGCGGGTGATTACTGCTCGTGATTTATTGGGGCGGTGATCCGCCCCATTTTGTTTTTTTTTTTTACTTTATATTTTGTTTTCTTATGTTTTTTTTTTGTTAACCAGGATGGAACATGAAGAAGGGATTTCACTAGTATATATTACCCTCTGATCGTTATGTTTCTAAATATTTAAATTAGTATATAAGTTCGTTCACTCTCTCAAATAAAGTAGACAAAAAAAACCTTTTTTTATAAAAACTATGTTACTAAAGAAATTCACATTATCTTAAATAAAAAGAGAATTTTTAAAATAATCAGCCTAATTTGATGCTGTTTTTGATTTCATAATGATGTTACTTTGATATCCTATGTCGCCAAATGTCAGGACGTGTCATTTTTAAAGTGCAGAATCTTTTGCATATCTATATACCACGACTACAATGACATGAACGTGCGCCAGTGAAAAAAAAACTGCTAAATTAAATATTACATAGGTTCCTAACCTAAACCTACAAACATACCTACACAAAACATCATGTCTAAAAAAAAAATGGAAGAACTATCTTAATAAAATCAATATGTATCTATATATGAACATTGTACATATACATGTGTATAGATACTATACACCTGGTGTATGGTGGAGCTCTATTAATAGTCGACCCGCATGCATGACCATGCGTCGTCGGTCGACTTCGTATAGCCATAGTCGTGTGCCACACCGAACAAAGTAATATAAATGGCGCAGAGCAACCTGGGGATCAGTCTGAAGGCTGTGTGGCACGACAGACAATGTCTTTGGATGTAAACAGACAACACTTTACTCCTCCTATCCTTATATAGTAGACCGTACCGTCGCGTCGTCAGCAGGTTAAATAGGTAATGGTAATAGCATAAGAACGACGATGATGGTGGGATACATAAAAGCTGGTGTGGCGCACGTTTTGAGTGTGCGGCGCATGTTTTTTTTTTTTTTGTGGAGTGCGCCCGCATTAGATGGAAGTAAACGGCGGCAGCGCACAGAAAACCAACTGGAGTCAATGGGGCTTCTGGGTTGCAAGCTGATAGATACATTATCATTTTATTTTTATGGGTCTAAGGTGAAGTTTATTGAAAATGAAAGTGTAAGAAATCAAGCCCTTTTTTGTTTAAACCATTCTAACAAATGGAGTTCCAGGTGGTAGGGAATGTAAAAAATTCAAACATATTATAGCGCCAGTAAGGTTTTTGGAAAATGGGTTCTCATATTTTATGACGGAGTATCTTGTGGGTTAAATTCATTTTATAAAATGGAACTTTGTATTTTGTATAGGGGTGTTCACGATACCAGAAAAGTCTCGGTATCGTTTGGTATCGGTATCGGAAACCGAAACGATACCGAGACAATATCAAACGATACCGCATTTTTTTGGACCGAAATTTACCGATACTCTCGGTAATATCTTTACGTATCTGCAGAAAATTTTAATATTATTATTAATTTATTGCTAACAATCAATTTTTGGAATTGGTTTATCTGAAAAAGCTCTTATGATTTAGATAACATTTTCAGAGCTTTATTCTTTAGCAGGGAGAAGGTTTAGGCAATAAATTTTGATTAAAACTGCTAATTGCCTCGCCCGTCTATGTTATGCTGAAGCCAACAACTTGGATAAAATTTTCTGACTTGGTTCTCTTAAGTGATGACCCCGCGTCAAAATGTTGGTGTCGAATTCTTAATCGGAAATTTACTTAGACATTGTAAAACAAGTTTTTAAAAAATTGTTAAGTCAACATTATAAACTTCAATTAAGAGAATTGTCTTTTATAATAATGATTTTTGTTTTAAATCTTAGAATAGAATAGAATCTTGAATAGTAGCTTTTTCCTTCTTAAAATAGAAATATTTTTCACGAGTAGTGACAAAGTATTAAATCATCCATGATTATAACTTTTTATGAAAAAATCCTTTTCTTCTTAGCCCTTTGACTTGGCAGAAAAATAAAGCTTAATTTCAAATACAAATTTAAGTGAGCATCACTCCTACTAAACATACAAATATTGTTTTCTTATCTTCTTCATCAATAAACTAAAATTTGTAGGTAGAACTATTTCCAACTTTGTGTTGAAAATGATAACAGGAACAAAATTTTCAATTATAATATCGCTTATAATATTTTATTAAAACATTTTTACATCTGTTACATTTAATTTTTTTTTTTTCATTTTTCTTATCACTTCTTCATTGATTATTCATTAGGTATGTGATAGGTAACCATCACTCATGCACGATTGCCCGCTTTTGTCAACCCCATTATAATCCTCAGAGAGAATCCCGTTATTTTCTAACAAAAAACATATATATCAGTTCCACGCCTATGTTTAGGATGGAGAATATTAAACATAATAAAAGACTTTCATTTACAGTATAATAAACAGACTTCAACGCATTTGAAACAAAAGAGTTGACCTCCAAACTCGTAAATATCAATTTAGCAAAATGTCTCAAAAGATGGACGTTTTTATTTGTAATTTAAGTGTTTTGATAAATATTTATTATAAAATGGGTATTTTTGAGCATCAGAAGTGCTCAATTTAACCTTAAAAAAAAAATGGAGCATGGAAAATCCTAGTTCGTGCAGTAATCCGTCGCTCGAGGAGCAGGAGATTGAATAGAAAATGGTTAAAAGATTTCATTGTATACAAAATAATTTAATAAGTAAAATAAAAACTTTATAGTGTAAGTTTTTATTTTACTTATTAATTTATTTTGTATACAACGAAATTTGTTAACCATTTTCTTAACAGAAGAACATTTTAATCCAAATCTTAGATCCTGTTTTAAGAGAAAAATAAAATTTTTATAAATAGATTTCTTACATTTAAATGGTAGATGCTGTTATAATCATATGGTATTTTTATCATGAAACTATTGGGGAAGTATTGATTTTTATTCTGCTTTATGTTTTGTATGTTTTGTATGTTGTGTAGAAAATGCACAAAATGCCCATTGGGATTTGAAGGAAGATATTTTTAAAATTAAAAAAGAATTTCAACGGCAAACATTCATACTTCAGAAGTACCATAAGAACTTATTCAAAAAATAAAATAACCCCAAATTTGGCAACAAAATACTTTTTTTCTCAAATTTTGTTTCGAGTATCTCAAAAACATGAAAGCCTAAATAAAATGTTAGACTTTTACATAATGCAAGTTTTCGACCTCGAGTGACGGATGCATAATGTAATGAATTCGTAAAAAATTTAGCTCGAGATTTTAATTTTAATCAAACTTAGGGAAGACGAAAAAATTGAATTTTGCAATTCTGTCTCTCTGTCTGTTTGTCTATTTTTCTGTAAGGCTACAGCCTAATCTCTGAATCGATTTTCTTAAGAATGCGTGCAAAGTGGGTTCGTGATGCACACAGGTTTTGTGCTTAAGATTTAAAAATAACGGTACCTGCCATTTATCAAAAATGGCTCCACAAATTTTTTTGAAAAAATTTAATAAATTTCTTTAAGTAAATGGTCCCTATTAATGGGAAACCATAAAAAAAATTATTATTAATTATTATTATTCGATTTTTTTCGAAACGTTATCCTGATTTCAAAAATTTTTCTACGCAGAAACAATAAAAACAGTTCTTTTTTGGCAAAATTATCAAAAAATATTTTTTGAAGTTTGAAAAGATTTTCATTTTTTTTTTTGAAAATCATACTACTCGTACATGGTCTACTTTTTTAAGACTCGGGTTTTTAAAATTTTTTTTAAAGTATTTAAAAAAAATACATGAACAAAAGTATAGGTATTTTCCATATAATGTTAAAAACCGTTAAGGAAAATATTTTTTTCTGGCTCCTACGATCCTTATAAAACTTTTTCTGTATGCGAAAATTAGTGCGTTATACTACCAAAAATTATAAAAACTTACAAATAGCAACTATTAATAGTACCTCTTTTTTTTTAATTTTGAATTTTCTGAAATATGGACAGAACAAATTAAGATTTATTTTTTATATAAAAATTACAACATTTTGAACGTCAAAATTTTCAAAAAAAAATTAATTTTTTCTTGAAAATAGAAAACCTTTCTCATAAACGGGTTGACAATTTTTTTTGAAATTTAATTTTCATATGCATATAAATAAATATTTAAGGTTTTCATGCATTAAAAATGTATTTAAAATTTGATATATAAAAAATTAGTTTTAAAAACCCGCTTTTTATTTATAATTTTGAGGAAATAATACGTCAAACAATTACATACAAGCAAAATCCAAATTTTTAAATTATGAATTCTTGTAACATAATGAATAATAATTAATTAAGGGATACGAGAAAGAACTGGCGAAAGCTGGTGATCGTAGGGCCAAATGGACATCCACTGGCGAGTAAAAGTGTAGTAAAGTACCTTGGCATCTGGATGGATCAGTATTTGTATTTTGACAGACATATAAATGCTGCTCTGGCCAGGGCTAGGGGAGCTTTTGTCCTGACGAAACCGTTGTTTTATAGCAGCCGGCTTGACAGCAGGGTGAAGGTGATTTGCTACATGGCCCTTATCCGGCCGATGATTGCCTATGGATGCCCGGTTTGGTTCAACGTTGCCCCATCTCAAATGAAAAAGATTCGGGTGTTTGAGAGGCAGTGTCTTCGACGCTGTCTTGGATTGCACAGAACACCAGAGTCGGAGTACAAACACTACTATTCCCACCTGGCTCTATACAACGGGGCCAACATAAACAGGATAGATAATTTCTTGCTGAAGCTTATTCGAGGTCACATTGCAAGAGCGATCTCCTCGTCTAACAGCTTAATTTTCGGGGCTTATTACCCTAAATACGAATACTACGAGAATGTGCGTCTAACCGGCTTTATTCCGCCCGATGCATTCCTCCACCTAGAAAGTCGAGGGCTGATCCAGGATAGAGTGGCGGTTCCGCTAATCTACCACGTCGGCCGTAGAACTGTAGATCGGCTGCTCCTTTACAGTCGAGACGTCCTCGCACAAGACGGAGCTGAGCACCTTCGGTTTAGTAGGACTGTGTCCGAACGGGACCGAAGGGATAGGGTAAGGCAGGAGAACCAGTTCTGGTGGTTAAAATATGAAGAATGAAGTTCCTTCAGATATTTAAAAGTTGTCCTTGGTTTTTCTCTGTCAGGGCCGACTTACATAGGTTTAGGTAGTTAGTTTTAAGTAGGGACAGTCTCAGGGTGGCACAAAAAAAAAAAAAAAAAAAAAAAAATTCTAAAATCCACAAATATAAAAAAAAATTATAAAACCGGAAAATGCTTGCTGTGGCTGTTCTAGTTTGTAAGTAGTCTGTAAGTAGCTTATAAGTAGGTTGTAACTAGTTTATAATTAGTTGTAAATAGTTTTAAGTAGCCTTAAGTAGTTTTAATTAGCTTTAATTTAGTTTTATGAAGTTTGTATGTTTTATATAAAACCAACAAATAAAGACATAGATACCGAGTTTTTTGTAAGTTTTTCTCGGTAAAAAATAAAACCGACCTGGATTTAGTATTAAGATAGTTCTTAAACCGAAAGGCATTAGCATTAAGTTATTATAGTTTAACTTAGAGCGCCCGGCTAGGGCCAGTAAGTTATTTTAAGATATTGATAAGTAGGTTAGTTTTTTATGAATTTTTGTCTAGCTTTAAGAAAGTTTTAAGAAAAATTGAAAAATAAAAATGAATTTAAAAAAAAAAAATAAAAAACAAAAAAAAAATGAATTTTAATCCAAATAACACAAACAGTATATTGCCAGAAAGAAGACGATAAAATCATTAACAATTATATAAACCGTTAATTGCATTTATGCCAGTACGAAGCTTTCTAAAAAAATAAGTCCACCGAATATTTTTGTGCATACAACTGAATTGTTTCTTTCATTTATAGCAGCTTAAAATTAGTTTGAAAAATATGCTTTTTCTTAAGTGTCTGCTATGACAAAAATATTGTTAACTAGCATTATTGAAGCAGCTAGCTAACTAGCCAGCCATTAAGTTTTATGTATTCATAACTTGATAGTATATACATTTATCACCAATAAGTATGATTCCAAAAATGTGTTTCGCTTGTAAATTTTGAAATTAAAAGCTTTCAGATATTTCATTACTCTTCGAAAAACATGGAGATTGACATACTTAAAACAAAAGAGTTGAAGTCAAAACGTTGTTTTTTAAAATTAACTTTTTATCTGCGGTCCATTCTACATTTAATCAGAGTCTTTATTTCTTGATCACCTTCTTTCACTGCTGGCTTATTACTATGAATTCAGCCAGATGTTAAAAACTTAAATGTTTGAAATTTTAAATACATGAAGAAAAAGTCTCAATGCGTAGAACAAATTAAATGCAATATTTAACCAGATGACACCAAAAGTACTTTTCCCACGATATACATACGTCATTCCCAACTCACCTAATGAGAGAAATACTTTTTTGGTTTCGATCACCATAATGTAATTCATTGAACCATTAAATAACACAAACATGTCTTTCAATAAATTTCAGACAGGTTTAAAGAAAAATGTGTTTACAATATTCTCCGTGTATGTAGATTATGTTCCTCTTCATGTATAATTCAAATATAGAAAACAAAAAAATGACAATCCATACATTTTAATATCGAGCGCACATGCAATTTGGACAGTTTAACGCCTTGTAGCGACGTGTTATTGCTATATTCCAATTATTTATATGATACGCTCATTAGTTTCATCACCAATTATCCACATAGATTTAAAGAACTTATATAGACACGCAAACTAGCATATCATCATCACTGATTGGCTCTATATATAGGATAGAAAAAAATATTTCAAGTGCACGTCACCTATAATGACGAAACATAAAAATTCCACCTCGATTGATCTTAATTATGCAATCTCTGGATTATGGACAAAGCGCACCAAGGCAATCTATTTGAAAATTACTTCAAAAACAGGATTTCATTCCCATGATTTGGTGGCAGAATCAACTGTAGCCACCCAACTTTTTAACTTACCAATACAAGTCTCTGTCACACAGTGGGACAGTATAATGGGAGTAACAAAAATATCTTAAATGAAACTGAATCAATATGAAGTCTTAATCAAGTTTAATGCAGGTTATGTACCAAACTTTCTCACCCACATTCAAATCAGGATTGCAGATATAAAAAAAATCCCTCAACTTCAGCTATAGGGAAGATTTTCCCAAAATGATTCCTTCTGAAAATATTTTGAAATTTTCTTATAATTTTCTTCAATGTTTCTGTGCATTTTGGCCCACTGTGCTTTTGGCTAGGTTATCCTAAGCCGTGATCCTTTTTTGACGTGGGCAACGATTGATGCACTGATTCTGGAGTCCACCACGATGGGTGATGACGGGAAGGCTTGTTACTTCTACTTTTTTATATTAATTTCTATATATACTACTATATTTAATCTAGAACGAATAAGTGGTACCACAACTTTAGACGCGTTGAATGCAGCAAAATTCTCTGGGCTTTCAATTACTCGTTTGGTCATTTACTCGTGCGATCACCGAAGACAGAAAATGCAGTGCGAGAAGTCGAGCTGCTTAATTAATTTAGTCCAAAGCCGAAGCACCAGTGACAGCAGGCTCAAAAGCATTTCTGCGTCAGAAAATTTCTGCTTGGCTTGCTCAGAACGGGAAACAAATATCAATTAATTATTCGTTTTTATATGAATTGCAACGGATGGACGGGACAGTATTGCAGAGAGGTATCTTTTTAGACTGCATTTATATATAAATGCTGCCTCTGACAGTGTGTGCAGTAACAGTAACAATTATTTGTTCTGATTTTGTTGGCGTTCGTTTAAGGCAAAAGAGCATACTTGTAGGAAGGTACATACATAATTATAATTTCAGATGGCAAAAGGTTTGCTTGAATAGCGACTTAAGGCTGGCATATTGATGAGAATTTCACTGAATATTGACTCAAATTGATAAGCAGTTATAGGTTAATTGAACGAAACTGGCCAGGGTTTGTCATAAGTTACAATAATTTCATGAATATCATAATCATGATAATTATTTGAAACTTTGAATTTAAATTTAATGAACAAGAGGCAAAAATAAATAACTAAATGATTAGCTGAAATACTTTAATTGCTAATTGATGGTAATCTCTGTGTGGTCAAATTATGCTTTGCCATAAACAAGAATTACTTTCAATATTGAAGTTTGACATTGCAATATGGGGATATGTATTATTTTATTGTTATTAGAAAATTGGTTCTTAAGTGATATGTTGAAAGAACACAAGTTAAATTTAATTTGAATGGAAAATAATTTAATTTAAAATAAAAAAAAAAACAAACAGATAATGGAATTTGGAATTGCTTGAAACACTCCAACCATTAGTTTTTGGTATTTATTGGGATTATACCGAGTCAACTTAAAAAAAAAATTTAGCTACAGTGAAACTTAATAATATGCACGATTAAGCTACGTTTTGACATAATTTTGAATGAAAAATGCCAGCTGCAGTGGTTGGTTTTTTGTGATCGTTGGCAAAGAATCAATTTATTAACTCATTTTTGTATTTTAATTTTCTGAAGTTACAAGACTGATTGTGTTTGTGACTGGGGAATTGAAAATTATAATTATAAAAATGTTAAAGTAAGTTGACTCGCAAAAGTCAGCAATTTGACTATTAAAATGACCATTTTTGACCACCTTTTAGCTTTATTTTGACCACCCACAGTTTTCTTGAAAATCTATTTTGAAAAATGGTGGACAAAAAGAACGCTGTGCTTCAAAAGTCGATTCTTACAAATTTGATAAATTTTTTTGATATATTTTTTTTGAAAATCAATGACCGACCTCAAACCTTTTTTGATCACCTGTAGATTTTTTTTATTTTTAATTTTTTTTTAATTTTCGAACTTTGAAAGATGACCATAGTGAACAATTCAAGTATCGTCCCCTGATTGCAAGAACTAGGTAACTCATTTTCTTTTTAGTTTTTGAAATAGCAAGTAGCAACGTTCATATACCTAGCTACAAGAGAACGAGTGAAAGTTTAATTTTTATGTTTCTGACACTTCAGAAATATCCTATATTTGACTATAGCAGAAAAAAATTGTACAAAAAATCTTGAAAGCTGTAACAAATAATGTCGTTTTTGCCGAGATATTATAAAAAGTGAAAATTGAGTTACCTAGCTATTGCAATCAGGGGACGATATCCAAGAAAAGTTTTGAATAAGTTAGCGTAATTTTGAAGGTCATTTAAGATAAATGAGTTTTTCACAATTGTCATCTTTGAAAATTCCAAAATTAAAAGGGAATATGTATTGTAGGTATATAAGAAAATGAAAATTAAAAATCAAAAAAAAGTATTTCCACGGGTGGTCGAATACAGTTAAAAAACATCTATTGACAACATTAATCAAATTTTCAAAATCGATTTTTGAGGCGCAGCGTTCTTTTGGCCTACCATTTTCAAAAAATTGAATTTCTCTAATTTTAACATAAATGAGAAACTCACCAATCTCCTAAGATGATTCTAATTCTACCCCGTCTTTGTCCCTCAAAGCCTTTAACAAGTTATGTTGGGTAAAAAGTTAAGCAACAAGTATCTACTAAGAGCGAAAAGATGTCAAAATATTATGACATTCTGACAATCAGTCAAAGAGAAAAAATTGTTTTTTAAAAAAATAAAAAAATAATTTTTCTTTTATTACACAATGCTGCATTTTACACATTCCAAATCTATAATTTTTCATCATTTTTTCAAAAAATAGCACTAGTAATTTTTTTTAGCATCGGTAGATAAATAATAACATTCAAAGTCTTTCTAAAAAAGGGAACAGTCAAAAAATTTTAGCTTTAATACCCTCTGCTTAGAAATTATACCTTATTAGATATATGTTTTGAGAAGCATTCAAAAGATGCTATTTTTAAAGAAAAAACTAGATTTTGGAATTTTGTTTTTAATGTATTTCGTGCAAGAAAGACAAGTGTGAAAGAAAAATCTAAAATTATCGAATAATTATCTAACAAAATTAATTTGTTGTTATTATTTCATTTAAAACTGCAGGGGTTTCCTTTACCCCCTGCATACGCCTTTTATTAAAATTGATTTTTTTAAATTCCTAATGCCCCGAAAGCACCTACAGCTAAGTAAGGAAAAGAAACTGGGCTAGATAACAGGTTGATTAGTTTAAGGCGGTCTAAATAGGGAGGCAGAATAAAAGGATTATTCCATGATAGACCCCGAAGAGCAAAGCGTAGGAAACGACGCTGGATGCTCTCGATTCTGGAAATATGTGTAAGTTGGTAAGGGGACCAAACTTGAGACGCGTATTCTAGGAGTGGACCAACAAATGATATGTATAAGGACCGGGTAACGTAGGGATTGGAGAATTCTTTAGACCATCTTTTGATGAATCCTAGTGCTGAGTTTGCTTTGAGAATGATATCGTCTATGTGAGAAATAAAATTAAGCTCAGGGTCACATAAAATGCCAAGGTCTCGAATATTATCGACGGAGGGTATGGGTTGATTATGGATCAGGTAGAGACGGGGAGGAGATTTTATGCATTTGCGTGAAAAAGTGATTGATTGACACTTGGCGACGTTTAGCTCTAGGCAATTTTTTAGACACCATACTGAAAAATTGTCAAGATCTTGTTGAATAAGAGAAGAGTCTTGAGGAAATGGTCTTGAAAAACTTGGTATCATCGGCGAACAGAGAAATAGAAGAATGTTTGATGATTCTTTCGATATCGTTTATAGCAAGAATGAATAAAAGTGGGCCCAGGTGGCTTCCTTGGGGAACCCCAAATGTAGCTAAGAAAGGACTAGAGGTGGCAGATTTAAAACGAACGCTGTAAAAACGGTTTTCAAGGTAAGAAGAAATCCATTGTAACAAAGAGGGTTCGAAGCCAAGAGTGGACAATTTGAAAAGAATAAGCTTATGGGAAATTTTGTCAAAGGCCTTGCTGAAATCCGTTGAGACAACATCAACTTCGTTGCCTTTCTCTAAGGCTAAGAGGGTGAAGGACACGAATTCAACAAGGTTAGTGGTAGTAGATCGACATTTGAGGAAGCCATGTTGTGGGGGGGAGATGAGAGATTTACAATGGAAACTTAAGGTTTCATACAAAATACTTTCAAAGAGTTTGGGTATGTGCGATAGCTTGGCAATGGGGCGATAATTGTTAATATCACCCTTCGGACCCTTTTTGTGTATTGGGTTTATGAAAGATGATTTCCATATCTGAGGAAATTCACCTTGATTTAGGGAAAGGCTGAAAATTTTTGAAAGAGGAAGAGAAAGGGCGGAAGAGCATTTTTTTAGAAAAATGACAGGAAGACCATCTGGACCAGGATTAAATTCATCATTAAGTTGATTCAATTTATATTCAATGAGAAAAGGATCGACGGTACGAGGGAGAAGAGGTCCTAGAGAGAAACTTTGCAGATAATTGAAATAGGCAGAATCGGGTACAAAGGAGTCATCGGCAAAAGATTGTTTGAAGAATGTGGCAAAAAGGTTGGCAATAGTGCTGGGATCGTTTGAAGTTTCGTTATTGAGAGAGAGAGATGTTGGGTAACCATCGGATTTTCTTATGTAGTTGACAAAATGAAAAAATGACTTCGGATCCTTGATAAGATTGGATTGTGTTTCCGCTATATAGCGTAGGTAAAGGGAATTGTATAGTTCGGTAATATGTAGATAAAAGCCAAGATAACGGGTGATTTTTTAGCTGGTTTGGTTTTGGCAACACTGGTTTTGACAGCTGACGTGTGTTTAGTACCTTGTGTCACTGTCAAACAGCTTCAATTTGGTTTGCAATTTAACCATGGATCGTCTTACAAATGAACAACGCTTGCAAATTATTGAATTTTACTATCAAAATTCGTGCTCGGTTCGAAATGTTCATCGCGCGCTGCTTCCATTTTATGGTCGGCATTCTCGACCTTCTGAGCAGTCTATTCGGAAGATTGTGACCAAATTTCGCACCAAATTTACTTTGTTGGACATTAAACCACCAACACGTTTACGTACTGTGCGTAGTGAAGAAAATATTGCGGCCGTATCAGCTAGTGTGACAGAAGACCGCGAAATGTCGATTCGGCGCCGTTAACAGCAGTTAGGCCTTTGTTACAGCACTACGTGGAAAATTTTGCGGAAGGATTTGGGCGTAAAGCCTTTTAAGATACAGCTGGTGCAAGAACTAAAGCCAGCCGACCTACCACAACGCCGAATTTTTGGTGAATGGGCTCTTGGAAAGCTGGCCGAGGATCCGCTTTTTTATCGAAAAATTGTGTTCAGCGATGAGGCTCATTTTTGGTTGAATGGATACGTAAATAAGCATAATTGCCGCATTTGGAGTGAAGATCAGCCAGAAGCATTGCAACAGCTACCAATGCATCCCGAAAAAGCCACTGTTTGGTGCGGTTTATGGGCCGGCGGCATTATTGGGCCATATTTCTTCAAAGATGATGCGAATCGCAGCGTTACTGTCAATGGTGAACGCTACCGAGCGATGATAACAAACTTTTTTTTGCCCGAAATGGAAGTTCTTGACTTGCATGATATGTGGTTTCAACAAGACGGTGCCACATGCCACACAGCACGCGAAACAATGGCGCAATTGCGAGGCGAGTTTGGTGAACAGTTAATTTCACGTTTCGGGCCGGTCAATTGGCCGCCTAGATCGTGCGATTTGACACCATTAGATTATTTTTTGTGGGGGTATGTCAAGGCTAATGTCTATAGGGACAAGCCCGCTTCGATTGACGCACTGGAAGCCAACATCCATGCATTCATTCGTGAGATACCGGCCGATATGTGTGAAAGAGTATGCCAAAATTGGACTCAGCGGATGGGCTACCTGAGACGCAGCCGCGGTCAACATTTGCATGAAATTATCTTTAAACATTAAATTGCAAAGTTCAAACTATCGATTCAAATAAATATTTCATTCATTTTTTCGAATTTTTTGTGTTTTTTTTTTTTAAGTTCTAAACCTCTTAAAAAATCACCCGTTACATGGCAAATTTCAAATAATATGTACGATGTACGTACAAAAATATTTGACCTTTGAAAAATTTGATCACAAATGACATTACGGTTATAGAGAATACTTAAACAGTAGATTAACCCAGCATTTATGACTTTCCATTTGGCTTTATAATGTATCGGGCCTACAAACTGACCGGTTGGGTCGATTAATATAAAACTTGGTTATAGGTGCAGGAAATGTGAAATTTGCAACAATGTGACTGGTCAAATTTTTAATAATTTAAAAAACGGCAAAGTTCAAGTGGGTCGATCTCAACCTGTTTTGAATGAAAACGACTTTTTTGAATATGTACATTTAAGTATGTCATATTCAATTATTCATATCTTAAGCCTCTTTTTCATTTATTTTGATAATGTCTTGAGCCTATATTTGCCTCCAAAAAAGTTATGAGCAGTTAAGAAAAACAAATTTAAGTCTTCGATGTTTCCTTTTTTTTGGTTGGTTTTCATAAAAATTTGTTTGCTTTAATTTTGGTATTAATTTTTTCATAGCACCAATTCCAATATAAAACATAGATTTCTACTAAAAATTGTAAAAGCTTAACTGTCAAATTTGGCTTAGTTTATGAGGTAGCTAAAATCACATATATAGAAGAGTGGTCAATTCCCAGAATCGCAAAAGTTTTCGGTTTAAAGCAATAGTTAAAAATCCTTGAACGTAATTGTTTCTTTATTTCCCTCATTTTCAGTATATTTAATAGCCTTATATGTTCTGTACAAAAATCTTATTTCAAAAATTTCAGAAACTCATTTTCGTGATAGCTATTGAATTTGGGAATACATAATTATCTTGAATTTTTTGGTAAAGCCTTGTACTCACATCTTTTGCAATGAAATATAAACCAGTTGAACATACCTACACTTGAATTTATATTATGAAAATATCATGGGTTTTTTCACGTGAATTAACAGGCACTTTTGTTTGGAAATTTCATTTTCACTCGAACTGAGTACTAGGCTTTAAAATCCAAAAAAAAATATTTTCTTGAAAATTTTAATACAAAATATTGCTTTAATTTTGTGCTAATTTATATAAATTTTAATTGCATAAAAGCGAAAATATAAAAATAAATAAAATGCAGGACTGAGTCACTTGTACTTCCTCTTATATTTAAGATGCTGAGTGCTTAAGAACATTATATATTAAGGCATGGAAATTATGAGAGAAAAATGTTTAAAAGTATAAAATACGATAGTTTAATTAGCTAAAATAATTTCTTTGAGAGTTTTAAAAAAAAGAATGCCATCTCAGTTCCTGACTGAATATGATTGTATAGAAAAAATATTAAAGATCGTTTAGGCGGAAAAAAAAAATAATAATTTTTTAAAATTTTTAAAACATTTTCAAGAAAAATTTTTGGTACCCTAATCGCAAGCATTTACTTATGTGCATATAAAACTAAAATTAAAAAAAAAATGTTAACTCGTTTTTGAGATATCGAATTTCCAAAAAAAAAATGTTTAACTATTCTTAAAAAATTCAAAAACTTGAAAATTTTGATATGTAAGTGCAAAAAACCCTTAAATACCGAGTCTTATAAAAATCGACCATTTGATTTTTTACAATATTTGATTTTTCAAAAAAAAAAAAAAATATTTCAAAGAAATATTATAAACCCGTTTTGAAGAAAATTAAAAATAAGAAAACAGTTCTTTGGGAGGTACAAATTTTTTTTGACGAATAGTTTCCCATGCATTGATTTTTTTAAAGAAAATTTGCTAAGTCGTTTTTGAGAAAAATAAGAATTTTAAAATTGCTAAAACAAAATTGTATTGCAGGTACAATTATTTTTAGTTAAAAAAAAAAATGAATCCAAACCTTATTGTACCTACCTATATCGCAAGTAAAAATAGTTTCTGGGCAGGAAGGCTCTATTTATTTAGCCTCTGATAAAAATAATGTAGATAAAAGTGTAACCGCACCTCGTAAAAGACATTTATTCGAAGGTCTGGGTTTGATTCCCAGCCGCTGCCATCTAAAAACAGTAATGTTTTTCCCAAGGAACTGCCTCTTGTGAGGAACCGACAAATCCTCCAAGAGTATACTTGTCATGAATAAGTACTTCTTATCTAGCCGTTTGGACTCGGCAAAAAATTGTAGGTCCCCTCCATTCCTGCCAACAACACGCAAACAGAAATGGTTGAGAGTTGTAAGTCACTAGGCCCTGGTTCTCCACGAGCTGTTGTGCAACTGAATTTATATTTTTATTTTTTAAGATGTTTTTTAACAATCTACATATTCATTTTAATGTTTCTTACAAATCCTTCAATAGTATCTCATGTCATGCCTGGCAGAAATCCTTGTATTAAACCCTCCTAGTGGGTGCCGGGCGGTAATGATCACCACAGAAATCTTGTACGATGTCAAGATGGGGATCAGCTAAGGTAAGGTCGCAATGCTTTTGGGTTCCTTTACTCCTTAATAGTTCAACCCTAAAGCAATGCGATTTTACCATAAATACAGGTCCCTAATTTTCAGTGGTGGAGTGAGCGATTTTTCATAATCCGTGCCGAAGAAATGGAAGGCTGGGGGGAAAACCAGTCGATAACGAGCTCATTCGGACGTCCTGGCCGGGTCCGTCTTAAACCTTTGCCTTACCCCGGTATATCGGCTCTGCCGGGGCTGACCTCTTTTTCCGACCTACTCGTGGGAACCAAATTTAAAACCTATAAAAAATGGACCAACTAATGACAACTACTGACCTTACAACGGACAATGAGGATGAACTCCTGGCCTCCAGCCAGGAAACACTGACGGGAAGCTTTCTCGGCACAGATGCCGAGATGCCTTCCAAACCTTCAGGGAGCATAGCGAGTACCAGCCATAGTACTCCTGTGCTCCCTAAACCGACAAATACCAAGCCATCGGGTAGCAATGCCAGCCATAGCATTGCTGTCCGTGGCAAAAGAAAATCTTCTGGCGTTCTTCGAAAGAACCAATTCCTCCACGCCTCGTTTATTCTTGACAAGATTGCTAAGAATGAGGCTGCGGGAACTGGTCATGTGAGGGATGCCTCAGATAAAATCAAATACCAGAAGATTGTTGAAGAATACAATAATCTTCTGGCAAACAAAGAAAAGGCTGTCAAGCGGGACAGATCTCAAGAAGAGACCTTACCCTCCCAAAAGAAGAGCAGGCTTGATGGAAGGCCGGAAAAGGAGAAGACCAAATCTTCCAGAGCGGTGCAACCGCCTACTCTAAGCGAGGTTGTCAGAGATGACCTCCAGGTAGCGGTTGTTGATGAGCTCTCCGCCAATAGCAAAGGTCTGCTATCGGTGTGGAACTCTATCGAAGCCAAGCTCTCCGAGATGGTCTTCCAATATACCATATCCGCAAGTGAGGGACCCTACCCTAGTTTCGACTCTGGTGAAGTGCTCAGGGGATACAGGGTGATCAAATGCGAAGACGCGTTTTCAAGGGATTTCCTTAGGGACAGCATTGCTAAGGTCAGCAATGACTGGGAGGGTTTGAAGCTCAAGCTTATCCCAGCAAAGGAGATCCCTAGGCAACCTAAGGCTCGCATTTGGTTGCCTCTCATGGGCATTAAACCGAGCGGACAGGAGCTGATTCGGGGTCTTCAAAGGTTGAACCCACTGGTCCCCATGCATGACTGGATGGTGATAAAGGCGGAGGAGCCGCAAAAGACCAGCACCTCATACCTCTTGAAGATCAGCGAGGAAAGCAGAGGGGCCCTCATAAAAGCGGACTTTAAGCTTCGTTTTGGCATCAGGCATGCCAAAATTAAAATCCTGCAAAGTCAGGGACCAGATGCTGATAAAGTAGATGATAACGCTGAGTTCAGCGCTGTTGTCGACGGATCGGCAGTCCCTAAAGATGCAGGCCCTTCACCAAATTAAAAACGCGCTGAAGGTCATACAGATTAATCTGAAGCACTCTAAATGTGCTTCGGATAATCTGAGAGTTTTCCTCAGTGAGGAAAACATTGACATTGGCATTATCCAAGAACCATGGGTTAATGGCCTCAGAGTGAGAGGCCTCCAAGACACCCAATACGACCTTATATACAAACCAGTTAATCCAGAACAAGGTAATCCTAGAACTTGTATCTTAGCTAAAAAACACTTAAAAGCTTTTTTGTGTCCCAATTTTAGCACTCCCGATTTGACAGTTGTCAGGCTGGAAGACAAAGAGACAAATGGACTACTTGTAGCATCTGGCTACTGCGACCACAACCGAGAATCACCGCCTGAGGAGGTGAAGATACTGATTGAAGCAGCGAAACTAAAAAAAGCGAACCTTCTGATTGGATGCGATGCGAACGCACGGCATTCTCTCTGGGGTAGTTCCGAAATCAACGAACGAGGTGAGTCTCTTTTTGATTTTATTATTGTTAATAACCTAATTGTTTGTAACAGAGGTGACACACCCACTTTCGTTTTTCCAAGCTCGGAAAATTACGACGGTTGGGAAGATGTACTTGATATCACTGTTACAAACAACTGTAATCTGGTGGTGGAAAATTGGAGAGTGTCCCTTAAAAATTCCTTTTCGGATCACAGATGGATCCTCTTCAACATAGGTTTCAATGTAGAAACCCCTCCCCCATATAGAAACCCTAAAAGAACTGACTGGAAGAAATTCAGTCAGATCGCAAAATCTAAACTAGGCAATTTACCATTAATTAGTGTAGAATCTGTTGAAGTTCTTGAATCTAAGGTAAAGACTTTCGAGGCAGCTATTAACACTGCCTTCAAAGTCTCTTGTCCGGTTAAGCATAGCCGTAAAAAATTCCCTCCTTGGTGGAATGAAGATCTATCTGCGCTAAGAAAAATGACCAGAAAAATCTTCAATATCTGTCAGAAGGAGAAGTTCTTCCAACCGTATAAAGACATTCTCAAAGAATACAAGCGAGCCATAGCAGCATCCAAGAAACTGGGATGGAGAGAATACTGTCACTCCATAGAAAATATTAAAGATTCTGCCAGGCTTAGTAAAGTGTTATCGAAGGAACATTGCAATCCTTCGTTCCTGAAAAAATCTGACGATCTCTGGACAGCCTCTCCAGCTGAGTCCTTGGAACTGCTGATGACAACGCATTTCCCGGGTTGCGTGAACAGCAACCCTGAAGCGCCTAGTAATACGAACACCAATTTAGCTCATAGGGAGCAAATCAATTCCGTTATAACTGGAGATGGTATTTCATGGGCCATTAATACTTTCTCCTCTTATAAATCACCAGGCCTTGATGGCATAATACCTATTATGCTACAGAAACTGCAAGATTTGGCAGTGCCATGGCTTGAAATGATTTTCAAAGGTTGCCTCTATCTCAATCATGTACCTGAGTCATGGAGACATGTAAGAGTGGTCTTCATTCCGAAAGTCGGTAAGAGAGGTCATGAATCCGCGAAGGACTTCAGACCAATTAGCCTGACATCTTTTGTACTAAAGACACTAGAGCGCATTCTTGACACTCATATTAGAGTTATACTAGTTGGTCGTCCTCTTGATGAATCACAACATGCATAACTCAAAGGCAAGTCTACGGAGACTGCCCTGCATGAAGTGGTTCGTACAATCGAGAAGACAATTCACTATAAAGAATATACCCTCGCAACCTTCCTAGACGTGGAAGGTGCCTTCAATAATGTCCTAACTGAATCCATTCGCGAATCACTTGCTCACTTCGGGATAGAAGGCTTCATATCTGAATGGATTGTTTCTATGCTCAGTGACAGAAGGATTCAAGCATCGTTGGGAAACACTACAGCTACTAAATATGTTAGTAGAGGAACACCCCAAGGTGGGGTCCTCTCCCCTCTTCTATGGCTTTTAGTCATGGACAAAATTCTTGTCAAGCTAAGATGTAGTGGTGTGAAAGCAGTAGCGTATGCTGATGATTTGGTTTTATTGGTCTCAGGAAAGTTTACCACAGTGATTAGCGAAATCACTGAGTCGGCTCTGAAAAAAGTTAGTAACTGGGCCACAAGTAGTGGACTAGGGGTTAATCAGAGTAAAACGGAACTGATGCTCTTTACTACCAGGACTAAAATACCTACCTTCACCCCACCTCGACTTAACGGACAAACTCTATCCTTATCTTCTAAGGCAAAATACCTCGGAGTTATTCTTGACCCCAAATTGAATTGGAAGGTAAATATTGAAGAACGGGTTAAGAAAGCCTGCATAGCTTTCTATGCCTGCAGAAAAACATTTGGTAAGATGTGGGGCCTACAGTCGAAGATGATCTTGTGGACGTACACTGTCGTGGTTCGACCGATTTTATCATACGGATCGATTGTGTGGTGGCCTGCACTTAGCAAACAATATAATATTGGAAAACTTAAGAAGGTACAAAGAACGGCTAGCGTCGGCACTACAGGAGCCCTTCGAACTTGTCCAACAGATGCCCTTAGCGTTATCCTGCACCTTCTACCACTCGATCTTTATATAAAATATCTAGCGGCATGCAGTGCTGTAAGACTAAAAGAATCTAATTGTTGGTTTTCAAAACCCTATGGTCATGGAAATATAACAAAATTGATTCCTCAGGATATTTTTCTAACGAACACCGACTACTGTATTCCCCCTCTTGGCCTAGGCGGGGACTTCAAAGCCGTTTTTCCAACCAGAGAGGATTGGAAAAATGACATTGTTACGAAGGACTACGACACTATAATCTTCACTGATGGGTCTAAGATGGAGTGCGGTGTTGGTTCTGGAATTTTTTCTAAGACCCTTAATATATCCAAGTCCCTCAGACTACCAGACTTTGCTAGCGTATTTCAAGCTGAACTACTAGCAATCAGGGAAGCATGCAAGTTACTCAAATCAAACCATAATCAATTCAGGAACACAGCAATTTGCTCCGACAGCCAGGCTGCCATTAAGGCTATTAAATCGGCTACATCCACCTCTGTACTTGTCCAGCAATGTCGAGATGAACTATCAAGTCTGAACATTAACCTCCAGGTCACTCTCATTTGGGTTCCAGGTCACAGTGACATAGAGGGTAATGAACGGGCTGACGTCTTAGCTCGACAAGGCTCGGCCCTTCATAGCTCACTAGCCGTAAATGTAAATATGCCTATTGGTGCTATGAAGAGAAATATTTTCTCGATTTTTCTCGATGAATCTAATCTCAGATGGAGCAGTCTTACAAACTGTGTCATATCAAGAATGATATGGCCATCCTATAACAAAACTCGTTCTAACGATCTTATATGCAGACCCAGGCGCGATATAGCCAGGATCACAGCAATATGCACCGGACACTGGCCCATAGGGGAGCATGCAAGGAGGCTGGGAATCCCCTACAACTCCCACTGTCGTAGCTGTGGAGACCCTCAAGAAAAAGAAACTGTAGTTCATTTTCTTTGCAACTGCCCTGCTTTAGCCAATTCTAGATTGTCATCTTTTGGAAAGGCCTTCCTCGATGACCCAAAAGAGCTTTCTGAGAAGAAAATCAAAGATCTGATTATCTTTCTGAATGCGACTAAATGGCTCTAACAATAGTCCGTTAAAGTCTATAAAGCCATATAATTCCGTATTAAATCCCTACTAGGTTAACACAAGTAATTGGTATCAAAACGGCGCACTCCAGCGCTAATTGAGTCGCGAGGCCAGGGCTAGCGACTGCCATCTCTACCTACCTACCTACCTATCTCATGTCATGAAAAAGAGCCTTCCATCGAAGCCTTTTGGATTTCAGAAGACAGATTTTGTAGGTATCCCATTGATTCGTTCCAACTTTTATCACCCACAAAGGGAATAATTGAGAGTTGTAACTTTGTAATTCACTAGGTACTGGGTCATCCGTTCTCCCTGAGCTCTCACACCGCTAAATTATTTTTTTCATTTTACAACCATGTTTAATACGTACATGAAAATATACGATAAGGTAAGTGTCTGTGCATAACAGGCCTTAATACGCCAAAATGTTTCTTATTATGTTCATTGCGGAAAAATCCACAAAAATGGCTTCAAAGTTTTTTTTTTTGTAATTTTTGATGGTCCGTTAAAAAAGTTTGATTGGTCTGAAAACCCTTACAAAAAAAACAAGTGTTTATTGAAAATTGCTTCAAAGTCAAAATATGAACTTTGTCATGCAATTGCTACTTTTAAAATAAAATTATATTTGGTTCAACTAAAAATACATTCTATTTAGGTTATTTACAAAACAGACTGACCAAAAATCAAAATAAATTGAAAATTGATTAGAAATGCATAAGGTCTTGGTGTAGAATTGGTGTATTGTTTGAACTTCAAATGATTGTTAAACATAATTAAAAGCAATTTTAATCGGATATTTTTTCCGCATCATGTTTATTTTAGTTTGTCAAAAATATCCCTTACAATGATCTGTATGCTTAAAACAGCACGCTACAAATATCTTTGAAACAAGTTGGAAAATCAATTGTTTTTTGTTTTTTTTTTTCAAAATTATATACCCAAATGTTTTCTTCTCTTTTGAATGGAATAACATCGAACAGGTAATACGTCCCTCATTAGAGGAGATACCTCTCAAAGTGTAACTATGGGAAATCCCATACCCTTCAATATTGAAACAAAAACTGCCTACACTATAACTAACCTCTACGCAATTAAATTAACAAAAGATCCTAAGGTCAAGATTTTATTGCTTTTGAAAGTACTTTCAAATGAGGAAGACCTCTTTTCTCTCAGCAGGACTTCTTTTTTGTTTCAAACACGATTTTTCACACTTAGCGACAAAGTCTTTGAAACAAAACCAGCTTCTATAAAGGTAGGAACATAAAAATCCTAAGCAAATTGAATAACTATTAAAAAAAAGTACCATGAGTAAGATTCTCGTATATTTTTCTGTGAAGCAATTATTCACACGGCAAAGTGCATTGCAATGCAGCCAGCCATCGCATCGAGTGCAAGTCCGCATTCGAGCCCATATACCTATAAGAGAAGAGGTCCATTGGGGGCGAGCGTAAGGAACGTACATGTATTTACACAATTCACGTCCATTTCTATGTTGTAAGACTTGAATGGAGTGATAGCTTCCGCAGCCAGAACGGATGCACAAAACACACGATGCACGATGCAAAGAGGTCTGGACTGGAGCACTCCTTCAGAAACGATACGATTCACATGATTATTTCTTGTGGAGCTCATTGTCTTCCTCCTTTTTTTTTCTGCCCATGTATGTATGGATGTAGCTCCTTTCTGAAAAGATTTTTTTTTTCTTTTTGTTTGCTTGGCGCGCCGGTACTTTGTAAATTTATGAATGAAATCAGAGCGTTGTGTTGGCTGAATTGTCCATTGCGCGGACAAAGGCAGCAGTAGCAAAGTTGTACTTTTAATACACAGACCTTGAATGACTTCGACGTGGTGCGGTGCTGGTTGCAAGAGGTTTTGCTTCTTTCGTTCTGATGGAGATGCAATGCAATGGCAGAGATGCTTAATTTTTCGTGAGAACGGAAAACTTCAAGGATGACTTCAATGATTTAATCTAAAAATTAAATTTTTACTTTTGCTAAGGAAACTTTTAGACCTTTTGGTTATCTATTATCTTAAAATTCTTTTTTCATTTTAATCTAAGCTTAAAAGGGTTTACAATAATTTTTCAAAAATCCCCCATATTTACAGGAATATAGACCGTCGGTTGCGTCATATTCCTAAATGCTTGTTAAATAAAGGACTCTCCACATTCAAAATATGTTTCTCTATTGCACAGTAGGTTCCCAAAATTCCGAAAATATATTCGACTGTACCTAAATATTTTAAACAAGTTTTATCAAAGGAGACATCTTAAGCACGTGTCAGAGAAAATAAAGCCACGCTTCGCTTTAGTAAGTTGAAGTATGTATATCGCAAGGACAATATATCCTTTCTTAAAAAATAGCGTCAACCTTGAAAACTTTTTTTTTCTCTCGCACCCCTCGACGCGTGTTGAAATTCTTCTTTTGAAAATTCTTAAAGTACAGTCGTCTCTCCCTACACAAAACGCTAATGCTCAGAGCATAATCACATCAATCCTATTAACAATTGCATATTTTTACTTCAATATTCAAGAGAACAATCAAAAGGATATTAAGTTACAGCGCATGCGTCCGATAGGCGTTTCAAACCTTAAAATAATTACTTTGAATCAAATATCCATTTCCATATACACAATCATATCGAAGCTATTTTTCCATCTGCCCGAGCTACTTCCTTTCAAGAGAGTTTTGATCGCCTCAACTCAACACCATCAATAGCAGCCGGTCAGAGTTAGGGAGGGCATTTGGCATTTCAAAGATTGTTATTTGAATGAGTTGAGTACACGCTGCATAGTCATAATCAATGGCAACTTACGCTAATGCGTTACACAAATTATATTGAGAAAATGTGACACAATTGTCATTATACAGTTGATAGAGTGAAGGTATGCAGTGTGACACGCGAATTTCACCCTCTATGGTAATAGTTATTTATTTTTTTTCTAAGACTTCACCACAATAAAATCTATTTTTGATGACAAATTATTCAGCGACACCTGCTCAATCGACTCCTTTATGATTTTTATGGTAAGAAGAAACCGAATCGAAGAACCCCCAGAATAGTTTTTGTATTTTATTGTTGTCATCATAATCATAGTAGGTTCATATTATAGTAATTTTTATGTTTGCATTTCATTGATAAAGGAAGGGTTGTGTATAATTTAGAGCTGCTTGAGCAGTGATCTATTGGGAAAGGCAGGGTTCTCCTTGGACTAGAAATCTAAGATTAGGGTGTTGAAAACGGGACTTGGCATATGGATAGGTTCATTGCGTAGGGTATTCAAGTATTCATATAGGGGCAGATGGTTTTATCTTTTAAAATAATTCATAATGGGGTGTTTTTATGAATTAAAAAAAAAACAGGATCTCAAGATGTTTTTACTAAAAAAAAAGGTTAGTTTGGTAAGTTTTCCCTCCTTCTTTATTTAAATGCGTATGCTAACTTTTAGCTGAATTCCATAAATACCTAAGTTGGAAGCATGTTCAAGTTCATCTTATTTTTACTGGCTTGCATTTACTGAATCCAAGGTCCACTTTCTCAATTCCAGTTAAAATCTTTAAAGGCAACTTTTTATGTATCTATGTAAGTTTTTAGAGGTGCATATGCTTATGTTGAGCTTAAATTATAATCAATTGTTAATACAATCATTTGCTCAAAAGATTATGTTTTTTTTTTTGTAGACGGGTCAAAGGACATTTTTTAATTTTAATAATAATCATTTCCAATGAAAAATGAGTAAGAAGTTGCATTAGTTCTATTTTGTAGAAAACAAAAACTATAAGTGAAATACTTTTCCTTTTATTCATCTGTTTTTGAAATTATATTATACCAAACTATTACATTATAATTATTACCTTAAATAAATATTGCACAGAAAAATTAGAGTTGATTACAGTTAAACTCCATCTTAAGAAGAAATTTCACTGAGGCTACATTTTGATTTGACAAAAATTAATCTTAAGGTTTAAATGTAAATATTTGTACTTTTTTAGGGTATTTGTGAGAATTTTTGATTTTTATATTTTTAAAAATTTAAAGTCGGAAAGGCTACTCTCAGGGGAAGGCTTTAGAGTTAAAATTTTAAAAACTGTTTTAAATTTAGGGTGAAATGGTGTGAAAACAAGGAAGTATCCATTTTGAATTTCTTTTTGTGTTATAAATTAATGTTTATAGGAGTAGGGGGTTTACTGCTAAATATTTTTCAAAAATTAGCTCCATTCTTAGGGTGAAATAGGGGTAAAAGCAAAGAAAGGGAATCAATGGCTTGATATTATTATTAGGCTTTTCCGATTTAAATAAATATTTGTACGTTTGAAAGAATATATTTTTGGCTTGGCTTTGGGTTGATATTTTTTCAAGACTTATCTTTATATCTATATTGTGAAATTAATAAAAAGAGTATTCGATCCTTCTTCTTCTTCTTTTTGTTTTAAAAGTTATACATACAGGGTGGACTTTAATGTAGGCCTTATAACTAGATATTTTTTCAAAATTAAGGTATACAAATAGGGTGAAATAGGGTGGAATAAAAAAGGGACTATGATTTGAAATGCTTTTGATGTGTGATTTCTATGTATGGTAAACTAGGGCACATTTAACAGACAAATTTGGAAGCCACATAAAATCTTAATTATTGCACTTTTTTAAAAGTTTAAACCACTGTTTATAAAGTTGATATTTTGTCTTTAATCTGCAGTAGGAAACTTTTTCGTTTAGCTTCAAAGCATGTTTTATTTTTATTTAAAAAAAAAAAAGAAGTCATTTCGCCGAATGTGCGCCAGCCCGAAATAAGGAATTAAACGAAGTTTAAAAAAACTCCTGAGCGTTACTTAGGTAATCAATGCCAATGCAATATTTGTTTCGACTTCTGGAGATAGATGCTGCATAAGTTTTTATAAATTTTCTTTAAGCTTCTCAAGAAAAACTCTGAAACCACGAAATTTTACAAAAAAAATAATATTAAAAAAAAATGCTTACTTACCAGAAGTGGAAAATTACACAGATGACATGAAAAACACCTAAATACTCTAATATTTTTTGCTGACAAACTGGAACTTACAAACTTCAACACAAGGCAAAGGTATACAAAAGTTGTGTTTGTCACTTAAATTACGGGCTTACACAAAACAGTTTTCGAGAAAATTTCAAAGACTAACGTGTCACGATAAAGAATGTGCCCCACTTTACCATATACTCACTCGCTTCAGGTGTAATTAAAATAAATAAATATATTTCCGTGTTACACAATCCTTCCGGTTAAAAGAAAAAATTGTTAAAATTTGAAAACTATGTAATGGTTATTGCATAATTTGTGTATAATAAATATATTTAGTTTTTTTTAAGGGTAAGACTAGAAAGCTGAAGTTTTAACAGTTTGAAAATAATTGATTGGAATATGAATTCAAAAAATTAGAATCCTTCAAAACCCCGTTGAACTGAGATAACGATGGTATATTGAAGTGAGTGCTTTCACTTATGAACTCATATCTCTTGCTTGCATGAATTGATTTTTTGGTTTTTCTTATTTTCGGGTATAGATAAAATGACCGTTGTAGTTTTTTATTTAAGAAAATAAATAGAAAAATTATTTATAGTCAAAGGCTACAAACAATAAATCCATTCATTTCTTAATTTTGTGAAATTTATGAATAAATTCAATTAAAAAGGTAATTGCGGCTTTTCCTGTTGTTTGGATGTATTATTTACTTACTTGATTTGAAATTAATCAAACAAAATAAAAAAAACCCGTTAAAGATCTCGTTATCTACATCGAATGTTTTTATTGGAATTTGATATGAATGGACTTTATTAACCATATCTCCTGCCTTACTAATCAGGTCATGAAGGTTAAATTCTTTAAAGAAAGCTGACATAACAGTGTCAAAAATCATTGAGGAGGAGCAAAAAGTTTCATAAAAGCTCCTTTAATTCAATTTATTTTATTCTAAATTCAAAAGTTGATGAAAAGTTTTATAACTGTGAAAACTAAAAAGGCACATTTATTGTCTGATCCCTTTTCTAAAATTATGTTTTGCCATATTTTATCATTAATCATACGACGAAGGTGCAACACGTTTTTGAAATAATTTTTTGCTAATAAAATGGATTTTCATTAAAATAATGATATAAGCATTTTTATATATTATTAAATGAATTACTCAAAAAAATGTTCAAGTTACGGCCTTTAAATACTGTCATTAAGGCAACAGTTAGTTTTAAAACTGCATTAAATTGGCGCTTTAAGTCGAGAAATACTATTTTAATTTTCAAAAATGAGGTGTAGGTGAGGTAGAAAGATTTGTTTGTGTCAAATTTATATGAAAAAAAATTTTAATTTGTGTAACTGAGAAGCTTCGAAAGACGAAAAAGCTATTTTTTTTACAACGGTTTTTTTCCAATTGCTTTTCAAAATTAAAAATAATTGTAGATGCCTTGCATTTTTTACCAATTTTACAAAATCATTGTTCCTAAAAATAGGCTCCACTTCTAGTTTTCTAAAAAAAATTAAATAAATTCCTTTCAGTAAATGGTTATTGATGGTACCTTCATTTCCACAGAATCATTGTTGTACGAGTATTTTCCATTTTCAAACGGTATAATGGATTTTGATCATTTTTTATGCAAAATTCTCCAAAAAATTTGAATAGTATTGTATAATGAAACTTTTAAATTATGAGTTTTTTTAAACGCAATACATACCTATTTCAAAAAGAAAGTGCGATTTTTCGGAAACTTCACAATTTTGCAAAAATTGGTTAAAATTCTTTCTTTTTTTTTTTAATTCATTTTTATTTTTCAATTTTCTTAAAACTATCTTAAAGCTAGACAAAAATTCATAAAAACTAGCCTACTTATCTTAAAACTAGGTTAAAATTCTTCTTAGTTTCCGAGTGTGACCATTTTCTCAGAAAAATAAAATGCACGCCTAGGTCTGACGTACTTGTTCTTATGTTCAGAAGATGCTGCAGATATAAACAAATTATATAAATGGAAATTATGAGAAGAAATGTTTAAAAGCATGAAATGCCGTATTCTTGATTTTATGGAGAAAAATATTAAAAATCGTTAGATTGGCTTTCTTAAAAAAAAAAGTATTTTTTATATATCAAATTCTTAACAAATTTCTACGTAAAAATTTAAGTAAGCATTTCTTAAGTATTTATTTACATATGTGCTCGTAAAAATAAAATTTAAAAAAAAAATGTTAATACTTTTTTTAAACATCGAATTTTCGAAAAAAAATTTGAAACTTTTTTTAAAAATTCAAAAATTACAAAAATACAAAAAATTTTTTGAAAATTTTGATATATTAATTATATTTTTAATCTTATTTGAAATTTTAATAAAAAAAACTTTAATTACAAATTTAAAAAAACAACGTTCACTAATTTTAGCATAAAGAAAAAAATTAATAAAAATCGCAGAAGTCGTTTCTAAGAAAAAATATTTTCCTAACGGTTTTTTGCAAGTTAGCGTTATTTTTAATAGAAATATTTTTTTCTTATAATACTTTAAGAAGTGTAAACAAAAACTCTTAAACTATGTTGCCTTCAATTTGATTTCCAAAAAAAAATTTTGAACATTCATCAAAAATTCAAAAATATTTTTTTTTGAAAATTTCGGTTAAAATAATAAATAATATTTAAATCACTTAGAAGTTTCTGTATCAAAAACATTTTGCAATCACAAATACCATTTGAAGAAAATAAATAAAAATGGTTCTTTGGGAGTTACCATTAATAACCAGATATTTTTTGAAAAATGGTTTTCCATCCAAAAGTAGCTTTTACCATAAGAAATATATTGAATTTTTTTGAGAAAAGTTGTGGTGCCGTTTTTGAGAAAAATAGGATTATATAAAATTGCTAGACATAATTGTATGGCAGGTAGGTACAGTTATTTTTAGTTAAGAAAATGAAAAAAAAAACGTGAGGGCAGAATCACCAAGACCCACTATGTACCAAGTTTTAAAATTGAATGCAGCCATTCAGGCCGTTACTGAATGGACAGACACACGGACAGATAGACAAGCGAACAGACAGGTAGATAGACAGACAGACTTTTACCACCCACATTTTTGGTGTTCTCTATCAGCGTAATGTCATGTTTGATTGTTATCTCGAATTTTTTTCTTGCACGAATTTAAAGCTTGCCTCAGTCCCTACATCGCCAGTAAGAACGGTGCCTAAGTGGAACTTTAATTTTATTCATTTCTGAATGTAGAGACTCACGCGCATATGTAGGTACAAGATAATATTCACCCCAATTACAGAATCCGAGGAATGTGCTGCGTATAAGGAATCAAACCCATATTTGACATTTTAACTATGACACATAATTTCAAAAGTGGGCCAGGTCCCCTGCAGAGGATTCTGTATTCGGGGTTATTGTCAGGATAGGTAACGCACGCTGGCTCTTTCAAACAGCTATAAAAAGAAAACTAAAATGTATGTAGACTGCTGATGCTGCCGCAATTAATAACGTGCTCATAATATCTCTCCACTTGCCCACAATGACTTTGTAAAAAGTTTTGTAAAAATTTAAAAACATTACATTACATTACAACATTACAAATAATTATATTTCTGATAAGGTTTTTGAAGATCTTGAATATAGAATTGGCAAGTTAAAAATTATCCATTTTTCTTAGCTTCCGAAGGCACCACACCAATGGGGGGTTTTTAATATTGACACATATTCAGCCTATTTTTTGTACGGTTTTTTAAAATCAATTTTATTCCTTAAACAATTTGAGGAACGTTGACATGTTTCTTCGTCCTGCGATTTTTTCTCTATATTTCATAATTCAATTCGGACTTTTACCAACATTCGTTTGATAAGTGATTCATCCAAGGTATTCCAATGAAACTTATGAAGCTCTATAGCTCAATGAAAATTGGACTAAATAACTCAAATTTTGTATATGGATTTATTATGTATGTTTCTGCGAAACAACACAGATATTAACTTATTTTTTGTGTTATTGTTTTCTTATGTATTTTTCTATCAGCAATTTGCCAATGACATCATTGTCACGAAGAATCTTATAGAATAAATATTTGTCCCCTTCCAATTCAATACACATTCAAACTTTTTTATTTTGTATTGAAAATTCTTTAAAATACGTTCAGAATCTTTACGCTATTCACGAACAAATCAAGTCACATCACACGTACAGAACACCCATTATCACTTAGTTAAAATAGTGTCCTGTTTACCAAGAATGATAAAATTCCAGTGGCATAACATATATCCCAGTCAGACAGGACATGATGGAACAAATATATCAACTCACTCTAAACAACATCGTGCAACCCACGCTGAATTTATGATTTCACTTTGGACTTCCTTATCTTATCACTTAGCCCGATCGATGTCACCTGTGTGTAAATCACTGCTCCCGGACAAGGTGGCAATCACACACAGAACATGTCCTTATTCTCAGTCATTCAAAATGGTATTGCATAAATGATACCATCATCATTCAGCGGAAGCTTGGGAAACAAACTCTCAAAACATATTTGATGCGGTAAAAGGTGGCAATAAAGTCTGTAATTAATTGATACCAGTTAAACTATCTGTGCATACCAAAGACACGTCTTAACGCACGTACGTCGGTCGTCACTCGTCGCTCGTCGCTTGCGGTTGTTTCGATTGCAAGGAAGACACAAAATATCCCTTTTCTGCTTCGGGCGGGCGCGATGCACTTTTCTCCTTTTGAGAAAACTGACTACTGACTGCATACCAAGTTGAATTCACGGTTATAAAATTGTATAGCTACACACGTATATTTGGAAAGTACGCAAGCAATTTATTTAGGTTAGCAGGTGACATGAAGATGGTTTAGATGCGTGCCACTGTGTATAAAGTGCCTGATCTGGCAGATGAAAATTTTATAGACGCATTATACACGAGAGTGCCAAAAGAGTGTTGAAGACGCTTAAAATAAAAAGATAGGTAGGTACTTATAAATATATGCAAATTCTGGTTTCGTGTGCCACCAGAGAAAGGTATGGGTATTGATTAAATTGGCAGGTGCCAATTACTTATCCACGTGTATTGACATTTTGCGTGGCAATGGCGGCTTACAGTAAGTTCGGCGATGTTTTGCATATATACAAATAATATTACAAGAATATTTTAAGATGGAATTTTTGTCTGTATTTTATCCGAATGTGGGCATTTTTGTGGTTAACATGGTCTTAATTACATTCAATTTTTGGAGCTAACATATATGTACATATATATTTTTTGGTGTGACCCTGAAGTCAAAAGTTAAATGAAAGAATGTGATTTTTAAATAAAATTAATTTAAATTTTTGTAATTAAAAGATTTTAAGAATAATTTGAGATATTTGAACAAATAGAGGTCTAAGGAAAATTAGACAACAAAGTGGCAAAACTCTTCCGTTCGATAGTAACTCTTCTTTAATAGAAATAAAGTCGAGTGAAAAAAACATGCTTTTCAACATTATTTCCTCTACATTTTGGATATAACGTTGATTGACATTATTTTCATCTATTTTATTTCACGGACCCAAGAATTTTAATACATTGAACAGAATTTCGTTGGGGACTTTTTTTCATCGCAGATTTTGGGGACTTATTTCATCATAAAACTACCCTCAATTTAAAAATGAAAAAAGTCCCCAAAAATCCAAGAAATTTTGATTCCAAAAGAACTGGAAATTATTTTTAACCTTTAATTCTATTAAGTCAATTTTTTAAGAAAATTATACCCCTTACCGTAATGGGGAGAAATATAACCCCTCCAACAAATTTTTTTTCTTGTTTCGACCGAACTTGTGCCCTCTAGCACTTTTTTACAATTTATGCAAAACACCCTGTGAAAATTATCTTTAAATTTCTTAATCACTTGAAAATAAGAGTAAGTTCATGCGGTCAAGCCCTGCTTTTTATTTTACATGTATTAAAGAAGAAAAGCAGCAGTTTATGCGAATTTTTTTGGCCTCAAGAAATAAATTCAGGAATTAAAGGTCAGGGGAGTTAGTTTTTGCGACTACATATGTTACGGCATTGTACGAAAAAAATAAAAAAAAATATAAATAATGAAGGTTTTATTAGGAAATATTAAAATGCTAAAATATATACCTGCTTGGTAATAAATATTTTCTGTTAACACTCATCAGGGGACTGAGAAACTGAACGGACCATCCATGACCTCTGGCACAAATGCCTTCTTAAGAAATAAAAGAGCTAACGGGCGTAAGATACAAAAATAATTTACTGTCATCACACTTAATGCTTCACGCTGCTAAATCTGAAACGTAGATAGTTTTCAAAGCTAAGGAAAATGTTTGACTGTTTCAATCGGTCAGGGGACTGATTAGAAATCCGAGGGACAAAGTTCAATGATTTTTTTTTATCTTACGTCAATAATTGAAAGTTCATTTTGATTTTGGAACTGAAATAAGAGAACTGTAAGAATTTTTCCCTTTGAAAACAAGCAGGGTACACGTCAGGGGACTGAGAATTAGACCCTTTGAAAAATTTGTTTAGTAATGAAAATATGTCAGATTTTACTAATTTTGTCTGGCCATGTAGACATCAATTAGATTTGTAGTTATAAACAAAATAAGATAGAATACTTGAACAGTTATTAAAATATCAACGAAGCCGTCAAAAATTCCATCATTTGTAGAATCACCCATGTGTCAGAACTCGGACTACGAAATTCTGTTTTCCAAAATTCAGTTTTTCAAAATTCTGTTAATCCAAAATTCTGTAAGTGCCAAAATTCAGTATCCAAAATTCTGTAAATGATAAAAAAAATGCACAGAACTTTGGAATACAGAAATTGTTTTGATAATTAAAAAAAGTGCCTTCTTTTCGTTGTATTAAGCCAAAATTCTAAAAAAAATACTTTCTTTATCGAAATAAAAATTTATCAATTTTGACTCGCTCTACAAGGAAAACCATTCATCTAAATGAAATAATTTCTTCAATTACTAGAGTTACAAGCATTAATTAATTTACTTTTGCAAAAACGGTCCACTGGCCGAAAGACATGGGCATCTTAACAAATTTTTCAAGGAGCTTTTATTCGAGAAAGTGTGAGATCCTTCAAGAGCCATGAGAAGTAACTATCATCTTTAGCCTTTGGGACTCAGCACAAAATTGTAAGTCACTTCGATTCCTGCCATGCACACAATAATGGTTGGAAGTATAGTAAGTCACTTAAACCTTTCTCGATCTATCAAGCCACCAAATTTTTTTTATTAATAAAATAAGTATTAGCAAAATGAGAAGAAACGAGCCAATAACAACACATTTTGAAACTAACGGGTGATTTTTTAAGAGGTTTAGAACTTTAAAAAAAAAAAAACACAAAAAATTCGAAAAAATGAATGAAATATTTATTTGAATCGATAGTTTGAACCTTGCAATTTAATGTTTAAAGATAATTTCATGCAAATGTTGACCGCGGCTGCGTCTCAGGTAGCCCATCCGCTGAGTCCAATTTTGGCATACTCTTTCACACATATCGGCCGGTATCTCACGAATGAATGCATGGATGTTGGCTTCCAGTGCGTCAATCGAAGCGGGCTTGTCCCTATAGACATTAGCCTTGACATACCCCCACAAAAAATAATCTAATGGTGTCAAATCGCACGATCTAGGCGGCCAATTGACCGGCCCGAAACGTGAAATTAACTGTTCACCAAACTCGCCTCGCAATTGCGCCATTGTTTCGCGTGCTGTGTGGCATGTGGCACCGTCTTGTTGAAACCACATATCATGCAAGTCAAGAACTTCCATTTCGGGCAAAAAAAAGTTTGTTATCATCGCTCGGTAGCGTTCACCATTGACAGTAACGCTGCGATTCGCATCATCTTTGAAGAAATATGGCCCAATAATGCCGCCGGCCCATAAACCGCACCAAACAGTGGCTTTTTCGGGATGCATTGGTAGCTGTTGCAATGCTTCTGGCTGATCTTCACTCCAAATGCGGCAATTATGCTTATTTACGTACCCATTCAACCAAAAATGAGCCTCATCGCTGAACACAATTTTTCGATAAAAAAGCGGATCCTCGGCCAGCTTTCCAAGAGCCATTCACCAAAAATTCGGCGTTGTGGTAGGTCGACTGGCTTTAGTTCTTGCACCAGCTGTATCTTAAAAGGCTTTACGCCCAAATCCTTCCGCAAAATTTTCCACGTAGTGCTGTAACAAAGGCCTAACTGCTGGGAACGGCGCCGAATCGACATTTCGCGGTCTTCTGTCACACTAGCTGATACGGCCGCAATATTTTCTTCACTACGCACAGTACGTAAACGTGTTGGTGGTTTAATGTCCAACAAAGTAAATTTGGTGCGAAATTTGGTCACAATCTTCCGAATAGACTGCTCAGAAGGTCGAAAATGCCGACCATAAAATGGAAGCAGCGCGCGATGAACATTTCGAACCGAGCACGAATTTTGATAGTAAAATTCAATAATTTGCAAGCGTTGTTCATTTGTAAGACGATCCATGGTTAAATTGCAAACCAAACTGAAGCTGTTTGACAGTGACACAAGGTACTAAACTTACGTCAGCTGTCAAAACCAGTGTTGCCAAAACCAAACCAACTAAAAAATCACCCGTTATAAATCTTGAAACCGGGTGCGTTTCGGAGGTATTAAGTGGTAAAGGTGCTTTTAATTGATTGAAAACTAAGATATTTCATCAGGGCTGATTTTTTTTATATGATTTGAGGAAAGTTATGAAAAACTTATTTTGACACTTGCCATCAAACACTTACATTGGGATCCAATGTCAGCCAGGCACCTTTAAAGATTCTAAAAAGTCGTAAAATTTACGTTATAGTATCAAATCAGAATTTTTAATATATTCTTTGGGCAACTGTCAGAATATATTTTCCAAGCTTCCAGACACCTGCAGTGGTACTTTGGGCAAGAAATACTGTGAAATAGTTGCCCGAAGTTCATAAAACGTTAGCTTTGATGCCAAAACGTAAATTAAAATACTTTTTTGAAAACCTTAAAGTTGTCTGACAGAAATTAGGTCCCACTGTAGGTGTCTGGCAGCTTGGCATAAAATCAGGTCTGATAAAATGACGTAATTTTGCATCAATTAAATGCACCTTTAGCTCATAATACCTGCAAAACGCACCCGGTTTCAAAATTGGGTGCATTCACAAAAAAAAAAAAAAATCAGCTATGATAAAATGACTTTTGTCTGGCAGCCCTGGGATCTTACTCTACAAGATTTCTTAAAATCAAAATACTCTTTGAAAAAACATTACAAACATTAAATACTAAAAGATCATTGTGATAAGATAGTGAAAGCAATAAAAGGACATATTCATTTTGAGTAAAGAGTTAAGACTATACAAGAATAGTCATCAATTCTATGTCTCATTTTATAGACACCACGCGTTGTAGGTCCTTTTTATTATTTCCTTGGTTATTGCATTTTAAATATCAATTATGCAGGTATTTATGTCATAAATTGAGAATAATGCCTGTTAATTCTGATATATCCATTTCTGATGGCGAGAAATTCTTAAAACAACCGTGTCCACACTTTGAGTGCATCACAAATTTATTAATAAAAATCCAAATTACTAGGAAATCAAATAAAAGGTTTCTGCGTCAAGTCTTTTGTTTGGTAATTTTTTTTTTTCTGACACATCGATATTTCTTCATTTTCGAAGATACCTCGCTTTTATGTAGAAGGATCAACATCTTTTGTAATGTCTCATTTCTTTTCATTGATTTAATTCTATGATAAGGATACTTTAAAATATGCGCATGACTATAAACGTGGGGCACCTATATGTATATGTTCTTTTGTGTAAACAAACATTTTTTATTAGGATGAATTTAAAGAATTCTCTAAAAATAAAATTCGTAAGAAAATATTTTTGGGTATTTGGGTTTATTTTTTTCAAAGACAAACCGAAAATGATTTGATTCTGCTTAAAAGTGCTTATTATAAGATCATTTATCAAAATCAGAGCAAAATTAACAGAGGAGAATTAATTATATTCCAATTTTTTGTAAACACAAAATTAGGTTATCCTTTGGTGAAGAGTTAATAAAGTCATTAAAAACAAATCAAACAAACGGAAGTAAATATTTTTCGCCGCCATTTAAATATCCATTAAAAGAGAAAATTAGGTGAGTATATAGCAGTTGACCTACTTATTAAATTTGAAGGAACTTATACAAATAAAAAGGATTATTGAAGAATGCTGTGATTAGAATTCTTGTAATAGCTATGTTCGTACGTTTTTGTTTCTTATATTTTTGAAAAATGGATCAGGGGTATTCGTCTTACAAAACAAAATAGAAAGTAAAACAAATTAAAAACAGAAAAATACCTCTGTAGTTTTTGTATTGAAAATTATTTTTTAAGATCCGTTTTTAACATATTTTTTGTAATTGATTTTTAATAAAATGTTTAAAAAAATTTAACGAGTAAAAAAAAACAACGAAGGTAAGCGAAACTATATAATATTAGTTTCATTTCAAATGCATAACAAAGAGAATAATTTGATTTATTTTGTGAACAGTGAGGCCTCTGCCTAAAAATGAGCATTTTCATGATCATTTCAAATGCAGTCATTAAATAGAATTATCCTTCAATTTGTTTCCTAATATAACCTCCCACGAACAATAAAATCCAAAATAATGACCTCTAATCCCCTAAAATCACATTAATTACACAATCACCATGTTGTATCGATTTGCAAAAATCATAATTCATAACACATTTCGATTGCAAATATCAAGTATACCATAGTATACGAGTATACTATCTACGTATAGTAAATCATATCCAATTTCAAAAAAAAAAAAATATTATAGCCTGCAACAATCGAATGCGTTTCGAATTTCAGATTTGTTGTGTTTTTTTGTACTCAATTCATGTTTGAGCTCAAGCCAATCTCGTTTAAATTGATTGCTATTTATTTTGATAATTGGCTTCGACCGATCGATACTGGTATATTGCCCAGCAATTCGCAAAGTATGATACATACGATATAAGTATATGGAAACTGATCAAGCAGCAGCCCACCCAAACGGGCTCCTAGCAATAATTCTGAAGATCGCACAACTTGTGAATTATTTTCACATTGGCCCAGGTATCTTGGTGAATATGTATAAATACAGTCGAAGCTCCGAAGCGTAGATACTCAGTTATCATCGGTTTCACTATATTTACAATAACTGTATGTTATTTTAGCCCTGGAAAATTGGACGCCAAAAATATCTATGTCTAGCTTAATTTTAATTCCAGCATGGTTTGGATGGCATTTAAAAAAAAAAATCTCACAATATACCTACATAAAATGATACACAAATGTTTGATTTCTGAAACGATCGTAGCTTCCCTTAAGCATGGTTTTGACTGTACATGTGTGCTGGTAAAGACCCACGCGATCGTGTCTTTAGTAGCCCAAGTCACTGAGCATTAATACTCGCCGATTGGAATGAATCTCTTAAGTACCATGAAGCTGAACAACTTTGATTCGAAGCTAAATGTACTGCAGGCAATTCCTGCCAATAAACAAGAGGAAACTAATTTGTTCTTGTGAAAAAAAGAAGCATACTTCAATTTAGTATCTCACCTTGTTAGTGATATTGACAAATGGCTTCTGACCGTTGGCAATTGAAATTTGAAATGATATATAGTAATAATAGTGATAAAATGAAAAATTCATTTTTATATAATGTTTAAACTTTAATAAAATGGTTTATGTATTGTTACAACATTTGAACGGCACTTAAATTTTGTTGTGATTGGTAAAAGTTATTAAAAAAAAAAAAAAACTAGATGCCTTCCGAAGTTCATGTAAACTGTTTATTATTATTTGCAAACTTTGCCCCACTCAGGCTTCTTTTCTTTGGCGTCATTGAATCCTAAAAAAATGAAGTAGATCACTCTTGTTCTTCATGAAATGAAGATTAAATGCAATCTCTTAGCTGTATTGCTGGTTTTGACGGAAAGAATTAAAGAAATAACTTTTTTCATTAAATTATTTTTGTTGCAGAAATAAAAACCTTCCCTAACCTTGGGAATGAAGCTGCAGTCAATAGACTCATCAATGTTTTCTATTATTACTCCCCTTTTTCAAGAAACATTATGTTTTAATAAATATTTTATGGAAAATAGAACCCGGAACCTTTTAACAACACATTCTTTACCTTCTTGTCTTGTTGGTCTTTTTCAATGCACTAAAATAAAATAAAAAATCTAGTAGCTAGTTATGAATTTTTTTTTTAAGTTAAAAACTATATTCAAGGGCTTCCTTAATTTTGCATATCTATTTTAGCACTGTAACAATTTTAAGGCAACTTAAGTAAAGCACCATTATTTAAGCGACACAGCTTTGCTTTTCCTAGGCAATTAATTATATCCTAAAAACCAGTCCAATAAGAAACTAAGACGCTCATGGGCTCTTATTGTAAATACCAGTGATTGGATTGTTGATGTTGAAGATGAGAAAACCGTGGAGTGACATTTAATTAGGGAATGCATTTTCGAGGGGGGGGGGGCTGTGCAAAAGCACCCTTTTCATGTTTTTGCATATAACTTTAAAACGAAGCTAAATCTCGAAATAATGTTGACAATCTTTTTTATTATTACCTGAACATCAGTTTGGATTTAGAAGCAAGCATTCGACAATTGATCAAGTCCATAGAATTACTGACGTAATTGAGAGAGCTCTTGAAGAAAAGAAAATCTGTTCGACTGTCTTTTTGGACAAGGTGTGGCACGAAGGCCTCAAATTCAAATTAAGACAAGTTCTGCCTGAAGGACCTTACAACATTCTAAACGGATATCTAAATGAAAGACTTTTTCGTGTAAGACACGGAAATGACTATTCTGATTTAAAAGAAATAGTGGCTGGGGTACCACAAGGAAGTGTATTAGGTCCAGTTCTGTACCTTTTATTTACACGCGATATACCTCAAACAGATGACACTTTTTTAGCCACGTTTGCTGATGATACTGCAATACTAGCAGTAGGCAAAACGATTAGCGAAGCTACAATTTAATTACAAAATGCTCTTAATAATGTTAATGAGTGGACGAAAACATGGCAAATAGCGCTCAATGAACAAAAGTCAGTCCACGTGGACTTTACGTATAAAAAAATAAATAGATTACCCGTCTTTCTTAATACCGCTCGTGTTCCATTTGCAAATGAGGCTAAATATCTGGGAATGACTCTAGACGCGAAATCAAAATGGAAGCCGCACGTGAAAAAGAAATGCGAAGAACTAAAAAGTAAATTAAGAGATATGAACTGGTTACTCGGTAAATATTCAAAGCTTAGTATTGAAAATAAATTGATTTTATACCGACAAGTTCTTAAACCTGTTTGGACTTATGGTATACAACTTTGGGGTTGTACCTGCGATACAAACTTAAATAACTTACAAACGTTTGAAAATAAATTGCTTAGGTCATTTGTAAATGCTCCGTGGTATATAAGAAATGAAGATCTTCACAGGGATCTCGGGATTCCTACGGTGAGGGAGGAAATAAAAAGTTTCACGCGAAAACATAGAAATCGACTATTAGAACACGCTAATTCAACTATTATTGACATTCTTGACGAGTCAAATTTAGTACGCCGTCTGCGAAGAACAAAACCTTCCGACTTGGTGCGGTGAACAGAAAACCGCTTTAAAATCGCGGATTAAGCAGGAACTTTCACTGGAAAGTAACCTGCAACACGTTACTTAACTTCGTTAAAAATAAATTGCTAGATAAGTTTCAACTTAGTTGCAATCGAGAAGTTGAGATGGTTTTAGTGTAGTAAAAATCTCACACTTCTATGAGCACACGTTTTTCGGTCCTCATAGAGCCTGAATAGCAGGTTTTGCACCTACCCACGAGAAAATAACCACAAAAAAAAATTTTTTATAGACATTAAAATTTACCATCGAAATGGATCCTTACATTTTTTTTTTTAATTTTTAAGTTACCTAAATTTTAAGAAAATCACTGCGAAAAAAAGTGGAAAATCACTTTTATTTTTTTTTTTTACTTATTTGCCTATAACTTTTTAACCCGCAAGGTTAGGTATTGGCATTGCTTCTTATAAAGAAAGATGATTTAATTTTCTTCAAAATGACGTATTCAGAAAAAGTTTTGGATACAAATCAACAGAGAAACAATCACTCAAACTAAGCTGATTTTAAGATTTAAAAGTAAGACACATATATGGCATTTATGGCTATTTCGAGAAACTTGTAAGATAAAACGCTCAAACTTGTTATGTGGTTTATTCTTGACCATTAAAGTAAAAAAAAAACAGAGAAATTTCAATTTTTTCACAGTTTTAGTGTTGTCATCTTATTTTTTTCCAAATTTAAAATAAGTGCCAAGATCAAAAAACTTGCTCTTACATACCCGGTTTTTGAACATATGTTAGCTAACTATACCTTCTTTGACCGGACAAAAAAAAATGCCAGATGAGTTTAGTTGTTGAAACTGAAATTTCTTTAAGAACTTTGAGCTCGCACTTTCGGCCGAAAAACTCGTCTGGCACTTTTTTTTCATGTCCAGAAACGTATAATTAGCTCACAAAAATAAGATGTTCAAAAATTGGGTTTTAGAAGCAGGTTTATTGATTTTGGCACTTATTTTCAATTTGGAAAAAATAAGATGGCAATTCTTAAACTGTTAAAAAATTGAAATTTCTCTGTTATTTTTACTTTTATGGTCAAGATTGAATCATACACCCAGTTTGAGCGTCTCATTTTGATTTGAGTTGGTTTTTACAATGAAAGCCTATGAACGTCTTAGCTCCTTTTGAAATGACATAATCAATAGCCTATTACTCTACTTGGATAAGTAGACTTGATAAACGTTTCATTAAAAAATGTTATTTGAATAATTTATTTCATTGACCTACTATATATGGACTGCCAGGAGCCAACTTCACTTCAGTTCAGTCTATTACTATACGCCACTAGCGCTACCGTCGAAAAGGCGGCAGAAATGGTGTAACTTTTGACAAATGAATAGTTTTTTTTATTTTATTTTGAAAAAAAAAACAACAAACAAATGAATTAAGTTCTTACAAAAGTGTTGAAAACCATTTATTAAAACATTAATCGACTTAAGTACATATACTGATTTCTCTTTTTTCTTCTCTGAATCATCATTTATTGCAGCTTCGGTGACTTGACACTTGTATAGCTTGTTTTAGAAATTCTCCTTTTTTTTGGCGAAGATAAAAAACTAAAGAAGAGCTTCCTTTATCCTCGGAAATTTGTTTCTTTTTTATTGGGTTTTCCAGTCAGTCGCCACCCCTCTGAATTCTGAAGAAGAACAAGATAGTTTCAAGGGCTTTTTATTTATCTATAACTTGATATTTTTAGTTCGTTTTTGACTTACCATTTTGTAATTCTTTGTCTCTTGTTGATGATTGGTGATTGATATTTTTAGGAAGGTTAACTACTTATCCTGTAAGTTCAAACTGCTCAATGATTTTTTTAAAAGTTATTTTTTTAATTAAATAAAGTTACTTCGACTTTTTCACTAGAAATAATAATAAATATTTGACTTTGACTGACAAATATGATAGAGTGATTGACATATAGAGACGTTCCTTTATGTTGCTAGGGAGAAGCTGAACCCTTTTCCATTGAGCTTTTGTATGGAAAAAATATACGACTAGGAGTCCATATATAATAATTCAATGATTTATTTAGATAGTCGAAGAAATAAAGCTAAAAAGGCAAAAAGCATAAAAACTTCGAACTGATTTTGGGAAGAAGGAAGAAAATGGGTGGAAGTAACTGTTTTCAATTATTTTAAAACAATAACGATTTTTTTTGAATAAAGAAAATGTTCACAGTATCTATTGGTTGACACAATCAAATGCTTTTTATAAAGTTAGAAACAAACAAAATAATCACGGTGCAGCAAGATTATCGTATGTTTGATTAAAATGAGAAGCAAATTTGTATTTTTTGTATTCCCCAGAAGAAAAATTATTTTAAAAAATAAAACGGATTCATATTCAGGAGATGAAAAAAACTTTGAGAATAGTATGAGAATAATGTTAATTTGGATAACTAGAGTTTATAGTCTGAGTAAATTTTTTGAAACAATTTTTTTTATAAATTGCCATATATAGTAAAGACTTTGGGTGGAAATCCTCTCTTTATAAACCAAAATGAAAATATTGCATATAAATTTTTTTTAAAAGAAATGTTTGAATTAAAAAAAAAGATAACCTAGTTATTGAATATTTATGTACTTATTTATATTTATTTGTCTGGGGCTTAAGCATGCCTAAAACCAAAAATACTGCTTAATTCTCCCTTGCGTTTCAGAAGGAATTGTCACACACTAGCCTGGGCATTATTCAATATGTTTGCTATAGCTAAAAACTAAGTCGAACTTAAATATATTCTACAGGGTGACGCACCAATTGTGCTACAATAAGAAATTCAAATAACTTTTTTTTTAATCGATGTATTTCATTTTTTTTTTTTTTTTATTGGTTAGAAAATTAAATTTTATTTTAAATAGTTAGTTGTTTTTAAAGATTATAGACCGCAAATGACCTCCACGCTCTCCCACGCATATGCGGCACCTGATCAAAAAATTATTCATTGCGGCCTGAAGAGTTGAAGTTGGGATCGCCTCAATTATTGTCGTTATGGACTGCTTTAATTCAGTTAAATTCCTGGCCTTCGTTTTATACACCTCTTGCTTGACATAACCCCATAAAAAGAAGTCTGGTGCAGTCAGGTCAGGTGACCTTGGGGGCCAGCGAAGAGTGGAGTTCCTAGAAATTAATTTGTTTGCGAATTTTTTGTTTAGCTCCGCCATAACTGGTCTGGCTATATGTGCAGTTGCTCCATCTTGCTGAAACCAAACGCTGTTGAATGGTATACGTCTTCGGCGCAGTTCTGGGTAAAAAAACTCCTTCAACATCTTTAAATAACGGTCCCCATTGACAGTAACGGTTACACCGTTTTCTTCAAAGAAGTACGGCCCGACAATACACCTTGATGAAACTGCGCACCAAACAGTGACTCGTTCTGGGTGCAGTTCTGTCTCATGGAGCATTTCTGGATTAGACTCATTCTTGCTTGTTTACATTGCCGTTAAGATCAAAATGGGCCTCATCAGACATGAACAAACAATTGATCAATGTGTTGTCTTCTTCGGCCATTGATATCATTTTTTGGCAAAATTTCAGGCGAACAGGCAAATCCTGAGGGTTTAACTTGCTAGTAATTTGGACTTTGTACGGAAACAAGTTTAAATCGTCATGAAGTATCCGTTGTAATGACCGTCTACTAACTCCAATTTGCCCCGATAAGTTTCGGGTGGAAACGCTCGGATTGGCCTGTATTGCAGATGCTACTGCTGCGATTGTATCCTGAACCCGAACACTGGCATCTCGATGGTACGGCCTTCGTGCGATGCTTCCAGATTCGGCAAACATGTTTACAAACCTCATAATGGTCCATCTACTCGGGGGATTACCGCCAAACTCCCGCCTAAATTCCCTTTGGACGGAAATGACGGACTGCAAAGCATGGTACCGTTGCACTATCCAAATTCTTTTCTCCGTATCCCAAGCATCAATTTTTATAAATCTAAATAGTAACCTACAAAATAAAAAAAAAAAAATAAGCCGATTACTCACACAGAAAAAAAGTTATTACGTTTTATTTTTGTAGCACGATTCGTGCGCCACCCTGTATGATATGTTTGTAAGTCAATTTTATTTTTTAACTGACAGAAATATAGACATTTAAACTTCAACATTTCTTATCATTTTTTTCATATTTTTTTTAAATGTTTTTGAAAAAAAAAACAAAATCTCAAATATTTTTTGTTTTAACTATTTTTTTTTCTTACAAATAATATATGAAATATACCTTGATAAGAGTTGGTTAGTGCCCCTTCCTGCTCCCCTTCCGTATACAGATGACGACTGTTAGAACAATTCATCTATCTATCCCCACTTTGTATTTTTCGTTTTCATATTTTCCAAACATTTTTGAAAGCATTTATGTTTATGTACCTTCTCGTAATTTTTCATCAAAATAAATATTTGTTTGCGAAGAAAAAATGATTAATAATAGTTGAGGTATAATCAATATTAATATTCTATTCAATTTTTCAGTTAATCGTTATTCCCTTGAGGTTCAATTATAGTTTGGTACTCAGATAACCTAATAAATTAAAATGAAATTAAATTCCGAAAGCAATTAATTCTCATGTAATTTCTGCCAATGTAAATAAATAAATATGCTAGTAACAATATTTATATACAATATATCTTTTCTCTTTGTAAGGTCCACTTGTCGGCTTGTGGTCATGTGGTTTCTCACATCATTCAGAAAAAAAAAATCCTCTTGACCTAATGTTTCAATAGCACCATCGCACTTATAGGTTACATCAAAATTGATGAATTTTAAATCATTTAACAAATTGATTTGACTCGAAAGAAACGCTACCTTTACCCGAGACAAAAGGCAATTCAAGGAACACCGAATTGTGGAGAACATGATGATATTCTCCTGAGAAACGCCACCGAGGAGTCCCGTCGTGTCAAAATCAATATGAGTGTTCGGTGTTCTTATGACTGAACACTAACGCCCCGAACCGATACATGACGTTCGATTATAACCGAATTATTAATGTATCTATAAGATATCACAATTTGATATCATATGACTTTTTGCTTTGGGTTTTTGCTGATGTCGAATGCGTTTCGTGCCGCGTTTGTGATGGCCATGATCAATGATCGATTTATTCGATCTGATATGGGAATTGCGATCGGTCGTAAATTATTTCGTCGAACAATTGTTTTGGTTGTGTTAAGTGTGTTTTTTTTTTGTTTTGATGTTATTTTTACTGTTTTCGTTGTTGTTGTTGTAGTTCTTATAGGGATGTTATAATTTCCAAGATGTTGGCATGTATGATGGTTTCCATCATCAGCAACATCGAGGAACAACATTCAAGGCAAATCAACATTGACGACCGAAAAACGATGATTGATTTCGAGCATTGTACAACCATCATCCATCGCATCGATCGCGGATGTATGGATGGATATCTTCAACGAATCAAAGTTGTAAGTTGTTCTTATGTCGCACTGTTGTTGGTCAAAAAATGCTGAATTTGAAGACAATTTTGACGGATTTTCGTGTTTCTAGCTGAACGATTGTTGTCAGTTGGATTTATTTGTCTGTTGGGAAACATGTCATTCAGTGTAAAAACGGACACAGTTTCTGTGAAACGTAACGCTTTTTTATAAAGATGCGTTTATATTATGATGATGGTTTATTGCTTGGGTAAAAATATGTATTTTAATGCGTTTTGAATAAATGCATGATTTTTGTAATCATTTTTTTTTTTTTGTGAGAACAATGCAGAAGGAAGAGAGCTTACTTGGTTGGTATGGAAGATTGGGCTTTGATGTTTTTATTCTATTTTATTTATTTTTTGAAATATATGAATGAAATGAAGATGAATGGAATGAAAAGGTTCAATGATGCATTTGTGCGGTAGAAAGAGTACCTTGGTACAAATAGAAGTTGTCACGATCATCGATATAGTGCATTTAATTTTAATTCTAATCTTTTTTATGATTGGAATTCACTTCATGCATAGTACCTCGTGGCATAATGATTAGTGCGTAGGACTGTCATGCCAAAGGTCTGGGTTCGATTCCCGGCCAGTGCCACCTAAAAACAGAAATGTTTTTTTCCGAGGTACTGCCTCTTGCGAGGGACGGACAAATCCTCCAAGAGTATACTTGTCATGAATAAGTGCTTCTCATTAGCCGCTCGGACTCGGCAAAAAATTGTAGGTCCCCTCCATTCCTGCCAACAACACGCACACAGGAATGGTTGAGAGTTGTAAGTCACTAGGCCTTGATTCTCCACGAGCTGTTGTGCCACCAAATTTATTTTTTTTTTATTTTTTTCTTGCATTCTTAGGATGAAATTAAGAGTGGGAGTAATTTTTGTAATACTGTTGCTTGCAAGCCATTTTGAATAATTTCGCCAATCTGTAGTCAGGAAACCAAAATCCCTGCACTTTTTGTGGGTAAGCTTTTGTTGTATTTGTAATTTAGTTTTGACATGCTAAAGATGAAATATTGTTTGAGGTTAATTATTGGAATCCTGTCACTTGGACGCCATTTTCAAAAATGGCTCCGAATTAAGCCATTTATTATCAGGTAAATTAAAAAAAATAAAAATTAAAAAAATACTGGGAAGATTTTCATAAAATAAATAAAAGAAATTATTTTGAATCACTTAACACCACTTTTTTTAATTATTTATTTACTTAAATGCGTTTCGGAAGCTATGCTTTATATAAATGGAAGCATATAGCTTCCGAAATGCATTTAAGTAAATAAATAATTAAAAAAAGTGGTGTTAAGTTATTCAAAATAATTTCTTTTATTTATTTTGTGAAAAACACCTTGAAAATCTCCAATATCCAATCATGGTTAGCAATGAATCTTCATGTAAAATGTCAGTGTAGCCACTATCCGAGAACCTATTTTTTTTTATGTCAAGTGGTGCCAACCTCTTTTTTTGATGATTTTTAATATTTTTAACATGAAAAAAGTCGCGGTAGCATCTCTAGGTGGCGAATTCTTGTTGGGAAATAATAGATGATGTTTTAAAAAAGGGGTATTAAGTAACCTTCGTTTAAAATGTCAGAAACATACTTTTTATGTCAAATGCTATCAAGTGGTACACTAATAGATCGAGAACGTCTGAGGGGACTGATGCTGGAATTATTGGACCCAAACTTTCTATCCAGATGGGACAGTCTACAAGCATCTTCTAGGAAGAAGTAAATGCCATAGGGAAATGTTCAGAAGGAATCCTTGAAAGAAATTATGGACCAAAATATTGCCATATAGCCAGGCCGCTCTCAAAGCACTTAACTCATATATACCATAGTCTCTAAGCTAACTGGGGCAGAAATACAATGTCACACTCTACTGGGTACCGGGCTATGTTGGCATACCGGGAAATGAAAAGGAAGACTCCCTACCAAGAATAGGAGCAGGGTTATCCCTCACGGGACCAGAACCCTATTGCGGCAAAGGAGAAAATGTGATTAAAGAAAAATTCAAAAAAGAAGAGGAAGCAAAAGACTAAAAATCTGGAACGAACTCCACAAGCTAAGACAGGCAAAACTTTTACTTGGGAGTTATAACCAAGAACGTTTCCTATCCTGTATGGGTTTGCCCACTGGACACTGCAAACTAAATAGACATCTCACCATCCTTGGAATAGTGATCAGTTACACGTGCAGATTTTGCGATGTGCATGAGGAGATACCGGACCATATATTGGGCAAATGTGATGGACCTATGCATTACCCTCTCTAAAAATACTCCAGATACTCAAGTTCTTTGAAGAAACTAACCTGGAAACTAATAAACTATAGTAAACTCATCCCCCTCAAAAACTGGAGCCACCTTAGGTCTTAAAGGTCGCAGCGCACTTATACCCCAAATCATAATTCATTCATTCATTCATGTCAAAGGTTGGAACTTTCAATTTTTTTTATAATTTTGAACACAAAAAAAGTCAAAGAAAACGTGTGTAGACACCAAACTCGTTATAGAAAGTTTGCAATTAATGTCTCCAAACAAAGGTGTTAAATAGACGCAAATTCGATTTAAATGTCAGTGTTTCACCGTTCGGGAACAAATTTTTGTTGTATGTCAATTAATAGAGGTGGGACCTCCACTTTTTCGGTATTTTTAACTTGAAAAAACTTCTAGAAACCTGCTAAACCTATTTTTCTAGCACGCGTTTGGCATCTGGAGGCATTTCCGCAATTTGTTTCATGTTCGAAACATTAAAAAAAATATCAAAAAGGTGTATGAGTGGCAGCTTTTGACATAGATAAAGTATGTTGTCAAAAAGTGTCCACACTGACTTTTAACCGAAGGTATATCAACTCAACACCTATCTTTTAAGATATCAACCGTTAATTTTAGCCATGGAAGTTTTTTTATGACATTTTGCAGCTCTGATATTTTCGTTAAATGCATAAATTTCTGCTTAAGCATAAACATAGACTTATTCTTGGATCTATCCCCATAGAAAACACTCCTCCCCCCCTCTCTCGTTTGCTGCCGCCTAAAACCGTCCACAGGGATTGGAACCCCATCTTCAGCTAAAGGTACTAGGCACCCAATGTTCACCACGGGGAGGTGAGAGTAGGAGTTGATAAACAGAGGTTCGCTTTGTAAATAAGATTGTGGACGCTTGTGTCCTCTTGAATGCACCGTGTCTACCCTTTGAACATCAAAAAAGCTGAACAAATATTGCAAAAATTCTAATTAAATCTTCTACGTAAAACTTTAATCTCCCACTACTTAGTTAATCTACCACTTTTTAATTTAAAAATGACATCAATGACTGGAAATTCTGTAGAATTTAGTGTAATTTCAAAAATGTGTTCAAGAAATTGTCTTTCAAACACCCGAATCTTTTCCATGTAGCAAGGTGTCAAATTAAACGACAAGAGTTAGCAATATAATCGATGATTTAGGAAATAACTTTTACCCTATGGAGTCAAATTTGATTGCTGTTAACAGTCTTCATCTCTGATCAGAGGGAAGCAAAGTAATAAAATGTGATATTATTTACAATCAAATACCCAGCACTGATCAATTTTCTGAAGACATTTACACAGTGCTTAAACAAGATTATTTTCGAATTAAAAAAAAAAAAATGTGTATGGTTAAACACCGACTGTCTTAACTTCAAATTAATTTTGTATTTTCGTTTTAAAAATGATAGTTTTTTTTTTTAAAGAAAATTTACGTTCATACAAAAAATGATTTTCATTGGTGATACCTTTCTTCAAATTTTTGACATGACATACATGAATAAAAATTGCTTTCAGGAAGTGTCTGGGAGTACACCTTAGGTAACGTGTTGGTTAACCTTTTTTTTATTTTATTATTAATTAATAAAAATAAATTTGTCAAAAATCTTAATTTCAGTCAATATTAAATATCTATAAAAATGCTTTTTTAATAAAAAAAAAAAGAAATAATTAATCTTAGGGGAGAGGCGGGCACATTAGGGCGCTTTTAACAAAAATCAATGGAACACTCATTGGTCACAATAAGTAGATATATGAAAATGCCCGCATGTAAAAGTGGCAAAGGATACCTCATGTGGCCTGAACCATAGATAGCTAATATTTTCTCTTTCAAGATTTTTTTTTTGACTAGCCCATTCCCCATTTCCTTGAAAGGACTTGTTTGAGTGGATTCATTGATAGAGACTTCATCTAAATCAATTTTATGATACCGGAAATGGTACTTACATACGAGTGATATATTAAGAAACAAGTTCATTTGAATGATTTCAAAGTTTTTGCAGATGAATAAAGTCGTCATAACTAAGTGTTGTCGATTCTTATTAAAGTTGCAAAATGAAACTTGAATACAACACTAAGTACTTAACCCTTCGTATACAAGATTAAAACATAATCTCGATTAAAAACTACAAAATATTCCAACATTTCTCAGATTTCCCTAAACCTCTTTTAATACTTTTGAGATAAAAAAAGAAACAATCCACCAAACCAACCTACAGTTATACTCTGCTGCTCCTTTTTCAATTTGATAATGTCCTATCCTAATAATGGCCCTTCAAAATATTCATCATTCATTCTGATGGTCTTATGCCGCATGATGGCAAATAAACTGCCACAAGAACGGTAAAGGTATTAAAATCCAGATAAATTTCATGCTGAAAAATATCTACAAACAACTTAAGATACACAACGAAACGGACGGCCAAATTCAAAAAAAAAAAAGAAGTTAATATCTTCACATATAAGCGTTTATCTCCCTGATGTTCCTGGCCACACGAATCAGACCTCGTTGCGGTCTCTCTCATAAATTTTCAATTTTATCATTTGCATTGCAAACTCCTAGCCCAGCAAACGCGAAAACCCACGACACGACAGTATAGGTACATGAAGCTGTGGCATCATACAGAGGCAAGAGGTATCATAAGAAGAAGCTAAAATAATAAAACGAATACGACACACATTGTGAAAAACTGGGTAAATGACCAGATCAGATAGGTCTGAGAAAATATAATGGCACATCTTACTTCTGCGTGCTGTTCGTGATTAGCTGATGCGTCTTGTTCCAGCGGCAGCGGCGGCGGCAGAGATGACCGACGAGACGGGTAGTCGTTCGGTGGCGAAGACTTGAACATTAAAAGAGTTCACGTACTAGTGCAACATCTTCAAATTCATAATTGTACCAATTGTCGGTTGTTAAGATGATGACGATAATGCAAGGCGATGACTTGCCAAAGATTCTACACCCCAGATAAGTATTAAGTGCGCGTGAGTCTTCTAAGAAACGTGCTTCGATTCTGTCGAAATATACGCATCAGCAGAAGAACGAAGGCCGAGGTGTTAAAATTACCCCCAATCTACATTGTAATTAGGCCGCCAACACAACGCCCAGGATAGCGAAATTAAAGGCTTCCAACAGTTAAGCCGAGATTCAAAATATATAAAAAATCTCAAACCCCACGTGCAACTTTAACTCAAAAAATATCACTTAACACCCTTTTTTGAGAATTTGTATCAACAACTTATGTATAGCTACTCATGAGATGTGTCAAAGTGGTACTCAGCTCTCAACACTATACACACCAAGATGAGCAATGTGCTGAGAAATCCTTTTGACATTAATGCTTCGAGTTTAACATGTTAGACCGCAGAGCCTTTATAAAATATCTAAAAGTATTGGATATCCAAATGTGGGATATCAGGGGGTCCATGAATTAAAAAATGCATATGCAAATGTGGAGCAATTTAGGACTGAATAAATTTTAAAAATGAACTCTAACATGTATAATTAAAAAGGTGCTGAAATTTCACACTTAGTTGAATTATTTTGGTTCAAGGCGATTTTTGGAAGGATAGAACGGCATTTAAAAGGCATAATTAGAGGGTAAAGTCCTTTGAGTGTTATTCGGTTACGCTAATAGTTTTTTTTATTTTTATAGAAACGTTAAGAGAATATTAAGTTGAAATAAGGTGGAGCTTTGAGAATACTTTTCCATACTAAATTTTGTTTTAAAAAATTCATATTTAAGACCCCACTTATTGACGAGACTCTTGTTGGATAATTAAATAAATCTGAGGACAGCTATGGATGGCTAAGAAAATTTATTGGCGCTACTAGCAAAGAATTATTTCGGAAGTGAAAATTCTTGAGTACGCTCTATAATGGAGAATTAAAATTCACATAAATTCAATACGACCGGTGTGAAGTCATAAAAAGTTAGAAAAAAGTATAATTGTTGTACCTGGACGAAGCGCCTTTAAAATAGAACTTTAAGCTAGAATTTTTTTATTAAGAGGCCACAAAAACAAAAACAAATATAACTAATTTTCATTAATTTACCTACATTTTAATTTCAGGTTAAAAAAAAAAATCAATCAAAATCAAATTAAATTTTCGGCTTCAGCTTTAACGGAGATATCCTATTTATTTTGTAAAATCTCCCAAAGCAATCGATTTTGTTTTGTCTTGTGAAGCTTAGGACTTGAGTTTTAATAACTAAATCTTCATGGATCAACCGTTTTCATTTTTTTGATAATGATTTTATCAGCCTGTTAACATATACCTTCATATATAAGCTCCTTAAAAATGAATAAATAATGCCTGATGAGTTTTTCGTCGAAAGTGCTCCCCAGACGGCCTTAAGTTGATAAAGAACGTTGGAACTAAAAGAAATGGGTTTTTTTTGGAATGCCTAACTCATATGGCACTTATTGTTCATGTATCGTAAGGCATAAGCTAAAAAATTTAAAACCCGCGTTTTTAAAAGAAGATCTGTTAGTTTTCATAATTATTTACAATTTGGAAAAAATGCATTTCTTATAATAAGTATACCTACTTTATCAACTTAAGGCCCTTCTATTAAGGCCTTTTGGTAAACACCAAAGTGGTCTGGCACTATTTTTTGCATATTAAGGAATAGAAAAACTAATATGCGAAGGCAAGACAATCATTCGAATTTTGGAAAAAATAACAAAGCCGGACGAATCGCCAATTTGTAAGACTATAAAGGTCATAAAAATCTATTTTGAATCAATAATTCAACTAGTAAAATCCTAAATGCTAAGTCTTTTGCTTAGCTTTTTTATTTTAGTAGTAATAGAATTTGTATTATGTTAAAATCTTCTTAAAACAATAAGTCACTCTTAATAATATGTTCCTATAATTTACAAAAGTTAAGCTCGTCTTGCAAGCACTTTCGACCGAAAAACTCATTTGGCACTATTTTGTCCATATAATTTAAGAAGACATAAGTTAACAAATATTGAATAATCATCACAGTTATTTGAATTTTTGAAGAAAAAAATTTCATTTATTATAATTACCTACTTTAGAAACGTTGAACTCGTCTAGCACGCACTTTCGAACGAAAAACTCGCCTGGGCCAATTTTTTAATGTTTAAGGAGCTTTTATATGTAAACAGGTTTTTTTATGTTCAAGAAGGTATAACATACTACTATTAGGCTAACATACCTTAGTATAAATAAATTTGGTGATGTAACAGCTCGTGGAGAACCGGGGTCTAGTGGCTTACAAATCTCAACCATTCCTGTGTGCGTGTTGTTGGCAGGAATCGAGGCGAACTACAATATTTTGCTGAGTCCGGACGGCTTGATGAGAGGCACTTTTCATGACAAATATACGCTTGGAGGATTCGTCAGTTTCTTGCAAAAGGCAGTACCTCGGAAAAAACGTTTCTGTTTTTTGATGGTAGCGGCTGGGAATCGAACGCAAACCTTCAGCATGACAGTTTTACGCAATAACCATTATGCCACGCGGTACTACAAGCTAACATATGCATTTTCAAAAACTAGCTTTGTAAGAGTAAGTTTGTTGGTTTTGCTATTATTAAATCATCTAAAAAAATTTCTTAAAATTGCCAAAAATTAAAATCAGCTTATTTTGTACGACTTTTTCTCCGCCGATTTTTACGTAAGACCTTTCGGAATAAATAGGTATTTTTAAAAGGCCTTTACCCATCTCTGCTGATAAGAAGGATAAAAGTAAATAAGTTAAAAAAAAATAATTTTGTACATTTCATTGCAATATTTTTTTGTTTTTAACTTACTAAACTTACTAAAAATTTATAAAGCAAATATTGAATAATCCACTTCGTTGGTAATTTTATTCACCAAAAAATTTACTAGCGTTATCTCGAAATTTTATTTCGTTTTCAAGATAAATATATGCAAAAAATCAAAAAGATTGCTTTCACCCCCCCCCCCCTTCTCTTAATTGCTCCTTTAATTTAATAGTACTTGGGTTTTACTTGCGATATACATAGGTGGCAAAAGTGATGAATTCGTAAAAAAAAAAATTGAACTCAACTGATCAGACTTGTCATTACGTTGATGGGGAAGACAAAGTTGGTCCTACAATTCTGTCGGTCTGTGTGTCTATACATTCAACTACAGTCTAAACGGCTGGATTGATTTTCTTAAGGCGTGGTACATAGTGATTTGGTGATTTGGTTGTTTTGCCTTCACGTTTTTTTTCATTTTTTCCAGAACAAAAAATTACGGTACCTACCATAAACAATTTTTTTTTAAACAATTTTACAAAATCTTATTTTTCTCGAAAACTGCTCCACAACTTTTCCTAAAAAGAAATTCATTAAATTTCTTTCATTAAGGCCAACCTTTGGAAGGAAAACTTTAAAAAAAATAGGTATTAATGATACCTCCCAAAAAAACATTTTTTAATTTCGATTTTTTCAAAGAAGTATAACTGGTTTCAATAATTTTTTTATAGAGAAGCTTCGAAACAGAATAAATAGTTTTTGTTACCAAAATTTTCAAAAAAAAATACTTTTTTTTTAATTTTTAAGAAAATTTTAATTTATTTTCAAAATCAAATATTTTAAAAAGAACGTGGTTGATTTTTATAAGTCTCGGTATTTAAGGTTTTTACATTTTTTAAAGTTTTTTAAGAAAAAAAATATTTTATGAAAAATAACAGTACCTTTCATACAAATGTTATAAAACCGTTAAGAAAAATATATTTTTTTTAGAAACGTCTCCTAGATTTTAATTAATTATTTTTTTCTGTGCTAAAATTAGTTAGATAGCTATGCTTCCAAAAATTATAAAAACAAAATTAACGTATTGCTACTCTCGTATAGCTAATACCAACCTCTCATTGGGCGCTTCTTTTTCAATTTTTTATTTCCTCAATATTAGCTGAACAAAAACAGATTATGTATTTTTTATAAACAAATTTAAAATATGGTTTAAAAAATTGCATATCAAAGTTAAAGAAAAATTGAATTTTTAGGAAATGTTTCAAATTTGTTTTGAAAATTCGATATCTCTTAGGTTGACAATTTTTTTTGAAATTATAACTTTTAAAGTTTTTGTACAAAATAAACTTTGTTATCGAATAGGATTCGTAAAAAACTTTATTAACAAAATTTAAGTAGCTAGAATAAAGCTACCAAAAACATATCAAATAAAATGCACGACTGGGTCGCACGTACTTGCTGAGTGTGAACATTATAATTATGTAAGGACATGGAAATATGAGAGAAAAATGTTTGAAAGCATGAAATCCGATATTTAAATTAGCTAAAAAACTTCTTTGAGAGTTTAAAATGAAAAAAGAATGCCATCCTTATTCTTGATTGACTATGATTTTATGGAAAAATATTTAAAATCGTTGGAGTGGTTTTCTTAAAAAAAAAACTTTTTTATGTATCAGATCCTTAAAACATTTTTAAGGAAAATTTTTGATATACAAATCGTAGGTATTTATTCATACTCATACAAAAATAAAAAAAATCAACACATTTTTGAGATATCAAATTTTTAAATAAAACATTTTTTCTTTGTTTTTTTTTTTTTTGAACATTTTGATAGGCAATATTTTTTAAACTTCTTTGAAATTTGTATATAAAAATATCAATCTTAATCCGTTTAGCCGCTAATGAGACAGTTAAAAATTAAAAATAAACGTTCTATGAGAAGTATTATTAATAGTTGCTTTTTCTAAATTTTTATAACTTTTGTCAGAAAATCATACAAATTTAAGCATAAATAAAAGTTTTATAAAAATCGTAGGAGCCGTTTTTAAGAAAAAAAAATATTTTCGTCAACGCTTTTCTAACATTTGTATTTATACATACGTATAGAAAGTACCACTATTTTTTCATAAAACAATTTTTTGTATTAATATACTTGACAGTGTATAAGTGGCTTAGTAAAAATCAACCATTTTGTTTTCATAATATTTGATTTTGAAAAAAAAACAAAAATTAAACATTTTTAAAAATACAAAAAATATTTATTTTTTTGAAAATATGAAAAAAAATATTTGTATTGACTAAAAGCTACCGGATAAGAAAAAATCAAAACAACCGTTTTGAAGAAAATCGAAAATAAAGAAAATGGTTTATGGGAGGTACCATTAATAACCATTTTTTGAAAAATGGCTTCCCACCCAAAGGTAGCTTTTACCAAAAGAAATTTATTGAATTTTTTTAAGAAAAGTTTTGGAGCCGTTTTTGAGAAAAAAAAATTGTTTTGTAAAATTATTTAAGAAATTGTATGGCAGGTACCGTTTTTTTAGTTCAAAGAAAAAAAAAAAATAATAGATAGAATCGCCAAATACCACTGTGTACCAAGTTTTAATAAAATCGATCCAGCCGCTCAGGCTGTAGCCGAACAGACAGACAGAACTTTGCCACCTACTTTTTTGGTGTTCTCTGTCATCGTAATGTCATGTTTGATTTTTTGTTTTTGTCGCAAGTAAAAATCCAAAAATAGAATATGTAATTCAAATTAAAGGCTCTAACCCTCTACTGTATTTATATACATGTTTTGAGCCCATCTTGGCTCCGAAAAAATGTATGCGCAATTTTAGTACAAAATTCTAAAATATTTATTTGATTATTCGTTTTTCTGCTGGTTGTTTTTAACTTTAAAACTGACTAAGGGAGTGTTAGTATACTTTAAACAAAAAAATCCACTAGATACACAAAACAGTGATGTGCTTAATTATAACTGGACACTTGAAATGTGTCAGAATCTCTTCCCGAACGAGTAGATTGAAAAAATAAATTAAAAATAAAACTTTTTTCATTTACATAACTGTTCTTTATTTTCACACGCGTGTATCCTGCCAGCAGGATGCAACAACATCTGACGAAATCATGCTCACACATGCTGACACGAGTGAACTTGAAAGATTTTTGAAAAGCCCAGCACTTGACAACATTGCCGCAGAACTGAGCTGTGTGCCTGCACTATATGCACCACAGCCTTCAAACCAAAGGCAAAATATGCTGCAAGCGAGCATGTTGTAAGAAAAAATGACTTCTGTAAGCCTGCAGCAAGTATATTGTGAAGCCTGATGTGAAGATTTTTAAACAACTGCCTATAATCACGCGATTAAAGTACCAAAAAATCGAAGCTTTTAAGCCATAATGTGTTATTATGTGAAGATGTTAACACACGCGCTTGAAATGTTGATAATGATGAAGTGGCGAAATTGCAGCGGTGTTTCTTGCAATAAAATTTTTCCCAAAAAAAAAAAAAAAACTGAATTCTATAAATCAATTGTCTGACCTGTTATGATGAATGGGGTTGGAATTGCGTATACACGAAATTCGCTCCAGACATGGCCGCGAAAGAATGTAACGCTCATGTTTGCTGGAATTCAGTAAGTATGCGCGAATGATCAAAAATACCTTCACTGTACCTATGTATATATAAACGATGATTAACAAGGTGAACAATTAGCAATTCATATGGTTTATTGAATGTTGCATTTAAAGATACCGCCGCCACCGCCACTGCAGAATCGTGTTCGACTTTCAGAGCCAGACACGCACCTTAGGGCAGTATATGCTATTACAATTCGATGACCAAGGCAAACCAAGGCTCTGGACTATAAAAAGGGATTGTAGAAAATACACCTTGCAGCAAAATGCAACTCCCGTTGTGATGAGCCCATAAAAAGTTATTATTTTGGTTAATCTAAAGAAGTTCCAGCCTAGTAGCTATACCTCAATGATTCAACTATCAAAAATACTGCTGCATTTCATATTCCTAATTGTTGAAGTTGAAAGAAGATCACAGTTATGAAGCCTCCTCACTTTTAATAAAATCGCTTAGTCGAAGAAACTTTATCTTCTAAGGGACATTGTTGCACAAAACTTGATCCAAGGCTCAGCAATTTCAATTCACCAATTTCAGTCGATTAACTCGGGTTCAACGATGCACTTCTGTGGGCCAATTTTTTTTAAGTTCGTTAAAAAAAATCATTATTTGAGTGTGCGTAAAATCTACTACTTACTTACCTACTTATCCGGCTCCAAATCCATGGAGGATCTCTGCCTGAGACATTGCGGCCTTCCATCGGTTGCGGACCTCCGCACGATTCCTCCAGTTGTCAAGACTAGCGTTATTTCTTCTTCCTGGCCGTCTCGAACCCTGGCACTACTGGGATTTGAAGATTTTCTTGGCTGAAGCGTTGTTGTCCATTTGCTCGATGTGGCCGAGCCAGTGTATTCAACGTGTTCTGGTTCTTTGGACTACATCCATATCTTGGTAGAGCTCGTACAATTAACGATTGAATCTTCTACTCCATTCGCTCTCCTCGTATATTTGACCAAACTTCCACCCAAGAATTTTTTTTTCGAAAGTGCCCACTACCAATTACACTTTTTACTTATCGTCCAACACTCGGTGCCGTAGAATAGAACTTGTAAAATAAGCATTTTGTAAAGCGTGAACTTTGTCTTTCGGGAAAGGAGCTTTGAACACATTTGTTTGGCCAAACCGAAGCAGCAGCGGTTCGCTAGAGTAATTCTTCGTCAGATTTCTACTAAGGTGAACTCCTCGGCTACTTCGAAATTCCTGTTACCAACAGTGACGTTTTGTCCTAGGTGATGGACAAATGAACCTTTGTTTGTTGGTTGATAGAATATACTTAGTTTTGTCCTCATCACACTTCAAGACCAACGCGTTTTGCATGTTCATTAATAACTAGCTGTGATAGCCTCTAGTATCAGCCCACTTGGAGCGGCCGATGATGTCGATGTCATCCGCAAGCCAAGCAGTTGCGAAGACCTGTTGAAGATAGTGCCTTCCAGGCTAACACCACTCTTGCGAACTATCTGTTCCAGGACAAGGTTGAAGAAGTCACATGATAGGGCATCTCCTTGTCTGAAACCTGTACATGTTTGGAATAGCTCGGATGAGCTGTTACCCATTTGTACGTTGCACGCGTATTTTGTAACGTCATGCGGCATAGCTGGATCAGGTTTTTTCGGGATCTCAAATTCCGACATCCAATTGAAGCTCTTGGTGACTTATGCTATCATATGCGGCTCTTGAAGTCGATGAAAAGATGGTCGGTCGATGGATGAACTTGAAGTTCATTGGTTTTTTCCAGGATTTGCCTCAGTGTGAAGATTTGGTCTACCATTGATCGGCCTGGCCTGAAGCTCATAGTGATGCAGAAAGGTTTAACACGCTCACATAGTACGTTGGATAGGATCTTGTATGCAACATTGAGCAGGGATATACTTCTGTAGTTTTTGTGTCTAAAAGTGCCTTAAATCTAGAACTAATTTATTTAATTTATCAGGAAATATTATTATTTATTATCCCGTAGATAGGTGCAAAGCTTGCAAAAGGCTTTATGAGAACCGAAAAACACGTGCTCATATAGGTGTGTGAGATTCTTACTACACTAAAACCACCTCAACCTCCCAATTGCAACTAAGTTGAAACTTATCTAGCAATTTATTTTTAACAAAGTTCAGTACCGTATTGGAGGTTTCTTTCCAGTGAAAGTTCCTCCTTATTCCACAATTTTAAAGCGGTTTTCTATTCACCGCACCAAATCGGAAGGTTGTTATTCGTAGACGGTGTACTAAATTCGACTCTTTATAATAATCGTTGAATTAGCATGACTGATGGTCGATTTCTATGTTTCCGCGCGAAACTTTTTACTTCGTCCCGAACCGGAGGAATCCCGAGATCCCTGTGAAGATCTTCGTTTCTTATATACCACGGAGCATTTACAAATGACCTAAGCAATTTATTTTCAAACGTTTGTAAGTTATTTAAGTTTGTATCGCAGGTACAACCCCAAAGTTGTATACCATAAGTCCAAACCGGTTTAAGAACCTGTCGGTATAAAATCAATTTATTTTCAATACTAAGCTTTGAATATTTACTGAGTAACCAGTTCATATCTCTTAATTTACTTTTTAGTTCTTCGCATTTCTTTTTCATGTGCGGCTTCCATTTTAATTTCGCGTCTAGAGTCATTCCCAGATACTTTGCCTCTATTGCAAATGGAACACGAACGAGAAAGACGGGTAATCTATTTATTTTTTATACGTAAAGTCCACGTGGACTGACTTTTGTTCATTGAGCGCTATTCGCCATGTTTTTGTCCACTCATTAACATTATTAAGAGCATTTTGTAATTTAATTGTAGCTTCGCTAATCGTTTTGCCTACTGCTAGTATTGCAGTATCATCAGCAAACGTGGCTACAATAGTGTCATCTGTTTGAGGTATATCGCGTGTAAATAAAAGGTACAGAACTGGACCTAATACACTTCCTTGTGGTACCCCAGCCACTATTTCTTTGAAATCAGAATAGTCATTTCCGTGTCTTACACGAAAAAGTCTTTCATTTAGATATCCGTTTAGAATGTTGTAAAGTCCTTCAGGCAGAACTTGTCTTAATTTGAATTTGAGGCCTTCGTGCCACACCTTTTCAAAAGCCTGCGACACGTCTAAAAAGACAGTCGAACATATTTTCTTTTCTTCAAGAGCTCTCTCAATTACGTCAGTGATTCTATGCACTTGATCAATTGTCGAATGCTTGCTTCTTAATCCGAACTGAAGTTCAGGTATTAATTATTTCTCTTCTATAATCGGTGCAGCCTTCAAAAACTTTTGATATTATAGGAAGAAGCGAGATCGGCCTGTAAGACTTCTTTTCGTGAGATGGTTTGCCAGATTTTAAAACCATTATGACTTCCGCAACTTTTCATTGGCTCGGAACATATTCTAACTTTAGAGTGGCATTTATTATGTAAAGGAGGTTTACGAGGGAGCATTTTTAAAATATCTGCTGTAATTAAGTCATATCCTGGAGCTTTTTTGGACTTAAGCTTCTTTATTTCTCTTTTTAATTCAGCAAGTGTAGCATTTCTCGTTATGTAGCTTTCATTTGAGGTAAAATTCATATTAATATTTTCGTTGAGTTCTTGCCCATCGAACGGCTTAAATGTTTCCTCTAAGTAATCGGAGAATACCATCGCTTTTTCTTTGTCACTTTTAGCCCATTCATTTTGGCTTTTCTTAATCGGGGGCACTGGAAGCTTTGGTTTTGTCGTTGTTTTTATAGCTTTCCAAAGTGAGTAGTTGGATTCTTTCCCCGCTGTCAAGCCTTCAAGGTAATTTTCAACTTCAAGGTTTTTGAAATCTGATATCGCCGTTTTTAGCATACTACTCAAGCAATTTAAATAAGCTTTGTGTTGAGGAGCACGGGTTCGCTGCCATTTCTTACGTACTATTCGTTTCTCTTTCACTGAATCTTTTATTTCCTGCAGATATTTGATGTCTTTATAGCGAGGCATTAGCCTTTGATAAGGTGCATTATCCCATGCTGCCTTTTGTATTATATCAACAAAGGTATCTAGTGCGTCTTCAAGCTCAAGAGGCATTTGTAATGATACTCTTAATTCAACGCGTTGTCATCGACATCTTTTTTAAATCCATCCCAGTTGGCTTATCTGTTATTTGTTTACCTAAGTGGTTTTTCAATTTTAACAATTCTTTTGCTCATAGTGAGTATGATGGCAGAATGATCTGAGAAGAGGTCGTAGGTCTCTGAAATTTCTACACTGTTAGAGGGTATTCCTTTTACCATAAATAAATCGATTAGATCAGGTTTTCTTGACGGATAAGTTGGCCAGTAAGTTGGTTTGCCAGTCGAATGAAACTATGTTGGAAACTAGTCATAAACCGAAAGAAATTTTGAAATCAGTCGAGGGGTTTGGCTGAAAGCGGTAAGTGGAAGTTGCCTAATTTTTAAAATCAAGGGAACAAGATTTTTGTATGAAAATTGTTAAAGTTTTGGGGCATAAATGGTATGAATATCCCACAAATATGGTGCCTAACGTGACCTTGAAAATCAAGCACTTAAAAAAACCTCTATGCCTGACCAATTTCTAAAACTAGTTGACCTTTTTTGACATTTTTTCGCGAAAATCCTACATATGGGTTGTAAATATCCCAGAGCTGCAATGTATTGAAGCCGAGATGTTTCTTAAAAATGAACAAAATGCATTCGTTCGAATATTATTGGTAAACAAAAGTTAACAGTTGGTGTAAGTTTGGTTTTAAGTACCTGGACCATTGGTAAGCCCTTGCTCTATAAATCCCTGAAAACATATATACGCAAGGTCATTTACTTTTATTAAATGACCACGAAAGGGCTGGACTAGAGTTGTAAAATTATTATCGAATAACAAATTCAGAAAACTATAAAAACACACAGAATTCTAGTTTTTGCTTGCAAAATTATGATAATAAACAATTCTACATTTAAGAGAAATTTGAAATAGCTACTGGATAAATAATCCGGAATATGAGAACAGCTCCTATCGAACTTCAGTAAATTTTTTTATAAACTTACGAGTTCAACAGGTTAATAAAATATTTCTAGAAATTGATCTCTGAAGGAACGATTGCAATTATAAAATAGTGTTTGTCTTTTGAGATCTTAACGATTCATTGTGTTTTGCTTACAAGGAACAGAGATACAATATGTACGAACTATGAGGGTACTCAGCATACATGCCCTTGAAAGTCTTTACTTAATTAAAAGTGCATGACTTCATGCACTAGTTATAACGGCAGCAGCAGTCGGGCACGCATTTTGGCACGCGTTTATTCTGCACAAACCATCAATATAATTTTGTGTAAGGAAATACGACGCGCGGGATATCAAGAATATTGTTGTTCCATATGAATGCACGACAATTGCGGAATGAGTGTCGTCTACAATATACAGGGCGCGTGCTGCTAAAGATACGTAAAAACTGTTTAAAAAAAAAAAAACATGCAGCTGCACTTGCTGAGGCTGTTAATTACTTCTGTGTCTATGGTCAATGTTTATGGAAAAAAGCACCAGCCACTTAAGTGTTGCAAATATTTTGCTACGTTAACAGGAGTTTATAGTTTTAAAAATAATTCTTTTCTCACATATGAGTATGACTTAAATTATCCTCACTATAGTATTACAGTATTGTTGTTAGGTATGTGCTCCTCACTGAGTAGTGAGTATGGGAACAGACAGAAGCATTCATTAAAATAATCTCGAACCTAATCATCATTATAGAGGTACTCCATATATAAAACGATTTAGTTTATTGTTGCTTAAAATTGGTCCCTTGGCTGCTACCCATCATCGATCCCAATCCCATCATCTTAATTTAATCCGCACTCAAAAGGATTTTGGAGAATGATTACATGCCATTAAGGCCAAGCACCATTAGTTCGGTTTACTTGCATTATTTTGGTACTGAAGCATGCACCGCTCGATCGATCGAATTCAGGCCAGAGTTGCACCCTTGAAATTTTAGTAATTGATTTTCGGGATATACCTATCTACTGATGATGACTGAAATTCATTTTCAACACTAAACTTAAGTATGTACCTATTTCATTTATATTCGTTTATTTGTTTCAATGTGAACGCCTCTATTTTTTTTTTAATGAATGAATGTGGAATAAAATTGATTTTTAGAACCATCAAAAATTAGGGTGGAACCGACAAAAATCAATATTATTTAGTTTAATCCTTTGAGAACAAAACAAAAAACCTACTATCAGTATTTTATTTGTTGAATTGAAAAATTCTCATCAATGACTACTGTTTGTCTTTGTGAAGAAGAAGTTTGATTAATTGATTTTTGATTTGATAAAATGTTGAAATTTTCATGGAATTATTTATGGAATCCCTTGAACGAAAAAAAACGAAACAAATTTCTTTCGAATTGAAAAATCAAATTGGAGACAATCTGTCTTTGTTGAAAATTCCAATAAGAATATAAGAATCCTGATCAGACTTGATTGAGAAAAGCTAAAGGATATGTTGTCTAGGATATACCTTTGTTTTTTCAGTACTACCATCTAGCGGAAATTTTTTGAACGTTGCATCCTTCTGCTGAAATGGTAAGTGTCTTAAACAGAAAGATACTTTTTTTGGAATACGAGAGCAAAATAAAATTATGAGATAAAAGTTAATTTTTTGAACTTTTAAATTATTGAATTTTGTATCATTTAAATAAATTTTATATTAATTAAGAATTAATGTATAGTGATGATTTTTAATTTAACAAGTTAACAATTGAAATAAAATTGATTTAATAGTAAGAGCAAATATTCATACCTTCTCTTTTTCTGTAATGGGGAAGATCATAAAAAAAAAAACTTGCTGGAATATTCGCAAATTTGTATGCAATCAATATGATACTATATGTTAGATTAAAATGTGGATTTTAATAATATTGAATATTTATGCATATTCAATTCACAGAGATTGTCTAAGTTATAACTATACGCAAAGATGACGTGAGTTCGATTGAAATTTCATAAAAAATACTCCCAGTTTTTCTTACAATAGCTAAAACAGTGTCAATGAATATGTCCCATTATGCTAACGTGATGGAACGGATTTGAAGTGCATACATTATGAATAATTCCCACCAAATTTTGATTTTTTTTTTTTGTAAATTTAATAAAATCTTATTTTTTGCAAAAGTAACTCAACTACTTTTCTTTAAAAAAAATCAATAAATTTCTTTTGGTAAACACTACCTTTGAATCGGAAACCATTTTCCAAAAAATGGTTGCTAATGGTGCCTCCCAAAGAAACATTCTTTTCTATTTTCAATTTTTGCAAAACGGTTATGTTGATTTAAATAATTTTTTTTTCTATACACAATTTTCAAAAAAATATTTTTGGATTTATAAAAATTTTGTTTGAAAATCAAATATGAAAACTTAATGGTCAATTTTTATAAAACTAAGTATTTAAGGGTTTCGGTATACTCTGTTTAAAGTAAAAAAAATGTACGTTTATGAAAAAATAAAGGTACCTTCCATACAAATGTTAAAAAACCGTTAGGGAAAATGTTTTTTTTTTCTTAAAAATGGCTCACACGATTCTTATAAAACTTTTTACTTACGCTAAAATTAGTATGATTTGCTAGCCAAAACTATAAAAATTACATATAGCAACAATTAATAGTATTTCTCATAGAACGTTTTTTTAATTTTGAATCTTCTCATTATTGGCTGAACGAATTAATATTATTTTTTATATACAAATTCAATTAAGATTAAGAAATATTGCAAATCAAAATTTTCAATTTTTTTTTTTTTTAATTTTAAAAAAAGTTTGTTTTTTTGAAAATTTGATATTTCAAAAATTTTACTTTTATGTGTTTATTAAAAAAATACCAACGATTTGCAAATCAAAATTTAAAAAAAAAATGTTTTAAGAATTTGATATAAGAAAATAACCGAAAACCGCTCCAGTGATTAAAAATATTTTTTTTTCCATATAACCATAGTCTATCAAGAAATAATATGGCTGTTTTTTCAAAGAAGTTATTTTAGCTAATATATATATCGTAGTTTAAGCTTTTAAACATTTTTCTCCCATAATTTCCATGTATTACATATAATTTTCTTAAAACGTCAGTGTCTTGAAAATCAGAGCAAGTAGGGTAGACTAAAGTACGTAAGTATCACTAAATAAGTTGCTTATTTATAGCAAATTAGCTACGCAAAAATTGAAATTTAACTTTATATGAAGTAAGCAGGACAATTCTCAAAAAATTGCAGAAAAACTATCCGAAAAAGTTGGCTGTTAAGAAATAATTAATTTCAAACAGGGCCGGCCCGATATAAATTAGCGCCCTGTGCAAGGTTCATCATTAGCACCCTTGATTGCGGCTATTGGTGGAAGAATTCATTGCCCCATAACCCAAGGGGTAGACTTTGCAATGTTGTTTTTTAACGATAAACAAAAAAAAAGGGATGTTATAAGAACCTCGGAAATGAGTTATTACATCAGAAAAATAATAGCAACTAAGGAATATAAAAATAATTGTTAACAATAGTCAAAAAACATATCACGGAAAATAGCTGAACTAAAAAAAATGTATTTAAGTAAAAAGTATTTACAATATTATTCAAAAACCTAATCAGCCTTATTGTGAGTTTCACGTGAACAACATTCCACGCAATATTTCGCAATTAAGAACTTAAATTGTCGATTATTTTTTGTAGAAGAACGATATAAAAACAGAGGGTACTGTTGCCCTGTGCGAAAGTTTTTGTTTATTTAGGTACAAGTTCAAGCGAAAATAGCTTTTAAAATTCCGCAGAAACTCACAATTCGACTGAATAAAAAAAAAATTAACTCATTGATTTGGTGGATTTGTAAAGCTTGCTTAAGGAGCCCATTGTGTTCAGCGCCCTGGACATTTGCACGGCTTACACGTTTAGCTTGTCCGGCCCTGATTTTGAATTAGTTTCGTTAATATGATAAATAAAAAAAATTAAAAAAAAAGTAATATAATTAATTTCAGAAAAAATTATAAGCAATTAATTAGTTCTCAAAAAATTTCTTTGTGTTTATTTTCACTCTAATAAAATTTGTCCTGCTAAGTTTATAATGAAGTTAGCAGGATTTGCATTATTTCGCAAAACAAAAGAGAGCCTAGTTTGTTTTTCTTTTGCGTAACGAATTCACAAGTAAAAACTTTTTAACACCCAACTTTTTGCGGATTGTTTATCTTTTTGAGGAAAGATTCCCTGCTAACTTAGAAGGCTAATAATTTTTACACAAACCAAAAAAGCATTTCTCGTTTGCGTAACTAGATAACTTGTTATTAATTAGCAACCCCAACCATCATATGTGATAGTTGCCAATTGTGAAATTCTTTTATATCTAAAAGCAGTCCGTACTAAACAAAAATCCACTGTGATATTTTCGAGTGTTTATTGTTTTTGAAAAAAATATTTATTTTTAAAAAACAAAATTATTTTTGAAAGTTGCATATTATTATCCATCTTTCTAAGGCATAGAAATATTATAAAATTCAATTATATCGTTTTCAATTGAATCTGACATAAAAAATTGGTTCTTTGCGAAGTATTATTAATAACCATTTTTAAATAAATAGTTTTCCACTCAAAAGTAGCTTTTAGTAAATGTAATGTATTTAATTTATTTAATATAGTCAATAGACCCTTTAAAAAAAATTAGATCTTGTAAAGTAGCTTATATGAGAGGTTAGATTTGGTATCAAAAAAATAAAAAAAGAACGTGTGGGGTGTATTTTCTGCGAAAAAATATTACCAAAAACCTTTATTAGTGGTTTTTACCATACAACGTGTTTTTTTTTTTATCTTTGATTTTCGAATTAACGGCTTCACCGATTTCAATCAAAATTTAAATGCAAAAGCTCCTATTAAATGTCAATAAATTGAATACGAACATTTTTAATTAAACAAAAAACACTAAAAATTTTGTTTGATTTTCTGAACTAGTTGACCTTTTACTATAGTCAATAATCATTTAGTTGTTTTTGTGGCAAATTACATGCAAAAATCGCACATGACATTGAAAAACTTTAAAAGGATTGATTAAAAATTTTGTTTAGCTGACCAATTTTTAAAACTTTTATTTTATTATGCTTCTTCATACAAAGTCCAAATTTTTTTTTTTTTGTTAACGATTATGTTTTCTCTCAAAAATAAATGCTCTTACTATCACATCTTTTCCTTAAATTGCACCTATTCTTTATTTTAAAGCAGGTCAATTTACTTGAATTGCTAACTGGATGAAAAGTAAATATACAGTGCCTTTAATACTGCACCATACATTTCTAGCTACAGCATACAACATTGTAGTGCTACACAGTTTACGTACCGTTTAACTTTGATGGAACCAGTGCAAGAAACTAACCTACAGCTTCATCATCATTGTGTGCTGCAACTAGTAACGTAGCTAAGGTGTTTACCTTCTGAAATCCACAGAAGATCTACGACTTTGCAAGGCTAGCCAGCGACTATGAGGAAGAGTATACCTTTCAGAAATCAGAGAAAAAGACATAAGCAAAAAGTATGTGTGCACACACCTACACTTCTGTATTAATATTTTCTTCGAGCAAGGATCTTTTCATTTATTTACTTGCTTTTTATTTTTTCTTCCAAAAAATAATTTAAAAAGAAAATCTTAAAGGAAGAAATTCCAAAAGAAGGTCGAACAAGTTCAACACAACATTACCAATACAAAAAAATGTTAAAGAAATCTATTATGCTATGGCTCCTCTATAGGTACCTTATAACATTTAAAATATACGGAGCAGAATAGAGCTAAAAGAGGACTAAAGATAAATAAAGGACATCAAATCTATGAAAATCTATCCTTGTTTTTCATCACTGATTCAAGAATTACAACAACACAAACACAAAAATACAGATATAGCCAATCCATATGTACGTACTAAGGATATGTGGTAAACTATTCTTTAAGAAATTTGAGCAGAATCTTAGGTCTAAGAGAAAGGACCAAAAAAGGACACAAGAAGATGTTTTCTTTTTAAAAAATTGAGTAAAAATTTAAGATTTTACTTGAAACGTGAAATTCAGGTTGAACTTGTGACTAATTTGAACATTAATGCCTTTGATATTTAAAGGACTGTTCTTGTTATATTACAGGATCAAAATAATGTCGATTTTTGGACTATATGAAACATTAAATAAAAAAACTTATCTTCGGACTTCGAAAAACTAAAAAAAAAGAATACAAACCTATCTATCCAGATATTCTATCAACATCTTAAAAACAAAGTTAAAGTTGTGTATTTTGAGGAGATCTTAAAAAAAGCTCGAGCCCAAAGTCAAATACGAACTTGAAAATCCCCAATAGCTACTTATTGACTTTTGGTTTCGTTTTCACTCGAATGATTTAAAAAAAAATACCTACATAAAGTATACGAGTATGATCTGAGTGTGATTTTCCTATTTTTTGAGGATTTTATTCTTCTTCTAGTTCTAGTTTCTAGGTTCAACGAAGAAGCTAGGTATACCTGATTTGGCAAAAGAGTAAATCTTCGGAATGAAACACCCCTACGAAACTGACAAAGATTGTGCAGACCTGTTTTAGTTGTTGTTTGTTGTTGTTATTTCTTACTTTATTTTGTAGTCTTGTTCGTTCTTTAACTTTGCATTCGTATCCAAGAGCAACAGGGGTCGTGGTGGTGGTGTATGTTGAATGCCTTTTGTTATTTTCCCACTGTGTGTGAGCTGAGCAGTGGATAAACGAGCTCAACGATCGGTGCAGATACCAGATAGTGAATATACAGATACGGCAGGTACCCATCGACCAAACGCTACATAAACTCCGAGGTTCAGGACGAAGGGTATCATTTCAAAATCAGATCTCAAAGAGTGAACACAACTACTCTAAAACGCAAACCTCACTTCTAAAAATAAAAACGATTTTGTGTTATTTATATTTTTTTTTTGTAATTTCTCGAACGATCGATTTACTTTAAAAATTATAAAAAAAAATCTTTATCTACATCGTGCAGTTGTCGTATCTATCACACGCAGTTGTATTTGAAATTTCGAGTGCGTAGGTTGTGTGCGCGGATACAAAATCTATTTAAGAATCAAAGCCCAAGTGACATTATTACGAACTTTTTTGCAAAATGACAAGTGTGTGCTCCCAAAATTCCCACATGATGCAGTCGCAACAGAAGTATATCATGGTACCAGCTGGTGTCAACATCGTTTATCAGCACCAGAAGCAACTTGCTCCGGCTCCACTCAACCGGAAGGTGACTTCAATCCTTGGCATGAATGGTGTCAATATGATGCCCAGCTCAGTGGGACCGATTGCCAAGAAGAAGTATACCTACAACAATATGCCCTATGGTGAGCAGATTCCATCTGTGGCACGGCGCAATGCTCGCGAGAGGAATCGTGTGAAACAAGTGAATAATGGATTTGCAACCTTGCGCCAGCACATTCCATCTACCATTGTTAGCACACTGTCAAGTGGTGGCCGTGGGGCAAGCAAGAAACTCAGCAAGGTTGACACCTTACGCATGGCTGTCGAGTACATCCGTGGTCTTCAGGATCTCCTCGATGACGGCGATAGCCAGGGCTCATCTTACGGTTCGCCGTCACCTTCATCATCATCATTATCATCTTCTTCCTACTATCAAGCTGAAGGTGGCTCAGATGAATTTATGTTGCAAAACTCCTACAACTCTGAGGCATCTGCCTCTCCAGCCCCTTCATATAGTTCTGATGTATCAATCGGTGGCAGTGGTAGTGCAAACAATAGGAATGAATATTTGCAATCATCTTCCAGTGACGATCATATCCAATTCAAATTTGAACCCTTCGATAGCTACGATCAAATTGTCGGCGATACTCCTGATGATGAAGAACTTTTGGATTATATCTCATCTTGGCAAGAGCAGTAAATCAGTTTTAATTTCTAAACAAAAAAAAAAAACTAAACAAAAATTCATTTTCATTATGAAATGAAAATAACAATATGAGACAATATGTCCAGTGATTTTTAGATAGTGTTTTATTGGTAACTAAATATTCCAATAATAGTTGTTCCTGGATTCAAAAACAATAATGAATCTCTTTGTATAAAGTTCTCTAGTCAAGAATAATGTAAATAACTCTGTAAAAAAACAAACCTTGTAAAAAGACGAAATAATGTGCCTTAATTTGATAGTATTTTATATTTTAAGATTTTTTTATTTTTAATGGAAGACAATGATTTAAAACTTTAGAAAATAATTTAGATTTTAGTTTATTTAGTTTTAAGAAAACAAAAATGGAAGACACTAAGCTTAATTTAAGATAATTATTATTTTATTTTTTTTTTATAAATAATTTTTTATTTATACGAAATAAAAAAACAAAATATATTTAAAAAAAAAAACAAAAACTTTTTTGAGTTCTTATTGGAAAATTTCTTCTTCTTTTTTTTAATCCTTCTGCAACGGGAACGAGTGTAAAGGGTGTTCTTTTCAGGTTTAATAAAAAATTCTAACCTCAAAAATTCATGATAAGAGGCTGATTACCGTGTTATTATTGACATACATATAACTATTTTCATATCACTCTTCTATTGTCCAGAAGAGAAAATGTCAATAGAGTTTTTAGGTCAACTACTTGAAAAATATTTTATTAAGAGTTGACTAAATGATATCAAGCAGAGTGTCAAAGAGTGTCCTTTATAATATTGTGCTGCAACCGATTCAACTACACATTCACAGATGCAAGTATTTATCAATTAAAAAGTTGCATTATTAATTTATTTTGTATGTAAAATTTCCAAAATATTTTTCTCAAACAAATTTTGAAAACAATACTCGTATCTAGAAAAAAATGTGTGCTAAAAAAACCTTTAAATTCAAAAAGATATTGATATTGAGCTGATCATTTAGAACCAAAAATAAGATGGTAATACTCTAATATTGTGTCCAAAAATCTAGGACAATTATTGGAAACAAGGCCATAGATTTCCGTATAAGTTTCTTTTCAAAAATTTCATTCAGTTGGTCAAAAATAGTTTGAAACAAAAATTAATTTCAAAATTTTATAAAAAAAAATAGTGGATTTTTAAGTGAGTTTGAAGAATTACAGTGCTGCCACTTATATTTGGAAATAAGAGAGTTCAAGTCACAATATAAATGTGTATGTCTCAATTTTTTTTGTTTTAAAATATATTTCATTAAATTGAATTTTAAAATTTAATTAAAAATCTGAACAGATCTTATTCAAAATTATTTTAAGAATTCAAAAATATTTTATTTAAAATTCTAATACAAATCTACAAATATCCCTGACCAATTACTAAAGTTGACTTTATTTTTATTAAAATTTTTAAAATATTAAAATTCTTCTATTACACTTTTTTCAAAAATTAGTTATGTATGATGAAGTGTTCTTAGGAAGGCCCTTCACGGACGTATAATAAGCTAAAATTAATAAACAAACATTTATTTCCTATACTGTTTGGTACTTGAAAAGTGTTGTTTTTTTTATTTCAAAACGTTGTTTAATTAAAAGCTCATCTTTTCCCATACAATTCAAATTCCGCACCAAAACTCTTCTTTTTCTTTGCAAACCGGCTTTAAGGCCTCTGGTATTTCAATGACATTAAAAAACGTGGACATTATTATTAAATTATGTTTATTTGGATCTTAAAATGCTTTAAGCCAAAAATGCTACTAAATTCATATTTACCTACTTTTTTTGAGAGAATGGTCACACGGGTAACTTTTCAATATGTTTTATGGTTTAACTGGAAATCTATGCCAAATTTGAAAATCATTTTAAACTTATTCCTTTTTAATCAAAATTGACTTTCCTACCGAAATTGATTGTTTTTAAAATTGTATAAAAAATTTTAGTACGGAAGGTGAACAAAAACCAACCAAAATATGTATATAAAAATTCAAAAAATTTATAATTTTTTTAATAAATTGCTCATAACTTTTTGTGGAGCATAGATAGGCGCAAGACTTACATGGAAAAACTTAAGTAGAGGCTCTATGCTTTATGTGGCACATTCTAAAACTATTATTTATTCAAAACTGACAAAGATACAACCATTCAAACCGTACCATTTCTTATCATTTTTCGGTGTTTTAACCCAAAAGCTTCCTTTTCGATACTAACATAAATGTCACGTTCTTAAAAATACAACATTTCAAGATTTTAATTGAATGTGCGACATGACGATTATAGTAAATTTTTAAAAAGAAGGTTGGTCCGCAATTTTCTCTTCGGCTATTTTATATTGTTTACAGACCTACAAACCTTATTATTAATGTGTATGTATAAGTGTTACCATTCTCTCAGAAATGCAATGGTGAATTTAGTAACAATTTTCGGTTTTAAGGCATTATTATAAACATGTTCAGAAATAAGAGCTTATGAAAGTAATTTTTCATTTAACCCATATTTTACGGTATATTCAATAGCTTAGGTGTCCAAAAATTTAAAATTATCTAGTAAATAACCAAACAGATTTGCATCTAGCAAATATTTTGAAACACATTGAAACATTTTTTTTTGGGTGGTCGCTAAAAAAAGTTTACCTTGAGTGGGCCTAAATTGTTTCTAAATGAAGTCAGAGTATGTAGGTTAAGAACAGACAAGAAAAAAATCCTACTGGAGGGCTATTATATATTTTCCCAATTAGACAGATGGGCAATTTTATAATATTTAAACAATTTTATTAAAAAAATAAATACACTTCCTCTTATTTTCAGGACACTGAGGATTTAAGAACACTATATTGTAAGGCCATAACATTTATCAGAGAAAAATGTTTAAGAGCATCAAAAACGATATTTTATTAGAAACTAGCTAAAATATCTTCTTTCAGAGTTTTAAGTGCAAAATAAAGAATCCCATCTCAATTTCAGATTTCAGAATTTGTATGGAAAAAAATATTTTAAATTCTTTGAGCGGTTTTCTTTAAAAAATATTTTCTTTTAGTATGCAAATCTTAAGTATTTATTTTTAAGTGCATATAAAATAGAATTTAAAAAAAAATTGTCAGCCCATTTTTGAGATATCGAATTTAAAAAAAAAGTAAATTTGAAATTTTTTAAAAAAATTTAAAAACTTTTTTTTCAAAATTTTGATATGCAATATTTTTAATTCTTATTTTAAATTATTTATAAAAAATTATCCTGCATCTGTTAAGCCGATAATAAGAAAGTTTTTAATTAAAAAAAAGTTCTATCTATGCTGTTTGTAATTTTTTATAATTTTTGGTAGTGAATCACAACTTAACAGAATAAAACAAAAAAAACCTTAAGTACCGAGTTTTATAAAAATTGACCATTCAGTTTTCATTATATTATATTTTCAAAAAAAAGTGTTTGAATATTTTTTAAAACTCCAAAATATATTTTTTGAAAATTTTGGTAGAAAAAACTATTCACATTTCTTTGAAGCTCCTGTTTAAAAAAATAATCAAATCAAAATAACCAATTTGAAGCAAATCGAAAATAAAAACCATGGGGAGGTACCATTAATAACCATTTTTTGGAAATCCCAAAGTAGCTATTACTAAATGAAATTTATTAAATTTTTTTAAGAAAAGTTGTGAAACCGTTTTTGAAAAAATTAGATTGTGTTAAATTGCTTTAAAAAATTATGGCAGGTACCGTTACTTTTAGTTCTATGAAAATTGATAAAAAAACTTAAGAGCAGAATCACCAAAAATCACTATGTACCTAAAAAAATAAATAAATAAATTTAGTGGCGCAACAGCTCATGGAGAACCAGGGCCTAGTGACTAACAACTTTCAACCATTCCTGTGTGCGTGTTGTTGGCAGGAATGGAGGGGACCTACAATTTTTTGCCGAGTCCGAACGGCTAGGTGAACAGCACTTATTCTTGACAAGTATACTCTTTGAGTGGCCGGGAATCGAACCCAGACCTTTGGCATGACAGTCCTACGCACTAACCATTATGCTACGAGGTACTACCTAGTTTTAAGTAAATCTATCAACCGTTTAGGTTTTAGCCGAACAGACAGACAGACAAACAAAATTTTGCCACCAACGTTTTTGATGTTTTCTATCATCGTAATGTCATGTTTGATTGTTAAGAAGAATTTTTTTTGCACGAATCCTTATAGTATCTAAATCACAACTAAAAATATACACTTAAATTAAAACCCCAATAGCAACATATAACACATACAAAAAAATAAAAAATTTGTATTTCTCCATTCGGAGCTGATTTGACACCCATCCTAATATAATTAGTCAAAAGACACAATAAAACCAGCACTTTTAAGTTCATTCTCGTATATCTTCTTGCTTTAAAAATTTGTACTAATCAATTAAATTATACAAATACAAAAAATAAAAAATTGTTCTAAAAAATATTCAATTTTCAAACATTGAATGAGTTAAAAAATCTATTTTTGTTCAAACCCTTGAAGTGTGAAGCTTTAAAATTTGTTAACCTATAAACCTTATGATATATGCTGTAACTATAGAAAATTTCAAGATACCTTATACCAGTGCTTCCCAACCTTTTTTGTACTATAGGTCCCATTAAGCCATTTCCAAAATGTTTATGTCCCCAAACGATATATTTAATTTTTAACATTCAAATTTAAGTTGGGAAACACTGCTTAATACTGATTCTTTTTGAAAACCTAAAAGCATATACTTTTGGGTTTAGCATGGTTTTCTCTGACCCATTATGATGTACAAGAAATGTTTTGCCAGTGAAAAAAAAAATAATAAGCCTATCATAATGAAGTTTCCTAATGTTCATAGAATACGGAAGGACCTTTTACATCTATGTACATACCTACATATTTTTTTTCCTTCGCCAAAGCGATCAGTATTTTATGAAACTCATTAAAACTCTTTTGGTTTATTATTATGAAACTGTCACTCAGTCAAGCATAACAAATGCACGTGGTGGAACACAATAACAACTTCCGGCCATAGCAACCGCACTGAACCATATTTTCCTTATAAATTAAACTTGATAAAAGAGAAAAAGGAAAAAAAAAATATCCTTCAAATTTAAAACTCATATCAATTTGGCATAAGGTTTTTGTTGTTGTGTGTTCTCAATGCGTGACATCAGAGTGATACCCCGAACCGAAGCGCACGCGTGCCAATCCTTTGAAACGCCCCAAAAATCTACAAAAAAGGGACATTAATCATTATATGTATTTTCCTTAAGTTCATATGTTCGTAACTATCCAAATGAAGGAGTGAACGTTATATTCAAATTTCTATCAAAGTTAACACTTGTTCATAAATGTATGTTACAATGATTCATAATTTACATACACATGCAGCCAGATTCTAAAGTAAGAGATGAAATTCTAGACGAAGTGTGTCCTTTTTCTTTTTTATTTCATTTATAAGTAGCAAGGACGAGATTTTCAATTTCAATAGACAGAAAATCTAGTCAAACGACATTCCTAAAGAAGAAAAAATACTTTTCTAAAAATAGCATTCATGCAAATATTCATAATTGGACTTCGAAGAATAAGGAAGAAGGACACGCGTATTACAGGAAATGGGTGTGCATTGTGCAATATTCAACGATCAAATTACTTTGTTGCTTTCGTTGGCCAAATGTAATGTTACCTTACCTCTAAAAATATCACCTTTTTTTGTCTTGATCATTATTTTGCATACAAAATTATGCATTACGTAGGTATGCATATGAGATCCTTTTTGTCCACCCTATACTATACTCACCTTTGGTCGATGTAGCCATCGACATCGTCCTGGTCTTTGGTTATGTCGTAGTCCTCCCTGTTTTCCTTATTAATATTTTTTTTATTATTATACTTTTGAGGAAGTGCAATCCGGTTTCTGTTCGTATACGAGTACTCGTATTGTATTTGTTTTTATTGTTTGCAGATATTTCGGAACATGGCCGCTAGGATAGGAAGCATACACATGTGTGTGCTATATATGAACAGGATATCCACATACCTAATGATCCAAACGTCTTCCGTATATAGTCCCTTTGGGACGATATGTTTTCTGGCATTGAAATAAAATAAGATCATTGTACTGAGTGATTAGGACTTATGATAATAATTGTTATGTGCTCCTTTTAGAAGCTACTGAATTTAAGAAAGAACAAAAAATATACGAGGAAGTGCAGCTAAGCCCGCCTGGAGGATATTTAATTCGGAACTTAGGGACGTTACCGAGGGTGGACATTTCACAAGATGAATTCTCGTAAACAGTTCATTTGGCAGATTGTAAATCTTTCAACTTCAACATTTGAACTAAGAGAGATCTTAAGGACTCATCCACTCAGTAGTATAAGATTTTTTTGTATAATACACAAGAATGTCCTTTTAGGAAATATGATATCCTGCAAGGAAGCATGCAATATATTTAGGATTTTTTTGTAAATGCACTTTTTGGAGTGTCAAATTTTATGTCTTATGCAATGAAAATTTGTCTGGCGTCACATAAATATCCTTAAGTTCAATTTTCGGCACTTTATCTGTGGAAGAAGTAAGGCTAGTGGATATAAATCATATGCATGGCACATGCATATGTGCTAATATGACATGTTTTTACAGACATTTTTATTCAAGTGGATTTCGTTGTATTTTGGAACAAGATTCAGGCTCTATTTTTTTTATAAATAGAACAACATAGTATACCTAAGTAGTTATGGAGGTGTAGGTATAAATATATATATTTATGTATATGTGATGTCATTCTAATTCTCTGCATATAAATCAGAACCACGAGTAAGCAACTTACTTTTGATTTTGAATATTTACATGGAACTCAAAAGGTAGGAAATTATCATTATTTTTTAAAAGTTAGTCAAAGATGATGATCAGATACTTGCCTGTTCAGCTTTCTGCTTTAATTCAATTTTGTGTTGTTGTTTTGTGTCCTGTAATGAAATAAAATCCTTTTGGCTTTGATAGTCAATATCTCAGCAAATTTGACGACATGAGAGATTCAAAAACCAGTTTTTGAAATTTGAATAAGCCTTTTACAAAAATATTTCTAAGATTTTGTTGAGATTACTTTTTTGACCCTTAACCGTTTATGACAAGCTAATTTCTATCTTCAAAACAAGAGATATGGAGCTATAGAATTCTTTTTGTGTAAGCTCGATACAACCACTTGTAACAAAGATACATCTTTTCAAAAATACTAACAGAAATGAAAAAAAATCTTGTTCCTTTATTTTTTTGACAGGTGTAACTATAAATGGGTGATATCTCCGCAAAATAATACTTTTGTTAGTGCAAAAATTATGACAATATGTAAGATTTCATAAAATTTGTGGCATGGGCCCGATGGAGCAGGGCCCAAGGCCCGCAATTTGGTCGGCACCCTGGGTTTTGGATGCTGTCATTTTTATTTGTGATAAAGGAAGGAACTATAAGACATGTTTTGGATTCGTGTAAGAAAAAATTCGAGATAAAAATCAAACATGACATTAGGATGACAGAGAACACCAAAAAAGTGGGTGGCAATATTCTGTCTGTCTGTTCGTCTACAGCCTAAAAAGCTGAATAAAATTTCTTAAAACTTGGTACTTGGTAGTGGTTTTTGGTGATTCTGTCGACAATTTTTTTTTATTTTTTTAGAACTAAAAATAACGGTAGGTCTTAGCAATTTTACAAAATCTTATTCTTCTCAAAAACGACTCGACATTTTTTCTTTACAAAAATCAATAAATTTTTTAAGGTAAAAGTTATTTTTGAATTGGAAACCATTTTTCAAAAGATGGTTATTAATGGAACCTACCTTAGAAATAACCATTTTTATTATTTCCGATTTTCTTCAAAATAATAATAATATTTTTTTTTATACAGAAGCTTCTTAACAATATAAATAGTTATTTTTACCAAAATATTCAAAAAAATATTTTTAAAAAAATTACAAACAAATTTTTTGAAAATCAAATTTTTAAAAAATTATGCTCGATTTTTCAAAACTCGCTATTAAAGGGTTTCTTACTCTTAATAAAGTATTTTAAGAAAAAATTTTACTTTTATGAAAAAACAAATGTGAAAAAAAACCGTTAAGGAAAATATTTGTATCTTAAAAATGGCTCCTACGATTGTTATACGACTTTTTTTTTATATTTATTAGTGCGATATACTACCAAACATTTTAAGAATTTACAAATATTAACTATTAATAGTTCTTCTCATAGAACGTTTTTTTTTTTTTAATTTTGCATTTTCTAATTATCAGCTGAAAGGATTAAAATTAATTTTTGCATATACAAATTTCAAATAAGACTACAAAATTTGTATATAAAAATTTCTCAAATTTTTTTTTGAATTCATAAAAAAAGTTTCATTTTTTTTTTTGAAAATTCGATCTTTTTAAAAAGGGTTCACATTTTTTTTTTTTTTTTAATTTTATTTTTATATGCACATAAATAAATATATTCTTACAATTTTTGCACCAAAAATTTTCCCTAAAATGTTTTAAAAAATTGATATAAAAAATTATTTCTTAAGAAAACCGCTTAAGCGATTTTAAATATTTTTAATCAATCAAGAATATAAGATAGCATTTTTTTTTTTCATTCTCTCAAAACTCACTTGAAGCTGAAAACTGAAAACTGAAACTTGAATAATTTGAATAATGCCAATATTAGTCTATAGAATAGACCGGTAATGAGGGGTTGAAAGGAACAATTACGTGCAATGGCTTTTAATGCAGAATATGTATGTCTATTTGACCATAAGCATACTTAAAACCAAAAATGCTTCTAAATTCTCCCATGCGTTTCTGAGAGAGAATTGGTTTTCACTTTTTTTTGATGTAGCTCGGAATGTAAGCCAAATTTGACAATTTTGAACACTTAAAAAACAAATAGGAAAAAATAAGCTCAAAATTAAATTTTCTATCGAAACAGGTGGTTTGAAAAATTGTTTCAAAAAATTTAAGCAGGAAAAGTTAACAAAAACCAACATAAAATAGAATTAAAGAAAAGGTTTATTTAACTGCGCATAACTTTTGTTTAAACACATGCGTGAATAAAATAAAGAAGAGAACTAACGACTTTAATATTTTATGATAAAAAATTAAGTTCAATTCAAAATTTGCAAAGATGTACCCATTTAAACTTAAATAATAATCTTTTAATTTTTGGCAGTTCTTGCCCGAATGCCGGTCTTTGGGTGCAATATGACGAATTTCACATTCGTTTAAATATTCGAACTGAAGACTTTAATAAAATATGCGATATTACGATTAAAAATATTTAAAAAGTAGATAATTTCACAATTTTGTGTTCCGGCTCTTTTTAAATGCTTCAGACCAACAGACTAACCGGCTGGTCCGATTTTTTTATAAGACTTCGTACTAGGTGCATTCACTGTTAAATTTGAAATTTGACAATAGGCTTTTGAGCAAAAACTGCGAAAAATGTATAAGAAATTGTAGAGTTTGAATGACTGTAACTGTAGCTGTAACTAAAACTATGGATTTTTAAGCATGTCATATTAATGCTTACTTTACTTTGTCCAAACATGCCTTGAACGTATCTTTGCTCTGAAAAATGTTATGAGCACTTTAAGAACAAATTTTTTCGGTAGAAAATTTAATTTTGAATAAAAAGTTTTACCTAAAAAATTGTCAAATTCAGCTTAGTTTCGGAGTAATACCAAAAATTTTGAAATGTGGCCAATGTGATTCTCTCAGAAACGCATATGTGAATGGAGTAGCACTTTCGGTTTTGAACATGTTTAAGGGCCAAACAAACATTGGCCAGAAGCAATTATCAATTATAAAAATCCTTGTACGTAATTGTTTTTTTTTAAAAGGTCTATTCAAATGGCTAAAAAGAGTTAAATACGTTTTAAAACCATTAGTGTTTAGGCTCTTAAATCTATACAAATGTCATTTACCCCTTTTACATCTGAACGCTTATATTGGTTACTTGGAGTAACCTGCTATGCAGGGGCGGCAGGTAGAGGCACTTGCCCCCTCCAAATTGCAATATATTTCACATATTAGGCTAGTTTTAAAATTAAATAAGATAAAAATCTTAAGGTTATTGAATATATCTTTTAATTTTGAAATATTGCCTTGTTTCGGTTCCATAAGAAGTTTCAAAACTTTGAGGTAGTTGTTGTTGTGTTGTTGAGGTTGTGTTGTCCTGATAAAAAATATGGACTGAGCAAATGGGTGAAAGCATTTAATGCTTAATTTTTGTATCTAATCAATTTTTTGAATGAGGTAGTCCCCCCCCCCCGACCCCTAACAAAATCCTTTATGAGTTCGCCCAATACCCCTTTACGAAAATCCTGCGTACGCCCTTGCTGCTTTGTTAGCCGATAAACAGTTACGAACCATTCAAATATATATATTTTATATTTGGATAAGAAATTAATCCTGTTCAGAATTTCCAGTATAATGGTTTTTTCTCCGCTCAAATGAATATTTGTATAATTTTGAAACATCATAGTTTTTATATGCCCAAGCCTTACTTTTCTGAAAAAATTCACAGAATTCAATAAATGAAAATAATGATCCTGCCTTTGGCAAATTAAATTCGTTTCGCTGCAGGAAAAATCACTTGTTTCACCAACCTTGGACAAAAACAACATTCTCCTCTATAATAGGTAGGGTACCAGGATTACCTGTATCCAAAAAGCCGGGGAAATCCATTTTGACAAAATATCATGTGTAAAATGACTACTATGAAGTACCTGTTCAACAAATTAAGAGACATGTAAAAGCAATCTTAAGACAATAGCCATAGTATTATAATTATAAGACACAACAAAATAACTATACAAATCCTTTCATGCACTTTTGGAACTGCGAAAGCAATATGGATGTACAATGTACATTGTACAATCTACAAAGAGCTAAAGGTTCCGAGGATACAAGGCATTACAAGTGAATTGGAGTGTAATTTTTATCTTCTTGATATTGATGGAATCTCCTTGGCCTGCTTATAGTCCAAAAAAGATATCCTAGAAAAAGAAGAACCTAAATCATAAAACGGATTTACTTGGGATTCAAAATGCATAGGAATCACTTTCTACCTGAGATAGTGCTATAGTCTTAATCTTTTGTATTCCAAAAAAAAAGGATCTTCTCATTGTTTTGATTGATTTACTTTTTCCTTTAGCGCAAATGTTTAAAATTCGTATAAAGAAAATCCTCAATGTTGTAGATATGATGGGATATTAAAATAGTGGATTCGTCCAACTCTGAGCTAAAAAAAAAATCAACGATCGACATGTAAGCTAGAAAGTGTCGTAAGAATCATAGTGAATTGAATTTTTTTTATATTTTCATAGGATTGACATAATCGAACCAATGACTGAATGAATGCGATATACAAAAAAAATCGAATTCCAGTTCATTGCCAGAGAGAGAGAGAGAGATTCCTTTCAAGGATGATATTATATGTTTACAATCGTACAATGGGAATTCAAGAAAATTTCTTGTCTGATATGACTATGAAGAATACAGATATGACCGACTAAAAAGTTGATTGCCACGAATGAGTGAGTCTTTTCTTTGATTTGCTTTGCGGTTTCTCTGTGTCATTACATCGTTCATCTTAGAGATATAGGATAAGAAAATACAGACAACAAAAAAAAAAAACTAAACAAAACAAAAACGACAGCGACAACAGCAAGAAATCTACAATGGATGAGGACAGCGATTGATGAGATATCAAATACCAAGAAGATCGATCTGTAATCGGCAACCGGCTAAAGTTTAGTGAAGCAGTATTTGAAATAAATGCCAATCTGTGATTTGTTGATGGAAAAGATTTTTCTTTAATGAAATGGAGTTATATACACAAGCTCAGGTTTTCATTAAATAGAGTAAGACATATACATACCTATATATTTAAATATTTTCTTTATTTTTACCACTAAGCTTTCCACCCAACTAACAATTTAACTTGTTTAAGTTTTAATACAAGCTATATTCTGACTTGTATTAAAACTAAAACATACCTTACACAAATCATTTTGGCTGACATTAAACAAGCTATTTGGTTCCCTTAAAACCTGTCATCACAAGTGCTATACAATCAAATAGCTTCCGATCAACAGTGTAATTAGGCCTTAAAAAGACAAAATATTGCTCAGGTAAACAAGTTATTATTTGAAAGCAAATGGCTTGTCTTATAAGACCTTTGAAAGGCCATATACAGACTTTGCATTAAGGCCTTATTAAAGCCTTTCAATGCAGTTCTTAAAAGAAATGCTTGCTTTCAATTATTTAATTTTTATTCTTATTAATTTTATTTTTCTGTTTATTTTCTCCTCATGAGGTCGTTTTGGACTGCGTGTTTCTTTATTCTGAAATATGAAGAATTTTATTTAATTGAAAAAATGTTACTTTATTTGACTCCTCCGAGGTTTGAACTCACGTCCTCCCAATCAACGATCCAGCACGCTTTTTTTTTTTTTTTGTAAATTCATTTTTATTTTTCAATTTTCTTAAAACTATCTTAAAGCTAGACAAAAATTCATAAAAACTAGCCTACTTATCAATATCTTAAAACTAACTTACTGGCCCCAGTCGAGCGCTCTAAGTTAAACTAGAATAACTTAATGCTAATGCCTTTCGGCCTAAGAACTATCTTAATACTAAATCCAGGTCGGTTTTATTTTTTACCGAGAAGAATTTCACAAAAAAACTCGGTATCTATGTCTTTATTTTTTGGTTTTATATAAAACTTACAAACTACATAAAACTAAATTAAAGCTAATTAAAACTACTTAAAACTACTTACAACTAATTTTAAACTAATTACAACCTACTTATAAGCTACTTACAAACTAGAACAGCCACAGCAAGCATTTTCCGGTTTTTATAATTTTTTTTGTATTTTTGTTGATTTTATAATTTTTTTTTTTTTTTTTTTTTTTTTTTTTTTGGTGCCACCCTGACTGTTCCTACTTAAAACTAACTACCTAAACCTATGTAAGTCGGCCATACAAGAGAAAATAGCAAGGTCAACTATTAAATGTCTGAAGGAACTTCATCTTCGTTTTTCAACCACCAGAACTGGTTCTCCTGCTTTACCCTATCTCTTCGGTCCCGTTCGGACACAGTCCTACTGAACCGAAGGTGCTCAGCTCCGTCTTGTGCGAGGACGTCTCGACTGTAAAGGAGCCGCCGATCCACAGTTCTACGGCCGACATGGTAGATTAGCGGAACCGCCGCTCTATCCTGGATCAGCCCTCGACTGTCTAGGTGGAGGAATGCATCGGGCGGAATAAAGCCGCTTAGACCCACACTCTCGTAGTATTCGTTGTTGGGGTAATAAGCCCCGAAAATTAAGCTGTTAGACGAGGACATCGCTCTTGCAATGTGACCTCGAATAAGCTTCAGCAAGAAATTATCTATCCTGTTTATGTTGGCCCCGTTCCGATCCAGCACGCTACCCACTAGGCCATTCCCAAATCAGAAAAGACATGTACAAATTTCAATGAGTTGATACACTTCAAGTATTCTTCACAGCCTGTAAAATTTTACCCGAATATATGAGTCGTAAAGGCCATGTGTTGGATTTATAAAAACCTAACTCTCTAATCAAATCTTATAATACGATGTAATAGAGAACACCTTAAAAAACAAAAAAATTACCGCCATATTTATAAACAGCGGCGAACATCGGCTGGCGTTTATAAATTTTCTAACTTGTAATTCTTATTGACAATTGTGTAATGGTCTGTTACGTGAATCTTGATACTTTTGTTTTTAGTTTAAAATACGAATCAATTGATTTTTGAAGTGAAAACAAAATTATGTTTAAATCTTTAACATCTTTTTTATACATTCGTATGACAAGAACTCAGATAGATAAACGAATGAGTTTAAAAAATCTTCCATTTCTATTGACCCAAAATTTTTATATTAATTTTCTTGTCGATTGAAGGAGAAACTTAAATCCTTACAATAGTTCATTTCGTTATTGAGTTTTATGTAAATATTTATTTATATAAAGCTAGCTTTAAAAACAACTTGAATAATTATAACAGCAGGTTCGAGCGATTCATTCGTCTTAAACATTTAACCTCTGTCACAAGCAAAATGAAATAGCTCACTAAAGAAGGCAATCATTTCTAAAAGTTTGCTACCAACGTTTAAAAAAAAACTATATATTTCCTTACGCAGGGCAACATATATCACACGCAAAACGAAATAGCTCACGAAAGATAGCAATCATTTGAATAACTTTGATTGCTTCACATTTTATGAAAACTAATGTTTCCTTACACAGAGCAGTATCGGTGCATCTGTCATAAGCAAAACGAAATAACTCACGAAAGAAGGCAATAGTTTCTAAAAGTTTGCCTCTGACATTTTATGAAAATTATATACGGTCACTACCAAAACTATTCGGAATAAAACGTTTTTTTTGAGCATCAGTTTTTTTTAATTGTAACGATTCTTTTATTAAAGAGAACTTTAAATTGGGATAAGCTAAAAGTTATGAACTTAAGAAAACAATTTAAGTTTATCTAATTTTAAGTCTTCCTTCATAAGGAAATCGTTAAGGCTTTAACTACATCCTTATATCACTCATGTACCTTTAAAAGTGCAAAAGTGAAAAAATATAAATATATGCTATATTCCTGTAAAGAAGCGTATGAAATTTATGTTAGGCTGAATGCCCAAAGAATGACGGAAAAGTCTAACTCAGCAACTATTATTGATGTGAGTGACATCCATGAATTAGCTTTTAAACTGTTTTTTCTAGATGTAGTTTTGTTTTTGTTTTCTACAAAAGAAAAAAAATGCTCTAACTTTTGATTTTGTTAAACTTGGGATAAAAGATAGGATTGAGTTGTTTATTGAAAAAAGACAAAGCATTTTTTACTTTTGTACATTTGTATGTAAACAAAACTCATGCTTAAAAAAAACTCTGTATTCCGAATAATTTTGTGAGTGACTGTATTTCTTCACAGAGGGATACAGCTGTCATATCCAAAACGAAATAGCTCACGAGAGAAGGCAATCATTTAATTAAGTTTGCCACTAACATTTTATGAAAACTATATTCCTTCCTTACAGAGGCAACATCTGTACATCTGTCATAAGCAAAACAAAATAGCTAAAAAAAGTCAATAATTTCCATAGGTTTTCTTTTAAAATTTTTATTTTATTCTTCAAAAAAAAAAATAGGTATACATATGTATATACATTTAACAAAATTTTTGTTGACTGATAATCAGAATTATTACTTAAAACATAAGTAGTTATAAATGATTTAGTGTCAAATTCCTTACACCCATTTTCGAACAATTTTTTGGTTGAAAGGTATTTGAAAAAAAAAAACATTTTCACAACATAAACAAACTTATTCACATATAAATAAATAACATATATTCAAAAGTGCATAAATATTGACACGTAGTCTTGTAAGATTAAAACAATTTACGAGAAAAGATTTAAAAATAAACAAAAACAGTAATGCATTTAATAAACAAAAAAAAAAAACAACACAAATTCTATCAAGAAACACATCAACTGAGGAACACATCGGCGATTGCACGCTTTATATTGTGAATCGAAATAAAGTTTATTGATATTTTTGTAACTATAATAATTATTCACCACTTTTGATAAATATACTAATTCTATATTTGTTTGAAAAGAAAGACGAAAACTTTTGAATAATTATTTAGGCCGCTGCAGATTACATTCAACTAAAGAGAAATGTCAAATCTTGCTGTTGTGTATAACAAGCTTATTTAAGTAAGTCGTATACAAAATGTTTTTATTTACTTTTAATAAAACAACTTAGACAGGCCTTAAAAAGGTCTTTTCACACTTAAGCATACAAGCCTTGTATACAACTTGTACATCTCAATTAAAAAGCCAATAAACAGGCTATTATTCAAAATTAATATTGGAAAACGGTTGATTTGTATAACAAAGCCGTATTTTAGCTATATGCTAGCTATAGCTTACCGAATTCAAAAAATCGGACCTAATACAAGTTAAATTGTTAGTTGGGCATCCATCTACAGGGTCATCCAAAATTAGGCATCATCTTTAACCCATTTTTTATTTGATCTTAAGTTGGTTCAAACTATAAAATAAATTAATATAATGAGGACATAGTAAATACAATTTTTGCCAAAAATGTCCTTCCTAGGGGTCTGCCTCAAAGATCCATTCTTTTGAAATCAAATAGTTTTTATATCTGAACTAGTTGCTAACTCAATGCTTATCTGTTGAGTGAAACTTGACTTGAATTTTTAAAACACCATTGGAGCTACAAAACATTTTTTTTGTTTTAAATATTCGCACATCCGCTTAAATTCGTTAAATTCTAACGATAAGTATTACAGGAAATATTAACCCACAGGATTTTTACAAGGGGGAGGGTGATAAATCATGGACTCCCACAGAGAAAAGACAAGTATTTGTCAAAAAATTCCATATAAAAATATTAAAAACACAGTCCGTAACATTTGGATAGCCTCACATATGATAATTATTAAAATGTATTATTTTTGGCAATTTTTTAACATAAACTTATGGAATTATTTATTGAATCACAAGATGATATAGCCTTCCCAACATTGGGTTAAGTTTTAATTGATTTCTATAAGCTGGTGGAGTTTTCAAATATTATTTGGTGTGCTTTCACTAAAATTTACGTTTTTTTTTTGTAACATTAGAATAGCCTCAACATGTTTATTGCAGTTAAAATAATAATTTATCGAATTATTATTAAAGAAAACACTTTTTATTTATTTTTTGCAGCTAAACAAATTATATTAGTATGCTATTTATTGGTTCTATTATTTTAAATTACCTCGAAAAATGCGAGTTTTTTAAAAACCTTGCTCAGATTTTAAAAGATCCGATGAAATGATGATACCAGGACACTTCGGTGCCTTTTATTTTATTTACTTGAGTATTGCATCTCATCTGCATAAGCTATATGTTTTAGCTAACCCAATACATTTTCAATAACGCCCAAATCTAAAGAAAAGGGTGGAAAGGAAAGTTACTGTCCAGTTTTGCTTTCCAATAAAGTTTAACTAACACTTGCTGTATAAATCGGACCATTGTTCTGCTGAAAAACAATCAGCAGGTATTCGAAAATATCATTAAACTGCCGCAAGAATATTTCAAATATGGTATTATAGAATCTCGTTTACATTTGACAGTACAGAAAACTAAACTAATTATGCTATAAAGACAGACTGCACGGAATACTAAAACGTGTATCTCTTAGCTTTGATGGAAATGTAAAATCAACTTTTCCTCTCTTAACTAGTCACAATGGTATTTCACCTTCTTTCTGCTCCCAAAATTTAAACTTTTCTTCACCTGAAAAATATTTGTTATAAAATTCAAATAGAATAAGAGATTTTGAAATCTTTTTGGCTTTCCAAATTTAAGGCCATTCATATAAGACTCAGTGGCTGACAAAATCAAAAAAATTATATTTTCAAAGTTTTCTTTCTGCCTAAATTTGCACTACACATTTTTTTTTTCAAGTGATTTTTAATAATTCATAATTTTCCGCATAGATAAATTCATTGCTAAGACTACTTTCAAATAAAGTCTAATAAAATATAATATAATCTAAATAATTTTGCCGAAATTTCAAGCTTCCTGAAACTAGATTTACCACGTAAACAGTGATTTGGATTTTGTCCTATTTTTTACATATGTTAAAATTCCATCTAAAATTAAGCATTGCCCCATACGTGCATAACTTCAAGATACAAATCGGAGTTTGCGCAACAAATCAGCACTTAATTAGCTACAAATGGCAACTAAAAACTTTTCTAGTGGTAACTTAAATAAATAAAAAAAAGAATTCGAACATCAAATTCAGATGCCATTTCTCATTGTCACCAAGTTATGTGTGTGCCTTCAGTCACAATAAACATTTACAATAGAAACAAAATTATCGCACATTATTTTTCACAATTCGTTGTAGAAAGGTTAAGGCAAATCTGAAGTGCTAAAATAATTCAGCACAGGTGTCCACAATTGCCACCCACTGGGTGTCCGTCGAATACTAGCTATGTATGCTATTCTCCACTATTCTGCATTTTGTTTAGGTTTATTTCATTATCAGTTCATTTTTGTCGGTTAAAGAGTAAAGACCTTCTGAATTCGTGAAAAAGTGCTAAAAATACAGTGTTCCGGCTAAGGAGACTAAATTTGGTAAGTGTTCGTTTTTGATTATTTTTTGAGTTTTTAGATGAAGATTTATGTTTTTTAATATAACAATTTAATAAATTAAATATTCCAACTGTTTTTTTGTAAAAAAAAGTTGTTTAATTTGTTAAAAAAGGGGTGCCAATAATTGGTCCCATATAATGTAGTGGTTCAATTATTGGCAGGGGGGTGCCAATAATTCGTGCACTGGGATTAGAGCTATTGGCACTGCCAATAATTGTACTTTAAAGACTGCCAATAATAGTACCCTGTATCCGTTATAAATTTCGGTTCAAAAAATGGGGAGAAAAAGGCAGAATTATGGAGAAGAAAACATACAGGAAGCTTTAATGGAAATAAGAAGAGGGTTGATATCCTTAAAGGCAGCTTCTTTAAGGTTCAACGTGCCCCGATCTAAGTTAAAATTTCGTTTAAGCTCTAAATTTTTGAAGACACGTCCCGGACCAGAACAGTTTTAACAGAAGCAGAGGAATTAATAATTGTTTATTGGTCAAAAGTATGTCAAGAAAAAGGGTTTTCGAAAGGAGGATCTCTTTAATGCTGTGCAGGAGTTTTTGAAATAAAATCAAAGAGAAACTCCATTCGGAAGCGATTCAATGCCTGGAAGAGGGTGGTTCAGATCCTTTCACCTTCAGAACAGTTGTTCCTGTTTCTGCACAAAATTTATGACAAAAACCATATGGATGGATAATTGTGGCATAAGATGCTCAAAGTGTAAGAGGGAATATCACATTAATGTCTTAATAAGCGTAACATCGTGTATCTACCATTATTTTGTTGCTCCGTTTGTTTAAATAAAGCCTAGTTATGCAATTTATTTAAAAACAATAAAATGTGTACTAATTCTTAACCTTGACAATAAGAGAATAATATTACATTTATTTTTTATTTTTTTTAGTTTTTATAATTAATAATCATTTTTAAATTACATTTAATCAGCTTTTTTTGTTACAGTTAATACTATTTTTTTTTACTATACAGACTGAAACATTTTTCAAAATGTCTTAAATTGAATTACATATTAAGCAATTTATAAAAAAAATGTGAGTTTATTTAAATTATAAGAGCTTATAAATAATTTATTTTTTGTTAGTATTAATTTTTAATTACATAGAATAAAAAAAAAAATATAAACTGTTTCATTTGTGATTAATTTTGTATTCTTTTCATTAAGTTTTAATATTTTTTTGCTCTGTTAAACAAGGAATTTAAATAAAAATGTGATTATTTTTAATGTATTTAATTGAAAGAGATTTTAAAATGAATTATTAATTTATTTTTTATTTACTATTTTTATTATTTTTTTGAATGAAGTGTTTTTCTTATAATAAACTGTTTTTTTTTTTTTATTAAACTTTGATAAAAATTTACACGAAAAACAGTTGTATTTCTTCAATGCCAATAATAGTACCCTTGGGTGCCAACAATTGTACCTGGATGCATATGATTGTACCTTTCAGCTGGCTTTTCCTATTTTGGTGTTTTTATTAAATTCCTTGTTTATAAAACATTTTTTTCTATCAACTTTCGTGTAAAAAATTCTTCAAATTTTAATTTGACATATAAAACATATTCCTAACTCTTTAAATGCGAGAGCAATTCACAGTTTAAAGTGAAAAAATGCTTAGGGGTGCCAACCAATGTACCCGTTACGCTATTATGAAAAAAACATGTTTTTTTTGTTCCAGGGATTAGTAGTTCTTGTAAAATTCCTTATTGCATGAAAGGTGCCAATAATTAGTACAAAAATCGGGGGTGCCAACCATTGTACCCTTTACGCTATTCTAAGCCCTGGTTCACACGGCAATGTAACGCATGTTTTTTTTGCAGTATAAATCCAAACGGCATTGGCAGTGTAAGACCAAACGGCAAACGGGCAAACGTCGTGTGAAAGGTTCTATGTAGAACGAATACGCCACTGTCCATTCGCACGGATTTATACTGCAAAAAAACGTGCCGTACATTGCAGTGTGAACTTGGGCTAACACTACTTTTTTATCGTTTTACTGAGGAATATTGAAAAATACAAGAATTTTCATTTGTTTTTCTATTGAAGTATGTATGTAAATAGTTTCCCAGGGGCATTATGTTCCGATGGAATACACACAATTAGTTGTAATACAAAGTTTTTCTACGTTTTTTTTATTATAACTGGGGAGATGATAGCAGAATTCTTGAAAAATCGCCTGATAAGGTATTCAAGCTGCTTGGACCAAATTAATAATAAGCAACTAGGACCCTTTGGAATTTTTGACATTCAATATTAAACAGCCTAATTTTAAGGTTCTATTATGATACTACTTGACAATTAGCTTTTCATTATTTGCTTAATTAACCCTTTTTTAAATAGTATATTGCTCAAGCTTTTTTTAACAAGCTACAAACTGAGAATACTTTAAAAAGTGTTTTCTTTTTGTCAGCTTACACAAGAATACTACTTTCTTGACATTTGTAAATATCAAAGTGTTTAACTTCGAATTAAAATACGTTTTAGAATTTAATTGGGATTAGACTTCCAAATTTGAATGCAAATAGAAAACACTGCAGTATCAAAGTGAATTGGTAATTGCTTAGAAAGACCAATTAATTAACGACAAATTACTAAGCAATACACCATTATATTGTATAAAGGTTTGCTTACTTTACATCAAATTAGCAATGCACCAAAAAAACATAGAAAACATTGCAAGAAGAAATTTAATTGTGGCAACTAGGAAACGACAGATACATATGGCAAATAACAAACTTATAAATGTTTCAATATAATGAATTAGGCTAGGAAATAATGAAAAAGAACATAAAAAACATCGTACTATTAACAACTAATTGCGGATTATTAATTGAGGTGGCACTTTACTAAGTTGATATCAAGTTAGAAGAGGACCCTATTCAACATAAAAAACAATGTACGACAAATTTCATAATGTAAAAAATATTATTTTCGACTAATTAATGCCAATTAATAGGCCCTAGGCCTTTCCTTTGATAATAAGCACACTTTTTACACTGTTTTTAGGTGGTGCTTGATATTAAGCTAGCAAAGTATCCAAAAACATAGAAAACATTGACACAAATTCAACAACAAGGCACCCAAAAAATATGGAAAACATTGAACGACAAATTCGAAATTGTCATAACTGCCTAGTCTATAGTCATAAATACTGATACAAGAAAAAACTAATATTGAACAATAAAACGCTAATATTTAAAATTTTGTTTTTTAATCCATTTTATTGTTCAAGCAATAAGCTACATTTAATAGAAAGATATCATTAGAAATGACCACCATTTTCTATTAGAACGCCCTGGTCATCAGTCCTCGATTGCATCACGTGACTCATTAAAAAGTAAATTATCCACTGTATGGACAAGGGCGCGCTTCTTTGACTGAATTTTTTTTAAGTATACCACAGCTTGTAATTTAATGGCTTGAGGTCTAGACATGCTAGAAGTCCAATCATCCTATGAAATTAAGCTCGGAATATCTTTTTTGAGCCACTCTTGTGTAGTTTTTGCCTTGTGAGTTGGAGAAAAATCTTGTTGGAATGTCCACTGCTTTTTGTTGAATATTCTTTAGTTAAGAGGCTTGATAACTTCTCCAAAACAGTTGTTAAATAAACTTTCTTTGAAAATTTGACTCCTTTCTCACAAAGTGAAGGTCCGCAACACCATCTTAACTCACTCCAAACCAAACAATATAACATTTTAGTATTGGTGACTTCTTTCAACCTTCGAAATAATTTCGTCGTTTGGTCGTTCTGTTGCTGATCAAACGGTCCTTTAACGGCAAAGATTTCCTCATCAGTGAAGAGAGTTTCTTTGTGACAATTTTTAGCTTACTGGCGTATCAGAGCTTTAGATTTTGGTTGCGTTTCTGCTTCTTGTCTTGTCTTGTCTTGTCTTTTGTGTATGTTGAGTCCCAAATCTTCTTTAATTATGTAAAACATGAATTTTTGAGAAACACTAATTTCCCGTGGCATGATTTTATTTTTTGCACCGATTTTCTTCTGATTTTGGCCTTCACTGCATTTATGGCACTGATGGGAGTCCATACGGTGCCAGTGACGCCACGAGTATTCTCAAAGAACCTCACGAGACGATACACAAAACAAGGTGTGATTTCAAGTGGTCACACGTAAGTTCATTTACATTTTACTTTTGAATAAGAGAATAGTTTTTTTTTTTTTTAATTAACTTTCAAAAGATATTCTTAACACCCATCTTTCAGTGTAGATCTATCTAGTTTGTATCCCATATGATGGCAATGAGCCACATGTTACAGATATCACTCTTTTTAACAACGATTCCACACTGATGATGAGGCTATCACCACATCCCTATACTGCGGATATCAATGTCTTGTTTTTCCACTTGCATTTCACAAACACCAAGTTCTGGAAGATGAGTTAACCAAACAACTCGCACGCGGACTTTGTGGCTACTTATTATATGGCAAGGTATGTTTGTAGCTTCTTTTTGCGGTTTCTAATACCTTACCCGTATAATCATCCAACTAACATCTCCGAATGAGGGTCGTGCGTCTTCAACACAAAATCAAGTTCTGATCATCTTTGCACATTCTATAGTCCATGATGAAGTTTAGATAAACTTATCTACGAAATGTTTTTAATGGCTGAGCCGCCTCTCGAATGGTGCAATCCGTTTGTTTCATCTGCGGTATATTTGTAGGGATGAACCCATTCACTTCATATGACTGTATGGTAGGTTCGGCAAAGCTCCATGGAAAGATATAAGACTTTCTGAAAGAGTTGTCATCATAGCTGTTGTAATCGGTTTAATTGATCACCGACTTGTTGTAAATTTCCCATCCTGTGATCATTTACTCTCAGCCGAATCCAGAGAAAATGAAATCTTTTATACCTACTCTAGGCCATGAGCAATGTGGAGCACTTTGAGAATGCAATACACGTGAATGCATGCAGTTTTCAGTGCCAGATAAAGGTATATGTAGGCAATCTATACACTTGTCTTTTGGAATACGAATAGTTATAGGTAGGTTCATACCAATGAAAGGCTTCATTCAATTATCACGGATACTCCTGGGTTGTAAATGCAAGAATACCACAATCGAATCTATTTTGTTGGGGTCACGTACGTGCGACGCGACTTAACTCGACATGCTTCGTTCGGCGGAAATGAACAAAGTTGATTTGATTGCGGTTCTTCTTGGTGCACAGTGGAATAGGATTTTATCAAGAAAGGCTTGAAATGATTCGCACAGAATCTATGAAGGAATTAGAAATTTTTGGTGCGTCCAGTTTTTTGATCCTATTAACAAATAATTGCTTACACTTACCTACAAAATGAGATATATCGTAGACTTTCTGTCAAAACCTCGTAAGTCTTAAAATGCCATTTCCATGTATTTCAGATCAAACAACTCACTGAATTCAAATATTATTGCCTCGTAACTGCGTCATGGTTCCGTTTTATTCCATCAACTAGTTTTAAAACTTTTTACTCATCTAATAATTTCATTTTATTACCTTTTAAATTGTTTTTTTGCGTCTTCTTACCAATTTTTCAAAACTGACTTACGAGCGTTCGACAGCCGGACGATTTAATTTTACAGTCACCTCTAGGTATGAGAGAGGAAATTCTCAGATAAATATGTGTTTGGGTTTTCTTTTAAAGCATGATTTAGCTCAAAAATAAAGCAATATCTACAACTGTGCAATTTGATTTTCTGCCAAATTTAAAGACATTCTTTCCCATTGTTGTGGTGGCGCAAGCAAGTGGAACCTGGCGGATGGCCATGTTAAATTCGATTCGAAGGATGTCGAACAAGATACTAACTTGGGATTAAAATCCGATGTTCATGGGCATTCGAAGTAGTGTTGAATTAACGTGAACATGTTCCGGCAAAGAGTTGTTGTTGTAAAGATACTATTTGTCAGATATTGTTCCTCTAGTACTTTTATTTGGTTCATGGAAGATTCAAGCATTTTGTGCTAATAGAATCAATAAACGATTTGAGATTTTTACCTTAAGGTATAATAAACATAAACTTTTTTTCTCATTTACTACGTACATGGGTAGCTATAAATTAATAAATAGATGCATAGGTAAACCAAAAAAGTGAATTTGTACTTGCAAACTTATTTTATGTTCCACTTGCTTGCATTACTGCAAAACTGGCAATTAGCTTATATGTGACAAAGGTGTGTTCAAAATTAAAGTTTTTATTCGAAAAACAGAAATGTTTTTCCGTAGGTCGCTGCGTCTTGCGAGGAACTGACAAATCCTCCAAGAGTATATAGGGCTGGCCACGATACCAAACCAAACGATACTTTTGTAAATATCGTCTCGGTATCGTCAAAATCGAAAATTTTTAGTATCGTCTTGGTATCGGTACGAGTATCTATATCGGTCTCGTATAACCCAATCTCGTTTGGTCTCGTATAACAAAGTCTTGTCTCGGTATCGGTTTCGGTCTTGGTCTCGGTGTTGGTCTCGGTGTTGGTCTCGGTCTCGTCTCGTTTTCGTCTGGCCTCAGTCACAAACAAAAATAAAGTGCACGACTTGGTTATATGTTCTTGATCTTTTAGTTGAATGTTAAACTCTCTTGCTATTTTTAAGATTTAATAAAAATAATTACATAAAAATATGAATATAGTATGTTAATAAACAACAATTTTCTTAACTGTAGTTTTTTTGTAGTCTTTAAAAAATTAAAGAGCTTGTTTTGCAATAACTAATTAAAGTTCCGATTAGTTAAACATAAATTCTGCGTCAAAAAATCATAGCAGGAAAACAATGCAGTTTCAAAACCATTGGGATTGTTTCCGAGAAACCAAGATATAAGAAAAAAATATGAGAGGCAGTTGGTGGACTTCATTAAAGTCACTTCCTCCAGTTTAAGGAAACAAGTCTGAAAATGTCATCCAAATGATTGGTTTCAGATAAACAAAGCGAAAGAAAATTGGGCGCGGAAGTGGGTGGTTCTAATTAAAATAATTCCTTAAACCTTCTGCTAAGTACAGAGAAAAAACTGTGAAAATGCCATTCAAACCGAAACCAATTACAGGAATTTTTTATTTATAATTAATTAATTATAACATTCAAACATTTAATTTTTTGTCTGCCGATACCAAACGATACAACCAAAAGTATTGGTAAATTTTGGTCCCAAAAGTTCGGTTTGGTCTCGGTATCGTCTCAGGTGTTTTGGGGCTGGTATCGTCTTGGTATCGCTTCGGTTTCCGATATTGATACCAAACGATACCGAGACTTTTCTGGTATCGTGGCCAGGCCTAAGAGTATACTTGTCATGAATAAGTGCTTTTCATCTAGCCGTTCGGACTCGGTAAAAAATTGTAGGTCCCCTCCATTCCTGCCAACAACGCACACAAGAATGGTTGAAAGTTGTGTAAGTCACTAGGCTCTGGGTTCTCCACGAGCTGTTACTTCACCAAATTTATTAATTTTATACAAAAATTTAATTTTTTTTTTTTTTTGATACCAGTGCTGTTGAACGTACGGCAATTACAATATCAGTATGCAATTTAAATGACTGACCTTGGGAAAACCAAAAAAAGGCGTTTTTCTTTGGAAAAAAGTACTTATCCTTTTTTTTCATCTGGTTTTCTGTTTCTTATTAAAAATTAATATCGATATTGAAAATTAATTTTGAAAACAAAAATTAAGTTTATCGTTGGCAGTCAAAAAGGTGCTTAAGCCAATTTTTTTTCAATATATTGAGTGTGATATACCAAAGTTTGTGTATCAAAGAGCTACCAGATGGTGAAAAAGATTTGTTTCAAAACGAGATAAGTGAGAAGTTATTATTATTTCAATTTTGAGTTTGGGATCAAAACGAGGCTATTTATTATTTTTCTAATAATCAAAACGTGCCTATCTTTCATACAAAATTATTTTAGTTTTCAAAACGGCTCTAATTTTCTCTAAATTAAATCGAATAGAAAAGATTGATTTCCAAAAATGGCATTTTAAGTTTAAGCCAGCTAAACAATTTGTCATAACAAGATCTAGTCCTTGCGGCATTACACGAACAAGAAGTGAGATGAGCTTCAAATCTGACGTTGGAGTTTCAAGGTCAATTAGGTATGCACCCGGGTAAAAGGGTTGATATGATGGAGCTCAGCTCATTGCCTTCGGGAATTCCTCTTCTAGAAACTTACAAAAAATATGTAAACAAACTTCTTAAAAATAATTGTGAGGAAAAGTGGGGAGAAATGGAAGGATTAAAATTGTACTGAGGATAAACCAGATGATGTCGGTGAGTGTTTTTAATAAACTCATTACTGTTGCCTTCAGTCGTTAACTTAATTTTGACTTTTTGTTCCGAAGTTCCTATTTAATTCAAATAACTTTTTTTTTAATCGATGTATTTCATTTATTTTTTTTTATTGGTTAGAAAATTAAATTTTATTTTAAATAGTTAGTTGTTTTTAAAGATTATAGACCGCAAATGACCTCCACGCTCTCCCTCGCATATGCGGCACCTGATCAAAAAATTATTCATTGCGGCCTGAAGAGTTGAAGTTGGGATCGTCTCAATTATTGTCGTTATGAACTGCTTTAATTCAGTTAAATTCCTGGGCTTCGTTTTATACACCTCTTGCTTGACATAACCCCATAAAAAGAAGTCTGGTGCAGTCAGGTCAGGTGACCTTGGGGGCCAGCGAAGAGTGAAGTTCCTAGAAATTAATTTGTTTGCGAATTTTTTGTTTAGCTCCGCCATAACTGGTCTGGCTATATGTGCAGTTGCTTCATCTTGCTGAAACCAAACGCTGTTGAATGGTATACGTCTTCGGCGCAGTTCTGGGTAAAAAAACTCCTTCAACATCTTTAAATAACGGTCCCCATTGACAGTAACGGTTACACCGTTTTCTTCAAAGAAGTACGGCCCGACAATACACCTTGATGAAACTGCGCACCACACAGTGACTCGTTCTGGGTGCAGTTCCGTCTCATGGAGCATTCCTGGATTAGACTCATTCCATAAACGGCAATTTTGCTTGTTTACATTGCCGTTAAGATCAAAATGGGCCTCATCAGACATGAACAAACAATTGATCAATGTGTTGTCTTTTTCGGCCATTGATATCATTTTTTGGCAAAATTCCAGGCGAACAGGCAAATCCTGAGGGTTTAACTTGCTAGTAATTTGGACTTTGTACGGAAACAAGTTTAAATCGTCATGAAGTATCCGTTGTAATGACCGTCTACTAACTCCAATTTGCCCCTATAAGTTTCGGGTCAAAACGCTCGGATTGGCCTGTATTGCAGATGCTACTGCTGCGATTGTATCCTGAACCCGAACATTGGCATCTCGATGGTACGGCCTTCGTGCGATGCTTCCAGATTCGGCAAACATGTTTACAAACCTCATAATGGTCCATCTACTCGGGGGATTACCGCCAAACTCCCGCCTAAATTCCCTTTGGACGGAAATGACGGACTGCAAAGCATGGTACCGTTGCACTATCCAAATTCTTTTCTCCGTATCCCAAGCATCCATTTTTATAAATCTAAATAGTAACCTACAAAATAAAAAAAAAAATAAGCCGATTACTCACACAGAAAAAAAGTTATTACGTTTTATTTTTGTAGCACGATTCGTGCGCCACCCTATATTATTAAAACTAAAGAAAATTGCTGTGAATTATTATTAATGTTTAAGTATTTCAAGAAAAAGTTTAAAACGTTTTAAAGAACATCAAAAAAACAAAACGTTTCGTTACTTTTTTTTTTGTCTTCTTTTTTTATTTCATAGGCATTTCAGAATAAAAAAGGTACCATTTAAAAAATTCATTTTCAAAATGCGCTTAATCTATTTTCAATAAACAAAACTGTCTTAAAAAATAAACAACATTTTACCACAGGAGAAAGATAAAATGTCCTTTTATTATTTTTTCTAGCCAATCTTCTAAAAAAAAACTTTCACAAACTAAACAAAATTTACTGCATTAAATAATCTTGAATATCTTAGAAACTACAAGTTTTCACCCTTTTACTCAGTTTCATGGTCAATGTTCATTTTTAGCCTCTGTTTGATTGTGAACGACATAAGAATACTTGAAAACATTAGTTTGAAATGTTCTTATATTTTTATTTCAAAATCTCGAGTTTGAAAATTAATTTTTCACAAACTTTTCACTTACACAACTTAATTTAAAATTCAAATTGAAGAAGAAGAAATTTTTTGCTTCCAAAAACATATAGTTTGGCATTGTAAATTTGACCATTGTTTTTAAATAATTTTCAAGTCAATTTTTTAGAAAATTTCTTATCGGAGGGAAGACGAAAGTTTATGTGAAATTTTCAATAAATCTTTTTAAAACAAGCTTACAAAATTGATTTTTTATTTCACTACTTTCAGAATTCATTAAATTTCTTTATTCAACCTAAAAAATGAGAAGCTCAAATAAATATTCCCAGTTCACACACTATAATTGGATCATCAGATAATTTGAAAAATTACCTGCGGAAATACTTTATCCTTTTCACGATTATGTATATACGTCCTATACCTTAATGTATAGTCCTGGAGCTCACCATACTAAACATTCCCACGAATTAGTACAATTGCCAGAAACTGTCTCCGAAGTGGGGACGGGACATACCAATGATTCCGGACAATGCTCAACTTTACGATGCATTCATTGTGCCCGTTGCCACATAAGAGGTGTATCTTTCGCGGCAACAGAAGTATATTTATCATTATTTGCATATGGTGCGATCCAATTCATCGGATATCGTTCTGCATTTTGAATGCGGCGAATTGATTTCAAAGCTACCGAACAAGTAGGAATTCGAATAAGAACCATGTGATAGTTCAAAAAAGATACACCTATCCGCTCTCTGCGAGTCAATTATATAAGATTTTTGATTCCTCATTGGAATTTAACATCCAATAGCCTTGTTAATCAAAAAGGCGGCATTAAATAAGGCTTCTTCTTTTTTTTTTTTTAAAGGAGTTCTCATATCGTTTCAGCGGTGAGACATAAAGGCGTCAGCAGCATACGCCTGCGTAAAACTATAATAAAATCACCAATTCATTTAAAAAAAGAATCCAAATCGAGAACCTTTGATCCAATTATTTAGGCATGAGTCCAGTCTTGGCGGCTTGCGCAGCCCCGAAAAATGTTAATCATCTTACATACCAGAGCACAATTTTTCCACACGTGAATAAATTATATCGAAACAAAAATCAATGTAGCCGAAATATTTAACAAAAAAAAAAAAAAAATATTATGTAGAATTGTAGATGGAAATTTAGATCATTTATTCGGGGTGGTCCTTTGAGTTTTTTTTTTGTTTTGTTTTCTTGAATCCTTAATACTCTTCTGTTTGAAATCAATTGAGCTGAATGAATTGAGAATTCTATCGCACAGGTTATGTAGAATGGATAGTCAGAAAATACGAATACCTTTCGTGATCCTTGAAATTTAAGCCCACACACGCCTCTAGGCTGATCCTTAAAAAATGGGTTTATCCGTGAGATTTTTTTTTTTGAGATTGCAATTCAGTTTTTTGTAGGAAAATATCATTATTATTTTTCAAATAATTTTTTGAAGTTTTTATTGGCATAACGAAAGGTATTAAAGGACTAACTATACTATCCTACTGGAAAATTGAACAAGATTCAAAAATAGTGCACGTGCCTCGAAGATTGAGATGTATCATGGTTTGAAACAAAGCAGAGGTACCTTACCTTGCCTTAGGTATATAAATCAAATATTGTTCTCTTTACTATATTAGAAAAGAAAACTTAATATAAACATGTTTGTTTTGACCCGTCTTGAGGATATTTTGTTTAGGAAGTGCAGCCTACACACTGAACTTTGAATCATAAGTGCAGTTGACATGCACCTACTGGTTACATTGCAATTCCATTTTTTGTATCGAATTTGAGTACAATTATACTGAATACATAGTACATTATTGAATCACTAAAAGCCTCATGTAATTAATCGTGTAGTGAATACAAACGAAATGTATTCAATACATGACTATGGATCCCTTAAAGTGAAATATGTACATAATGACTGCAAATATTTGTGATGGGAGAAGATTGTACTGAGCACATATCTAAACAAGCTGTTTTGGCAACAACATTTTATGGCTTACATTTTAACTTTTGCATTTTTGAACTAGTACCTACTCTGTGGTCAATCAGTGTGTGGAAAATATTGTAGAGTCTTCACTTATAATAAGATTGTAATCTAAATGTAAAATTGCCATTAATAATAACCAAGTACGGATTACAGACAATTAACAAATTTGAAAATGTGTAGTGAGTACAAAAAGCTGTCCCCAATTACATGACATCTCATATCGCCTATAGGGCTTACACTTTTTGAGATCGAAGGTTTTGGTGACGTCGTTTCTGACTTTGATGGAGCTACGTAAGTTTCCCCAATAATCTACTTGCTTAAACGGACCAGTTTAGCCCAAGAAAGATAAACTGGGGCCCAGAGGCGCCCGCGAAATGTTTATATTGGTTTATTTTTTTGATCGACGCACGCTCGAACAAACTTGTTCTTTGAAGCCAACTAAGTCGTTGATCAACACTTGCGAGATATGACCATTCCGGCTCGGGAAGTACTACAGTTTTTATGTTTTGGCAATGCGTTGCGCTTAACTTCTATGGATTATTGATTTTTTAGTAAAGAAGATTTATGGATTTAAAAAGTCCATCCTTATGTTCCTTCTTGTTATGGATTTATTTAATCCCTTTTTATTAATAATAAATTTGTTTATGTTTTACTTAATTGATAATGATGTATAACAATAAAATGAAGTAGTACAAAAATATTCATTTAATTTTGTAAAATATTTTTTTAACTGTGCGCCTCGCAGGCTCAAGTTTATTTTTTCAGTACTAAAAAATAAGGTAATCTTTCTATGGTTAATAGGGATGCCAAAACTAGATTTCGCTTTTGCAATACGAAGCTATGAAATCAAAGAAAAGTTCAACTCTAAATTCCTGTATTTTTTCCATTATTTACCGTAATTTTTATATTTGGTCAAAGGTGGGCTATGTAAGGCCAGGATTACATTATGAGGTATGAATAAAATTTTGTCAAAATAGAGTGTGATATGCTTCTACAGTTGAAGTATTCGGAAAAGAGCTAGTACATTTATTTAGAACTCATTGCCTGGACAAAATGAGGGACTGAGCTGGAATAGATGTCAAAATGCTGCAGTGGAAGTAAAAATTTGTTTAACTCTTGCAGTTTCAGCTGCATTGTTTTTAACATCTTTTTCAGGTCCGTCTTTCATTCTGTTTAGGCAGTTAGTCATCACCTGCCACTTTGATGACTACATTCTACATCAATTTTCTCGGCAATGCGTTTCTCTGCGCGTTTCTAAAGCGATTGTATCTCGTTTTTGATGAGACTTTTTATTTTTGTATTTTCATAAAATGTCATTAATCCATCTATTTCCTTGATCATGTTTAAAGAACTCTGACAAGCATTCATTTATTCTCTATTGTGTTGCTTTTTTAGTTAATGAAATTTAGTTTTCGAGCAGGGTTGTTAAAATTTCAGTGGAAAAAAATGCATTTTGCATTAAAAGCAGATTTAATCTTAGCTCAAAAATTGAATTAGTAAAAATGTTTATGCAAACTTAAAAAAGTATTGCATTACAAAAAAAAGTTAAATTTGCTGCACAAAAAAAAAATTTAATGGGAGCCAAAAATAATGTTGTGCCTTTAATAAAAAAAATGGAAAGATACGGAAAATTGCTTGCATTACCGCTAATTCGTCAATGATAATATTTAAGGACATAATTCGTGGTGAAACTCTTTCTTCTATTGACTTTAAATGCAAAAGAAATTAAATATTAAAAATCAAAGAAAACACAAACAATAATGTGATTTAACTTTTTTAAAACCGATTACTCCCCTCAGTTATGTACATATTTTGAGAACCAAAATATTTTAGTGAATAGTTTTTATGAAATTAAATTTTAAAGTCAAAATTGAATTGAAAAAAATTGTGAATTTTTGTTTTAGAAGTTTGACATTTTTCAAAACATTGCTTTGTAAAGTGCTATTTTTGTGTTAAATATTCAATGCCCTTACTAGTAAAATATCGAAAACCAAAATTTAAAAATATTTCTTAGTTTTTAAGATTAAAAAAAAAATAAAGGTTTTCTACTTTCAAATTATTAAAGCACTCAAAAAAAAAACAAAGAAAACACCGCACTTTCAAACTAACTGATGAGTAATTAACGGGAAGTAAAAACTATCATGATGGAAAAAACTATCAGGATAGAAAAAACTAACATGATAGAAAAAACTATCATGATAGAAAAAATATCATTGTATATAATATTATAACACGAAATGATTTTCTATACATTTTTCTTCCTCCTCTCTGAGTTAAATCAGAGTTAGTTAATCCTGAAAATAAATTTCGTTATCTGAGAAATAACGGGTGATTTTTTAAGAGGTTTAGAACTTAAAAAAAAAAAAAAACACAAAAAATTCGAAAAAATTAATGAAATATTTATTTGAATCGATAGTTTGAACCTTGCAATTTAATGTTTAAAGATAATTTCATGCAAATGTTGACCGCGGCTGCGTCTCAGGTAGCCCATCCGCTGAGTCCAATTTTGGCATATTCTTTCACACATATCGGCCGGTATCTCACGAATGAATGCATGGATGTTGGCTTCCAGTGCGTCAATCGAAGCGGGCTTGTCCCTATAGACATTAGCCTTGACATACCCCCACAAAAAATAATCTAATGGTGTCAAATCGCACGATCTAGGCGGCCAATTGACCGGCCCGAAACGTGAAATTAACTGTTCACCAAACTCGCCTCGCAATTGCGCCATTGTTTCGCGTGCTGTGTGGCATGTGGCATCGTCTTGTTGAAACCACATATCATGCAAGTCAAGAACTTCCATTTCGGGCAAAAAAAAGTTTGTTATCATCGCTCGGTAGCGTTCACCACTGACAGTAACGCTGCGATTCGCATCATCTTTGAAGAAATATGGCCCAATAATGCCGCCGGCCCATAAACCGCACCAAACAGTGGCTTTTTCGGGATGCATTGGTAGCTGTTGCAATGCTTCTGGCTGATCTTCACTCCAAATGCGGCAATTATGCTTATTTACGTACCCATTCAACCAAAAATGAGCCTCATCGCTGAACACAATTTTTCGATAAAAAAGCGGATCCTCGGCCAACTTTCCAAGAGCCCATTCACCAAAAATTCGGCGTTGTGGTAGGTCGGCTGGCTTTAGTTCTTGCACCAGCTGTATCTTAAAAGGCTTTACGCCCAAATCCTTCCGCAAAATTTTCCACGTAGTGCTGTAACAAAGGCCTAACTGCTGGGAACGGCGCCGAATCGACATTTCGCGGTCTTCTGTCACACTAGCTGATACGGCCGCAATATTTTCTTCACTACGCACAGTACGTAAACGTGTTGGTGGTTTAATGTCCAACAAAGTAAATTTGGTGCGAAATTTGGTCACAATCTTCCGAATAGACTGCTCAGAAGGTCGAGAATGCCGACCATAAAATGGAAGCAGCGCGCGATGAACATTTCGAACCGAGCACGAATTTTGATAGTAAAATTCAATAATTTGCAAGCGTTGTTCATTTGTAAGACGATCCATGGTTAAATTGCAAACCAAACTGAAGCTGTTTGACAGTGACACAAGGTACTAAACACACGTCAGCTGTCAAAACCAGTGTTGCCAAAACCAAACCAGCTAAAAAATCACCCGTTATAAAAAGTACTACAGTTAAGTAACTTAAAATTAATTTATTTGCTTTTTAAATTACTATATTGAGTCAACTAACTGTAGCACCGAAAAGACTGCTATCCTTACAACTCTGATGCAGAGTAAGTTGCCAATTTATGAAGTAAATCAACTTTAACCAACATATTGGATAATTGGGAAAGCTTTTGATTTCCAGCGTTATAAAGCTTCAAACTCCACTACTTAGAAGTTGATAATTTGAAAAATAAAAAACTATTTAATTAGGTGATAAAGTTTTCTTTAATACTTATTTAATTTGATTTGAGATTCATCAGGGTGGAATCTCAATCCTCTGTCAAACCTTAAGAATCTAGAGCTTAGCCTAACGCACAAAATTTTATCATATAACTTCTTGTATTACTAATGTAAAATGAAAATACACATAGTAAAGAAGTTTTTATCATAAGAATAGTTTCGTAATAGTTGCCAAAGTTATTTATGTTTGATTTTACTTTATGTTCATTCCTGGTATCAACATTTTGATTGTGAAAAAAGGCGGCAAGAGAAAAAAAAATAACATCAATGCAATCAACACAGTATAAAAATGTCAAAGACGTTTGACCACCTACCGGACAACACCTCCTCGATATGTCAACTTCTTATTTACTATATACCCGAGCGATACTTTTATTGTATTTTATTTTTGGAGGCGTCTCCGTGGCAAACCGCTTTTTCACCCGAATGATCTTCGGAATTCATGAAACCAAGACGAAGCATAATAGAAACAGCAAATAAGTCCGCTCTGACAGAAATGTACACCAAACTTCTCATAAAGGATCAATTTCTTTCTTTACGTAATTTTATAACTTCGCTCAAGGGATACGAAAAAGACGTGTGTTTCATTGTCATAAGATCGCTAGGACATTATTGATTTACCTACTTTTTTTTGGGATATTTTTTTTTGTTGTTGGTATATCGGTATACATTTCTCGGCATAGGTCACAACCCATAATAATACAAAAAAAATATTTTGGAACTGCGACACTCTGAAACAATTTCACGTCTAAATGCACATCGTTGACCGCCTTTTCATGCCAATCAAAGGAAAAAAAGAAGAAAAAGTATTGAAAAGAATAGAGTAATCGATTATCGCCATTTATAAGGACCTGTGCAGATTTTGAGTTTAGTTTTTTTTTTGTCATCTGTACCTTTTTGTGGTCACCATCAGTCGGTATCATTAAGAGCGTTAATTTTTGTCATTGTCATCGAAAGTCCAATGACCATTGTGTGCCGATGAATTTCTTTGAACTACATTATAAATTCCTATACCTATATACTTACAATTCGAACTGCTTGCTTAGAGTGTCGGCGAGGTATCTCTGACCAAAGGGCATATCGCACGCTTTGTGCGATCAGTGGTTTCGAAATATTCAAAGGTTCATTTAGTCGTGGAAGGATGATATTGTAAAAAATACAATCAATAGTGATTTTTCTTATATCGATACAAAAAAGTGGTGAATTAAAAATGGTCAATCAATTTATTTTGTAATAACTTTTCAATTGCAAAGCATGCATTTGTTTGAATTAGTTAGGCTTACGCGGTTTTGGACACAAGGTTTTCGATATAACCCTGTGAAAATATGACATAAAACAAAAACAATTTGAAAATAATAGCAAGAACGTGCGATCCAGTCGTGCATTTTATTATTCAAATAAAGAATAATTTTGTCTTTCTCCTTTTTCCTATTTAATTTTCTTAAATCTTCTTAGCTTTTTTCACAAAAAAATATTTGAAGATATGATGAAATTTAAATGTTATGTAAACTGCTTTGGAAATTCAATACACAAAAAAAAATTAACCAGTAACTAATTTACCTATTGAACTTTTACAGTGGCCATCAGATGGTATACTTTAGTTTTTGAGAATATCCCACAGATGAGGTGAAAAAAAAAAATAGATTATGACCTTGAAAAAAAAAAGTTTAAAGTCATCAAAAAATTCTATGGTGGCTGACCAAATATTGAAAATATGTAATTGCAGCAGATAAACTGTTTAGTAACATGGCCAGCCACCTTAATCATCCGATGAGAACAATGATAAACCAACAACGACATCCGAAACCAAGGTAGCCCAGGAAAATTAGACAACAAAATGGCAAAACTACGAAAAAATTACAACAAAGCTGAATTTGGGTAGAGAGCTTTGTTTTGACGTCTTCAGCATTTTCTGAAAAGTTCCGTAAATTTGGGCCAGGGCTTAATTTTGTAGGGGGGTTGAAGGGGGTAAAATTCAGTTTTTTCTTAATTTCTCGAAAACTACAAGTTTTTTTGAAAAAAATGTAAAGATACAAATTGTAGCACAAAAAAGATTAACATACCTATACTTTGTTCATACAAGCAATAGATTCTGAGAACATCATGCAAGAACATCACGGTGATGTAGAAAGTTTTGTCAAAAAATTTATAAAAATTATGAATCGATGGGCTAAAATTTTTGTACGATTTGAGTTTGGCTACATCTCCCCTCTATAAAACCAAATTTTTGGGGTGCCCGGGATAAGAGGAAGACCGCCATCTTGAAAAAGAATGTGATTTGGTTTTTGTTCAACAACGCAATGAAGTTTCCCTTTACAACAAAATCATGAAAAAAATAACATTTAGACAATAAAATTATCTAAGAAATGAGCTATTAACGAACCCTGTAGGTTAATTAACCTTTAAGTTATAGCGTATCAAAGTAACACTTTTTATTTTGTTCTGTAAATGAACAAATAACGGTTTCTTGTTAATAGCTCAGCCGATATAATTTTTTTTTAACTAATGGACAAAAAAGATTATGACACTTTTTCCGTAGGAGTAACAGATTTTGAGAAAAACGTGCACAAACGCGCTCATTACCTATTTTACCAAGCAAAAATGGAGAAAAAAAATCGTTACAGTGAAAAGCTCTTATTATAACGTTTGTGCACTTCTTTTTTGAAACTTGTTGCTCCTACAAAAAAAAGTGTTATAATCTTTTTTGTCCAGAATTTTATGAGGGTTAATATAAGCTTATTAGTTTTTGGAAAAAAATTACATATATAAAGATATTAACAAAAAGCCGTTATTTGTCCACTTACTGTACAAAAAAAAAACTTAGTTTTCGAGAAATTAAGAAAAAACTGAATTGTATCCCCTTTAAAAAATTATGCCCTGGCCCAAATTTACGGAACTTTTTAGGAAATGCTTAAGACGTCGGAATTTTTCGAAGTGAAAGTCTAATTTTCCTGGGCTAAGGTACCTATAGGTGCTAGGGAAATCCCTTGAATATTACTAAAAAATTAACCACCCTAATTAAATGCACTGCCACTTGACGTTGGGAGTAAACGATTCAACTTAAATTGTTAAATAAGTTTTCACATGCTATAAGTCTTATTTATACTTACAATTTTACTAATTTATACCGTTAGGTCCTTTATTATTATTTGCCAATAATTTTTGTATTCATCAATGTATCTTTTTGTCATAAATAATTTTTTAAGCCAACAATTGTCAATAAAAATGTTCAATAAAGTTAAATTTAATTGATTTAAAATTAATTAAATTGAATTGAATTAAATTGAATTGAATTTAATTGAATTTAATTGAATTGAATTGAATTGAACTGAATTGAATTGAATTGAATTTAATTGAATTGATTTGTATTGTTTAGTTTTGTATTGTATTGTATTTTGCTGTATTGAACAGATTGATTTTTACCACAATTCAGTGGGCTCTTGGATTTTGGCACCTCATTATGGGATATTCGCAAAAAAATGCCATCTAATTGGCCAGTAATTAAAAAGTTCAACTAGTTTTAAAAATTGGTCAGCCCTAGAGAATTTGAAATGGCTTAAATATTCTCAAGGTCACGTGTGATTTTTTACACTACATTATTTGTGGGATATTCGTAAAAAAAATACCACCCAAAAGAGCATTGGGTCATGAAAAAAGCTGAACTAACTTCAGTAATTGTTCAGCCAAAGGCTTTTTTTATGATATTTTAAGGCATTTGTTATTTTCGATCACGAAAGATTTTCGGCACCTCATTTGTGGGATATTTGTTAAAAAAGTATTCTGCCTGCTGACCGGTAGAAAACTAATAAGTACAAGTAGCAGTGATTTGTCAGTCATATTTTAAAAGTTCACAGAAAAACTTATTAAAAAAAAATACCGTAACTAGCTGACCTTTGACAGCAGTTAAGGGGACTTTTAGTTTGAATAAATTTTTTGTGAATATCCCACAAATGATGTGGAAAAAATCACGCTTGACATTGAGATACTTTAAGCCTTTCTGAAGCTGACCAAGATATATGACTAGGTGACCTTTTTTTTACTAATTACTGACCAATTACATGAAATACTTTTTGTTTTGTGAATATCTCACATAATGGAATGCCCTGCCCAGTGCCAAAGTACCAAGATCAAAATCCCATAGCCTAATAAATGAAGCAGTAGTTTTCTATTGTTTATTTTCTTTTTTTAATTTGGCTAAAGCTTAAATTTTGTAAGAATATAAGGAAGAAGCTTTTTTATTTGTTTATGAAATTTTTCATAGTATAAGACACCTGCTATTAAGCTTCGTTTTACTCACACAAAAATTATAGATTTATTTTTAAAGCATAACATTGAAATTCGGTAAGCTATTATTTACTCCATAATTTTCAATTTTCTTTCTTTTTAATGTTTAGAACGATTTAACGCTCTTCAAATCCTAGGTACCTTATATGTAATATATGGAATAAAATCATAAGACTTTATTATCTGGAACCTTCTTCAAAATCCACCTTTTATTTTATCAAAAACTACTTCAATTTTCTTCTGACATTATTACCCTTATATTATTGACACGCGATGACAACGTTGATTCCAGACACGGACCATGACTATATTATTCCAACCAGTTAACCCATTAACAGTCATGAAATCTTTTTTTTATTATTATTATTTCGTGGAGAGTGCGGGCAATGAATGGGTATCATTTTATTTTTTTTTTTGTTTAACAACGAACACGTGGATAGGTTTACTCAAACGTCAAACTAACCTACCGAAGCACTTAGTGGTTACTTCAGAATCGATTCAACAGATATGGCACACGATCGTGTTTATATAAAAAAAAATTCATTGAAAAATCGAATCGGCATTATCGGACTCGTCTAAGATTGTAGCTCTGAATATTATAGATACTGTCTGATTTATTTTTCACGCAACTTCCTCAAAAAAAAAAATAAAAGAATAAGAACCGATGCAAGTACCTACTAATCTATCTTTATTGGGAAGTTAGCAAATCTTGTTGTTTTCTTTTTTGAAAATCAATAGGCCTTGGCCTGTGGGGAACACGAGACTATGAAGGCAGCTGAAAGTAAATTATAATAAGAAATTTAGAAAACACGCATCAGTAGTTGTGATTCAGACCACCACTAATTGATTTTTGAATCCAATTTTATGCCATTTAAACTCCGACACCGCCATTGGTAGACTTAACTTAACCTTAAAAAGCGTAGGATACGAATAATTAGAAAAATTTCACACTTTTTCTTTGCCTCCGTTTGAAGGAAATGCAAAGAAAAGGCATCTTTTTTTTTGGTACAAAAACCTTTTAAATTTGAGACTTTTTTCTGAGGTGCGTAAAATGCCCTATGCTCAGAGATAAACATACCTCCATGGAAAGTGTCGAATATGACACTTTCTCATTTTTTGTTCTTCGTCACCGGATTGTGTAGGCGATGGTTTTCCTTATTTTTTTTTTGTCTTTTTGCTGCAAAATTGTAACAAATTGTGAATTTGGGGTGAAAATATGAAATCCTAATCCGACAGGAAATATCTCAATTATGTATATAATTTAATGGAATATCCTGTTTAAGATATATTTTTTTTGATTTTTTCAGGGATGTCTAAAAATATTGAAAATCATATAATTACTACCAAGGGATTTTTTTGTTGTCAGGAAGTAAGTGTTAGATTACCTGCTTAAGTCTTATATCTCTTCTTCTGGGTAATTTAAAGATCATGCATTAATTTCAAACAAATTTAGTATATTAGCAGATTTGTATGATTAAGATGTTAATTAAAGAAATAATAACTTAAGAAAATTGAGGTTAAAGGTGAACGGCATCTCAAAAAATATTATTAAACAAACTGTCGATAAGGGTAAAAGACCTTTTTTGATTTTGATTCTTTTCCATAGTAAGATAGGAATCCCTGTTTTTGAAAAAATTATTGTTAACTTCTAAGCATTTTAATAAAATTCCATGTAATTCGTAGGTCGGTTTTGTTACTTATGTATTTGCTGACTTAAGATAGTGCTACAGTCCGGTTTGGACCAGCGCAGGGTTAAAAGTACAAAAGCCAAAAGTCCATAATGGGCTTCTGGCTCACTTGGGTGGGTTAAAAATCCATAAATGCATTATGAACTTATAACCCACCTAAGTGGGCCAAAAGTCCACATAGATGATCCGAAAGTCCATATAATGATATGAAATAACACAGTTAATATTATTGTTGGATTTTATAGGATAAATTCAAAGTTTCTTTAAATCCAGATTGTTTAAATGCAAAAGAAACTTTGCATACATCCAACCTTGCAGCTACCCCAAATCCAAAAGTGAGCCCAGGCAGTGGGTTGCAGGGAGCAGCATGCCCCCTAAACATACCTCACTGTAGAGCTTGACGAATGTGCACAAAAGTTTTATTGTAAATCTTTTTGACCCTATAATAGTCCAGTCAAAAGCTCAAGAAGGCTCTAATGTAGTTTTTGATTGGTTTTGTGTTCTGTTCTGTTCCTATGGCATATGGAAAAATTGGAGTAGTTGGAGTGAAAAAAGAGTATAAAAGGAGTACTCCAAACATCCAACCGAAAACGGCATTAGAGAGCAAATTATGGAGTAGTTTCGATTTTGCTCTCTTTTATGTTTTCGGGGGCGTGGAATCCGAATCTGAGGTTTGCAACTAAAATTTCGAGACACAACATGCAAAAAATTATGCAAAAATGCATTTTCTGGGAGTTTTTCACTGATGGCTCGAAAAATACCAATTATTCGAAAATTATAGCAAAGTACCGTTCAAAGTGTACACAATTTCCAATAAATCTCTGTTCAAGGCTTTTTTTTCTGCGACAATCCATTTGGACTCAAGCACTAGTTGAAAATTGACATATTTTTACTATTTTCAAAAATCTACTCCAAAGCACCAAGTAAATACTTTATGTGTATTTTTTTAATTTCTGTCTATGATATAAACCAAGATATACTTCTCTGATGGTCTTTGATGATGCGCTGAGTTTGAATCTGGTATTGAAATTGCTCTAGCATATCACGTTTTATATAGATATTCGAATCTATAGTTACACAAAACATGAATTTTTGTATGCAAATTTGGGCTGTATTTTTTTTTTCGATTTATTTTTCCCAAAAAATTTTTATGGCCTTTCTAAAGTATGAAAAATTGATTCAAAAATTTAGTTATGCCTTTTTTTATTGATATTCATTATTTTTTTTTCTGCAAATATGGAAATATATTGTTTGTTTGACTTTGACCCACTTTCTTAAAAAAAACTATGAACTTTCAACCCACTTCCTTCTGGAGTTTTGGCCCACTTGAGTGAGTTATAAGTTTATAATGCAGTTATGGACTTTTAGCCCACCCAGGTGAGCCAAAAGTTCATTATGGACTTTTGGCTTATGGGCTTTTAACCCTGCACCGTTTGAACCAGGGCCTGAACCAACAAACTTCTTCCAGCCGCCTCGGTCTCTAGCTTACTGTCTCCAGTTTCGCTAGCCAAGTTGTGGTTGAGGTCCTTTTCTACTTGTGGGTGCCAACTGTAACGCTGTCTCCTTCTACTGAACTCAATTGGTAGGATTCAAGGACTTCCAGGCCGGAACAATGATTCTCATTAGCTCTAGGTGACTTAACCACCTCTGTCGTTCCACTGGCCGTTTGTGCAGGCTTTTGTAACTGTGGGAGGTTTTTTTTTACTTTTTGGTAAAACTTTCGAACCACTCACAGAAAAAAGTCAGGTAAATAATTAACCTGGGCCCTGTTAAATTTACAAGGTGCATAATCTCATATAAAGTTACAGACATTTCAGAAATTTACCTGACTTTATTAACCTTATATTAAGTGTTAAATTAGCCTGGTGGCCTATATAACCATATTCAAGTTGATTTAAGAAAATTAACTTTTATTTTGACACTGAATTCTGGTAAACAAGACATTTTTTAACACAGCTTATTATGAATTTCTATTTCACCACAAATCAGGTTGAAGTAGCATTTTATATGGTTATTTTTACAATGTTTACCTGTTGAATTTAACCTCATCTGCCAGTTAATTTTAACGTAACACCAGTATTAAAACATACACACACAGGCCATCCAAATACTATTATTAGACTTTAACCTGGCCGCCTGTTAAAGTAGCCTTTTACCAGTGATGAAACACACTCACAAGCTATGGTTAAAGAAACACTCTGCCTGGTTATTTCAACGTGACACCAGTGTTAAGGCACATACACTCACAAGCCATCCAAACAAGGTCATTTTCAACTTATTGATATTTGGCACAAGTTTTTTATGCAGCGCAGTGGCCTAGGATATGTGTACTATCTCCATTCGTGAGAGGTTTACAGTTTAAAATTTAGTAAGTATCACAAAGTGTTTTTTAAATTAAATTATATACAACGCAATAAATTTCTATACTTTTAGAATAATGCAAAATGAATTGGACGGTAAGCAGTATTAGAGATGGGACCTACAAGCATGGATCCAAGATATAATAATTACCGCATACAGGATTAATTGAACATTGAATAATGTTAAATTAACTAGATCTTCATGTTTAATTAACAGGACGTTGAACATTTTATTCATGTTTTTGAACTAGATTTTCATGTAAAGTTAACTAGATTTACAGGTAAAAATAGCAAGATTCTAAGTTAAATTTACAGTTTTTCTTTTTTAAGGCAGTTTTAACTTTACCTAAAACCCACGTTGAATTAACATGACATTAAAATCAGGTATCAGGTTAAGCCGATAACCTGATCTACCGAGTTGAAAAATAACAACCTGAAAATCAGGTATAATAAACCAGAAAATGGTTGGTCATACCAGCTTTATTTCTCTGAGTGACTTCATTCATGCAATAGCATTTTACTGTTATAATGCGATAACGCGCTTCTTAAGCTCCATCTATCCCCTTTTGCTGGTAGAGCCCGCGAGCAGCTCTGGTCCTTCTACGAGTATACAGCTCCGCCTTGTATGCCTGCTGTATTTACCTCCCGCTATTTCCACCAAACCAGAGGTTTTGCTTAAAAGGCGACATTTCTGATGGCTTGCTGGCAATTTTTCCATGGGTTGTTGCTACTTGAAGTTGGTGGCATTAGGCTATTCAAATGGTTTTGATAGACTGTATCGAAAAAGAACCTGGTGATTTGTTGCAATTGTAGAGGTCTGACGTCGAACTTCTTCGCAATATTTTTGGTGTTGGATACCCGGTAGGATTACCTTGGCTACAATTAGGTAGTGGTCCGAGTCAACGTTGGGTCCTCAGATCGTTCAGACATCTTTGATCCTGGAGGAGTGAATTGCGTCAATCGCAATATTGTTGGTTGGTTGACACGGAATTCACCATATCCCCTTATGAATATGGAGATGTGGGAACTACGTATTCACAAGCAACGGTTCGCTCCGCAGCAGTCGATTAACCTATAAGTGCGCTTTTGGAGGTAGTGTCGTGCCGGCTTTATCTTTCGATTTTACTACCAAAGACGTCTTTTTGTTATCGTTAATTTAAAAAACAACATATTCAGATTCTAACTGAAAATAAAAGACTTTCGGTTTATTGGTCTATAAAGATCATATAATTTAAAAATTTCATACTAAAATTCATACATTTCATAGAAAAATAACCATAGTACAATCATAGTTTCTGTTAATATATTTAACGACAAACAGCACAATATATACCAATCTTATTATAATTTGTCTCTTCATACAAAATATTTGGTATTAAGTGCTAATTATAAGGGCTGCAGATACATAATACTTCCTCAACCAATTTTGAATTTCTCGGAAAGTGTAAAAATCTGTGTTTTTCTTAATCTTAGATATTCATCTCTTTTAGAGTTCTCTTTCAAATTAAGAAGAAGAAGAAGAAACAACTTAGAAGACCAAAAGTACTTTATCTTTATACACCCTCATATTACACGAAACTACAGGAGATCTACAAAAAATAATCAAGACCAATACTGGCAACCTAATTATAGGTACCTACCTAACTTTGGTACAAGTCGTTTGACCATAACACATATTTAGGAAAATGATCCCTGCAGGTTGTAATCTCTGCACATCTTTATAACACGAGTTTATATTGTTGTTATTGAGTGTTTTGCAAAGCATTTTGTCAACGAACTGCATAAGACACATTTATAATTCTTTCAGTGTGATCCAACTGATCACCTTTGCACCTGAAATCGGATTTTCTCGAGAAATCCTAGCAAGTGAATTTATTACTTTCGGATTTATTCTCATGGCATATCGACAAAATCTACTTATCATTTAAGACCTAATGCGAGGTAGATTAGATAGGAAATAAGATTTGTGTCCTAGTTCGTAGAAAAAACATGGTTTTTAATTCAAATCTTAGTTTCCTTTTTTCTTCCATAGTAATTATTATCCCTGGGATATTCATTTACATAAAGAAAGATTGCCTTAGCTTTAAGAGCATTCTTAAATGTCGGTTGATATCCTTGTAATTATCATCGATATTAATATTTTTTTTTTTAATAATTTTAATAAAAAGAGGTGTTTATTCGGAAATGAATTAATCTCAATTTCGAAAAATAATTACAATAAGTGTTCGAATTAATCTAATAAATTCTAAAAAAAAAAAATAAGGCGGATCTAATTAATGGTCCTTTTGGTTATACACTTTCAAAATATCCGATCAATGGTGGTCAGAAATTTTAGATTTCTATGGAAACATTTTGAGGACGGAAATACAAAACATAGTTGTAGGTGTGGATATAGGCAGTTAAAAGGGAAACTGCTATAAGTAGGCTAGTTTTCCATCCTACCGTTTTATGTACATATTTCTTTGGTAAAAGAATACCGCTTCATACAAATTGTAGGTAGGTACCTACTGAGCGGAAATTTTCTTTTGATTGTGTTTTTATATTAAAAAAAAATAGTTTTGTAGGTAAGAGTCACTGTTTAAGAAGAAAAGAAAAAAGAGCGTCTCCTAATAGACCTAAGAATAAAAATCGTGTTTCTAGGAGTTAAGCCTAACTAGGACGCTGCTGATAAGACAACGAAAAGCTTACGAAAACGAAGGAAAAAAATATTCATTGACATTATTACAAGAAATAAAAAAAATTAAACAAATAAAAAAAGTAAAAACATTCCCGGCAACCATGCGGAAATGAAAGAAACAACAAAAATAAATATAAAAAAATCAAATGTCGGATTTCCGCACACACAATAAATGGTCTGGGTAATTAATTATGTACGAAAAAAAGAGTGTAGACCTATCGCTCGTCTAACAGCGTACTGGGGACTGCGATTCTGGTTCTGTGAAAAGTGAATCGAATAAATAGTTTTCACATTCACTGACGAGCATTTTTTTCACTTTTTCGATTCATTTGGCACAAATAAGCGATTCTGGTTCTGTGAATGAAAACTTAGTATATTATCGATGCTCAAATCACCTTACCATTCGTCCTTTAAACTGCCTGAATTTCTCAATTTTCTTGTGTTTTTGAAGAGAACAGAGAAATGCATGAGATAGAACCAATTTTCTTCTTTAAGGGTTTGACAGAGAAAAAGATATTAGTGAGGTTTTCACTTTTTCACTTTGGATATTCACTTCCAAATGACGACATGCAAGAAAATATTAAGGTAATGAAAGTTTTTGATGTGTGGTTTTTTCACAGAACGGGAATCTGAATTTGTGTGAAAGCATGAAATGTTTTTCGGTTCACTTTTTCACAGAACCAGAATCGTACCCCTGCAGAACGAAAAACAGAACTAAATTATTCGTTTATGATTTCGCTGTGTCATAGGTACTTGTATATGGGGCTGGGCTTTATCGCGAAAATATTTTTAACTTGATTCATAAATAGTTTTTAATAAAAATAATAGTTTATCTGTAAATGTTCAGGTCTCAGTGTATTTATTCTTAGGACAACTATAGGCACAGGGCTATTAAGGCGACATTACAGACAGAGGAGGCAGAAAAAGAAGAAATTACAACTATAATTATTGTTGTAAGGCAATACTTCACCAAATTCTGCTTCCATTCAAATATAAATAGGTTAGTATCATTTTAAAATTTTTGAAAATTGTCTCTTCAAATTGCTCCAATTTGTTTCCAATTTTTTTTTCAAAAATACGAGCCGTTTTCGTCCAAACCCGCCTTTTCCAGATTGTTCTAGTTTATATAAACAATATTACAAGTTTTTTTAAATTCCAAATACAAAAATTCAAATGTTACATACATACATAAGTTCCCTTTTTTTGAAATTCTTACTCTGTAATATTTTTCTAATTTTCAAAAAGTTTTCTGAGCATTGCTCCAAAAAAAATTACGTTGTTAAATGTTTGACCTCTGAATTTTTTATTCAAAAATGAAAACAATGGAACTTAATACTTTTTTTTCAATTTGATTTTTAATATTAAATAATACAAACATCTACACTTTGTTCAGGAAATATTTTATCCTTACATAAACTAAATCAACCTAAAAACATCTTCAAGTATTTTTAAGTTTGGTACCTTCAAAACTCTATTGGCTCCCCTTTTAAAAAATTCAAAAATCCAAAATGTGTTCCAAGTTTAACTTGTATTGTCAAGCATAGACCAACATTTCATGCAAATCAACAGTTAACAGTTAAAGGCCTAATTTTACAGAACCGATTTATTATGTAGGTAGGTACATATATCATTTTTTTATTCCATGCGGACCCCCTTTCAAATTTTAAAAAACTAATAATTTAAAAACTATTGTTTCAGCTATTATTTAAAAGTGTTTAAAATCCTGCTTCTCTAAAATTTATTTTAAATATTCAGAATTTCAAACCCCCTTCCCTATTTTACGATATTAAATGGAAATCCTTATCCAGCAACCTCCTTTTCGAAGTCAATGAATGGATAAAATGGATAATTTTCATTAAACAAAAATTAAACTAAAAATATTAAAGCGAAATGAAAATGAAATAACCTCTATGTAAATGTCAGCAAGTTTCACACACAAACATATATGTTAAGAAATTAACAAACAAATGATGTTAAAAAGAATTTCTTATATAATTTTAATAAAAAGTATAATATTAGAATTTTCTGAAAAATGACATCTTAAACTTAAAAAATTTGTCTTATGTTTTTATTAATTATTCCCTAACCCCCTCTGTTTTTTCGATAGAAAAATTCTTTTATGATCCATTTCGAATGGCTTTAATCAAATTGTTCAAAGAATATTGAAAATAACAGGTTCATGGTCAAAAAATCATTTTAAATAACAACAAAAAAAAACAATTATCCTTGCATTACAGAAAATCCTAAAATTATTCGAGGTTGGTTTTAGTGCTCTTCTTAATATTTGGTTCCAAGATTTCATTTCTTAAAATTGAAAGAAAAGAAAATTTTCTACCCAAAAATCAAAAATCTTAAACTTTTTCCAATTTTCAGAATTGCTATTTTTACTAGGATTCTTTCTAAAATATTGAAACTCGTTGATTTTATGTGAGTCAAAAAAAAAATACCTTTTAAATGATTTGCAGTCTTAGGAGGCAGTTATTGCTATCATTGAAACTCATCATTGAAAATTTTAATGATTGATTTTGAGACGACTAAGAAGAAAAAACATTTATTTTTTGATGAACAAAAAGAGTTCAAGACTTAATTAATATTTATAGTCAAAAAAAATTTCAAAGAGGCCCAACTTTCCACATAAAAAGATTTTTCTTTTTTCAATTATTGAACTACCTTACCAATGACCATTGGAATCTTTAAAGTCATTTTATGTTGAAAGTTGGGCCTATTTGAAATTTTAGTTTGACTAGAAATATCAATTAAGTCTTGAGCTTTATTTGTCCATGAAAATAATATTTGATTTTGCTTTCTAAATGTCTCAAAATCAATCATTAAAGTTTTCAATGTAATAGCTATAACTGGCGCCTTACCAAAAGTAGTAAATTGGTTGGATTTTTTTTAGAAAAATCCGTGAAGACAGAAAAATAAGGTAAAATTATTATCAGAGGCAAGACCAAAAACCAATACAAATACCAAATATAAACAAATTCAATCCAGCCGTTTGGTTTTAGGCTGTTGCCGGACAAACACACAGACAAAAATGTGAGACTTAAAAGTAGAAGAATTTTATCTCGCCTGTCAAAGAAGCTCAAAAAGGTTTCCAACTGGTTAGATACCATCACTTAAATCACCACAATCTTTTCATAAAGGTTTAAACCGTTTTCCACACTAATAAAATTTGATAATTTAACTTAATTTTTTTGTTCAAAATTCAATTTTCTATCGAAATGGATAGTTCAGAAAAAAATAGGCAAAAATAGCAACCAACAAAAATAAATTGAAAAATCAAAGATTTCTAAAATTGTTTACTACATTGCACACCGGTTTTTTTGGAGCAAGCGCATGGCTCTGAACCTTTCGCACCTCATATGATAAGAAATTTGAAAAAAAGTAAATGCCATCTATTTGGTCAGTCATTGGTCAGAAAAGGTCAACTAGGCCCAGAAATTGGCCAGTCATTGATAAATTGCAATCAAAGCTTTAAGTTTCCCTAGGTCACGCAAAGACACGCGAAAGTTTTGACACCTTATTTGAGGAAAATTTACATAAAAATGCATTAGGTTCAATAGTCTCTAGATAAAAGGTCAACTATTTTCAGTAATTGGTCCAACCTTCAGCCATCTATCATTTTTTATGAATTTGTATTTCCATGCCAAAAATCTATCGTGACCCGGTGACACCCCTATATGCAATTCGCAGCGAAACGTTCGGAGTGAGTACTGTATTAACCTCGGTAAATATTAAATATGTATAACGTGGCTAATCCGAAAAGTTTAAAAATGTCTACAGAAAACGAGCTGGCTTTCCTTATAGTTCTAAGTGTCCTTCAGGTGGTATTAATTTTTTTTTACAAATTTCCCATAAATAAAATAAATAAGGAAGGTGACAAAAATGATTAAGACCTTGAATTCTTTTTTAAATTCATTAAAAAATGAATAATTACTGAAACTAGCTGACCTTTTTTAAAGTTTTAGAGACGTTTCAGATGCGGTCTACAATTTTTGCAAGTTTCCGATAAATAAGGCTTTTTGTTGTTTTTTTTTTAACGCATTTAAAATTCAATAAAAAAAATGAGGCACTAAATATTGCGGGTGGCCTTGCGTGATCCTGAAAAACTTTAAACCTTGATTACTAACTTCTAGCATAAGTTGACCTTCTCTGACCAATTGTGGCATTTTATTTTTTCAATTTTGTTTATAATATGAGGTGCCAAAGGTCCACAGCCAAAAGATACGCTCAAGAAACGCTTCAACGAAATAGAGATAGAAGAGAGGATTTTAATATAAATATATGTTCGAAATTCAGTTCTTATTAAAAAAAAAAGAGATAAAGTCATTCAACTAGCAGAAACTGAAAAAGTAAATTAAACGATAAGGCTGTAGAAAAAAGACTAGAAGAAGCGGAAAAGATCTCTAAAATGCTTAAAGGCATCGTGTTAAAAGGGTGAGGACAAGCAGAAAATGTTGAGGAAGCTAAGCAACAATTTAAGCCGGAACATTTCTTAGAATTTTGTGTATTGTTTGAAATCAAGTTTGGAAAAATCACTCAAAATAAAATGAATATATCACCTGAAGAAATAAGTTCCATTTTGAAAAATAAAACAAATATCTGAACAAAAGCAGATGATTGTGACGTCACACAACAAATGAAAATACCTTTGTTTCTATCTATCGTCGTCCTCATCTGTATATCGAGAAGATTCATTTCTAAATAAAAGAAAAACAAAACAAAAAATATCTTATGCTGCCTCCAAGTCCGTGCCAATCGACCCTCAAGCATCGACCAGGTGACCACGTACAAATAAATTAAATCAAAAATTTGCACTGAGTAATTGCTATCATATTGGGTGTCCTATTGTCACCATAATGATGACACCTTAATTTTTAAGAATTTTTCCAAATTCTTAGAATATTTCTTCCAAGTACCATTACATCAACAGAGATTTGATATTATATTTTTTGTTTCTTTAAGATAATGTCATTTTTGTCACACTATACTTTTTATAACCTTGATTTCAGGGAGTGATACTACTAAAGCAAGACATATCGTAAAATTCAATACAAGACCCATATTGTTCTTGGGTTCCTTCATACAAGTTTCATGCTTGTTCATTTGCAGTCTTTTGTTCTTATTACTTTTTTTATTGTCAAAATGGACTGTATTTTGGTTACATTGTGGTCAAAACATATAGAAAAAGTAAACAAAGGACATTTTATTGTGTGCCTGCAAAAAAAAAAGAGACCTCACGTGAGAATATGCGTTTTGTTTTGCAAACACAGGGGACATCTCTATAGAAGTAGCTCAAATATCCAACAAAATAAACTTCATCCAGGTAAACATACCTACCTACAACACTAAATATGGGTAGACTCATGTATAGTTTTGGTCCTTTGCAAATGACAATCGAATGTCCTTCGATGCATTTATTGAATGGCGCACGCCATGTCTCTATGCATATACAGGAACCAACAAACGAATGTTTACAGTCACTCGAAACTATGAATAAAGTTATTTCTTAAAACTCGGACACAAAATCGACCTTATAGAAATATTTCCGAAACGCATCAAAGAAAAAATATCCTTTTTCTTTAAGGTAAGTCATTCAAACTTCATTAGGCAAAAATTGCCTTTGTTGACATTCATATTGACTATTCAATTAGGGTAATTCAGTGTGGTGAATGGAAATAGGAATATACCGACAGCGACAGGACACAATATTTTTGTCTTGATGTCTTCTTTCTAGAAGACAAACAAAATCAGATAGGTCGTGTGTCCAAAAGATATTAAAAATTTCCACATCTGTTCTCGTTGACAATTGTGCGAATGAAATGAATATTTTTTTTTTGTTGTTCGAATAAAAGTATGTATCTATCTCGAATACCACCTGGATCATCATTTCAATTTCAATCGATTATAAGGGTACCCTCTAAACAACTGGGCACAATTATAGTTGAAGATGCACAATCAACTGACGAAGTGCGTTCTGTCTGCGGTTGTTTTGCTCGTATAGGCCAATGAAATATAAACATTTGGTGGTGCACGAAATATTGATGCTGGTTTGAGGTACATGCACTGAACAATCTAAGGCAGAGATACTGGTTCCAGGTGAATAAAGTAGTTATTAAAAAGCAAAGCCTTTATTATGGACTCACTGCCTGGTGAGGTAGAGGAATGAAAAATATAACAAAATTGCAAATAGGTGTTTCTGCTTTAAGAATAAGCGATCGCCATTACATATTAATATTCATAATCCAATTGAGAATAATTTTCCAGGAAAATCCGGGAAAAGACCAACTGAATTCAAGTCGAGACTCACTTATCGAAGTCAAAGCCACATATGATGATGTTCATCAGGAGCTGAATTTGGTATCCCGGGAAAACTGATCCAGTTGTGTCATGTGATATTATAAAATACTCTAAAATACTCTACGTAATGTACATTTTGGAAAAAGCCCCTCAAAAATATTCTAAACATGCACAGGCTTTTGGCAAAAAGATGCGCTTACAGCTGATTTCTTCAATCTCGTTCGGGAGCAAATAGTACGCAGGGCAGTTGTTAATACTGAAGGCCCAATTTTCAACTGATCTGTCGAACATCTAGGGTAACCCGATGATACCGATATAGCCGCCAATAAGCCGTCTTTCACGACATTTGATGAACAGGCAAAACTTGTTGGCCTTCAAGTAAACGTTAAGACCAAATACATGTTGTCAACAAACAATGAAAGATCTGTTAACCGACTAGGACAAAACGTCAATGTCGATAGCCAAAAACTTCCAAGTAGTTAAGTTGGTCATCTATCTCGGAGTATACATTAATTCCACGGACGATATCTAGTTAAGTAGAGATCCGATGAAGAATTACCCTTATAAACGGATGCAACTTGGGTTTGGCGCAACAGATGAGTTCAAAACTCCACCCAGTCTTTCTTTGAGCATTTTTCTTTTTTAATTCAAAAAAGAGCTCTGAACGAACAGAGTGCAAACATGTTCTGAACATCATCTGAACCAAGCGTGTTCTGAGCGCTCTGAATTATTTTTGGAACACTACCTGTCAAATGCTTGTGTTCAGCATTTAACTCTGTCTGCTCAATTATTGTATTCGGAACTCATAGAGCTTGCTCTGAACAAGCTCAGAACAGCCAACAAAAAAGAAACACAATTTTTATCCCAGAAACCAGACCCAAAAATGAAACCCACTTTTTTGTTTGACAGTCCAAGCTCTACTCTGAACAAAAAAAAAACGCCTTTTATAGAGCAAAAAGTGAGTGCTGTTATGGGCTCTTCGAAAGAAAAATTCTTCGACGAATATTTGATACTATGTGGGAGGAGGGTGAATGAATGAGAAGATACAACCGCACGGATGTAGTGTGAAAAATCAAAGTACGTCGACTTCATTGGCCTCACCACATTAAGCGAATGAACAATAATGCTCCAGTCAAGAGAGTTTTTGAATCACAGTCTGCAGGTTTGATGAAGACCAAAGCTCTAGTTTTAAGTACAAATCGAGAATTCTTGATCTCGTCAATTGGAAGCAGAAGCCTCGGGATCGTAGGGTATGCAAGGCTGTCGTATCTCAAACAATTGGTAACAGACTGACTTTTGGTACACACGTTGGTATTGAGTTTAATTATTCTTTGAGAAAAGTCCTCAACGATCCGATGACCCCAAGGTCCGTTATAAGGGTCAAAGGTTATAAAAATGAGATTTTCCCAAATATCTTCAGCAAAAAAAAAATGTATTCTACAAACATGTAGCTGAGATAATTTTTTCCATAAAAACGATAATAGAATTTTGTTCGTAACATCATCCGTTAAGAAGTTATAGCAACTCTTACCATTCATTTTGGACAATACTCTTGGGAAACTGATAAGTGATATAGGTAGCTTCAGCTTCTTGCCAAAAAATTTGAAGACAATCATGTAATTTTTTATGTAGGTATATCAAAAATCTGCTTGTTACATTTTTTCGACCTGCAAATATGCATTTTCATCTAGTGTATATTTTTTTTCTATAAAATCTATCTTAACTCTTGATAGATTATGATTGTATGGGCAAAAATATTTAAAATCGTTAGAGAGGTTTGGTTAAATTTTTTTTTTTTAATCAAATTCTAAAAATACTTTTAATGAAATATATTTTCGTACACAAATCGTAAGTATTTATTTTTGTGCATAGCAAGATAAAATTTCAAAAAAAATTGGCAACCCGTTTTTGAGGTATCGAATTTTCAAAAAAAAATTAATCTTTTTTAAAAATTCAAAAACAAATATTTTTGAAAATTTTGGTAAAAAAAAACTATTATGATTCTTTAAAAGTATAAGAAAATTTTATTAAAATCAAAATAACTGAAAATCAAAAATAAAAAATATAGTTCTTTGGGAAGGTACTTTTAATAAGCATTTTTTGAATAATGGTTTCCCATCCAAAGTTGGATTATACCAAAAAATTGATTTTTTTTAAAGAAAAATAAGATTTTGTAAAATTGCTAAGGTACCTCGTGGCATAATGGTTAGTGCGTTGGCGCCCTGAGCATGCTTCATCATTAGCGCCTCCAATTGCTTTTATGGGTAAGAGAAGTCATTTCCTCATTAACTCATTGACTTTGCAATGCCTTTTTTAATGAGATATCTCCAGGGGATTTTGTAAATTGTATTTTTTTAAAGGGTGTGTTATTTTTATTCTTAAAAAATGAATTTTCATCTAAAAAAAACTTAGCCTTTTTTCCTCTATCAAATGGTATGCTTAATTAATTAAAATTAATTAAATTAAATTAATTAATTAAAATTAATTAAATTAATGGTTTATCAAATTGAGCTAAACTACTTTGCTTCTGAGGGGACGATATCTATCTTAAAATTGAAAATAATCTAGTAGTTATAAAATGGATATCAATATTGGTGCAATTAAAATGAAATAAAATTAAAAAGTAGGTTAGTTATATTTACAAAGTTAGTGGCCTTTTTAACCTTCCTATACTCGCGCATTGGTCTGTCAGACCGAGAATTCAATTGTTGCCGGTTTTTAAATAACGGTTCATCCTGCTATCTGCTTCATTGTGGCTTCCTCATTTCATTTGATTCAATATTCAATTAAGTATGATCTAAGGCTTTGTACGGGGAGAGCTTGTTTAGGTACTAGGCATCAATCGGTCTGTCAGACCCACGCGGGTATATACGTGTAACTGGGTAGGTACCAGTGCCTATTTTTTTGTGTGCCTTTTTTTTGGTTTTTTTGTATCTTCATTTCAATATACCTTCTACGCTGCAAAGTTTGTGTTTTGTTTTTAAAAGAGCATTATAGACATTTTTCCAAGTTTTTTAAAACATATCGAAAAATATCTTTTTTCAGAGGAGGATTCATAGAAATGCCATTTTTCGATATTTAAATTGACATTCTATACAAATTGATTTTTTTTTCCTTAATCACATTTCATTCAACTAGTTTAAATTGTTTTAACTAGTTTTTTTTTTTTGAATGAGAAATAAAATACAGCTTTTAAAGTTTCGGCCTCAGAGACCGTTCGCGAGTATAAGTGTTATTTTATTTTATTCAATTCATTCCTGTGCATTTGCGCCATTTGAACGTATAGCTTGGTTGGCCCTGGCCCTGGTTCTCCACGAGCTGTTGCGCTACCAAATTTATTTATTTATTTTAAAATTGCTAAAAAAATTGTATGGCAGGTACCATTATTTTTAGTTCTAAGAAAAAATTAAAAAAAACATGTGGACAGAAACGAAAAACCACTATATGCCAAGTTTGAAGAAAATCGATCCAGCCATTTAGGTTGAGGCCGAAAATATACAATGTCAAGTTTGATTGTTATCTCTATATTTTTTCTTGCACGAATCCATAACTTGCTTTAAAAAAATATATATAGTATATTTTTTAATCTTATTTGAAATTTTTAGTTACAAAAATTAAATTAAATCTTTTCTGTCAATAATGAGAAAATTCAAAATCTAAAAAGTTTTAAAGTAGCTCTCAACTTTAAAAATTTAAAAAATATTTTTTGAAAATTATGGTAAGAAAAAATATCTATATTGTTTAGAAGCATTTGTATAGAAAAATTATTGAAATCAAAAATACCAATTTGAAGAAAATCGAAATATAAAAAATGGTTCTTTGGGGTTTGGTTTTTTGAAAAATGTAGCCGTTTCATCATATAAATAAGGGTTTGTTAAGTTCTTTAAGAAAATTGTATGACAGGTATATACCGTTATTTAAAGTTAGGAAACAAAATTTGAAAACATGTGGGCAGAATCACCAAGAACCACTGTGTACCAGGTTTATAGAAAATTGAATAAGCCGTTTTGGCTGTAGCCGAACAGACAGACAGACAGAATTGTGGGACCCACTTTTTTCGTCTTCCCTATCATTGTAACGACAAATCTATTCAAAATTTCATATTCAATTTTGTTTACAAATGCATAAGTTGTCAAAGCAACTTTTATCGCAAGTAAAAAGTGGGTGTGTTTTTCAGAATCTAAATAAAATCCATTTACTCCGCCCACATAAAAATAAACTGATCTTATTTAAAGTAAAAATCAATATTATATTTACGTATATATGTGTACACAAAAAACATATCGCAATTCTTTTTTTCTTTTTTTTTTTTTTTGTATTCACCACCCTCATTTTTCATTGTGGCACATTTAAAAATCACCGGAAATAATAGTTGACAATTTTAAAATTTTAAAATCTCTGATAATAATAATTTTTATTGTATCACCCACCCACACACTATATGCGGTGTGATCAACAATGAGCAAACTGTTATTTTATATTTATGTTGATAAATCCACAAGTTTAACTTGATGTTTGTTGGCAAATATTATGTATGTAATTCAATGTTCAACATTGTATAGGATTGCGTGGGAGGAAGAGTTATAATAAATTAAAAGGAGCACAAGCAAATATTATGTTCGTTCTTCGACAATTGCACACAGAGATAAAGAGATTGACAATACTTTTTTATTATTACAAATCAAATAAAAAAAAAATATTTTTTGTTTGTCGATAATAAATTAATATATATCTCCTCCTAAAAGGTTCAGTTCCGTCTATTCTGTTCTGGCTACAATATTTGGCATTTCTATCTTCAGAAAAATTGTTTGTTTTCTTACGCCAAGAATATGGATCTGGGCCTTTGGGAAATTCGATATTTGAGAATGCCATCTTATTGGTCAGAAATGGTCAACTTGTCCTAGAAATTGATCAGCCTTGCAATAAAGGGTAAAGTTTGTCAAGATCACGTCCGATTTCTGGCACCTCCTTTAAGGGAAATTTACCAAAAAATATACCATCGGGAAAATCTCTTGATCGTAATAAAAGGTCAACTTTTTACAGTAATTGGTCAGCCAGTTATTTTTTTCCATGGATTTTCAAAATTCACTTCAAGGTCGCAAAAAAAACTTTTGGCACCTCATTTGGGCCATTCCAAAAAATTAAGTATGCCACTCGAATGGCCACTGCATGGTCATAAAAGGTCAGTTAGTTTCAGTAGTTGGTCAGCCATAGATTTGTTGTTATGAATTTTTATTATTGCCGAAAAACGTTCGTGACTTTGAAAAAAAAAAATGAGTCTAAAGCTGACCAATGACTGAAACTTTCTGACCTTTTAAATAGCTCTCAAGATCTTAAAGGTAGTATACAATTTTTGCAGATTTCTCATAAATGATGTGCCAAAAATCGCAATGACCTTGATTCCTTTGTCTTTAATTCATTAAGAATTCATTTAAAAATATGTTCGGTTGACCAATTACTGAAAATAGCTGACCTTTTATGACCATGAAGTGGCCTTTCGAGTGACATATACTTAATTGTTTGAAATGGCCCAACTGAGATGCCAAAAGTTTTTTTGTGACCTTGAAAAGAATTTTGAAGATTCATAGAAAAAAAAACTATGGCTGACCATAATTACTGTAAAAAGTTGACCTTTTATTACGATCTAGAGATCTTTCATATAGTTTACTTTTTTGGTAAATTTAAATGAGGTGCCAGAAATCGGACGTGAACTTGAGTGACCTTGAGAAACTTTAAGCGCCTTTATAACAAGTTATCTAGGGCTGATCAATTTGTAGGACTACTTGACCTTTTTTGACCAATTACAGGCCAATTAGATGGCATTCTTAAATATATGAGGTGCCAAAAGTCCAGAGCCCAAGAATATGAAGAAAAATTTGTATATTTCTTGGAAAGAAAGTCACCGTAATGATACTACTTTTGTGAATATCCAACAGATGTAATGCTTAGGACCCATTAAAGGTTTACACATTTTCTAAAAACCAGGTGAAGCGTAGTTCTAACAACGGAGTCTTTGAGGCTTACGGGTAGATCTTTACCTATAAATATTTCCTGTATCCAAGTCTTCGTTGAAACCTAAAATGAATAAAATGATTTGCGAAAAAATTACACACAAATTCTTATAGTTAAAAAAAAATTTTAACTTTATAGTAACACAAAAAATCAGTATACCTAGGTACAACCTGTTGGTCAATTTGAAGCATGTCATTGAACCATAAATAAGAAACCAAATCGATCAACACAGTCTGATAGCATTTTAATGTAACCTTTCGACTAATTCCTGCATTCAACATGCATCCATGCAGTTGAAACACATCATGCCAAAGTCTTAAGATTCAGATTCCGCCAAAGCCAAACGAATATAACTAACTATTTGGATTCTGATGCATCTATACACAATACACTAAGCTGTGAGCAGAGCGCATGCTCCAATCCATTGGATATGGTGATGCTACAACATAAACTGCTTTGTTGACACCTCAGCCATTCATCGATTCAATTTAATTGAATTCAAACACGAACTTCATCAGGACACAAACTTTTCGCACTTTAAGACACTTTTCACGCGCTTTGACCAAATAACCCGACTGAGACGATGTTAATTAATTATGTGTGCAACTCCAGGAGCAAATATATTGTGCATATAAGTGTAGTGACTCCTTCTGCTTCTGCGATGGAACGATACGCATGCAATCAACGCGCGTTGACCGGCATTAGTTTTTTTTTAGGATGGAGCCAGTCATTGCGTGGCAAGGATTCATCCATCATGCCGCATTGATCTATCCTGTCGTTAAAGGAGTTGCTTCTTTGCTGCCGCATGATGATTCCACGTATTAGAATTGTTACAATTAAAATTCAGTGGCCAATTCATGTTTCATCGGATGGGGTGCAAATTAATGTTCTACTCTGCCTCTGTTATATCGAGGAGTGGGAAAGGCAATCCAAATGCCTATACGCAACGGTTTCTATACAAGAATACAAAATTCTACAATGATCGCGATGCTCTTAAGATTGTCCAGCACCGGTTTAAAAACAAACCAATCAACCCATCCAATGAAGCCAACCATTCAACGACTATACGACGCAACGGACGATGACGACGAATACGACTATACGACGACGGACGACAGGAATTATTTTGACTTTCCTTCCTTTGATAACCCCAAATGATTTTAATGATACCTTGGAACGTCGTCGTCAGTCGTCTGTAGTTCGGCATATATACTTGACGTACGCGTGCGTTTTGGCATCAAGCTTCCCGTTGAATTGGAGCAAAAACAAGTTGCAATCAGTGAGCCAGTATTCAAGTAAGGAGCTTCCACCCAGCAGCAAAATGATTATTAGCAGCGGGATCACTGGGATCAACTGGTATCTTTAGTGCTTGATCTGGATTATGAAGGAGTGGATTGACGGTTTTTTGGTTCTGTGTGATGGGAAATGATGCAAAAAACTCAATGCCAGGGCGTTGATGGACAAACATTTTTTGGAAGGGAAATAAAATAACTTATAAATGAAGTGATGCTTTTTTGGGCTTTTTAAAAAGTCTTATACTTGGCAGCTTTAGTTAAATAAAAATTAGTTCTGTTCTGATACCTTAAGAACTTATCAAGTTGTAAGATATAACTACTAAAAATAGACTTTTTTCTAACATTATAAAAATTTCATCATCCAAAGGTACATTTTATCCAAAGTTATTTTAAGGTTTTGGCCTTGGTTTTTTGAAAAGACACATCCAAAAAGTGGAGGAAAACATAAGTTTATCAAGCTTAAATATTGACCTTGGTATAATATAATCATACAACACATTAGGGTTTTTGTAATGCCACAAAATTGTAGGGAATCAAAACGAACCCAACTACATAGAACAACTCTAAAAATGGTAATAGTCCGTTTTCTTAATAATGACTGAATTTTCAGTGAAAAAAAGTTAAAGACTAAAAAAGTTAAATGGTATAATGATGAAACTTGATCCACATGTTTAATTTGTCATAATAAATAAGAATCAAATGACTCAAAAAAATATGTGTGGTGAAAGGGTGTTTTTTTTTCAATAAAGCTTTAAACGGATTTTGCAATAAAAATGTTAAAAAAGCTGTCAAAAAAAATGTTTCTAATTTTTTGAGGATTATGAGCTTTTAAGAGCAATCTTTGAAACAAATGTCTTATCATTTTGATAAGAATTAAACAATCTTTAAGTTTTTAAACATAAAATTAAAAACTCCAGTTTTCTCAATATTTTTGATTTTGCGTTTGATTCTTCAAAGAAACACTTTCTTTCTTCTTAATCCTTCTTTTCTTGTTTTTTTCAAATTCATGTGAAGAAAAATTAGACAATTTTTTTATTCTTGTAAAGAATTTTTTAAAGTTTCCAAAACCCTACTTCAATTTCTTGTGCCACTCATAAGTTATTGAGATATCGATGCTCAAAGACAATGGCATCCTTTTCAATTTAAAGTCCAATATCTCAAGGAGAAAGAAGTACTCGAGCCTAGTTTACAGAAACAAAAAAAAAGCAAATAAAAGCTGAATAAACAAGTTATCCAAGTGCTGCTCGTCAGCTCTAAGAGCTACAGAGTAGAGAGGAACAAGGGCTTTTTAGAAGGAAATAGAAGGAATGTGAGAAGTGTGTTATAGAAGAAAAAATAAATAGAGGGGTGCCATTGCCGGAATGAAGTTCGGAAGCTTTCACGCGACTTCTTTAATATCGTTTTTCAAAGAATAGTTCAGAACTCTCATGGCACCACTAGAGGAGCAATCTTTCAAAAGGCCGTTAAAATAACTCGCTTATTGGATGAACAAAGTGTGATGTTTGTCTCGCTTCGTGAGAATTAAGGAGGAAGCCAAGAAGATGGGTTTAAAGGTGAAAAGAAAGCAAGTCCAAATATATTCTGTCAACTAGAAAGCACACCCAATACCGAACTCTCATACAGAACGTCACTATAGACAGCTATAATTTTGAGGTGGTCAGAGACTTTGTCAACTTAGGCTTCAATATCAACTCAGCGAACGGTAGCAGTGCTGAGAACGAACGACGACTTACTCTTGGAACTTAATTGTCCCTGTAATAGACACTTATCATCCCGGTTGTTATTTATGCTAAAGAAGCATGGACACTATCAAGTATTTAAAGTCAGATGAGTATACTTAAGGTTTTTTTGAATAGATATTTCTACAGGTAATTTCTGTCCCCATATGCATAGATGGGGATTAGAAAAGAAGGTACAATATCGAACGTTGCGGGCTGTAAAGCGAAACCTACCTAACCAAAAAAGTAAAAAACCAACGACTGAGGTGGCTGGATCACCTTGAGCGAATGAATATCAATGCTCCGACCCGAAAAGTCTTTGAATCCAATCAATCCGGTGAAACTACCCAGTAGAGGAAGACATCGTAACAGGTGGTGCTGGTGCATGCAAGTGGAAAAGAACCTCAACCAAACTGGCATGCAAAACTAGAGACACAGCTAGCTTGAAACTATGCCCCGGCTGAAAGAAGCTAGTTGGTTGAGGCCTTGATCCACCCCGGACTATAAGGCCACGTTTAGTAAGTAAATCCTGCATGAGGCTTGGTTCTTCTTAATCTCCGACCATTGTCTCGTACATTTAAGACGGTCTCCATTTCGGAGTTGGTATGACTTTGCAGTCGCTTATTGTGTGATACAGCGTATTTTTGAATCACTTCTGTAACCATTTCAATTTGAAGGTCACGATGTAGATCACTATTTCTTATATACCAAGGGGCATTTATTATTCCGCGAAGGACCTTGCTTTGGAATTTTTTGATGGGTTCAGCATTTGTTTTCTTTGTAGAGCCCCATAGTTGGATGTCATATGTCCAGACGGGTTTCAGTACTTGCTTATGTAACATTAGCTTGTTCTGGATAGATAGGTCAGAGTTCTTTCCTAGTAACCAGTACATTTTTCTGTACTTCAAGTTTAGTTCTTCTCTTTTCTTTTTGATGTGCTCTTTCCATTTAAGCTTTGCATCCAAAGTCATTCCAAGGTATTTGGCAGTATTGGAGTAGGGTACTGCTATACTGTTTATAAGAATTGGAACATTATCTATTTTTTTTTTGTAAAGTTTATATGCGTCGATTTTGTTTCATTAAGTTTATCGACTGCATTTTTGCAGTTTTTGTGTAGCCTTTGGAGCGGATTTATCTGGCACCAATATTGCAGTATCACATAGTAGCACCTCGTGGCATGATGGTTAGTGCGTAGGACTGTCATGCCAAAGGTCTGGGTTCAATTCCCGGCCACTGCCACCTAAAACAAACAGAAATGTTTTTTTCCTCTTGCGAGGAACTGACAATCCTCCAAGAGTATATACTTGTCATGAACAAGTGCTTCTCACCTAGCCGTTTGGACTCGGCAAAAAATTGTAGGTCCCCTCCATTCGTGCCAACAACACGCACACAGGAATGGTTGAGAGTTATTAGTCACTAGGCCCTAGTTCTCTTTGAGCTGTTGCGCCACTAAATTTAATTTATTTATTTATAATATTGCAGTATTATTAGCAAAAGTGACCATGATAGCGTTCATGTACACTGGAATATCCCTTGTATATCACAGATACAGGGTTGGTCCTAGGATACTTCCTTGTGGTATTCCGGCTTCAGTTTTCTTTAGTTCCGAGTAATTTTGGTCGTACCGTACTCTAAAGAGTCGGTTCGTAACGTAGGATTTCAGTACTCGTATTTCGTAGTACTGCCTGGAAAGATTCCTTTGCAGTTTGCACTCAAGTCCCAAGTGCCAAACCCTGTCAAAGGCTTGAGCAACATCTAAGAATATAGCCGAGCATACTTATTTTTCTTCTTTTCTTATGATTTGGCGATGCACATTACTTTAAAAATGTTTAGTCCTAAGGTCTCAATATTTTTTAAGGTAGGTATATGTAGGTTGGTATTTTTTTGATTTTTAAATTACAACAATAAAAAATAAATTAAATAAATTTAGTGACGCAACAACTCGTGGAGAAGCAGGGCATAATGACTTACAACTCTCAACTATTCCTGTGTGCGTATTGTTGGCAGAAATGGAGGGACCAACAATATTTTGACGAGTCCAAATGGCCAGGTGAGAAGCAATTTTTCATCTGAAGTTCCTGGAGGATATGTCAGTTCCTCGCAAGAGGCAGTATAGGTACCTCGGATTCCGTTTTTAGGTGGTAGCGGCTGGGAATCAAACCCGGTGACGTGAAATAGGGCCCAACGAAATAAGACAAAATCTCAAATTGGAAAATGGAATTAAGGCCAAATTGGCTTTATTTCCAATTCAAAACCGAAATAAGGCCAAATTTTGTTTGGAAATAAAGCCAAACGGTTTCATTCCAATATTTTCAAGGCTTTGCATACACCCAGCCTCGCACATACTCCAAATCCTAAAGTGAGTCTAAGCTGGGGGTTGCACACCTCACTGTCTATGCGCCATTATTGCAAAGCAAGGCAAGTATAAATAAGTTCCCGAAAAAGAAGCTTTCTTTTGAAACTGTGGTAAAATTTTTTTTACTCAACAGTTCCATCGAAGCACGAAATAAAAGCAACATGGTCTTATTTCGTTTTCAAAAGCGAAATAGATCCGAATCGAAAATTTGGCGTTATTTCCATATTGAAAACGAAATAAGGCCAAATTTTGTATTTTGGCTTTATTTCTTTGGGCCGTATTTCACGTCACCATCGATTTCAGCACTTTTTCCCTCGGCTGCATATCCTAACGCGAGAAGGCGTTTTTTTTTTTCTTTTGCTCTGAACAGAGCTCGAGGCTTGAGTGATGGTTTACTCTGAGCAGATTTTGATAACTGATAAGTGCTCTACGATATAATTTTGAAACACATCTAGCACTGTCATAAGATTCGATATAAATCGTTGCATTCATTTCCACGTAAGTAAACCAAAATTTAATACTGATTTTGAATTTTTTTTTCTGACTGGCCAACGGAAATGTTATGTGTGAACACGCCGATTTTAAATGTTTGAAAAATTGAAAAAAAAAAAGTGAAGTTGTTTGCGCTCGGCTTATTGCTTATAGTCTTTTTATTCTGAGCTCATGGAGATATCTCCGATCTGAGCCAGTTCTGATTGAAAGAAGAAATACAAGTTGAGGATTCTGAGTTAGAAAAAGATTCTGAGCTAAGATATTAAGGCTATGTTTGAAGCTAAAAGGAAAACGCCTAGTTACTTCACTATATTTGCTGTTTACTGTAGGTAAGTTACATACTTATGTTTGTATATGTTTACCAATTTATTTTTGAAAAGCTTTTATCTTCAATTGCTTACAAAAAGTCACATGCACACAACGTAATGCAGGCCAAAAAACCACAGAGAATTTATGACAACCATCACTATTTGAAACTCAAGCCTCTTTTCTCACTTTAACTTACGAGTAATTCGAATGTTAAACTGAAGTTACATCGCATTTTTACGTTGTGTACTTATTTTACATCCTGAAATCACGACTTTACCATCTACTTATGACTGATGACAGCTACTTTCAACGATCTTAACCAAAAAAAAATAATAAAAATATAACAAAAACATTTTACATCAAACGACCTTAACATTCCTCGACTTAAAGTTTCCCCACCCTTAAAAATATTCATCACGATTTTACAACGTGTAAATTCCAGAAATAAAATTTCAATCTTAAATATACTCGTATATGACGTTGATCCGGACACACGGCTCGCGATCCTTGATAAATTAAATAAAATTAAATCAGCGCTTAACACGCAAACATCAAACCAAGAACGCCAAGTCTCAATATGCTGTCAAAAGACGTATGAAATCTGAGCGTACGTACGTATACGTCAGATGGTCAGCGGACTTTTTCAATGGCGATTGGCGGCCGGCGTGCGCGAATATTTACGGAGCCATTGCGGATAAGAGAATATTGTTCGTCGTTCGTCGTTGGATGGAAAGTAATCAACAAACATTCTACTTCCCTGTGAATATTTTTGTCTGCTTCTTCTTTTTTTGTTTTTGTTTTAATTTGCGTAAGGCGCATAAAAGCAATAAGCTCGTCTCGTATTAACTGAAGTTGTATCTTTTGTGTCTTATATTTTTCTTTGCACTTAATCTCTATACTTTTTCAGGGTTTTAGATTTCGGATATGATGACGCTCCTGATGGCAAACACATAATTAAAAAGGACGGAAGAAACTCACAAAATCGCGCTTTTTTTACTCTTGTGGTTATAGTAATTTAGATCTTTTGACGAGAGAACTTCTGAGGAAGTTAAGAAGATTAAGCCAGATAGCAATGAGTAAAATTGAGGAGTATTTGAAGGAAATAGTGTAAACATTAAATTATGTTAGATGGGAGCTGCTCTGCCCATGCTCAATGAATTTTGTTTTTGTTTTGGTGGAAAGGCGCAGGTAATATACGGTGTCAATGCTCTTTGCGAGGTTTGTTTGGTCAAATGCCTCAGAAAGTCGTTTTAAAAATATTAAACAAGACATTTATTGCACATTCTGCCACTACATACTATCGAAATCATGATATAAGAAGTCATTAAACTTTTACTTGGTTAAACAGGCGGACTGCTATCAAAAATTATCTGACTAGAGTGAAGATCACTTAACCGCACTTTAACCAAAATCACTTATTGCTGCATTTTCCATGTCATTGAAATCTGCACATCTGCCTTAATGCTCGTTAATGTCACATTAATTTATCGTTCTATCATCGTAGGTGGGGGGTACAGTACAGATGCACTTATACAACATCCTTGTTCTGTCAATTTTCCATTACGGAAGTGTGACAAATTCTTGCAATTCAAGTTGCATTTATGTTTTGCAATTTCAAAAGCAATCCTCAAGTGTATTACGCTATACGGATGATGTGTCAATTACTATTATTTTTTTTTTAAAGGGACTTCATTAAATACGAAATTGGTAATCCTTCTTATGACTTCATCTAAATTGCAGAAAAGAAAACAAATATTCCAGTCAATACGTAAGAGAATTTGAAATTGAATGAAATTTCGAAGATTGAAAAAAGAAACTGCCTGTGTGTGGCATGCCCATTGTCCGTTATGCAATGAATCTTGGAATGACAAGGAGTTTTTGCAACTCTATTAAGGATCTTCCAACACCTTAAGGTAAATTATCTCTCCGTACCTGATGGGTGATTTTGAAGAATGAATTAATTTCAAAAGAATTTCTATGTTGCTCTTTTTTACACTTGGATGAAATCGACGTGTGCTCAAACTCGATCTTAAATAGTTCTTTACCAATTTTCTTAAGCTATCCCTTAAAAATAGTTTTCATGAATATAAAGCGTAGGTACCTAAGCGTGTTCAAAATTAATAGAATTTTTTATCCCGAAATATTTTTGTTTCCTTTTTCCCACAAAAGACACATATTGATATTATTTTTTGTTAAATATTTCATTGAAATGGCAGCCAGGCAGCAAGTGATCAAAAACCAAAACGATTAATCTGCAACATAGTAAACAAAACACTCATATCCTTTTTGTTAGCCTTTTTTTCTGTTGTAAAAACCTCCTTTGAAACGAAAGGATTAGTAATTTAAAAAAAAAAAAAATCTCTGAACGCTCGAATTTCTATTTCCTTCCGTCTTCCTTTTATTTGGAAACATCCTTTATATACCAAAACAAAACAGACCATCAGCTATTATTTCAAATGAATTATTTTGACAGCTACTTGTATTGTCCTTATTTGAGATTTATCTTCTCATTTTTCATGCCGTTTATAGAATTTTTCGTATAAATAAATAATATAAATATGTACCTATTCTCATGTGCGTGTTTAGGTATGCAAGGGTTATTTATGTAGGAGGTGTCCATCTTAAGTGGATTAGTCCAGTTATTCTAGAGTTCTCATTTAAAGCACGTGCTTGTTGTTTTTTTGTCTCAGCCTTGAGTTCTTGAAAATCAATTGAAATATGGAATTCCAGGCGTACATTTGTGTGTGTTTTTAGAGCATCATATTCTTAGAAAGATCATATTCGTAGATATTGTGAAAACAAAATTTTCTTAAGAAATATGATTTTTGAAATTCATTTTGCTCTCGTGTCTATGTAATATGAACAATTCCTCCTTTTTAAAGAACGATAAATTTCTTCAGTTGCTACTTTTGTGAATGATGAACGAAACTACTTGAAATGATAAACAAATTTCACTTTGTTTTGATGGCCAGTTAACACCACTAAAACGCGATATAACTCCTTACAATAAGGCCAAAATCGTTTGTACCTATTGTGTGAGATGTGGCCCCAGCTTGTTTGAAAAAAGTTCTTTCATCCATCTCTTTGACTTCAGGCCGAAAAATTCTTTTCACTTTTTGTGGCTATAACTAATCGTTGAGGTTAGCGGTTACACCTTCCTTGTTTTTGAAAAATGATCGTCCAATGACACCACCACATCGAATTTCACACTAAACAATGACTTTTTGTGGATGCAATGACCTTTCGAGATATTCATGGAAAAAAAATTCAAAAAAAGATACAAAAATGAATTTTTTGCAGAACTTTACTTATGGCTCGAAAACTACCACTAATTCGTATAAATTTGATCAAAGTACCATTATTGAAAGTAGTTTTCAACAAATCTTTGTGTAAAGTTTTTTGCTGCGACAACCCATTTGGGCTTAAGTGCTGTATCACACGTCACGTTTTTGAGATATATGAATCTAAAATTTGAAAAAAAAAATTTGTTTTTAATTCAAATTTGGGCAACCTATTCCAATCATTGGTGTAATTTTTTTTAAGTAAATTTTTATTGTCTTTTTGAAGTGATGAATATTTTTGTTGGAAATTCTTTTTGAATCTTTCAAATATCGACATTCATATTCAAAAAATCATTATTTCGTTGTTTACATTCGTCGTTAACTGTTCGAAAATATGGGCCCTTATTAGCAACAAATGTTTAACATATTTTAGTCCTGCAACATACAGTTGCAATGAAGTCTTCATTTTAAACTTTTGAGTTTGGGATATTTTCAAATTAGCTTGTAAAAGACAAAGGGTAACGACTTATTACTGATTTCGAAAAGATTAGTTAAGGTACAAAGGTTTTTGTAAGATTTAACAAGAATACAAATTTAAATGAGAAAATTACCTCAAGTTATAAAATAAAACCCCAAATTTGTTTCAAAAACTAATTTTTTATTCATGACTTTAGAATCAAATATCTCATAACGTGACGTTCTATAGCAATTCTGAGGTCAGATTCGAATTCAGAAAATCAAAAACTATCAGAAAAATATTTCTTGATTGATGATTAGGTAAAAAATTTTCAAATTTTGTCACACAAAGTAATTATTTAGTGTTTTCGAGTTGGTTTTCGGAAATAGTAAATACGTCAATTTTCAGCATGCGCTTGAGTCTAAATGGATTGTCACAGAAAAAAAAATCTCCAACAAAAATTTGTTGGAAATTGTGTACACTTTCAATTGCATTTTGATGACTTTGATGAAATTCCCAAATAATTGATATAAATAAGTGAAGATCTGCAAAAAAACACACCCTCGAAAATGGAAAGTATGAAAAGATTCAAAATTACACCACAATTTGCATGGCAAAAGTACAATATGACTGGACTATAACTCAATGAAAATATTTTGTTCGACTAAGGAAGATTAGTTTAAGCAATTGAAAGATAGTTGAGTAAAAGATTTTTCATTTAAAAATACTCATTTTTACACTTGCTCATAAATATATGTAATATTTGAACTATTAATAAGTAAAAAAAAATGTTTTCGTATGCTTGCTTTCTAATTAACCGTAAGCAATGGAATTGAAGTAGGTAATAATTTGACCCGCTTACTTATATGAGTTTTGAAAAAAACATCTTCTTAACACCAGCTGCACCTCGGCCTGCAGTTTGCGCCACAAAAGCGATATTCTTCAAATTTTGAACTTAATATTTCTTGTCGATTTTCCAGAAAAGGAAAATATTTCGTTTTAACTTCATAATTAACGGTAGGTATTTGCTATACAACTGTTAAAAAGGAAAAGCTTATTTATCTCGAAAATGACCGTTGCGATTTTGATACAAAAAAATCTGTTACCCTACGATGTCAATTTTTCGGATTTTTGTTCCACTGTACGGCATATCGTATGTTCTAGACCACTGTTTTCAAACTATGGGTAACAAAGAATTACTTAGCAAGCCCCTAAAATTAAAAACACAAAAGTTGAAGACTGAGGTTTATTATTTAAAGCTTTAAACCCATATTTGGGCTAATTGTCAATTTTTCTTGGGAAGATAATTGAAAAAATAAAAAGTTTAAAAATAATAAAAAGGTGATTTTTTCGTTAAAAAATTAATTTATTTAATTTTTGGAGTTGTCTGGGCTTTGATCCGTTTTTTGGGGAAAATAAATGGAGGCTTCGATTTCTTCATCATAAAATAACAAACTATTCAACTATTGTTTTTCAATTCAATACAATATTTTGTAGGCTGAAGCACGGTTTGAGAGTCAAATCCCTAAGAATTTGGTACCTCTTCCTCTTACAATATTTGCATTTTTCAAATTTTCTTTTTCTACGTGCGGTGTAAAAACAAAACAACTTCAGTACAAAATTGTGTTTTTCTAATTAAGAGTCAAAAACCTGAGTTTCAAGTACACAAAACGGCTTGAGATTTTTTTTTATTTCTGCACCCAAACACATATTTCGTAATAAAGTGGAGTTATCTGGTTTTTTTTTGCCTCGTGGAGAACCGGGGCCTAGTGACTTGCAACTATCAATAATTCTTATATGCGTGTTGTTGGCAGGAATAGAGGGTACCTGTAATTTTATGCCAAGTCCGAACGGCTCTCGGAGGGTTTCCCATCAGGTCTTCGCAAGACGCATAAGTACCTCGGAAAAAAAAAACATTATCTTGCTTTTAGTATTATGTCAAAGTATTGTTATGAATTTGGGGGTAACCAGAATGTTTTTACTAACAAAGGGGTCGCGTACTCAAAAAGTAAGAAAAACACTGTTCTAGGAATTCCGTATCCGAGATCAGCTGGCGGCCGATTCGGCAAGAGTGAGTTTTTTCTTTGTACACAGAAAATCGTGTACATGTCAATAGTTGTGATTCCGCAAGAGTGAGTTATAAGTTTTTGACAAATATCGTATGCACAATCAGTCAAATTTATTCATACTTGTTTTCGGGCCTGAACGGAATGTGTACACGGAAAATAATTCACACATTCATTGACTCGGCCCTCAAATTCATTTAAAAGAAGTAAATTGGGGACTAAAACCATTGGAATCTGATACGGATACCAGCTCAGGGCTAATCAGAGAGAAAATAACTTTATTTGATCCTGAACCAACTCAGAAGGAGGCAGGCAGTAAGAACAACAGTAGGAACCTGATTTCAGAACAGGTTTAATCGAAAGGAGAGCAACTTTATTAACGGTGGAAGCCAAAACGGTTCACATATAAAAAGTTTTATAAAAGTCTTAGGAGCCATTTTTAGAAAAAAAAAATATTTTCCTAAACCGGTTTTTTAACATTTTATTATTTTTTCGTTTGAGTAAATTTGAAATACCTTACAAAGTATAAGGGAATTCTTAAATACCGAGTTTTATAAAAATCGACTATTTATAACTTTTAAACATTTTAAACTTTTCTGATTATTGAACTCGCTAAATATTAAATATTTATAACGAGGGTAGTCCGAAAAGTTTAAAATGTCAATCGACTGTTAAGTTTTCGTAATTTTTAATTTTCAAAAAAAAATTGAGAATTTTTTAAAAATTAAAAAAAAATTGAGAATTTTTGCAAAAAAAAAACTATTTACATTGTTTAGAAGCTTCTGTACAAAAAATATTTTAATATTTTAAGGCACCATTAATAATCATTTTTTGAAAAATGGTTTCCCATCCAAATGTAACTTTTACCAAAAGAAATTTATTCAATTGTTATTAAGAAAAGCTGTTGATCCATTTTTGAAAAATTTAGTAAAATTGCAAAAAAAAAAATTATATGGCAAGTACCGTTATTTTAAGTTGCAAAAATATGAAAAAACGTGTGGGCATAATCACCAAAAACTGCTATGAACCAAGTTTTAAGAAAATCGATCCAGCACTTTAGGCTATAGCCGAACAGTCAAACAGACTGACAGACAGAATTTTTCCAGCTACTTTTTTGGTTTTCTCTATCCTCGTAATGTCGTTATCTCGTTATCTCGATTTTTTTTTAATTCAAAACTTGCCTTATACATATGTATGTACATCGCAAGTAAAAAAGGCTATCTACAAACAAATAACTTAACAGTGATTTTGTCTCTTTTACATATTTCGAATACAAACTAAACCAATTCTTATCTTCACGATTGCATATTGAAAACCTAAAAAAATTTTCGAAGATTTTGAATTGGCGATTTTTTAATAACAAAATAACCATCAGTGTGGTGTTCGCACCCAGACTATTTTTTTGGCTATGCATTCACTCCCAAAATTTGCTGCCAGTTTGTAGGTGGTAATGTCGTAGATGTTTAGCGATTATTTAAATTAATTATTTATTTGCTTCAGTACTGGCAAAATACTGAAATTTTTAAATTTTATTATTTTCTGCATCTTTTTTAATTGTTTCTACTTTGAGACATACCTAGAAGTTCTTTAAACGTTCTTAATTTTTAAATTTTTTGCCAAAAACTGTCTATAGCCTTTTTCACACCTAAAAATTTACTACGATATGAAACAAAATAGTAAACGAACTGAATCTTATCGATTAGATTCGTATGACGATAACAAAAACGATCAAATTGTTTTCAAATATCTTTTAAATAGCCTCTTAATGGTCATCATCGATTCTGCGAAACCCTTATGTTCCATAGTAACGCGCGTGTCACCAAGGGACGGGGGAACATCTGTGAATTCTAACAAATTTTTCAATTCTTGAAAATTAAAAGGAATTGATTTCAAGACTATGTAGACTGCCAGACGACCATCAGACCACCTCCACACACATTTTATTTAAACTTCTTTTTCACAGTCCAAGAAGACAATTAATTTCAAACTCTACTGATGGTTTGTGTATCAAGGACACAATGGTCATTGTTAATTGAACAAAAGTATCATAATTTTTATAGCAATTCCAGACAATGGTCAAATAATGGAACGCATTGTATAGTATGTGCAATCATTTTTTTTTTTCTTTAAATCTTTCTTCTTTGTGCTCATTTTCAATTTGTCAGTAAATCACTTGGACCTACGATTCAGGGAGAGAAGGACCTCAAAAAGAGCATTCAAAGTAAAGAAAAAAATACCTATATGTTCCAGACATATAGTATGAGTCCGGACATCCGTATTGAGAATTATGTGAATTTCGGTTTAAGAAATAAAAGGTTTATTTTCTATTAATAAATTTGAGTGTGTACCAGTTTGGTAGGAGATCATGAAATTTAAAAAAAAAATCTACCTTATATTTTGATTTCTGTGGGACCTAGGGGTTTCAAAAGTTCTTATGGTTTTTGCATACCTATTTTGTCAGACAGGAAATGCAATTTAAATATAATGCAAATTCTTATGTCAATGCCCACATCTCGGAATACAATTTTTCGAGATTAAGAAGAGTGTACAAGTACATATACATACACTTCTTATAGCTCCGATTTTTCCACAATTTAAACACCTTTGAATGTGAACTAAACAAAAAAAAAAACCTACATACACAGCCATGTAAATAAATTAAAATAAATTTGGTGGTACAACAGCTCGTGGAGAACCAAGGCCTAGTGACTTACAACTCTCAACCATTCCTGTGTGCGTATGTTGTTGGCAGGAACGGAGGGGACCTTCAATTTTTGCGGAGTTCGAACGGCTAGAGGAGAAGCACTAATTCATGACAAGTATACTCTTGGAGGGTTGGGGGCAAGAGGCAGTACCTAGGAAAAAAATATATCTGTTTTTTTTAGGTGGCAGCGTTACCACAGTGATTAGCGAAATCACTGAGTCGGCTCTGAAAAAAGTTAGCAACTGGGCCACAAGTAGTGGACTAGGGGTTAATCAGAGTAAAACGGAACTGATGCTCTTTACTACCAGGACTAAAATACCTACCTTCACCCCACCTCGACTTAACGGACAAACTCTATCCTTATCTTTCAAGGCAAAATACCTCGGAGTTATTCTTGACCCCAAATTGAATTGGAAGGTAAATATTGAAGAACGGGTAAAGAAAGCCTGCATAGCTTTCTATGCCTGCAGAAAAACATTTGGTAAGATGTGGAGCCTACAGTCGAAGATGATCTTGTGGACGTATACTGCCGTGGTTCGACCGATTTTATCATACGGATCGATTGTGTGGTGGCCTGCACTTAGCAAACAATATAATATTGAAAAACTTAAGAAGGTACAAAGAACGGCTAGCGTCGGCACTACAGGAGCCCTTCAAACCTGTCCAACAGATGCCCTTAGCGTTATCCTGCACCTTCTACCACTCGACCTTTATATAAAATATCTAGCGGCATGCAGTGCTGTAGACTAAAAGAATCTAATTGTTGGTTTTCAAAACCCTATGGTCATGGAAATATAACAAAATTGATTCCTCAGGATATTTTTCTAACGAACACCGACTACTGTATTCCCCCTCTTGGCCTAGGCGGGGACTTCAAAGCCATTTTTCCAACCAGAGAGGATTGGAAAAATGACATTGTTACGAAGGACTACGACACTATAATCTTCACTGATGGGTCTAAGATGGAGTGCGGTGTTGGTTCTGGAATTTTTTCTAAGACCCTTAATATATCCAAGTCCCTCAGACTACCAGACTTTGCTAGCGTATTTCAAGCTGAACTACTAGCAATCAGGGAAGCATGCAAGTTACTCAAATCAAACCATAATCAATTCAGGAACACAGCAATTTGCTCCGACAGCCAGGCTGCCATTAAGGCTATTAAATCGGCTACATCCACCTCTGTACTTGTCCAGCAATGTCGAGATGAACTATCAAGTCTGAACATTAACCTCCAGGTCACTCTCATTTGGGTTCCAGGTCACAGTGACATAGAGGGTAATGAACGGGCTGACGTCTTAGCTCGACAAGGCTCGGCCCTTCATAGCTCACTAGCGGTAAATGTAAATATGCCTATTGGTGCTATGAAGAGAAATATTTTCTCGATTTTTCTCGATGAATCTAACCTCAGATGGAGCAGTCTTACAAACTGTGTCATATCAAGAATGATATGGCCATCCTATAACAAAACTCGTTCTAACGATCTTATATGCAGACCCAGGCGCGATATAGCCAGGATCACAGCAATATGCACCGGACACTGGCCCATAGGGGAGCATGCAAGGAGGCTGGGAATCCCCTACAACTCCCACTGTCGTAGCTGTGGGGACCCTCAAGAAAAAGAAACTGTAGTTCATTTTCTTTGCAACTGCCCTGCTTTAGCCAATTCTAGATTGTCATCTTTTGGAAAGGCCTTCCTCGATGACCCAAAAGAGCTTTCTGAGAAGAAAATCAAAGATCTGATTATCTTTCTGAATGCGACTAAATGGCTCTAACAATAGTCCGTTAAAGTCTATAAAGCCATATAATTCCGTATTAAATCCCTACTAGGTTAACACAAGGAATTGGTATCAAAACGGCGCACTCCAGCGCTAATTGAGTCACGAGGCCAGGGCTAGCGACTGCCATCTCTACCTACCTACCTAGGTGGCAGCGGCTGGGAATCGATCCCAGGCCTTGGGTATGACAGTCCATTGCACTAACCATCATACCACTAGGAGGAACTATATACCCATGTAGGTGAACCATAATTAAGTCCAATTAAGTCAGATCGTTCCAGAAAGCGCGTTTCATTCATTATCTTCTTCATGGAAATATTTAAATCTATTTAAAAACCATCACTTTATTATTTCCAACTAAGCTCAAAATTATTTTGATAATTTTATTGATCTAGACTGCCAAAAGTACCTCTATGAGCAAGGAAAAAGTGTTGGTATACTAAAATTTATATCTTCTTTCAATATTTATGTAAAATAGACATGTGGAAGGAGATGCTTGAAGCCCTTTTTGTTTTTCAAATGCATCATTTTCCACTCGACAAATCGTGATATATGCTCAACGATCATTATGCGTAGTGCATCTGCAAATATCCCCAAGCGCGAACGCGAACGCAGAGTTTACGTAAAAGAGATTTCCCAGAAATGATTAATCATTTGCGCTCAAAGTATTTTCACGCACATCCAGAAGTAATGATTTTGATGGTCTTAGCTTACTGTCGCACCTACTGTCTGCTACTTTGGGGGCTTCCTTAGAAGCTTCCCATTATGGCACGGAGGCCGTGAATTATTATCCCTCGACCCCATATGGGTTCATTATGACTCCATCAAATCGTGCAGATAGCGCCTTCAGTTAAAGACAAGCCATCTTCACTGAGACACACAGAGTTGTTGTTGTTTTTGTTGTAGGTATATGAAGGACTTATAATATATATATAATATCTACAGCTTGGTCTTTTCGATCTGAAGCCTTCACTATGATAATAATCATAATGATGATGATGACGGTGATTATGGTTGCTTGCAACTGGTTTCTGTGATGGCATGCGATGATGTCGAATGGCTTTGATGTATCTTTGAGATTTTTGTTCGATCCCATCAGCCAGACCGACCGGGATTAGTGAGTGATGCTTTAGAAGAAGGTGTACGCCTCGCACCCCTTGGGGAGCACTCATAAGTGTCGTCTTCGTTGTGGTCATTTTCTAAAAATACCAATTTATTCCTCTTCCCGCTTTGTCTGAGGCAATGCAATAGAGTTAGGTATATGACGGTTATACTGCGGCAAACGGAGCAAACACTAGAATTAAGTAATCTTTGCTAATATTTCAAAGACTGGACACTTTGTTGTTGGGTAATTGTGTTGCAAGATTGATTAAATCTCTTACACACATGTCGGTCGGTCTCCCGCGGCCTGATGATGGCAAAAAGTAGATACATATAGCATCTAGGTAATACACCGACAATTATATTGCAAAAATCACTTACAAGGGAATTCTATATTGTTTTTTTTTTTTTTTTTGCAATAAACAAGTTTTACTTTTTTATCATTTAATAGAGCCGGAAATTGGAGTATTGTTAAAAATGTTAAGTAAAATAATAATCATCTCTCTGGGATGAGATTAATTTTAGATTTCTTGAATACTGGAAAGTGAAAAATTTCTTAAATTAATTATTCAAAGATAATTATAAAGTGGAAGCAAAGAATTAAGACATAGTGGTTGTTCCACCAACAACGAACACAACGGGCAAAGTTCATCCAAAAATTCAAAACGGCTTTGAATTTCTTCGTTGTTTGTTTAGCTGGTATCATTTACAGTTTCGTTGTTCCGCGTACGGGCGAAAATGGACAACGTACACGGCCGATAACACCGAAGGTCTAAATGCGACTTAAGAATGTGTATTTTACTTATAGTAACCGTGTTTTCACGTACCTACGACAGTACTACTTTTAGCGCTCACATATCAGTGCGGCTTTGTGGGGCTATGAGATGGACGGGTAGCATAGTTTGTGCATTCATCAAGTACATCTGCCAATGCTCTATTTTGCTCTATAGAGCTTGATTCGTGTTTTCGCTCGTTTCGTTTTTCGTCTTCGTGATTACACACAACCAAAAATGTCCATTCTGACGTTCAAAAAATATGAGGTTCATTTATTGGAAAATATTGGAAAATAAACATACATAATAATTAGCACCTTTAAGTGAAAATAGGGAGACCAGGGGAAGAGGGGTGAAATAAAAATCAGAAAAAATTAGGGAAATTGTTTTTCAATGTTTTGAATAGAATGAGGGCTATCCAAGACTCCCCAATGTATATTTATAGTTTTCAACAGAAAAAATTGGAATATTTTTAAAATATCGATAGAAATATACTTTGAAAATGTTGGTAAGTATACACAATAGTATTGAAATATTTTAAAAGCTTCTGTATAGTAAAAATTATTAAATCAATCATACCTTCCCTATTTTAAAGATAATCCAAAACAAAATAAAACGCACGTACCTATTTGCTCTAATATTCAAGACGCTGTAGCCTTAGGAACATTATATGCAAAGACAGAAAAATTATGAGAGACTAATGCTTAAAAGCAAAAGTTTAAAATACGATATTAAAATAAGCTTAAACAACTTTTTCGAGAAATTGAAATGAAAAAAAGAACGCCATCTTAATAAATGATTAAATATGATAGTATGAAAAAAATTAAAATCGCTCTGACGCTTTTCTAAAAAAATATTTTAATATATCAAATTTGAGTTTTATAAAAATCGACCATGTAGTTTTCAAAATATTTGATCTTCCAAAAAAAAAACAATAAAATTAAAAAAATATATTTTTGAAAATTTTGGTAAGAAAATCTAATTACATTGTGTAGAAGCTTCTGTATTAAAAATTTATTAAAACCAAAACTACCATTTTAAAAAAATTGACAGAAAAAAACATCCTTGGGGGGTTCCAATAACAACCGTTTTTTTGAAAAATGGTTTCCCTGCCTAAGGTAGTTTTTCCTGAAATAAATTTATTCTATTTTTTTAAAGAAAAGTTGCGCAGCCATTTCTTAGAAAAACAATATTTTGTAAAATTACTAAAAAAAAAAGTTGTATGGTAGGTACCGTTATTTTTATTTGTAAAAAAAAAAAGTTTTATAAAAATGTGGGCAGAATCACGAAAAACCCCTATGTACTTTGTTTTAGGAAAATCAATCGGGCCGTTTACTCTGTAGCCTATCAGACAGAATTGTGAGAACCATTTTTTTGTCATGACAAGTCTGATCAAAATCTTAATTCGATTTTTTTTAACGAATGCATAATTTGCCACATAGTACCTACATATACAGGGTGATTGGTATAAGCTGGTAAACTGGAACGAGTAAGTTGGGTTAAAACAAGAAAAAAATCGTATTGTAGGGGGGGTCTATTTCCTTCCGTTTAAGCAGGAGAGGCAATTTTCTAAAAAATTGACTTAAAACAGAAAAAAAAAATATTTAAAAACAACGGTACAATTTACAGTACCATGCTATATGTTTTTGGAAAGCCAGATATCTCTTCTTTGATTTTCATTTTAAATTGAGTTGTGTTAGTGAACAGTTTTTGTAAAATTAATTTTCAAACTCGAAATCTTGAAAAATAAACTTCAAATTAATTTTTTTCAATTTTATGTAATGAAGTATGATCTTTATTTTCAAAATTCAATGCTCTTTCAATAAAAAACAGAATACCGGATATTAAAATGTATCTTAGTTTTTGAGAAATTAAAAAAAAAATAAAAGAACTTTTTTCCAAGAAAAACTCTTTTTTTTTGTTCTATCTTTGCATAAATACCATTAGTATTATTAGCAAGTTATACAGAAAATTAATTTATTAACTAGTAATATTTGTAAAATGTGTTACATTTTAGCTAATTCTAATTAAAATAAATGATGTTATAAGAAATTTTCTATATGATTCCAAGGCATAGGTTGTATCTCCTTCTTATGGCTGCAGATAAATTTAAGTCCGCCAAATTCTCCTGCAACTTGACTCCAGCAAAATCAATGCGTTGTTTAAACTGCGCTTCATCTCTCCAAACTATCCTTTTAAAGTAATTGTGTTTTGTTTCTTCCATCAGTAATAGCGTTCTACAGAATTCAGTCCTAAAAATTAAACCATTTGATGTCAACGCTTTCACCGGGGTAAAGTGATATGGGTGAAGGTCATAGGTATGAATCACTGCCCAAACCCTGCTTTGGGGTAATCCAAGCATAGTTGCTATTTTTATGGTGCTAAGGGTGGGATTATGTCGTACCAAATCCAAAATCCGTTCCTCTATGTCTGTTGATATACCAGATGACCTTTCTCTGTTCACTAACACAACTCAATTTAAACTGAAACTCAAAGAAAAGATTTTCTGGATAAAATTGCGATTTGTTGTTTGCAATTTTTGTTTTCTCTCGATGGAATAACTGATACTTAAGAGTGTTGATATACGATTTTTGAGTATCAATAACTTCACTTTGCTCAGTTTCGGAAATTGCAAACAAATTGGTAAATTACGAAATCCCAAGCCAAGATATAAATCGGAATTCATTATTCGTAATTTGCAGCTCAATTTTCTTGATCTGATCCAAGAATTCTTTCCGTGAACTTTGGTAGGTAGGTTATGGTATCATTAAGAAACATTTTTTGAAAAATGGTTTTCCACCCATAGGTCGCCTTAGCTTAAAGGAATTTATAGATGTTTTAAGGAAAGTTGTGGGCCCACTTTAAGGAAAAATACGTGTTACTAAAACAATTTATGGGATGGACTTATATTTTTGGCTCTAGGAAGACTGAAAAAAAAGTATGGGGGAAGGGCCAAAAACGCTTTGTACCAAGTTTGAGGAAAATCAACTCGACCATTTATTTTGTAACTCAATGGATGGGTAGACGAAAATGTATATCGTAATAACAAATTTGATCAAAATCTCGAGATCGAGATTTTAACGTATGAATTACTTGATATTTGGACCTATCGCAATTAAAAATAAATTGTTATGCCAATTTTGATTTTTGAGTACGGATGCGCCATCTTTTATGTTAGTATGCGTCTGTTTGGCAGTATATCAAACGACGAAGAAAGCCTTTCACCAATATTTTTTGAGTTTGTTGCACTTTCTAAACAAATATTATGCAAATCATTCTTTAATTTTCATGAATATTATAAATTCTTTCTGGAAATCCTTATTTAAAATGAGTGAAGCATATTTTGGAATCTCAAAGGGAAAGGGAATGAAGGTTTTTGAAATATTTAAAATAATTAATGCGAATAAAAAGTAAAATACCTACTCTCGAATGACCAAAACTGCCTCCTTGGCAACACTTCTTAAAAGTGAAGTTAGAACACGAACTATTAGTATTCTTAAGCTCCCCCCGCCAGTGGTACTGACGCCCCTACTTTTAATAAACTATACGAAGCGTTAATAATTATTTACTTAAATTTACGAGTTTATCGTTTAATCTCTGACAGCATGATGATTTAGAATGTTTGCTGCTTTCCTCATGATTTACCAATAAAAAGCTGGTATAGTAAACATTGCACCATCTCAAATGAAAAGAATTCTGGCGCGGGATAATATTTCAGTGGTCCTTTAGATTTAGCCTTAAATTAAACAGAACACTAGAGCCGAGGCACATACATATATGCAATATAATTCCAGTCAGATTTAGGTACAAATGATGATGACAAATTATAATAAATAAATAAATAAATATTCATAACATTTTTAAATAGTTACTCATACTCTGTGCAACGTATAACTTGTCCCAGAGTTTCATGCAAACAAACAAAATGTATCCACATGAAAAATTATATTATTTGCCAGTTTGCTATCAAATCGACTCACAAAAAATATTCAAATGCTGATCTAACTGTCATTATCTGATTGCCTCTTCTATCGATCAGTTTGCTATCGTTATCTTTATAAAAAAAATTAATACACGAATACCTACGAGTAATAGATAGCATTTTCGTATATAAATGACCGCACTTTTGGCGCGCGATGTTTGTTTAACTCCTTGCATAAGAGAGGGGTTGATATTAATCAAAATATCATTGAATTTTTTTTTTTTTATTTTTATTTTTGCGGCATATTTCTTCGTATTCGTAATATTTTATTATTTTATTGACTTTTTCCCAACTTGTTCCTGATAAAATATTTTGTTGGATTACTATTTGCTTAGATAGTGCCAAAGCAAGCATCCGTGGGTGGATATGGATATGGATAACGCGTGAATTCTCATCAAATAAAGTGCTTAGAACGATTTAGATTGTTTGCATGATCACAAATTTGTATACTGGGCTTGTAGTGCAATGACGTGAGTGAGGCACACGATGTTTATCAATCCTTTTGAAAATTTCTCATGTATGACAAATATTTGATTTGATTTGTAACGACATTTTTTTTGTCTGTAGTGTGAACTCAGTGTTTTGGATTGGTTATTTTGAATTCAGTTAACTGAATTGATAAGCAACTATGGATATTTATAATATTTTTTCAATGAAACGAATTCTTTGACTCCTCCTTTTTGACTGAGTATGAGGCATCAAAAATATTAACTGAAGTTTTAATAGTTACTTAAAATTTTCTTATTTTCTTAGATTTGTACTTTTTTGTCTTAAAATGGGAAACACATGACACTGCAAAAGACAATTTTGAATATGGATATGATATGACAATGGAATTTTCTTTGAACTTTCTCTGATAATATAACGTGGATTTGCTTGGCAGGTTTTCTAGTTATTGCTAAGTTACTCAACAAAACTTGACCAGTGGATCTTCAAAATTTCAATCAGTACTTGTAATGATTAAAAACCAAATTTCTGTAAAAATTTGGAGTTGTTTCGATATTACCTTACTTAAAATATTTTAAACTTCAGGAACTTTTAACTTTCGCATATATTTTAGATCTCATTTCTCTTTATGACACAGGTTTTCTGTTTATACATGAAGGAACTTGGCTCTTTTCTAACATTAATGTTTTGGTTGTTTAACAGGATAATTTAATGTAAATTGTGTTGACTCAACACGTTAAATTAAAATGTTGTATCTTGCTAAAAACTGATCAACGTTGATGAAAAATAACATATTTCCTATTTAACCAAACATATCTCACTTTGCAACCTTGCAAAAAAAATTTTTTTCGGCAAAGCAAAAGTGCGAAGTGTTTGAAAAAATTTTCTAAGTGAAAATATTTTAACTTTTCAATTTTTTAGGCTAGCTAGCTATTTATGAGAATTGAAAAGAAAAGTGTAAGAGTGAATAATTTGAAAACAGCAACCCTTTGTAAAGTTTTTTTTCGGAAACTATTCAAAGGCATATTCTTTGGGAGCGAGTCGAAATTGTGGTTTCAAAATTCTGTTTTTTTTTCAAACAAATTTTGTTTTTCAAAATTCTGTTTTTCCCAGTTCTATTTGTCAAAATTCTGTCATATAACATTTTTAAAAATAATTCTGCCTATTCTGCTTTTTCTCAAATACTAACTAACGAAAAAATGACAACGATTCGTAAAAGATTTGTCTTATTTCTGGTGCACCATATCTAATAATAATATTAATATTGAATTTTTTTCCAAATAAAGCAGTGACCAACCATGCACAATTTATTTTTTCATTTATTTTTATACTTTTACCGGTTATTGAAACTGACACTTTAAGTGCATGAATGGTGTAACCCACTTTTTACAAAATTTTTAACCAAGTCGATGTTTTATAATACTGTGTTTACACTTAACCATAATTTGATTCTTTTAATTATTGGCAGAATTTTGTAAAACGGAATTTTGACAAACAGAATTTTGAAAAAAAAATTATGAAAAGCTGAATTTTGAAAGCAGATTTTTGCTAGAAGAATTTTGACTCCAACCAACATTCTTTGACTAAATGGAAATAATTCAATATCATTTTGGATACGCATATCTATATTTTGAAAACCAAATATCACAGACATTTCTAGTTTTCAGTTACCTATATATAGTTCTTTAAAATCCAATAAATATAATTACCACAAACTTTTACAAGGGTCGGTTGCGGAAATATCGCCGCAGAGAGTTAGTAAAATTACTATTGGATCGCAAGTACTTGCTCCCATGTTCAAGTTATTATACAGTAAAAAAAAAATATTAAAAAGCATTTTAATCGTTCTTTTAACTGAACAAAAAACTAGTAAAATAGCTTAGACCTCAAAACCATGTAAGTCATTTGAAAACTTGAAAAAATATGAATAAATTATTTGCAAATAAGAAAATTTAAATCGTTGGCACCGTTTTTTTAAAAACTAGTTTTTTATAATGTAAAATTATGGCAACATTAAAAAAAAAAGTTTTCGTATGCCAATTTTGAGTATATATTAAAACACATTTACTAATCTTCAACAAAAATTCATCAATCCATTTTTGAATTTTCAAAAATAAAAAAATAATATTTCTTTTAAATTTAAAGTTATTTTCTTTTTTCAAAATTTAAATATGCAATAATATTAAAATTTTAAAAGGCTTTTTAATTCAAAAAACCGTTATATGGCAGGTACCGTTAATAAGTGTTTTGACTAATTTTTTTTTCACCAACTACTTCACCATACCAAAAGTTATCCGCTGATTTTTTACCAAAATCTTGGCGCCGTTTTTTAGATAAATTAGCTTTTCCTTAAAGTTACCGATATTTTTTAAGCTAAAACAAGTTTCAATTTTCCCTCTGGAGAGTTACAAAAAAAAATTAGAGATCACCATTTGAAGAAAATCGCTTTAGTGGTTTGAGCTGTAGGTTGAGTTACACACAAACAGACAGGCAGAATTGTACCACCCCCTTTTTTAGAGTTCTCTATTATCGTGATGTCATGTTTGATTGTTGTTACGAAACTGTTTTTTCACGAATTCAAAGCTTGCCCTATACTTTAAGTACCTACATATATGTATATATCCCAAGTAAAAATCACTTTGAGTGCAAATATTTTGTGAACGTAAATGCTTTTTGGTTTGCTGGTTCGGAAAGAGAAAAAAAGACTTTTCTCTGTATTGTTCCCAACAAAAACAAATTTTTCTAAACGGTTCATCTTTATTTTTTAAAATTTTTCGCCAACAAATACTTTATTTGCAAATACAAATCTCCGTTTGCATATAACTGAAAAGCTTATCAATACAAATTTGCAAAGTAACGAAAAAAAAAAAACAAATACTTAGCAAACTGACAAAACTTTTCACTTTTTTCAGAAGGAACTCTTCACAAATTTGCGTTTAGTAAAAAGTTTTTTGCAAAAAAGAAAACTTTTCATTTCCATAATTTGGGTCTGTAAAGCGTTTTTAAAGTAAAGCCTAGCTTATACATCCCTGATAAGTCAAGTTTTCATATATAAAATCATTTTTTCCTAGGCGTGAAAACTGTCAAAATCTAAATGCAATTATTTTTTTTGATTTCACTTCGTTTTGAAGTATAAACGAGACTAAAAAGAGAAAAGTTCAAAGTGAAAAATAAAAATAAAATAAATTTGGTGGCACAACAGCTCGTGGAGAACCAAGGCCTAGTGACTTACAACTCTCAACCGTTCCTGTGTACGTATTTTTGGCAGGAATGGTGGGGACCTACAATTTTTTGCCGAGTCCGAACGACTAAATGAGAAGCACTTATTCATGATAAGTATACCCTTAGAGGATTTGTCAGTTCCTCGCAAGAGGCAGTACATCGGAAAAAAACATTTCTGTTTTCAGGTGGCAGTGGCTGGAAATCGAACCCAGACCTTTGGCATGACAGTCCTACGCACTGTCATGCATAACTATAGTTCACATAACTGACTGTGAGTCAATTTATACTCAAGGAAAATACCAAAGACTTATTTCACCAAAGTGAAAAATGGTTGGTGAAATAAGTCTTTGATATTTTCCTTGAGTATAAATTGACTCACAGTCAATTATGTGAACTATAGTTACTCAGTTTAAGACTTTGGGCATCCTGGTCTACTCAATTCATCCATCAGCATGGCCTATTGGTTCTGTCAAACTTTCGTCTACCACAAGATTGTGCGCAAAATATCAAACAAAAAGAGGGGCAAAAAAACTTTGCAAAAAAACCCACCACATGTGGTGACCCCCTTTAGGTTTATTAGGATACTTATGGAAATTGTTAGTTTTAAATTTTGTGAGCTGAAATTAGATATGATTTAAGAAAAAAATTACAGCAATAAAAACATATTAATAAAAAGTGAACAAGTTTATTTTCTTTGCGAAACGTATTAAAAAATATAGTGGGCTCAAGGTCTGTTATTGACTATGGATATTTTTTTAAGTTTTAACGTTTCAGAGGGTGAAAATAATCACGATCAATTATTGAACCTTTGAACTCAATCTATGACCGTCATCAATTTTGATAAATATGAAAGTTTGTGAAGAAAGGAAGCATTTGTGAAAAATACTTCAATGAAATTGAATACTAAAGAAATGTTAACAATGATTTAAAGGGAAAGTAAGTGATAAGAAATACAAAAATAATTTTATTTTAAAAAAAAATTTAGTCTTAAGTGTTTCTAGAAGCTCAAATATAAAATGCTACGGCTCTGTAAAATCATTCTATCAGGACCAAGAACATCTCGCAACTTGAATGAAATAAGGAACTGCCAACTGTCAAAACTTGGCTTCGCCTGTGCGAGTGGAGTTATTATTATTAGCAATGAATAACGTTAGCTACAGTGCTCTTTATGAATCAAACGTAGAAATAGTTACCTATGAAAAGATAAAAAACTTACACGTAGGTTTATACAGACCTTAATAAAACTTAAAAAAAAAAAACTATAAAAAGGAAAATAATAAAATCATAATCGTTTGTCATGGAATTTTGATGGATGAGGTCTACTTAGTTGATTGCAAAAAAAACACGATCAATAATCCAATTATTTTTGATTAATAAACCTCATTCATAATTCAGAGCGTATACCTATTACCTTATACCTTCGTCTGCTTATACATATATGTAGGTGATCTACTCTACACACAATCCGCGTTTAATTGGACGAGACAAACTGACACGATCGCTTGCTTGAAAATAAAATCACCTCCTCTCTTGGTCCATGTTGTGGACCGACCATGATGTGATGTCAAAGCCTCCTCCTCTGGTCCATCTTGTATTGTAAATCGAAAGATTTGTAGTTTAATCACGTAAATTGAGTATGTCACGAAGTTCCTCACATTTTAAGAATCGATCAGTCAATCAGTCAACCTGTTCGTTTTCGCATATTGTCCTCTCGAGGGCAGTTTGTTATAAAGTCATATTGAGTAGTTAAGGACTCAACCTGTTTAACAACAGAACGAGACTATGGAATCCATTTCACATTCTTGAAGCTGAATAAGGCACTCTATTGATGTGGAGCTGAAAATAAAAAAGCCAGGAATTTGGTAAGAAATATTGAACTTTTTTGAAATTTTATTCGTTTTTTTTAAATCATTAAAATTAATAAAAAAGCGTTTAAAATTCACAGACCAATTTGAACTAACTGTAAAACTAAATTAAAAGGAATTTTCTGAGATATAACATACTTCTTTGGACTGCAATTCTGTTCTACCTAACACGACATATTACAGGATTATTATTAAAATACGCCTTGTTCCCTTTTTGACATAGAAAAAATGTGTAATAGACGGTGTTCATACCAGCTTCATGTGAGGCGACTTATTTTGACGTCCCTGTTTTTCATCTCATTTCTACTTCTTGAGAAGAAGGGAATGGCGAGGTGAGGCATACATTTTCAAAAAATTTAAAAACTTCTGCCTCACTTTCTTTACAAGAGATGAGAGTGAGAAAAAAATAAGAGACGTCAAAATGAGTCGCCTCACGTGAAACTCGTATGAACACCGTCATATGTTTTTATAAATTTTTTAGAAGATCTAATAACATACAGATTTCATGTAATAATATTCAAGAACAATTTTAAATTATCTTCTTTTTGCAGGTAGACCACCCAGAGTCTTACAAAAACTTACTCCAAATAAATGATTTGGTTTCCATCAAATTCAATGCAAATATGTACTTCTGGGCAGTCAAATAAAAGTCACTTACCAATCAATCAATAGCCAATCAATAAATTCAACAGCAATCAAAAATCAATTCATAAAAATCTCCTTGTTTTCAAATAATCAAATAATTTATGTTTCTTTCTGATGGCAGCTAGCAGCCACTTACATGTATATGGTCCCTTGTTGGCCTCTGCTTTGCCTTTGAGCTTCAAAAGTCGATCGGTTGAGCCAATTTGAATAGCAACATTATCATCCCATTGACTTGTATGCAAAATAAACCCTTGCACAACTTTAACGGATTGATTTGCCTTGTTCAAGAAATCAGCGACAGTACTTCCGATTAGCATAAATGGGAATCGAATGTAGAGCAGATATTATAGAAAATGCTCAGAACTGGAAGAATCTTCCGAGAACAAAAAGCAAAAAAAAAAAAAAAACAATAAACTTAGTCTTTACGACGTTCCTGGTGGTCTTGTATATTTTGACATTTTTCTTCATCTTGTGGCATCAATATTGGACCTGTAATTCATTTCACAATGATCCATCAACTTCTATCAGTCCATCTTTCGTGTATCTGTCAAAATCCTTATGGATCTCTTCGAATAGCAAAATACGATGCAGAGTGATTATATTTTTGTGACCCATGGGTCTCACACACAAGCTGAAACCCTTAAATCTTAAATTGTTATCTTTTTGTTGAATCAATCGTTAAGCCGCTATATCCTTACGCGTCCTGTTAAGTCAGAATTGAAGACAAACGCGACATGTGATGGAACCTCCTCTCCGACTTGAGGAGCAAAAAGTATATCGCGCAAACGAAAAACATTACCGCATCAGCATTATCTACCAATGTTGATTGGCTAATAAACGAAACTGGAATCGAAGAAAAGCTGTTGTTTTTCGCCGCACTTAACAATATCCTCTGGATCTCGACCGCAACCACCTCTCCACAGATGCAAACCAATTTAGAGCTCTTATATGTGAAACCTGATGATTATTTAAGCGGAGCCTCTTCAGTGGCTCCAAATTAATAATGAAGTGGTCACTTCCAGTCCAACTACTTGGTAATAAAGGAAGCTTCGGATAAAGATAGGCCGTCGCGCCCGCCACCACCACTACCTATGGCTCAGACGCAGACCGAAAAAAAAATCCAATTGCAATATTATTTTATCGCGGTAAGAGATTACATCCACCGAAGAATTTGTTCAGGGCGAGGAAAACGTTCAAGCCATCGATCCTGCTGTAGCAATTTTTTTTTTTAAATATACACCACTTGGACGGGATAAGCCATGCCACAGATTAACCACTTCTGATTAATGAAACCGTTGATTGAGAATACTTCATATTAACGGTGCGGTGCTCTGTAAAAATTTTGATTGTAGGCACTTTTGTATGATGCTTCCAATACCGGTAGTTAAGTGTTGCAAGGAAGAATTGAATACTCAAATTTCTGCAAAAATTAAGAAGCAATAGGAGCTTTACTACATGCATCGCGGATACATTTATGATGTTCTTGGGTTAGGTTCGTTTACTGTTATTTTACTCGGAAACAATTATTTGAATGTGTTGTTATAAAAATGTAAGGAATAAGTCGTTTTTTTTTTTAAGAATTCTTTTCTTGGACGAAACAAAATTATATGCTGGAAATTCATTTGTATGGGTCATCAATAGTTAATGGTTTAAAGAAAAACGACGCTTGAGATAAATTTTGATTCTTGAGGTGATGGCTTTCGTTAAGTTGATTCTTTTCCAGCCACATAAAGTTAGCATGACAACTTTTGAAAAATATCTTTTTAATATGCCAGTAATTAATTGGCGTAAATATGCCGTAAAAACAAAAAATGGCTGCTTTTTTGGTTACATTGAAATTTTATATTTCTAGTCCAAAATTTTGTTTGAACACACAAGTGTCAATAGAGAATTTATTTGGCTTACCTTGCGCAGGAGGGGCATCCCGGATAAATTGATTGCTATCATTAAGGCTACATAATGAAGGATCCAAATGTCACGTTTTGCCTAATGAAAGTTATCAGAGGAGTTTGAAATTCATAGTGGGGTTCCACAGGGTTGTAAACTGTCACCAATACTGTTCCTGTTGGTAATAAGTGATGTTCTGCATGCAGCTTTGTCGACTGTAAATGGAGGAATTCAGTGGAATCTGCTATCACACCTGAAACATCTGGACTACACGGATGACGTATGCTTACTCTCTCAAAGGATCATGGATCTCCATCAAATGACAAAAAGGGTGGAGAGAGAAGCTGGAACCGTCGGGCTTAAGATCAATACGGCAAAACAACCAGTAGAGATGGTAGAGAGTTTCCAATACCTTGGGAGTATTGTCTCTACTGATGGAGGGACCGAGCTAGATATAATCAGTCAAATCGGGAAAGCAGAGGCTGCTTTCGGAATGCTGTCCAAAATATGGAGAAACGACTCTATAAGCCTAAAGACCAAGCTACGACTTTTCCGCTCCAATGTAAAATCCGTGCTTCTTTATGGATGCAGCACTTGGAAAGTAGCACCCACTGTCACAAGAAAGCTGTAAAAGTTTGTGAATAGATGTCTGCGAAACATCTTACGAATTTTCTGGCCTAACCGTATCTCCAATGACGAACTTCATGCGAGGACAGGTCAGGAAACCATCGACTCTTTAATACGAAAATGTAAGTGGTAGTGGATTGGACATACGCTTCAAAAGGTCACGAGTGCATTGCGTGCCAAGCTATTTAACGAAACTCTCTCAGCCAGCGAGGTAAAGGAGTGGGCAGACCTAGAAGTACTTGGCGAAGAACGGTCGAAAAGGAATCAGCACAACTTGGGAAGAGTTGGAGAGAGCTTAGTTAAATCTCCAGAAACCGTACACGATGGCGCGTAGGAGTAATGCAGGCCCTATGCCCTGCAAGGAAAACCCCACGGACGTTACAGATCCGAGGATTTTAGTAGTAGAAGTGGCAGTATAAGAAAAGCTATTTATATAGACTGAGAGCCAACGTCATAAAAATTCATATCATTTGCATACTTTTGAGGGGCTGATGCAGTAACCGTTTATTTGCAGACCTTAACATGTGTCAAACTGGTGTAAAATTTAACGTAAAATTTCTACATCGATTTATTTCAACGCCCATTGCTCGAAGGGAAAAAGTGTGCATACAATAAATATTGAACATGCAGTTTTGAACAATTGTTGTCATAGGTCAAACTCTCTATAGTTAGTCCCTAAGAAGATAGAGCGCAATGAAGTTTCTAAAAATCAGTCAGGTAAATACGTGATCCTGAGTGGTTTTTGGAAACTTCACTCGAAAGCACTAAATGACTACTTTATGTGAACATTTTTAATTTTGTCTATGACATGCGCTGAGATTGAATCTAATCTTGATATCGCTCGTCTCGCTTTTTAGATATTTGAATCCAAAGATATTAAGAAAAGGTGTTTTTAGGTCATTTTTTCAAAAAAAAAAAAAATTAAAAAATTACAAATGTGTATGGTCATTCTTAAAGATATATATTTTACTTCAAAATCCTTTTTCAATTTTTCAAATACCCTTATTTCACTTCGAGAAATTTTAAGCCTCAGAAAAGTATCTCTTGGTTCATGTAATAGAAAAAAATCAAATTTTTCACTTAAAGTTACTTAGTACTTTCAAGTGGATTTTCAAAAACCGTAAATACACGTTAGTTTTCAACTAGCGCTTGAGTCCAAATGGGTTGTTCACAAAAAAACCTTAAGCAAAGATTTATTGAAAATTGTGTATACTTTTAATGATACTTTGATTTCGAATAATTGGTAGTTTTTGAGACATTAGTCAAAAACTCCCAAAAAAGGCATTTTTACATAATTTTTTGCATTTTTTTCCATGTTGCGTCACGAAATTTTAGTCGTAAGCCTCAGATTCGGATTCCACGCTCCCGAAAACATAAAGGATGGGCAAAATCAATACTACTCCATAATTTTCTTGCTAATAGCCTGTTTGAGCACAAGTTGACTGGACTACCAAGGAGAAGATTTATTTAGTTTGTGAAATCTCCTCATTTTCAAAATATTTTCCGCCAAGTACGTAAGACCTAACAATTTGAAACATAAAACTGTAGAACCGGAAACTAAATCCATTGCCAAAACGACTTGTTTTGGATTCCATTATGAGCAGAAATAGTTTTTCCTGAAGGGCATTTATGGTACGGGGTGGCGTAAGTCGACGATTTTTTGTTAAGCAGCGTGATAAGCTGCACTAAAAAAATAGAGGAAGTAGGTGACAGGATAAAAATCGTATAAGAGAGGCCTATTTCTCCCGATTAAGACGGGAGGGGCAATTTCTACAAAGATTGACCGAAAATAGAAAAAAAAATGTTATTTAAAATCAATGGTAAAACTTACAAAACCATGTTATACTTTTTTGGAAAGCTAGGAATCTTTTCTTTTATTTGCATTTCAAATTGAGTTTTTGAAAAATTAATTTTCAAACCCGAAATTAAAAAAAAAAAAAAAATTTCAAACAATTTTTTTCAAAATTCTATCCAATTAAGCATATGAAATAAGAAAAAAAAACAAATATGGTTTACCTTAACACAAGGAAACTCATTTCTGAATTCACTTTACTCCTGTTCAAGAGTTGGCATCAAGTGATAAGATATTGAGGACTGAATTCTGTAGAACGCTATTACTGAGGGAAGAAACAGAACACAATTCTCTTAAAAGGATAGTCTGGAGTTACCAATTTTCACTATTTGCAGTACTAGAATTACAACAATCCACATTAAAAAAAAAACAAACAAAAATCGCAGCTCCGCCTTAGCTGCGTGGCTTGGAATTATTTTACGAGTAGAAACTGGACCACGTTTCTTGAATACAATTTTAAATGGAGAATCCTATCTACAATTTCTAAGAAGCCTTTGGCCAGATTTATTAGAAAATGACTCTTTGGCTATAACAGACAATTTAAATAAACCAAAATGATGGAGATCCACTCCTTGGAGCAACTTTAATTACGCATTGAAGTCAGTGGAATCAAATTGCAAGAGAACTTGCCAGACTTAAATTAAGAAGAAGAAACAACCTTTGCCTTCTAAAGAGTAGGGATCATATCGAAAATTTCTTTAAATAACATACATTTTTATTAGATTAGGCTAAAATGTTAATGATATTAAAAATTTTACTTGTTTTTAATTAAATTATTTTTTGTATTACTTGCTAATTAAACTAATGGTATTTATACAAAGATAGAACAAACTAAAAAAAGTATTCTTCTTCTGAAAAGTACTTTTCATCCTTTTTATTTTTCAACAACTAAGATATATTTGAGCCTCCGGTATTCTGTTTTTTATTAAAAACTATCAAGTGCATTGAATTTAATAAACAAAAATTATACTTATTTACATAAAATTTTGAAAAAAAAAATAGCTTGAAATAAAAACAAATAAAAACTTCGAGTTTTAAAAATTAATTTTTCAAAAACTATTCACTTACACAACTTGATTTAAAATGGAAATTAAAAAAAAAGTCTGGCCTTTGAAATGGAATAGGCATTTAAAAATTTAATTGTTGTTTTTAAATATTTTTTTCTGTTTTAAGTCATTTTTTTTTAGAAACTTTCCCCTTCCACATATACGGGAGGAAATAGACCCCCCTATACGTCTTTTTTCTTGTCATAACCCAACCTACTCGATCTAGCTTTTTGGTGCAACTTATACGAATAAATAAATAAATTTGGTAGCACAACGGTGAATTTATCAATCGCGTACAGTTCCAAGCAAAATACTTTGAGGACTATGCTTAGTCGTTGATTCTGTCGGGCAAGATCTTAAATCAAATGAAAACATCAAGAAGTGTAAGCAGGCCTTATAATAAATGGCAGTTTTAACTAAACAAAGAAATAAATCGGTCATTGCAAAAACCTCATACATAAGTCACACTTAGAATTTTTCAGGAATATATAAAAACTCTTTTATTAAAAAATAAACAAGTTTTTAAAGACTTTTTTGGGCTCAAGTATTGCATTTGAGTTTTAAAAGTTTGAAGTGTTCAAAAAATAGAAATATATCAAATTAATAGTGAAAAAAGCATAAAAAACTGTTCTTGATTTACGTTTTTAGTAAGTTGTAAGATAAAATTACTTCCACCATCTAGCAGTGCTTGCAAAAACCACTTAAGTGACTGTGTAAGTCACTTATGTTGTTTTTGCACGGAACGTTCCTATTTGAAGAGGAAGGAAGGAAGGATTGACAAACGTTGTTCATAACCAGAACACACATCTACTTTTAAGGAAGCATGCGACCGTGATACGACTTTCTTAAAAACTAACCTTTTTTAAAAACATAGCGACTTTTTTGATCCCATTTCTGAAAAGTTGTATGGACAAGATAATTTTTTTTTTTTGAGAAAAAAAAAACTTTCCAATTTTTCATTTGTGTAAGGTTCATATAGATTTCATACGTTGTGTGGAATTGAGTAACATTTTTGTTGGATTCTGCTTATAAACGTAGTAATTATCCAGTAATTTTGTTTTGAAATTTGTTTCGTACTATAGCAAAGCAGTTTTTTTCCGATATTAAGGTACAATATGGCAAGTTATGCATTCGTTAGCAAAAATGAATTCGAGGTTTTAATCGGACTTGCCATAACGATGATAATTAATCCGAAAAAAAGTGGGTTTCACAATTCTGTCTGTCTGAGCGGCTTCAGCCTAAGCGGTTGAATTGATTTTCCTCAAAGTGTCTATATAGTGATTTTTGGTAACTACCTCCATAATTTTTTTTTTTTCATTTTCTTAGAACCAAAAATATCGGTATTTTTCACATATAGGCGTGACCGATTTCTATACTTTTTGTATGCAGAAAACCCCAAAAAGATTTAATAGTACCTTCTTTTCTGTGTACAAAATTAAAAAGAAATTTTTTTTGATCTAAAAAAATATTAATTTTTTTTTTTTTGAAAATTCAATATTTCGTAAACGACCCTTCATACAAATATTAAAAAAAAAGAAAGTATTTTTGAAAATCTCATTTTTTCGGCACCTTAGATTTTAATAAATTTTGTATTGTCTCCTAGAATTAGTACGGTCAACTATAAAATATAAAACAAAAATTTCAGTTCCTAAGCAAACGCATCTATTAACAATATATACTAATTTTTTTTTTTAAGTTTTTCATTATTGGTGGATCGGATTTAAAATATATTTTTGTATACAAAAACTTTCAAAAAGTGTTAATAATAAGTAAAATATTATAAATTATATTATATATATATTATATATTATTATTCTTATTATATAAAAACCCTTTCCTGGTGTGACTTGTTTTGCTCGTGACCCTTTTTTTTGTGACCTTTTCAAATTCCTCAGTGGCAACACTGATTTAATCCAATTGACACAGCAAAAAGCTTTACCTTTACAAAAATTGATAAAAAACCAGCTGGAATCAAATCAAACCAAGTTTTTCACACAATTGACACATGGCCAGTATTCTTTAGTACATGCCTTAACACACGAATATTAAATATTGATTGATTTTCTTCAGCCAAAATTTGTCTTTAATTTGCCGAGAATAAAGCAATGCATGTCGAAAAAGTTTTTGCCTAAGTTTAATTATTTAGGTCATGCAAATTCACATAATATTGAACATAAAACAAGGTAAACATCTTTGTAAAGGTAGTATAATATTCGAACTCAGTTATACAGTCAACTTGTTAAAAAAAAAAAATAGAGTATGCTATCTATATTTATCATTATCCATATCCTTAGGGTGGTCTCGTCAAAAAAGATTCTAAAATTAATGAACCCACTCCCGCCAGTTAGTGGGGCAAAAAGTTGTGAGTCGTCTTTTCAACTTTAAATGAGAACAAAAAACTGCACTCTCAATTATCCCAACGATCCAATGTAATAAATTTATTCAGCTTCCATATCGTTCAGCGATCTCTTTAGATCATCTTGTTCTTCAGATTGTTTTTTTTTTTTTTAATGCTGCATGCCACATATAACCACAGCAAATAAAGTCATGAATTGTATAAAGTCAGTGTAAAGAGGACGACTGACGCATGCAACGAAAAGTTTTGTATTTAGTTTTTGTGACCAAAGCAAAATCTACAAATGGCTTAAACCAAAAATAAAAGACGACAAAATAAAAACTCACTCCAGAAACGGTGATTGCTTTACTAAAGTAAAGGCACGGAAATGAAGAAATCTCCCGAACTGAACAGTGCTCTTGATTGAGTTATACGAGCGTTATTAGCCAATTGGCGATGGTATGTTCCCGCAGTTCCCATATCCAGAGAGTGCTTAATTTTGTGGGTTTCACAGATCAAGGATGCCAATGAATGCCGCCACCATTGAATTCGTATACAAGTAGAGGTGCAGTGTAGGCAGACCTCAACTTAAGGTCCAAACTGAGTGATTTAACCCAGGAGGACAATTTGTGATTGTTTTTGTTTGATCGCTGGGAGGCCTAATTACGGAATTCCCACACACGATCTTTGCGACGACCGGTCGACGGATGTTGAAAATGACTATATGTGTTGGTGGCTGTCCGAAAAAAATACGCGTGGACAATGAAATTGCAAACTTTAACTTTAAACCTGAATCCAAGTAAGGCATTGTTTTTGGCGGTGATTGTATTTTTGTTAATTTGATTGGATAACAAATTTAAATCGACACGAGTGGATACAAAAGTTTTGTTGGAGATGTTGGAATTCATTTGATAAAAAAAATCTGATTTCAACTACATTCTTTATATGTTAATTTTATTAAGAGAAAGAGTATTCAACTTACTAAACGTTCTTGAGAACATTGGAAATTAATAAGACAATCGTGCAGTCCCCTTCAGGAAGCTTATTATATCTCGACGTCTATATAGTGAGGGGCATTAAGATGTTTCCTTGAGAAAAAATCCGGGGTCAAGTTTGACTTCAGAACTCGAAAGAGTATAATAACCCAAGTCAAAAAACCGCCATCTTGTTTTTAACGGTAATTTGGTTTTGGCTCTCAACTTTCGTATCTTTAGTTCTAGAACAAAAAGTTATATGACAAATTTGTAGTTAATTTAATTATCTACAAAATATTTTAAACAACTTTTTTCGCTAACTTCTATAATTAAAATATTTACAGTACAGTTAAAAAAAAAACGGATTGATTTTCTTAACTACGTCATATCTTTTATTTTTGCACTAAAAAAACAAGAAGTTCAATAGTAAAAAATGGAAATCTTTCAATTACAGTGGCGGACTAAGCTTTTTAGCGGCCCGGCACTTGGGTGATCAGATATTTTTGTAGTCTTAATAACGTCAGCTTTTACGTAAAAAAATAAAACACCGAATAAGGCATAGCAACTAACAGGTTGAGTGCAAATAAGTAATGAAGCTAAATAAGAGCTTTTAGATATTTAATACCAACGGGTGGGTTTATCCGTGAAGCACTTCACTATTGAATTTAACTGAGTGGAATTTTTTTGTTTCCTTTTAAATAAAATTCGTTTTTAAGATCAAGATCAGGCGGTATAAAACCTGCATGGTTTTTGGTATTTTAGAAGTTTTTTTTTAAATCTATTCAAATTGTAGTCATATCTCTATAGAATTTGAGCAGTAAATAAACCAACGAAATTGTCTGGTTTTTAAGAGGTTCTTTATTTCATCGATGTCTTAGCCATTTTTCGATAGAATTTGATAGTTAATGTCTTGACAGTTGGAGGCGAAGTACATGTTGACTCAAAAAGTGTATTTGGATCCAAATAACAACAAATTGCCCTAAAGTTTTTTTCCGGAACAGTAAAGAAAACTGGTTACTTTGTGGCTTAATGGTTATTGCGTTGGACTGTCATGCTGAAGGTCTGGGTGCAATTCCCAACCACTGCCACCTAAAATAGAAATATTTTTTCAAGGTACTGCCCCTTGTGAGGAACTGACAAATCCTCCAAAAGTATAGGTACTCGCCATTAAAAAGTGCTTATCATCTAGCCATTCGGACTCGGCAAAAAATTGTAGGACCCACCAAACTAATTTATTTGTTTAATTATTTTTACTAAAAGAAAATGATTTTTTTTATTTTGTAGAGGTTTTAAGACCGTCAATTATAGCCATCCTTCAATAGAATAGCCATCCTCCTGAATTTTATTTTTTCAATCTCTCATGACAAAAGATACAGAAAAAACAAGTATTTAGTTCGTTATAAATGAAAACTTTTAAGAATAGGTAGTACCTGCCATACAGTTTTTTTTAACAATGATGCAGCGCCAATTTGTAGGACTAATGGCCATAAAATAGCTTTTTTGAATCTTTAATTCACAAAGTTCAATCCTTAATGCTAAGTCTTCTACTTGGCTGATTTATTTCAGTAGTATATAGACATTTTATTATAGAAAAACCTTCTTATCCAAATTTTCTTTTTTTCTCAAAAAATTCTTTTTTTCTCAATCATTTCTTTTTTTTATCTAAAACGGCTATTAATAGTACCTCCAAGGAACAATTTTTTTTTTTTAATATTTTCTTCAAACGTTAATTCTGATCTGAACATATTTTTAAACAGAAAAAAATATGGTCTTTTTTTACCAAATTTACAAACAATTATTTTTATATATTTAAAAAATGGTTAAAATTTTGTTTTTGAAAATCAAATATTTTTTAAAACTTGGTACATGGTCGATTTTTATGACACTCAGTACTAAAGGGTGTTTTTATACTTTTTAAAGTATTTGAAGAAAAAAATTCCCGGCCACGGCCACCTAAAAACAGAAATGTTTTTTTCCGAGGTACTGCCTCTTGTAAGGAACTGACAAATTCTCCAAGAGTATACTGTTATCTAGCCATTCGGACTCGGCAAAAAATTGTAGGTCCCCTCCATTCCTGCTAACAACACGCACACAGGAATGGTTGAGAGTTGTAAGTCACTAGGCCTTGATTCTCCACGAGCTGTTGTGCCACCAAATTTATTTATTTTTTTTTTTGAAGAAAAAAAATTACTTTTATGAAAAAATAACAGTACCTTTCCATAGAAAAATGTTAAAAAGCGGCTCCTACGATTTTTATAAAACATTTTCTGTATGCTAAGATTAGTGCGATATACTTTCAATAATTATAAAAATTTTCGAATAACAACTTTTGATAGTACCTCTTATAGAACGTATTTTAAATTTTGAATTTTCTTATTATTAAAATATAATCTATCTCAAAAAGCTATCCTCCAAATATTAATAATTGAACGAAACAAAAAATAAGAATAGAAAAGCAATTTCTCATACAATAGAATAGCTTGGTTTGGGTAGGCAATAAGGCAAAATAAGAATAGTAAAGAGGAGAATACTTTTGACTGTGGCATTGTGTGCGGCATCTCATTTGACGTTTTTTAAAAAGCTCTGAGAGAAAGTTCTTGAAAGCGGAAAAACTCTGAAAGCGGGTTTCAATGTTGGAACCAGCCATACAAAATGTTTCAAACAAAAAATTTATATGAGATTTGTCTTCTTGGTAATTTTATATTCTTGGATATAGTCTGCTTAAGTCCTCGGCCTATTGAAAATAGGAGCAAGTACGTGCGACCCAGTCGTGCATTTTTAATTTAAATTTTGTTTTAGTATTTATTGATCAGCTCTGTTGAAATTGATTTACCGAATCGGTTTTTCTCACCAAATTTTCAAAGTCTTTAAAATCAATTAATAAACAAATTGTGTTATTCCCTAACATTGCGTAGTCGTTATCAAAATAAATAAAACAATTTTCTTCGATTTTCTCACAGTCTTGCATTAATTTGATACTTTCTTCACTTTCAATTAAATAAGAAGAAAAAAAACATATTTTAAAGTTTTTTGGTTGAAGATTTTTTGATTCTTTATTTCATCACAAGTCACCAGTATTTGTTTCGTAAAACTTCTTCAAATCTCAAAACAAAAACATTAAGCTGTAGGATTCTCTTATTTTAACTCAATACGACCACTCATCACAAAGATACAGCTCTTCAGAAAAACTATAACAAAAATAGAAAAAAAAATTTCCTTTAATTTTTTTGGCTAGTGTTTAAAAAATTAATTTTCTGATAAAACCATACTACAATGATTTTGAAAATTTAAATATTCATATTTGACTCCAACTATTTAAAGAGGTATTTTAGCGAATTTAAAAATTGAATTTCACGCTTCACATTCTTTCTTTCAATAGCAAAAATTTTAGAATTTGTTCATTTATTGTTTTTTTTTTTAAATTTTTTTTTTAAATTTGTTTCTATTTTTAATCTCCCATTTTAAATTATTGATATTGGTCCGATTTGTTGAATCGAAAATTTTGAGATATCTTCACGCTGCCTGGATCCGGAATCCATCATTTTTAGAGAGATGTATGTGTCTGTACGTACGTTTGTTCGTTGGTACGTTCGTACGTTCCTTCGCTTTTTTCGTTCACCATATTTCAAGAACGAATGAAGATATCGACTTCAAATGAATTTTATTTTATAGATAAAAGTTTCAATACTTGCAGAAAGGACTTTCGAAAAATGACTATAGCTATTTAAAAAAATCCTTGTAAAATTTCCTTAGTCTCGAATATCTCGAGAACAAAATTATGCTAGTGACATCGGTTTAATTTTGTTCTATGCAGTGATAAAAAATTGGTAAAAATAAAAAAAAAAAAACATATCAACTTATAGTTCTTTTTTAAATACAAAAAGCGAAAAAAACTGCAGGTAATTTTACCAATAATTGTTGATTCTTGTTTTTGGCTCAAATATCTTGGAAACAGGCAGAGATATTGGCTCCCTGTTAAATTAATCCTACATTTTAGTAACTGATATTTGATAGGCTTTATAAAAAAATAAACAAAAAGTTTTTTTAACGAAAAAAACTACAAGTCTCAAATATCTTAAGAACAGACAATGATAGCTATTGGCTTGCAGTTAATTTAATTCTAGGCATTAGTTTATAATTGATATTAATTTTTAATTATTTTCCTGTGGGTAGGTGCAAAACCTGCACAAGGCTTTATAAGGACTACATTAAAACCACCCCCATTTCCCGATTGCAACTAAGTTGAAACTTCTCTAGCAATTTATTTTTAACGAAGTTATGTAACGTGTTGCAGGTTACTTACCGGTGAAAGTTCCTGCTTATTCTGCGATTCAAAAGCGGTTTTCGGTCCACCGTGCCAAGTTGGAAGGTTTTGTTCTTCGCTGACAGCGTACTAAATTCGACTCGTCAAGAATGTTAATAATCGTTGAATTAGCGTGTTCTAATAGCCAATTTCTATGTTTTCGCGTGAAATATTTTATTTCGTCCCGAACCGTAGGAATTCAAAGATCTTTGTGTAGAATAACCTTCACCACCTTCACATTTTTTCAAACTAATTGTTTTCGAGAAATTACGAAGTTTACGGAACTTTTCAGGAAATGCTTAAGACATCAAAATAAAGCTATCCACCAAAATTCAGCTTTGTCAGATTTTTTTCGTAGTTTTGCCATTTTTTTGTCTAATTTTCATGGACAATAAAAGAGTTGTTCTTGTGTAATCAACAATATAAAGCAAACCATAGAATTTGTTGGTAATATAGTGCCAACATTCATTTAAGTGGTTAATGTCTCTCCTCTATGCCTTTATTTTGAACAACCATCTTTTACAAACCAGAGCCCAGGGAAAAGTATTTCAAACATTTTGATTTGTATATTCTGACTTTACAAAAACAATAAATCTCCCAAAGATATTTTTCAGTTCCTAATCAAATATGAAATCTGTTTGCACAATGTTTGATGCAATATCTTCTGAGCTCGCAACATTATTGCAAATTAAACAAAAAAAGAAACCTACTGCCTAATGATCACTTGGCGGCAGGTTAGTAGGTATAGACTGGTGACTGGTGTTTTTTTTTTTTTTTTTCTGCTACTAAAGCCCCCACACTGATTTAAAAGAGCAATGTTCTTGCATCACTTAGCAGCCACAAACAAAAGCAAAGCACAAGGTTTATCTATATCTTTCAGCTTCGCAGTGCTGTCGTATCGCAATCGCAACAAGATTTTAAATATGTAAATTAAATGTAAATAAGGATCCGAGTATGCGGATCGTGATAAAGCGATTTGATTTGGCCGCCCTTCCGCTGGTCCTTCAACAACTTTTTCGTGAATTTTAACAGTTTACGATAAGATGTGAATCCGTAAAATTTGTTTTTTGAGTTCCTTTCAACCAGCAACGATAAACACACTTGTTGCACATGTTTTCGTACATAATACGTACATATGAATATAATTCCCCTCCCAAAGACTCGATGACGGGGACTGAGGGACTTTTATATGTACATATCTGGTATCTCATGGAGACGTCCGCGTATGGCTACACTTTGTATACTGACATGCTCTGGATTGATGGCAAGAAGTATCCTGCCTTTTTTTTAAGATCTTCTCTGAGGATCTTCGCCCCCAATCGATGGATGACGATCAAGCGACGACGACAGGACAGACGACGATGACGACGACGACGACGTTTTGTAAAAATAATTTATGCAGACCTGATTTGCGCTGGATTATAGAGATTAACTTGTGATCTAGGTCCATTGATGAAGTCTGTCTGGAGCTACATGTGATATTTAGGTTTTTTGTTTAAAAAAAAAATTATAGAAATTCGTATGCGCAATTGCCTTTGGGTTCTAAGATTAAGGTCCATTCTGGGAAGTTATTTTATGTTAAGATATCACAAGCAAATATAATAAGATATTTCTTAAATGGTGTATTCAATCCTCATTCATCATGTGACAACTGACAGGTGACAATCCGCACCTCAAGTAACGTCTCCAGCAGTGGACACACGTCACACAAAAATTGACTGACAGACCGCCTTGAGACTTTTAACTAATTGGTATGATGTCTAAATGAAGAGGTCACTCCTTGGCAAGGGAACTGATCCCAGGATGCTGATAAGAAATGTTTACTTTTTATTTATTTTTTTGTCAGCAAGTTTTTTTGGATGTATAGGATACCAACCGGTAAGTGAAGTAAATCAGTTTTGTGTGGGAAGTATTATCAGACAAAAAACTGAAAATATAATAAATGTGTTTTATTGGAAAATATTATTGCTAGCCCAGAAAAATTACCCTCGTTGACAAACATGACAAATGATGAAAGTGACGATAATAAGCCAGCAGAAGCTTTGCTTTTTTATACCAAGGGATATTTTGCTTCGATAGCTTTGCATTTCCCAATAAAACATCCCAAATAAATATACTTTTCTATCGATTTATATAGTTTTCCTTTGAAACTTATAAGACAAAATCTTAAACTAATAGAAAGACAAAAATGCTGCGTCGACGTTTTGTGATACGACTTTTTGGATATTTATGATATCTTGAACTAATGATATCACTTTGGTTGGTACCTACTTTTTCGAGTGCCTAACATAACCATCCACTTTACTCAAATTCTTTGATCTTAATAGGGCCTTAAGGACACGACCATTCCAATGAATCACACTGTATCTATATTCAATATCTTTATGATCATAAATGTATCTTTATTTCGGCATGCGTCAAAAAAGCAAGTGCCGTATTTTTCAAAAAAAAAAATTGAAACAAAAAAGAAACAAAAACTCAATTGGCTCTTAATAGTGTGGTTAAATAACATGGTGTCGCCAGCTAACTAACAAGGCGCGCCCTTCGTACTCGTCTCAAGTGCCTCACGAACATAGTATATATAGTCGTCAGTTGTTGTCGGTGTCGACGTCTCTCGGTATCTTTTTATCTCACACGCGCACCTCTTCGTACATATTTGCTGCCCAAGGGGTCGTAAGTCGTATAACTCGCAAATCGTCCCTTAGCCGCGAATAGAACCACTTAAGACAAAACAATTACCACAGGAGGCCTCCTCTTCAAATCGCTTGTTTACACATGTTGCTTACATGTTCACTGACTCATTTCTGGAATTTCTCAGGTCTTTTTGCAATCACAATGTCAAGTACCTATGCCCGCATTTTGGGATACAATTCAAAGTCGAAATATCGCAAATCGAGAAGAGATGTATCCATCGTGCATCGTGGTCGTCCGTCCGCTCGATGTCGTCCGATATATGATGGCGATGCGCGATGTTTTGAAATTAATCTCATGAGCAAATTTTATGCAGGCCTATGGCCATCAGAAGGCCATTGCCTGGTAATGGCATTGTGCCCACAAGCTCATGGACCATTTTAAGATAATGAAACCTTTATTGGGACTACACTACACATTCGTATATAGAAATGCATAAGAAGTATTTGAGGCAGCTTGAAACTAACTGCCTACAGTCCACGCGAACAACGCGGCTGGTTAATTCATTATGGATGAGGCCTATTATTAGCGATGTTCAGGTACAAATTACGATTCGAGATGATAATACGCGGCATTGCGCATCATTATCAGGTTCACTGGTGATGTGGGTCGCAGGAGTTTGTGAGAAAAAAGATACAAAATGGATTTTTGTTTCTTTTTCTTTATTTCAACTAAATTTGTTCGACGGAAATTTAGCTACTTGAAAGAAGTTTTTTTTTTTTTTTACTTTGTGATATTGTTATTCAACCCTTCTGAATTCTTTTATTACTTTTTACTCATTATTGACTACATAAAATAAAAATGTAACCTACATAAAAATATGATGAAGCGCACTTGTAGATATAGGGATACCCCCAACCAGCAGTTCATTGTGATCGAGAGATATCAGGCCTGTATATTGGAAAGTATTTCGGGAGAGTTTCTAAATATAAAGTTGGAAGTATCGGCTGCGTCAAATCAAATTTTAACTCCTTTTTAGTATTGCTTGTACTAATGAACGTGGTAAAAGATCAATCTTGAGTGTATGTGGAATGTGGATTATAAACATTTTTTGATTTTATATCACTGAATTTTGATCTTTGGATGAACACTCTTGATGTAATTAAAGTTCTAAGTTTCCTGTCGAGTCTCAATATGCCACATTTGAAGTCGATATTTCTTAAGGATGTTTGAAATATATGGATAGTTAAATTTAGCTTGCATAAAATGAGGGTTGATTAAAACCCTTTAAGCTTCCACTTAGGTACGGTCTTGATTTATATACATACAAATACATGTATGAAATATTGTACTTGAAAATCATTGTTTATTTTTTGCGTAGCCTCATTTTGGACGTTGTACAGTACATTCTATTTAATAGTAACATAATATTGAATCGACGTAATAAAATTTTGGTTGTTGGGTGAAAAAAAAAACCTTTTCTTTTTTAAGTACTTACCTACCTTTAAAAAGAAAAATGAGAAGTTGCTTTTCGGTGTATCCTGCTGTGAGTTCACAAGTTGAACACGTGCAGTGCATGAGCAAAATTTTGTTTTAACAATTTAAATATTTATAAAAATAAAACTATGCCTCAGAGAATTCTTCAAAAACAAATACGATTGTATGAATAATTTTGAATGAACATCAAGAAGTGTATAGGCTGGAGTTATAGGATTTTTGGATCGGAGAATTTTGTTTGCAGTCCTAGACATGCCTATAGAGAAACTTAAAATTAGGAGAGCAAAAAAAGTGACATAAGTTCAAGAAATGATCTACATCGACCGAAACTAAGGCCGTAAAGTTAGCATATTAACTTTCGAAAACAATAATTTTGAAAACACCAATAAATTTCCGTAAATTTGCCTTGAAAACAAAAACAATGTGCATAAAATTTGTTTACGTTTGGTCAAAAATTATTATTGAATAGGTACGCCGTTAATTGGGCTCTGGATCTTTGGCACCTCATATATGAGAAATTTAAAAAAGGTCAACTAATCCTTGAAATTATTCAGCCTTAGATAACTTGTAATCAAGGCTTAAAGTTTCTCAAGGTCGCGCAAGGTCATGGGAAATTTACAAAAAAAAGTATACCCTCCATAGATCTCTAGATCGTGATAAAATATCATTTATTTTCAGTGATTGGTCAGCCATATTTTTTTTCAGTGAATTTTCAAAATTCGTTTAAGGTCACAAAAAAAGAGCTTTGGGCTCCTTTTGGGTCATTTCAAAAAAAGAAGTATGCTATTTGAAATTTCACTTCACGATCATGAAAGGTCTGATATTTTCAGTAATTGACCATACATATTGAAGACATTTTTAGCGAATGAGATTTTTTTTTTAATTATGACCGATTTTTGACACCACATTTATGGGAAATTTGCAAACAATTAATATTAATTATTTAATTAATTAAAAAAGGTCAGCTAGTGTCAGGAATGTTTTAAAATTTTTTTTCAATGTCACGAACGATTTTTGGAACCTCATTTTGGTAATTTTATAAAAAATAGTCTCTGATAAATTACTAGTTCATCATAAAAGGTCAGTTATTTTTAGTTATTAGTCAGCCATACATTTTTTGTCAATAACTTTTATCTTTATGCCAAAAAACGCTCGTGACCTTGAAAAAAAAACTTTAAAAAATCGTAGAAAAGAATCTACGAGTATAGCTGACCAATTACTGAAACTGACTGACCTTTTATAAAAATCTAGGGATCTCTCAGATGGTAAGCAATTCTTACAAATTTTTCATAAATGAGGTATCAAGAATCGCTATGACCTTGACTTTTTTTAAATTAGTTAAAACTCATACAAAAATATAAAAGCGTGACCAATTACTGAAGATAGTTGATCTTTTGGCAAAATCTAAAGATCTTTCGGATGGTATACTTTTTTGTAAATTTCCCATAAATGGCAAAAAATCGCGCACGACCTTGCATGACCTTGATTTGGATTTAAGCCTTTCTTATAGTAACTTCAACGAACTCAATAAAATTTCAAGCCATCCTAAAAAAAGAAATATTTGACTAAAAAAGTACCAAGCAACTCAATTTCGAATTTAGGAAAAAATATAAAAATGGTATTTTTTTGGTATTTTTACTGGTATCAACTCTCTTTAATTCTCTTCTAATTGTGATACAAGTAATGTGTAGTGACATTTGTATAAGTACTTTCAGCATACTATGTACTATGTACAATTCAGGGACTTTTTTCTTGGTAGAAATGCTGTAGAAACAGATATACGCGTCGAAATGACTGAACATTCCTATGTCTTCTACGTTACCGAAAAATTACAAAAGTTGGTAAATATTATAGTTGGAAAATGTGACAAACGTATGTCAAAACTGAATGAAAAGAAGCTTTCTTTAACACATCACCCATAATGTACTTGACCGGTTGAAAGTGAAAAAAAGAAATAAATTGTTTGTACATTTTTGCATCCATTTTATATATTCATTTACAGCGTGATAAGTTTTTAATTATTTATTTTGCAAGGTCATTAAAATGCGATAGTTGATTTGATATTGGAGATTTTCAACTTGTTTTTTTATGAAATAAATAAAAGAAATTATTTTGAATAACTTAAAAACACTTTTTCTAATTATTTATTTACTTAAATGACGATGGAAGCATAGCTTCCCAAAATGCATTTAAGTAAATAAATAATTAAAAAAAGTGTTTTTATGTTATTCAAAATAATTTCTTTTATTTATATGCGATAATGTAAATAATTTAAAAGAAAATTTAAAATTTAACTTTACTCTTTCAGCAAGTAAAGAAAAAAAACGTTTTACTAGTAGGTACTAATACAGTAGACACTTCTATATTGGTACAAATCTGTTTGTTTTAATAGAAACTAGATTATTAATATCCATTATTTATTAAAAAAGATGGCAATTATTTTTTTTCTCACTTAAAATTATTTTCAGAATTTATTTAACAATTAGAAAAAGAATGAAAACACTTCTGACTGCTTCCTCGACTATAATCATGCTTGAAAATAATTCTCATCAGATTTTTATTTTCATTACAAAAAAAAAATACTTACTACATAAACCATAACAAAAGAAACCGTTGGCGATTCATTAAGAAAAAAAAAATGTCAATACTTCGAAAGAATGACATTTACTTTTTTTTCTTGCTTGGATGGACAATAAAATCTTTGGGATGGATCCGCTCAATCAATTAAACATGGTTCAATGATTTTGACACCTATTGTTGCGCCTTGTTGTTTCTCTTATATTTTCGTTTTGTTGTCAACATATTTTTTCTTTTTGGTATGTGCGGTACTTGCAAGTGTCCTGTCGTCATGATGAAAATCAATTTTCTTATAACGTTCATAAATTCTTGAACTTCTCCTTTCGGCATGTGCTATTGTCAATGTTTCTGTAAAGAAAGGCGTCGCTCATAGAGTCATTAAAATCATTGAAATGTAAAAAAAAAAAGAAAATGCATTTCTATACTTTATCAATGTACCTACATCATATGGCTTCGGTATAAATAGCTAGCTTCATAAATTTTCAATAATTCACAGGATCTCATTAAAGGATTTTTCACAGATATTTGGTATTCTTTGAAGAAATCGTGATTTTCCACGGCTACTTGTTGTCTTGATGTGTTCCATGATCACCATGGACTTTTCACTAATTTCACATTGGTTAGGTTGCCTTTTTGGTTTGCCTAAGAACTGCTGGTTTTATTTGCGAAAAAAAAATAATCTTTTGCAAAATGCATGCTTATTTATAAGGAAGGTATATGAAATTAAATCAACATACATATTTACAGAAGGAGTGGATGATGTGGAATTTCTTCAAAGCTAAAAATTTAATTCTTACTAACGGAAAAGGCATAAGAACATTATCAATACATAATATGGAAACAGAAGAAAATTAATTTGAAGAATAAACGACGGTTTTCATGTGATAGGCTTAAGCTGGTGGAACTTTTCTTCATTGCGCAGTGATCATTTCGCAATAATCTTATTTTGCGACTAGATTAAAAAAAAATATAATTTAGATACAAAATCGCCTTTGAAAGATAAAAGTTAGTTATATACATATGTCAAGTTGTATACATACACTATTATATTACAAATTTCCAAAAATTGTTTAACTTTTTTCCAAGAAAAGAGTAATTAAAGAAATACGTTTGGGCTTTGGTTTCCGATTTACGAGATAATCCTTTTAGAAAATACGTTAATATTGATGCATATTTTAAAAATTCGTGGTTTTAGCAAAGAAATATAATATACAGTGGGATTATTACCATAAAGCCTATAAAAAAAAGGTACCACCGTGAAACTTTGTACAAATGCTAAATGAACTAACATAATGAAGAATCAAAAGAGTCTATAAAAATATTTCGCATGGAAGGGTATTTTTTTTAAGAATTTGGGAAGTTTAGTATCAATTTTCAAAATTCTTTGAAAAGGATGGTACCCTCAAGGAACTTGGTAAAAGTGTTTCTTTGACTACGAGTATGAAGAATAAAAGGAATTTACAAAAAAATCCAGGGTCAAAGTGTGTTTCTGTGGGTAATTGATGGAATTTGTTTTTCGAAACAATATTTGTTTCTGAAAAAAGAATTACACTTTCCTTCACCCATAAAAAAACGTCCTTTAGCTATAGATATGTTCAAAGATTCTTTTGATTCTTCAGTCTGGTAGTTCAGAACACATTTTTAGCAAGTTTCATATAGGAACCATAATTGTAATAGATTTTATGATAATTATTTTACCACTACCTTTACCCCTCAAAAAATACCTGTTCACCACAGATATTTAAATGGATTCTTCATATTATTGCTTTTTAAAACAAATGAACAATTGGTGCCAAGTTTCATCAATGGACCATTATTTTCAATTGATATCCGGTAATATTTAACTTTTATATTGAACACATAGTCATCCTTACATAAAAATGGTAATAAATTTTTTACGGAGGCCACATCAATTTGCCTTTTATGTCATTTGATTTAGCATTAAAAACTACCTAAAACTACCTAATGTATCATATGCTAAGGTTGTACCATAGTTAATTTTTCCGTTAACTCCCCCTCCGCTCGCCCTCAAAAAAACACCCTTCCATGTGAAATATTTTATAGACTCTTTTGACTCTTCATTCTCATGGTACATGAAACGTTTTCACCAAGTTTAATGATGGTACTATTTTTTTGTTTTATTTATCCTATTTCACTTACATATATTATATAAGTTTTATTTTTGTTTTATATTTTCTAAATGAAAGTAACTAATACTTTCAAAAATAAATTCAAAATACCGAGAAAATACTGTACCTTATTTCAGATTCTATTCGGTTTGAAAAGAAAGTCATTTTTTATTTTGAAATTTTTTGTATTTTTTGTTTACACCAAAAAGTACATGCGAAATGATACCTTTTAGAAGTTTTTTCCCTTAATCACAGTTATGGTGAAAAATGATTATTTTCTTAGCAAAAATCATGCCTTTTGAACACATAGGATATTGATGTTTTTTTTTTTTTTTTTTTTTCTTAAAAGAAAAGAAATTTTCTTAAGCTAAGAAAAATGGAGTTTTTAAAATAAAAATTATGAACAAGGTGTTTTAATTTTGAAAAAGAAGAAGAACTTAGAAACAAAATTGGGTACACAATTTTAAAATAATTAAAAAAATCGGTTTCAAAAAAATTTATCATTTTTATTTTGAATTAGGTATTAAATTTTCAAAAAGAAATGTTGATAGTTTTTTTTTTAATCCAAATTAAGTTACAAAATTGTAAATGTGAAATATTATTGAAATGTTTTAGAATCTTTTGCATGAAATTTTTGATTGAATTTGTTTGAACCATTAATGAGGAATTGGAAATCAAAAACCTATAGAGGGTAGGTAGGTATCGTTAGGTATCGTTCGTAACGTTAATAAAGAAAATGTAACCAATAAGTGCACCATGCTCAAGTTAATTCACGTTTGAGATAATTAAACTTTTTTCTAAAGATTTGATGGCAAGTACCGTTATCTTTGGAGCGCTGAAAAATTTATCGATTTCCTAACTTTACTTCAAATTTTAAAGAAAATCACTTCAGTGGTGTATGGTAATTGAGATACTAGACCGGCAAACAGAATTGTGAAACACACTTTTATATAGTATCTATAATCTTAATGTCATTTTTTGATTCAAGTCTCTATTTTTACCTGTGGTATACTTTCTTAGAATAACGGTACTAGCCATACAATTTTACAAAATAATTTTTCTTAAAAACGGCTCCAAAAAAAATTATTTTCAATTATTTTATTTTAGTAAAGGAAGGCTACATTTGGAGAGGAAACAATTTTTCAAAAGATGGTTATCAATTATTCATTTTCATTTTTTTTTTTTAATATTACGAGTATTTTTGATTTCAATGTTTTTTTTATAATGATTCTTCTTAAAATATAAGTAGTTTTTTATCGCAATTTTCAAAAAAAAAATTTTGGATTTCTTAAAAATTAAAAAAAAATCTGAAAATGAAATATGTGAAAACATTTTTTTACATTTTTTTAAATATTTTGAGAAATATTGAACCTCTTATCAAAAAATAACGGTACATATTTTCCATTCAAATTTTAAGAAACAGTAAAGAAAACAATTTTTTTTTCAAGAACCGCTCCTACGATTTTTTTAAAACTTTTCTGCATGCTAAATTTAGTGTAATCTACTACCAAAATGTTTATTTTTCGAATTTATTAATTAATTTTATTTTACTGTTATGTATCTAAAATTAAATGAAGTACCTCGTGGCTATTATGTATCTACCTATCTAGAACTTTTTTTTTATTTGAATTTTCTCATTATCGGCTGAAGGGAATTAGTTTATTTCTGTTCATGTACTTCCCAAAACTACGAATTTTATTTTTTAATATGAATTTTGACAGAACTTTGAGCAAAATTCGCAAAAATTTGTAGTTTTGGGAGGTACGCGAAAAGACATATTATTTTTTATATACAAATTTCAAATGAGATATCGAAATAAATAAAACAAATCAAAATTTGGAATTTTTAAGAAAAGTTTCAATTTTTTTTTTTGAAAATTAGATATTGCAAAAATGATTGACAATTTTAAATTGAGTAGGGCTCTGTGTCTAAATAGAAATCCATACAACTGCAGTTCATGTTGCGAAGTAGACATCAATTTATATTGAATCGCAAGGTTTATGATTCGCCCCCAGATGACGGCAAACTGTTTTTCAATTGATACGAGCGTAACCAGACTAAGTACCACTGAAGGAGTCTGATGATCGAGGTGACACTCGTGAAATAGCTATTACTCCAGCCTTTATACTTGGTGGTAATGCACTCAAAGTTGTTGGTGCTCATTTAAAACTTATTCAACTGATATCTGTTTTTTAAATTTAGATTTGCATGACAAAATATTTTTTTTTAAACTGTTCTAAATATTTAATTCTTTCCATCCAATTACCTATTTGACCAAGAATTCAGATGGATTTATCTTTTTGTATCTCAAACTAATAAAAGAGTTGTTTTAGCTTATTCAAATATAGTATTTCATGCTTTCAAACATTTTTCTCTCATAATTTCCATGTCTTTACATATATACAATATTCTTGAACCCCCAACGTCTTGCACATAAGAGCAAATACGTGCATCAAGTATTGCGTTTTATTTTTTTTTCTGCATGAATCCAAAACTTCCCCTAATAATATATCAAGAAAAAAGATAGGATTTTTTATTTTTAGTTATGTAGTTTTAAAACTGTTATTGTTCATCAAGGTCGAAAGCATATGAAATAAATTCAAGTCTTATATCAAGCCCCCTTCCTTTTGTTTCAAAGAAAATTTGCAATTAAACTTCAAGCCCAGATTTCGAACATTTCTGCAAGAAAAGAAAGGACAAAGTTAATAATTACAAACTATGCAAAAAGGTTTACATAGGAGTCAAGCCAACAAAAAAAAACTCCTAATACAACATCAATATCTCAAAAGAAGCCATTAAAAGTCTGGAATGTCTATTGGTAGTCATATAAAATTTTCTACAACAAAGTGGCACTAGGTTGGCAATTTTAACAGAAGAACAAAGCGATTTAAGATTCAACACTACTAGACAAAAACAGAGTCGATTACCTTAGCACTTACTCAAGCGTAGTTAGGTAATATTAAGAACCATGTGTATTTTTTTTTTTTTTCAATACAAATTCAAAGGCAAAATGATATGTATTCCTCGCAGATATAAGTTGCTTCGCATCTAAATAGATTATGCTCATTGATCGAACTCACATCATAAATTCCCTCTTCAATAAGCATACCTGATCTGGTGGAGTGCGTGGCAAATCATTCTCAAATGAAATCAACACAACCCAACCGAACCCTATCGGGCCAATAAGATTTGTATTTTTTTGGAACTGCACCGAATAACCAGAGGCACTTATCGTATGAAGTACGCGCGCGAGCGGTCAGATCCTTTGAAAGTGATACCACACCACGACCACTGTGCTGGCCGCCACCGCGCCACTTTGAAAAAGTGATATCCACCAGCAAGATATCGAATGATTTGGTTACTCTTCGTCTCCAGCCTCCACCACCACCACAACTGACCGACCTCGCCTTCACCGACTGCGGCCCAGTGGTCTCTATTTCGATGCGGGACAGGAGTTAAGAAGATCCATCCGCATGGCAAAACAGCATAAGGTTCTGATTCTGATGCTTTAGCTCTTAGGAAGGCGGTGCTGAGGAGTTTTCTGAGCGCGCGTTCTGATAATCAGCTAAAGTGCCTGGAATCGCAATAAATGTAATTGTTAAATGATCTATGGTGTTTGCCAGGGAGTTGCGTGTTGGCTGGCGATATGGTCAAACGCGGCAACTCATATATCGACGAACAGTGATCCTTCAAAAATGATAATTCGATGGGTTGGTTCTTTGCGCACCGCATACCGATTGAGTTCTGCCTTTCTGATTTTTTTTTTGTCTTCTTTGTTTTCTTTGAGCCTTGCGGGGCAATGATAATGTATTTAAATTTTGAGAAAGAATTATTATCTCATTTTGCCTAATGGCATTCAAAAATAAATTCAAATGATATTTGAAACTAGTCAGGTGAATTGAAAAACTGCAATTTCACACGAAATGTTATGCGGAATTGCTGAAGGTAAATTTGGACGATTTATACTAAGTGGTATACATCGAAGAGTGAGAGAAAGAGATGAGGGCGTTTATAATCAATAACCGTATTATCGAAGTTCTAAGTTACGACTTTTGAGTATAAAAGGCTTGTGTAGAATATAAAGTCTTGACATTGAAACTTTTTATGTATAATTTATTTCCCTATAAATTCATTTCACTTATAGCAACCATCATTCATGCTTCTTACCCCAACACCTTATAATTGTGTCTCAAGCTTCTGAGCTCTTATTGCCTAGAAGACACAAGTTAAAGCTTGATATCAATAGAAGTTGTCTCGTGGGTCGAACAAATATAAATGGAAATATTCCCAGACAAATAAAAATATCACTGAGAAGACGAGAAAAAACTGAATGATTTAGATACAAATCCTTAAAATTGTACATATGTAATAATTACATGTTTTCAATTAACTGGAAGAAAAACGAGAGCAAATTGCATGCTTACTTCTCTAAGCCTTTAAAGTCGCTTCATTAATCTATTGCTTTTTGTTTCGCAAAATTTCAGTTAGCTGATGGTGCTTAAACTAGTAATCAAAAAATATTGTATGACGAATCTTAAAATATAGTCTCCGGATACATGATATAAATCACAGCTCATTGTTATAGCGATAAACTATAATTAAAAATAATATCCCGTCTTTAATTACCGCCTTTTGGTTGGTTTTCGATTTTTATTGCGCGACTTGTGTGACTTGATTAACGTCACTTCGCTTGAGGCTTAGCGCCTGGTATAATTGTACCCAGCTACTGAAGTTGTGTCTTAATGCCCACTGTTGTTGACAGTTGTTTTTTTTTTTTTTAATTTTTTTTTAAATGGGTAGGTTTGTCTTCTGATATTTTTTACGTAGGAGCAGTAAAAGATAAATGGAAAGGTCAGCAAATAAAGAAAGAAGTGTTCTATATAAAATTATACGTATGTCTAGATATAAACATGCTTTTGAAATATCAACATAATGTACATATGATTCGACCTGACATAATTTTTCATATTGGATTGAAATTTGAGAATTAGATTTGGAGAAATAACTCATTAAATGCAAGTACCATCAATACTCCTTGCCAAAAATTCTAATTTACGGATTTATTTCAATCAACAATGTAAAAGCGATTTTTGAGATACTTAAATAAGCTTTTCTTCTACGGTTTTGTTGTTGGTTGTATGTATCCCTTCAGGGGCTTAAGTCTAGGTTCAGTCAGACAGACAAAACTGCAGGACCCACTTTATGCGTGTTCTTTATCATCATTATGAGGTTTAAATTTTTTTTAAGAAATAACTTCAGACCTAAATAGTAAAATGGAAATATCAGCCAAAATCAGAATTTCCCAAACGGGCCACCAAAATTATTTATTTTTCACTTTTTTTAATTTAGATTTGTACATTTTTTACTCAAATCCAAAAAGAATTTTGAGAACATAATTTTTCCTGGGTTCTATTGAAACTCAAGGATTATAACAGCAATTTGTATTAGTATTTTTTAAAATAATACCTCGTGACATGATGATTATTGCGTTGGACTGTCATGCCGAAGAAGGTCTGGGTTCGATTCCCAGCCGCTGCCACCTAGAAAAAAAATGTTTTTACCAAGGTACTGCCCCCTCCATGCAGGCCCCCTCCATTCCTGCCAATAACACATACACAGGAATGGTTGAGAGTTGAAAGTCACTAGGCCCTGGTTCTCCGCGAGCTGTTGCCAACTGATCCAATCAACCAATTATAAAAAAAATTGTATTTAATTTATTTAATAAAATGAGTAAATAATTGTGTTCCTTTGACAAAGCGAAGTAATGCCGATTCGACATTATTTCACTTTTGAAAAGGACTTACGTATTTGTGTAGTTATAAAATAATGAGTTAATCTGTATAATGTGGAACTATCCCAATAACCGAGCCCCATCTCAAAAAAAGTGGGAGCTAGTTTGTTTTTCAAAAAACTAAATTTTTTTTACTTTGTTTAAGTTAAAAAAGGCCAAATTTTGAATTTGATTGGTTCGGTTTGGATAAGTTTTACCAGTTTGGTTAATTTTACGCAACAAAATCCTTTGATAAGTTCAACCAAATTGTGTAAATCATTTCCCATACAAAATTTGACAGTTCATTAACCAAGAGATAAACTTTACCACTTTGTAAACTTATCTAGGGTTTTACGAAGTTGCATGAATAACCCTTATTATATTTTATATAAGCTGGACAAAAACAAAAATAACGGTATTTTGCATTTTTCTCATAAATAACAAAGTTTTTGAAAAATTATTTATACTCATTTTGTAGGAAATTATATTCTCTATAAGAATTATTTTGAGTACTTTTTCAATACGAAGCCCCAATAGATATATATTAAGACTTCAAAAAATTTCAGTTTTCGAAAATGCTTGTTTTCGGGTCTAGCATGGTTTGGAAAAATGCATTTCAACTTGTAATAAAGGCAAATGTCTTTATTTTGTATAAGGAATATTCATGCAAAAGTCAACAGACGAATATGGCTTGCGTTAAAAGTTATTAATGGTCAAACGTCAGAAATATCTCTTTTTTTCTCGTATAACCATTCATTTCCACTTGGATAAAAATTCCAAAAATTCCAATTGAATTGTCTACAGACAAATCTGCTTTGCATTACAACTTATTCAAAGTGAACGTGAAATATCGTCGGCTTAGAGTGTAAAGCAGCTAACTCACATTTTGCATTTTTTACAAACAAATATTTTAAACAAAGTGTTCGCATTATTTGGATAAAACCAAAATTATATTAAATATTTTTCAACACTCGTTATTGCCAAATTCAGTGAAATTGAAAAGATTTGATAGATTTTTGTATTTTTTAGCAATTTTTGAAGTGGTCTATAATGGTAAAAAAAAATGTGGAGTTAGGCGCCTTACACTCTAAGCCGACGAATATGTTTCCACACCTCTTTTGGGCTAAAAGGCTGGTCTACGGACTTATGTATGAGCATTATTTTTTTCTAAAAAAAAACAAGATAATTGCATTTTAAAACTTAAACCTGGAATTTTCCCCGAGTGGAAATTAATTTTTACCTCGTTATTAAAAAAAAAAAATCTTGCTATAGGAAAAAAAATATTTCTGACTGAATAACTATTTACGCAAGTTAGATTCGTCAATAGACTTTTGCATGAGTATTTCTTATAGAAATATAGAAAAATAAAGATACATACTTGTGTTTAAAAAAATTAAACTAGGAATTTTCCCCAAGTGGAAATTTTTCAAACCATGTTGGGCTCAGAAACTAGCATATCTCAATATCTATTTATTGGGTCCTCGTATCGAAATAGTGCTCATAATAATTCCTACCGATAATATTATTTTCTAAAAAAATGAGTATAAATTATTTTTCAAAAACTTTGTCATTATAAATTTTATATACAAAAAAATATTTTTTTTTTTTAAACATAAGGAAATACAAATAAATTCCAATTCCAATGAAATCATAAGAATCGATTATTTTGATCCGAAGATATATAAATATGTTTTAAAATAATTATTAAAAACTTCCATTATAGGCTTCCATTGCGCATAAAACCCAAACAAAATTTTAGTCTCAAAACTATTTTTGAATTTGAGTGAACAATGTACAAAGCTGTCATTAAACGTAAAAAAAGTGGAAAATAACGACCATCACGTTAAGTGTTCTTTTGGGCGTTATTTCGAAAATTTATATGGGCTAAGAATATTGTGTCGAAGGTTAGTTTCCAAAATATTGTAGGTATTCGAAAATTGTCTGTTATACTAAAATTCGTTATTCCAAAATCTAAATATTTCTCTATTTAAAAAAGTTTAAACGAATTTTTTGTTCGATAGTTAACAACAATGTGTAATTTTTATAAAAAACTATGTACCATAAATGCGACAAATTGCATGCATACTCTTACACACTCTCAAAAAAATTGGGACAGTTATAATAAACATAACTGGAAAAATTTGGTTGTGTCTCTTTATGATTAACTGTGAAGTAAATGAGAGGCGAAATAATCCCAGTAAAAAAAAACAAACAATACATCTTTTGCGAAAAAAAAAACAGAAATTATTCCTATCAAAACGAAATAGCAGTGAACGAATTAAAAAAGGTGAAACAATAGGCTTTTTCCTACTCTCTATGTCGGAATCATTAACCTGAACCTATTGGTTAGACTAAAAGATTCGTCAAATCGCCACTAAGAAAAACTAAATGAGAAAAAATAAAAGGACCCAATCAAAAGTTATAAGTTCCTGAACAAAATTTAACTATAGATAATCCACAAGGCAGTAAAGTTGTCACTATTCCAGTTGATTCAAAAATTGACTTGAACTTTCCTTGCAAAGTTTTTATTAATAATTTTAGTGTTTTTATTTGCTTTTGTATAGCTTTCCTTAAAAGTAAAAATCAAACCTTATTTTGAAGCTTAAAAAAAATATCCAAATCCAGGTATTTTATAACACCAATTCACTCGTATCAACTTCATAATTTAATCATTCACCAAAACCAAAAGTTTCGAAACGTTATCCTTTAGCTCTGCATGAATTTAAAAAATTTAGTGCACCAAAATACTTAACACTAAAATTTCAAATAGTCCATTCTTAGAATTGAGTCATAAAGTTAAGCATAATTAGCTGATGAGGGGATGCTCTACTTCCAAATGAAAAAGTCCTGGCATACGTCCACTCAAAATAAAATTAATTTTATAGCACGAATATCCAAAACGAACCAACTGACTGACAAACTAAGGTATTGCATTAGTGCGCTGTTATTGCATTCGGTGCAATTAGGTCCGTTCAACGAAAATCGCCCATTATCCCAACATTGTATGGAATTTAATGAATTTATTGCTCTTAAAACTAACGATGCCAATAAAAGAAGTCATCGTGGAAATAATCCTCCTTATTTGGCAAAACGGCAGCATTTTAACTATACTTTATATAGATGATACATGATGCTGCCCTCAAGGAAGCATGAATGGCGGCACTCTGACACAGCGGCAACAGAGACTGGCGGCACCAAAGTCCTGCATCACTAAGATTATTTAAATTGTGGCTCACCTAATTTCTTTTGTGGAAGGAGTTTTTCTGTTGCAACTCATTCTTAAGCTCTTATCAAACAACCTGACGTATATTGAAGCCTGCAGCAAATGGTAGATTGATGGCCTGTGGCGGCCAGCAAGCCACCACTGCTGTGTTGTGACAATTACGACCACCCATCTTGAGTTGCCTTATGAAGTTATTCATTATATTGCCTACACTATCTGGAGTATGGCCCCCATTACATCACTTGGGACACTGCACGAAGCCTCTATATAGAATCAAGAATAAAAAATAAAGCGAAAATTGAGCACTTAAAAGGCAGTCAATCCAGGTATTTGTCATTTTAAATTATCTAAGTTATGTTGTGATATTTTAGTTACGTTTCGACTTCAAAAGTTAGTTTTTGGCCGATGGGATTACCAGTTGCAGGTTCATACATTAGGTACATGTATTTATGTACACATTTGGAAATCAAGAGTTGCGTTTATTGCAGGCCCTTTACGATATTGGGCCAATAAGTATTTAGGGGATAAGCGTTTAAACTTTTTTTTTTTAATGCAAGAAGTTATACTTCAGTAAGTCCAAATCATTTTTGTGGCTTAACGACTTCAATTATTTTCTTATTGCTGACTTATAATTTTAGCCTGCTTTATAGGACTGTAGCATTCAAAAAGAAACTCTGTGCGTAATAGGGTCTCAAGAGAATTGCTTCAAATTTGGAGCATTTTATTTGATTTCCGAGAAGAATAATCCAATTTTTTGGCATCCATTTGAGAGTTAAGAGCTTGCGAGCAACTTTCAAGCAGCTCTCAAGAGTAAAACTCGGATGGACAGCAGTCCGATAGTTGTATCTTATAATTATAAGTATCTTATAGTTATAAATTATTTTTAAGCCAATTGTTAATAGAAATGTTCAATAAAGCAAAATTTAATTGAATTGAGCGCAGCGATATTCAATCTCGATAGTTTTTTTTAGTGAAAGTACTTCAAATCTAATCGCGCTTGCTGGGTTTTATTCTTGAAAGCTGATTGGGAGTTTGTTGAGGAATTGAATATTTTTGAGAAAATTATTTATTTTTTTTTGCATTAAGTATGTGTTTGCATGTTAATATTTCGTCGACAAAAAGACAAAGCATGCAACATTTTTTGTACACTGTACTAATTTTAAGTGGAACTATTATTGCATTTAAAAATATTTGAAACCTTTTTTATTATAAAAAAAAGTTATAAAAATACGTTTTTGCGAAGTAGGGTGATCCGGATAAAATTTAAGTGTCCAAAAGTATGAAAATTAACATTGTTCTCTTCGCGTGCTAAAAAGTTAACCAATATTTGAAAATCTGTGCTACCTACATACTTACAAATGTCCCTGCAAAATACTATTCAACTTATTAAAATATGTAGGTACATATACCATATACTCACATTAATACAAAATAATAATTAGTTTTAATGATCAAAGCTCAAAGGGCACGATAGTATCTCAGCCAAGTTCGACTACACCCTTTTTAAAGGAACAAACTCAGGCAATTTTTTATCCCGCTCTAACTTAAGTTCCAATAAAGTCTGAAACTTCAAACTGATGGCTGTGTTTTCTTAACTAGTCAAACACAGTCAGACAGTCCACTCACCAAATTTCATCTCTTTAGAACTAGTAATGTCTGAGAAATAAGATTTCAAAAATCGCTAAAACCGTAACTGACTGACTGCAACAGATCATTAAAACTATACGTCTGAGAAGTTAGCAGGTCAACTTTCGCCCACGCAAATGGGCGAAATTATTTATTTATTTATTTATTTATTTTTAAATTCCTTAACAGGAATTTGCAGTTTTTTTTCGCTTTTTTGCTAGAAACTTGCAGTAAGGCTCCAAATTTGCATTTTTGTTTTTTATTTTTGCATTTCAACGTTAGACTAGGCCTATCGCCTTCATTTAAGTGAAGTTAGGAGCTCAGTATGAATTTTTTTTTCAAAAAATAGTTCAAAATCTTGACTGCAAGTTCCTAGCATGATTGGTTTATGAGATACACTAAGTAATCTGCTAACTACACTGTGATGTTGGCAAGTCACTCGATTACACCCTTTTCTTGGGAAACTGCAAAATCGGGAATAGAAATGCAAACAAAATGCAAAAAACCTGCAAATTCCTGTCAAGGTCCCATTTGCGTGGGTGAAAATTTCCCTTCTAATTTCACAGCAGACGTCAAAATTAAGTAGTACTTTCCGACACCTTGAAATTTTGCACAGCGGTGTAGGTTTTGTGGGACATACAAAGGAAAATGTCTACAATTTTGTGCCCAGGGGGCGTGGAATCTACCCACTGTCTTAAAAATTCCTAAAAAATTATACGGGACACTTCTGATTTCTGTGGAACGATGAAAATTGGTAGAGCGGTAGGACTTGAATTACACATGATCATTAAAAAAATCGAAAATCTGGAATTTTATATTCAGAGGGCTTAGCATCCACAAACTTTCTCAAAAATTCTTATAAATTATAAGAATTTTTTTGTAGAGCTTTAAAAATTGTTAGATCGGTATAGAGTTTAAAGTGCATACAAAGGTAAAAGTCAAAAATTTTAAATTTTCCGTTCAGGGCGCATCGGTCGCATTCACACAAATTCTTAAAATTTTAATCAATTATTATAATGGTGCACTTGGGTTGTCGTAGAATGGTGAGAATTAGTGGAAAGGTATAGGGCTTGAAGTGCATCAAAAAATACAAATCAAACGATTTGGGATTTTCTACTCAGAGGGCGTGGCATCAACCCACTTTTAAAAAATAGTTATCATTTATGCAGTGGATTTATGATGGAACTCTTAGAGCATAAGAAGGAAAAAACATTTCATTCAGGGGGCGTGGCATCCTCTCACTTTCTCAGAATTGCTTGATTTTCACCTATAAAGATAAAATCTTTGAAAAAAAGAGAGAAATCATATCAAAATATAAGAAACAATAGACCCAAGTTTAGCCATAAAAAATTATGTTTTTTGACACTAAATGGAAGATTGCCCGCAATCAGTTTTCCAGTTTGTGTTATAAAAATAAAGAATAATTATGTAACTGAGCGGACATTCAACCAAATAGTTGCTGTTATTAAGAGAGAAATATAAAAAAGTACCTAGTACAGCCAATAAATAAATAAATGTCTTTTCAATTATATAAAATCTTTTTCATGGCAGATAGCTCAATGAAAATTAGACGAAGCCAACATAAAACAAACAAGAAAAAGGGAAATTCCTTTTCCGATGACAGTTTGAAAGATAAAAGTGCTGCCAAATTTGCATTCAAGCATTCAATTTGAAGTGAATTGAATTTATTAAGGTTTATGTTACACTTTGCCACAAGTATAAGAATTTAAGACCTTTTTGAAAATGGAAGTACGAATATGAAAGGTGAAATACGAACAGATAAATCTTTTCTCTCTTATTTCTTGAGCAAAAGAGTAGGACACAGTCCATGCTCTTTTGCTTTGTATTAATGAGATAGAAAAATTAAATAAATAATGTTAGTATGTTTGTTAAGTTTGTGGCCATTCTTGTGGAGTTGCGCATTTAAGCACGCTTACAGGCCAACTTCTGAGTTTCTGACTTAATTGTTTTGTTGCGGTAGCAGTTGCATTTCAAATTTCCATTAGATTGTTAAAGTTTTTACATTTTTACATTCCTGTTTTTCAATTTATATTTAAGCTAGATGTAAGGAATTTCAAGAGCGCTTCGTAATTTCTCGAAAAAGGAATCTGCAAAACATTTGTGAAAAATTTCACTGAATTCAATGCAGACACTTTTATTTTTTTTTTCTTATGTTTATTTTTGACATTTGTTTAGTGAATTGGTTGCCAGTTTACTTTAAATCGAAGTTGAATTAAAGATTTAAAAAAGTTTTTTAAAACTTGGCAAAAAATAATATTTCAATCAAAGCGTGGTTTCCTGGCACTTATCGTTGTTTTATGATGTTTTTATCTGAATGTTTATATTTACAAAGAAGCTCCAAGCTTACATTTTTATATGCATTTAAAGAAAAATTATGTTCCAAATTTTGAAATCCTAGTTCGAAAATGTTTTTCACAATTTGACACTGAGTTTTTTCTGTAAATCCTAGTGTATACATCCATGCGAAGTGTAGTTTTCATATGAAAAAATCCTTTTATACCTAGGCGTAAAAAAACTGTCAAAATTTAAATGCAATAATTTTGGCGACAAGGAGGAATAAATTTGTATCGAAATAAATGCAACTCAATGGCCTTTTTCAAACCAGAATTTATGACGAAAACTGTTTTTTGAAAACCCTTTGGTGCATAAGTTATTTATGTTTCATTTCAAATTCGATTTCACTTCGCTTCAAAGTATCAACTAGGACTAAGTGAAAACAAAACTATAAACTTCTCAACATCTCCATTTCTGAAAATAGACTTGTCATTCAAACATCCCAGTCAAGCTAGCAGTAGAGTATGAAATTTTTCTTGTGTACAGACTTTAAAATTTGGGGGTGGGGATCATTTTCTTGAAATGCAAGGAGCCAGATAACAAATTCATAGCTAACCCTGTAGCTGAGAAATGCGGCATATCATGTCAAAGTGGTTCACCAAGGCAGCATGAAAAAAACTGCAAACTCCTGTCAAATCCCATTGGCTTAGGCAAAAATAGTTATGCTAACTTCACCAGACGTACGTCAGTATGAACTTTTAAAGGATTAAAAGCAAAATAGCTATATACAGCTAGTAAGCAAAAATTACATAATTTAGATTATTAAGATTTAACATGGTGTCATTAAACGTGTTTTTAAATCAAATTAGTTTCTTTCAAAAAGGTATGATTGGTGAAATCAATTTTACAAAACTAGCATTTGCTTTATTTATTGTCTCTTTAAAATGAAAATATTTATATTCCTACTGTTCGAAATTGGGATTGACAACCAAATAAATGCTATCACCAAATCATATATCAATAAAAAATATCCTTTCGTGAGAAAATTAGCTGCAATAAATTCACTTGTTGTTTGCTGAAAACATTTCAAAACATGTCGATTTCTTGTTATTTATTGCATACACACCATAACCAGCCCACTTTTTTATAACTTGATTTATTTTCCTTCAAATAAGACCATCTTTTTCAAGGAATTAGATCACATCATCAATTGGTATTAAAACATTGAGTACCTCAAAACAAAACAAATGATGAAACTCAAATTAAGTCACATTCTGACTGAGCGCAATGACAGGTATAGTAATAAACGTTATCATTTAGTGTCATCACATGACATTAATTCCATCTTTGATATATCAAAATTGATAGAAGAGAAGGATGTTTAGGGAGGGATGACCCCCACTGCGGTAGGTGGTGCAACAGAAGTGTTGTCAACTCATTTTATTAAAAATGTTCAAATTTATGATCAAATGTTGGTATCACATTTTTCTATAAAAAAAAAAAAATAAAACAAAATAACAAGAAAAAGGATAAAAAAAAGGATTTCATGGCAGCCCTTCAATGTAATAAATAATCAACATGGCTATAAATGTCTCCCATAGCTAAAAATCCATGTTTCAATTTGTTTCTTTACCTGCCGAATGGATAGCCCTTAAAAAAAAAAGTACAAGAAAGAACAAAACATGATCAAAATTAGTAGCCAAGGTTTCCACGGGCTAATTAAGCATCAGATTTTGTTGTAAATAACCAATGCAGCCACCACGGGAGATCCTTTTTTATAGCTACCTTTCTCTTATTACATCAAAAAAATCTTTGCTCATATTTTTTTTTTTATTATTAAATTTTTTGTTACATTCCTTTTATGTACGTGAACATATACACTATTTGATAACCTTTTTAATTTCTTATCCTCGAGCTACTGATGGACCGATGAAAGTAAAAGATGACTAATAATAATAATAAATGGAAAAGGTGTATATATTACTGCATTGTCATCCTTATGGTCCTTCTGTATTCCTAACAAGAATGCCGAAAACCAACAAAAAGTAACTGATAGCTTGGCTGATAGTACAGTAATACTTTGTAATGCTAAGAGCCTGGAAATGATAGTTGTAAAGAAATTAGTTTCATCAGAGAGGAAGTGAATTTTTTGCTGATAATTGAATTTTTCGAAGACAGATCAATTAGTGTGTTTTTTTTCTTCTCGTTAGGATGATGAGAAATGAGCATCCGCTGAATTTGTGTCTTTTCTTTTAAGAGACCACACCTTTGCAACAAAAAATTTTGTGAAAAACATATATTTTTTTAGTCAGCATCATTAAAAAACACGCGCCGACACCGCCTAATGGCTTCAACATAATCAAATGAGTAATCACTTTCATGTGTGGTATTTTTTTTAAGAGAATAAGGAGGAAACACTTTCACTTCGGATAATAGAGGGGAAGCATCTAAGTATGATCATAGGTTAGGTTAATGTTAGAAGGGGTGATAATGCGGCAAGCCCCATCATCTCACTCGGATCTCCGTGGACCCATTGCGCTCCCCAGAGTTGAAGTAGGGAGATTGAGGGGACTTTAGGTATGGGATGCCTCCTTGAACCATCCTGTTTTCTCCGAGGGCTTCTCTTCTGGTTCTAGCCAAGCTGGGGCATTCACAAAGAAAATGTGATGAGCCCTCTTCTGCCTCTTCATCTTGACACCCTGTACATAAGTCCGATGGGCTGATGCCCATTCTTCTCATGTGGGTTTCCATGGAGTTGTGGCCTGTTAGGACTTCAGCTAGGAGTGATAGTTGAGGCCTGCTCATCTTTAGTATATATTCTGTTCGGTTCTTTGGAATGTTCGACCACAAATTTTTTGAAACCCGGCAAGTGTCAATTGATGATCATCTGAATACAGCTTCGAGGAAATTCTGCTGAATTCTACTTTTTTCTTGCTCCAGTGGCACAAGTATCGAGGGTTTAACATGGCTCGGATCAAAAGATGATCCGTTTTTGGCCAGTTCATTTGCTAATTCGTTCCTAAAAATATCACTATGTACTGGGACCCTTTTAAGGGTAACAGTATTTGTTGCACCAAGAGATCTCAGCTCAATTCGACAACATTCTACCAATTTGGACTTTATGGTGATTGAGAAAATAGCCTTGATTGCCGCCTGGCTGTCTATGAAAATGTCGATATTACTATTGACTACTTTATGAGATATAAGATATTTCACGGCTTCGCAAACTGCAAGCACCTCCGCTTGGAATACACTGCAAAAGCTTGTCAGCTTTATTGATCTATTGATAGGTGGGTTTTCCGAGTAGATACCTGACCCTATCCTTTCGTTTGTTTGCGAACCGTCAGGAAACACCGAAACGTGATTCGCATTAATGACCCTGTTTTCATTCCAGAATTCCCTTGTTGAGATATCTGTCATCGCCACTGGGTTGAAATCTATGTGCGGTGTGATGGGGTCTTTTTGAACGTCTATGTCCGTAAAGTTCGTTATTATTCTATGACCGTAATGGCCCCTTTTCAAACTATTGGACAGTTTGAGTCTTAAATCATTTTTGGCCGCCATCTCTTTCGTAAACAGAACGGATGGGGCTATTGACAGGAAAGTTTCTAGGGCTGCCGTTGGAGTAGTTCTCATAGCAGTGGCTGTTCCGATACACGCTATTCTTTAGATTCTTGTCATGTCTTTTAGATTGGTTTCCTTATCTAAGGTGGGCCACCAGACCATGCATGGCCTATGTACATCCAATGAATGGTTCTGGCTGGTTCAAGCTGGGACCCCATCTTTTGCCAAAAATTCTACTGCAGGTGCAGAATGCTATTGAGCCTTTTTTCCTTCTTTCTTTTATATTTTCCTTCCAGTTTAGTTTACGATCAAGTACAATGCCAAGATATTTGGCAGTGCCCGAAACCTTAAACGGAATTCCGTTAATGGTTGGCGGGTTTATGTTCGGAATAATTTGTTTCCTCGCAAACATCACCAGTTCTGTCTTCTGTGGGTTAACGCCTAGTCCGCAGCTGCTGGCCCAATTACTGACCTTGTCAAGGGCTGTTTGTAGAAGATCGCATAGAGTAGGGGCGAATTTTTCCGAGGCCATTAACACAATATCATCGGCATATGCAACGACCTTGATACCATTCAGGTTTAATTTTAGCAGAATCTGGTTGATAACAAGGAGCCAAAGCAGAGGAGATAAGTCTTCACCCTCTGGAGTACCCCTACATGTCCTCACTATTAGCTTGGTATCACCCATTTCCGCATTAATGAGTCTCGTTTGAAGCATGTAGTCAATCCATTTTATCAGTATCGGATCAATGTTAATAGAGTTTAAGGCTTGTCGAATTGCACTGTTGTCAACATTATTAAAGGCCCCTTCTATGTCGAGGAATGCAACCAGAGTAAATTCCTTGAAGTGAATTGATTTTCGATTGTGCCGACCACCTCATGAGGCGCTGTCTCAACAGATTTGCCCTTCATGTAGGCATGCTGGGCCTGTGAGAGCACGCCATCATTAAGTTTTAGACAAATGTTAGTTTCAATAAGTCTTTCTAAGGTCTTTAGAAGAAAAGAGGATATGCTAATAGGCCTGAAGTCTTTAAGGCTCAGTATGGATGGGCTTGCCAGCTTTCGGAATGAAAATGACTTTGACTTCTCTCTAACTATAAATATAGACTATAGGTGATGTTAAGACAGCCCCTAAAAATGTCCACTAGAATTGGAACAATTACGTCTTTAGAGCTTTAGAGTATAATTGGAAGTATCAAGCCCTGCAGACTTGTATGCTGAGAAGAAGTCAATGGCCCAAGGTACCTTTTTACTACCGACAATTTGGGAACCTATGTTAGGGATTGGATTTCACTTATGTTGGAGTCTCTGTCTACAGATGATGTATCGATCGTACATTCTGGGAGGTGAGTGCTCAAAGTATGATCATTGAAAAAATTTCGAGTGAAAACATATATACACTCCTCGTCAACTGAATACGCACAAACATTTTTTAATATACTTTATCCATTTTTTCCAAACAGTGATGGTTATTATGCCATCTGTTGATGCTAACTATTCCCTTAAGATGTTAAGCAGATAATTCCGAAAGAATTATCCAAAAACAACCGTGAGTTTTTCTTCAACCACTTGCAAAGTGTTTTATATGCAAAGTAGGAGTTTTTTTTCTTGTCAACTGAATAGGTACAACGCCGTTTTCTTCGTTGTTTATAAGTTTTTTGGAGTGCTTGACAGTTTAAATTAACGATTTTAGTGTTTTCAGTAAAATTTAATTCTTGATTTCAAATTTTAAGAAAAATGGGTAGATCTACGTGTCTTAACAGTGTTGAAAAAGCTAAAATCGATTTACTTAGAGACCAAGGCCTAACTGGACGTGCAATAGCTGATAAAGTTGGCCGGAGTTTTAATGTAGTTTATTCTTACTTGAAAAATAAAGATGCATACGGCAAAAACATGAAGGGAGGTAAGAAAACAGCAACAACAGCAGCTGAGAGACGAAGAATTTTAAGATATGCATCAAAAAATAAAACAAACAGTCGGCGTAAACGCAAGTTGCTCAACAGTATTAAGAGTAATCAACAACTCAAGCCATCTTAAACGAATGAAACTTAAGAAAAAACCACCACTTGACGAGAGACGGAAAATGTTGCGATTAGATTTTTCAAGACTTCACATGAGTTGGAAAAAAGAATGGTATCACGTGGTTTTTTCAGATGAAAAAAAGTTTAATTTCGATGGCCCTGATGGGTTCAACTTCTATTTTCACGCCTTAAGAAAAGAAAAAAGATTTTTAAAGCGCCATCATAGTCGTGAAGGAGGTGTCATGATATGGGGAGCAGTCAGTTATTATGGAACAGTTGAGCTCGAGGTTGTAACATCAAGAATGACAGCAGATGGGTATAAAGTAATTTTGGAAAGAAATTTTCCTAAATTTTCTAACATCTTTGGACCCATAAACTGGACCTACCAACATGATAATGCGCCTATTCACTCAGCGCGCATAATAAAAACATGGATAGAGGAGCAACAAGTGAAGTTGCTTCAATGGCCGCCGTACTCACCTGATCTAAACATCATAGAAAATGTCTGGGGATGGTTAGCACGCAAAGTTTATGAGGGTGGTCGTCAGTTCGAAGACAAAGAAACCTTAATTTCTGCAATCAAATTAGCGTGGAGCGAAATTTCGTTAAATTACATTAAAAAGCTATACGATTCCATGCCGGATCGAATTTACGAAGTAATTAAAAATAAAGGTGGAAGTACCCACTACTAAACTTAAACAAAAACTTGTTTCATTCCATTCCAATACCAATTTTAATTTTTGTACCTATTCAGTTGACTCAAAAAAAAACTTCTACTTTGTATAAGTTACACTTTGGAAGTGGTTGAAGGAAAAACTCACGGTTGTTTTTGGATAAAACTTTGAAATTCTGTTATTTATATGTTACGAACATTTTTACCATCAACAGATGGCATAATAACCATCACTGTTTGGAAAAAATGGATAAAATATATTCAAAAATGTTTGTGTGTATTCAGTTGACGAGGAGTGTATGTATACATTTCATCAATTGTTAAAAATGTCAACTGAAGTTTGATCACCAAAACGAAAGTTGAATTGTTCCTACAATTATTATGCTTTTCATTTGTTAAGGTTGTGCTTATGTCCCCTGTAAGTATTAAAAGTAATTTGAGACTGGCTTATTGATCAACAGGGGCAAAGCGAATTATAATGTTCACATGCATGTGGCGCTGCACTTTTTACGAATCTATGTTTTCAAAATTGATTTTATGAGAGTTGAAATTTTAATCAGTCTATATTTTTACCAATCGTGTTTTTGAAAGTCAATATTTATCCATAAATCATACTTAACCCGTTATTTTCACTCTGTTATAAAGATCTTTAAACAATATGAACAAAATGGGTAAGTTATTCAAAAACCAGTTCAACTCCATTTAACATTTAATTCTACATATTTAATTTTTCAAAACTTCTTTGAGGATATTTCAACTTTAATTTCAATGCAATAATCTGGACCAATATAAAGAATTCATTTGCCTCTAAAAATATATTTATTTTTCCACTTCTACATTTTACCTTGTGACCTAATTCAAAACCATGGCAAAACAGGGGTAAATAGATAGAAAACGATCTGGCAATTGTAGAGCTTAGATTCATGTCATAAAAAGTAAATCACGTCTCCTTAACTGTGTCCTTCAAATGGAAAAACAATTAAAAAAGTAAGTACATTGATTTTAAAGTAAGGTCAATCCGGTAACCTATTTATGTCAGAAGATTAACAACTTCCGCAAAAGAATTGTTCCCTTAAAGAACACAACAACTCACAGGCACACAGATATCCTAAGAAAAAAAGATTATATCCTTTTTCCGGTCTGGGGTCGATCTACTTTTTTTTAAGAGTCAAAATCAATGTAAGATACAAATTTACACTACCATCATTCAATAATATAAAGCCTTCGCTTTTTCTGCATTACAAATCCATCGAAGGTCTCCTCCATTCACTTCCCGTTAACATCAATCTCTCTCAGTTTGCCAATAAAACTTTAACAACAACAACAACAATCTCTCCTGACAGTCTTTATCATATATGTGCTTCACTTATCCTGGTCCTGAAGTAACCTCAGAGCAAAGTTCTGTGCTTCAGATCAATGCAAAAAAAAAATTGTATGATAAACTGCAATCCAAACAACATGGCCCGCAGGACAATTATGATATTTCATTGCAAAGTATATGGGATCTAGAGTATTATTATTACCAATAGGCAGGCAGTGTTAAAGCTGCTTTTGTTTTTCCCAAAATGTTCTTTTGTATCTCTAGAAACATGTATTATGGGCTTTTTTGTTGGGGTCACTGGAACAAAATAAAACTAAATAACCAACGAGATCATCAATTTTTGGAGGCTCAGGTTTTAGAGTGCAAATGAAGCCCTCAAGGCGATGATGGCGATGCACTCTTCTTTAAGGCGAAGATAATTTATAGTCGTTTTCATTTTATTGGAAAGTGACTTTGGGTCTGAACTGAGGTTCTTTGCTAAGTTTAGAGGAAGAATAAAATTATATTCCTTCTCATACAAGTGGATCACATGAGTATCGAGTTTCTGCCTCAGCTCTTTTGTTTTCCTGTTTGTTCTTCTCACTGAGTTAACTATGAATGTTTTAAAAGTGTCGTATGCGTATATACGGAGATAGATTGATTTTTGGTTGCTATTGAAGATATGGGTGTAGTTATATTTTATGAACAAACACCATCAATTTAGTATGTTTTGTTGACAAAAAAAATAAGTTGAATTGTTTTAAATACGTGGGAAATCAATGAAATTTGGTGGGTATTATTTGGTTTGTGGAGTAAATGAATACAGTTTAGCGGTGTAAAGGCATACAAAAGGAAATTCTACTAGTTAAACATTTTAAAACAACAACAAAACGAAATAATCTTATACACAGGCTGCCAAAATCGTGAATCTTGTGCTAAGAACCATTTAGACCAAACATAAAAATAATTATATAAAATAGAAGAGAGCTATCTTTTTTTAAGAAAATAAAGTAATGGTTTTCTTACACATACACCAATTAACTATACAATTACATCAATGAAAAAAATTATATAAGAAATTTTCGAGTTCTACAATTTTGCTGCATGCACTCCCCATCAGTTGGACTAGATATTGTATAATCTTCCGACCCAATGGACGTTCAATTGAAAACGAGCAAATATATTTATTGCCATCCGTTTGAACCTGATTGCATGGGTCAGAATGGATGATGTTGAGATGGATCTGCAGCCACCACAAGATTGCGTGGATACACAAAGAAGACAAAAGAACATCCGTATGCTATTAATTTCCATCTACGACTAGGTAATCGTGATCTAATCGCTTAAGAAATAAAGTTGGCATTGCGCCAGAAATGCAAACAAGTAGTATCCATGGGTGCTCATATCTCTTACCGTAGTTTTTATTCGTAGTTGTTCTAGTAGTTTGTGGGGTTTTAAAATGTTATATGAAATTAAGTTGACTACGAAAAAAGAGCTGGTATTATATTCACATCTCTTATTTATGTCCTCTCATTTTCTCAAAAGAAATAATTTTTTTTCAATTCATGTTTCTAATCGCAATCATAGGGACGGTCTCTTCATAATTAAGTTACCTCGTGCAGATACCTGGTGTTGTGGCACGCGTATCTTTTTTTTTTGGGGTCCTGTGTTTTTAATAATGTGCATCCCCTTTGGTCAATCGACTCACAGAGATGGTAGGTAACAAGTGTTTTTGGTAAAAAAAAAAAACGAAACACCGGGCCTTTGGCTGTGTTTTGTCCTTATAGATGTTTCTTTTTTTTCTTGAACGGCAAGAGGCAGCTGCAGACTTAATACCGATGGGATGAATTTGATAAACAGTTTTGTATCAAAAGTGTCTTCTCCAAATAAAAGTCTAACAATAAAACTGAAAGAACATTCATTGTTTCAGTTTGTTTTATAATGATTCCACAGCTGAGAAAAAATTGTTTGAAATCAAACAACTAGCAACGAATATTATTATTTACTTAGAATAAAATCTAAGGAATAAACATACATACTTAAATCTCTTTAACAAAAATTTGATTAAGTGAAAACATTTACATAAGTGTAATGAATTACATCGACACGATTAAGTTGTTTGTGAATCTACATTTATGATTTATGTGTTGGTGATTTGTTATACTTTGGCTGTGATTTCTGACATCGCGTGATTATAAAAATATTTTTATGATACTGCGGCTCAAATCTCTATCATTTATTTTTATGCCGTGATAGACTAATTTTATTTAAGATTTTCTTTTGCTGGTCTTATAAGTTCATTGTATCTTCTCCGAAATAAGTACTTTTTTATTCTTTTTGAAATTATAATTTGTTCTTTCACAATGAGTGACTGAAAAAAAAGAGAGAGTAATCGAGATCAACCAAAAATGATAAAAAAAACTTAAGATGGGAAATGTGCAGTGTAACGCAAAGTGGGTTGTAGGAAAAAGTGTAAAAATAAATTATTGTAAAAATAGTTCCGTTCAGTTTACTTTTATATTTCAGTTGTCAGAAGTCTATTCAAATCGGTGTGCAAAGACTAATGCATATCGCCCTTCTACGCCCTTCACTATCGAAATAGAGATGGCACCACAATGCAAATCTTACTTTCGATAATTTTTACTATTTAATATTGCGATGACACCACAGCAGAAATGTACTCAATTAAGTCCCTAAGCTAACTCACCAAATTATTTGAGTCAACTCAAAGTTAACTTGGGATTTCAATTTACTGAGAAATAAGTTTTTGGAGTTTACTCAGCAACTTACTCCTCTTTGTCAGTGGTGTAGCTAGGGTGCCAGGAGTTATTGGCGGCAATATCATCTTTATTATGCTTTGGAAGTATTAATCCAGTTACAAAAGTTTTTAATTGAAAATTTAATTGATTAATTAATTTGTATGGTATTCAAATTTTTAGGAGCGCCAAAATCATCCTCGTTGGATATGAGAAGAACACATTAATTTGTATTTGAAATGAAAATCTGTATAAAAATAAATTTGTAAGTTATTTACTTGTGAGGGCTTAAAAGTTGAGGTTTTTGGTAAAATCCAGATTTTATTTTGAAGCAATGGATTAATTGGGGAAAAATTGAGAATATTTTATATTCAAAGTGGGTAAGTTGGATCTTTTAAATGATTTAGAAAGAACTATTTTTTGCTCTGGGTCTTTTCCCCTCGGCCATTTTAGGGTAAAAAAAACACTATTCGCGGCAACTACGCTCGTAGGCCTAGTTCCCCAAAAATAAAGGGAACAAACAACCACAGGTATATTTTCCATTATTTTGAAATGGCTGCGGAAGTTATAGCTTTTTGGATTTGCCATTTAAGCCCACAACTTAAGTATGATCCATACTCTGCTAAAATACCCTTCTATTTGAAGATCACAAAATGTACAGTTATGATTATTGTTGGATATATGGGATAAATTTAAAGTTTCTTTACATAGAGATTATTTAAATGCAAAAGAAACTTTGGATACACCCAACCTCGAAACTACCCTAATCCGGGTTGCAGGGGGGCAGCATGCCCTCCCCCATACGTACCTCACTGTTTCTTTTCGCGTGAGTTATTAAATTTCACAAACCAAATAATTCCTCGGCAAATAAGCGGTGAGGTGCGTATGCATCCCCTCTGCGTGGGCTGACTATATGATTAGGAATAGGTGCCAGTTTGGGTGTATGCAATGTTTCTTTTGCATTTCTGGATTTGAAGAAACTTTGAAATTATAATGTTAAATTGAATTTGTTTTATTTTTTTGAATGGGTCTTCTTTTCATTCATAATTGAAATTATATCCAATAAGAAAAAGGTAAGAAATTTCAAAATGGAAAATAAACCCGTGGGTGTTTCCTACTTTTATTTTGGAAAATACGGCTTTATTGCCACCTTTCTTTTAGCATTGTACCGTGCCAGGAGCTATTTATAATGTTTTATTTTGGTTTTCTTTATAATCATTTTTATTGACCGAATAGCCATTATAGTATGCTGTATACAAAAAATTCGAGCATTCCGTTTAGAAAAAATAATCGAAAACAGCTAGAAAATCAATCAATTTTTTGGGGAGCTTTCATGAAGATTAAAGGCTAAAAGCTATTTTTGTATTCTATTTCCTTAACAGCAGGTTACAAAGGCAAAAAAAAAACATTTTAAGTAATTGTAACCACATATCGATGCAAATTAAAAAATGTTTTCTGATCACTTTTTCTGACTTCTTTTTGGACGTGTCGCAGGCGTTTGTCAAGGTGTGGCACGAAGGCCTCAAATTCAAATTAAGACAAGATCTGCCTGAAGGACTTTACAACATTCTAAACGGATATCTAAATGAAAGAATTTTTCGTGTAAGACACGGAAATGCCTATTCTGATTTCAAAGAAATAGTGGCTGGGGTACCACAAGGAAGTGTATTAGGTCCAGTTCTGTACTTTTTATTTACACGCGATATACCTCAAACAGATGACACTATTGTAGCCACGTTTGCTGATGATACTGCAATACTAGCAGTAGGCAAAACGATTAGCGAAGCTACAATTAAATTACAAAATGCTTTTAATAATGTTAATGAGTGGACGAAAACATGGCGAATAGCGCTCAATGAACAGAAGTCAGTCCACGTGGACTTTACGTATAAAAAAATAAATAGATTACCCGTCTTTCTTAAAACCGCTCGTGTTCCATTTGCAAATGAGGCAAAGTATCTGGGAATGACTCTAGACGCGAAATTAAAATGGAAGCTGCAAGTGAAAAAGAAATGCGAAGAACTAAAAGTAAATTAAGAGATATGAACTGGTTACTCGGTAAATACTCGTATTCAAAGCTTAGTATTGACAATAAATTGATTTTATACCGACAGGTTCTTAAACCTGTTTGGACTTATGGTATACAACTTTGGGGTTGTACCTGCGATACAAACTTAAATAACTTACAAAAGTTTGAAAATAAATTGCTTAGGTCATTTGTAAATGCTCCGTGGTATATAAGAAATGAAGATCTTCATAGGGATCTCGGGATTCCTACGGTGCGGGAGGAAATAAAAAGTTTCGCGCGAAAACATAGAAATCGACTATTAGAACACGCCAATTCAACGATTATTAACATTCTTGACGAGTCGAATTTAGTACGCCGTCTTTGAAGAACAAAACTCTCCGACTTGGTGCGGTGAAGAGAAAACCGCTTTAAAATTGCGGATTAAGCAGGAACTCTCACCGCAAAGTAACCTGCAACACGTTACTTTAACTTCGTTGAAAATAAATTGCTAGATAAGTTTCAACTTAGTTGCAATCGGGAAGTGGAGGTGGTTTTAGTGTAGTAAGAATCTCACACTTCTATGAGCACGCGTTTTTCGGTCCTCATAGAGTCTGAATAGCAGGTTTTGCACCTACCCATGGGAAAAAAAAAAACTTTTTCGAATAGTGGTTTCTTACCATAAAACTGCCACTGGTCCTCAAAATTAAATTTTTGAAAATGTTTCACAATAAAAATTCCTTCTTTCTTAATCGTCTATTGGTCGGTCTGTCTGATACAGCCAAAATGCCTGATTTGATTTCCTTCAAGCATTTAATTTATTTTGTATCAATTTTACATAATCGATTTTAATAACTAACTAATAACTGGTTTAAATATTTTTTTAAACAAAAGTCTCTAAAAACTAGAGATTAAATGTTTGTTTAAAAACAACATGGCTTACAGCATTTTAAGAAAAAATACTAACAATTTTTAAAATAACGGTGGTTTTTCTTTCTTTTTTTCTCAAAAACGGTTCGTACGATTTTGATAAATTTTTTCGGCATGCTTAGATCAGTACGATCTACCAGCAAAAATCTTACACTGAGAAACTATTAATAGTACCTACCTATCATAGAACGCTTTTTTTTATTTTGAATTTTTCATCGTCGACTATACGAGTTTTAAATAAGATTTAATAATATAGTTTACAAAAATTTTCAAACACACAAATTTTTCAATTTTTAAAATATTTCAATATTTTTTTAATTCAATATTTCTTTTTGGTTTTTATTTTATCTTAATATGCACGTCACTAATAAATACCTAACAACTTTTTTCTCTAAAATATGTTTTAGGAATCAAATCATACTTGAAGGTATAATATTTCTTCACCTTAAACTAATAAAGGAGTTGGTTTTAGCTAATTTACATACAATGCAAATTTCATGCTTTTGTCTCATAATTGTCTTAAGAGAACCTATACAACTTCCTTAAATTCAAAGCCTTATTTTTAACATAAACGCTAGGGCGCGTGCTATTATTTACTCAATTTTATTGAATTTAGTTATACCGAGTGTATAAAAATACTTTATGAAATTTTTGATTTATTCAAATGCAGTTTTTGAGTATTTTTATGTAACAAATAAGAAAATAAAATAGAAATTTGTCGTTTTTACTCTAAGGGCCACTTTTTTCAGTGTGAAATCATCCTGGTCTCGGGGATAAACTTCAATTAACTCCGAAGAAACGTATGTTTCAGTTAATTGAAATCCTAAGCTAACTAACACCTAAGTTGGTGAGTTAACTCAGGGACCAAATAGAATGCCTTTTCAGCAGGGCCGTAGCTATGGTAGGGCATTTCGGGGCAATGCCCTACCTTAAAATACCAATGCCTTTTCTTAAAAATACCATAAACTATCGGTTCAATTTTTCTTAGTTTTGTCGACTTCCAAAAAGAGCCAGTTTTAAGGAAATGACTCATATAGGAAACTATCTTGGATAAAGTTTCTCATGGAATTTCTCCCATCTTCTAAAAGTAGAAATACCAACAATTTTCCAATGTGCCTTGCAGTTTCAAATTTGGTCGATCAAAATAGTAGCCCAGTTGCTAGGGAATATTCATTGAGAAATTGTGACCACAATTCACGTTCTCAATTTTCTACGATGAGAAAAATTCCGTTCGAAATTTTACTCACGATAACCCAAATATAGATTTCATGTCAAACAAAAATGTCTAGGTCTAAACTGCATTCTTATATTAAGATGATGGAACTAATAAGAAATGTTGTTATGATGTCCGCCACACAGTGGTTTAAATTGTATAAAGAGGTGGTCCTAAATTTATAAAATCTGAAGAAGTTAGCTGATTCAGATACAATTTTCAACCATCATCAAAAAATAACAAGAAAAAAGAAACTTTCTGTCCGCTTATTAAAAAGATCACCTTATCGTCACAACTTGATATAATTGAGGGGTGTGTGTCCTAAAAAGTAGTAGATAATGCAATTTGTAGAAATTTTTCTATACAAAACTTTTTTCCACGCCCATTTTTGAAGGTGTTTTGGATACATTTTTTATCGTTTCATACAAAAAATATTGAAAAAGAAATCTAGAATAAAATGTGTAGGCAATATTTCTTTTTTCTTTTTAAATTAGGTCATACAAATTTTTTTACCACACCCACTTTTTAGAAGTAAATTGGAAAGAAGTAGAGTTTACTAAAACTAACAAAATTAAATATTCTTATTCATAAATGACAATTAAATGCCTTAAGGAAGCCATAATTTGAATATTTTATGGCCCCTTAAATTTTTTACTAAGATGGTGGAGCTTAGCTTCAGCTCCACAAATAACATTCATACAGGTTTTGCCATAATTTAGCGGAGGGATTCCTTAAAGATTTCTAAATTCTAATACATAGCTTCAATATTAATGAAATTTCATGTATATTAACTTAAAAAAAGTTCAAAATTTTATATTTATACAATTTTTTATATTATACCTTTATTATTTTTGCCAGATTAGCATAGACAAATTTTAATTTCTTTCCTACCCCTTTCCATTGCTGCCCTACCCTGAATCCGAATCTAGCTACAGCCCTGTTTTTCAGCTTTGGCGCCATCTCAATTTTGATAGCGAGAGTTATTTTCAGTGCAAATTTGTTGTGATGTCATCTCCATTCCGATGCTTGAAAGGCGTAGAAGGTTGATTACGTTGTGTTTTTTTTTGCAAGTCAAGCTAATATTTCTGAAAAAAACGACAACATAGCAAAGCAATTTACATGTCAAATACAATTATGTCCATATATGTATGTAGATATGTTCCGATAATTAAGTGGAATTAACTTTTGTCCCGATAAAAACCGTATTGCCAAATTTTTAGTGTCGTTGTGTATGTGTTATCGATAATTTAAATAGAAATGTGAAATGTGTGTTGGTAAGATAGTTAAAAAAATGACAGATCAAAACAAAAGGTAAACAAATGTTGAAATGTCTTAGTGTCATTCATTTCGCCAAAGTCCATATAGACATGCAAAAAAATGCAGCTAATGTCACTCATCGATTGCCCTAGATTTTTGACAACTGAAAGATAAAGTTTAACCTCAACTGAAAAACTTTTCCTGCGCTACAAGTCAGTGTTAATTTATTTATTTTCAGGATTAGCTATAGCTAAGTCTGATTTCACTCAGAGTTGACCCTGAACTGAAAAACCGTCTCTAAGTCGAGAAAATAACAGTGTATGGAACAATTTACTTCCGCAGCCGCTGCAATCAAGCATTAGTAGTTATTTTTTAATTGTCGTTGGTCCATACTTGGTGTAGATCCATTAATTAAAAAACAAAAAATTATTTTTTGAAAACAGACAGCTGTTTCACATGACCTTCCTGAGACAAGGTGACCAGTTTGAAAGCTTTATCTGAGGAAGGTGCTTAATAAATAAGATGAACTTAACCAATTTGTAAACTTATCTAGGGTTGCATGAATACACTTATTTTTTAAACTTCTAACTGTTTTTCACCGGAAAACAATTTTTTGCCATGTAAGGCCAGTTAAAATTTTCATAATACAATACAACACCCTATTTAATGTCCTTTAATGGTTCAAACAGACATTTGAAATAAATATTGTTTGTTATTGTTGACAAATAGCATTCCTTATCTCGATGGCAGCCATGCACTTGTTTAGTCAACGGGATATTTAACATTAAAGTGTACCGGCAGCGGTTTATTATTTTTTTTTTTTTTTTTTGTATTTCTATGAAAGCGGTAATACGCAAAAGGGACGAACAATAATACAAACAATACAATATTAGATTGCCTTCGTACACTAACAAGCCCTTTTGTTTTAAAGTAGATACGTAGGTAGGGTCACAGTCACAGGACAAATGCAGTTAGAGGCTAGGTAGGCAAAAATAAATCAGAAACCGTAAGAGGAAGTAGTTTTTCGTACCTATGATTTGATTATTTACCTTCCTGAGGAAGTTCCCATAAAATATTCAAAAATACGGACATATGATGCGGAAAGATTTCGCTTAATCGATTTGAAGAGGAAATATATTTATTTGTCAATCTGTTAATAGCAAAGGGATATCCGCTAAATTTCCCAGGACTTTTTTTTGGTGCTGTTTATCTGCAGTTATATCGTTGAAATTTAATGACATTTAACAATCAGAGAAGTAATCAAAACCTGGGTGAATAAAAAAAGAACATCTGAACACCACATGGCACCTGCTTGTTTCTTTATTTCATGACCCGTGTTAACTACTGGAAGAATTCCAAGAGTTTTTGTTTTGTCTGGCGCCATCAGGAGATAGCAATGTAAGCAAATTTTCATAAAGGTATTATACTATATGCGACAGTTTAATGAAAAACATGTTGCAGAGTTGCATGTCTTCAGAAAAAGAACAAGTGCGGTTGATAAGAAATAGTTAAGGACTACATACCGAGATAGATAACACCAGGATAAGATGCTTGACTTCTAAGCATTAGTTATGCATGGTTTGCACAGCATGGATGACGAACTGAGAAAAACGTTTGTGTTTATATAGATCAATTACAACGGTAGCACTTCAAAGATTATTTAAGTATTTGGTACAGTTTCATAGAAAAAAACAACCTGCTGTCGGTATTTCTTTTTATTAATAAATTGTACTCAAAAAGATAATTGACAAATTGATAAGAGTGTCTATAGTTATTTGATTTACTGCAAAAACTTGTGTCGAACAGATGCATAATGCATGGATGTTGGATACTAAATTCTAGATTCGATGTTGAAATTTCGCCATTAATTTTTGAATTCTTTAAAGTAAACCGCATAAAACTTAAGGACGAATTACATTCAAAATATGGAATATCAAGTGCTAAGGATTTAAAAAAAAATTAACCAGGACCAGGACTAATTGATTTAAGTTGTGGTGGGTAAAACTTTATTAGTGGAAAGAGTAGTGAAGATCATAAGTAGGCAGGTCTTTTATCAACAAATTGGTTTAATACATTAAAAAAAATTGTAAATGAAGACTGAAATAATTTCAAGTTCAATGTTTTTCGTTAAAAATTAATGAACAAATTAAATGTTAAGTTATTTAAATGAATCCCATACAAATTCACATTTTTAAATGAGATAATTTTAAGCAAATTTGCAAGAATTTAAGTAGAAAACTAAGTCAAAACCAAACGAACACACCCAATAAGACACAGTTTGAAAGTTTTTTTATGAAGATATCGAAGCAGAAACAAAACAAAACACAATAAAAAGCGACTAACAGCCAGTTGAAATTCAAAAATAAAATGAGCTGCTAAACAAATGAAAACGTAGTATTATACTACGTTCTCATTTGAGCCGCAATCAGGTAATTTCGCAAATCGCACAAAAGTTTTTTCATCTGTAATTTGGTAGTTTCGTTTGACAGCTCATTTCATTTTTGAATTTCAATTGGCTGTTAAACGCTTTTTGTTGTTTTCTCTTCTTCCATTGAGCTTTGAAATTTTCATACAAAACCATTTCAGTGCTCTTCAAACAGTGGTCAATTGAGTGTGTTCAATAAGTTTTGACTTAATTTCCAACCTAATTTCGTGCAAATTTAGTTGAAATTATCTCATTTTGAAATGTGAATTTGTATGATTTCGCATCGAATTTGGAAATTTTCAACGAAATTACCTTATTTGGCCAAATGAAAACAAAGTATATAATATCGATTTAGAAAAATTCAACTTTAAAACCATTGCTGTTGAAATTCTTTGAATGCAAATCTGTTTCCAATCCAATTGATCAAGTTATAACCATTTTATCAGTATTCAAATCTCAAAATGAATTTGTATTGGCTAAAAAAGTTACTTGAAGTTATACAGAAATAGAATTAATATATTCAGAAGATTGGATCAAATTTTAAGCAAAAAAAATTGAGTTCATAATTCTTTTGTTAAATAACTATTTTTACTTGCGGTATACCTTCCAATATGATAGGTACTATAGGGCAAGCTTTAGATCTATGCAGAATAAAGATTCATGATAACAATCAAGTATGATTGGATTTTTAAAAAAATATTTAATTTTCTTTTTGAAAATTCAGTATTTCAAAAATGAGTTCATGAATTTTTTAAACTACATAAACAGTTTTTCAGGCGGGACGCTGCAAAAGTAAAGCGACAGGGACAAGAAATGACGCCATATTTCTTGCCGCTCTTTTGACATATCTCTTCAGTAAGGTTCGCCATTTCATAATGGAAAGATATACGAGCCAACAACGAGTCGAAATTATTAAAATTTACTACCGAAATTCGGAGTCAGTGGCTTCAACGTTAAGAGCGCTACGTCCAATTTATGGTCGTCATAATCGTCCTAGCAGATCAAGAATTGAGCGTCTAGTGGAAAAGTGGAAAAATTTGAATCCACAGGCACAGTACAAAACGTTCCCGTGCCAGTGGGACAAGGAAGTGCCCGTAGTGTCGAGAATATTGCTGCCGCTAAGGCTTCAGTTCCAGAAGGCCCAAATGTGTCTCTCACACGTCGTTCTCAAACGTTGGGCATCTCTGTTACGTCGTTGTGGTGAATTTTGCGAAAAGATCTTGGCCTACACCCTTACAAGATTAAATTGACGCAAGAACTGAAGCTGCTTGACCACCCGGAGCGTCGTATGTTTGTGAATTGGGCTGAGCAACAACTTGAAAATGCTTCGGATTTTCATCGAAAAGTCATCTTCAGCGATGAAACTCATTTCTGGCTGAATGGCTTCGTCAATAAACAAAATATGCGGTATTGGTCTGGCAGCAATCCACACGTACTCCATGAGTTATCATTGTATCCCGAAAAATTAAGGTTTAGTGTGGTTTATGGGCCGGCAGCGTCATTGGGCCGTACTTCTTCCGTGATGATCAAGACCGGCACGTTACTGTGAATGGAGATCGCTACCGTTCAATGATAACCGAATATTTTTGGCCCCAATTAGATCATACGGACTTGGAGGACATGTGGTTCCAACAGGACGGCGCCACAACCTACACGGTGAATGTCACAATCAATTTATTGGAAACCAAGTTTGGAGAACGTGTTATCTCACGAAATGGTCCAGTCGCTTGGCCGCCTTGGTCGTGCGATTTGACGCCGTTAGACTATTTCCTGTGGGGCTATGGTCTATGCCAACAAGCCAGCGATGATTGATGAACTTTGTACGAATATCGAACGTGAAATTGCAGTAGTATCGGCCGATTTATGCTTGTAAGCCGTCGACAATTGGGTTCAGCGTCTGGACTTCTGCAAGCGTGCCCATGGTGGCCATGCAAAAGAAATCGAGTTCCATACATAATGGCATCGAACGTACTTTCACAATAAGAAAGAATTTCATTGATATCCAGAACCGTTTTTGTTTTATTTAAAAAAAAACTTTTGTAGCGCTCATATTGAACAACCCGATACATAGGCTCAAAAATGTATTTTAAACATACTCAAAACTGGCATACCAATATTTTTTTTTAATGTTTTTTTTTATTGTTTTTTAAGAAACCCGCTCCAACGACTTAAAATTTGTTTACATAATATTCATATTTTCTTGAAGTAATCAAATGGCATACTTGTTTTTGAGCTCTTAGTTTTTTAACAAGTTGCTTATAAAATTAAAAGAACGACTTAATGCTTTTTATATTTTTATATTTTTTATAATTACGTTCATATTCTAAAAGTTCTTTATTCGAAGCAACTTGAACAAAAGAGCAAGTTAGTGCGATCCAGTAATGCATTTTATTTTTCTTTCAGTTTTACCTGAAAATTTCTTCTAAAAGTTCTAGTCCTACTAGCTATGTCCTACTGTTTTGTTCTTGCCATTTTACGAGTATGTTTAAAAGCAATTGTTCCCAAATTAGCAAATTTTCATTATTAGGTGTCTTAAATTGTGACTTGGTTTTTCTCAGAAAGACATTTTTTTATTTTTGAGATCATTGAAGTGAAGTAATAGAGGGTATTTTTTTAGACGTGTGATTTTCAATCTCGCAATACTTTTTTCGGAGCTGGTCTTTTTGATAGCTGTCATTTGATTTGTGCTCAATGAATGAACTTACTCACGAGCTGCATTTGCAAATCGTGCAAATTTATAGCCGAAATAATGGTTCCGTTCACGTGACTCATCACGAAATAATTAATTTATTGACGGAAACTTTTGGTGAACGCGTGGCCTCCAAGATCACAATATATGTTCCACTGAACTACAGGGTGTCTGCCGGGAAGGTATACTACTTCGTTTTGCCGCCATTTTGGTAAACATTAGTCTTGACAGTTCATATTGAGCAGTCGTGAAGTAGACTCGTGGCATATTTATTATGAAAAAATATTCGATAAACCAACGTGTTTTAAACGTTAAAACATTTTATCATAATCAATCAACGATTACTGTGACGATGAGAAAGTTACCTGAAATTTTTGGGAGAAACAACAAAACGCACTATTTATCGTGTAGTGCTTGATTTTGAAGAAAGAGGGTCTGTAGGCCCAAGCATGGATCACAACGTACTGCAAGATCGGCTGAAAGCAATACTGCTGCTCAAGGAAGTGTTCCAAAAAATCCATCAACCTCACCGACGCCGTGCTCAGGAGCTTGGTCTTCAAACAACAACTTTGAAAACTTTTTTACGACAAAACTGCATGCTTTGGGCTTAATTAACATGTGGTATCAACATGACGGTGCCACATCGCATACCGCCAGGTTTACAATGGAATTACTGCGAGATCTCTTTCTACAACAAGTTATTTCCAGAAATCGTGATGTTGATTGGCCTCCTCGTTCACCTGATTTTACTGCTCCGGACTTCTTTTTGTGGGGATATCTGAAAAGCAAGGTATATGCAAACAAACCAGAAACGCTTGAGCAACTCAAACAAAACATTTGTGATGAAATTATTGAAATACCGCGTGAAATGTGTGAGAATGTAATGAAAAATGTGCTCAAAAGGGCTTGCATTTGTGAGACTAGCAGAGGCGGACATTTACCTGATATTGTATTCCATTCATAATTGCTTGAATAAAACATTTTTCAATATAATATCCATTTTCTTTCATTTAATCAAAAATTATAAACAAACCTTCCCGGCGGACACCCTGTAAAAGTCTTTCCAAGCACCGGTGTTGTTCCTCTACATGTTGACTTTAACTGTCTACTTTTCAACGTCGACAATTGTGTCAATAATAGCTTTTTGATACGTCAACCTCGAAATAAACTCATTTATTCAGTCTAGATGTAAAATCGTAGGAATCAAGTTCTTTTTCCCCATTGATTTCATCCACAAAGCATTCATGTTTCAACTTTATCGTTAAAGGCTTTATCCACAGCAACGTTCAAGGCAAGTGTTCAAAACGTTGGTGTAATCCCACCAAAAACTATCGCAAGGAGAAGGTTTTAGGGGGGAAAGAATCTGAATCTGGAATTTGGATTTAATAGTGCTTCTGTGTCACTTAATTTTATTTATACAAAAATTAAAATATTTTTTTTGTAAATTTTAGAAAATAAAATTTTAAAAATCATGTTTCATGAATTTTCTACATTGTCTTCATTATTGACAAGCTTGTGTCGACAATTATTAATTGTCTACGTAGAATTGTCTACACGTAGACAATCGTGTAGTCTACGTTTATACTCTACATGGAAAAACACTGCCAAGCACAAGTAAATACAAGTTGCGTCTCAAGAGTTGCAACACCTTCTAACCAATATCATTGGAAAGGTTTCAATGAATGCTATTTTTATTGTATAAACATAATTCTCGTCCAAGGAAAGTGTTATAGCACAATTACTGTTAAAGGAATTAAAGCGCAGTGTATGAGATTCAGACTTATGCCCACAGCAAAAAGTAGCATTAAGTGAGACCTTTCCAATGGTATAGAGTTCAAAAAGTGTTACAACTTATGGGACAAAACGATATTTTCCTTTAATTTGTTTTTATTTCATTCAAATAATATCACATTTTAAATTAATTTATTTTTGTTTGGTTCAATACAAATTTTCATCAGATTTAGGTATAGGTATAAATTTTAATAATTTGTTAACAAATGTTTAAAAAGCATGTTTCTTTTAACTTAAAAGCCTTGTAAATTTTTGTTAATTTTTTTTTTAATTATTTATTTTCAAGTTTTATAAATTTGTTTAAGTAAAGTATACTGAAAATATCTGTTTGCGCATTATTTTTGTGTAAACACCCTTTATTTGCCACCCGCGAACAAAATACATTTTCCGTAACCACTTTAAAACATTTAAAAATTTAAACCGATTTATTGAAACCTCTTGGGAAATTTACCAAATAAAAAAGAATTATGAAACCTTCAAAAAAATGTAATCCTTGAAATCATAATCAGCCTTTTATTAGTTTCTATTCAATTGAATTTATTTTATTTCTCCCTGTTCCTCTTATAAATCGATTCGTATTGAAGCTCTCAAAAAATCATATTCAATGATTGTGAGCATTTAAAAATACTTACGTTGATATTTAAACCTCTTTAACAAGAGTTTATTTGTAGAAAAAAACATTTGGCTACCAACCCAGGTCGACCCATAAGTCTTAAGAATTTCCAAATTTACAAAAATTCGCAAATCATTCGTGCTAAAAATAAAAATAAAAAATAAAATGCACAAAGCCCATCGCTTATTTTCAAAATCACTATTCAATTCAAGATCACTTGAAATAACAAAAGCAATCTGCTCCAATTAAGGTTGGCACTAGCAAACCAATTGAATTTTCCCATCAGTAGGAATATTCCACCATTAGAGTTCCTTTTCGAAAAAAAGGATTCAAGAGATTCTAGAAAATACATAAAAACTACATTCATATGGAAGGACGATTTTTTTTTTTAAATAAAATAAAAATGTTTGTCTTCAAGGATTACAAACCCACAAGAAATGTTGAAAAACGATGACAGGCAGGCAAACACATAAAAAGGACACCCCTTTTTTATCTAATGGCTGATCACGTCTAAGAGATTCTATCAGGAAAAACAGGATGCCATCCATTTCGTTCTGTTAAAAAAAAAACATGTTTTTTAAAGCCTCAATGGAATGAAATAAATTTGCAATCCTTGCGATGTTTTAAAAAGGCAATCCCTCCTAATCCCCGATTGGGGGATTGAATCGGTTCACGTAATATCACCCCTGCCTATGCTTCTGTCCATATCGAGATGATCAGTCATATCAACTGTAGGTATTTACAGTAGAAAAGGGTTCGTATAAAATTTATAAATTCCATTGTATGAAATAAAACCTACCCATACCATTATATCGTAATATCTACGTGCTAGAAGTTCCACGGACATTTTTATTTCCTATTTCATAATCCTCGTTAGTAATATTTTTTTTATTTTTTGAAAAATCTGCCTCAGGTAGGTAGAAAAATTCAGTAAGAAATATAATCACGTAAGAAAAAGAGTCCTTAATCTCCTTAAATTTGAAATAATGCACGGACGTTTATCTTAAAACTTCTTTCTTTTTGTATGTTTTGCAAAATTCTTGTTAACTTTACTTTCGTTTTTTGTTATCTTTTTAGTTTTCAAGACATTCAGTGAAAAGGTGTTGTTTGAGTTGCGATCCATTCTTCTGGTTGCATGTTCTTGTGGTCAGAGTAAACATTGGACTGAATGAACAATGGCCAAAAAGGACGAAAACGATCAAGAATCGATTTATTTGCGCAATTCAATTTTGCCTTAAAAAAAAACTATTCCATGTACTCTATACAAGATCGAAAGAAATCAAACATCCTCTTTAAGAATAAGGATTCGAACGGACTATATATACAATATATGTAAGTTCCTAAGGGTAAATTCGATCCATTGAAATACTCGGAGAAAAGTAAACATAAATAATTCTGATAACAATATCACTTGATTTTCCTCTGACAAGATCCCAATGGATCTCTGTGCTAATATTATCCTTGCATCAAACAATAGCGCAGTATGTGGGTTTTATAAATTTAATTCTAGAAGCCCAAGATGAAAATACACTTAATTTAATTTTTTAACCTTGTTAGCAGAAAAAAAATGGAACACAATAGTCGATGGTGCTAACAATGGAGAATATCTCCTACAAGTGTAAACATAGGGGGCAAAGGATATTTTTCTCAAAGAAAATGCATTTAAAAAATCCAACAGAACATAAAATGTCTTATGGGGAATAAGAGGAGTGAGAAATTATTACATTCTCTGGATGAATAAGTAAAACGAGATATACAAAAAAAAACTTCTTGTTTGCTTAAACACAATGTTGGTATAAACAAGGACAAACAAACTGGACAATCTTATTGAATTACACGCCTTTCAATGAATGAATTCGATATTTCACAAATATATAAACGGGCTACTGCTAAAAGACTATGGGAACAATGATCAGATTGTTGTTTGTTTTGATTGTACGAGATTGTAGACATTTTGACAGTTGGAGTTTCAAAAACATGTTTTTTCTTACAATAAATCAAATTAATTTAATGTTTAGCTCAACATTGAAACTTTTCCTATGCTTCTTTGTTGCCGAACTATTCAAAACGTTTCAAAATTTTCTTGTTCGAAACATTGTCTCCTGAAATTTTTCTTCTGGTAAGGATTTATTATCAAAACAGTGTCCATGTTTGTATCGTTCCAAGTCAACCAACATAGTGGCTAAGCTCGAGTCAACCGGTTAAGGAAAAATTCACCCACATCTGAACGTCAACGAAACGTAATATTTTGTGAAAACATAAACGATATTCTCCGTGAACGTGAACAATAACTTAGCTTTTCAGCTGACATCAACTTAACAAATCTCGGGTCGGGACCTGAGCCTAAAACCGATCGAATTGAAGAATCCTTACTTGTCAAAGATAGATTAGGGATGGGTTGGAGACGAACCGGAGACGGATCCAAGAAGGATTGGAAATAACCAGAGATAGGTCCAGGACAGTCTGGATACGACATACGGGCCAGAGACGTATCTAATATGGTTCGAAGATGCATTAGAGGATGATGGAAGACAGGGGTACCAGTTGCCAAAACGTACTCTTTATAGTCAATAGGGCTACTCGATCTTTTCACTCGCTCCTTCATATCATTATCCTCATCATCTTTTAGTATGGAACGGAAGGAGTTATGGAAACAGTTTGCAGGTTCGAATTGAATTGTTTAAACTATGCACATTAGGGTAGTGCTAAAAAATGTAATTGTTTTACTGACGTATCTTCTAATTTGTTTCTACAGCCTAGTACGCAGATCGAGCTAAAATTTCGCTCCCATACAAAATTCTCTCCAAAATTTAGCCAAGCTAAAATTCAGTCAATCATTTTAGCCGAGAGGTACGCAGCTCCAGCTAAAAAATCAAATTTTTGTTTTTCACTGTACGGCACCTATCTGTCAAAATTTAGCGCGTGAAATAATTGCTCGGCACATTAATTCTCGAGCTAAATTGCTGCTGCAGGTTCTTTATCTGTGAGATTTACGTGACCTTTATATTTTGAAATGAAAATTAAGAACGAAAAATATTCATGGACAAATGATTTATCAATGTTGAAGAAAAAAGTCTATTCTAGTTGATTATTTTCACTTCAAATATAAAAATAAATCTTTGAAATTGTGGAATAAAATTTCTTTTCAGAGAACATCTGTTTTTGTGATGTATTTTCCACAACAATTGTATGTCAAAATTTAGCTAGGATTTTAGATGGTGTTTGGAGAGAAAAGATGGGAGCGAAATTTTAGCTCGATCTGCGTACTAGGCTTAATAAATTACTATACCGTTCTTTAATATGGGAAAGTACATGTTAATTAAATATTCAATCAAATTTTAATTTTTTGAAACTTAGGTAATAATTGATAGAAGAATAAAAATTTGAAATGAATAATTTTAATTTACTAATTTGTGTGCAGAATTTTTTGAGTGAGGCTATTTTTGGCTCCTTGATTTTTCAAATTATGGGCTCCACTGGTCTTGGAAAATCTGGCAACACTAAGTATAGGGTGATTTTTTAGCTGGTTTGGTTTTGACAGCTGACGTATGTTTAGTACCTTGTGTCACTGTCAAACAGCTTCAGTTTGGTTTGCAATTTAACCATGGATCGTCTTACAAATGAACAACGCTTGCAAATTATTGAATTTTACTATCAAAATTCGTGCTCGGTTCGAAATGTTCATCGCGCGCTGCTTCCACTTTATGGTCGGCATTCTCGACCTTCTGAGCAGTCTATTCGGAAGATTGTGACCAAATTTCGCACCAAATTTACTTTGTTGGACATTAAACCACCAACACGTTTACGTACTGTGCGTAGTGAAGAAAATATTGCGGCCGTATCAGCTAGTGTGACAGAAGACCGCGAAATGTCGATTCGGCGCCGTTCCCAGCAGTTAGGCCTTTGTTACAGCACTACGTGGAAAATTTTGCGGAAAGATTTGGGCGTAAAGCCTTTTAAGATACAGCTGGTGCAAGAACTAAAGCCAGCCGACCTACCACAACGCCGAATTTTTGGTGAATGGGCTCTTGGAAAGCTGGCCGAGGATCCGCTTTTTTATCGAAAAATTGTGTTCAGCGATGAGGCTCATTTTTGGTTGAATGGGTACGTAAATAAGCATAATTGCCGCATTTGGAGTGAAGATCAGCCAGAAGCATTGCAACAGCTACCAATGCATCCCGAAAAAGCCACTGTTTGGTGCGGTTTATGGGCCGGCGGCATTATTGGGCCATATTTCTTCAAAGATGATGCGAATCGCAGCGTTACTGTCAATGGTGAACGCTACCGAGCGATGATAACAAACTTTTTTTTGCCCGAAATGGAAGTTCTTGACTTGCATGATATGTGGTTTCAACAAGACGGTGCCACATGCCACACAGCACGCGAAACAATGGCGCAATCGCGAGGCGAGTTTGGTGAACAGTTAATTTCACGTTTCGGGCCGGTCAATTGGCCGCCTAGATCGTGCGATTTGACACCATTAGATTATTTTTGTGGGGGTATGTCAAGGCTAATGTCTATAGGGACAAGCCCGCTTCGATTGACGCACTGGAAGCCAACATCCATGCATTCATTCGTGAGATACCGGCCGATATGTGTGAAAGAGTATGCCAAAATTGGACTCAGCGGATGGGCTACCTGAGACGCAGCCGCGGTCAACATTTGCATGAAATTATCTTTAAACATTAAATTGCAAAGTTCAAACTATCGATTCAAATAAATATTTCATTAATTTTTTAGAATTTTTTGTGTTTTTTTTTTTTTTAAGTTCTAAACCTCTTAAAAAATCACCCGTTATATAATATAAAATGTATTGGGGCATTTCATATCACCCAGTTTTTGACCCGACCCCATTCGATTTCGCTAATTTCTTGATATGTTGTGGCATATGTTTTAAAAACAACTTGAACACCATCTTTTAGCCTTATATTCCTAACCGGTATTGAGTAATCGATTTTTTAAATTTTTGAAAAAATTATTTCAATTAATAACAGCTAAGTAATTAACATCGATATCGGAAAAAGTAGGGTATAATTTTTTCGTCTCTAAGTATAGTATCAGGACAAAACTTTTAAAAATGCCTGTAAAGTAATTATAACCTGTTATTAAGGCTTGAAAATCATTAAATCGTCATTTTTAAGACGTTTTAAATTTTTTTCAAATTCTACTCTTTATCACGAAAATCGTTTGTGACCTGAATATTTTTTATTTTTTTTTTCCCCCATTTTTTAAATTGTGTGTCTGTTTTTTTTTGTATTTGCATATAAGTTCACTTTCTTGAATACGGCAATTCGTGAGTGTTATTTCAAAACATGATTCTTGGATATATTCTAAGAAAAATATCGCTGTGGAAGAAAACTTTATCTGCCCCCTGAGGCAGGGGGCAATTTGTGAAAAATTTACTTTAAATGCAAAAATATGTTAAAAATCAACGAAAACATATAAAATTATGAGCTATAGTTTTTTTGAGAGCTAAGACCTCATTCCCTCTATTTTGTTTTTAAATAAAAAAGTTTTTGAAAAATTTAATTTCAAAGTCAAAATTTATGAAAAATATTGTGAATTTTTTTCTTAAAGTTCATATTTTTCTAAGTTATGCGTTAATAAGAGCTATTTTTTGCTCAAAATTCAATGCTAATATTAGTTTTTATTCAAATACCGAAAATTAAATGTAAAAAGCTTTCATATTTTATGAGAAATTAAAGAAAAGCATTCAAAGTCAATTTCTCAAAAAATTGTCCCCCCCTGCCTTAGGATATAGAGTTTTTACCCCACACGATTTTTTTTCCAGAAATTATGTCCTAAAATATTGTTGATAAATCACCGTATTCAAGAAAGTGAAATTAAGATAAATAAAAAAGCAGACGAAAAAAGAAAATATTCTGGTCACAAAATGATTTTCGTCTTAAAAGTTGCGTGATATAAATAGAAGAATTTTTGAAATTTTGTTTTAAAAATATCGAGGGGTTTGCACTTCTTGAAAATGACAATTTAAATTTTTAAACGTTAATAACTGGGGTACAATCACTTCGATATTTTTTTTCCTAAAACTACATTTAGAGACGAAAAGAATGGGAGCCTAATTTGTAGGATATATCGATGTTATTTACTTGTCCAAAATTAATTCAAAGAAATTTTCTCAAAAATTTAAAAAATCGGTTACACTTACCGATTTGAAATATATAAGACTGAAAGTTGGTGTTCAAGTTGTTTAAAAACAAATTAAAAAATGAGCGAAATCAAAGAGGGTCGGGTCAAAAACTAGGTGATTTGGCATGGAATGCCCCATTATTTTTTTACTTAAGATATAGGTACTAACTACTAGGGCAAGTTTTGGATTCGTGCAAGAAAAATTCTAGATAACAATCAAACATGATATTACGATGATAGAGAACACCAGAAAAGTAGGTGGCACAGATCTGTTTGTCTATCTGTCTGTCTGTCTGTCTGCCCGTATATCGACCTACAGCCTAAACCACTGAAGCAATTTTCTTCAAATTTTGAACTTAAGGTTTATTTGGTAACTTTCAGGGGGAAAATTGATCATATGTATATATAAATAACGGTACTTGTCCTACAACCGTAAAAGAATAGCTTATTTATCTCAAAAACGGCTCAAACGATTTTGATGTAAGAAATCAGTGTATTATTGTAGGTATACTGTACTTTTAAGTAAGACAAAAATTGACCGAAATCCGTTATTAACGGTACCTGCCATTTAACGGTTTTTTTAATTTTCAATTTTCTCATTAACGGCTTAAGCGATTTCAGTCAAAATTTTAATGCAAAAGCTCTTTTAAAATGTTAATAATATTGCATATACAAATTTTGAAAAAAATTAATTTTGAATTTTTAAACAAAATATTATTTTTTTCAAAATTCAATATTTCAAAAACGTGTTAATGATTTTATTTGAAACTAGGTTTTAAAATGTATTTAAATACGTACTCAAAATTGACATAACTAAACTCTTTTTGAAATGTTATTAAAATTTTATATATAAAAAATTAATTTTTAAGAAAACCGCTCCAACGATTTTTAATTTTTTTTGTTGCATATATTTATATTTTTTCAAGTAATCAAATGGCATAGTTTTTGAGTGCTAAGTTTTATTACTAGTTGTTTATTCAATTAAAAGAATGATGTAAATGCTTTTTTTATATTTTTATTTTTATTACTTTCATATTTTAAAAGTTCTTAATTCTAAGCAATTTGAACATAAGAGCAAGAACGTGAGATCCAGTCGTGCATTTATTTATTTTTTCGGACTCAAATCAAAGTTTTTTGTGATTTTTAATCCAAATAAAACCAAAAACTTTACAGCTTGTAACTTACCTCTGCCATGAAACGAAGCGTTTTTTTCTCTCAAATTTGATTAAAAATGTATTAAAAATATCCATTGAAGTTCAAATAACTCTGAAACCTGAAATCAAAATAAATTGCAAGAAGCACGATACTGTTGCTTATTTAAAATTTATTTTACAAACAAATTACTTTTAGGTTATTCATTTTCTACCAAATCTTCCGTTAAAGTGTGGATGATGGAACGCGATAAGAGATCTCAACAATCAGATTGCAATATTATCGATGATCAAATTATTTTATAAAAATGTCTCTCATTTAAGAAGTTGAAATTTAAACTTCATTATGTTGATTAGATTTCTACTATTTTATCCAATTTTCCCGATGAATTTTAGTACCTACATATGTATATAAATGTTTTAAATTAAATTTTGTTCGTTTATTCTTCGCATGCATTGGTCGCTTCCATGAGCTTGATTACACGATTCGTTATTTCGTTCTTCGTTTTTTTGACAGGTACATTATGTACGTACCTACCTTCACGATTACACCAAACGAAAAAAAATCCATTCGTTTTTTGACGTTTAAAAAATATGAGGTTAATTTATTGAAAAAATAAATAGTAACATTAGTTAAAAATATTTTTAAATCAATTCTTATTCAAATTTAAATCCATTTAATCACAAAAAAACTATTTTAAAGCTCGTTACTTAAAGTTTATAAGTATCCCTCGTCTCTACTCGTTTGTCATGTCATAAACGTCAAAGTTCAACCAGAACAAATCTTTTCACATTTCTACACCCCTCACCCAATGTATCAAAAAGACAAAACACGTAACGACCAAAAAAACGAATCATGTAATCAGGGATCATGTGAATAGTCCTTTACAAATAATTTTGACATAAAATAAAATCCTAAAAGCAGGCAACATTTTTTTTATTCAACTCAACAGTATAGTGTTTCATGGTAATTATTCAATGGTAATACGAATTTGGTTGGTTGTCTTTCAGTTAAGTTGACCTGCAATGTTGAAATGTCAACCATAATAACACTTACTAATACCATTTGTTGTGATAACGCTTTAACTCAAAATTTGTTGTTTCGAAATTCATAAATACAATTGGAAATATATGACAAAGCAACTTTAGTGCAACAACTAATGTACCTACTTTATTATCAAAATTCTATATATAAAGGGTGATTTTTTAAGAGGTTTAGAACTTTAAAAAAAAAAAAAAACACAAAAAATTCGAAAAAATGAATGAAATATTTATTTGAATCGATAGTTTGAACCTTGCAATTTAATGTTTAAAGATAATTTCATGCAAATGTTGACCGCGGCTGCGTCTCAGGTAGCCCATCCGCTGAGTTCAATTTTGGCATACTCTTTCACACATATCGGCCGGTATCTCACGAATGAATGCATGGATGTTGGCTTCCAGTGCGTCAATCGAAGCGGGCTTGTCCCTATAGACATTAGCCTTGACATACCCCCACAAAAAATAATCTAATGGTGTCAAATCGCACGATCTAGGCGGCCAATTGACCGGCCCGAAACGTGAAATTAACTGTTCACCAAACTCGCCTCGCAATTGCGCCATTGTTTCGCGTGCTGTGTGGCATGTGGCACCGTCTTGTTGAAACCACATATCATGCAAGTCAAGAACTTCCATTTCGGGCAAAAAAAAGTTTGTTATCATCGCTCGGTAGCGTTCACCATTGACAGTAACGCTGCGATTCGCATCATCTTTGAAGAAATATGGCCCAATAATGCCGCCGGCCCATAAACCGCACCAAACAGTGGCTTTTTCGGGATGCATTGGTAGCTGTTGCAATGCTTCTGGCTGATCTTCACTCCAAATGCGGCAATTATGCTTATTTACGTATCCATTCAACCAAAAATGAGCCTCATCGCTGAACACAATTTTTCGATAAAAAAGCGGATCCTCCGAGCACGAATTTTGATAGTAAAATTCAATAATTTGCAAGCGTTGTTCATTTGTAAGACGATCCATGGTTAAATTGCAAACCAAACTGAAGCTGTTTGACAGTGACACAAGGTACTAAACACACGTCAGCTGTCAAAACCAGTGTTGCCAAAACCAAACCAGCTAAAAAATCACCCGTTATTTCCAAATTATCTATTTTTGAGTTATGACGCTCTTGTAGCAAATGTGTTTATACATATGTGCATCTCTAATATTCTTATACTTATAATTGGTACGTATACATACATATCTAGCGATTGAGTGCTGAAATGACGATTTTTGGTTTAGTTTTAATTTATTTTGTCTCTGAATGCAATTGAATTGAAAGTTCAAAACGCATGAATTCAATCGAGAATAATACAACAGATAGTTACATTCTATCTGTACCGTTAAGAATTGAGATTACTGGACTTAAAAATTGATAAAAACAAAATAAATGATAAAATAATATCGAATTTTGAGACACTTTCTTCAAATTCTTGCCGCTAATTAAGACGAAAGTGAGCCCAAATTACTTTAAATAAAGTTTAAACTGGTTATCCTGGTCTTGAGCTCAGAAGACCAAGACGAGCAGGATTTTATCCAGGGCGGGGGGCAGACACCAATCCAATTTTGAGATATGGAATTTTCGAAGAAAGTACTTTTTTGTTTTCTAGAAAATCGAAAGTCTTAGAAAAATCTTAAAACCCATTTTTCAAAAAAAGTGTCTTAGGAGATCAATTGATTTTTATTTTAAATCTGTGAGGTTATTTTTGAAATTATTGAATTGTCCAATAAAATTGTATGACCGGTACCGTAAGATCTCGTAAAAAAAGCAATGTACATATTTAGTTAAAATAAAAATTTAAGTTATTAAATAATATTTAAATTCTAAACAAAATTAGAAATGATCAAAATTTTTTCCTTTAAATTAGGGAATTAAATTTTTGAAAAATCTACTCGTTTTATTTGTGTATTGCCATGGCGGACGTAGTGAAAATTCCCAATCTTAACAGGCTCAAAAAAATGGGCATATGCAAATAAAAAATAACCTAAAAAGGAAAAGAGGATTTTCATGCCTCTCAGTTGAAAAATAGGGCATTTTAATTTTTCAAACATTGTATCCATTTTTTCTACACAGGCCTTAAAATATAGTTGTGACAAAGTACCAACCCATTTGTACATAACATTATAAGTAAAAGATAATTAACAAATGTATTTTGTAATACTTTTATTTATAGCCAATAATATAAAATATTTAAATGCCCCTGTTACCACGTAAAGAAATTCAAGAATTTTCTGCGATTAATGACAAGTGTGAGGGAGAAGATGAAAAATTTAAAAAAACCATATTTGAAAATATTCGGTGAAAAATTGACGAATCGTTCCTTACACTGGTGTGAAATGTGGATACGAACTAAAAATTGTATTTTTCGCCATTTTGAAATAACGAAAACACAAAGAGGAAAACAGAATCTGCAGAATAATATTCATCACATCTGAATACTTTAGTTCTTTACGGGTGAACAAGCACCTAAAAATTAATAAATGAAATGATTTTCCGTTAAAATTTGTCATTTTTGCTATCCATTTTCTATGTGGGTAACATTGTGGGCATTTATTTTCAACTTAGAGGGCAAAAAGAGCATTTTTTATCGAAGTCGTGTCCATAGCAATTTAAAAAGTCTGGCATCACTACCTCCGGATAGGTTTGCGTGAAAAACAGCTGTATGACAGCTGATACAAAAGTAACTCAAGGCTATCTGAATTTTGTTGCAGGTATGTTGTCTTGCAGATATGTAGGTACTCGAATGATAGAACGGTTCTTGATTTGATGTAAGAATCGAAACAAGAATTACTCACATCCCATACAAAGTTGTGAAATATCATTTAAAGTAAACAACTATCCGCATATCTGACCATTTTCTTATAACAATATGAAGAAAGATCGAAATTCTAGTAAAATTGAAGAAATATTTACCTTGCGTGGTATGTGCCAGAGCCAGGTGGGGAAGTTGCCCACCTTTCGTTGTTCCCCTCCAGAAAACAAAAATATTCAATTTTTCATTTTTTATAGCAAACTTCCGTAAAACAAAAAAAGTCTTCCAGCAGCCCTAAATGACATCTCAGGGGGTTGGAACTATTTATTCATTCAGTCTTCCCAGGTACCGATTGTCAATCCATTGATATAATCTTTCCACTTTTCTTTCTTGTAGTTAAAAACAAAAGAAGTGCCCCACTACCACAAATACAAACTTTGAGGGGCAGAATTTATTTTGTTGGTTTTTCCACCGGCTCCAGATTAAAAAAAATCGTTACTTGCAAAAAAAGGATGGAACAACGATTTCTTTTAAGGAATAAACGAACATAAAAAAGAAAAGTGGAATATTTTCTTCCTGAGGGTGGACTAACGATTTTAACTGTTCCAAAAATGTGGATGTGGTCTTATAAACACCACCTACAAATTTTGAGATTGGGGTGCTGCCTTCACACAACCTCTTTACACTGTTTTATTTAACAATTTTTTCTTAAAGTTTTTTAAACAATGTCATTAGATTTTCTCTGGATTTCACTTTCTTCATCTACACCATCACTTTCATAACTTTCCTTAAACCTAGACTGGAGAGGAAAGGTTAAACTTTTGAATGCAATTAAGCTAAATTTCAATTTGTATCATTTCAAAACTTAAGAAGAAATCTAAAATTTCCTCTATATAAGATTCGGAATAATATGTAGACATAAACAAAAAAAGAAGAAAAAAGCTTACCTAAGTTAAAAGCTTAATTCTTCTGCCTAGATTTTTAAAAACAATTTTAGCAATTATAATAAATTTAAATTCAACTTTTTATAAGCTTTTATAAACAATAATTCTGTTAAAACTAAGTAGGTACAATAGGTACTAACTTATATCTTAAAATCTATCTTATGTATAGGTAGGTACGTATACCTACATGCCATATTCCCTTTTCTTCCGCATTTCCATTCCATTCATTTTCCACTTCCCCTATCAAGACGCGTGTGGTAAGCGTGGCATGAGTTTTCAAACAATAAAATCAACGATTTGAATGCAAAGCCAGCACTACTAATGAAAATCTCCTGTTGCCTTATCAAAAGAAAAGGCATCTGAGCTGAGCACATTCTCAGTACAGCCTTCTCACAACAACATAGGTAGGCAAAGGTAGGTGAACCGGCACACATGAAGGTGATATCGAACTAAAAACACAAAAGACTCGTCAATTTCTCCCCTACTCATATGTACAAAACAAAAAAGTCGTATTCGTCATTCAATTTACCCTCTTATCTACATAACATATATACCTACCTACCTTTTCTTACCTCCGACAACTTTAAAATTTCAATTCAGTCAAACCAACAACAACCAAACCAGCTATACCAGCAACGGAATGAAAAACATAAAATTTAAGATGAAAAAGGACGACTTCACATGAATTAATTCTCCAAGAGACGCACTTAACAAAACGAATTGAGTTAAGGTCCTAAAGTGGTCCCCTTGCGCCCGAAACACGTACCAAAACCCGACCGACCGATGACGAGCGCCCTAAAATCCAAAATTTCGATATATGGAATTGAATAAATGGAAAACGCGCGCGAATCGGGTTGCCCTCTAAAAAAAAAGTGTCCTGGGGTTGTGTTCTCAAAAAACATCTGCTCCTGCCACACCATACCATACCATCGCATCAGTCTTTTCAGTAGGTACGTACCATGGACTTCATCTATAATTCCTTCACACACACTTGCATTTCAACGGAATGATGACGGATTTATTTTTCCAAAAATTCTGAATGGTCCTTTCTATTATTATTTCGTATTAAATCTCTATAGGTACATGAGGGACGGACATTTTTATGTTTTTACCTTAGGGTTCTCTGTACCTATATGAAAGTGAAATAAAAATTTTGTTTGAATTGGCCCGTTCCACCCTGGTTTTCTGTTCCTTAGCTGATTTAATCAAAGCTCATCCTTTTTGGGTTGATGCTGTTTTGAATCTGATCTGCGTACGTTTACGTTAGAAACAATCGAAACAATCTTCGCAACTTTGATAACCCTCGAACTACTAACGGTGTTGGTTCTGAAATAACAAATAAAATTGGTCCTAGGGGATTCTAAAATCTCATCCTACTGTAAAATTCGGTCAGGGTGAATGGAAAAGAAGGTACACGTGTATATGTATCGCTATGTCCCTGCTCTAAGGTATACTCGTTTATAATGTCCTTGAAATGTATTGCAAACAGAAAGTGCAAATGAGGGAAATGCAAAAGTGGCAAACCTAGTTGAGATACAAAGTGAAATAATTGTATTGAAGGACTTTTTAATCACAACTGAAAATTATGAACACAGAAGACTGGTTGCATTTACCTAAATAATAAATAAATTTATAGGAAGGGAGTTTTAGTATTTGTTGCATGTTCAGTTTTGTATAACAGTCCTACATTTTTATTATATAACCTGAGAAGAACTAATCCAGAACCATGAACGTATGAACCAGTTTAAAAAAATGCGCACGTGCAGGGATGAATTTTTGTTCATTTTTATTGTAATTATTGTGGAAAATTTTTAATCCAGACCATGATCAGAGCGTAACAACTAAGATAATTAATTTACCTAAGCTTCTTAAAAACAAAGGCTTTTTTTGGGAGATTGCGGTACCTATAATTAGGTACCTTGCTTATAACTACTGAAATTTATTGCAAATTATTTATGTGTATGAAGTTAGCAGGCCACTTTAAGACTCATTAATTTCTAGTAATTGCGAATTAGTTACGCAAATAAAAATTAATTGCTGTTTTGGTTTGCGAAAAAATGGGTTTTCGACTTACACAATATGAACTTAACAGGGCAACTAAAAAATGTCCCCCACTAACACGCCCACTTTTTTTTTTAAAAAAGCACTTCGAATAGCAAATATTTATAAGACTTTGGGAACGAGTACTATATCTTGTTGTCAGTTGATTTGTTTTGAGTTCTGTTTCCTAAAAATGTCTAAACAATTTTCTTTCCAACAAATAATGCACACATTTTTTCCACAGACACTTTAAGAAGTTTTCTTAATTTTATTTTCATAATACGAGTATCTCATACAAAAAATGTTATTTTAAAAGTCTTATAAAAAACATTTCTTTTTTGAATAATTTTTTTTTAAATGAACAACAACAACTTGTGTGCATTGCCACCAAGTATTATAAGCTGGAGTTATGCTATTTCACGAGTGCCACCACGATCATCAGACTCCTTTAGTGGTGCTTAGTCTGGTTATGCTCGTATTAATTGAAAAACACTTTTGCCGTCATCTGGGAGCGAACCGTGAACCTTGCGATTCAGAGGCCGATGTACTACACACCGTGCCACTGAAACCACATGATAAGCTCAATCTTTTTTCAATTAGCATGTATGTATCTAAATATATACAATATAATCCAGAGAAAACAAAATAATTTAATTACACTTATAAAACAAAATTTATTTGACGTATAATAACAACAAATTGGTTAACAATTTCAATTGCTTTATTTTAAACATAAGACCTTGGGCCTTGTGAATAAAAAAGAAGTCAAAGCTATTTTTGGAAGTAGCTTAAGCTGGCAAGTCATAGCTATTACTACTAGATAAAGCTAGGTAGTTCTTTCTAGTAAAAAAAACTAAACAGTTTTAGCCAGAAATTTCTTAACCTTAATATTTTTAGTTTTCATTTTTTGTTTATACACGTGTTTTGGCTTGTTTTGGCTTATAAGCTTTAGCTAAAACTAACGGGTGATTTTTTAGCTGGTTTGGTTTTGGCAACACTGGTTTTGACAGCTGACGTGTGTTTAGTACCTTGTGTCACTGTCAAACAGCTTCAGTTTGGTTTGCAATTTAACCATGGATCGTCTTACAAATGAACAACGCTTGCAAATTATTGAATTTTACTATCAAAATTCGTGCTCGGTTCGAAATGTTCATCGCGCGCTGCTTCCATTTTATGGTCGGCATTCTCGACCTTCTGAGCAGTCTATTCGGAAGATTGTGACCAAATTTCGCACCAAATTTACTTTGTTGGACATTAAACCACCAACACGTTTACGTACTGTGCGTAGTGAAGAAAATATTGCGGCCGTATCAGCTAGTGTGACAGAAGACCGCGAAATGTCGATTCGGCGCCGTTCCCAGCAGTTAGGCCTTTGTTACAGCACTACGTGGAAAATTTTGCGGAAGGATTTGGGCGTAAAGCCTTTTAAGATACAGCTGGTGCAAGAACTAAAGCCAGCCGACCTACCACAACGCCGAATTTTTGGTGAATGGGCTCTTGGAAAGCTGGCCGAGGATCCGCTTTTTTATCGAAAAATTGTGTTCAGCGATGAGGCTCATTTTTGGTTGAATGGGTACGTAAATAAGCATAATTGCCGCATTTAGAGTGAAGATCAGCCAGAAGCATTGCAACAGCTACCAATGCATCCCGAAAAAGCCACTGTTTGGTGCGGTTTATGGGCCGGCGGCATTATTGGGCCATATTTCTTCAAAGATGATGCGAATCGCAGCGTTACTGTCAATGGTGAACGCTACCGAGCGATGATAACAAACTTTTTTTGCCCGAAATGGAAGTTCTTGACTTGCATGATATGTGGTTTCAACAAGACGGTGCCACATGCCACACAGCACGCGAAACAATGGCGCAATTGCGAGGCGAGTTTGGTGAACAGTTAATTTCACGTTTCGGGCCGGTCAATTGGCCGCCTAGATCGTGCGATTTGACACCATTAGATTATTTTTTGTGGGGGTATGTCAAGGCTAATGTCTATAGGGACAAGCCCGCTTCGATTGACGCACTGGAAGCCAACATCAATGCATTCATTCGTGAGATACCGGCCGATATGTGTGAAAGAGTATGCCAAAATTGGACTCAGCGGATGGGCTACCTGAGACGCAGCCGCGGTCAACATTTGCATGAAATTATCTTTAAACATTAAATTGCAACATTTTCAAACTATCGATTCAAATAAATATTTTATTCATTTTTTCGATTTTTTTGTGTTTTTTTTTTTTTAAGTTCTAAGCCTCTTAAAAAATCACCCGTTATTATTTTTGTAACCCAAAAGCAAAACAAGTAGATTTGGGATTTTGATTTGTCAATACTGTTTACTTGCTCTCTTTCTTTTTTACTTTCATGTAAAAAGAACATTTCGAGATTTTAATCCTCCTTAATATAACGATGTAAAAGTCCAAAAAATATTTTGTATCATACCAAGACCTATAATGTTCGTCAGTCTATTTCGTCTGTATCGTATGTCCACCGCACATCGATCTGGACCCTAAACGGATAGACCAATTTTTTTAAAATTCGGTACAGAGCATTTGTGTGCTAGCCCATCTAGTACTGCTCCAATACAACGTTTTTGATATTCTCAAATGTTTTCAAAACTGTCTCTAAGATTTTTTTTTAAAGTTTGTACCTGTAAGTTGTTGGTAAACCAAAAAATCACATAACCGAAATAGAGTTTTTAAGTTTTAAGAGAATATTTGAATTATTTTAATTCAATTTTAAAAAATTTGGATTCCAAAACCAACATTTTTTTTGTATTTATAAAGACAAATTTTTTATTTTTTTTGACATTTTAATACTCATATCCATGAATATTTTAACTCTATTCTTTGATTCCTAGCCACATTATGGCTGTAAACGCATTACAAGTCTACAACTGAAGAGAATTCTAAAAAATAAGAACTAGTCAAAGCTTTCTAGTAAGGGGTCCAAGAATCTGGATAGTTTCGTAGATTTAACTATAATTTTCTAGCTTAAGCTATTTTTAATCACAAAAATTGGAACTTAAGCTAAAAAAACAAGCCTAAGCTAGATAAATTTAGCTTTGGCTATTTTTAAATTGCTATTACAAGAACGGCTCTTTTATTTGCTAGCTTAAGATTGTTTTTATTCACACAAAACCTAGCTTTAACTTCGAAATGCAAGTCTTAGCTTTAGCTTTGTTCATTCACAAGACCCAGTGAATAGTAGGTATAATATAAGCCAATTCAGTACCTAACATTTTGTAAAAAAAAATCAGAAAAGGTTCGCTTGTTTTTTTTCACAACTTCGAGTTTTTTTTTTGGTGAAATTTTGTTTTGAATCTTGCCTTCCAGTAAAATGAGGGGACTAAGACAACTATTTTTATAAAAAAAATGCTTAATTTTGTTTCCCCTATGAGATTTTTTTGGCACCAAGGATATAGATGCCCAAATTTTTATAAATATTGGCGATTTGAAGTGCCTCCTTTAAAAACAAAATAGTGGACGTCTTGGGAGCCAAAATGTTGTCAGATGATTTATCATAAAAGTTTTCATGGTCTCTGAAAATTTCATCGAAATCGTTACAATAGTTCAGATTCTATGAGCCTATAACCGCCTCTGCATACAACTGGAACCACTATGTATTGGCTGTAGTTATTATCATCGTTACAAAGTAAAAACAATTCAATTCACATAGTTGCTTCTTGCATGACATCCAAAATGGCGAAAAAGGTTTTTTGTACTTTCTAAAGGTTATATCGAAAAGAAGAGCTGATAGTAAAAAACGGAAAACGGATTTGAGTTAAGCGCGAAAAACTGCCAAACAAACTTTGTTCAGATCGTTTATGCTCATTTTTGAAAAAGTTGTCCTGCTTTGGCAAACCAAAAATGCAATTATTTTCTTGCGTAACTAATTCCCAATTAAGTAGGCACTATTTTGTCAGCACCATTTTTTTTCGGACACTCTATCTCTATTTTTGATTAAGTTGCCTTGCTTGGTTGTGTCAATCAGAAATGATCCGGTTATTTGTTATCGAAGTGTATGGCTGATTGAAATCACAAATTCTCATTTAAGTCGATCTTTATTTCAATTATCTCGATGTTTCTCGATTTTCCATCCCAATCCCAAATCATTTAAATGAATCTAAATTTTCGATGTCAATGTCTTCAAAAAAATTGTGAAAGCTAAGATTTTTTTCAATCCATCGACATCGTGGCCATCCTTCAATGGAATTTGATAGTTGATGCCTTGACAGATGGAGACAAACTATGTAGGTATATTTCGGCAGAAGAAGTATTTTTTGATCAAAATTTCAGTTTTTTCCGGAGCAGTAACAATTCTTCAACGATTTCAAATTTTTAGATGTTTCTAATCCATCGATTTCGTAGCATAGCCATATATCTGTTGATGAAATTTGACAGATAATAATGAATTATATTTTGACAGAAAAAGCATCTTTCGATCAAAATTAAACCCAACTTCAATAAAATCACCTTTTCCTTAAAATGTTCTTAATTTTAGAAGTTCAAAATTGGTACAATATATTGACTTGAATTCCTAAAATTCGGAAGGGTTTTATTCTATCAAAATCGAAATGAAAATCGAATCGGAATAATGAATTGAGTGAAATGATCATTTCATCATTTTGGTGACTAATTCTTCTGAACTACTCATTCATTTGAAATTAACAATTTACACAGTTTTAGTCCTGCTAAATTCATATAAAAATAGGTGGGCACCCATTTTTTTTCACAAACCAAAAATATAATACATTTTTATTGCGTATAACTATTTCGGAATTAATTTGCAGCCAATTATGTGATACTTTCAATCTTAATTTCTTAAAGTGACCTGCCAATTAATTCCGACACCTACCTTTTAAAAAGGAACAAGTTTTGGTCTATAAGCATTTTTGAAACCGAAAATGCTACTAAATTCACCCATGGCCATGAGTTTCTGAGAAAATAGTCACACTGGCAACTTATCAATATGTTTGGTATAATTCAGAAACTAAGCTGAATTTGACAGTTTAACTCTTAACACTTTTTGTTCAAAATTAAATTAATCTATCGAAATGGATGGTTTAAAAAAATTTATAAAAAAAATTAAACAGCAAAAGTTAACAAAAACCAACCAAAAACTGAAAAGCCAAGGAATTTAGTTTGTTTTTACTGCACATAACACTTTTCGGAGCAAAGATGGCTCAAGGCATACTCTAACAAAAAAAACTGAAATCTTCAATATAACATGTTCAAAAGGTAGTAGTAGTCATTCAAACTTTTCCCTTTCTTATCATTTTTGTAGTATTTGCCTGAAGCTGCTTTTTTTTGTACTGCATGACAAATTTAACAATCTTTGCCACTTGCACTTTATATCAAGTCTTATATTATTTGCCCCAGCCATTCAGTTTGTCTAGATTTCTAGAAGCATTTAAGACCGACCGAAAATTCCGGAGTTATCTACCTACAGCCTTATTTATTGGATTTTTTAGGCAGTTGACTAGGTAGACAGTTTTTTAAAAGTTCTTAATAGTTGCATATATGCCTTGTTTAATTATATAAAATGTCAAGTTAGAAACATTTTAGACAACCGATGCCGTTGTCCAAGTAAGACAACTTTAAGACAACAGTAAACAAAGTTTATTAATAACTTTTTGGAGTTGGACGGCTGTCTAAAGTTAGACAAAGTTTATAAATACGACTGCTAGTTTTTAAATATGTATTTTCAATGATCGTAATGTTATATTTTATCAAAATCTTGAGTTCGAATATTTTTACGAATGTGAAATTTGCCATATAGTGGGTACGGAAAAAGAGTCTTTCGGGCTTTCGGTTTGGTTTCGTTAATTTTGTCTGCTAAAATGTTTTTATACATTATTTAGCCATTCATTTCGATGAGAAATTTATTATTAAACAAAAAACATATTGAAAAGTGACCAATCTCTCAGGAACGAATGAATATATTTAGTAGCATTTTCTGTTTTAAGCATGCTTATTGGCCAAACAAATAAATCCAATAATAAAAACTCTTGCACGTGATTGTTACTTTTTCCCCTCATTTTCTGGCCTATATGCGAATTTTTGATGAAGAGAATAGAAGTCAGATCAAAACAGCAAAAAATGGTATGGACAGGGAAAGTCAGTTTCAACAATTTGAACAACAAAAGTATCTACCTACTCGAAACTTAACAAATACTTAACGAATCTTTAAGTTTAACAGCCCTATCACTAAAAATTGCTTGGATATCTTTTAATTTACAAATAAACTAAAACATTCATCACGAGTTAGTTCACGAATTAAAATTTCATATCAATAAAAATATGAGCTGCCAATCCACGTTAAGTGAAAAATCTTAGCGAAAATCTACTACAATCAACAAGAACTCTGCTGTTACCAAAGACAATTTCTGAACTGCACATATATTTTCTAACAAAATGTGAACTTCTTCACATACACTCTCTCATTTGAAGTTGTAAGAAGCAAGTGTGTCTCTAGCGTCTGTTTCCTTTTATCTCTAGTTTTTGGCAACAAATGACAGAAGTATTTTTAACTTAATTACGCGTTTAATGTACCTATTTTGGGGAGTTAGTTTATTACCTTGAATGTTGCTTTTTTGAGAAGATTTCACACCTTACTCACTGACTAAAAATAATTCGTGTTTTATTTGCGTTCATGAATACCGGTGTAAGGTAAACTCCTAAGAGACTGTAGAAAGTAATCAATATGAGTGTTATTTTGGCTAAATTATCGTTGCTTAAAATTTATTTGTATTCTTTGCTGATGTAAAATCTAAAAATTAATATCGTGGGTCCTTAAATTCTAATGGTAATGAATATGCCTCGTCTATGTTAGAATAGAATTTTTTTTTAAATATTGGTGCAACCCTCCAAACCTAAAATTCTTAGTTTAAAAAGCGACTCAGCAGTAGCACACTTCAAGTGGTAGAAACGGTAAGTATCCACTCAGGCAAACAATGCTTATATGTCAAAACTCTACTTTTTCACTTTTCCTTATTACCTACGATGAAAGAAAACACAAACACTTGAATTTTCAGATTCGAACTCAATCTCTTTCCAAAGCTGCTCTAACGGCTTAGGGAGGAATAAAAACTCAGTAGCTGTATGTACTCAATAGTTGATGGTTTTGCTACTATCATGGTTGAGTGAATTATGGTCGCATATGGCGCGGAAAATATTTTCAATTATAATCTACCACTCGTGTATTTCATCAAGCGTATTAAAAACGTAAGTTTTGATTTTCAGATTTATGAACAAACGCCTACATGTGGTGTACATGTATGTTTTGGAGTATAAACGACACGTTTTCTTGTCGATTGATTAGTAACGATGGAGTCCTTTGAACTTATATATTTATTATTATCTACAGCAAGTGTTCCACATATGGACCGAGTTTGTTTTTCTTATTCATGTAGGTGCCACATTCTCAGATTTGACACTATTTTCTTTTCTTTTGAGGAGAAAAAAAAACAGGATGCACTTAACGGAGGACGCATCCTCGAAGCAACACATATTTGACACAGTTTGGAATTTGTTTAGGAATTAATAAATCACTAAAAAAATGTCAAATGTGTAACAGAATACGGAGATTATTATTTTGTTGGGATTTAATGAGTGTCGTTAAATATAACACCGACTTAAAGATTGCATGACTTTGTATCCTTTGACGATGGCCTAGAAAAACATAATTACCTAACAATACCGAAATCGAAAAATCCCCAAAATATATAAGTCTTAAAACTAAAATTCTTTGACACCTGAGCTTCTATTCTATGCAAAGTACGGCAGCTTCTAAGAGGATCCTTACATCAGAATCTAACAAAAATAACTAAAATTGGTATTCTGAAACCTACCTTTATTTATCTGCGTTAATTCTAATCTACAGCCCTTTTATATGGCCAAACAAACAAAGGCACTCCTACAAAGTTATTCCATTAAGTCAGCTGCCAACAATTTCAATATAGGATTGGTTATGGTTGGATCATTATTATTTTTTATATCAATTCGCTTTTAAGTCAAATTCACCCTTTCATTAAATTAATCTAATTCTGATCTATGTACGTACAACTGCTGAAAGCCAAGATTAGGGTACTTGATTAAAACTCGAGGGAGTGCTTGGTATCCTAAATCAACAATACCTACCAATACATCTACCGACTACTCCCTCATGTTAATTTATGCGCACTTAATGACTGGGTGAAAATGTTGAGGATAATATTCTTGCAGCAAGCCCAAAAAATTACTCGATCTTGTTCTCTATTGTCTAGGCCCCGAACAATACCCATATTCAAAAGTGATTGCGTAGTCTCGTGAAAGTGATCGCTGATTTTTGATTTCTATTCCACCCCTGTAAAATGTCAGTGACATTGATCGAACAAGTTCCTGTCGTTGAAATTGTATGTTGGTGGCAACGTTACAGCTATTGTGTGTGCTTCATTCTATTCAACCCTTGTGTTTCAGCATTATTTGTATGTATTATGTAACTCTCTATATGTACCTACTATTTAAATGACATATTAAAGTAGGGGACCCTTACTATACCTTTACATTCCAGGCTATTATTTGCACTTTGCATGAGTCCTTTGAATGCGTCAGCAGGAGAGATTTTTTTTTAAAAAGTTCCACCATAATTTAATGCAAAATAGTTTTTTTTAAAAAGATTTTTCTGTACAGAATTCTTTGTATTAAGAATTTAATATACAAAAAAAGGGTTGAGTCTTGAGTGTATGTTATTATTTGTTGAATTTATTTGCCTTAAAGGTCTTACATATGAAAAAACCTGTCCTATTGATCTTGATGACTGCGGCTGACATATGCCAGAATTGCTCCACCCAGAATGAACTATGAAATTAAGAGAATTATTTTTTTGAAGAGTATGAAATTTAAAACCCTTAATTTTCTTTTTTATATGTACAATAACACTTTTTCAAAACTCACAAAGAAATTAAGTTTTCTTCGTTTTTATAATGAAATGGAAATAATTGTTAAAATAGAACGTTCGTAGTTGTTGTTGTTTCAATCAAAATTTACTTTCAATTCAATTTCAAGCTCATCGATTCAAAAAAAAATAAAATGCATTACTGGGTCACACGTTTAGGTTATGTTCAAGAAGCTTAGATTTTTAGAAACTTTATCTTAATATATATACGTCTGCACCCTTAAGCCCTAAAAAATAGAAATTCTAGAAACGTAGCGTTGATAAAAGTCCGAAACATTTTAGTTATTTTTTTTTTAAGCTAAAAGTTCACATGAATTCAACTCAATATCACGTTTCGCCCGGGTACGATAGTCGAATTTTATTATTCTAAGAAAATTTGTGTAAATTCAGTCACTTAGAATTTTAAGTGCTCGAGCTCTGGCCTTTTTGATTAGTCGGTAAACATCGATGCAAATTTGAGGCTTAGTAGTTAGAAGGGAAAGATTTAGTCATCTAACTGATTTTTTTTCTTCGTTTCTTATATACCACGGAGCATTTACCTAGTCAATTTATTTTCAAACGTTTGCAAGTTATTTAAGGTTGTATCGCAGGTACAACCAACCCCTAAGTTGTATACCATAAGTCCAAACAGGTTTAAGAACCTGTCGGTATAAAATCAATTTATTTTCAATACTAAGCTTTGAATATTTACCGAGTAACCAGTTCATATCTCTTGATTTACTTTTTAGTTCTTCGCATTCCTTTTTTACGTTCGGCTTCCATTTTAATTTCGCGTCTAAAGTCATTCCCAGATACTTTGCCTCATTTAAAATGGAACACGAGCGGTATGAAGAAAGACGGGTAGTTTATTTATTTTTTTATACGTAAGGCCCACGTGGACTGACTTTTGTTCATTGAGTGCTATTCGCCATGTTTTTGTTAACTCATTAACATTATTAAGAGCATTTTGTAATTTAATTGTAGCTTCACTAATCGTTTTGCCTACTGCTAGTATTGCAGTATCATCAGCAAACGTAGCTACGATAGCGTTTTCTGTTTGAGGTATATCACGTGTAAATAAAACTTGCAGAACTGGAACTAATACACTTCCTTGTGGTACCCCAGCCACTATTTCTTTTAAATCTGAATAGTCATTTCCGTGTCTTACACGAAAAAGTCTTTCATCTAGATATCCGTTTAGAATGTTGCAAAGTCCATCAGGCAGAACTTGTCTTAATTTGAATTTGAGGCCTTCGTGCCACACCTTGTCAAAGGCCTGCGACACGTCTAAAAAGACAGTCGAACAGATTTTCTTTTCCTCAAGAGCTCTCTCAATTACGTCAGTAATTCTATGCACTTGATCAATTGTCGAATGCTTACTTCTAAATCTGAACTGATGTTAAGGTATTAATTGTTTCTCTTCTACTATCGGTTGCAGGCGCAGGAGTAGTATTCTTTCAAAAACTAACTGATGATCTCAACTATAGTACCTGGTCGAAACGCAGTTGGGCTTACTTGATCTCTTAACTTGAATTATATTCAGTCACTCCACTCAAAGACAAGAATTTTTTGTAGGTTAAAATATCCTATTAAACTTGTGATACAAAACTTTTATGATATCTGTGCCCAACTTTTTTTGTAAGAAATAGTTCTAAGCGTTTATCTTGACTATTTAACATCTGAACGAAAAAACGATTAATTACTTTTTTAAGGCACTTAATTTCCTACTTTTTTGTTTATTAAGATTTTATATGCGTTTTTTATTTAAGCACAGAGGTACAAAATACTATGGTTTTAATAATTTGTACAGAATTTTATAAGCTATTGATTCGCTGATTTTTGGGAATAAAAAAATATGGTCTTAAAGATATTTACAAAAAGCAAATGAAGACTGTCCCTTTTACAATAAAAAATCGAAATGTAAACTTTGACCCCCTGTATTTAAAATATTAATACACTCACAGAATCCTTTGGTATCTAGCTCATTTTTTATTACTAGTCTTGCACGTTTTGTTTTTGATTATATCAAAAAAGTAAGTCAAATTTGATTGTGTAGTATCATTTCACAAAAGCTAAAATTGTTTCTTCAAATTTTTGTCAGAAAATTTCTAGTTTCTTTAGAAATAAGCAACTAATTCACACCCTGAAAGTATGCCTAACTTCCTATCAAGGCCGTAGCCAAGTGGGATAATAGGGGTAGTAAACAGTGAAAAGTTATTTCTTGAAAATCATATCCCCCTTCACGAATAATTATATGGCTACGGCATTGTTACTTTTTTCTTTTGTTTTGTTAGTTAGACTTAACAGGATTGAAAGTTTTGACGTCTATGAAGTTAGCCTAACAATTTTAAGCTAGACCAATGGGACGATGGCAGGAATTTGAAGTTTTGTTTGCATTTTGTATGCATTTCTTTTCCGAATTTTGCAGTTCACTATGTGGTGGGTGGAAGGGGTTGTTCCCCCCCCCCCTATTCACAATATATTTTGTATATTAGACTTTTTTCTTCTTTATAAAGCAAGATTTCATCATCAAAACTACTTTTTAAATGAGGTTGCCCCCCTAACCAAAAGCCTGAATGATTTTGACCACCCTTATCAAAATCCTGCATACCACCTTGGAACTGCTTACTTCACAGTAAAGTAAGAATGTCTTTTCTCAGCAACCAGTCCAACTATAAATTTGAAATTAGACTCAGAATTGGCAGTTAATTTTTCATTTCTAGAAAAGGTTCACCCCAAATTTTAAAGTCCTTACATAAAAACATTTGCTTATTGTAATGCTTACTTCACTGTGAAGTTAGCATAACAGTCCTTTTCTCATTACCGGAGCTAGCTACAAATTTGCAAAAAAAAAAAGCCTGAAATTTTGCTGTTTTTATGTATTTCAAGAAAAAACTTAGTTCAAATTCTTAAGTCTTCTTAACGAAACATTTATTTTGCACTGTTAACTTCATTGTGAAGTTAGCAGAAATGGAGGTAGCTAGAAAATTGCAGTTACGCTTGCGTCCCAAATTTACAATTTTGAATGTACTTCAAGAAAAAGTTAAAAATTTGACAAAAAAAACCAAAAATCTATCTGGAACTGTTAACTTCACTTTGAAGTTAGCAGAGTATACATGTCCTTTTTTCAGCAACTTATATAGCTAGAAAATTGCAATTATGTCTCAATTTTGCAGTTTCTTATGCACCACAAAAAAAATTCAGTTGAAATTTTGAAGTCCAAATTTGACAAAAAAATCATAAAGTCTATTTCGCACTGTTAACTTCAGTTCATGGTTAGCAACACATGTCCTTTTTTCAGCAACTGCAACTGAATAAGCAAGAAAATTGATAATATGTCCCAAATTTGGAATTTCTATTTTCTAGGCAGCTCCGTTTCGGGGAAAAGGACTATTGTGTTGACTTACAGTAAAGTTATCAGTGCAAAATGAGTTTTTTTTATATTTGTTTGTCAGTTTTGGAAAAATTAATTTACTTCATTTATGTTTTAAATAAGGACTTCAAAATTTGGGCCTTATTTTTTTTTAAATGCAAATTTTGAGCGTTATTTTAGATTCATGGCTAGCTTGGTTGCTGAGAAAAGGACATGTACTGCTTACTTCACAGTGTAGTAAACAATACAGAGGGCGTTAAAACCCATATTTGGTGAACTGCAAAATCCGGAAAAGAAATGCATAAAAAATGCTAAACAAACTGCAAAATACTGTCGATATCAAATTTTATAATAATTATTTTTTTTTTACTTTTTAAATAATGCATTACTAGGTACCTAGGTATTTATGGAAGAATCTCAAAACTAATTAGGTTAACACACACATTTCTAAAACTTAAAAAATATTTTTTTTTTTAGTTAGTTGTCTTGTTTTAACTGCTAGATTTCAAATGACTGATATTCCTGAGTATCAGTCGCTTGCAATGCAATCTCTTAAGGACTTGAATTATGCTCTTATTTACGTTTATTTATGAGCTCGAATAATTAAGCAAGCAAAGTAATCAAAAATTACCCTTAAGCAAGGTTTAGAAACGCTGGTAACTTGTAAAAAGGTCGATAAACTATTTAATTTAGTTCAAATAGGTATGAAATTTTATTTTTGTTTTAATTTTTAGTAAATATGGCAAAGATATAGATATGTACATAATCGTACATAGGTATATGTGTATCCATCTACATAATATACCTACATTATTATGAAAGCACTGAAGATGACAAATGATTTTTTTTAGGTGATCGAGTTTCTGCACCCTTTTAAAATAAGCTAAGTCTTGTTGCACATTATGTAGGTATCTGCCTACCTAGAATACCTAGCTCATTCCTGTTTCTAATTTATAAAACAAAAATAAACATAGATAAGTATAGGTTCCTATGTACCTACCTACTTATTTGATACAATACAATTCTTAGGATAAATGAACTTTTTAAGGTAGATAACTACTTATATTCAAAAATGTAGGTATCTTTACATAATGTTCTATGTGTATGCATTCATTTGATCTACTTAAAAAAACGGACCCATAGACATAAGTATTGTCCTCCAAGCATTATTCCATATCCAGACTTAAAGTCACAAAAAAATACTTCCTATATTTCGTACGTTTTTAATAGGGTATTGCTTACACACACAGTAAACAATATTTTTAATTTGGCATTTAAAGGTGGAATTTTAAAAATAGTTACCTTTTTTAATTGCTAGCCTTAATTTTAAAAGGTTAGATTAGGTTAGGTAGAAGCGGCTGTCAGTATACTAAAAGTGACACACTTAGACCAGAGTTGGTCCATAGATTGATGTTGATCAGTGATGCTTAATGCTAACAAATTTTAGTTTGTTTCCAGAATTGTCAACAGTGCAATTTCAGATGAACTTGTTCAGATATTCCTTATGTAACCGAACCACACGAATATTGAAACCATTCTACTAATAGAAAAAACTAATGTTCATGGGTTTCGTCTTACATTACTTTATGAACTTATTTCTGTACATTAGGTGTGTTTTTTGCAAGTCCAGAGGAATTGGAATAGAAGAACGACATCTGGTCTTAGCGACGCCGTCAGACAAAAATATGGAGTTTTCAAGTATGAAAGTATGAAATTCGTGCCGGTAACACAGTTTTTATCTGGGCTAAAGTTAAGCCCCGAAAATTCTCTGGGCTTAGCTAAGTCCGAAGGGGCTTAGTTGTTGTTATATTTAACTTGTAAATTGCTTAGCAACGTCGGGGTTGTTTTTTTCATTCAAGCCCATTCGGGCAAGGAAAAAACACACCTATTTTAAAACAAAGTCGTTAAAACTGCTTGATGTATATTTCGCTTTCTTATACCAAACATACGATCTCATACCCTACACACCCTGAAAGAGCCGTTGATCTTTACCAACAAGAATAAAAACAAAAATATAAATGAATTCAGTCAACCCCTACTTTCGTTGGAATATGTGTGTGATCAGATGTTAGATTTCCCACCGCAAGGGCGCAACGGCAACAGGAACAGCAATCATATCAAACCAATACATCAGCACAAGCATGAGAATAACACAAGAAAAAAACCGTTTCATTTTGACAATGGGGTGGTGGTTGGCTGAGCCCAAACAACCATGAACTTCATTGCTTCTCGGCTTAGTACACACAACGAGATAGGGGATGAAGATATGTACACATGTATACTGTATGTGTATTATGTCCTTTATGCCTTTCACGCACGTCTGTTGCCCTTCGCGCCGACGGACGTCGTCGTCCTTTTGTATGTAATTCGTTATATCATGAGGATGTGTGAGTGTGTGTTTCTGTACATTAACTGCACCTTTGTCAGTTTATTGCTTGTTGTTTTTTGTGTCTGTTTCTCCACATTACCGCTCGTCGCCCCATGAAACATTACAGTCAAAGATATCGGGCGGCACGCGACACAGATATCGAGCAGCTGTCCTTCAGACAGGACATAAAATTAGATAGTAAAAGAATTTTCCAATCGATAGCGGGACGGTATTCGGTTAAGTTGTTGTGTATTTTTATTTAAAATTCTCTTTAACTCGCAGCTTAAATTGAATTAGTAAATTAACAAACAAAAATTAAACCACTGACGTTGGTTTTTTTGTAAACAATCATCTGGACTTTAGGGGCAATGGCCACTATTGGCATTATGTCTTACGGTATGCCGCCAAATTTAAAATTGAAAAATACCTTTAATAAAATCACAATTACGACCAACAACAACGCCGGGATTTTGAGTGATAGTTCAAGCAATAAACTTGTGATCAATAGCAATTCGATTGTGAAGAAAATCAAAGATTTTGGAATGATTGGTAGTGTGAATAACAGTGGTGTGGTTATTATGAGAAAAAAACAAAAACTCATTCCGTTGAATGAGTCGAATAATTGTGAAAATGTACTTCCACAGGGTGAAAGTGTTAAACAACCTCCTGCGAAGAAAATGAAAATTGCTTCAAAATGTGTGGAGCCAAAATTGGAAAAATTGACCACTGGCTGTGATTCGCCGGCGGGAACTCCAGGACGTAAAGGATTACCGGCCCCACAGGCAGTGGCCCGCCGCAACGCCCGTGAACGGAATCGCGTCAAGCAGGTAAACAATGGATTTGCTGCGCTCCGCCAACATATTCCAGAAGAGATTGCTAAAGTTTTTGAACCAGTAGGCGGTGCAGTCACTAAAGGAGCAGCAAAGAAGCTAAGTAAAGTTGAAACCCTTCGGATGGCTGTGGAATACATTCGTGGTCTAGAGAAGCTTTTGGGCTATGAAATACCTCCTGTATCACCACTTTCTGCCGATGACGGATGCTATACCATGATAAAGGACGAATTCGGAGCTAATTCACCAATGAATGACAATTTTGACAGCTACGATGATAGCAATGGCGCAGCTGATCAAGATCTAGATCAGGATCAAGATTTCTTCGAAATCGCCGATAGTTTGCCCAACATTACCACACTAAATGGATTGCAGTACATTCGGATTCCAGGAACGAATACCTATCAGTTGCTGACTCCCGATATCTTCGGCAACGAGGAGAACTTCGTTCCCCTAATCGGTACTAATTGTTATCCCATTAATGATGACCTAACGAGCGAGGACATTCAGGTTTCCATGTTGACTGGGGTCGCACCTGCATCGACCCCATCCGAAATGACGGCACCTATCTCAACGTCTTCGTCGACGTGCTCGCCCCTATCGCCATCATCGAATGTCTTGTCACCTGCGGCCGGTGGCGTTTTACTACAACAAACAATGTCGCGTGCCACCAACGACCTCTGCATGATGCCTCCCCAATATCAGACGATGCACGATGTCCCCCACACTCATCATCATCAGCAGCATGATAATCGCTTGACGGCACACGTTAAGATAGAACCATCAGATATCGTTTACCAACAACATTTACTGGGAAATTTGTCACCCCATCACTTGGAGAACGGCGGTCAAGGTAATTTTATTAACATTTCGTCTTCGCCAGGTGAAAATAGTAGTGAAGAACACAGTTTGTACGATAATGTGCTCTACTTGAAGAAGGAATTCAGCGATGTCGTCCTAGATACATCTACAGCTGCACTCTCTGATGAAAGTATGATGGATGCCATTGACTGGTGGGAGGCCAATACTCCCAAATCAGATGGTGGACATATTATGTAGAGCAAGAGTATTTAAGATTTTGACTGCATTTAAATGTTAGATGAATATTTATTTTTCAGAAAAAAAAAAATTATCGTTGAGGAATAAAAATTAAGTTAAATCGAAATAGTTATTTTCTTTACTTTTATGGATACTAAAAACGCTTAAATTATTAAATTTTATTATTAAAATTAAGAAAATATCTTTAATATAATAAATGTATATATGAAGAAAAAAACACAATGAAGTTATAAGCAAAACAAACCGAAGACAATTAAGATATTATGATTAAAAAAAAAAAGTTTAAATAGAAATTAACTTATATTTTAAGTTTTTTCTTTTATTTATAATTTATGTACATGTTTCTTCCAGTGAATAAAAGAAGTTTATTTAAAAATATTGTTAGATTTTTTTTTTTAATATGTTAATTTAATTTTTGTGGACTTTCAGAGTTTGGGTACCTACCTATACAAAACAAAAAAAAAAAACGTAAAAAAATTAATTTCAAGATTTTAGTCTCACATTAGCAGTATGTTAAGTTTTTCATCTTATTTTTATTTGATTTTTACTTCCTTGGTCATTTTTACACTCGAAAGGTCCATAGCTATCTACTAAAAAAAGTTTCATAAAATAATTTATTACGTAATGACCCCAGTAATAGAACTTTTTTTTACTTACAACGTTCTTAAAGCGGTGTTACTAATTTTAATCAAACTGCTTAAATAAAAATTTATAAGAGCTCTAAATATTCAAATTTAAAAATAAAAGCAGTAGATACCTTCTTTATAAATGACCTACAATTTTAAAATTTTTCCAAAAAATATACAGCTAGACACACTTAAACAGCTTGATTTAAAAAGAAAAACAAATTATTGATTTCTGATCTATAATTAGACTGTTGTCAGAGTTTTTAAATTCTTTTTTCTGTGGGCTCAATTTTACCTCAAAAGATACAAGGTACTTTCCATATTAAATTTGGGTTGGGGTCGAAACTCTGGCAGGGTCAAGATTCTTTGCTTGTGAAAATTCTGCTTTTAAAATTTTGCTTTCAAAATTCTGATTTTCAAAATTCTGTTTGACGAAATTCTGACCGTTATAAAAAAAAGGTTAGGAAAATGTTAAAAAGTACCTAAATCAATTTGCTTATACTTGTCTATGTAAGTATGAATTACTTATAAGAAAATTTTCTTATATTTGGTGAAAAAGTAGTGTAGCTAATTTTTTTTTTTATTTTCCTGTCTTCTTCTTTTACATTCATTCCTCAAAATTAATCTAATGGGGTTTTCTTTTGGTTGATTGGTTGACGATTTCAGATTGATTTTTCGTTTTTATTGTATGGAGTAAAATTTGTGTCTGTGAAGCCGTGGCGATCCAGACTTGTCAAACTGATAGCTGTCAATTGTTCCGGTGTGTAATGGAATTAGTAAATGAGAGGTAAATCTGCCGAAATGATTTGCAGAATTGATTTCCTATACAAACATTTTTTTTTTATCATTTAATTCTCAAAATATGCGTTTTGACAAATCTGAAGGGGAAAAAGTCAATTTCTGATACCAAAAGAAAACCCCTTAAGATACCAATGTAAATTCTCAAATATTTAAGTCTTTCAAAAATATGACATAATTGAATTTCATACCAAGTAATATTATGCTATGTTCACACGAAAACGAACTTCGATTTTCGATATTTTTAGTTGATGGAACAAGATGTCGTTTTTTTTTATTTTGAATTAAAATTGCGAACCAGAAATAAGACAAATGGCCTACGAAGAGTTGTGAAGAAAATGAATAATTAATAACGGGTGATTTTTTAGCAGGTTTGGTTTTGGCAACACTGGTTTTGACAGCTGACGTGTGTTTAGTACCTTGTGTCACTGTCAAACAGCTTCAGTTTGGTTTGCAATTTAACCATGGATCGTCTTACAAATGAACAACGCTTGCAAATTATTGAATTTTACTATCAAAATTCGTGCTCGGTTCGAAATGTTCATCGCGCGCTGCTTCCATTTTATGGTCGGCATTCTCGACCTTCTGAGCAGTCTATTCGGAAGATTGTGACCAAATTTCGCACCAAATTTACTTTGTTGGACATTAAACCACCAACACGTTTACGTACTGTGCGTATTGAAGAAAATATTGCGGCCGTATCAGCTAGTGTGACAGAAGAACTCGAAATGTCGATTCGGCGCCGTTCCCAGCAGTTAGGCCTTTGTTACAGCACTACGTGGAAAATTTTGCGGAAGGATTTGGGCGTAAAGCCTTTTAAGATACAGCTGGTGCAAGAACTAAAGCCAGCCGACCTACCACAACGCCGAATTTTTGGTGAATGGGCTCTTGGAAAGCTGGCCGAGGATCCGCTTTTTTATCGAAAAATTGTGTTCAGCGATGAGGCTCATTTTTGGTTGAATGGGTACGTAAATAAGCATAATTGCCGCATTTGGAGTGAAGATCAGCCAGAAGCATTGCAACAGCTACCAATGCATCCCGAAAAAGCCACTGTTTGGTGCGGTTTATGGGCCGGCGGCATTATTGGACCATATTTCTTCAAAGATGATGCGAATCGCAGCGTTACTGTCAATGGTGAACGCTACCGAGCGATGATAACAAACTTTTTTTTGCCCGAAATGGAAGTTCTTGACTTGCATGATATGTGGTTTCAACAAGACGGTGCCACATGCCACACAGCACGCGAAACAATGGCGCAATTGCGAGGCGAGTTTGGTGAACAGTTAATTTCACGTTTCGGGCCGGTCAATTGGCCACCCAGATCGTGCGATTTGACACCATTAGATTATTTTTTGTGGGGGTATGTCAAGGCTAATGTCTATAGGGACAAGCCCGCTTCGATTGATGCACTGGAAGCCAACATCCATGCATTCATTCGTGAGATACCGGCCGATATGTGTGAAAGAGTATGCCAAAATTGAACTCAGCGGATGGGCTACCTGAGACGCAGCCGCGGTCAACATTTGCATGAAATTATCTTTAAACATTAAAACTATCGATTCAAATAAATATTTCATTCATTTTTCGAATTTTTTGTGTTTTTTTTTTTAAGTTCTAAACCTCTTAAAAAATCACCCGTTAGTTATTTGCATACAATTGAAAAATAGTCAGGCCAAAACACCGAATAATCTCGAGTTGTGGACAAATGGACAGGGTGCAGCAAACAAAAAAAAAAATACTACAAAAAACAAAATCTCTTTGAGCTTGAAAAATAGTCCTGTTATCAGTTGTCTAACAATAAAGTTGAAAAAGTTCCTTTTTTGTTTATTTTCTTTTATAATACAAGATGAGAAAAAAGTGTCATTGACACTGGAAAAAGAAAGGATTTTGAAAAAAAAAATTGAATAGCTGAATTTTGTAACCACAATTTCGACCCGCTCCCATAAAATTTATTACCAGACGCTAACGATAACGTGGATTTTAATTCACCTATTATTGTCGAAACACTAATTTCAACTTAAATAGTAATTTTAATAGGTGATTGTAATGTTATTAAATGTTCGAGCGTTGCAACTTTTTCCTGTGGTTGGTGTTATCAAAATGCTTAACAAATATTTAAGTTGTTGGGTTTTGGTTTAATTATACCTAACTCATTCATAGTTATAGATAATACAATTATAATTAAAAAAAGAACAAAAAAAAGAAAGTTTGAAAAAAAATTTCCTGGAACATTTTGAAATATTTCTTGAACTACTTACATAGAGTTACAAATGTATGTATAGTCCAGGAGAAAACGGAAAAGATCCAATTTTTTTTTAAATTAACTAAACTAATGATGACATCTTATAAATAGATTTGTATGAGCATTATCTGATAGTTTTCTTCATGACCGGTTCTTTCAGAAGAAATTTTCAAATGACATTCGAAATTTCGGTTTTAACGTCGAACGTGCTTTAGAATCATGTTCAACGTATCATGCACAAAAATTCAAGATTTTAAAATCCATATATGTATACCTTGTGCTCTACAAAAAAAAAAAATTGCTACTTTCTTTTATTTTTCTTTAGCATTTAGGCTTATTCTGCCACATCTGTTATTCTGCTATGAATTCTCTATTATGAATCATAAAAGATTTTCACTAATAAAGATCTTTTATGATTAGCATTCAGATATTCGAACTCTTATAAAACCTAGTTATGAAACTTCGAAAACGAAATCAGTTAATGAACAGACCTAGAATCTGATACCAAAATCAGCTGTTGTAAATAAAATGAAAAATGACAAAATGGGTGGCCAATATTTATTTATATTGGTTTTTTAATGTTTAATCGGTATTTGACACGGAATTGTTCTATTTGTAGTTAGTGAATGTGTACAATAGAATTCCTGCATTCAATATATTCAATCCAAAAAGCTGTAAAAGATGCACATCGGGAAGACCAAAGGGATTACTTTTTTATCTTAGTTCCACATCAAAAGTGTTTTGTGCTTTCGCCTGCAAAAAATACCTTTTTTAATTTTTTCTGTTGTTAGTAAAATAAGTGATAAAACACACAAAATAAGTGATTTTAACACTTGTCTAATTTTAAAACATTTTATTGACGAAATAAAAGAGGAACTACCATTTTTACTTCATGTTTACTTCTTGTTTATTGAAATCTTTTATAAAAAAATCCAGAGAGGTTTGTCTTTTATTCTTTTATGATTCAGATAACAGATTTCGTGATCGTGATTTGTAATAGATTTTGCTATAAGTTCGAAAGTTTGGCAGTTCATAACAGACTTCTTCGCAGATTAAATAACAGAATTTCACATGCAGACTACCAAAATTAAAATTAATAAAAGATTTTTTGATAACTTAAACTTTTGTATGAAACTCATAGCAGAATAACAGAATAGCAAAATAAAAGATCACCCCGAATAGGCCCAATTATTTTTGGTTATACATTTTCAACTTAATTTTTATCTGAAAATTAACTCAAGGGTACCCTCCATTTTATAAGTTTAACGTTGTGACAAATTTACCACCGACGTATCTTTTAATATGGAGTAAAATTGAAAAAATTATAATTTTTTAGACTAAAATTATTTTTTCAAAAACTATTTAAAATACAAACTTTATTTATAAAGCATATTATAGAATGGAATGGTAGCTTTAAAAGGAGCTAAGGCGTGGCATTGTAAGTGTTCCCGTTTTTTTAATTAATTTTTTCTGTTTTGACACATTTTTACATAATTACCCTTCCCACCTAAACGGGGAGATACAATTTTTTTTTCGTCTAAATCTTATCTTTACCTTCAGATTGTTTTTTTTTTTTGCGGTTTATAAAAATCACCCTAACAACATAATTAGTACCTTAATTAAAAGGGAGACCAGGGGGTCGAAATAAAAATCTAAAAAATGAGGAAGTTTTGTTTGACTCTGTAGAGCCATTCATTTATCCTATCCATCTCGAAACTAAAAAAAAAATCCAATATAAGGACCACCTTAACATACTTATAATGTTGATATTTTTATTATAGGTATCTACGAGTATTTCACTTTTAAACAACATTTCATTTCAAAATTCACTCGAAATGCAATTAGCTATGTGTAACACTGTAGATACCTCGGCCGCCGAGATCCATATTCAAATAAGCAGAGAAGCTATAATAACCGTCTAGGAATGAATTAATTATGAACCAGTTCTCATGACTTCATGATTTCAAAATAGTAATACCGATATTTACTTTTTATATTTATAAGTGAAAGGCGGGGATACAAATCAACCCAAAAATCACATTCTTGAGGAAAATTAACATTCTGCCAACTGACAGAATGTTTCATTTTTTAACAAAATGTAATTATAACTTTTTAAAATCTCAGTTATACGTACCTACTTTAATTATATTCAAAACCCTAAGATATTTCTTACCACCAAACAAGTTCCCAAGGATCAACGACGAATAGAGTACAATATATGCATAGAGGTGTACAACTACTGCAACGTGTACATAACTACAAAGGAACAATATGGCTTCGTTGAATTTAATTATATGTATTCAACCACATTAATTTCCATGTGGAATATAAATTAGATGCGCATGCCTATGGCCTATGGAGGCTATGGGAATATGTATCTACCTAATAGTTAAAAAAAATATATTAATAATTTCTACGAATCTACGAACCCTTGTTTTGTTTTACCAGTATATTCAGAAAGTCCTGGATAAACAATGACTGGATCTAGGCTATGTATGTAGAGTTAGGTATCCACTTTAACTACAGAAAATAGCATTGAATTTTTAAAGCTTTGATCGGTTTGAGAGAAAATTCTAATCCACCGAAGAAAAGATTCATCTAAGTATCGATAAACGCATAGATAAAAGAGCTTTGTGTCAAACTCTATTTTAATATTTACTCTCTAAAAAGATGTAAGGATTTGTGCCCATGCTACCTGTCCGTTCTTCAAATATTAATTGAAAGGAATATGAGTATAAAAAGGGGGCCCATTTTCCCCCTCTCAGGCGGGAGGGTAATTTTCAAAAAATTTAACTCAAAACTGAAAAAAATTAAACAAACGCCATGCTATAGCTTTTTTTAAAGTCACAGAATACATTCTCTAATATATCGGGTTGTTCAATAAGAGCGCTACAAAAGTTTTTTTAAATAAAACAAAAACGGTTTTGGATATCAATGAAATTTTTTATTCCTGTGAAAGTAGGTTCGATGCCATTATGTATGGATCTCAATTTCTTTTGCATGGCCACCACGGGCACGCTTGCAGAAGTCCAGACGCTGAACCCAATTTTCGACGGTTTTCAAGCATAAATTGCCCGATACTGCTGCAAACTCACGTTCGATATTCGTACGAAGTTCATCAATCGTCGCTGGCTTGTTGGCATAGACCATAGACTTGACGTAGCCCCACAGGAAATAGTCTAACGGCGTCAAATCGCACGACCGAGGAGGCCAAGCTACTGTACCATTTCGTGAGATAACACGTTCTCCAAACTTGGTTTCCAATAAATTGATTGTGACATTCGCTGTGTGGCTTTAGGCCCCATCTTGTTGGAACCACATGTCCTCCAAGTCCATATCATCCGATTGGGGCCAAAAATATTCGGTTATCATTGAACGGTAGCGATCCCCATTCACAGTAACGTGCCGGTCTTGATCATCACGGAGGAAGTACGGCCCAATGACGCCGCCGGCCCATAAACCACACCAAACCTTAAATTTTTCGGGATGCAATGATGACTCATGGAGTACGTGTGGATTGCTATCTAACCAATACCGCATATTTTGTTAATTGGCGAAGCCATTCAGCCAGAAATGAGCCTCATCGTTCAAGATAATTTTTCGATGAAAATCCAAATCATTTTCAAGTTGTTGCTCAGCCCAATTCACGAACATACTACGCTTTTGGTGGTCAAGTGGCTTCAGTTCTTGAGTCAATTTAATCTTGTAAGGATGTAGGCTAAGATCTTTTCGCAAAATTCGCCACAACGATGTCACAGAGATGTCCAACGCTTGAGAACGACGTGTGAGAGACACATTTGGGCTTTCTGCAACTGAAGCCTCAGCGGCAGCAATATTCTCGACACTACGGGCACTTCTTTGTCTCACTGGCACGGGAACATTTTGTACTGTGCCTGTGGATTCAAATTTTTCCACTAGACGCTCAATTGATTGATCTGCTAGAACGATTATGACGACCATGGACGTAGTGCTCTTAACGTTAAGGCCACTGACTCCGAATTTCGGTAGTAAATTTTAATAATTTTGACTCGTTGTTGGCTCGTATATCTTTTCATCATGAAATGGCAAACCTTACTGAAGAGAAATGTCAAAAGAGCGGCAAGAAATATGGCGTCGTTTGCTGTCCCTGTCGCTCTACTTTTGTAGTATCCCATTTGAAAATACTTTTTAAATAAAGTTTTAACTGTAAATAGCTTTTTAAAAAAATTTCAAACTCAAAATCAAAAAAAAAAAAAGAATAATTATTTTTTCAAGTTTGAAAATAATTTCTTTTTTTCAAAAACTAAGCAATAAAACCTTTCCTTAAAAAGTATATTAGGAAATGGATTTGTGGTTTAAAAACAACTATAGCATGGATTTATACCTAAGTGTTCAGCCCATATTTTTAACTTTTTAGTAACTTAAAGTGATAAGAGGGAGAAGCCCCCTTCTTCTCGCAAATAAAAATCTGATAAAATTTTTGTTTTCTATTAGAGCCATTAGATCTCTATCCAGTTCGTAGTTTCAAAAAAAATAATGAAAGGGCCACCCTTATGAATATGGTGGTAAGTGCCAACACTCTCGAATTGCAAATTGTTATTCTAAATTATTTTTTTTATAGGGTATTGCATTTGCACTGTATATCAGGTGGTCTAATGATGAGTCGAAGGAAGGAAGGAAGACTCAGTTTAAAAGTAAATTTATAAAACTAATGACCCAAAACAAAAAATGAAATCGCGTTTTTGTTTATTTTTCACACAAAACTTCAGTGCAATACAAAACCAACAGGAAGAACAACATCGAAAAACAAAATTCTTTAATGGCATGACAGAGCATAATAAGTGTTTTTCAGTAGCCATAAGGCACAATAGCCCAATGCCATGACATCACAAAACAGTTAACGTCCCCTTCCGTATTTAAAAGATTCAGCTATCTTATCTTCTGTTACTCTTTTCAATCAGCATAATATTCTACACTAGAGGAATATTTTTTTTTAAATTACAATACTCCCAATGTATATGTAGAGGTAGGTAGGTTATGTATATTTATTCAGGAAAAAAAACGGTAAACTCCGTAAGAGGACAGTTTTTGCCGATCCCCATGCATTTTAATTTTGTCCTTGTTTTTGTTGTCGTTCTCAAAAACCTCACGTGAGAATTTCTCTACAATCGTGGGAAATTCTAAGTGCATCCTCTTGTCCTATATAAGCATTATAAGTATAAAGCACCCTTGATAACAACAACAACACGATCAAAAAAAAAAACGTCCCACGAAAGGACCAGGACAACACAAACTAATTTATATGAAAAATGATAATGAACTCTATGAACTTTTGTGTTGATATTGAAGATTCCAGAAGGAAAAAGGAATCTTCTTAGGTAGGTAATGATATTCTACCTGGACAAACTATACCTATGATCGAATGAACAAAAATTTCCCAAAAGCAATGTACCAATTGAAATGAAAATGAATCTTGGGGGAAATGGTCGACCTTCTCTTAAAAGTATAATGGACCAAAAGATCCTTTTCTTTCGCATGTATTTTTTTTTAACACGAGTCCTTTTGCAAAAAAGAAAATACTTACCTTGAATCAAGTCAGATTTCATCGCAAGCGTATTTGAGATTTGTTGGTAAATGTTTTTATCTCATCTAAAAAAGGTCCTTTTTTCATATCTTCACAAAGAACTCATTTTTCTTGCGACTATTTTCTTAGACAAAAAAAAGCTGATGTAAAAATGTTTTCCTTCGTTTGAAAAAACCAACTTCCAAAATGATGATGCAAATCCATTGTCCTTACTTTGACTATTTCGATAAAAAAAAAATCCATTGTCCTTATCCCTGTATAATATATGTGAACCTATATTCAATTTATTGAAATTCAAGAGGATTTCCATATATATGTAATATGCATGGAGCGATGATGGAATGTGTTCTTGAATTATTATTGAATCGATGCACATTGTGTCCGTTCATCTGCCGTTTCAAACGCACGTCGACCGCTCCGCTGCTACCGAATAGACGCAAAACTATGAAGGAATCCTTAATTATAGAGTGATGTCTGATGTCGTCGTCCTTCTGTGCATCTTGAGAAAATTACATCAATTGTTGTGTGTTGGTATAGAGGTATTCGCAGCGCCAGGTAAGGTAATTCGATCGATTCCTCTTGATGAAGGATCAAAGGCAGAAGACACAGTTTTGGATTGCATAACGTTATATTTATCACAGTCCCGTGTTATGCAAACCTAGTTTCGTTTTCTATTTATATTTATTTCATATTTCACAATCATTTTTAAAATACAGTTAGATTATTATTATTACGGTATCTGCAAGTTATTTAGACAGATGATAGTCTCGTCTTACGATTCTCTTTGAAACGGTTCCAATTTCGAGGGCACCAGTTATTATGTAGGTAAGGTAATTTAAAGCGCCCAATTTTGTTGGAACTACATTGAGGCCTTGAAGAAAACATATCAAATTCGAATAAACCTAGAACAGTTATCCTGACAGTTGATTAAAATGGTTTCAGAGAGACGCGTATTGTTTATCTATAATAATGATCATCGGCAGATTTATTGACATTGTGATGGATTTGAATTTGATGAAAGGGTGCTGCTGAATCGATGAAGGCACTAACATCGATATAGAGACAAATGAAGGACGTATGCCTTATACCTATCTACCGTTAAAGTCCAGGTGTCTTATAGATATTCATGTTGTGTATGGAAGTCACACGTGCTCCTCCAAATAATTTGAAGACTTTATTATAAATTCAACAATATCTCATTATGGTATGTATTTTGGAGTCTTGTTGCAAGAACGAGGAGGTACATTTACATATGTGACCAGTTCACTCCAAGTACATGATACACACTGGATGATGCTTAAAAAAATAAATCAGGCATCTTAGGACAATTTAGTCAATGTTACAAGTCCGTATTTTCATCTTTGTAGTGTATCTGTACTACAGTCTCTGTAGTTTTATACAGGGCTTACTACTGGCCATAAATTAGAGAGATTTAGGTAGGTATCCTAAAAACAATGCATAGTGAAAAAAAACGTTGAATTAATTTAGTCTTACTTCACTTTTACTTAAGTGGAACAAGCTAGATTTGGCAATCGTGCTTTTTTCGCTTTATTAGATAAAGCGAACATGTTGGTACCATGCCTTGCCATGTAATGTACTTTAAACAAAAGTCTTATAAAATATCCGTGGCGGCCGTGAAGAACCAGGTAATTCTGAAAAAAATTTAATGTCAGGATTTGTGTTTAATATCATTCACAAAAAGTTACAAATGTAGAAAAAAGTTTCCATAATTTATTTTCAGAAGTGTTACAAAACGTATTACACAAGGGTAAAAATTTATTTATATTGTTAACTATATTTAAGAAACTTAAATAAATTGGTTAAAAAGCATTTTCCTTCCAATCCACGTAGTGTTGATCTAAAAATTTCTGAAAAGCCAGCTTAACAATCAAAAAATTTCAATAGGGTATTGGAATGTATTTTTTTTTTTACATACTCTTGAATATATCGTTTTAACAAACTTATATCTAAGAATATTATACGGTTTGAAAAATATTTTTAGTTTTTTAACTTAATCTTTCCACATAAGCACCGCATTATTTTGAAGACGTCAACAAATCCATCGTTGATCTTTCTTTTGGGTAATTATTGCATCAGAACTTGAGTGAGATGCGGTAGTTAAGATTTTTTGGTGAGTTGTTTGTGATGACACTACTTGTGGTTATAAATTTACTATTGATACATTTTGGAAAGCTCTCTCTTGAAAAAAGACCGCTCAAAGTCAAAATCTCGGATTAATTATCAGGTCAACCTCACAAAAAGCTACACAAAAATCCAGTGCTGCAGTATCTGACGCAAGGTCTCCCTCCTGTGAAACTACAAGGTTATTATAGGATTATTTGTTGTTTTTCATGTGGAAATCAAGATATTCAGCTTTTTTAATTTTATGATTCTACATTTTACAACAAACAAAATTGCTCCAAGTAAATAAAAGTTATTCTGAAAAAGTGGGTGGATACCACGTCTTAATTTTCTAATTTTTTTTTTCTTTGTATGGGCTTCAAACTCGACTTCTCTACCAATTTTCGTCACGGTACAACAGTTTGAAGTAAAACTGGTCAACAAAATTTATGTTTTTTGTTACAGAAACCAAAATTGCTATTAGGCGCCAGTTATAGTTCATTGAAACTCATCGTTGAAAATTTTAGTGAATGATTTTGAGTTATTTAGAAAGCAAAATCATTTATTATTTTAATGAACAAATAAAGCTCAAGACTAATATAATATTTCTAGTCAAAAAAAAATTCAAATAGGCCCAACTTTCCACACAAAATGACTTTTAAGATTTCAATGATCATTGGTAAGGTATTTCAATCATTGAAATAAGAAAAGTCATTTATTTGGAAAATTGGGCCTATTCAATTTTTTTTTCTAGAAATATTAATTATGTCTCAAACTCAAACAAAGAAATAAATGATTTTACTTCCTAAATGTATCACAACATTTAGCTATGATAGCTATAACTGGCCTTAGGTGCCAGTTATAGCTATCATTGAAACTCATCATTGAAAATTTTAATGATTGATTTTGAGACATTTAGAAAGCAAAGTCATTTATTTTTTTGATGAAGAAATAAAGCTCTTGACTAAATTAATAGTTTTAGTCAAAAAAAAAAAATTCAAATAGACCCAACTTTTCACATAAATTGACCTTTATTTTCTCAATGATTGAACTACCTTACCAATGATCATTGGAATCTTAAAAGTCATTTTATATGGAAAATATTGACCTATTTGAATTTTTTTTTGACTAGAAATATAGATTAAGTCTCGAACTTTATATATTATTCAAAATAATAAATGATTTTGCTCTCTATATGTCTCAAAGTCAGTCATTAAAGTTTTCAATGATGAGTTTCAATGATAGCTATAACTGGCGCTTTAGGTGAAAATTGAAAATTTTAAAGATGGATTTTGAGACGTTTAAGAAGTAAAACCATTAATTTTTTTGATGAACAAATAAAGCTCAAGACTTAATTAATATTTTTAGTCAAGAAAAATTCAAATAGGCCCAACTTTCCACATAAAAAGACTTTTCTTTTTTCAATGATTGAACTACCTTACCAATGATCATTGGAATCTTTAAAGTAATTTTATGTGGAAAGTTGGGCCTGTTTGAAATTTTTTTTTGACAAGAAACATAAATTAATGTCTGGAGCTTTATTTGTCCATCAAAATAATATTTGATTTTGCTTTCTAAATGTCTCAAAATTAATCATTAAAGTTTTCAATGATGAGTTTCAATGACAGCTATAACTGGCACCTAACACCAACTTACCCTGGGTGTAATATGCCACATTAAAATTAAATAGTAAATGACAAGTTTAGTACAAGATTTTCTTAACCTAATGAAAGGTGGTTATTTTATTTAATAAATTAATAAATTAATTATTAACTAATTAAATTATTTAATAAATTAAAAAACCTTAAAAAGGGGCACTTTACCCACATGTGAGGGGAATATGCCACTTCTGAAATGCCAGCAAACAATTGGTTTAACAATAAATCGATGGAACATGTTGGGCAAATTTCAATTTTGATGCAGTCCCTGTGCATCCATTTCTGGCAATTGAAGCATTACACCTAGTCATATTTTGATATTTGCGAGGCATTCTTGTTTCTGAAAGAATTTAAAACCACTCTATTGATGTTTGTTTGTGTTTCGACGTGATTTTACCACAAAACGTTAAAACATATACAAATATCCCTGAACGAAACGGTTTTTAATAACCTTAAAAAAAAACATTAAAACACATTTGAATTTGAACTTTCACAAATATGGCTCAAATTGCCTGGTAACCTGCGCAGCCGTGTGCCCAGAAAACTTGGCGTTGCCAATATCAACTTACAAGGGCAAAACGTTGAAAAGTGGCATATTACCCACACTGGCATAATTGACTTATTTACCCTATACTTTTTTCGCCAGACAAAAATTTTAATTGGTTCTAAGAGAACTAATTTTCTTCTTTTAAAATCTATTTAAATCTTTTCTTCTCTAAGAAGTCCTCAGTTGATTATAAGCCCTTCATTTATGTTATAAATTCAATGTTGAGGAGAATAAATAACAAATTTTAATGGAGCCTGGTCCATTTCTCAGCTTGAGTGTTGAAATTTTGTCAGCATGTCATCTCGATTTCGATATTGAAAAGCATAGAGGGATAATATCTACAAATAGTGTCGAACATCGGTTTCAATAGATTTTTGACATTTAGAAGATTCTAAGTTAAATCAGGGTTAATTTTTTTAAATATTAGCTTACTCTGAACTAACTTAAAGCTAACTACGTCCTTAAAATTCTAGAGATATATTTTAAACTGACGTCATAATTTGCTGTACATACCTAAATTTGTCTTTTTTTTCATACATAATCACAGAATACGACGAATGAGCTGCGGAGGGAATCGGGCTCAATTTTGACATTTTAACTATCTTTTTTTAATTCAGAAAAGTGCTCTGAACAGAGTCCAAGCATTTTGAGCATGTTCTGAGCATCCTCTGGTCTGAACAAAGCGTGCTCTGAGCGCTCAGAATTATTTTGGAAACTCTACTGAATAGAATACTAGCTGTCAAATGCTTGTGTTCTGCATTAAATCTGTCTGCTCAGTCATTCTATTCTGAGCTCATAGAGCGTGCTCTGAACAAACTCAGAACACACTCAGAACGAAAAAAAAACCACGAATTTTTAGCTGTGAACGCTCAGACAGTTTGGGGTCTATGAGCCAAATGTCAAAATTGAGTCTGATTCTTTCCGCAGCTCATTCATTGGATTCTGTCATCGGGTAGAATATATTTTAAGTCTCTTCGACCATTTGTACCTATTTACCTAGACCTATATATATGATATACCTGTATATATATACATATATATTAAACTTGTGAAGTGTACATAATTGGTAGGTATTTATGCAGTATATATGTACTAGAACACAATGTGCAAGTACTTGTTTTCAACTTGACATTTTTATAAAGTACTACGAAGCCAACACTATTATTCCACTTTCCGCTCTACAGGTTTTCATGTCCATTAGCACAAAAAAAAATGCTGCGAGCTACGCGCACCGGGAACAATACATAATTGTGAAGAAATTTCTACGCTCATGAATCAATAGCGTACATGAGGACGGCGCAGTAGCAGCACAGTATGAGTTTAAATTAAATTGACATTGGGAAGGGAACACAGATGTGTGCCATTGAACCTGAAACTAATCCGCCTGACATTTTTACAAATTTCTATACATTGCCTCCAAATTGCAAACTCTCAGAGGTCTCAGACCAATTCACATATCACATCATGGAGTCCCTTTATACGTGCACGTGTATGTAGCTCTAGCGGTTTTAATAAACCCCATGGCAAAAATATCTTCTTCCGGTTCTGCAGCTTAACGACAGTTTTCTCAAATAAAAATTTATTTCACACAACAGCAAACATTTTCTTTCTGTAAGGCCGATCTGTATGTATAACAATACTGGGCTTTAGTTCGATTTCGCTTACAGTCAGCGTCAATTTGTCGCTGTATTCTTATGAAAACTATACATTTCCGGTGAAAGGATATGCCAATCCTTTCATTTTTATAAAAACCTATTACCAAAAATCCCGATCGGAAAATTTGTGTAAAAAGGTTTATTCTTTCACTTTTTCTGTTTTTCTGCCAAACAAAAGGATATAAATTCTTGCATAGCGAAAGGGGGAAAGGATTTTCATCAACAGCTATTCGTTACAGTTATCGTAATTATCGAAGAGACGGAAACATCTTTTGTGCAGCAGTTTGATTTTCAATGGGAAAAATGAACATCGTATATGTGACACCTCTCGAAATCCTATTTTAAGGACGATAAATCTACAGGGGGATGATAAAGCGAAGGTATATTAATTGGGTTTTCGATTTTGCCAAAATATTAGAAAAGAAATGCGGAATGCATGAATACTTGGGCCAACTCTTGTTCTCTTAGGTTGCAATATGCAGGTAAATAATATTTTAGGATTTTTTTCATTACATGTTTTCTGTTTTTATTATCAGTAAATAAGATTAGTTTTGATATCTATTACTCTTCATTTCATTCTCAAAAGGAGATGTCCTTAAATGTTAAATCCTTAAAAAAAAAATCCACAAGCAAAAATTTCAGAATATTATTTAAAAAAATTGGAACTTCTAAATCTCTAAGTTGCTTGAACGATTACCCAACTGCTTAAAAGAGAGATAATAAAGAACATATTCTAAAAAAGCCGCCAGTAAGCAGGAAGGTGAGCATTTGATCTAGAAATGCATATAAACACATTTTAAAATCTGTGGGGAGGAACGAGGAAGTGAAGAACCAGGCAAGTCGAATTATCTAAAAAATACGTTCATAAAAAAATAAATAGTTAAATTACTGTCATTTCCAGCTGTCTTGGAATTTTCATGTTACTATCGGCAATTCCGTATTTTCAAAACATATTTGGAAAACTAGCTACCGCAGTGTAATGACACAAAGAATGAAATTCAGTTATTGTTCTAATCATTATATCTACATAGTACCAGTTTTCAATTCAAATTAAGGGGGAAACTGTGAAAAAAAATCAACATCACCCCCTCACTTAGCTTGGTTTCGCAAATGGCTAAGTCGTCAGGGAGACATTAAAACGAAGAATCTACGAAACCCGTCTTAACAAAGCAACCCAAAGCTCTAACCTTACACCGGCTCTTCTTCCTGCTCTAGATAGCTTAGCTGTTCATGGTAGGGAAACCTTGGACATACCTGCCTCTATAGGAAGTCAAACCGAGGACAAGTTGTTGCAAATCTCGAGATAAGAATAGACTACGCTGCAGCCTAATCCACCCCTCAAAGCGACGAAGTAATGCAGTAACTACAGATCCTCTAAAACATTGGTAAGTGCTACCAAGAAAAAGGACCCAACTACTCTCAGTTTGATGTTTGAGAGACAAGGCCCTTTTTTAAAAAAAAACATAGGTAGTTGGTGAAAAACTATGAACGTCAGTTGGCAACGACCACCACTGCATCCATTGTTTCCTCCCAACAGTTGAAGGCTAAAAAGCCAAGACTGAAGGCTCTTAAAGCTTATAACCAAGAATTTCGACAGCACCCTAATCGGTCTAAAGGTGGCCATAGTAAGTCGAGACGACTCGGATGGGAAAATCAAGGCAAAAAATTGGTTAGTTGTGGAAAACTAAATCCTCAAAGCCATGATGGCGACATCGGAGAATGGTAGTTCTTCCCATCACAGCCCTGCCACTTCGCCACGCATGAGGACTCATTCATAATTAAACTGCTGGTGGAACAGAATAAAAAATTCTCCGTAGTAGAATGGAAGCTCGTTCATTCCAGGAAGAGTTTCAGCGGAGAAGAGAAGAACTTCCTGTTTGCAGTTGGCAAGAAATCTGACATTCTCCTAAATGAAAAAAGAGACGTGCTGACTTACGGTTAAGGAAACGTTAAAGTAAAGGTAAGCCAAAGGGGAGTCAAAAGCTGCTGGTTGTGCAAATTAATTTGCATCACGCTAAAGCAGCAACGCATGACTTAATGCTCTACATGTCTTAGGAGACCGTATGTATGGCCTTCAGTACTTTATTTTAAAGAAAATGCCCCGAATATTGACTTGAGAGCCACTATTTCCTTAAATTGCAGAATTTGATATTTCAGAATGTGCTAAGGGGGCCCAACATACAAAATAGATAAAAGAAAGATAAAGTTCCTTTATTCCAATAATTTTTAATAATGAAATGGTGTTTGTGACGTCCGTCTGACATTCATATAACCTATCTGGTCCTTAGGTTATTTTCTTCATCAATATTGAGAAACATTTTTTTCGAAAGGTTTAAATTTGAGTACAGAAATGTAACATTTTTGAAAAAATAGTTTTATTCTTTCATTTAACACTTATACATAAATTTTTCTTGTTTTTCTTTACATTTTTTTTTTTAACAAAGTGAATTATGGACTTTCACACCAGGAACCATATGACAAGAATGCAATATCCGTCTAACACCTCACAGCTCGATGAATTTAAGAATGGATAATGCATTTCTTCTGTCACCTTACAAGATAATAAAGTCTTCAAAAAAAAAGTGCACTATTTGGGTGTTCTATATAATATCTAAGGATATCCATGACAGTGATGTACAATGATAACAACAGCAAAATGTAGACACAAAGCTGTCGAAACAACATCATTGTTTACCAGCAGGAGATTAACAACTTTAACAATTGAACATCAACACTCATGTGTTATTTGTAATTCTGGCTCGATGAGCACTTTATTCTTTTGAAGAATATGCAAAAATTTTAAGAATTTAAGGAAAATATGGTGCGATTATTTTTTGCACGAATCTCATGAAGGGTGAAATTTAAAGAAAAAATACTCGTAATCTTACATTTCGTTTGATTTTGCCGTCGTAAATTTTGTTTCGCAATTTTTAATGGATATTTTAAGATTCATTTGTCTTATTGTTAGATAACTTTTTCAACTTTTGGTTCAAAAATGTTATTACGTACATAATGGTGCACTTTGTTATTATAACCAGAGGAAAGGAACTCAGACTCGTTTGTGTAAATTTTCGTTTTCAAAACAATTGAGACCAATAATATAGATTTTTCGACCCAGATAAACAAAAAATATTATTTTAAGCGCAAAATCATCTAAATTCGTCTTTTATCTTATGCTTACCATTGAACTCAAAGCAAGTTGTATTTGATATCGAACATTTTATTGTACAAATATTAATACATTATGTAATGTACCTACACATCAGAATAAAAAACGTCTATGTAGTGCTAGTGAGCATTTGAATAAGTGATGTTTAGTTTAAATTACGCAACAAATTCTGACAATTTTGGGTCCAATTTCTGAGTGCAAGATTATCTGAGTTTTGGAGTTTACTCACCAAATCAGCTGGGCTTAGTAAATTTTAAATTAGAATTTATACCAGTGTTTTATTGGAAAAGCTATCCATAGTATACCTATTGTAGGATTTTACACAAATAACAAAAACAATTTCGGCAGTAGGCTCACTGCCGATAAAAGTTAAAGTAGAATCCTACTATGGATAAACTTTTGACTTTTATTCGATTATCGAACTCAACAGAATAGAATTTTGGTGTTTCGTTATTGGTACGATTGGTACTTTCTTGTATACTAGATTCCCGATGGCTATGTTCGCAGAGTAGAGTTATGTTAAGTGTTTAGATTGTTACTTTTGGCTTCATCATGACGATGGTTTTTGCAGTTGAAATCGGTGAGGATGGCAATTCGCATCTATCGGCAACCAAACAAATTACTCTTGCAATTTGCTGTTGACTGTTTGCAGCTTATATGAAAAGCACTTCAACGTAAGTGATAATAAAACTTATTGGTGTAATCTTGGCTTTGGACCAGTTTGTGTAAACGTGATTCAGTTTTTGATGTTCAGCTTTTGGCAGATAAAAGGCCAGTTATACAAACATGGTTCAAGTTTTGATGCGTAGTTCTACGATTTAAAAAATGCTGAACCACAGATCAAATTTTGTACCACTTTTATACAACTGGAAATTAGCAAGTATAATTTGCTACTATTTCATACCTTGAGCCTGTTAAGATTGGGCAAATTGAGTCTGGACTCGTGAGTCTCATCGTATCTACATTCGAAAATTTGAGGTACCTCAAAACACAACAACAACTTCAATGCTTAGCACAACAATAAATTAGTCGGGTGTTTATATTTTGTTCATGCCTCACGACTAGGGCTGGCCACGATACCAGAAAAGTCTCGGTATCGTTTGGCATTGGTATCGGAAATTAAAACGATACCGAGACGATACCAGCCCCCAAAACGATACCGAGACGATACCAAACGATATAGTATTTTTTGAATTGAAATTCACCGATACTCTCGTAGTATCGTTTGGTATCGGCAGAAAATATAGATGTTTGAATATTATTATTAATTTATTACAAACAAACAATTTTTGTAATTGGTTTCTCCGAAAAGGCTCTAATGGTTTAGAACAGTAGTTCCCAAACTTTTTTATCTGTGGAACCCTAAACATGATCAAAATATCTTCTGGAACTCATTTTAAAGTTAAAGTTTTTATGTCCTTTAGTCCAAAATGCGTGTCGCCCAGGTACAACAATTGGGCTCATCAACTGATGATCTAACTAGATGTTGTTGTACCCTTCTAAGACGCATAATTTTAGTCGATAGTTACCGACACGTATTAAATAAACAGCAACCAATCTCCAACACTTAACGATAGCCAAAAATATTTTAAAATCTGTTTATTTCTTATTTAAGAGAGGTATTTCATCAAAGCTAGTGTGAAAAAAGAAACAGTTTCATTGTTTGCTTAGTAGACTATTCAAAATTAAGTTGTTCTGTATTCGAAGATCTGTGGAGCGACCAATCTCGATCTTTATTAAGTTGAGTCGTCAAAAAACTCATTTTAATAAAAAAAGCACTTTACAAATCTATCGGAGATGGGTTTTTCTGTTTACTTAGCGTCAACGTCGTAGGCTGAGTTTTTATTATAAATGGATTTTGCACTCAAAATTTTTGTTCAAATTAGTGCCTGGAAAGTAATGTTGCCAAGGTCTTTGCGAATATCAATTCGAAGCTCAAGTATTTTTCCGTGCAAACATTTATTTAAACCTGGCAAACATTTAATATTGTTCTTCTACCCAGGTACACCAGAAATTTTTTAAGGCTGCCAGTTTGGCTCTCATGAAAAATACTATTGTGTGTCAAGAGTTGCAGATGAGGATGTATTTTTCACAAATTGAAAAACTTTCAGCTTCTCACGAAGTTCAAATAACCTGAATAAAGCTTTTTTTAAATACATTCATCGGATTTCATACTTACCTACTTACCTACCATAATTTTGCACACTTTCCTGAATAAATCTACTGAAGAGGACATCTTTTCACGAAATTTATAATCTTTACAGGCTCACCAAAAACAAGGAGTGCATATCAATATAAAATTCAATAACGAAATTTTATTTGTGTGTTTCAATTATACAAAAATCTTATCTAGGAATTTTTACCAAAAGTCAATTGAAAGTTTTTTTTTGTAACTCCCGAGAAAAACTTTTTTTTTGTTTTTACTTCACGAAATTCGTGGTTCCGCGGAATACAGTTTGGGAACCAAGGATTTAGAATACATTTTTAGAGCTTTTCTATTTAGCAGGGAGAAGGTTTAGGCAGTCATTTTAATTACAACTGCTTACTGCCACGCCTATTTAACTTATTCTGGCTTTCTCTGAAACCAACGATTTGGATGCAATTTGCAGACTTGGTTCTCTTTAGTGAGAAAATGAATTTAGTGAAATCCATAAAATATGTGTCATGTGTGTGCATTGTTTTCCTATAAACTTATGACCCAAAATTTTTGGGTTGAATTCCCAATCGGAACTTTACTCAGACATTGTGAAACAAGCCTTTAAAAAATTCTTTAGTAAAGAAAAACTACATTCAAAAATTGTATTTTATTATTTTTGTCTTAAATCTTAAAAAAATACCCAGCGAGTTCAGCTGCTAGATTAAGAACGTGTAACCAAGTCATGCAGTTTATTCTGGTTTGCGACTCAGACCAGACCAAAACCAGACGAGACCGATACCGAGACCAGACTTTGTTATACGAGACCAAACGAGACTGAGTTACACGAGACCAATACCGATATCGAGACGATACTGAACTTTTTCGATTTTGACGATACCGAGACGATATTTTCAAAAGTATTGTTTGGTTTGGTATCGTGGCCTGCCCTACTCACGACATCCCTGACCCCATCTCTCTTTTCCAGAAACTACCGTGAGACCAGTTTTAATTTTTCCAATCAAAACAGCGTCTTGGACTGAACTTTAGGTAATCTGCTAAAATTGGTGAGCTTAAATTGCCAATGGATATCTAGGTACATACATTAAAAAGAGCATGTCCTTATCATAATTATTTTTAAATTATCATTAATAACGTCATCCACTCAATTTGTAATAAGTCCGCCAATTTTTTCAAAATTAAATGATTGCGAATGAAAAAAAATATCTGATTTTACCTTCGCACTCATTCAGTTTCGAAAAAAATTGACTTAAAACTTCGTGTGTAATACCAGACTAAATGACGACTTTTTTATTTTGATCATAGTCTACCAACAAACCTGTACGGCCTTGTTTCTATTATTAGCTGCAAAATCAATTTTCAAATCTGAAAATGGGAAACAAGTCTTCCAACAGACACAAACATTCAAGTTAAATCATAAATTATATAAATATATATAGTTATATTTCATATTTTACTTCGACATATGTAAGTTTAGTTATTGTTAATATTGTGGGTTTATTTCTACTTTTTACTTTCATAAAAATCACTTATGTGTTGTGACAGCTATTCAGGGGCACCATATTACAAATACATAAATATATGCAGCTGCGAATTCGTTTTATTAGGAATTTCTCACTGTACTATTTATAAAAGCAAAAAAAAACACGGGTTATGTTGATCTCGCCTACATATGTTTCATATGGTCCCAGATTAAATGTTAAAATAGCAAATTTAACTTTAATGTTCGTTTGTGGTTTTAAAATCTATGCCTACCTTAATTATACTGTTATTTTTCATCACATTAAATATTTTCCCTACACACTATCAACATCTGCATAAATTTGTTCTGTACACGCGACGTTCACGCGACCTAGGGTTATATTTCTTTGGTACAGAAACCTCTTCTATTATCATAAGACTAAATGACAGAAATCAAGACTTATACAAAAAGAGAAATAAAATATGCCCAAAAAAAATTCAATAGGTATAATTGTCATAGAAAAAAATACAACAAAAAAAAAACACCCACTTCCGGTTCAACTGTCAAAACCATTTGAAGTTCAAACCATGAAGAGCGAAAAGACCTATACCAATTGCTATACGCACAAAGGATGGATCACATTCAAATAATATTGAATGTAAAATCTCATACATACTTTTTCTTTCATTTGAGTTTATGTCCTTGAATAAGATTCTTAGCACAGCGTAAAAACAACACTTGTTAGACAAGATCCTTTATTTAAAGGAAGCAAATGGAAAATTGAGAACAAATGAAGAGGAAACGTTTTTACTTTCAATAGACGTGCGCTCAACTATCCAACGAATTCATAAGTAATATATTTTTTTTTTGTCTGATTGTGCGCTTTATTTTTATAGTACATTATGAAGTGGATCAAGGTTTATTGGACTTTTCTATTTATAAGAATCTCTAATTTTGTTCGTCTCAAGATACGCTCTATTGTGCGTGTTACGACAGTTTGATGTAGGAATTTATTGTTGTTCCACGCTTAAGAAAAGGCACTTGAAGAAACATGAGACACTTGTTCGATAACTATATTTAACATTTTGAATTTATTGTTCTTAAAAGCAAAGTCTGTATGAATGCGGAAGGATCGAGTCGAACACGTGGACAATACGAGTAAATGCGACTTCATAAGGATTTCAATATTTATTTGATTTTTCTTCTCTTCCATGGTTTCGAACAGCAAATTGTGAAAATTTGAAATTAATGTCTAGTTCACAAAAACATCTTTTATGAGTCTGTGACCTGTGAGTGTTATGGTCTGAGTATCCTTTGACTTTGTGTGTAAAAGTATTAGCTAGCAGATAAAAAGAATTGAGGATAATAATAAATTCAATTATAAACAAACCATCAAACTTACTTATATGTAAGAATCAATATGTAGTACCAAAATCCATTAAAATGTGTTCCCAAAAAGTATGCCGAATTTCCGACTTCGATAGTCTCTCACACATTGTGTTCAGTCCATTCAAAAAACAGCACTTTACTTACTGTCCACCTTAATTCCATCAAATTAATATCCGACATTCATCTTGCCATTGATTCCCCATTATAGTTTCAATTATGGCACGTATTGATGCAGTAAGTGCACACGCATCTTATATCACCTCCGATCGATGAGTAAAAATGTCCAGCAAAGGATTAACCTCATCTAAGAAGAGAGAAACTGCTGCTATGACAACGCTTACGTTTGCTGTTCTGCTGTTCGTTGTTGTCCATATCGGACAATAAGCAGCTTGAAGCATAATCCTGAATTTATGGTGGTAAATATTTTGACATCATCATTGCGAGCTCTGTGGTCCCTGAGATGGTGTGATCCGATAGTGTTATTGCATTTACATAATGCTTACGCGTTTCTCCACTATACTTGGTACAAACTCTTTGAACGAGGGAGTTGGGTGTACGAAACAAAGCAGTAGTAGATCCATACAGAAGGAGGGCACGAAGTAATTTGAGCTCGGCACTCATGAAGAGTTGTTGATTGTTTTTTGTTTTTTTTTTTGTATCGTCAGTTTCTATACAGTCATAGTTTTTTTTTTATAAAGAGTTGAATCAGTAGCTTCTTCCTCGAAGGATCATCCAAGGATCAAATTCCTTTGATCTGCACTGGCGTGTGCGTTGACAAGTTAAGTGGAAGTGCCACTAAAACCAATCAATCTTTGTTCTATTCCCATAATGTCAATCTTTAAAAGTGGCAATTGCATTTGAGTTCTCACCAAAAGTGGAGGAGTTGCCGCTCTTCTACTGATAAAAAACCATCTTGTTGACAGTTCTAACTAATAACATGTTGAACTAGAAATGGCTGCATCCCTTTTGTGCCGTGTCGCATCATCGTCATATCCAAATACCAAGATATAATCCATGTGCGTAATTCCCTACACCATATGTATCTCTTAGACACATTTTCGAATATTATGAAAGGTTGTTAACAAAATTATATGGAAATCAACTGGTGTGTTACTGTAATAAAGTGTTCTCGCGTGCATATCGCAAATGAAAAAAACATGGTATTATCATTATGAGTCTGCGAAGCATGAAATGAGAATTGGTTAAAACATATGGTAGGTATCTATTTTGTGATACGAATGAATGGACAAAGAAAACCTACTTAAAGAACGAGAATTATTTATAGAATGTTATGAATGCATATGGAAATAATGTCATATGCCTTAATACCTACATCCTACATGCCCTTTTTAAATTTAGTCTTTTTAGTCTTTTGCATATTTTAAACATTTCTATAACATTAAATAATCACCGCATCACCACCTGTGAACTGATATTTTAAGTAACGGTGAAATAATGCCGCATGACATTGGGTAACAGCTCATCCGAGCTATTCCAGTGATTTCTTCAACCTAGTCCTGGAGCAGATAGTTCGCAAGAGTGGTGTTAACCTGGCCGCTCCAAGTTTGCTGTACTATAGAAACATTAACAGCGTTGGTCTTATAGTGAATGATAACAAGTATTTGCTAACAAACAAAGCGTCATCTGTCCATCGCCGAGGACAACAAAACATCACTGTTTGTTAGCAGTAGTTTTGAAGTAGTCAAGTACCTACCTTAGAACAGACATCAATGAATGACACCCCAGTGGAAATCCGACAAAGAATCACCCTTGCAAACCGCTGCTGTTTCAGTTTAGCCAAACAAATGGGTTCCAAACTCCTTTCCCGAAAGACAAAGTGCTATTTCAGGGAGTGAATCGAGATGACTCATCTCACTTCACTCGCAAAAGTGATTTAGCTATTGAAGTGAGATAAGTAAGTTCGAATTTAGTTTCGAACATGAAACAAAGACTAAACATAAAAGAGACAAATTCTACTTCCTTGTCATACTCATTACGTTTAATATTCTGTTTCACATTACCACTAATGAACGCGAAAAAACTACCAACAATGTTAACATTTTGGAATCTTAATAATGGTGTACCTTTGATTGCAGTAACTTTTTTTGTCATACGAGTAATTAAAGTTTTTCCTTGAAAAATAAAATGTTTATAGGTTCAATGGTAAATAGAATATAATTGTATTTTTTGATATTTTTGATATTAAAATGAGATTTAACGTATCAATAAAGGGGTAGTTGTTTTCATCTAGGTTTTTTTTTTTTTATTTTCATTTCCTATCCATTGATTGGTGTGACAAAGTTTACTGAGCAAAAGCACAAATACTTGTCCAAAAGTGTAAATTTACCAACACATAGCTACCCCAAGCCACTGCTGAAATATCCGGCGAGTAATCTCACATTTCATTTCACTCGCCCGCTCACTCACTTTTACTAGCTAAATCGATTTTCGTCGAAAAGTGACTCATCTCACTCACTCCCAGTTCTACTCTACAGCGGCGTGACGCCGAGTGCTGGATGATACTGGGCACTTTCAAGAGAAAAATTCTTCGGCGGATATTTGGTCAAATATGCGAGGAGGGCGAATGGAGGAGAAGATTCAATCGTGAATTGTACGAGCTGTACCAAGTTATGTATGTTTTCCAAAGAGCCGAAACACATTGAGCGAATGGATAACAACGCTCCAGTCAAGAAAATCTTCGAATCCCAGCCCCCAGGTCCAAGACGACCAGGAAAACCGAACCTCCGCTACAGGGACCAGGTGGTTTCAGACGCAAGAACGCTTGGTCTCGACGACTGGAGGGAATGTGCGAGGGACCGTAACCGATGAAAGACCGCAATATCTCAGGTAAAAACCCTCCATGGATCGGGAGCCGGAGTTTTTTATATATCAGGAAGTAATAAGGGGGCTCTTAATTTAAAATAAAGCAATGGCCTCTTTCCCTTATGTACATACATTGGTACATAACCTCAACATCTGACTAAACATTATTATTGCCATAATAAAGGGTGTTTTTTTAGAGGTAAAGAACTTTAATTTGGCAGAACTATTTTAACTGGAAGTAGTACCTCGTGCCATGATGGTTAGTGCGTAGGACTGTCATGCCAAAGGTCTGTGTTCGATTCCCAGCCGCTGCCACTTAAAAAACTAAAATGTTTTTTTCTGAGGTACTGCCTCTTGCGAGGAACTGACAAATCTTCCAAGAGTATACTTGTCATGAATAAGTGCTTCTCATCGAGCCGTTCGGACTCGGCAAAAAATTGTAGCTCCCCTCCATTCCTACCAAAAATACGCACACAGGAATGGTTGAGAGTTGTAAGTCACTAGGCCTTGGTTCTCCACGAGCTGTTGTGCCACCAAATATATTTATTTAATTTATTTATTTTAATTGGAAGCCATCTTATCAGCTGTCTAGTGATTCATTTTGAGTTTAGTTTGGCATTTCAACATGAATAGACTGATGCCTGAACAAAACTTACAATATGTGCCAATTTATATTGAAAATCCTGGTTCGAAATATTTATCGCGCGAAATTTGTTTAACGATGAAGCTCACTTTTGGTTGAATGGATACGTCAATTAACAAAACTGCTTTATTTAGAGTTACATCCACAAAAACTGACTGTTTAGTGTGCTTTATGGGTTGGTAGAATAATTGATCCGTACTTCTTTAAAAACGATGCTGGCCAGAACGTAATAGTCAATTGTGGCCGCTAAAGAGCCATGATTACCGACTTTTTCGTTCCTCAATTGAACAACCATGATGTGCATCAGGAGCTGTGGTTTCAACAAGACGGCGCAACATGTCACACAGTTCATACCAAAATTGATTTATTGAAAGGGAACGTTTGGTAACCGCATAGTTTCACGTTACGAACCCGAGAATTGGTCTCCAAGATCATGTGATTTTACGCCGCTTGACTATTTTTTATGGAAATGCAGTTGCTAGTCTACGCCGATAAGCCTGAAACGAGTGACCACATGGAGGATATACGGCCACAAATGTTGGAAAAAGTCATCGAAAATTTCCCCTCCAGATAACACTACGTCCAAGCCGACATACGTGGCGGACATTATGCCTGGAATCATATTTTGATTATAATGCTAGAAAATTATTTTTCGAATAACGAAATTTTCATGTCAATTTAAAAAAAAAAAACATCTTTGTTTTATTTCCTCCTTAAATTGTTTTTGTCTTTCAAAAACAGGAAGGTATGAATTGTACATCGTTAAAGATGCAATTTTTTGATCAAAGTTATGAATCAAAACGTTTTAGCTCACATTAACAAAAAAAAAAAAAACATTTCAAATTAGTCTCGGGTTTCTTCAGATTCCGGTATAGAAATTGATCATCATTTATCTTACTGTCAATCACATATTTAAGATTTTCACACCATAAATGTTCATAATTAAATTATGCCATTGATTCGCGTATCGTGTTTGAGTTCTATAGTTAATTGTGTTTTAACATCCATGACAATGGTGCATGCGTGAATAAACGTCGAAAGCGCGAACAAATCATTTTATTTAAATTGCTACTTCCGTCAACGTCAGGTGTAGAGGAAGAAAATGCATCAAGGAACACTAACATTATTGTAAGAGCATTCAGGAGCATTTGCTAGGTATATGTACCTACATACATATGTATGATTGATCATAATTTTAGAGTCAAGAGCGCATCTTAATGGAATTGTAAATTGCGATTTTAATTATTTAATAATAATAATGATAATTTTTAAGGTTTTTTACTTTGTATTTTATACAAGGACACTTTCCAATCCAAGGGAAGACGGCAAATAATCGGTATTGTATTTTTGGTAAAGCACATTGGCGTAGAATGATTATGCTTAAACCACCACGAAGAAACAATTGAAAAATGTTTTCAATTATTGCATCCGTGCAACAGGATATGTCAGCTTGTTTACCATTAATGTGTTTTCTTTGCAAGTAAGCTGAAATATAATTGGGGTGTTATTTCTTTTTTGTGTATTGAATAAAAATATAAGTACCTAAGTGTTGCTAATAAACAACTTTGCGTTACCATCGAGAAACTGTTTATTATTGTCAAAACAAACAGAAATTAGCTTCAGAATTGAAAACCAAAAATACCGTATATTTTATTAGACAATTCTATGAGATTATAATTAAAAAAAAAAAAAACACTAATACCTGCACCATGAAAAGAACAAGCTCTTTAAGTTCAGGAGGATCAAGTAAATTCAGTTCGGAGAGCATGGAAAATAGAATGAAAGACATGGTATTTCATGAATCAAGAAAAAAGTCAGTTGTCTTCAAAGGAAAGTCTTGTGATTTAATGTCGAGCATAGCTAAACAAAAACTTCAAGAATCCTTGAATGAAGATAAAACAATTGTAGGATGAAAATCATAAATGGGATTTTATTTAAGCACATGTTTATTTTAATGATTATTCTTTTTACTTTCAAGGGCATAAAGGAGGGTGGAAATGATACTCTCATACCTGATTTGAACTCAATCATCGAGAATAAAGTAAAGAAATTCAAAGGAGAAGAATTCATATACTTAACCTATACGGTACCAAAAAACAGTGAATATTTCACTCCATATAGTTTAGCGTGAGATTATTTTTTTTTTTTGGGTTCGAAAACATGATTGATTATTCTAACAAAGATGCATTATTTTAGGGAAGTACAATTCAAGGATATACCCAGCAAAAGTCAGTACTATACAATGAGCAGACATGGAGTTACTTTTTGGAGTCAAACCGAAAACTATTTCACCGAATTGAATCAGTGGCAAAGAGAGTTTCAAATGTACATTAATATTGTTAAGATTAAATCCTTTGCAAAATTTAGGACGTGGAAAGGTTTTAAAGTCTGGGAGAAGACACTGAAATGGCGAAAATACGATGAAGCTTATAATTATTTAAGTGAGAATTTATTTTTTGCAATTCCACATTTGGCATCGGCAGCTCTTCAATTGCGTTCTGATTTTTATCAAATGCAACACTTGAATTTTATAAATGTTGAAGGTAATAATACATTTATATCACTGTTATTAATATACATTTGTAAGTATAAAAACCGTGTGACGAATTCGGTGTGGTATGGGAGAGTATAGACTTTTGCTAAATTTGCTATTACCAAATTTATCATTATGCACGGCCTTATACTTAGAAATTCATTCATACTTAACCAAACGTTTCCTGTGTTATGGATCAAAGATAACAAAGTCAAAGACTTATATATCATACCCAAGACAGACTTTGCAGTATCAAGGACCAAAAAGGAGTTTTTATAATGCACACCAAATAATATGTGATGTTGGAATTTTATGACGTCTGTGAAGTGAGAAGAACAATTTTAAGCTAGACCAATGGGACCACGGCAGGAATTTGCAGTTTTTTTGCATTTTTAATGCATTTCTATTCCGAATTTTGCAGTTCACCAAATAGCTAAGAATCTAAAATAAGACTCTTAATTTTCAGTTTAATTTGCGTTTCAAGAAAAGGATTCCCCAAATTTTGAAGTCCTTATATTAGTACAAGAAACTTCACTGGTAAGTTAGTAGAACATTCGTTTTCTCAGCTAGAGCTAGCTTGAAAATTGCAGAAAGACAAGCTGTTTTGCATTTCAAGAAAAATCAAGGTCCAAATTTCGAAGTCCTTACCCGAACAAAAATCGAAAAAATGAATTTTCACTTTTAATTTCACTGTGAAGTTAGTAGAACAGTCCTTTTCTCAATAATAGAGCTGGATAGAAATTTGCAATTAGGCTCCAAATTTGACGTTTGTTATGCACTTCGAGAAAAAACTGAATTCAAATTTTGTCCAAATTTGAAGAAAAAAAAAATTAAAATTAATTTTGCACTGTTGACTTTATATACAAATCTACGCCCACTATTTGGTGAACTGCAACATCCGGAATAGAAATGCATTAAAAAAGCTAAAAAAAAATCTGCAAATTCCTGCCGTGGTCCCTTTTGTCTAGATTAAAATTGTTTTTCAAACTTCACAGACGAAATTTTATGATTGTACCTAATTTTTAATTAATATAGGGTAGTTATCTCTATGTTGTCAACAAAATTGCATAGTGGGGAAAGTTCTATAGGGACACAATTCAAAGAAACGTGTTTTAAACAAATATCTCAAGAACGGTTTAGAGCATACAAAATTTTTTCGTATATTTCGTAGAAAATTTAACTATACCTTCCTCTACTCTTTTCTTGCTTCATTATTTTCAAAGTTGTTAATAGAATCTTTTTAAAGTTTGATCTTTTTTTTTAATTTTATAAACTGTTTATATTTTTTGGTGCCAACTGCTTTTGACTAAAGTTTTTTAACGTTTCTAAGCATAAAAACAAACCAAATCAGCTTTGAATGTATGTATGCATGCATTTCGGCTCCTAAAATTATGCTAAGGGAGATTTTTGGTAGTACCTTTTTATGCACTTTTAAAAATCTTTCTTTAAAAAAATATGGACATTGTTGAAAATTCTACTGACAAGAAACACTTAATTTTTAAAACATTCAAAAGGCTACCTAAAATTTAGACCATTAAAAATTTCGCCGAAAAGTGTTTTGGAAAAAAGCTTAAGAAAATTTGGAAAAATCACCATAGATTAAAAAATACTTTTTTGGGCCCCAATTTCGAAATTCTGAATACCGCAAACCCAAAATCACGAAAATCCAAAATTCCAGAAAAGCCAAAATCCCAAAACTCTATTTGAAAAAAAAGGATAAAATATAAAAATATACAAAATTTGAAAAAAAGTTACTGTACTTGTCTGACGAACTTCAAAATCACTAACTGTACAAAAGAAATCTTGAAAATTATATAAAATGAAAAATCTGTGCAAATTCTTCATTTTATATAATTCTGCATTTTTGGGATTTTGGGTTTTCGGGATATTGGGTTTTCAGGATTCTGGGGTTTCGGGATTCTGGGTTTTCGGGATTCTGGGTTTTTGGGATTTCGGGTTTTCGGGATTCTGGGTTTTCGAGATTCTGGATTTACGGGATTTTGGGTTTTCGGGATATCGGTTTTCGGGATTCTGACCTCAACCCACTTTTTCAACTTAATTCTAATATGAATTTTGAAACAAAGCCCAAAAACTAAAAAAAACAGATGTTATGTGCCTAATTCACAAAATACTTAAACTTAGCCAAAAGTTATAAAAAACACGCAAGGGTTAAGTATCACTGCACTGAAGCAATTCTGTTGAAATAACCTGAACGGTTCTCAAACCACCGACTAAGCTTTGAAAATACCAAAAAGCTGGTTGGTTTTCGTTTTTTCATTTAAGATTTAGAAAAAAGTTAAATTTTTAACGTTTTTACATAAAAAAATTGGGCTTTATTTTTTCTTTAAGAATAATAAAAATAAAACAGCAAATTTTTCAAAAAAAAAACAACCAAAAACTTTCGGAATCCACACCAAAGTTTTTAGGCTTCTTTTAGGAAAAAAAGCTAAGCAAAAAAACTCCTATCCCTGCTCATACAAAATTGTTGCTTAATTATTTCAAAATTATTCAATTGTGGGCGTGAAAAGCCCAAATGGAAATATTCGTTTTTATAATATATCAAAATTACGAAAATGGAGATTTTTAAGACCTCAGTGTTCTGATGTCTAAAAGGGAAATCTGTGCACTGAGATTTATGAACATTATTTTTATTTTTTAATTTTAGTAATTGAAGAATGGCATCCGTTTTACTTTATGGAAATTCACATGAAAATATATGAAGAAATAAAACTTAGTCTAAAGCATTTTCGTGATAAAGCTCGAAAATATATTTGTAAGCATTTTTCAAATAACAAATTATTCTTATTACTTAAATAACTTATTTGTCGAAAGATGATGCATGCCATGGTGCGATTATATCAAGAGGTTTTTTTCCAACCGATGAAATAGAGTTCTATCCATCTGTGAAGAAGATGCGAGAGTCGATGAGTTTTATGGATCGAGCAAGAAAAAGAAGTTTTTGTAAACTTCTCTGCAAGTAGGATACATTTTGGATTTTTTTTTTTCTAAAATTTGTGATTTTTAAAGTTAATATCCTTTTTCATATTTTTTAATTATCTTACAGTTTCTTAAACTATTGTGATCGAATAGTTCTTTTATTGCTACATTCAATTACTCGAAATAGTTTTGAAACTCTTGCAAATGCTCTGAAGGTACATGACGAATTAGGACCAACAGAGGAAAAATTAAAATCTGATTTAGGAATTGGCGTAGAAGTTGAATCTCAACGACCCAGTGATAAACCACAGGTTTGATTTAAGATTACAGAAAATTTGAAAACTAGTTGTTGGAATGTCATTATTTTATTGTGAAAAGAAAATGTTTGCTTATTTTAAAGTTAAAATTCTTAAATTTTTAGAATCCTTTCTTTTTGGCGGAGCTTCTTCTTAAACCTGAAAGTGTTGTTATTGAACCTTCAGAGTATGTTTTTTAAATTATTTTAAATACAAATATAAACCAAGTTCTTAAATCTATTTTTAAAGAGATGCCATGAAAGCAATATTTCATCAATTGACAAGCCTTATTCTGGATTCTGTTATGGAGATTAAGAGCTTTACCGAAGACTCAACTTATCAAATATTTACTGAGTATGATACAAATAGTTTAAACTTATTTTAAATAACGATATAATGTTTATTTTTCATTTCGCAGGCCATCAATAATGGGAAGGCAAGAAGAGCGTTTAGCTGAACCTCCTCCAGATTTGGCATTTCTATTTCGAATAGATAAAGAATTTCACGAGAATCGCAAACTCATATTTTCAGTAATACGAAGTGCTTACGAAAAAGCTACTCTCTATACCGAGCGATTTGAATTGATTCGCTTAAATTATGAAGCTGATGTGAAGACAGATGCAAGTGTTATTAAAAATGAAAAAAGTACTTGGAGCAAATTTACTTTACTAACATAAAAGTGATCATTTTTTTTTAATAAATGCAGGTCTTGAGGTCTTACGAGCATTTTGTGAGCGCTACCATGCAAATATGCATGCCATCGATGGTATACTTCCTCATGTTAATATTGGCTTACTTAAACTTACACAAAGTAGTTTTAAGGATACCATTACACCAGAGTGTTTGAGACTTCTTAACGTTCTAGCAATATATTTGCCTAAGTAAGTTTTTCGATGGCGTCAAAATAAATTAAAACTTTAAATGATAAATTATTTTTAATAGATTGGCAATTTCAGAAGTGAAAAAAATTAAAATAAAAGCTGAAGAATTTATTGCAAAAATAACATCAGCTCCAACCACAACAACGGAACTTGTAGCACATCTAAGATATTTGACAAACGTTGAAGCAGATCTTGATGTTCTATTTAAAGAAGTGGATTATGCCCATGACTGTTTGATGCTTATAAAAGATTTCAAAATATTTATTGATCCAGAAGAAAAGGAGAATTATATGGGTGAGTGGGTACCTACCAGATTTAGTTTGAATTTATCATTTAAAGTTTGCAAGGTATTACACTAGCTTATGATGAGATCTATCAAATTATTTGGCATGAACCGTTATTTATTTAGGGGTTTTCAACTTTAATTTCTTGATCCATATCCGATATCAGTTTGCAATATTTTGACTACAAAAAAAAAATACAAATTAAAATTGAAAGCTTTGCTGGCTTCGATTTTCTTAGACACTAACTACATAGAGTTTGGTCTGAAATAAGAAATATGCTGCTTTTCCAGTATACATATTTGCACAAAATAAATAAAAATAAAAATTTTAAATTTTTTTAAAATTTTTTAAATTTATAATTTTAAATATGAATCGAAATGTATAAATTGATATTTTTTAGAATGTTTTAGAAAAATAAGAGGCAAAATTTGTTCATGCATTAGAATTTGATTTTGAGAAAATGCCGATCTGTTAAATTTTATATTGTTGAACTGTGTTCACCCTTTTTTTCTTAATTTTGACTTTATCTTCTTATTATACACCTACATAAACTTAAACCAAATATAATTGTTTCAGATACTGAGGATCTTGTTGTTACTTGTAAGGAGACATTGGAAGAAAAACGAGGTGAAAAAGAAATATTTATTCAACAATTAAATACGATTCTTCAAGAGGATATAAAAATAATATTTGAAGAGATTCGTGACGTAGCTGCAGAAGCTCAAGAGTTCAAGTTCTTAGATGTAAGTAATTCTATATAATTATTATTATATAATTAGGTAGAATAATTTTTGTTTTGGTAGAAATATAGTAACTTATATAACTTAAATACGTACACGTCCTTGCTCTTATGTTCAGGACGCTGAGAAAAATTATGAGAGAAAAATTTTTAAAAGCATGAAATAGGATATTTTAAATTAGCTAAAATAATTTCTTTGAGAGTTCTTAATAAAAAACACAATCTTAATTCTTGATTGAATATGATTTTATGTAAAAAAATATTTAAAATCTCCGAATCGCAAGGATCATGTTACGCTCCCAGATGATGACGGCAAAAGGAGTCTGATGATCGAGGTGGCACTCTTGAAATAGCTGTAACTCCAGCCATACTTGGTGGTAATACATACAAGTTGTTGTTATTCATTCAAAAATTATTCAATATAAATTGATGTATACTTTTCGCAGCATGTACTGCACTTTTATAGATTTATATTTAACACACAAAAATCCTACTAATATTTACAATCTTTGGAGCGGTTTTCTTAAAGAATTATTTTTAGAATATCAAATTCTTAAAATATTTTTGAGAGAAATGTATGTTATATAAAAATTTCGAAAAAAAAAATCGTCAAGCAGTTTTTGAGATATCGAATTTAAAAAAAAAAATAATTTTTTTTAAAATTCAAAAACTTTTTTCTTAAAAATTTTGATATGCAATATTTTTCAATTTTATTTGAAATTTGTATATAAAAATCAAGCCAAATCTGATCAGTCGATAGTGAGAAAATTCAAAATAAAAAAAAACGAGGTATTTTTAAGAAAAAAAATTCAAACGGTTTTTAAAATTTTTATTTAAGGTACCGTTTTTTTTCCATAAAAGAAAATTTTGTTCTTAAAATACTTTAAAAAATGGAAAAAAAACCCTTAAATTCCGAGTGGGGAACCGTTTTTGAGAATAATAAGATTTTTTTAAATTGCTTAAAATTATTATATGGCAGGAACTGTTATTTTTAGTTCTAAGAAAAAATAGAAAAATCGTGAAGGCAGAATCACCAAAAACCACTATATACCGAGATTTAAGAAAATCTATCCAGCCGTTAAGGCTGTAACCGAACAGAGAGAAAGACAGAATTTTGCCTCATACTTTATAGTTGTTCTCTATCATCGTAATTTCATGTTTAATTGTTATCTCGAAATTTTTTTTTTGCACGCATCCTAAACTTGCCTTAAATATGTTAAAAATGTTGTATTGGAAACAATTTTAGCACAATTATTCCCTAACTCATGGCATTAAAGATCAACCCCTTATGGGTCTTAAATTGAGGAAGTATTCGGTGTCAATTTTTATTTGTAGCAAACGTCACGTCGGGAAAACAAAATAAAACTAAGTTGTTTCATTAAAAAGTTATCGCCGAGACTGACTATGAAAATTTTTATATTTTTACAAAGTTATGTATTTTTTTTTCATGAAAACAAAGTTGGTTAGGTCACTACAGAAACAAATCTCAATTTTCAACTTATTGTCAATAGCTGCGACTTACTGGCACTCTCAATTCTCAACTGACAACAAAAATTAATAAAAATTCAAATTTGTCGTTCATTGTAAGAAAAGTAAGTATTCGCCATAGTTCACAAATCTAAGGGCATAATTGCGCAGATTTTCAAATATATGTATAAAAGGCTAATCTTTAATATGAAAACTATGAAATTTCACTACATAACCAATCAACCGTTATTTGTACATATATATTTAGACCTGGCTCACTTTGTTTCGCACTTCCTTTACCTTTCAAATTAAAAAAAAAAAAAGTTTTAGCTTCAAAAATTATTTTACTGTTTTCTGCTATTGGTGACAGTTAATTCGTGGGAAACTTACTTCATATTTGATACCTACGTTATATGAGGAACTTTCAAGTATATTTAAATTTTTTAAATCGTCATACCCAGTCTCGAGAAAAGCTATCTAGTAAAAAAAAGCCATATTTTGTATAAAAAAAGGATGCGCTTTCGACCCATACATGATCTTAATCGACCGACCCTCTGTTTTTTTTGGGCATTTTTCTTTGGCGTCCTATACCTGACGATATTTTAGCTCCTTAAAAACGGTTGTTTATCCTTCCATGGAACCATTTTTATATAGGGTGATTTTTTAAGAGGTTTAGAACTTAAAAAAAAAAAAAAACACAAAAATTCGAAAAAATGAATGAAATATTTATTTGAATCGATAGTTTGAACCTTGCAATTCAATGTTTAAAGATAATTTCATGCAAATGTTGACCGCGGCTGCGTCTCAGGTAGCCCATCCACTGAGTCCAATTTTGGCATACTCTTTCACACATATCGGCCGGTATCTCACGAATGAATGCATGGATGTTGGCTTCCAGTGCGTCAATCGAAGCGGACTTGTCCCTATAGACATTAGCCTTGACATACCCCCACAAAAAATAATCTAATGGTGTCAAATCGCACGATCTAGGCGGCCAATTGACCGGCCCGAAACGTGAAATTAACTGTTCACCAAACTCGCCTCGCAATTGCGCCATTGTTTCGCGTGCTGTGTGGCATGTGGCACCGTCTTGTTGAAACCACATATCATGCAAGTCAAGAACTTCCATTTCGGGCAAAAAAAAGTTTGTTATCATCGCTCGGTAGCGTTCACCATTGACAGTAACGCTGCGATTCGCATCATCTTTGAAGAAATATGGCCCAATAATGCCGCCGGCCCATAAACCGCACCAAACAGTGGCTTTTTCGGGATGCATTGGTAGCTGTTGCAATGCTTCTGGCTGATCTTCACTCCAAATGCGGCAATTATGCTTATTTACGTACCCATTCAACCAAAAATGAGATTCATCGCTGAAAACAGTTTTTCGATAAAAAAGCGGATCCTCGGCCAGCTTTCCAAGAGCCCATTCACCAAAAATTCGGCGTTGTGGTAGGTCGGCTGGCTTTAGTTCTTGCACCAGCTGTATCTTAAAAGGCTTTACGCCCAAATCCTTCCGCAAAATTTTCCACGTAGTGCTGTAACAAAGGCCTAACTGCTGGGAACGGCGCCGAATCGACATTTCGCGGTCTTCTGTCACACTAGCTGATACGGCCGCAATATTTTCTTCACTACGCACAGTACGTAAACGTGTTGGTGGTTTAATGTCCAACAAAGTAAATTTGGTGCGAAATTTGGTCACAATCTTCCGAATAGACTGCTCAGAAGGTCGAGAATGCCGACCATAAAATGGAAGCAGCGCGCGATGAACATTTCGAACCGAGCACGAATTTTGATAGTAAAATTCAATAATTTGCAAGCGTTGTTCATTTGTAAGATGATCCATGGTTAAATTGCAAACCAAACTGAAGCTGTTTGACAGTGACAAAAGGTACTAAACACACGTCAGCTGTGAAAACCAGTGTTGCCAAAACCAAACCAGCTAAAAAATCACCCGTTACATTTAAATTTTCTTTAAAACGACAAGCCCGACTGTGATAAAATTTATATGCTTGTACGTAGCTACGTATACGTATTTGGAAAACGAAATGCCAGATACGAGTATTTCGTTGGACCTTATTATCTACAAAGTTTTTTCCACTAGAAAGAAAATTAAAAAAAAAAAAATGTTGCAATAGTAGGGATCTTTCATAAAGTAGTTTGTTATTTATTTTGGACTTTCTCACTTATCAGCATAAATTATTTAATCTTTGTTTTTTTTTTTAAACAGAAGCTAGAAAAAATTTTAAAATTTAAAATTTAAAAATCAAAACAAAATATTATTTTAAAATTACAAAGCTAATTTTTTTAAATTTTAAATTTCAAAACAAAATATTATTTGGATATTCAAAAATTTATTTTTAAATTAAAAAACATTTTTTTTTTAATTCAAAATTTCGGTTTTGATTTTTTTTTTAAATTTAAAATTTAAAGTGACGTTACAAAAATGTATAAATATTAAATAATTATTTAAGGCAAGAATAATTATTTAAAATAACATATATAAAGAAAAAATTATTGTAACAGTAAAATATTGTTTTTTTTTATAGAATTTCATTTATAAAATTGAAAACCCTGGAATAAAGGTAACAGTTACCTTGTTAATAAAAAATATAATTTTTAACAAACCACTCTTATTTCAAAATAATGGTTTTAAATAAATTTACAACCATTCGCTCAAGAAATCTAATGGCATTCTTTTTATCTTTAACTCTATTAAAGGACTAGTTTGAACAATTTAAAGAAGGATTTTCATGTTTTGAAATTTTTTCTTAATAATATCTATAACGTTTTATAAATAAAAATCTTAAAAAATTTAAACTTCTTGAACATAAGGGGAATTACTGCTGGCCCAGTCATTTATTTGCAGCTAACCGCTTCGCCCTACGCTATACAGATACCATCAGTATTCCCGTAGATTTATTTCCATAGATTTATTTAGGGGGACTTTGAATTAAAGTAAAGTGTTTTGAATCACTTCACATTTAATATGGGTTTGTTACAACTTGTTTGGCGTCAAACCATAGATTTACTTGACTTCATACAAGTTCTGTTTTATTTCATATTCCCGTTCTTTATTAAAAACCTAAGCAATGAGAAAATGTTTTGCGTTTATAGTTTTAAGTAATTGAGTGATTAAAAAGAATGAAAAACGTGGTCGTGTATTTTACATTATTTTATTTTATTTATATTATACCATTTAATTTTATTTTGCCTTATTTTGTTTCACTTTATTTTATTTTATTTTATTTTATTTTATTTTATTTTATTTTATTTTATTTTATTTTATTTTATTTTATTTTATTTTATTTTATTTTATTTTATTTTATTTTATTTTATTTTATTTTTATTTTATTTTATTTTATTTTATTTTATTTTCTATAACTTATCTGATTAATTTATAATAGTTTTATATGGATTATTATTTTCATGTATTCTTATAATTAATTTTCAGAAAAAATCTGATGCTGATGAAACTAAACTCCAACTTGGAGCTCTTTTAGAGCGTCTCAATGAATGCCAAGAAAAAGCTCAAGAATATCGAACATATCAAAAAGATTTCAGAGTAATATAATTTTGTTTGCTATAGAATTGTAATATTATAGTTAATATTCTGAAATGTTTATACTTAAAGATGGACGTAACACGTTATGATGAAATGGAACATGCATTTCATGAAATTCGAGTGCGACAAAATCTTTGGAATAGCTTGGAAGAATGGCAGACCTCCTTAGGGATTTGGCAGAAACTTGGTTACCAAAATCTTAATGTTGAAACAATGATCAATTTAAATGCAAAAATATTGAAAAATTGCATACAATTTGAAAAATATTTACCTCCCAATGAACTGGTGCCCGGTTTAAAAACTAGTGCTGAATTATTTCGGGAAAAGCTTCCTGTTTTGGGCTACCTAAGAAATCCCAATCTTAAAGCTGTAATTTGTCAAATCACGAACAAATTGATTAACTCACTTACTCTTTTTTTTTGTTTCATAGCGACACTATACAGAAATAGAAAGTATACTAGGAATAAGGATATATCATGAAGAGAACATTCTTATTTCCAACTTTGAGTCAGCTCACGCTTTCGATGAAGACATTTCAAACCAACTTATGGATATTTCATCACAAGCAACTGGTGAAGCTCAATTAGAAAACATGTTGAGGACTATCGAGAACATTTGGAAAGAGACTGAACTTTTGATAGTTCCTCATCGTGATTCAAAAGATGTGTTCATTTTGATGGGAACTGATGAGTTGCAAGTAGTTTTAGATGATTCCAATGTTAATATCAATACAATCGCAGCATCAAAATATGTAGGTCCAATTAAGGCTAAGGTAGAAGAATGGATCTCAATGATGGAACAATTTGGCGAAACTATGGGTATTCAATATTCTAAGATAATAATTTAAGCTAAAATCAAAACTTTGCGTTCATCAATCACAGAGGAATGGAATAACTGTCAGGCTTCGTGGATGTATCTAGAAGCTATATTTGCATCGCCAGATATTCAAAGGCAATTGCCAAATGAGGCGAAAATGTTCACAGCTGTAGATCGAAGCTTCAAAGAAATAATGAGAAATGCCCTTAAAGTTTCTTTGGCTCTTCCTGTAATGACAAATGTTGATACGTTCAATACTCTTCGAGAACACAATCGAATGTTAGATAGTATAACGAGAGGCCTAGAAGCTTATTTGGAGGTTAAAAGGGTTGTATTTCCAAGGTACGGAAAGCTATTTTAGTTTTTGGAGAGTTGATAATATATGCAAAATGTGAATACTATAGGTTTTATTTTCTATCAAATGACGAACTGCTGGAAATACTTGCACAAACAAGAATTCCTCAAGCGGTTCAACCACATTTAAGGAAATGTTTCGATGCTATTTCAAAACTTGAATTCGGACAAAAGGAGAGTGGCGATGGAGGTAAAATGATGACAACAAATGACATTGTTGCAATGCTCTCACCTGAGGGAGAAAAATTGCTATTTGGAAAAGGACTTAAAGCACGAGGTGCTGTAGAAGAATGGTTGAGTAAGGTTGAAGAAGCAATGTTTTTGGCCGTAAAAAGATACATGAAATTTGGATATCAATGTTATCCAGCCAAAGAACGGTATAAATGGTTTGAAGGTAGGTATAGAAATTTTGAACTGTCTAATAGAAGGTAACATTCCCTGTTTTTGTATTATACACATAATTTGTCAATCTGGATCTGGATCTGAATTTGGATCCGGGTATATCTGATACTATTCTGGATAGAGTTGGATTTTAACTGTCTCATTTCACTATATCAAGATATTCGATACTATATGAATAGCTTGAATATGCAGTCATAGAACTTTATATTTTTTGAATATCCGAAATATACGGATACTTAGTATAAATGTATTTTCCATCATCTAAAACTTCCACAGTCTTTTTCTATAAGTGATCTTGATCGAAATATTCGGACATTTTTTCCACACCAAGTTTCAAATATATCAAGAAAAACGGTAGTTTAAAACTTTGGCAAAAATTTAAGTTCCAAATTTCCGTTAAGTGAATTTAAGCAAGAGTTTACACAAAAAGACAAGAAAATTTTGTAAAAAGTTAGACCCACTGCCTCTTAGACGTCTCGACGAAAACACGTAGTGAAGAAAATCACTTCTTTGACTTAATTTTAAGTTTGATTAAAGCCTTTTTTGTTATTTTCTGTCTTCTAGATCACCCAAACCAAGTCGTACTAACTGTATCACAACAACAATGGGCAGCTGAAATACACGCGATTTATGATAATCCAGATCAAACAAATGAAAATATTCTCAAAAAATTGAAAGCATTTGAAAAGCAATGCTTTGATAATTTATCAGCCTTAGCAGCGATTACACGCAAGGAAATTACAAATCTTTTGAGAAAAGTTCTTTGTGCTCTCATAACCGTTGATGTTCATGCCAGAGATTCGGTGACCAACTTATTGGAAAGAGGCGTTGTAAAATCGTAAGTTTCTTTTTCAATGAATTTCCTAGTCATAAGTTAATTCAAATTCTACAGGACTGATTTTAACTGGCTCAAAATGCTTCGTTTTTATTGGGAAGACTCAACCGAAACCATGATCTCCCAAATGGCTTCAGCAAAAATTCCTTATTACTATGAATACCTTGGAGCTGGAGGAGTTTTGGTGTTAACCCCATTGACCGATCGATGCTATTTATGTTTGATGGGTGCCCTTCAAATGGATCTAGGTGGCGCTCCAGCTGGTCCAGCTGGAACTGGAAAAACTGAAACGACAAAAGATTTGGCAAAAGCTGTTGCCAAACAGTGTGTGGTCTTTAATTGTTCAGAAGGCTTGGACTTTAAAATGATGGGTCGATTCTTTTCGGGCTTGGCCCAGTGTGGCGCTTGGTGCTGCTTTGACGAATTCAATAGAATCGATATTGAAGTACTTTCGGTGATTGCACAGCAATTAATTACAATTCGAAATGCGAAGGTTGCAAATGCAAAGAGGTTTATTTTCGAAGGACGTGAAATTAGGCTGAATAAATCTTGCTCTGTTTATATAACTATGAACCCTGGCTATGCCGGACGAACAGAACTTCCAGATAACTTAAAAGCTCTTTTTCGTCCAATATCGATGATGGTGCCGGATTATGCTCTTATATCAGAAGTTATTTTATATTCCGAAGGCTTTGAAGACCCCAAAATTTTGGCTCACAAAATGGTTCAAATGTATAAGTTGTGTAGTGAGCAGCTTAGTCAGCAAAACCACTATGACTTTGGAATGCGTGCGGTGAAAAGTGTTCTCGTGATGGCTGGTTCTTTAAAGAGATCAGCCCCAAATCAGCGAGAGGACGTCACATTAATAGCAGCTCTTCGAGATTCAAATATACCAAAGTTTTTGGCAGATGATGCTTTTCTCTTTCGAGGAATTCTTTCAGATTTGTTTCCAGGTGTTGAGCTGCCAGATTCATCACATCCAGAATTGCAGCAGGCAATGTTGGTGGGATTGGAGGAGAAAAATCTGCAACCTGTGCCATCGACAATACGAAAATGTATTCAACTTTATGAGACCATGTGTGTGCGATGGGGTGTAATGTTAGTGGGTCCAACCGGAGGTGGAAAGTCGACTGTTTTGCATGCTTTAGAATACGCTTTGACATATTTGTTTAAAAATGAGGTTCAAGGAGCTCAGTATCGAGAAGTTGTTATACAAAAACTCAATCCGAAGTCAGTGTCAATGAATGAGCTATACGGTTACGTGAATCTTAAAACAATGGAATGGCAGGATGGACTCCTTGGGCTTGCTGTTCGAACTGCTGTTAATAACGAAGGTTAACTAATTTATAAATCCTTTTTTTTTTTCAAAAAATCCACTGTAAAAATTTTAGACGAAATTCATCAATGGATTGTATGTGATGGTCCTGTAGATGCTGTTTGGATCGAAAATATGAATACAGTCCTGGATGACAATAAAATGCTTTGCTTAGCCAACTCTGAAAGAATAAAGCTAACTCCCTGGGTTCACATGATATTCGAAGTTCAAGATTTAGCACAAGCTTCCCCTGCAACTGTCTCTCGTTGTGGAATGGTTTATGTCGATCCTGAAGAGTTAGGTTGCTTACCACTAATTCAATCATGGAGAAATGGACCCATAATGAAATTACTATCTCCAGAACAGTTAGAATTCATTCATGGCCTGCTTAAAAGTTATTTCGAGCAATTTATAAGGATTAGCATCAAGCATGGAACCTTTCCAATTCATCAAGTTGTCACTTCTAAAACAATTCTCTGTTGTGAGCTACTGACTGCCTTGATAGAGACGTTGAAAATTAATACCATGCAACTGGAGGTAGCTAAAAGTTTGTTGGCCAAACTATTCATTTGGTCATCACTTTGGGCAGTTGCATCTAATTTTAGACAAGACTCACAAACGATTTTTGAGATACAAATGCGCAAAATTCTTTCGGACGAAACAATTATCAATGAGTAAGTTAGATTTTTGTAAAAGTTCCTAAAGCTTAAACTTAAAATATCACTTTGATAGACTCCCTGAAGACTCACTTTGGGAATATCGAGTTAATTTGGAGCAAAACCAATGGGAAAAGTGGCAAACAATTCTTGAACCATTCATTTTTAATCCATTAGACAAATATTTTGATATGCAAGTTCCAACTGTAGACACTACCAAATTTGGGTAATGTTTTTAATTTATTAATTTTACAGTTAAATTCAAAATTCTGTTTTCAGATACATTTGCGAGTTACTGTTTTTGAGAAAGTTCCCTGTTATGATTACCGGTGATACAGGAGTTGGTAAAACTGTACTTGCAAGAACTACTTTGAAGAAGTTAGCAAAACAAAATTTCGTTCCCGTATTGCTCAACTTTTCAGCTCAAACAAGCAGTATTCGAACACAAGAAATGATTGAAGCTCAGTTGGAGAAACGAAAACGAACTTTATTAAGTGCCCCAATTGGAAAGAGTGTGATTATTTTTATAGATGATGTTAATATGCCTAAACTTGATACTTACGGCAGTCAGCCACCAATAGAACTTTTAAGGTGACAGCAATGAGTTTAAAATCTTACATTACCTACTCAAAGAAGGTTTCTTAGCTAAATATATAAGTAATTTAATGGAAGTGGTAGAACAGCTTAACTAACATTTATTAATATGCCCCAATACCTCCAAATCTTCATTCTTAATTGGTATACTTTTTATACTCTATTTGAGAGTTTTTTTTGTTGTTGATTCTTATTATTTTTAAGCCTACCTTACCTGTTCATTTCACTTATTGAAAAAATTAAATTTATTGACAAATATTAGAAAATGAGTAGGTAAATACTTAAAAATTCATTTTTTACTGAAGAAGTTTATTAACTCATTTAGGGTGTTTTAATAGGTCGTATAACATGATAACAAGCTGATGTCATTTAATTAATGGTTTTCTTAATATCTTTTCAATAAATTTTAGGCAATTTTTGGATTGCAAAGGATTCTACGATCGAGAAAAGTTATACTGGAAAGATGTGATCGAAGTTGCTCTTGGCGTAGGATGTGCTTCACCTGGTGGCGGTCGAAATCCTCTTACTCCAAGGTATTTTATTAACAGAAAAGAATACTAAGAACTTTAGGCAAATATGTACATAATAAAATTGCAATATAGTTTATCTGGAATAATTAAAATTGAAATAATTATGACGAAATATTCCATGATCTAACTTGCTTGAAAATATAAAACAAAATACTTAAATTATTTTCCAGACTTGTTCGTCATTTTGCACTGCTTAACCTCCCCAAGCCTAATAATGAAATTCTTACAACAATATTTGCTGGAATTCTATCTGGGTATGAACTCATAAAGATTTTAAAGTCTACATATATAAATTCCATCACCCTAAATCCTTATATAATTTGTCCATTTTGCATAGCTTTCTGAATGATTTTTGTGCAGCCATACGTCCACTTGCTATACCACTTTGCAATGCACTTGTCGAAGTCTATTCCCGAATAGCAAACGAAATGCTCCCAACTCCTGATAAGTCGCATTACATTTTCAATTTGAGAGACTTGTCCAAGTGCGTACAGGGTATCCTTCAATCGGATAGCTCAAACTATAGCACCGATTTACAAATGATGCGATTATTTTACCACGAAAATATGCGTGTTTATTATGATCGCTTGATCAATAGTGACGATGAAAATGCTTTCAAGACGCTTATGACAGAAGTTTGCAAGAAACATTTCGACAAAGAAGTCGTTGCTGAGGGTGAAGTTCTATTGTTTGGTGACTTTATGATTTTTGGACAAAATCGTGCCGAAAGAATTTATGAAGAAATCAAAGATTTTGAAAAGTTAGAAAGCATTTTAATGGATTTCTTGGATGATTACAATTTAAGTACTGGAAAAGATATGAGATTGATAATGTTTCAGGATGCTTTAGAACATACAGTTAGACTGGCGCGTTTACTTAGAGCCGATCGTGGAAATGGACTTTTAGTTGGAGTAGCAGGAATGGGGAAGCAATCTTTAACTCGTTTAGCAGCGCATGTGAATGAATATAAATGCTTTCAAATAGAACTAAGACGCAACTACGATATTGTAGCTTTTCATGATGATCTGAGAGCTCTCTATAGAATAGCTGGTGTAAATATGAAACAGTTTCTAATTTTGTAGTCCTGAAATTATGTATTAATTGAAAAAATATTGCAGGTAGAAAACTCTCCACTTGTGTTTCTTATTGTCGATACACAGATTGTTGAAGAGGAGTTCTTAGAAGACATAAATAATATTTTGAACTCTGGTGAAGTGCCAAATCTTTTTGAAGGTGATGAATACGAAAAGGTTATTCTTGATTCTCGGGAAGCTTGTAATGAGTCAAATAAGTCTGTAAGTGAAATTAACATTATTCCTAATTTTATTTATTTATTTTACAATGAATATTACTTTGCAGCAAGGTTGCTCAAGAGATGACATCTACAAGTTTTTTATAAATCGTGTAAGAAATAATCTTCATGTTGTTATTTCTATGAGTCCAGTCGGTGATGCATTCAGAAGACGCTGTCGAATGTTTCCGTCATTGGTCAATTGTACGACAATTGATTGGTTCTCAAGTTGGCCAGCTGAAGCACTTTACTCAGTTGCCGTGGGTTTGCTTCAAGATGTTGGCGAAAAAGAAGAAGATCGACAGCGCCTAGCCAAGACAAGTGTTTTTATGCATAAGGTTAGAATATGAGTTGCAAACGTCCTAGTTAGCTTTTTTAGAAGGTTTACTTTAGAGAGTTTTATTTGAACAAATCAAATATTAAATAAGCTCGTTCATCTCGGAACTATGCAACTTAAATGTTATTAAGTTTACCTAACTTTTGGATTGATTGGATAAAATGAAGCTTTGTAAAGAGTATGCTGCAATTTTAGCTAATCTGAAATTGAAAATAATGAGAGCTAGTAAAAATCTACCAGTTTTATGGCTCGAAAAGTAAATTGAAGATGGAAAATAAGTCAAGCTTTTCAACCTAAAGAGACATTTAAGCTATGCATAGCATGATTGATTGATTTTTTTTATTGTTATTGATTTGATTACTTTCTTTGCAGTCTGTTGAAAAAGCTTCTGTGCAATTTTACAAAGAAATGAAACGTCATTACTATACAACACCAAGCAGCTATTTGGAACTGCTAAAGCTTTATAAGAGTATCCTCAAGAGTCGAACTGACATAATTGTTGCTAAACGAAAGCGTATTTCAAATGGCCTAAATAAGATACTTGAGACCAACAGAATTGTAAAACAGACTATAAATTTAATTTCAACAGTATTTGCTTATAAGTCTTGTTTTTTTCTAAGATTGCTGTAATGCAAAAAGATCTTGAGGTTATGGTCCCTCAATTAGACGAAGAATCAACCAAAATGAAAGTTCTTCTGGCCAAGCTAGAAGTAGATACAAAAAATTCGGATGCAGTAAAAGAATCTGTTGCTAAAGACGAAACAATAGCCAAAGAAAAAGCAGAACTTTGTCGAACTATAGCTGATGATGCCATGAAAGATTTAGAGATTGCCATGCCTGCCTTACAAGAAGCCGAAAATGCTCTTAAAGGTTTGAGTAAGGCTGATATTAATGAAATCAAGGCATTTTCTACTCCACCTCAACTGGTTCAGTTTGTCATGGAAGCTGTTTGTATTTTACTTGGAGCTAAGTTAGTGATCGATATAATTTTTCGTTCAAAGCATAATGCTTAATTTAAATCATTCCAGACCAACATGGGCTTCTGCGAAGTCGATTATGGCTGATGTGAACTTTTTAAAACGTTTAATGGACTACGACAAGGAGCATATTCCTGAAGCAACTCTTAAAAAAGTTAAAACCTATATTGACCACAAGGATTTTGTCCCAGCGGTTTGTGACAGCTTTGACATTTTTAACTTTCTTCAAGTTTTTTAACTTTCTTTATTTTTGTTTAATAGAAAATTGAAAAAGTATCCAGAGTAGCTAAGGGAGTAAGTTTGTGGGTAATTGCAATTGATAAGTTTGCAAAAGTTTATAAAGTTGTTGAGCCTAAAATTAAACGTCAAAAATCCGCTGAAGCCGAGCTCAATGAAGTAATGAAAGTTTTGCGTGCCAAACAACAAGAGCTAGCTGACGTAGAGGCAAAAATTCAAACACTCAGAGACTCTATCGAAGTTAAAAGTCGTGAGTTTAAAATAATTCAAGATAGTGTTGATCTAACTTATGGAAGAATCAATAGAGCTGGTCGACTAACTTCAGCTTTGGCTGATGAAGAAATCCGTTGGAAGGAAACTGTTCAAGTGAGTCTCAAGCTTTGAATGCTAAGCTGTTTTCGGATAAATTATTAATTTTGCCACATATGTAGGTACTGACTAATGAACTTTGGGCTGTTCCTGGTGATGTTCTTGTATCATCAGCTTGTGTTGCTTACTTGGGGGCATTTTCTGCAGATTATCGAAGAAATTTGACTGATATTTGGGTGGCTGAGTGTCATAAACACGAAATTCCTAGCAGTGCTGAGTTCAGTCTCTTAGCAACACTGGGGGATGCATATGAAATGCGATCTTGGACAATGGCCGGACTTCCAAGGGATACAATTTCAGTGGAGAATGGACTTTATGCAACGAGAGCATTACGATGGCCACTAATGATTGATCCACAAGAACAGGTATTTATTTCAAATAAACTTTTCATGCATATTGAATCACAAAAGAGCAACTGTTATGCAAAATAGGCTAACCGTTGGATAAGAAATCTTGAGAAAGGCAACAATTTGTATGTACTGAAAATGAGCGATGGGAACTTTTTACGAATTTTAGAAAACGCAATACGCCAAGGATTCCCTGTATTACTAGAAGACATTGATGAGACAGTTGATCCAGCGCTGCGACCAATTCTTCAGCGTGAAACATTTATTCAAGAAGGAAGAGTTTATTTGAAGTTGGGAGAAGTTGTTATCGACTATGATAATAACTTCAAGCTTTATATGACAACAAAACTATCTAATCCACATTATTTGCCAGAAATTTGTATAAATGTTACCTTAGTCAATTTTCTGGTCACAGAAGCTGGACTTGAAGATCAACTTTTAGCGTAAGTTTTTTCAACTGATGGATTTCTGAGGAAAAATTTGATATTGTATAATTTTTACAGAGATATTGTTGCTATTGAGCTACCAGTGCTAGAAATTCAACGAAATGATCTTATTGTTAAAATAAATACTGACAAACAACAGCTTTTGGCTTTGGAAGATAAAGTTCTAAAGCTTCTTTTCAATTCCAAAGGCAATATTCTCGATGACGAAGAATTGGTGGAAACCCTAAACGATGCCAAGGTATGACTATCATAAACATCTAATCTAATATTTCAAAATTTAGGTAAGTTTATTAATGCTGAAGATATTTTTTTGACTATAGGAAACATCACTCATCATCGCTGCTCGACTTATCGACACTGAAGAAACTGAAAAAATGATCACTGCTACACGAGAAAGATACAGGTGTCTAGCGTCACGTGGAGCAATTCTTTACTTTGTAATTGCTAGCCTGGCTGAAATTGATCCTATGTATCAGTATAGTTTGAAATATTTCTCCATGGTATTTTGCAATGTTATTCAAGCAGAGCATCCAACAATGGATACCGAAGAACGTATTGCTCAACTTAAAGAAGATGAATTAAAAGCCATGTTTTCAAATGTCTCAAGAGGCTTATTTGAAAGTCACAAAATTATTTTCAGCTTTATTTTGTCACTCGCTATTGAAAAACAGGTAGGTAATTTGTGTTGAAATTTATAAGAATTGATGAAAGGTCGTTTGTTGAGAAATCAAGTCTTGTATTTATTTTGTATCAATAAGCTTTTCATATGTACCTCATGGCATGATGGTTAGTGCGTTGGACTGTCATGCCGAAGGTCTGAGTTCGATTCCCAGTCGCTGCCACTTAAAAACAAAAATATTTTTCCCGAGGTACTGCCTTGTGCGAGGAACTGACAAATCCTCCAAGAGTAAACTAAACTTGTCAGTAATAAGTGCTTCTCATCTAGCCGTTCGGACTCGGCAAAAAATTGTAGGTCCCCTCCATTTCCGCCAACAACAAGAACACATAAATGGTTGAGGATTTTAAGTCACTAGGCCCTGGTTGTCCACCAGGTGTTGCGCCACCATATTTATTTATTTTTTTTAAGCTTTTCGTATGACTTCTGAATAACGAAATCTCGCATTTGTATGTAACAATTCCTGCAACAAAATATTTCTAGTCTGTTTTTTTTTTATTGTGAGTAAAGTTTTTCTTTCAAAATTACAGTTTATATAATACAATCTTATATATAAAGTTTAATTTAAAATGTCTCTCTAGTGTGGGGTTACAATTTTTAGTCTGAAATTCTCAGGAGTTGATGGGTGGTTACTGATAAAAATTTAAAATATTACAGGAAGGCCGATTACTTTCAACAGAATTCAATTTCCTAACCAGAGGAATAATTGGCAGTTTCAATATAAAACAAAAGCCAGATTCCGTTTTTATGTCGTCGCAAGAGTGGTCGGTATGCTGTTTTATGGACCAAATGTTCAATGATTTCAAAGGACTTTGTGATGATGTCAAGAACAAATTCCTGATAAGCATTGATGATTTTAAAGAAGTTTGATAAATAATTATGATTTGAATACAATAGTTAACAGTTTTTTTATTTAAAGGTTTTTAATTTTGGAAACTCTAAGAATCGAAGTGCTATTAACTGGAATGAAAAATTGTCCAACTTTCAAAAACTTATATTGATAAAAGCTTTTAGGAAAGAAAAGTTTACTTCGTGTGTTACTGCTTATGTACGGGCAACGATTGGATCTTATTTTGTAAACGTTTCTGGAGGAAGTCAACTTAAAAATGTGTAAGTTTGAATTTTAACTTCTTTTGTAGGGTTAAGTGAATCAATTGGTTTTGGCATACACAGTTACAGTCTTATGAATAATAATATAAATAATACAAGAAAACATGAAATCTGCAAAAATACCTTATGCATTTTTGGATTTATTCAAATACATAACACTTTTTGGAGTATTTTTTTTTTATCAAAATGCCTCCTCAAGTAAATTGAATTGAATAAAACAAATTTCTTCTTCGTTTTCGTAATAGGTATCTAGACACGTCGAATGTAACTCCATTGGTTTTCGTACTTTCGAGTGGTTCAGATCCGATGGCAGGATTTTTAAAATTCGCAGAAGAAATGCAATATACCGATAAGTTTTACTCAATATCCTTGGGTCAAGGACAAGGACCCATAGCAGAAAGCTTAATTGATCGCAGTTTGAAAACCGGACACTGGGTATTCTTACAAAATTGCCATCTAGCTACCTCATGGATGCAACAGATGGAAAATATTGTTCGAAGCATAACCCTGGGTCTGACTAAAGCCCATCCAGACTTTCGTCTATTTTTCTCATCTATGCCAACACGATCTTTCCCCATAAGCGTGCTCCAGAATTCCGTTAAGCTCACAAATGAACCACCCAAAGGTATCAAGGCTAATGTTCTAGGAGCACTTGCAGACCTCCAGAAAGACTTATTCGAGCATCATGTTCTCGGGGCTAAATGGAGAGCTTTGGTCTTTGGAATTTGCATGTTTCACTCAGTTATATTGGAGAGAAGGAAATTCGGTCCACTCGGTTGGAATATTATGTACGAGTTCAATGAAAGTGATCGTGAATGTGGTATTAAAACACTCGACATGTTCATCGATAGGAAACAAATGGCGACTGAAGATATACCATGGGAAGCAATTGCTTATATAAACGGTGAGATCACTTGGGGTGGAAGGGTAACTGACTACTGGGATCTGCGTTGTTTAAAGACCATCTTGAAGACATTTTCTTCGCCCATTATCATCGATGTTAATTATACATATAGCAGCAATCCATTCTATCGGAATCCAAGAAGAAAGACTCTTGAAGAGTATCTGGAGTATGTACAAACTTTTCCAATCGAAGAAGATCCCGAACTATTTGGAATGAACAAAAATGCCAATATTGTTTTTCAAACCAAAGAAACTGATTTTTTTATATCCACATTATTGCTGGGGCAACCAAAAGCTGCTGGCGATGATAGTCAGTCAATGGACAACGAAACTTGTCTAGAAATGATTCAAAAGATAAAAGATGTTTTAGTTACACAAATTTCTAGAGATAATATGCATCCGACACTTTCCGTTGTAAGTATACTCGCACAATTATATTTATGTAACTTTTGAGCTTGTATTCTTTGCAATCATTTTCATCTTCATAAATGAGTCTTTTATTATTGTACTTGCAGTTAGATAATAAAGGCCAGATTCCTTCTCTCACGACTGTTCTCATCCAAGAAACTGATCGTTATAATGTTTTCTTGAAAATCGTTCATGATAGTTTAGTGAATTTAAACAAAGCTATAAAAGGATTGGTAGTTATGTCAGAATCACTAGAAGAAGTTTTTCGGTCGCTTCTCAATAATATGGTTCCAAACATGTGGACTGCCAAAAGTTTCCTATCTATTAAACCTCTACCAAATTATATAACTGACTTTCAGCGAAGAATTGATTTTATGTTAGATTGGATTGAAAATGGTGCCCCACGCTCATATTGGCTAAGTGGTCTTTATTTTCCACAATCGTTTCTGACAGGAGTTCTTCAAACACATGCTCGAAAATATCTATTACCAATTGATGCTTTGAAAATTGATTTTTTAGTCACTGATAGTGTTCTTGTGCAGCAAGACTTCTTTGAAAAGCATCAGAAAGGAGAAGGGGTATAATTTAAACCGACTTTATTAATTAAATATTTAATTTTTATAAAAATTCCTTTTCTACAGGATAAAGATCTTTATGGTGATTTGACAATACCTGAGACAGGAGTCATTTGCCATGGAATTTTTATTGAAGCAGCCCGTTGGGACCGAGAACAGGGAGGACTTTGTGATGCTCACGAAGGAGAATTATACTCTCGCTTACCAGCAGTACAGTTTATTCCTATTCTGAAATTAGATCCAGGTCAACGTTATGATGTAATATACATTATTTATTTTTAGTTTTTAATATTTCAAATATTTATATAACACACTATCCATATTTGATTCATAGGCTCCCCTTTATAAAACTCAAGCTCGATCAGGAGTTTTATCTACGACTGGGCATTCAACAAATTTTGTTTTATCAATTTTGCTAGAGAGCAAGAAGTCTCCAGATTTTTGGATTCTACGTGGCACTGCATTGGTTTCGGCTGTTTCCGAAAACGATTCATAGTGGTTTCTAGTTTTATGTTATGATGTTAATACCGTTTCCAAAAAAATAAAATAATTGATTAACTTTTTCAAAAACTGCGTTTTTTATCTTTCGTGAAACATCTCTGGGTGAGGGCTATCGCAAAAAAAAATATGTCACTAATGTTTCCTTCATTAGGAAATTTGGAACGTGAATGGGTGAAAGTATCCCAATTTATTGGCATTGGGAAGAATTTTTTCAAGGGGATTTCATTTTGATAATCTTAGTAAATAAATGAAATTCAAGCTTTAAAGGATCAGTGGAAAAGTATTAGCAACAATTTTCGAAAGAGGGAAACATTCACAGGAAAATTGTATTCACGAAAGCTCTCATTAATGACTTCAAGCCAACACTTTTTTTATTTAGTATTTCGAATTGGAATTTGTTCAAAAACTTAAAAACTTAAAGCCAAACGGCTTTTCCTTTGTTTGTCTTATATTTCATTGTTCTTACAAACAAATTTAATTACATTTTAATTAATAACTATTTCTATTATTCTTCTTCTAATTAATCACTGAAGGTTTTAAATTTCGGAAAAAAGTACGCTGCCCTAGTATTTTTAAGTAGTTATTAGTACTTTTTTTAATTAAATGAGTTTCGTGTGTGATAAAAACAGAGTGTAGACTTAAGCTACGAGCAGACGATTTGCGATAGTCGCAAATCTTTGCGAGCACTGACGTCACAAAAAAACTCGCAAATACACCGCAAATGCCTTACGTTTGACAGTGCTCGCAAACCTGCAAATACACATGTTCAGACGATTTGCGAAAGTTGTCCCAAAGTTTTTAAATACATTTGCGATCAAGGTGCTCGCAAATGACATGCTCGCAAATAAGATCGCACATTTTGCAGTATATTTGCGAGGTGTTCACACTATTTGCGGCAACATTTGTAGATATCATATTCTTACTCATTTGCAGATTTGCGAGCCTGACATTTCTCTATTTCAAATTTGTTTATTTGTTGAGTTTTGTCATAGCTATAGTCTCAAAATACTATATAGGTAAACATATGTACATACAAACACACATGGGTATGTATCTTATATGTATATTTTGGTGATGTTTTATGGGCTGTAGGTCAGTTTAATTTTTTTTAACTACGTAAAGCTTATTTTCATAAAAAAATGAAAAAAAAAAACAAATTTATAATAATAAAAATAATGAAGGTACCTTCATACATACTAAAAACCTCAGCCAATTACTTCAAGTACAACACCAAAATTCATCGCAAATGTCCGCATTTGCAGTGTTCCATTTTCGTGTTTTCGCAAATGGTTGTGACGGTCGCAAATACTCGCAAATTGTCACAAATTATTTTTGTGAGTGTTCACATGATTTGCCAAAACGTCACAAATGCATTTGCGACTTGGGCCTCGCAAATCATACGCAAATGATTTGCGAGCATTTGCATGCTGTCCCAAAGTTGTGTTCAGACGATTTGCGATCAAAGACCGCAAATTGTGACGTAAAAATGACGTCATACTCGCAAATATTTGCGACTTTTGCAAATCGTCTGCTCGTAGCTTTAAATAACTAATTAAAAAAAAAAAGTATAATAAAGAGTAATTTAAAATAAACTTAACTACATAACATTTTGGTTTTATATTTGGCACGTTTATGATTAAATTGATTGTGTTCTATTAGAACTGTAAAATTATATTTTAAACAAATCACTCTTATAGCAATTGGATTCCTATTTTTGCACCAGTTCAATTAAAACTAAATTTTACGATTTAGAAAAAAAAAAAAACAGTAAAACTAGATTTAAAAATAATTTTCATAAAAAATACCCAGAAAATTATAAACTAATAAATAAAAAAATAATTAATTTCTTAAAAACTTTTGTTTAAGTACTAAATTTCTTATTCTAAGTATTGCAACAAAGTTCCAAATTTTCTCAAGTTAAAATAGATATTTTAATAGAAAACAATTCTTGTCTAATAAGTTGTGCTGTCAGACTGATTTCTTTTTTTCTATTCCTGCTGTTTATGTAACTTGTTAAAATTTGATTAAGTAAAACGATTTCAAACAGTCATCCTGAATGACATTTTTTACGTTTGGGCTTTTCCATATGAGCCTAATGGTGGGCGGTACATCGCAGGCAAAGAATAAACTTGTGGTAGATTAAAGGCATACTTCCGTTTTCCTATATTTTTCTTAACATTATCCATTCTTGTACCCTCACTGAAATTTAATAAAAAAAGATTTTTTCATTTAATTCTCAACTGTATATAAAAAGAAAACAACATTTAGCTTACCTTCTCATAGCACTCAAAACATTTGGCACACTTTTAGCTGGTAAATGAAATTCCTGCACCAACAGGCGACACTGTTCCAATGTCACAGCCATTCCAGTTCTATCTTTGGCACTTTTACAAGATGTAAATCTAAGTCCAGACATGGATCGACAGATGTCTTCGGCCAAATGAAGAATTTTCATATTTTTCGAAACATTCGATCGCAATTGTTCTTCCATTAATAACAGGAAGTTAGTAGCTGCTTGCGTTGGTAAATATGGTTCAGATTTTGTTGGAGTATCAGGAGAAGTCAAGTTCAACTTGCGATAGCTCATGTGATATTGTTTAAGACGTTCAAAATTATCCCAATTTGAACGGTGTTGATCACGGTTACAACCAAGTGCTTCAGCTAGAGTTGCTTTTTCGTTAATGCCAATATTAAAAAAAACTGGAGTCACTTTGAACGTGACCATTTCTCTTGTTGGCAATATAGAATAAACTGATTCAGGCACAGGAAGCGATACGTTAAGTGCATTACGTACACCAGTCACTCGTGGCATTGGCACTGATGAAGAATCTCTGTTGGTAAAAAAAATTTACAATTATAACTTTAAATATTCCAATTATGGAAACCTTGAACAGAGTATTATTAAAACAAATAAGTTTTTGGTAAATTTTGGGAAGTAGAAATAATATAATAAATAAATTGCATATGAATAGTTATAAAAATGAATTTCACTTCTTACAACTTTTGTCTTAACAAGTTTACTTGAAAGAAAATAAAAATCTCACATTAAATAGACCAACACAATTTTTTTGACAACAATAATTTAAACTACGAAAAGATTGCTATTAGATCAAATTTATTCAATAGACCAATATAAATTTTATTAGTTATTCAGTTTGAAACAAACCTCTGAATGTTGCTCCTGACTAGAGTAAACCGCACAGTTAGAAGGTCTTCGATGGCAACTGACATGTCTCCCCACATATCTGTCTCACCACCATATAGAGATAGTAAACACTCGAAATAAGCAATAGGTCCCAAGTCGGTCAGTACTTTTATATAGTTTTCGGTAATATTTGTACCCCAGAGCTTGGCCATTAATGCACTAATTAAGGCTGTGAGCTTAAAATGAAAAAACAAAATTTCAACATCAAGATGTTCTGAAGAAAACTCAACTTACTGATTGAGAGAAGCATACATCTCTTCGGTACAATATGTCTAGATTGGCACTATTTCTTTTCATATCTTGTTGCAATCGCTGAACAGAATGAATAAGTCTAGCAGTTTTCAACAACCCATCCATTGCATGTCGAAGCTTACGCATTGATGGTCGCAGCTCTGATACCCAATCGGTAGTCATAGATAGATCTAAACCTTAAAAATCAATGACATTTTAAAGTTTCTTCTCGAAACATAAGAACAAAAATATATTCAAACCATCGGTAAATTTATTTCCTTTCTTCAAGCGCGCATCCACCTCAACTTCAGCTTTTAAATTTTCAGTGAGTTCCAAGTCAAGATCATTTCGCGAACACATCGCATCATTGATTTCTTGAGAAAATTGATCTTGATTGGCCACAACATCAGGAGCTGGATTCGAAATTCCTCCTCGCTTTGTTGCCACATCCTTTGGATGTCGCAAACGAATAGCAGGACTCCCACATCTGCCGCAGAGAAATTTAATTTTACTCACTAAACACATGACACTTGCTTCAATATTTAGCTGAGTGAGGTCTAAGGGTTCTGGTTCTTCAGTTGGACGATAGTAGTTCGCTGAAGGACTGGTACTCATCATTTTCGTATCTAAAAATCCAACATTTTGACCAATGATGGAAGAACAATTGAGAGGTAAAAGATTTTCATTATCGAAATTATAGGTTGAGTTTTGAGAGTTCGAAGACCCAGCCCCTAAATCTATAAGCATATCATCCAACAGTTGCCCTGACCTTGGGGTGTCGTCGAAATGAAAATCTTGAAAATTCATATCGGATTCAAAGTTCACCGAAGCTGGCAGCGATTGATGTGTGAGTTCTTCATCAGCTGATGCCCTAGCACTCAGGTGATCACTGTAAATTTTCATAGATTTTTGAATGGAAAATATGGCATTTATATCGGTTAATGAAGGAGATTTCATTCGCATGTTATTTGGGTAGCCAAACTGACGATTGGTGGTTAAATTTCGTTGGGATTTTGGCCAAAGATCAGGTGGAGCAACAACCGGTGTTGCAAAATCTTCCAATTCAGGAGATTTGAGATCAAGTGCACTTAATTGTTGAGTGATCTTTTTAAATGGTGACATTGGCTAAAAATAATCACATAAGCTAAAATGTGTGCTAGTTGTCAAGAACAAAAAATGTCCTTACCATCATCATATTATCGGGCTCCTCAATTATACGATGTTGTTCGATAAACGAAAAGGCTTCTTCGACAAGACGAGGTTCCCAAATATTAAGAAGTGTTTTAGATTTACAAATCATTTCATTACACAACGGCATCATTCCTTTGGGATTTTTAGATTTGGCCAAACATAAGAGTTGAGACATAATTTCAACAATTTCTCGTCGTAACTGCTTAACAGCCTGCACAGCATCATTTGCAGTTTGGACCTTACACTCATTATCATCGAATTTAGAGGGAGAATCTCGGATTTGCTGGAGCAGTCTAAAAATATTTTGAGTATGGTAAAGATATCTTGTTTGATTGCAGTTTTAAATGTTAACAAACTTAATTAAGCCTCCAGTTCGTTGTTTGCCCGCATGCCGGGTAAAGGCACCAACAGTTACTACATCTAGAACGCCTGTGCGATTAAGTGAATCGTTATGAGCCCACATTCGTTGTAAGTGTAAATTAACTGGGATAAATTCCAATGACTCATCTGTCTTAGCCGATGACTGTTTGAAATAAGGACCTTAAGTGAAATTCAAAATTATTAATTAGCTAGAACTATTATTTTCTTCAGATTTTCACTTACCGTCTTCTTTTTCCATCTTTTGTTTTAATACTTGTTTCGCTTGTGAATAATCTTTTAGCAATTTTAAATGTTTGTCAAGCAGTTCAATTTGCCGAAGTCTCCATTCACCACCAAGTTCACCCATTCCAGATATTTCTTGGAGAAGTTCTTTCTCTCTCATAATCCATATTGATCTGCAAATGTTTTGTTAATTTTATTAGTTGATAATTTTCCAAAAATATTGGTTTGTACCCACAATAATTGCTGTGGAATGATAAAGCAATATCGACTTTCCATAAGAACTTCTTGAACGCTTATATCACCACCCAGTCCCGAATGTAAACGATAGGTATGAATCTGCAAGGGAATTAGGAAGTGAGTTTAGTTTTATTTTCATTATTTTAATTTTACTCACCCGTGGGTTGGTGAAAACTTCAAATATTTTCTCTTGGTTTGGAATGAATAATTTAATAGCCAATTTTGATGGAAGTGACTGTGATCTTCTGTGGCCTTTAATACAAAATTAATATATTCTTTTCTGGAAAGTGGTTTGTGTGTACCTTTAAATTGCTGGTCAGTGACTTTTGCTGGTGACCTCGGTGGACGTACATCAGGATCTGGTGCCCATGATGCTATTGTAATGAAGCCCACATCACCACCAGCAGATTTAAGAGGAATTCGAAATCTAGTTGCATCCTAATGAAAAAAAAAAAATAAATAAATAATAATTACATATTCTAAAGAAAATTTTAATTCTAAAGTTACCTGTATGACTCCCAAACTGATCTCAGCAAATCCTACCGGAATAGAAGTTTGAGATACCTTCTCAATAACATTGTACAAAGTGAATCGAATCAATGATTCCGAATTCAAATAATCACTTGCTCGGAAGCATACGGTACACAGGAACTGGGGATTTGAAGTATTTTCAACAACTTCTGTGCGGGCATACTGTCGCCAACAGCAGTCAATCCCATTACGAATTTGAACTGTAATAAGGGCGTTTGGGAGTCGGCCGTTTTCATCCGGAGCTAATGTATCACAAGAAAGTGCTGATTCGCAAATTGGAATTTCGACAAGATCTGAAAAAATAAAAAATAAACATAAAATTACTTTAAGCCTTTTTTGCATCAAAGAAGATTTTGCCTTAATTAATGTATTACAAATGCAATTAAAAAATGCTAACAGCGAACTTTCGAGGAAAATATAATCGCACGTACTTGCTCTTATGTTCTAGCTGCTTGCAACTTAAGAACTTTTAAAATAAGGAAGAAGTTAAAGAAAAAATCTTAGAGCCCAAAAACAAGTATGTAGCCATTGATTACTTAAAAAAATTTTTATTTAATTTTTATATATAAAAATTTAGAAATAAATTTAAAAAAACAAATTTGGTATTTACTAACTTAGTTTCAGAAAAATTCACCAAGCTATTTTTGAAATATTGAATTTTCAAAAAAAATATTGTTTTTTTAACAATCCAAATTTATTTTGTTCATAATTATGATATGCAATTGTATTGAAATTTTAAAGTAGTTTTTGCATACAAATTTCGAAAACCAAACCAAAAAAACTGTTATATTGCAGGTATCGTTAACAACTATTTTGGCTACATTTTTTCGCCAAAAAGTGCACTATAACTACAATAATACACTTATTTTTTTTATCAAAATCGTTGGATCCGATTTTGAGAGAAATAAGCTTTTACTTAACGCTTGTATTGCAAGTACCTTTAATTTGAAGCTAAAAATATACTTTTTTTTTTAAATTTAACGAAAATCGCTTCAGTGGTTTAGGCTGTAGATTCAGATAGAAACAGATTGACAGACAGAATTGTGCCACACACTTTTTCGTGTTCTTTATCATCTTAATGTCGTGTTTGATTTGCTGTCAATTTTATTTTTGGTGCGTATCCAAAACTTGGAGAATTTATTTCAAATTATAAATAATACTGTTTGTCAATTTTTTTAATTTTTAAACAACTTGAACTTAATTTAAAAACAATTTTTTTTTAAATAAGGTTTTTAAGTCCGGGTATATTATAAAATTCTAAGAGTTGGAATATTGGTATCGCTATAAAAATCAGAACATGCGAGAAAATTGTGTATATTATTTATTTGTAAATGGGGCCATGTCTGTTCAGTTTCTCTTTGAATCATTCACCATTTACTTAAAATTAATATTTTTGTTCTTTTCACCATCTAGTTTCATTATAGTTTTTTTTTTAATTTAAACACCAGAATGGTCTCCTTTCCTATATTTTTGCAAATTAAGCACCTAAAGAGATGACATTTTAGAATTGAGGGAACCACAAAAAGAATATACGATAACAGATATTTTAGTAATTGGGGCGAGTATTTCTAAATAACCCATGCTCACAAGAGTTTTGATCCGAGCAGGTAAGTCATCTTGAACGTAATTTTTAGTGCTGAGCTCGAATCCGTCATACTGCAATGCACTGCAACTTTTTGTCGTTGCATAAATCCAAATGGTAAACGTACAAAATGTGTGAAAGGTTTTATTTAGAATGTATACGCCACTCTGCTCATTCCCATTGATTTATACTGAAAAAATGTGTGGTGTATTGCCATATGAACTAGGCCTTCGACTTTTTTTGATTTCAAAAAGTTAAATCTTCTCTTCAAAATTCAGTTTAAATCTTTCAGAAATCGTTGCAAATGTGTATTGTTCGAAAAGAGAAAACGAAAACCTGAGCTGATGGAAAAAAAAACGAATGAAGGTTTTGAACTCAGCACCCAAAGGTGTAGTTAGAAAGACTCTTGCCTTGTCGTGTCAAAAAACGAACAGATATTTATTACGGTTGTACGGTTCCTTTTTTAATAATTCTATATTGATCTGACCTATTAAGGTGTTATTTGGAGTAGATTTATCTAGAAAGCTTCATGTTTTTGTTTATGCATAGTAATGGATCAAGGTTATAAATATTATCGAAACAACTTGACACATAAATGTATGTAGAGCCCCACATCGCATGAGGTCGTTGAGTAGTTCTAAAATTCTCTTAAGATAGAATCAAACTTCGTTTTTATAAAAAAACGTACTATGCAACTACTGGTCGATAAATCTAACAAACCTATGAAAGAATCTATTTTTCGATAGTAGTAGACTATGGGACAACAGCAGGTACGCTATTTGTCCTTAAAAACAGAACATACTTACTTTTCATAGCTAATTCAGAACCTCCTTTTGCTTTTTTACTTAGCCGATCGATATAGAATAAGATTTTACAAAAAAAAGTATAGGCATCCAAAATTTGATGTGGGCTCTCGATCTTATAAATAAACCTCTAATTTATTTCCCTAGTTAAAAAATATGTTAAGAAGAAGCCAATATAAATTAAATTTTGATTTCATATGTCTTACATAGCCCTATGGCAATATGACAATTTGTAATAATAGTCAATTGCTGATTATAAGTGAGGTCCACCAGCATGTAACGCCATTTTGTTTATAGAAAAGGCAATCAAAGGCAACTATTCAATTAAAATATGAAGTGCTAAGTCTTGTTTATCTTTTTAATTTTAGTTAGGTACATGCATACATACGAAATACTATATTATTCTTTGTTGACTGTGCGATATACTGGCGTCGAAAATACACGCAAAGAAACAACAAACGCCCAAAAATTACGAAAATCTCTGGTACAACCGATTTATAAAAAAGATACTTGCGCGCAAGGTGAGTTCTTTTGAACGAACGGAAGAACAACATCTTTTTGAGTAAAACAAAAAAAATTAGTTGCTCCATCAGTAAGACAATCAAATTCCCGTCACCATATGCCAAAAGCCGGATATGGGTGGCTTTGTGGCTTGCAACTTTAGTCACCAGCAGCTTGTTGAATTTATTTTTTAACCGCTAAAACTTCGGTACGAAGAAACCATATCGATAGTTTTTGCAGATTTTGCATTAAAAAATGTACTCTCTCTCTCTCTACCGCAGGTCGGCATTTTTTTATTTAACTGTTCCTACTTCCTAGAACCTATAGACTATAATATATCGTGAATTTACTTCTGTTAAAGGAATTCCGTCTCAATTGGTTTAGTGTTATCTTCTAAAACACTTTCTTTTGTTCTTGGTTTTAAGCATCCTAATCTTTTAGAAAATGAAAGGTAAGTAAAATATATAGTTAGGTGGTTTGAAATCAATGATAAATCAAAAATTGACTACTCCCTCAATCAAATTTTCGCTACTGCAAATGCAGTGTAATTTCCATGAATCTGCCTTATTTCAGATAGGTAGAGAAACAATTTTATCAAAAACAAACATTTTTAAAAATATCTGTACATTTAAGAAAAAAATAATCATGCAATACGTTGAAAGAAATAAACTTTTGGTTATTTTGTAGATTAAATTCTCTTTTTTTTTGTGTTATGTTATGGAAGGAAATTTACAATGATTCATTAAAACAAAAATTAATGAAAATAAATTAATTACATATTAAATGATTCATTTCAAATGTTATGAGGAATGTATTTTTTTTGTTTTACCAAAGCCACGAAGAAAATAAAACATGTTAGGTTTAAGGGTTAATGTTTGAAAAAAGCTTTAAGAGTTTTATTTTCAGTAAATCAAGTTAAAAAAAAACAAACAAATAAACAAAATATTCACATGGCTTTTATATCTTTTCACCAAAATTAACATCACATTTTTAATGAGCAACATTATTATTTTGTTTTTTAACCGAGATTCAATCCATTCCAGAAATAGTAATTCACGACTAAACTCATTAGAATACTATTTGTGTGGGTTTGAAATTATTAAAATTGTATAAGATCACCTTCTTCTATTTTTGTTGCGGTTTCCTCTTGTGGTTTTGCCAAAGGTGTTCCTCTTTCAATTCGGTTACCCATGTTGGCAGACGCGATTTTGCTGGTTAACAGTTCAATCCGGAGATTGAGTTCCGAACAACTAGGGAGTGTTAGGAACTTGTACCAATCAAGACGATCTTGGTAGGTAGTTGCTATAATTCGCTGTGCTTCACTACCTTCAAATTCTATAGAAAAATAGAGATTTTAGTATTTTCAAACATCCTTCACTTCTAGGATAGGTAACTTACCTAAAGAGATTGGATAACCCTCTGGCACTTCATCATTAATTTTTATCACAGGTTTGCAGTTTTCAATAACAATTAATCCAACTGGCTTAGACAAACTACTTTCGTCTCTCAGGTAAAAAAGGAGATTTCCTTTCAATTTGCACCATCGAAGATAATTCACTGAAAAAGAGGAGTTTATTTTAACTGATTTTAAATACACAATCAATTTATTATAATTTTGAAGAAAAATGGAAACAGATATTTGGAAGTCTAAAATTTAATAATCTGAACTTGGATGATTATCTATTTTTGATTGCTAAAGAGAGGGCTGGCACGCCACACCATAAGATAATTAGTTTTTTTTTGCAACCTTATGGTTTTCTTTAATGTTTGGAGCAAATCATAGTTTATTGGCATAGAAAAACCGCGACTTGAAGAAAAACCCGATAAATAAATATTCTTGTTTTTTTTTCAACATTATGTAAAGAAGATATGTTTCTTTTTATTTAGAAACTGCGACTTAGAAGGGTATGATAGTCATCTAACTGATGAGCCCAACTATCATACCTGGACGAAACGCAATGGAGTTGAGCTCATTTGAACTTTTAACTTGACTTATAGAAATATTCATATCAAAAACTAGGAAACATATTTCTTATATTTTTCCTGATTGCTTCTAGCTCTAACATCGCCATTGGAATACACAAATTTAAACAATGAATTGGCCAAATAAAATCGTCTCTAGATATCTTAGTTCTCTAGACATCATACAGCCTATATTATTTTACCACTTACAACATTAGACTTACCATTTGAACGTAGTAAACCTCCTTTTTCGGTAATATACAATAGTCCTTCTTTTTCGAATTTTGTGTCTGGGTTGCTGGCAAAATCAATAAGTTCTTGTTTATTAAAGCGCATTATTCTGTCCGTGTTTATCCACAACTGAAAGAAAAACTAAGATTAGCAATTTTACAACTGTTTAATAAAAAAAAAACTTGGCACAAAAATAAAAACTTCTTTTAAATTCTGAGTTTTTAGGAAATTGTTTCAAATTTTCTCGAATTTTAATAACTATAGATATGGTTCAAATTGCTGGATTTCTAAGATTAAAACTTTTAAATAAATGAATGTAAGCAAATATTAAATTAATATTGCAAACTTCAATTGAATGTTTTTTTATTTGAATTCACGTATTTTACCAAAATGCTTATGAACTTCGGTATCCAGTAGTTCCCATTTTATGTTAATCAAACACCTTGCAAATTATAAGTTTAGATTTAAACTTCTAAGGTGGTAATTAATTCCTGCTTTTAAGGACATACACTTTTTATGTGAAATTTTACGGGATGTTTGAATTTTTAACAATTTTTATTGATTTTTCTTGAAAGCTTTAAAGACCTTATTTTAAATAATTTCGTTTTTAATATGATGATCTTGATTTTGGCCGGGTCCCAACGGCTAGGTGAGAAGCACTTATTCATGACAAGTATACTCTTGGAGGATTTGTCAGTTCCCCGCAAGAGGCAGTACCTCGGAAAAAAACGTTTCTGTTTTTTAGGTGGCAGTGGCCGGGAATCGAACCCAGACCTTTGGCATGACAGTCCTACGCACTAACCATCATGCCACGAGGTACCACAACTTTTTCGTTCTTGGGCATTTGTAAATGTTGATCACACATTTATGATGAATAAGGTATTGTTTGATTCATCAAAATTTATTTACAAACATATACATATGTACAAATATCTCACACTGAGTATTTTTTAAAATAATTTTAATCAATTTTATCAAATAGAAGGTTATTTAATTTCTAAATACACACTTCTCCAACTGGTTGCGTTTTTAACATTGTAAAACAATTTTATCAAAAAGTAATTTTATTCAAATTTCAAATAAACAGTTTCTCACTCGTGTGTAGATACAATACAGAATGAATAGTTAGAAACCCCTTCCAACTTGTACCAAGCCAATGTTATTACCTTCCTAACTTATGTATGAACCCAGCGCTGTCGGTTTGCTATTTATCTTGTTTATTTGTAGGCATAATTGGAATAAATAGAAGAGAAAAATAGAAAACTAACTTCCAGAAATCAAAAACTATTTATACTTTTATTATATGGTTAGCGCCCTTTGAACAATGCGATGAGTTGACGCAAGCAATGCATGACTATATCGAGGTGCGAGTTTTACTCTCAAAAGCAGCTTGAGAGTTGCTCGCACTATTTTTACTCTGTAATGAATACGCAACTTAAGGCGTTCCAGGTGAAATGAACAACTCTATCGTGATTTTCTAACATTCCTGATTGAATTTTTCAGGAAAGCATTTTTTGTGGGGTTTTAGATTTCAACAGAAATAACTGTTTGGAGAAAATCAAATTGAATAAGTTTGCTTAGTTTCTATTAAGTACATTAAAGCATGTTATTTGGGTTCGTGCTGTGTTACCTGAAATTGGTGTTCTAACAGGAGCTTATCTAGGGATAATTTGTTGGCTAACACTATTACATTCGAAATTGCATCGATGCACTATTTTATCACTAAAGCTTCGGTAGTGGACTGCAAGACTTCGATTTTTTAATAGTTTTTAATGAAGTTTTCGATGCCTATACTTCTTTTTTTGCTATCACTCGCACTCAAAATCTGATGTGTGCTCTCGGTCTAACAATGTAACTCAAAATTCAGAAAATACCAAAATAAATAAAGGAGATGGGCAAACATGTATAAACAAAACCATAAAATCGACAAGAACGAAATGTTAGCCACTGGGTACCTTGTAATAAGCAATTGACATCACTAAAGGGGCAACCCTGAAATCCATACATACTATAGGAGCTATGAACCAACAAATATGACTAGGCTTGAATGTTCATACATCATACATATTCATTCTTCAGACACTGCTTATGAGTTTTTTCTGTCGACTTTGGATTTGTAGACGATTTACTTTGGTGGTGAAGTAATTTTTGGAGAACAAGCACCTAGTGTTGGTAGAAACGGAGGTTACCTATAACTTTCTGCTGAGTCCCAATGGCTAAATTGAGAATCACTTTTGTATGGCAAGAGATACTTTTGGAGACTTTGTAACTTCATCGAAAGTGGCAATACACCCGAAAAAACATTTTGATTTTAAGTGGCAAAGTCGAAGTCAAAATCGACCTTAGGCTTGACAATCCAACACACTATCACTACACAGAAAATACCAAACAAGCGAAAAAAGTATGGGAATCGTATAGAATTCTGTATAACTAATTTAATTTTGGACCAGTGCTTTTGGAACATTCAACCCAAAAGGCATATACGCGTCCAAAAAAATACTACTGATATAAAATTTTTTTAAAAAATGTTTTTTTTTAAGCTGCAATATGCTACTTTTGTGGTGAATACAAAAAATTTACAGTTTTCAGATTTGACTATAGAACTTTGACGGGACGTTTTTGAGATCTTCGCATTCAGAGAATAAAATCGAATTATGTAATATATGTATATTAAAACATAACACAACTTAAACAAAAATTTACCTAAAAGCAATACTGCGTCAGTTTTTACAAAAACTGTTAACCAATACTCTTACTTGAAGTGTACCAGAAAAATAGTTTAGAGGCCAAAGAAACTTTTTGGACAGTATAAATAAAACACAGCAGCAGAACACATCATTACAGTGCCGCATCTTGAATCCAAGACCCAAGCCATACCCGCTGAGACATTTAATTGAGTTTGTCATTGCGACTGCGAGTATCAATCTAATTTATAAATAGTTTTTTTTATGCAGTTATGAAGTCAATAAAAATCTGGCTGTAGGTAAGTATTGTTGTGGTGCCTAATTTGGAAATGTTATTAAATCATGCATCGAAAAAGAAGCGTGTACACACAACACAACACACATCCGCTCAGACATAATAATTACCAGAATTAAGTACCATCGCATCGGTAGGGAAAGATATACTGTGGGTGAGGGACAAATTATAGATTCTATGGAGTGTAGTGGGTGTTGTTCATTATGTAGGAGAGTCGGGTTAGCCACGCAAAAAAATATACTTGATTTCCTGCTTTACCTGAGTTTTTTACTTGGACTCTCTGTAATTTCGTTCGCTGCGTTTATCATTTTTTCTGTTGGAAAATTTTATAATTGAATGTCTTTCTTCGTAATGAAATTTGGTCATAACCATCTTTTCCAGATTATTTGCATTTACTTACTGGTTCTACATTAGTTTGCTTGCACTTGCTTATTGCTCAATTATTTTCAAGACAAAACTGTTTTAGCTATATTTAATTAATTTTACTTGGTTGCAATTTAATGAAAAAGCCAACTGCGGAAAAACATGACAACGACTACAAAAAAATTTCTTCTTTTTAAAATTTGACAGAAAATCGTTTTTACACTGGATGACAGTGACAGTTGTTTGACAGTCAGGTTTTTGTTTACTTTTTCGGAGAAGTACAGGGCTGTCTTGAGGATCAGTTTTCTTACTGTCGTGTGGAAACCTCCAAGTAATGGGTTGTTCACATCTTATTGGGCCTGCACACACGAGGTCTGTTTGTTAACGTGAAATTTCTTGCAAATTTGCACAAATTTTCACAAATTCCTGTTTGTTAACTCACAAAAGTTGCATAGAGAGAGCGCAATGAGAGAGCAAATAACTTCCCCTCCAATGGAAAACTTGAGAATTTCTTCTTCACAAAATTCTATGAACACGACGTGCTACAACTACTAATAAAAACCGTGCTCTGATGTTGTGGATTGGAATAAAGAGCTCAAGTGCCTTCACATGAGTTGCGAATAGCGAACAGCGAATTGCGAATGTTCGCGAATTTTGACATTTCTTTCACAAGAGTGGTCGCCAAGAGACGCGAATTGTCATACAAAATAAACCAGTAGAATAAAGGTGCTAAGAAAAATTGAGGTTAAATTCGAGCGAATTTTTCATTCGCACATTTGTGGAATGCGTCCGACGTTGTGGATTGCGATTAAGTATTTGACAATTTGCTGAAAATATCTCTAGGTCACGTAGACAATATAAAAATGCTAAATTTAACAATTTAAACTAATTTTGGGCCGTATTTTATTTTAAAAACTGTAGATAGGATCGTTTGTTCAGTTTGTCAAAAAGTAAAAACAAGAATTTGTTGATATTTGAGCTTGGAATTGCATAGACAAATTTATTCGTAGTAGCAGTTCGTGGCTCATGTGAATGGAACTCAACTACATTCATTTCACTTTTTTACAAAAGTAACAAAATGTTTTGTCTTTTTTCAATGAACTACTCAATCCTATCTTTCATCTCAAGTTTTACAAAAGTAAAAGTTAGAGTAGAAAAATGAAACACAACTACATCTTAATAAACAGATAAAAAGATGAATTATACTCGTAGATGCCACTGACATCGATAACAGTTATTGAACTAGCCTTTTCCATGTTTGAATTCATTCAGTTCAACTATATTTTCAAACTTATTTTCGCAGGAAGGTGTCACTAGCATATATTTGTATCTTATAACTTTTGCACTTTTTGCACATTTGTACAAAAGAGAAATTAATGAAGTTAGGCTTTACGCATATATATTCCTTTACTTTGAATTTCTGTGATTTTTAGCCCAAATTTATGTTAAAAAATGATTTTATATGAATTTTGACTGAACTTCGGACTTGCACAGAAATTCAAAGTAAGGAAACAGACCTAGCGTTTGATAGTTCGCAGAAATAGGTCTCTTTGATTACTGAAAATTCGTACGAATTCGTACGATGTCGCACTACATTTCACAAATATCTATTTGTTTAGTTCAAAGTGTAGCAACGACAGAGCAAAATGGGAGAGCAAGAAATTTCCTCTTTAAATTTCTGCTACACAAATTTCTGAGTGCAGGATGTAAACAACTGTCAAAACACGCTTGTGTGTTTTTTTTTTCTTGTGTGTGATTTAAAATTTGTCTGTTGTGTTTGGTAGTTTGTGTCACGTTTGACCTTATTTACACAACATTGCTACAAATCTGATTCAACACGTTTGTTTACTTTGTAGCAAGTTTTCCTCTCGCTATGAAACATTTTTCCTCTCTTTCAATAATTTGACAGTTTTTGAACTTCGTGCTACAAAAGTAACTAAACATACATAATATCTCGTTGGTCGTATAAAAAATAAAAATAGTTGTGTTTTTTGCAACTTATAATAATTCTGTCTGAAAAAAAACGACAACAAAACAAAGCAATTTAGGTGTCAAATACAATAACAACTATATGTCCATATAAGCTATGTCCAGATAATTAAATGGATTTAACTTTTGTCTCGATAAAAGTGGTATTGCCAGGCTACTATTGTCGTTGTGTTATCGATAATTTGTATAGAAATGACAAATGATTGTTGGTAAGATTATTCAATACAAATGGCAGACCCAAGGCAAATATTGAAATGTCCGTCGTTTTTTCGTCTATGTCCATATGGAAATGCAAAAAAACTCAGCTAATGCTAAATTTTACAATTAAAACTAATTTAAGGCCATGTTTTCTTTTAAAAAAATGTAGAAAGGATCGTTTTTTAAATTTGTTGAAAATTAAAAACAAGAATTTGTTGATATTTGCGCTTGGAATTGCCTAAATATATTTATTTGCATTTGCAGTTCGCGACTCATGTGAAAGACATTTAACGATGACAATGAGGTTCTTTAGTTTTTCCACTAATCGGAAAATTTTCCGAAGTAGGGTTCCAAAAAAAAAGGAAGTAGGTAGTACTCGTATATATATTAGGGTAGTCGGAATCTTTTTAAATTTCTTATATTCAAAATTGGTAGTTCGTGGATTACAAGATGTAAAGGATTTAGAAAAAAAGTAATTTTTGCTCTGGGGCATTTTCCGAAATTGAATGTTGAGTCCCCGCGGCCGGTTTTACCCCGAGGCCACACGTGCAAGTACTGGCAACCAAGTTGGCTACATACACTGCCTGTCAAATACGTAATTTGCATTCAATTTGCCTTCCACTTGCTTCCCACTTGCATTCCACTTGCTTGTCTCCCAACCTGCTTCTCAACTTGCTTCATGTGGGGTCGGAGTTAGGTAAAAAACAACAATTCGAAAAAGTGGTCAGAAAAACCATTTTAATTTGCGTCAGTGACAACGCCATTTATACACAAAACAGAAAAAAACATTATTTACAAAAAGTGATGCAGTATGGATCAATGCGATTGTTAACTTTTTCAAATTCCCCCAGCTCTGAGAGAATTCCCCCCTCTTTTCAAAATTTGACAGGTCTTACACATTTTTTTTTTGGAAAAAGATACCAAACAAACCCACTGAAGCAAGTGAACGCAAGCAACGAATTTTCTTGCCACTATACTTTTTATATCGCACATTTCACTTCCCTGTCCTATAAATCCTATACATTTTTAGCCAGCAGAAATCATTCCGTTATTGAGTTCACACAAGAGCTGTGAGAATCACATTTAAATTACTTTTAATTATTTGAAAGAAGCTATCTTTTTAGCGGGATTTTGGAGTCTTTTTCTGTTCCCGATTGCAGGAAAGTGTAGATTTGGAACTCATATGCATTATATAGGGTGGGTCAAATCTGTCGAACTTCCATTGACTTTTTTGATACTATGTAAAGTTGGTAGCCTGGGATTCAAAAAAATTCTATAAAAAAAATGGCTCAAAGTTTTGACGTTTAGAGGTTCCTCATCGCCATTTTGTTATTTGCCATACGAATTGTATAGGAAAATGTTGGGAAAAACTTTGGAATTTTATAACTTCCTAACCGTTTATTCTGGAAGAAATTTGATGACATTTTTGAATAGAAAATTGAATGTTCTAAAAAAAAAGGTTTATTTAAAAAATTAGATAGAAGTTACCATTTGGAAGATATTCAGTGCTAAAACCGAAGTTGTTGAGATTCACTTATGAATGAATTTGGGTTATAACATTTACAGCCCAATTTATTAGATTTTCTTAAAATGCCCCTTAGAGGTCAATAAGTTAGGTTTGCTTAAATATTTAAGTTGCCTTTAAATAACGTTACTTAAATTGGCTGCGTTCGGATGTTAATTCTCAGTTATCCGGGTAGCTTTGTGTTGTTGTAATGCTTTGTTAAAAAAACAGCTGATGGCCAATAATCTGTGACCAACAAACAAATCCGAAGTTATCCCAAAAATTCTAGGATACTCAGCAATCCAAAGAGAAATTTCAAAACAGCTGATATTTGGAAGTTTGAGTTGTTCATGTTGAGTTTTGCAGTGTCGGGTTTTTTGAAAAGAAAATTAATTAGTTAGATGCATCTAGATAATGGTTATTTGCGACACCTTGGACTCTACGCAATATGTAAAAATAAATAGAATAAAACTCCGTTAAAAAAGTTAAAATTTGTTTGCAAATTAAAAACAGTTTTAATTCAATTTCTTTGTCAGCTTTTTTCAGCTAACCTATCTGGTTCTGGTCATTCACAAAAGTATCGACTACTCAGCTATCTAGGATTACCTATGCGATAGCCGGCCGAACGCGCCCATTCTCATCTATAATCAATTTTTCATTGCTACTTAACTAAACGATTGAAATGTAACGTAACGTGAGAAAACTCACTAATACATGTTCATTTCATCTATTTTTTGATAGCTTGCAAACAAATGCAAACAAAAAATGAGCACATGTATTTATAAGAGAGAAAGAGAAGCAAGTGACATACTAAATGCAAACGAAATGAAACATGAATCCATTTTGGTTTGTGATGCTTTTATATATGTGTTCAGAAACTCTATTATTTAATTTTTTCATTCACACCTTGGGCTTTTGATAGAAAAATATGTTAATAAATCAAAATAATTTATTTTACAATTCAATTTATAAAAGGAAACCACAAATCTTAAAACTTTCATTAGATCACAGCAAAAATGTGAAAACTCTACCCACATACATACATAGGTATACCTATATTTCTGTAATAAAAACAAAGAAACAATTGGTCTCGAATGTTAAAATATGTTCAAGATGGCTTTAAGTAACCTTTAAACGCGGTGAAGTTTAAGTTAAGATGCATTAAGTAACGTTGCTTAAAAGTGACAGATAGTTGCTTAGAAGTGATAGATACCGATTTCGCACTTAAAGGCAACTTGGAGGCATTTCAAAGTTACGATGCCTTTAAATTTTCTTTAAAATTGCTGAGCCACGAGTTAAATATTTGTACAACTGGCCCTTAAACTCGAATCTGAAGTAGGGATGCTCATATTTCATTGATACATCGAAAAAATCAATGTTTTCCAGTCGATGCATCGAATAAATCCGATGCATCGAATACTTTCGCAACCTTATATTTATTAGATTTCACTAATACTCGTTTCAACCTCGGAATACCTTAACGAGTCGAAGAACTTACTCAGTCCTTACGCCACGTCAAACTAATCCTTATTTATAAAAAATTTTCCGTGCCGTTTTAGTTACACCTTCCTAATGTCAAATACATTCCGTATTTGAATGCATTCAGCTCAAACCATATTTCATAATGATTTTTGCAGGAATAGAATAGCTAGTATATATTTGTATTTTTTCACTTCAAAAAAGGAAATGAAATTTGAGTGGAGCTGAATGCATTCAAACACGGAAAAAGACTAGTTCAGCAACTATTACCGATGTCAGTGATCTATCCGGCTTTTTAACTGTTTATTAAAATGTAGTTGTGTTTCACTTTTCTACAAAAGTAAAAGCTAGGGACGCACTAACTTTTACTTTTGTAAAACTTGAGATAAACAATAGGATTAAGGTTCTCCCAAACCAACGCGAATGCGGAGCATTCGCAGCGAATCATTCACAATAGAAAAAAATATGACAAATACACAACGCTAAACAACAACAAAAATTCGCCGTCGCCGCGAATTCGCGTTGGTTTGGGAGAGCCTTTAATTAGTTTAAACATTTTTTTCACTTTTGTTCAAACGTGAAATGAATGTAGTTAGGCAATTTTTTTCTCGTTTGATGTGAATTCTTTTATTTTGTTTGGTTTTTGTATCGTCCGTTGTAGTGTTAAGGGTTCCAAATAATAGGGTGGTCTATGTTCTTAATTTGCTTCTTCGTTTATTTTCCATTTGAAAATAAAAACCAACTGCAAGATAAGACAGACTTTCAAATTTTCGTCAGTAATATTAAGGGTATTCATGCAACGTCGTAATTTTACAAATTGTGTAAAATGATAAGTTTACGCAAAGTTTGCATGAACGACCTTTTTTAAAAATTTGAAAAAATGCTACGTAACTCAATCAAAGTAAGAGTCACAATGACGATTGGATAAGTTTAACCAAATTGTGTAAATCATTTCCCATACAAAATTTGACAGTTTTCATTAACCAAAAGATAAACTTAACTAATTTGTAAACTTATATAGGGTTTTACGAAGTTGCATGAATACCCTTATTGCGTCAGACAATAATAATTGTGTGTGAAAAGTAAGTGGAGACTTGGTTGTAGGAATCTACAAACGTTTTCTTTTTAATTGACATTTCACTATCGAGCTCCGTACTACATTACAAAAATCACAACGAAATTTTTCGTTTATGATTTCTTTGTGTCATTTTCTGTATGGAAATTTTCTTTCACTTCAACTGCATACTAGGCTTAAGGTGGACACAAAATATGAAAATAATTTTCCTCACACAAATTTGGCAGTCTTATGAAATTCCTTCCACCAAAGGGGAAATGCAATCTGAAAATTGCATTTTCTAAAGGCCCCAACCCATAGAATCCGTTGCGTTCGTTGAGTAGACGCACACAACTGACAGATCGATTAAATACATGTTTACTTATGGGAACTGGCCCATAACCAACGTATGCGTCAGCCACACCGGGCAAAGTAGCCGAACTTTTAACTTTTCCACTCCGGCAGATGGGTTGACAACAACTTTTTTGTGTGTGTTTGAATTTTAAGTGGTTGTTATGTGAATGTCAACGCATTCAATCCGTTGCATCTAGCTTGTTTGACCAGAGTCCTATATCACAGAAGAACAAGTTAACTAGTCAACAATTACTTATTCAACTAAATTTGATCAACAAGTGAAAATCATTTCTGTAACTCAATAAAAAACTACAGAGAGTTGGACTTTAGACAACAATTGTTCAAAATTGCAAGCTGAATATTTCTTGTATGGACACTTTTTCCCTCCGACCAATTGGCATACAAATAAATTGATGTAAGATTTTTACTTCAAATTTTATACCTGTTTGACACGTAGCCCAGGAAAATAAGACAAAAAATGACAAAACTACGAAAAAATTCCGACAAAGAATAACCAAAATTTTAGCCCATCGATTATCGAAATTTTAATAAATTTTTTGACAAAATTTACTCCACCGAGAAGTTCTTGCATGATTTTCTCAGAGTCTATTGCTTTTATGGAAAAAAGTTTGTTAATCTTTTTGTGTAGAATGACCTAAGCTACAATTTGTACCTCCACATTTTTTCAAAAAAAACATAGGTTTTGAGAAATTAAGAAAAAACTAAATCTTACCCCCTTTAACCCCCCCTACAAATTTAAACCCCGGCCCAAATTTACGGAACTTTTCAGGAAATGCTTAAGACATCAAAACAAAGCTCTCTACCAAAATTCAGCTCGGATTTTTTTCGAAGGGAAAGTCTAATTTTCCTGGGCTAACGTGTTTAGGCGTAGGACTGTCATGCCAAAGGTCTGGGTTCGATTCCCAGCCACTGCCACCTAAAAACTTAGATGTTTTTTTCGCGAGGAACTGCCTCTTGCGAGGAACTGACAAATCCTCCAAGAGTATACTTGTCATGAATAAGTGCTTCTCATTTAGCCGTTCGGACTCGGCAAAAAATTGTAGGTCCCCTCCATTCCTGCCAACAAACACGCACACAGGAATGGTTGAGAGTTGTTAGTCACTAGGCCCTGGTTCTTCATGAGCTGTTGCGCCACTAAATTTATTTTTTATTTGTATAACGTGTTTAGGTAGGCAGACAAACGGTTATTGGGTTCAACACCCAAAAGGTTATTATTGATATGGACTTACAATGTTACGCAAATGACTTGACATTTTATGTCGTTGGCTCTTAGACTATTATCAGGATTGGAATTTTAGAACTAAGACTAATTATAAAGTGACTCGTAAACATACCTATATATTATGTATAAATCTAGAAAAACAAATTAATTGTGTCCCATTGCGAATGACCTAGGGTGTATATTATCACTATCACCGCTGATACAACCAAACAAAGTACTTAACCAAGTAAAAGTACCCACTTTTAAGAGAACATTCTCTGTGCGTTGGCGTTCACAGTTCACAGATTTGAGAACAGAAAAAGTTGAATGGTTCTAAAGCCGACAGTCGGGATTCAACTCTGGGTAAAAGCGTTTCATATTCGTGCGATCGATCAGTATTTTTTCTTCACCAACCGGCCGGTAACCTATCCTATACGAATAACCAGTTTATAAGCAGTGATTTCAATTCAATTCAAAAGAAAATGCCAAGTAATGCGCCAAATTTTGAATTTGAATCCAATAACAACCGATATACATACCTTACCTAAGTAGTTAAAAAAAATATTTGAAAAGGAACCCATGTTAGGTACATAACATGATAAGTGATTTATTTGGGAAAAATCTGCACTGCTTCAATCTTTCAAGAGAAATTGGATATCCTCGTTTTCGTGAATCTAAAACAACCTGATTTTTTTCTTAACCTAGAACCTGTTTTGCAAGTGAATACCTACCAAGTTATTGAAGAAAAATTAACTTGTAGAAAGGTACCTAACCTAATACGGCTGCTGTTCTGTACAGAGATTAAGATTGTATTTAATAGAAAGATACAATTCGTGGAAAAAGATCGTTTTTGTAGAAACAACTCGTAGTTATGATTCTACTGTGTTTGTCAATAAATTAAAGAAGTCAATGTGTGTAATTCGGTGCGATCTTTAGTTTAAGTGAGACGAGATATTAATCTTCGCTTGTGCAACTGACTTCTGAGTTACATATATATATAAGTGCATTGACACAATGTTAATTGAAAATTAAAAACAATTATTTTTATCAATGTGCTCACAAGAAATCGATCTTCGATTGTAGCAATACAATATTATGCCTATGTGTGTTAATTACATGTGTTTAAGTCAATTTATTTGAAAATTACAATTTATTTTTGTTAAACCGGTAGGACGAATCTTACCTACTAATGCACATTCATAAGTATCTATAGGTACTTACATACATACATACTTTGGATAAATAGGATAATTACATGAAAAAAGGTCAGTATTCTTAAATTGCCTAGAAGTCTAGTCAAAGTGATCGCTTTGTGTATATCTTTCTCTGCATTTGTAAATAATTTCTAAAGTGAATGCATTGAAAAGATACAATTTTGTATTTTTTTTTTTCTGAATAAGACTCTTTTAGGGTTGCCAACAAAATTTATTAGGCAAATCGCTTTGTATATAACAAAATGAAATGGCAAATACGATGATGCATTTGCACAACTGACAAGCTGCCATAAATCTTTTATCAACTTTTTTACTTCAGCTATCCCTTTCCTTCCTATGGAAAACTCAACTTCCGAAAATCACATCTTTAACGTACCGTACGTAGATTATTCTTTTGACTATTTTATCTTTTAAAAAGTAAATGTCAATTATATTTTGGTAGCACAATATTACACGTATTTTATTTTTAAATATTATAGTTAGTGCAGTGAAATTTGCATAAACCAAAATTAAACCAAAAGAGTTTCGATAAAATAAGCTAATAACCTAACCTATGTAGCTAAGCTATTGGCTTTGTTATTGTTTACTGAGGAAAATTTGACTGTACTACCAGTGCGTTTTCTAATAAAACACGCATGGTGAGTAAAAAAAATTAAAAAAAAAACAGCAAAAATTCCACAGGCAAAAAATCATTTAGATTGAAAATTAGAAAAAAAATTAAATAAAAATGTACAACGAAAACCCTACGGTATGGTATACTATTTCAGATGTCTTATATTAAGAAAAATATTATGTTTGACTACTGGGTTCTGTGTGCTCTTTGCTCACTTAACTTGTGAGTGTCTGGTACTCTTTAAGACGTTAATTGGCTTATCAGGTCGAATGATGGGTATAGCAATTAGAGTCTGGGGTTTGCAATAATGTGAGCGATGATAACTTAATTATTGTGTGACAACCGTTATATTTTGAAACTGATGGGCAGGTATATGTTTGAAGTGTTTGAAGTTTTAACTGGTTTACCTTAATTTATGGTGACCATCCCCTAAAAATCAATCAAATAAAATATAATTCTTTTTAAAACTATGCTATGCGATCTAAAGAGTTTTTAATCATTCAAAAAACTTTGAGATGTAGTGACAGTAGTTTTGTTTTAAATATTTTTCTTATGATGCAAAGGCTGGTAAATCATCAAAATATAGTTTTTCCCCTATCTGTCAAGCCATTAATAATTATTAAGTTCTATTGAAGGATGGCTACGATGTCGATGCATTAGAAAAACTCTACAATATCAGAAATTTTCACAGTTTTTTCTGCTCCGAAAAATGGTGATTTTTAAAAAGTCAAAGTTACGCAAGTATTGAATGACAAAGCTTCGAAAAAAATATTTTTCAAATTTGTTGTTTCTTGAGCGATTTGAATGAAATTGACACAAGTGACAATGAAACTAAGACAGTTGATAGCTGAGACAAAATTAGAACAGACGAAATTCTTTTCAAAATGATGTTGCAAAAACACTACATCAAAACCATTAAATTGCTCAAGAAACAACGAAGTTGCAAAATGTTGACATTTTTTTCAAGCACCCTGTTTTGAAGATATTTTTTTCTTGATTATTCTGTCTCAGCTATCAACTGTGTCAATTAAGTTGAAATATTTCAAAATTTTTTGAAACACCCTTTTTTGAAAATATTTTTCTTCTTACAAATTTTGTATCAGCTTTCACCTGTTTCAATTTCATACGAGCCGCTCAAACGAACAACAAAATTGATAAAAATGTTTTTGCAAAGCTTTGTGCTTAAATACAGGGTGGCGCACCAATTGTGCTACAATAAGAAATTCAAATAACTTTTTTTTTAATCGATGTATTTCATTTATTTTTTTTTTATTGGTTAGAAAATTAAATTTTATTTTAAATAGTTAGTTGTTTTTAAAGATTATAGACCGCAAATGACCTCCACGCTCTCCCACGCATATGCGGCACCTGATCAAAAAATTATTCATTGCGGCCTGAAGAGTTGAAGTTGGGATCGCCTCAATTATTGTCGTTATGGACTGCTTTAATTCAGTTAAATTCCTGGGCTTCGTTTTATACACCTCTTGCTTGATATAACCCCATAAAAAGAAGTCTGGTGCAGTCAGGTCAGGTGACCTTGGGGGCCAGCGAAGAGTGGAGTTCCTAGAAATTAATTTGTTTGCGAATTTTTTGTTTAGCTCCGCCATAACTGGTCTGGCTATATGTGCAGTTGCTCCATCTTGCTGAAACTAAACGCTGTTGAATGGTATACGTCTTCGGCGCAGTTCTGGGTAAAAAAACTCCTTCAACATCTTTAAATAACGGTCCCCATTGACAGTAACGGTTACACTGTTTTCTTCAAAGAAGTACGGCCCGACAATACACCTTGATGAAACTGCGCACCACACAGTGACTCGTTCTGGGTGCAGTTCCATCTCATGGAGCATTTCTGGATTAGACTCATTCCATATACGGCAATTTTGCTTGTTTACATTGCCGTTAAGATCAAAATGGGCCTCATCAGACATGAACAAACAATTGATCAATGTGTTGTCTTCTTCGGTCATTGATATCATTTTTTGGCAAAATTCCAGGCGAACAGGCAAATCCTGAGGGTTTAACTTGCTAGTAATTTGGACTTTGTACAGAAACAAGTTTCAATCGTCATGAAGTATCCGTTGTAATAACCGTCTACTAACTCCAATTTGCCCCGATAAGTTTCGGGTCGAAACTCTCGGATTGGCCTGTATTGCTGATGCTACTGCTGCGATTGTATCCTGAACCCGAACATTGGCATCTCGATGGTACGGCCTTCATGCGATGCTTCCAGATTCGGCAAACATGTTAACAAACCTCATAATGGTCCATCTACTCGGAGGATTACCGCCAAACTCCCGCCTAAATTCCCTTTGGACGGAAATGACGGACTGCAAAGCATGGTACCGTTGCACTATCCAAATTATTTTCTCCGTATCCCAAGCATCCATTTTTATAAATCTAAATAGTAACCTACAAAATAAAAAAAAAAATAAGCCGATTACTCACACAGAAAAAAAGTTATTACGTTTTATTTTTGTAGCACGATTCGTGCGCCACCCTGTACTTTATCTTGTGTAACTTTGGTTTTTCAAAACTTTTTTTTTTCGTAAAACTACATTCTTTCTTTCTTTTTTGAACATCAGTTCAAAATGGTTAAATTGTTCTTTTATGATAAATTCAAGACCATATTTTATAGATCCTAGCGCTAGCAGATTTGAATCGATCGTGAAAACGAATTTTATTTTAAAGGAACTTAAAAACAAGATTCATAATTTAATTGATAAATAAAACTTCCTTTGGAATTTTTCACGAGAGAAAGAATTATATTCTGTCGTAATGCGAGCCTTAAGTGCCTTTCACATGAGCTGTGAATAGCGAACTGCGAATTGCGAATGGACGCGAATTTTGACATTTCTTTCACATGAGTGGTGGCCAACAGACGCGAATTGTCATACAAAATAAAGCAATGGGTGCTAAAAAAATTGAGGTTGAATTCGAGCGAATTTTTCATTCGCAGATTTGTGGAATATGTCCTGATGTTGTGGATTGCGAATGAGTGTTTGACAATTCGCAAAACACAAAAAGAATTTAGATTAATTTTACGCCGTGTTTTCTTTTGAAAATTGTAGATAAGATCTATTATTCAGTTTGCTTAAAAGTAAAAATAAGAATTTGTTGATATTTTAGCTTGGAATTGCCTAAACAAATTTATTCGCATTCGCAGTTCGCGGCTAATGTGAAAGGCACTTTACTAGTCTTAACTCAACAAAAGTGATTGTATTGTCAGTTAAATGTTGACACTTAAGAAATGGCATGAAATTTTAGATGTAACGACTTGTTGAAAGACCTTTTATTATATAAACCTTCAAATATGATCAGTGATTACAAACTTTAACCTTCAAAATCCATTTGGAATTTTCAAAAATTTTTTGTATCTTTCTCAGGATGTACATATGTTTAATCCTTCATTGATATTTATGATTTTTTCTTATAAGTGCGGGTACACCAAACAATTTGAAGATATTATTCGTACTTTCTGAATTTCATATGCATGCCCGCATGAAATCTGTTGGAGAATCTCTTGGTTAAAAAATAACCTCAAAAAATTTTGTTTACATTGGAATATCTATTGAACCGGGATTTGAGTATGTGTTAAAGATTTATGGAGGCTGCTAAAGCAATCATGTGAAAATTAGAAAATTTTGCTAACAACAGGTATTATTTAAACAACTAATTTATTTATTAAGAAGTGATGTTCCTAATTTAAGGTTAAACTATGTATGCTTATACCCATTAACATTGAACTTAATATAACATGAGCTTTAATCCTGCTCGTGATCAGTTGTGCAAAACTTAAACTTTTAACTAAAGTCTCTTTGAATTGAATATTTATGTAAATAATAGATTTATGTATTTCTTATAGCAATTTTTTATTTGCAAAATTTCCCTTGCAATACTAAGCTCTCTTTGACTTAGTTCTGAAATTGTTAAAGAATATCAGACATGCTGTAATAATTTAATAAATTAAATTTCGTTAGAGTTCTCGATGTGCGATAGTGCAAATTCAATCAACACAACTTAAGTACAATTATTTCAACTTTTAAACAAAAGTCTGATAACATCTTTTAATCTTTCTATACATTCACACAGTGATGATAAGGTGTGCTAGTGTGATAATTGCGGCAGATAGTATATTATGTGAAACAGAAAGTATTATATTTTCAATAGAAGCACTTAAATCATAATGGAACAACAATAAATTTTGACTTGACTTTTATTACACAAAGATTATTTTTTTTTTTTTAATTTACATTAGACAAGAATTCAAAATTCTAAAATGATGGTGGTGCGATAGTATGATCATCACTAGCTTTAACGATAAAATAAAAGAGAAACCAGATTTTGTTGCTGTATTTATATGCAAAATGTTGAGAAAAAATCTATTGTTTCTTTGTTTGTATACAGCAGTAACTGATTCATTGATAAATATTTTGATTTGGGTCAATGTCCCTTTATATAAAAACAAAGTATAAACCAATAAGTAAATTTATGTTACAATGATCCAATAATCTGTCTTATTTATTTTAAGTTGAATATATAGTTATTTGGTCTGAAAACTAATTCCTTAATTATCAATCTATTAAGTGTTTATCTGACAAGTCATCGATTTTGGTATTGAGTTTTGTATTCATTTGTTAAAATGATAGATCGTTTATCAATCAATTGAAGCAGATCTCATTCAACATTGAAAGGTGGCGGTACTATAATTGGATAATAGAAATAATAACTTGTGGTATTTGTAAGTATTGAATAGTTTTTCCCCATGTTATTTTTGGAAAAAGTCCTTAAGTTCTTTATATAAATAAGAATCACATAATAGCTTCAGTAATACATTTAAAGCTCATTTAGAATGAGTATCAGACAAATGTACGGCTTGGTGTAGTTGTTAGTGTGAAGGGCTTTCAACTAGTTTAAGAGCAAAGTGATAATCTAGGCGGTCGCTGGTGCCTTGCAAATGAACGAAATGGCTATGCTTTAAACATGAAATCAAAGAAATGTTAATAAAACGTGGAATGAAGGTAGGATTGAGATTTTGTATTTTCTTATTCTCCTAATTTGGATGCCTTCTCTATTGTCAATTACAAGAGTTAATCCAGCAACTCAGTTCGGATTATAACGGTTAATCGCACTTGAATTTTTTTTACCTATTTATATGAAGTTTATGTATTTTTTTGGATATGAAAATCTCTGAGTAGTTGTTTAGAAACTCGCCCTGCAGTTTTTTAAAATACTATTATTTCAGAACACATAAACTGTCCATGTTTGTGTTGGCCCTTCAACATCCATTCGTGATAGGTGTCATTATTTTCATCATTCATATTAGCCAAAAGTTTTCTAGACCAAAAAGCACAACAATCATAAGAAGTCGAAGAAACAAAAATATCTTGCACCTTAAACAACTTGTCACATTGACAATTAACAATCGTGGGTGTGTTCAAAAACACCTGAGTCTAAAAGGTTGGTTCGAATTAAGCGGTTTTTATTATACAAAAGAGGAAAAGAAAAATTGAAACATTATGTGCGTATACACATACAGCCGTATTTATAAAGAAAATTTAAAGGCTTCGTAACTTTAAAATGCCTCTAAGTTGCTTTTAAGTGCGAAATCGGTATCTATAATCAATTTTCACTTTTAAGCAACGTTACTTAAATGCATCTTAACTTAAAGGCCATTCACCGCGTTTAAAGGTTACTTAAAGCCATCTTAAACATATTTTGACATCCGAGACTAATGTTTTTTTTTTTTATTTCAGAAATATAGGTATACATATGTATGTAGAGTAGAGTAGGAGTAGAGGTAGAGTTTTCATATTTTTGCTGTGGGTACCTAATGAAAGTTTAAAGATTTGTGGATTCCTTTAGTAAAATGAATTGTAAAATAAATTGTTTCGATTTATTAACATATTTTTCTATCAAAAGGCCAAGGTGTGAATCAAAGAATTGAATAATAGAGTTTCTGAACACAAGCATCAAAGCATCAGAAACCAAAATGGAATCATGTTTCATTTCGTTTGCATTTAGTAGACCAGTTGCTTCTCTTTCTTTCTAATAAATACATGTGCTCATCTTTTGTTTGCATTTGTTTGCAAGCTGTCAAAAAACAGCTGAAAAGAACATGTATTAGTGAGTTTTCTCACGTTACGTTACATTTCAATCGTTTAGTTAAGTAGCAATGGAAAATTGATTATAGATAAGAATTTAAGTAACGTTATTTAAAGGCAACTTAAATATTTAAGCAAACTTAACTAAATGACCTCTAAGAGGCATTTTAAGAAAATCTAATAAATTCGGCTGATAATGTTTCAATTTTTCTTTTAATGAAATGGTGTGAAAATATATACTTATAGTTTATGAAATGGAGTTACACACTTAATTAAACTTTAGAAAAAATATTTGAAGGAAGAAGAGAATTGGGTTAGTTTAAATAAAAAAGCGTGTTTCAGTGTTCTCTAGCTAAGTCATAAATCATGGAGTACACTTTCATGAAAAAGATTACAATATTCTATTTAAGAGTACGGTTGACAAACCTTATTTTAATGCCACCTAATAAAAAAACTATTTTAATTTCTGGGGCTCTGATCCTTGCAAAGAATAGAAAAGTAACTAGAGAGTTTAGGGATTGCTTTAAAATTTCTCGAAGAATCTGAAAAACATTTGTGAATTCGGATTAAAATTTCAAAGTTCACTTACCTACATACAAACTTATATATTATATTATAAATAATTTTTCTAATTATATTTTCATAGAAATGCTTTTGTCATTGATTTGGTTTCCATTTAACTTTAAATCAATAAGTTTAAAAATAGTATTTTAAAAGTTGTATGCAGTTTAATCTGCAATGCTTAAGCTGGCCATACACGGCAGAGCCAAAGAGCCCAAGAGCCAAATGGCCCCGTGCCGATCCAAAATCAGTCGTGTGTGGGGTGGATCGGCTGCCTATCCATTTGGATTTTCAGCCAATCTGAAATCCAACCGAGCCAAATGGATTGGATGGCTTGGTTGTGTATGGCCTGGCCAGCCTTACAGTTTAGTATAATTTTTTGAAGAATATTAATCATGCTAATACGAAACTTAAATATTTAGTAAGAACATAAGCTCTTATATGACAGTTTAAGAAAAGGAAATAGTAAAACATATATAAGCTGAAAGTAGAAACATAAATGCTTAGGTTTCAGCAAACGGGTCTAAGTGTGTAATCGATGTAATAAATAAAATAAGTATAACCCATCAGCCAAAATTTGACCATACACTAGGGAACAGACTTCTGGTTTTCAAACAAGCTAAAATTAACTTTTATAGGTTTTTCGTTGTTTAAAGATATTTGTTTTTAGTATTTAAAGTACTTTGGCTTAAAAAATACCCTCGGAACGATAGCCCTTTCTGAAAAATTAAAATACTTTTATTGTGTCTCTTTATAAGAATCGGATTTTAGTTTGCAGCGTAATGTCGCGTTAGAAAGTGTTTGCTACATGTTGGCATCTTTGTTACACTGCATTTAGACAGCTTTTGATCCACATAGGTAGGCTAGGCTTGGTTGTAGACTTTGGTTAGGTTAGGTTACGTTAAGTTGGCTGTCAGGAAAACTGCTGACACACTTAGGCCAGAATAGGCCTGAATTGCTTCATTTCTCAAAAATTTATCATCATCCAAAGTGGATCTTGTTGGAATTGTGACTTGGAAAATTTTGCCAAAAACCCGCTGAGGGATGGTGTAGTCGGAGTGTTTAGGGATTGATTCGAATTTGTTCAGAATGATAGTGTGGTCAACAGAGTTATTGGACCATTGAGAGATGGCTTTGCGACGAATAGCTGTGCTCGATGTCACTTGTTTAGGGTATATATCGAGGGGTGTGATGTTAAGCAGTATGTCTAAAGCAGCAGAAGGTGTCGAATGGAGAGTTCCGCTGATACACATGCAAGCTGATCTCTGCACTTTGCTAAGCTTGTCACTATAAGTTACTTCATCTAAAACACCGCTGTGTATAGCCAGTGGGTGACATATGGTGACAAGCCCCATTTGCTTCCAATAGCTTTTTTACAGGAGAAAAGTACCACTGTGGCATTTCCGACTCTTTCTTGTATATTCGATTTCCAGCTCATTTTTTGTCTAAAATCAGACCCAGATATTTAGCTTGATCTGAGAAGTTAAATGAAATACCATTTATTGATGGAGGGTCTATATTCTGAATTTTATATTTCCTTGTAAAGAGGACAAGTTCAGTTTTGTGGGGATTTACATCTAGTCCACATTTGTCTGTCCATTTAAGTAGTTTGTTGAGAGCGGTTTGCATTAATTCTATAATGATTTGAAGATATGCTTTCCCGATATTGCAATGGCGACGTCATCAGCATATGCAATTACTTTGAAACCATCCGCTTCTAATTGACTAATAGTTCATTAATCACGATGTTCTATAAGAATGGGGATAGGATTCAACCTTGCGATGTGCCTCTGCTAACAGAACTTCTAATAGGTAGTAGGCTTACTAAGTTCATTAAAAATTATGTACAACGTGAGCTTACCACTAAAACGAAAGTTTCTTAAATATAATTAATAAGCATCTCAGAATTTTGAGTAAATATTTCATACTTAAGCAGATAAGTATGATTTCAATTGCATTTTGGCGGATCAAGCCACAATGGTAAATGGGCCTTGTAGCGAATACTCACGTGTATATATTAAAGGCAATATCAAAAGGGTTTTAATTTTTATTCAGATTGGTAAAAATGGCAGATCCGTTTAGGTACTTCTTTAAAGTTAAAATGTTATGATGTTGCAATAACATGTCATTTGAGGGGCTCTCAAATAGTAATTTTCTAATTCTAAAACTTTCAATTTTGACAACCTGCACAATATGTATATTTTATTTTTACTAGATTAGTTTAATGTGGCGAATACTTACTTTTTTTATAACCGACATCTATTCGAAATTTTACGATATTAAATTTTTGTTTGATTTATCTGCATTAAAACTTGTATGACAGTATGGGTAATAGCTACAATCTTGTTAACTGTGGCCATTCACTAGAACTAAAAAACAGCATCATGTTGTTACTTTAAATTTGTTGGTGACTAGCCAAAAGTTTGTGGATAAGGTACCTAATAAATGGCATGGATAAACTACAAGAGGTATGCGTCATAATGGATAATAGAAAAAAAGTTAATGATCATGATATGTCAGATTTTGCACTATTTTTATTGGTTGTGACTGAATAAATGAGATCATTTTTAAGCCCAAGTGTGTTCTAAAAAAATCTAATAAATACGACTGTTTTTTTGTTCGTTTCGTCATTTTGAAAGGTATACGTCATACCGTTATGATAACATGGTTCCCAAGTGAACCTGTAAATTATTCCCCACAAATAAACTAACAACTATACTGATCTTGTTCAAGGTTGCCGCTGCTTACACGAACCTTGAATGCTCATAATTACTTATGCATACAAATCATTCTGTTTCCAGTTTCAAATGCGAAATATGATAGTCTCACTGTATAAAGATTTGTTCTCTTATTAACTGAATCTAAATCTAAATGGGATGCTGATGCATTTATTACCCTTTTGTATCTAAATTAAGTGCTGTTTACTGGCATAACTGCTGTGTGTACGTTTGTAAATGTATATCTAATTTGTTTTCCTTATGACGAAGCTATTAAATAGTTATAACCGTTAAGCTCTGTCCTCTGTCTGAAAGAGACTATAAAAAAAAGCTATGAAAATGCCGAGCATAGACTGTAATACAAATCTGACAAACAGTTTATGTTTGTTGGTTAAAAAACAAATATCCATGTCACACAAAATGATTGTCAATTTATATGAGAACTATTTACCTCAAGAAAACTAATTTTATTTACAATTTGAAATTGATACATGAAGTACCACTTAATCATGACCATATATGACATAGATTTCTCATTCATCAGACTCAATAGGTATAGACACATACCTATATGTTTGTATGTGTTTTTTGTTATGGGAAACATAGTGTTATTTGATGTAATTAAATGTATTCCTACACTCATTGTGAACCCATTAACAAATGAAGCATATCGAATGCTTTCGCTTTGAAGTGACAAATTTATAATTTTCAATTAGGGTGACCATATTTTTATCAAATCAAAATACATTTTATTGAGAAACCTAACTGAGATGGCGTTAGTCTACGCAACGATGGAAATATAAATGCAAATAAATCAAACTATCAAAATTAAAAATAAATTTGGTGGCACAACAGCTCGTGAAGAACCAAGACCTAGTGACTTACAACTCTCAACCATTCCTGTGTTCGTATTTTAAGCAGGAATGGAGGGGACCTACAATTTTTTCCCGAGTCCGAACGGCTAGATGAGAAGCACTTATTCATGACAAGTATACTATTGGAGGATTTGTCAGTTCCTCGCAAGAGGCAGTACCTCGCGAAAAAAACATTTCTGTTTTTAAGTGGCAGCGGCTGGGAATCGAACCCAGACCTTTGGCATGACAGTCCTACCCACTAACCATCATGTCACGAGGTACATCAAACTATCATAATAATTTATTTGGTAGGAGTGATTTCCAGGTTAAACATACTAAAAGTCTCAAGAACAGGACCGCAAGCTAATAGCAGAAGAAGGGGTTAAACGTTAAAGCTCCCTTCTTTAGTTTTTCATGAGTATTTTAAAAACCAAGTGGAAAAGTATACAATCGAATATGTACGAAAATTAAGTTTCCTTCAAAAAGTTTAAGAAAGATACATACGTTGAAAAGGAATTTCACAAACAATATTACTATTTTATATAACTACAGTCGTATTTATAAACTTTGTCCAACTCCAAAAATGTATAAATAAACTTAGTTTACTGTTGTCTTAAGGTCGTCTAACTTGGAAAAATATATAGGGCTGTTAATGTTTATTGATTAATTTAGCCAGAAATAAGTGAAAAGTAAATGAAGAGATTAAGTATAACAGTTCATTGTCATCAGTGACGTCATGAGAGCAAGTTTGGGTTTAAAAATATTGTTCAGAGCAGATGGTCACCACACTTTAAAAATTCTCAATTTCATTTCGTGTTACTTGCAAATTGTGCTACAGTCTTACTTTAATTTACGTGATAATGAAGTTTGAAAAAAGATACGTATTCAAATAAATTGCATTAAAAAAGAGTATCAAGTCCGCTTAAGTGATGATATGGTAAAATGTGAAAATTTGAGATTTTGATATTGTTCTTGTTTAAACAGATAATATGTTTATAATCTATACAAAATAACTGAACTTATCTTTCGAATATACAAATACATAAACTGATATGAGCTGATTTTTGTTTAAAGCAAAATACATTTGTGAGGAAATTTATATTTTATAAAAAAAGTGCTATATGAGTTCATTTACAATGTTATCATCAGTCATTATGCAATTCGTCTGTCAAAGTCACATTATCTAGAAATTTAGTAAAAACTACGTCTTAGCAAAAAATGCAAGGAATTTCAAAAATGGGGTGGTGACATATGAAGGTTCCTTAATAAATTGCACACATCTCTGAAAAAGCAACTAGCTATGTACATATATCCGACTTTAGCTTAGGGATAAATTTCTAATACTTTATAATATTTCGCTGTGATATTGGAAGTGTATCTTCTACTTCGAAAATGATGTCGTCAAAATAAACATTATCAGCCGTATTTATAAAGAAAATTTAAAGGCTTCGTAACTTTGAAATGCCTCTAAGTTGCTTTTAAGTGCGAAATCGGTATCTATAATCAATTTTCACTTTTAAGCAACGTTACTTAAATGCATCTTAACTTAAAGGCCATTCACCGCGTTTAAAGGTTACTTAAAGCCATCTTAAACATATTTTGACATCCGAGACTAATGTTTTTTTTTTATTTCAGAAATATAGGTATACCTATGTATGTAGAGTAGAGTAGGAGTAGAGGTAGAGTTTTCATATTTTTGCTGTGGGTACCTAATGAAAGTTTAAAGATTTGTGGTTTTCTTTAGTAAAATGAATTGTTTCGATTTATTAACATATTTTTCTATCAAAAGGCCAAGGTGTGAATCAAAGAATTGAATAATAGAGTTTCTGAACACAAGCATCAAAGCATCAGAAACCAAAATGGAATCATGTTTCATTTCGTTTGCATTTAGTAGACCAGTTGCTTCTCTTTCTTTCTAATAAATACATGTGCTCATCTTTTGTTTGCATTTGTTTGCAAGCTGTCAAAAAACAGCTGAAAAGAACATGTATTAGTGAGTTTTCTCACGTTACGTAACATTTCAATCGTTTAGTTAAGTAGCAATGGAAAATTGATTATAGATAAGAATTTAAGTAACGTTATTTAAAGGCAACTTAAATATTTAAGCAAACTTAACTAAATGACCTCTAAGAGGCATTTTAAGAAAATCTAATAAATTCGGCTGTATAAGTATAATAAAATTATACTTTAATTTGGATTCTATTACAAAAAAAAAATGCACGTACTTTTATTTATGTTAAAGAGGCTTCGGGTTTTTAAAATTGTACATAAAGATATGGAGATGAAAAAATATATTACTTCTTGATCAAATATGAATCCATACAAAAAAATAAGTTAAGTTTTTATTAATGCGCATATAAAAATAAAATGTAAACAAAATTTTCAACTTGTTTTCAAAATATCAAATTTTCAGAAATCTCAATATTGAAATAAACTGTTTTTTGGAATATCAATATTATTTAATTGTAAATTTTTATAATGCTTAGTAGTAGATGGTACTAATTTAAGTACAAAGAAAATACAATTTATAAAAGTTGTAGAATCGTTATAACATGTATATGGTACCATTATTTTCTTTATATAAAAGTAAAATATTTTCTGAAAATATTCCAGAAAGTGTTAAAAAAATCAACCATGGATCTGGAATTTTTTTATTCCAATAAATGTATTTATTTTTGGAAAATGGTACTTATAATTTTTTTAGAAACTTCTGCGTATAAAAAGTTATTAAACCAGTCACACCGTTTTCAACAAAATACGAAATCCAAAAAATGGTTCTTTGAGAGGTGGGTTGGGTACCCAACTAACAATTTCGCTTCTATATTGCTCCATAGATGCTTTTCGTTTTCATTCAACCTATGCATATAAGTATTGCATAAAACTCCATTGTACCTTTGTGGAGTTAATTATAACTGTCTTAAAGAAGTTCATATTAAATTAAATTAAAAAAAAACTTGTTCCTAGAACCAGGAATCGAACCCGTGTCCCTTTAAACTAAATGTCTTACTCACCAACCGCTCCACCAATCTCTGATATACAGTTCAATGCATAAAATTGGAATCACTTTTATCCAGAATTGCTTCGTATGAGACAAGAAGCATTAATAAGATAAAACATTCTTCAAGAAAAATATAAAATAATAGATTAGTATGCCTATTTCAAACACATATTTTTAATTAAATAAACAGAGATATAATAGATTAATTATTTAATTAATACCAACCTTAAACATTGTCAACAATAAGAATTGTATGTGCCCAGGTCCTAAATTGAATATAAAATATAAAATGGCCGATTTTAGCTTGGTGTCACCATATTCACTAATGCAAGCAATACAGAAATAAAGACTAACATAAAGATTGTATAATAATTTTACGGGATGACTATTGAAGTGAAAGTATCTTATCTACTTCATAAGAGTATTATAGAGAAATTAAAGAAACATTGGTACATCGCTTCTATCAAGCTGATATAATTTGCACCACAAAATATTTAAGGATTCAGTAATGCTCCAATAAGGTATTTACTTACTGTCAGAGGGCTAACTGGAGCGCTATAGAAACAAATAACACTTTAATATCTGAATTGCGAAGCAATTTTGTTAGTTGGGTATCTACCATAGTTAACCACCAAAATGTATTTTTTACTAAATTCAGTGATTTTAAATAAAAGTTGTGATTTTTAAGATAAAAACAACTTAGTGAAATTGGTTAAAAAAAATTGATGCCATGTACTTGCCCTTTATTTTTGGGCCTTAAAAAATTTTAAAATGTATGGGGCAGTGTTCAAAAAACGTGAGGTATTTAAAATTACAAAAAAAAAATAGATTTAGCCGTTTAGCAGAAAGAATAGTAAGACCCACTTCTTTGTCTTCCCTATCATCTTAATCAAAAAAAGTTTAATTTAAGCCGTGAGTTCAATTTTCTTTAAAACAGATTAAATAAAACGTACTGACTGGGTCACACGTACTTGCTCTTATGTTATGTTATAAAAACAGTGTCATTAAACTTTTGAAGCTTTTGTGCTTTTTATTTAAAAAGAATATGCGAAATCTTTGGAGCGGTTTTCTTAAAAAATAATTTTATATATCAAATTCTTTGAACATTTTTAAATAAAATTTTTGGTATGCAAATTGTAAGTATTTATTTATTTGCATATAAGAATAACACTAAAAAAAATTGCCTCCCGTTTTTTGAGATATTAAATTTTCAAAAAAAATGAAACTTTTTTTTTTAATTCCAATAGCTTATTTTTTTTTAACATTCTGATATGCAATATTTTTATCTTATTTGAAATTGTTATCTAATTTCAATTTTAATTTTTTTTTTATTTAATTGAAATTTGTGTATGAAAAAATAACCTAAATCTGTTAAGGTGATAATGCGAACATTCAAAATTAAAAAACGTTCTATGAGAAGTATTACTAATAGTTGTTATTTGTAAATTTTTATAATTTTTACTAGTATAACGCACTGATTTTAGCATACAGAAAAAGTTTAATAAAAATCGTATAGGAGCCGTTTCTAAGAAAAAAATATTTTCCCTTACGGTTTCTTAGCATTTGTAAGGAAGGTACCGTTATTTATTTATAAAAGTATATTTTTTTCTTAAAATACTTTACAGAGTTTAAAAAAACCCTTAAATGCCGAGTTTTATAAAAATCGACCATTTAGTTTTTATTATGTTTGATTTTCAAAAAAAAAAATTGAACTTTTTTTAGAAATCAAAAAAAAAATTTTTTGAAAATTTAAGTAAGAAAAACTATTTGCATTATTTAGAAGCTTTTGCATAAAAAAAACTTTTAAAGTCATAATAACCGTTTTGAAGAAAATCGAAAATATTCTTTTAGCAGGTACCAATAATAACCGTTTTTTGAAAAAAGTAGCTTTTAGCAAACAAAATTTACTATTTTTTTTTAGAGAAGACTCCGAGCCATTTTTGACAAAAATAAAATTTTGTAAAATTGTCAAAAAAATGTGTACGGCAGATACGGTTATTTTTAATTCTAAGAACTGAAAAAAAACAGGTGGGCAACATTTTTAAAAACCACTATGTACCAAGTTTTAAGATCCAGTCGTCTATGCTGTAGCCAAACAGAGAGACAGACAGACTACAGACAGAATTTTGCCACCCACTTTTTGGTGTTTCTATCATCATTTGATTGATATCTCGAAGTTCTTTTTTGCATAAATCCAAAACTTGCCTTTTACCTTGGTGAGGTATGGAAAAAGCAATGTACTTATAGAGGGGGGCACATTGTGATTAATACCGACTAATAGTTAGTTTTATGATAAAAATTAGAACGACAAAACGGGAAACACGCTGCGATGCCAATCACCAGTAAATAGACACCTTACGCACACATTTATTCCTTATACATAGTTGTAATCGTAAACATAACCCCATTGAAGTTGCACGCATATTATATAAAAACCAATTGAGGTATAACCACTATTTATTAAAGGTTTAATTAAAAGGCATACAAAAAGGAGGTCAATCTCACAAACTAATTATAATGTCTGCCATATAATTGAGATGGTCCAACAAAATTAATTCAACACCGTATATCATCTAACACCATCATCAGATCTAGTCGAACCTTCAAGCGCTCTGGTTTTACCCAAAGTAGAAAATGAGAAAAAAAATGTATCCTCCTACTACGACTTGTATCACAATAAATCAATTATTTTAACCTCAAAATTTTTAATCTAACATATCATGGTATAAAATTCACAATATATGCAAAAATGTTATCCAAAGACAAAACAAAAATACCAAGCCACTCAATTAGATGTGTGAATTTGAGTTAATTGGAGGACATTTAAAAGTAGAAACACATTATAATGAGCCATTAATTTTTTTTTTATGAAGGGCATTAAGAAAAAAAACCCCATTCAATAATATTTAAAGACCTGCTTAAAATCTTACATTCAGTGATGGCTACAAGATTAGATACTTTAAATGAGCAAAGACCAGCATAAGAATAACTTTCTTTGGCCGCCACTGCCATGGCTGAAGAATCAAAAGACATATGTATGTAATCAATTAAATCAATAAAATTGAATACTAATTTTTAATTCGACTTGTCAGACTGTTTTGAATTGTTTTGTGGGAATTTAAAATTTATTTTGACTTGACCTTTAAATGCGGTCAAAAGATACATATCTCATATTAGAGAAAAAGAAGATAAACTGTGGTGTTTTTCTGACGCGACAGATATTTTCAAAATATGTATGTAGATCAATTACGAAAGTCTTCCTTGTTTGGAGAAGGTTCGATGTGAGTTTTCTGTTTGCTCAGCAGACTAAAAATAGAAAATGTTATGTAACATACAGAAATATGCAAAATTAGAACGCTATTATTTTATTTTGTTATAAATCAATACAAATTACGGATTCATAAAAACTATTAGTGCGGAATCTCCCAGAATGTAAAACAGGTATGTTCAGGGTGGACACTTTTTCTAATCAAAGAAAACGAAAATTTTTGTTTATTGATCGACCAATTTGAATCACAACAAAAACATAAGTTCTAAACAATGAATCAAGCACTTTTGAAATGCTGTTTATCTCAGTATAAGGCGCCTGTATTTCATCAGTTCAGCAAAAACTGCGAATTTTAGGTATATGAATCAATTGATACTTACTGAAGTTACAGGGGGGTCGAAAATCGTATGTGTTTGGTCCTGCAAAAAAGGTGTAGTGCCACGAACTTGGCTCCTTACTACCACGCCCAGGCATTTAAGCAATGGAATATAGTGTTGTTCGTTCATCTATGGTATGCCGTGGATTTTATTAAACACTTTGTTATTTAGAGATCAAGCATAGCAATTTTCAGTTTTTCATACAAAATGTATGTATCATACAAAATGTATGAACAAAAAAAAGGTAGTGAGTTCTCATGCTTATAGCAAAACTATCTAGTCCATTGAAAAGTTACTGTATTATGTTAAAGTTCAAAATTTGCGCTTGACTCTGGTCTTAGAACGAATAATACAATTCTATTTAGCGATGCAAATACATACAAAAGGATACCGCTTAGGGGAACCACTGTGAGAAGTATTTTTCGTGTAAAATTCATCGTTGTATCCAACAAATTCTTAGTCTTCTAAGAGTATAACATTTTTATCTCGTTCAAGATTTTAATGTCGTTGACTTTTGTAGTAACGTTGAACAAAATTCGTTATCCAGGACCTTTTTCCCAACTATAGGTAGGTAGGTACACTTTAGGCCAGTTTGATCACATTGTGTTCAATCTGCAATAAATATCCAAAGACTGTGGTTAAATCGAGCTAATAAACCAATATCAGCTGATTAGCGATTTTGATAATTAACAACTCAAACTATGGATTCATTGAAGGTATTTACGTGTCTGAACAACAATTAATTACAGACAGGGTTGGCGAATTAACTACATTACATTTTCTACATTATTAACCACGCGTAGTTAATTAAATAAACTACACTTCGAATTTACTACAGTTTATTATGTCTACTACATAAGTAGTTTAAACGAAAAAACAATAGAAATAATACAAGGCAAAATCTTTAAAAAACCCAAAATGATGTAAGTTTCATCTTAATTAAGCTTTTTTTTTAAACTGTTTAAACATTGCTTATGTTTATTTTGCTTATTAAAATTAATAGCCGATAATTTGACTTCAAAATTCAATTTTCAAAGTGACAGGTGACAATTGACAACCTCACTGACAGATCATTTGACGTTTCAAACTACGTCTACTAAAATTTGTTTTATTTACTACATTTACTACATTAAACTACATAAAATACGTAGCAGACGTAACAAATGTAGTTATTGTGACAGTTCGGTCAACCCTGATTACAGATGATTAGGTGTGAACAAACTGGATCTTAGAGGACTATTGCATAATGAGTTCTTTTTAATCAGAGTAGTGACCGTTTAAACAGCCTTATCAGCTGACTAGTGCCAACATTAATATTCTAGTTTTTGGTAAAATTGCTGTTCTCAAATAAAAACATTGCGCTATGTCCTTCCCTGTGATACTTCCCAAATGATTTTGATTGAATACTTACATATATTAATATCCAAGTTATAAGCTATGTGTATATCAAACTTTGTTGAAAAAGTCGATCCCACGGTTTTGGTAAAAATCGTCATAAGTTTTCTTCATTCCCGAACTTAAATAATCAATGGATAAACTATTTTGTTTTTACATTTTACCATTAGGTTTTAATGTAGTAGTAGTTTTAATCTAGGGCTTAATTACGGCATTAACTTTCGAGTAATAGATGACTGAATTATATATAGTGTATGTTTGACTTTACCGCTCAGGTTTCGAACAATCCAGTATAGTCGAGGAGCACTAGCATTTTATTTCGGAGCCTGGGGAACCTGCTCTGATTTTGATGATTTTTTTTTAAATATTGGAAATTGAAACTTGAAAAAAGTCTACTACTCAAAAATCGACGCTCTCTATAGAAAAATTTAAAAAAATTAAAAAATCAATTTTCAATATATAAAATATTATAGTTTCAATTTATGAAAAACTTCTTCAAAAGTTGTATTATTTTTATTCAAAAAATGTTATTTTTTTTGGGGGATTTCCTAACTGACAGCCAGACTCGTTAGCTTTTGAACATCTCCAAAAATTTAAATAAGGTTTTGGTCGGTTGAGTATCCATGGTTTTCTATAGGGGGGTTTGCATGGAACAACATTTACTCAAACATTGTTAGACAATAGGTCCTTGATGGGTTTCCTACAAAGCAAAACCTTTATTCCACATATCCAGGGTAATTATAGAAGCTGGATTCAGTCGCAAGACGTGTAACTTTTGCCATGGCCACACTATTCCCTGGACTTACCATAACTCATAACTTCAATAAAAAAAGGGAAAACAAAATACATTTTTTGCTCACAAAAGAAAGAAAAAATTAAATGGAAATTCTGGAAAAAACAGAGAAACTGCATGATTTTGAAGTGAAGTTTGTTGCGATTGATTTGAAATGTCAAGACCAATGTGTATCGGTTCCGTATTAAATAAAACATCCACAATTTTATTGTGGGAACAATTATTCATAGAAACCCACTTTTAATGCTCCGTTTCACGCAAAATTCGAATTACATTTACTTTCTCGGCAAGGTACCGATCGAGAATGCCTAAATCTCTATTACATTTTATTCAACTGACTACATAATAAAACATCAACATTCAGAACGAATGGCCAGTGTTACCATTCGTAATACAATGAGTATATGTCGCCTATTACACGACGATTCTTTTCGAATTTTATTTATGATTTCACCTTCGTTGTCATTGAAAAGAGTTAGGCGCAAAGAATAACCGTGTCATAGGGGACTATTCAGTGAATAAAAAGTGTTGCCAAATTATGGAATGCTTAAATGGAATGCGCAGGAGGAAAAAGTGTTGTATTTATGATTAATTTATACAAAGAAAAATAATAGCCCCAGATTAGATTTAAGCTATTAGCTGTCATTGAAATTGTTTCTGAAAAAAAAACACTATTGAAAACCATTAATTTTAACCAACACATAATTTTTTTTCTAACTTAAATGGAGACTTAAGTTTAAGAAAATTCATTCCTAATTAAAAGCTTAAGAGCAGAAAATTTTAAATTAAAGAAAACCGATCTTTTCAATAAATCAGAATAAATAACCGTATATCCATTACCCTGTTCAGTGCAGAACAAATTAATTGCATTCGTATGACTCTTAAACGTCAGTAGGTAGATATTATTGTAACTCTGTGTATTCAAATTATGTACATAAAAATATTTAAAATTCTATTCCTCTACAAAATGCACATAGATCACGGTTCAGCAATTTAAGCTCGATTTTAAATTGCTTACAATTGAAAGCAATTGTGGATAAGTTACACAGAGGTGGATATGCTAATCGTGATGTGCTTCTCATAAACCTAAGTACGGTGACCATCTCTACATGGACCTATATAGCAGGTATTATAATGTGTGGAACATTAATTATTTCAAATCCTTACTTTAATTAGAAAATATTGGTTTGTTAAATGATGATTAACAATATATTGGATTTCAGATATATCCACTTGATACGTAACTCAATTGAAAGGTCTTGACTCTTTTAAAATGAACATATGTGTTCCAAACAAATTTTTCGAGTTTGATATTAAAATGATATAGTTTGAGTCTTTTAACTAATCTGAAAATGGTCTTAGAGATTATAACTAAACATTCCCCATAGAATTAACCGATTCTATTTTTAGTTTTTGTTCAAGACTTAGTGGTCTTTTGAAATTCTAACTTAAGATAGTGGCATCAAACGTTTATTGGTTGTTAAGCTTTGCCATGCTGTCGGAAGTATATTTAAAATTATGTTATGCAAAACTGCTTTCTTCTAAACATGGTCACCATATATGAACGTATTTAACGTATATTCTATATGTATGTGTTTGTATCTTAATCCTATCACATAAATAAAAGATTATGAGTAAATACACGTCAAGGGTACTTATTTTTCGTTAAGAACTCACAGACTTTTGTTATTTTTTACCAATGATTCATACAAAATATCTTTGTATTTTTTTTTCAAATGAGAGATTGTGATGTTACACAGAATAAAATTCAATATAATTTTACTTAACATAATAATAGAAATGACAAGTGGAATTACTAAATCCATTGCAAAATATTTATCAATTATTTTAACTGATAACGTTTCAAGTTAGGTACAATATGAGTGTGATTTGAAATTGATCTGACCATGACCAGGTAATTTAATGGAATTGAACAATTTTATCTATTGAGTTTTGTAAGAAAAAGATTATTCGATTGAAAAAGTCTCCACTTAAATTATTATATGCTAGATAAGATATGTTTTTGTTTAATATCACAGAAGTTGAATCTAGTAAAATATCTCAAAGAAACTTTTAAGCATTTTTTCCTAGGGTATAAATTATTTAAAGAAGTTTGTAGTAAATGTTGGTTTTTCCAAAATGTATATCATACCTAATCTATATGCTATCTAATAAGTGGTTACACTGATGTTTTTAATAAAAACCATGAGAGAATTTTTTGAAATTTTTCTTAAGAATTGTATGGCAGGTATCTTTATATAATACCTTTATTTTTTAGTAAATTCAAAGCTTACCCTATATAGTATCAACGTCCATCACACGTGAAACTTAGTGGCTGTGGCTTTGGCCGTATTTTGCTTTCAGACTTGTTTTCTTTAGAATTTCTTATTAATTACAAAAATAAAATCAACATTGTAGTAAAATATTTTTTCTATTCTTTCAGATTTATTAATAAAATGGCAAAAGATGACATATCACAAATATTGGTGATATAACTGTCCTCCTACGGATCAAAGTTTTCTTTAAAAAAAAAAAATACAACTCAATACATATAAAGTACAAAAATAAAAAATGGCGACTATACCAGAACAAGATGTCACCGATAAGGTGAAAAATGGTGATAATGAAAAGTACAATCAGAAATTAGACGGTAATACCGAAACACTGCCACTCACAACAAATAAAACAAAAACAGAAAATGAATCAATAGATGCGGAATCTGGAAAAACTCGCAGAGGTAAGTTAGCATGGTTGTATGTAGTTAATTATATTTGCAAATTGATTGCATTTTCACGGGGCAATTCCTAGCCCTTAGAGCACCTGGGGCAAGCTCAGAGATCCCGTCTTTTTTGCAACAAAACTTTTTAGACAGAGTTAATAAAAAGATCAATTAATTAATCGTGTCACTTCCACCGTATAGCTACCCGCAAGTTAAAGCTATCATTCAAAATGTTGTTCTTCAATTTAGAAATACTGATTAAGAGCTTTATCTGTCTATCAAAATAATAAATGATTTTGCTTTCTCAATGCCTGGAAATTAAAGAACAAAATTGTCAGTGATGAGTTTCAATGATAACTATAACTGGCATCTAATACTGGACTCCACCCAGTACCAAATATTTCTGTAGGTTGATTACAAATAACCACACAAAAAAACCATTTGAAATATCGGTTAATATCGATTTTCTTTCAAGTTAAAATAGTAAGTTCTCTTACTAATTCACTTTGGCCTTTTAAAACCATGATTCGACAAAAAATCAGCTGCGTTGAAAAAAAGTCTAGAAAAGGATCGACTTTTATCGACTTGTTGAAATTTTTCCCCAATACTTGACGGTGTTCATATCAGCTTCAAGTGAGAAAACTCATTTCGACGTTCTCTTTTGTATCTTATTCCAATATCTTGAAATGAAAGAGATGGAGAGGTGGGCAGGAATTTTCAAAACTTTTTAAAATTCTTTCCAAGAGATGGAGTCACACTCAACCAAAAGTAAGAGACGTCGAAATGAGTAGCATCACATGAAGCTGGTATGAACACCGTCCTAAGTACTTACAAAAAATCTATATAAATCAATATTTTAACCTGTCGATATTTTATCAATTCAACATTTTTTCTGTCGTTCACTTTACGAACCTTTAAATTCAACGCTCTGCTTGGAATTTTTGCACAAAATCAGCACATGCTCGAATCATAAATTCTTGTCTGACATGCCTTGGAAAATAAAAGTCAATTGTATCATTAAATGACCGCTGTTTTTTGACACAAGTTTTGCATTCGTCAAGTACGAAAAAATGTTTGGTCAAATTTAGTCAATTTGCTTGCAGACGAATTTGACATTTACAACCAAGCCTTCTGGATTTTCTATATTTCGTTCGTCAGTTTCAGTTTGATAAGTATAATAGCAATAATAATTGCACAGTTATATTTCTACACAATAGTTTACACAGTCGTTTGTTTTAAACATTTTGAAAGGTATGTAATATTATTTAAATTTTTAAAGTGATTTTGTGTAAAATGCTTAATCAAACTTTGTTGAGCTGTTAGTAAGAAAATCGAAAAAATATTCATTTTAAGTTAACAAGTTAATTGAAATTAATCGTTGATTAATGATTTATTAGCTCAGAAAAGGCAATACATATTCATCCTTGTTTCAGGACTTTTAACTACTTTCTCACCTGCTAGCCAAACTTGAAGCGAATGACTTGATATTTATTTTAAGATAAAGTTATCCCGTTCTATCTTTTTATAACTTGTCATCTTGTCAATACTAGCTGAGTTGTTCATTCGATCTACGGCAAGAGGCAAATTGCATGCAGAGCAGTGCTGCCATATTGTTCACAATAAATTATCATGCAATGTGCTGATTTCTATCATTCGAGAGTAAAAATTATCATACGCAAAAAAAAGAAACAAACAAAAATTAACTATTCCAAAATTTCCCTAAATATTTAAAAACAATTAATTTATCAGAGCTAATTATTAGCTTTATTGACATTTATGTAAGTATACCTAAGGAACACATTTTAATAAATTTTTCTTACGCCTATGCATTAGTTTTGCGAGGGGAAGTAGTGAAGGAAAATTAGATCTTCTAGTGCAGTGTTTCCTAACCTTTTTAATGCTATGCCTCACATAGATTTTTCCAAAACTTTCAAGTCCCACTAACATTGTACCTCTTTGTAGAATTTTGAACATTCAAAATCATTAAATGCTCACTTAAAACTTGAATGTTTAAAAAATAGGAAGAAATCACCAGAATCAGAAATCACATCCAGTGTATAGCGATATCATTCAGTTTATATTTATGTGATCTTAGACAAATAATTGGAGGATTCACAAAAATAAAGAGGACTCCCCACGAAAATTCCTCACTTTACTTCTGTAAAACTCAGATTGATTTTTTTGGACTCGTAAACTATATAAGAAGAAATTAAAAAGAGAGTTCTTCTCATTTGATTTTGTAATCTAAAACGGTTGTAAAGCATCAGAATTTGAAATTGCCCCCCCCCCCCTTAAAATCATTTTGCCTCCCTGTGGGTCGTAGGCCCACGGTAAGGAACACTGTTTTAGAGTAATCCAAAGCATTTTTTGGTGTAAAATTTGTATTTTATTCAAATATAAAAATGTTCATACATTTTAGGTATGATAATGAACTTCAATCATACATCATACAGGACCACAAATTATGCCACATGTAGCATAACTATTCTACGGTTCTCAGCACTGATGTAGAGATATTATACAGCAATGTAAAAAAGCCCTATATGTTACAATTCTAGATGTCATGTCTCCAATATTTGTCTCGATTCTATTTCCATGAATACCGAAATATCGGTCAATTTGTTTTCAACCTATTCTTTTGGATTTCGACTTCTTCTACTCCTTTCGGTGAGTTATTGTCTCTACACAATAACTTCTTGTAAGGTATTCTTAGGAAGTTAGTGCTGATAAGAAAAAACTTTAGAGTGTTAAGTGCGTCTTATTTATTGTCAGCCAAGCTTTAACATTGATAAATAAATCAAATGTTTAAACTCTTATATTCGTATCTTAACTCTTTCTAATTTAAATATTTTTACCATTATAACAGATGCACATTGCTGGATAACCGCTGTTTTCACCTTACGTGAACAACAAATCATTTCTATTTAAAAACTTATCATTATATAGGACTGAACCAACTTGAATAATAAATAAAATAAAAATGTCATCAATTACATTATATACCTACTATTTATAACAAAACAAATGATACAAACTAAAGACGTCAAAACTAATGACCAAACCAATCAGAAGAGACATTAATCGCAATAATACTGACATAATTCAGTTAACTCTATGATATTATGTTAAATAAAAAACCAATTCAGATTATAATCAGCAAACTTAATTGACTTATTGTGGAGCAAAATATACTGAACACCTCAAGTTGTCATCATGCTAATTAAATAACGTGGGCGTAATGGTATACCTAGGTATACTTAACAACAAAACAAAATATTTAAATTAAAAAAGATTGACGATTGGCTATTAAATCATTTGAAATAGAAAATCTTAAAAAGAGTTATAGGAACTTAAGTTTAAATAAGAAATATATTTCAAGATAAAAAATTATATTATATTAATTACAAATGATAGTAATTTTTAAAAATATATTCGTTGTTTTCTAAGATATCCATATGCTGAAGATTAAATGCTTCAAGACCTATAAAATTCCAAGCATTTACTGAGCTTTTGATAATTCAAAGATGCTATCCTTATAAAAAATACGAGAGTACATTCATGCCATTTTCCTTTAAATTTTAAGCGAGTTACTGATTTTGATTTTTAAGAAAAGTCACATAGTTAAATAATTATTGTATATATTATTTATAATTTAAAATAATAGTTTGTTCTCCTTTTTTCCTCAGGTCGATTATCATTTGATGCATTAATGCAACTTTCACCAAGGCGTCGACTTCTTTACATTCTAACCGCCAGTTTATGTGCCTTACTTTTAGTTATTATAATTTTACTGATAGCCTTTTGGCCTGAAGTGCCATTCTACCTGAGAGAAGAACTTTGTGTAGATAAGGAATGCGTTTTAGCAAGTCAACAGGTAAATTTGTTAATTTTCTATTTGTTACTATATTAATATTTATATAGTTTTATGAAAATTAATTTTATTTTTTTAGATTTTACTGTGGTCAAATATTTCGTATAAGCCTTGTCAAGAAACCTATAAGTGGGCATGTGGAAATTTTCGAAAAGAGTACGAAGAAAATGACTATTTTGTGATAAAGAAAGGAGAGTGGGATTATCAAACATATAATGAGTATGAAGGTAAGTATTCTTTTCACATAGTTCAAAGTTAGTTTTAAAAAAACAATTGAATCTACATTGTTGATAAGAACTGATATTTAACTCATTATCCACCACTAGTGACTTATGTATTTTAGAAGGTGTTGAAGGTATTTTATGAGAAGGTGTTATATTAAATAGCATAATTACACATGCACACTTCTCAAGCCGAACAATTTCTTAAAGTACCAACCTATAGCATTAAACGGGTTATTGGTAACAAAATATTAGAAAAAAACAAATGAAAGATGGAATCTGCTTAAAACATGCGGCACAATTAGAAAGTTATGGCCAAATACCCTATCCTAGGGTATCACAACGGATCTACATAGATCTAAGTATGACGATAACAAGATCAACTGTCAGCCCTCTTGCCTAACCTAACCTAAGTTGCTTTCGCCCATAAAGTAGGTATGATTTCAACCCACTTAAGTATGCAACACAAAAAAAAAAACAAAAATAATTAAGTTTGAATACTAAATGCCTTTACAAAATCAAGGTAAAAAACGTGAGTTTGTTTAAACTGTTCTAGAGATTTTATGCAAAAGTTACTGAATTCTATTAAAAATTAGTGTAAATAAATCAACCAGGACATCATGTTGGCAATTAGTACCTAATTCTATAGATAATTTTTTTTTTGTAAGTTTATCATTTACAAGTTTATCTGAAATCTTAGGCAGGTATAAGAGAAACTCTTTAATTCGAGATATTATCGTTCTTTTCATTTTTATAAAATGGGTTAATTCGGGAAACTCTTCGAGAAATATTTCACTTGAAAGAGATTTTCCATATTAAGCTGTAAAATGACACTTTTTTTCGTATTAGCAACAGATTTAAAAAAAAAAACGTGCAGAAACGAGTTCATTACTTATTTGACCCAGGCGAGATGTTGAAAAATTTCATTATAGTAAAAAGCTTTTAATATTTATAACGTTTCTATGCGCTTCAAAATACGTTGCTCATGCAAAAAAGTGGTAAAAACTTGGTTTCATTATAAGAAGATGTAACCTAACACAAATTGTACCAAAATTTTGCGCATCGTAAATGCCATTTTAATAATTTTTGTACTAAATTTAATAATATGTAGTTTATGCAAGATTTGTTGTACATCTATTGATTGTAAGAAGAAATGTATATTTATCTTTTTGGTATTGGTACCTTGAATTACATAAGTTACAATTTGTAAACAAAAAACAACTGATTCTTAGCCCTTTTACCCCCCTATAAAAATTTTCTGCGGCCTTAATTAAGGTTTTATTTTAGGAAATACGTAAGACGTCAAAACGAAGCCCTTCTCAAAAATTCAGCTTTGTTAGAATTTTTTGGTAGCTATGCCAATTTTTTAATTTTTCTAGGCTATTCCACAAGTGAAAAAATACATAACAATTGATTCGTATAGTCAGGAAGCCTAACTTCGCATTCTCTGTTGCGATAGTCAATTCTTGTTGATGTATGATATCTATTCATTCATTTTCATTATTTCCAACAATTTGAAAAAAAATTTTAGAACAAATTTTTGTCCTTATCATTGCATAAAAAGTTAAGTAAGCCTCGGTGAAATCCAAAAAACAAAGAGCAAAATCTTCATCGGAAATTCAAAAGGGTTTTGAATTTTTGCGGTGTTCGTGTACGGTGTTATCATTTATATTTTTGTTGTTTTGCGTACGGGCAGCAACGAACGACTCAGTCTTACAGAGACGATATACAACCAAAGGTCTTATTACAGCTTTGGCTTCCTTTTTTTCCCAGTCATATTTCATAGTAGGAAAAAAGTGGTAGAGTGAAGCATTCATTTTCAAAATACTTAAAAAAACTTTTGCCTCCCTCCATCTTCTCATTCTTTCCAAGAAATAAAAGTGAGTTAAAAAGGAGATTAAGCTTACCTACATATCTAAACATCTTCTTGAAGTCATTTTATCTGACAGCATTTTCAGAAATGTCATTGAGAGACAACCATCGCACAATGAAATTGTCAGGCATCTAAAATTTTATGAGCACTCAATTTCTGTTCGATTACTAGTACTTCCAAAAATTGCCCCTTTCTGACAGTTCAATATACCACAGTTCTGTCAAAGTTCATAAATAATGTAAATCAAAAAATAAAATATGAAATAAAATAGTCCCTATACTTAAATTGGTAGGAACTATCCCAAAATAAATGAAAAATGAAAATTTTCAAGGTGAAAAAATCTTTCCAAGAATAATGAAAAATCACTGAAAACCAAAAACAAACAAAAAATTGCGTGATTTTTATGTACGACTATTTAATCACTGTCTCAGAATTATCCTTTTAAATTTTGAAATAAAATAATAAAATAAATTAAAAAAATTTCACCCCAAACTTGAATATGAAAAAAGGCCCCCAAAACCACCCATATTCAAACAAATTAAAACCTTTTTTATTAATTGGCTTAAAGCAGTTCTTAATTTAAAATAAGTTTTGGGGCCGTTTTTCATTCGATGTGGGGCTATATTTTTATTTTGAAACTGGGTAAATTTTTCATAGTGAAAAATGGCCCCATTTTCGGGGTAAGCTTTCATTTTAGCTTAAGATAAAAATTTTTCATAATGAAATTTCACCAACAAAAAAAATGAAAAAAAGGCACCAATTCACAAAATTTTATTTATTTTTTGTTGTTGTTGCTTTTCATATAAATTTTTTGGGGCCATTTTTCATTGGGGCCAAATTTCATATAGCCATTTTAAGACTTGTTTACAGTTTCTGAAAAGTTCTTAATTGGTTGGACATGAAATCAAAGTAGTGCCGCAGTTACTGACACCGAAGGGCTGATATCTTTATTAAAATATTTTTGGACGTCATAATCTACAGAAAAAAATAAGAATAAGGAAGTGGAAAGTAAGTGAAGAAGATGAAAGGCAGTGTGTTTAAAACAGTCACAGATGCAATAAAGCATTTAATACCCAACGATAGTTTTTCCAAATTTTTCCAGATTAACAAAAATTATAAATTTAATGCTAAAAAGGGTTATTTGTTTAGTTTTAAGTTCTTGTAAGAAACACAAATTGTGTGCATCCGACTTTCAAAACTATTTTTTTGGTGTCTAACTATTATCGTCGAAAAAATAGGCAAAATTCTTCAAAATGGTGGTTATCATTAAACAGACGTACTTATATGAGTAAGCATTTATATGTGGGACCCACTTATTCGAGTTTGACTGTATTTTTTGTTAATGCCATTAAGTTATGATACTCAACAATTTTCAACTCGGTAATTGTTCGCACAAAATTTGAGTATATGTTTTTTTTCTGTTTCTATCAAAAAACAAATTTTAAGACCTCTTTTAAAATATTTTGCACCTGTTTCTTAACATTATTTAATGATTGAAAACCTTTTGTAGCAACAGATTAGATTTCTTTTGCTTTTTTATCTGTAATTTAGAGGTGCTCTTAATTCTTGGGTGATTCTTAAAAATATGGAATAAAGTGATGACAATTTCAACATAACACGTTTGGAAGCAAAAAGTTGTAAGACCGTTCTTTCACATAATTGAAAACGGCTAGTCAAAAAAATTAAAAACAACGATTTTATACAGGTGTTCCAAAGAACTGAACATTTTTGTAACTTTTTATAATTTTAAGTTAATTTTTTAAGAAAATCATATCCTTCATCTTAATGGGGATAAATATACCCCATCCAACACAATTTTTGTATTGTTTCGACCGAACATGTGCTCTCTAGCACTTTTATACAATTTATGCAAATTTTGTAAGCATTTCTGGGGCCTTCAGAGATAAAATCTGTTATTAAAGGTCAGGGCACTAGGGCCAGGGGACTGAGGCCAGGGGACTGAGTATTTTCCTAGTTTTTGCCACTTAAACATATTAACGCATTGTACGAAAAAAAATAAAATAAATTATATAAATAATTAAGGTTTTACTAAGCCTATATTAAAATGCTAAAATATATACCTGCTTACATATGAATATTTTCTGTAAACACTCATCAGGGGACTGAGAAACTGAACGGAAAATCCATGACCTCTCGCACAAATGCCTTCTTAACAAATGAAATAGCAAACAGGCGTAAGATATGAAAATGTTTTTATTATCACTAGACTTAATGTTTTAGGCTGCTAGATCTGAAACTTGGATCATTTTCAAAGTTATGGATATTTTTGACTGACTAGAAATCCGAGGGACAGAGTTTAATGATTTTTTTTTTTAATATAATATAATATATATAATGTATATATCATTAGGAGATATATTATCTAACGTCAATAATTGAAAGTTTATTTTGGTTTTGGAACTTAAATAAGAGAACTGTAAGAATTTTTCCCTTCAAAAACGAGCAGGGGACTGAGAATTAGACCCTTTGAAGAATTTTTTGAGTAATGAAAATATGTCAGGTCTTAATTATTTTGTCTGGCCATGTAGGCATCAATTAGATTTGTAGTTATAAAAAAATCAGATAGAATACTTGAATACTTATTAAAATATCAATGGGGCCGTCAAAAATTCAATCATTTGTATAGAATCACACTCTTATTAAAAGTAGCTGCCCTTGCAACCAATTACAAAATTCTGCAAAATCAAAATGATTCTAATATTAGTTCTTCTCCCAAAAAGAAAAGAAATTAAACTTCCTTCATTGGAGAGGGCATTTGATATTTTAGAACCCAATAAATATTATACATATATTGATGCTGCCTAGCTCAAAATATTATTTTAAGAAATCTGAAAGAAAAAAAATTGGTAATATATTTTGGTCTAAGGAAATGTAATTTCAAGACATTCCTCTAAAATCTAACGAAAATAGGGAAATAGTGAACCACTCTAATATAAACAAACACAGTATACACATACAAATTAGTGAGGTTGGCTCTGTCATACAAAAAATGGTTAGATAGTGGTAAATCTATTCTTTTTTGGATATTCGTATTCTTCTCTGTTTCCAAATACACCCGCTATTTTAAGTCTTATTTTCTCAAAAAAACATCTTTTAAGAAGCTTGTAATCCCAAAGTGATTGATTTAAAACATTGTTTTGGTTTCTGGTTATAAATATTAACATAATAAAAATATGGTGGTATTTTTTAACTCTTGACTTTTGCATCATCGAGAGATTAAGTTATATTAATGCCTTGAACAATTTTCCCACACGCTACCATTACTTGCCCTAGAGGCTATAAAAGTATGAGGAAGTAAAAATTCTTCAATAATCATAATATATATGATTTTCAAATGTTAAATTTTAAAATGAATAATTATAAATATTTTAATTTTCAACGTAGGTTTTATCCTAAATTAAAAAAAAAAAAATAAATAACGAAGTAATTTTTATGACTTTTTATAATCCTGATGCAAGAAATTTAAAATCTTTTTATTGATTTAGTATTCGCAATCAATTGTACCTAAGACTTATTTAGATTAGATTAAAAAAAAAAACAAATTTTTATTTCCTTTTCAGAACTTAGCGAATTAAACAGATTCATTTCAATGCTGCCAACATCTAGTCAGTCCTACTCGGCGGAGTCCATGATAACAAGCCTATATAAATCATGTCGTGAAATCGATGCTCTGGATAAAAGTCAATCCAATATGCTACTGCGACAAGCGATAAAATCAGTTGGTAAGTTTCTTTAAAGTCTCCTAATTCTACCTCCATAAAAATATGCATTTGCATAGTTCAAGACGGGAGTTTAAGCGCTCCAGTGATGAGATCTCTTTTTTTTAATCTGACAATAAATTAAATAAAATCATCTTATTCAAATTAAAAAAAAAACAAAATATTTCTTTTTTTTTCTATAAAAAGCAATACTGATTGCTATTATTTATTCATTCATCAGCTACCTCATGTTTTTCTTTCGTGTCACAGAAGTCGGCGCCGGCTGTGGTGATGCACGTAATATGAAGTAAATGATTTCATTCGTCTATCTGATATGTTTCCATCTGCATAGATAAATGCAAGATAAGGTGCCTTCGTCTGAATAGTTGTTATGTATTAGAAATTTTCTCTGTGATAGTTGAATTTTATTCCTTTTATTTTTTTTATAAACATTAATTATTTTAAAATAAACATTTTTAATGAGAACCTGAACAAAAAAGTTGTGAAAATACCGCTAAACATTGTTTAAATTAAAACAAGAATATAAAAAATCAGGCATAAATATATTTTATATGAAAAAAATGCCCTCTTAAGCCATTTATTATTTATTCGAAGCAAATATTTCAAGTTCCATGTTCCATGTAAATTATAATCCATAACGAATACTTTTGATATGAATCGACCAAACAACAAAATTATGAATCGCGAATATTCTTTAAATATTCATAAAAATATTGCTATTTTTGGCTGTTGTAAGCTATTTAATGATCACAAAACAAAATTATCGTGGCCTGGAATGTTATGGTTACTGTTTTGAATTTAAATACAAGTCAAGGTTATATTGTATCATTCCCTCTGATGTTTGTGCATTTTTTTTTTTTTGAACATGTGACATAGAAACGTATTATGCAGCACAAAAGTTGATTAATTTATGATATTAATTTGATGGCTTAGAGGTGATTAAACTGAAAGCTATTTGGCCAAATATCAAAGAAACCGTTTTAGTAAGGCGTGAGTGTGTGACATCTAAATTTTTGAACACAATAAGGTTTGATTTTTTAAATAATATTTTTCTTGCTCGTATCGTGGAGAAAAGTCTTTCAAAGTCTTTTATGATGTCCGCTAGGCTATATACTGAGCTAGAGTCTTAACAAATGAGCAAAATCAGTATAACAAATAAATAAATTAAAACAAATAAATAAAAAAAGAAAACAAAAAAGATTTCTATTTCTTTTTTCAATTTTCAAATCATCACAACTTTAAATAATTATCACAACTTTAAAAAATTATCACAACTTTTAATATTTATTTAAAGTTGTGATAATTATTTGAAAATTTAAATCAAAAAAAAAGTTTTAGAATTTTTCTTTTATTTATTTTCTTTATTTTATTAATTTGTTACTCAATCCGAGCTGTATCCAATATTAAATCAGTATAATTTACCCCCCTTGGTACGTACCAATAAAATTAAACAGGACTACAAAAATATCAGTTTACTTTTGGACACAAGAAACCAATATGTTTCTTAGCATACTTTTGGGCGCTCAATTTAAATCCATTATCTATTTCCGCCTCATCATCTCGGGGTTTCGAAATGAATAATGAATAATGACAATGAAAATTTTAAGACACGGGGGGGGGGGGGGGTGGGTTGCGGGGTTTTGTTGAATCGGCACAATAGTGTACATCTCAACTTAAGATGCAAAATATTTAAACAAGTATAATTAATATGGCAACAAAATTGTCGACCATACTACATACAACTACAAAATAAAAAAATTAATACTAAGAGAATAAAACTTTTTTTCTTTTCAACTAATAGTATTAGATCTAGTATGAAATGGGGTCCAAGTTTCGAGACATCGAATTTTCCAAAAAAATTGTTTAAAAATTTATATAGTTTTTTCCAGTATACCGCCCTTTAGCATACAGAAAAATTTTTATATAAACTGTAGGAGCTGTTTTTAACAAAACATATATTTTTTTTCTTAATGGTTTCTTAACATTTGTATCGAAGGTACCGTTATTTTTTCATAAGAGTAATTTTTCTTCTTAAAATATATAAGAAAGTCTTACACACCCTTGAAGACCAAGAGTAAAAAGAATCGAGTAATATTTTAATTTAAAAATTTAACCTTTTCCAAGAATCCGAAAAATATAATTTTGTTGAAAAAAGAAATTTTTATATTTCTTAGAACTTTCTGTATAAAAAAAATTATTGAAATTGAAAATATTTTTTCGCAGAAAATCGAAAATAAAAAAATGGTACTCTTAATAAAATTTTTTGGAAAATGGTTTCCTGTCCAAAGATAGTCCTTACTAAAAGAAATTTATTGAATTTTTTTTTAAGAAAATTCAGAATAATTTAACACAAAAATTTTTAAACAAAATTAAATGACTTATCAAAATGGATAGGAAGTTTATAAAAATTATAAAAAGTGTAAACATGACTGAATGAAATTATGCGTATGCCACATTAAGTTGATTTGATTATTTAAATAAAACTTATTGACGATGGAAGCTTCCGAAATGTTTGTAAATAAATAATTAAAACAAATGTTATAAAGTTGGGTATTTAAAATAATTTCTTTTTTTTTTTGTCCCATTAGGTCAAAAATGTTTCTTCGATTTTCGATTTTTTTGTAAGCTTTTCCTTGTTTTTTTTTTGAATGAAATTGTCTTAACTTTTAATTCCAAAATTTGATTTTTCACAAAATATCATAAGAAGTTTTAATAGTCGAGTTCATTTATAGTTTCCAAGTTTGTCTAGGATGCAATATTGCTAGTGGAATGTGACCACAATCACTCAGAAAGGCAAGGAGGAATCAAGTAGCGTTTTCGGTTTTAAACACGCTCATGCTCCAAACAAACATATTCAATAATAAAAACTCTGAATGCTTTTATTCCTTTCTTCCCCTCATTTCCGGTTCATTTAATAGCCCATAAAGTCACTTACAATTTAAAAAAAATCCATTTTAATACAAATTATTTATACCAACATCGTATGCTTATTCATTGTGGTGAGAATCAACAAGAACGAACATTAAAGTTATTTTGAATTTAGTTTCTTAATAACTTTCATGGTATACTTATGTATGGTGGGAAGCTTTTTAAGTAAAAAGTAAATAAATAATAATGATAATGATTTAGAAAAAAAATGCATGTCTGTTAAAAATTTATTTTAAATGAATTTAAATAATTATGTTGATTAGTATGGTAAGAAATGGAAAAATTTTGTATTAGTTAAGTGGCTCCTTTGGTGTTTAAGTTCTTATAAAATAAAATTTATTTGTGTCTTTTTGATGAAAGGTAGTTTGCTTTTGGTGGTAAGTATGCTTTTGAACTGACAGCTGCAACACTCTGTTGGTTTGAAGACGATTGTGACAGTTCCCCTTTGTCATTGTCATTGCCTAATGCACCTATCACTGAACTCACTGGAGCAGTTCCTTCATCAGATATTTGGCTTGATCCTCCCAATGAATCATATTGTTCTATAAGTAAAAAAAAAATCAATTTGGCATTTATATATTGTTGAAAATTATTATAAGCCAAAAATTCTAACCTTGAATCTTTTGCTGAGCATGAAGCGCTTCTTCGGGAGTCCTGTACTTAACAAAGAAGACTTCAGGTTTGCTTGGTTCCGTTGGAGCTGGCGTTGCAATATTGTTGACATTCAGTTCTGTTTCCTTTTGACTCAGGACGAAAATCTGGGTCTTCTCTTCTATTGGTGCATACTCTGCTGATAGCCGCAGACTTGAAGACGAAGGTGCCTTAATAAACACAACACGATAATTCTTTTGGGGTCGTCCCAATACAAAATGCTTGTGATGAATTTCGTGGTCTTCAGGGGCAGAGTGCAAGAAAAATTGCTTGTTTATCAATGGTTCTTGCAGTGACCCTTGCTGAATTGGTGCGTTGACAATCTGGTTTGAGCTTCCAGTAGATACGAGATTATTGATTGGTGCAGAAAGAATGGCTACGTTATTGCTTCCGAAGCCTGCACCAGAAGAGAAACCATTTGCAGGAGTGTAGGTGTACCCCAAGCTCACATCTGGTCTACCATACGCAACAGCAATTAAAGACAAAATCTGTGGGCAATAGAATTGTTAGGTATACGATAGGTGGCTTATGACATCTGATGCTACCTACCACGAATAAGCGCATGATTGACTTATTTGATCAGAGAAATTATCCAAAGAAACGCACAAAAGAGAGTGTTGATAGGGCTTGGCTGCGAAGGGCTTTTATACAACCCCATGAGTTCCGCTTGAAGATGCAGATCAAGATCACCATCATTAGCCTTGTCAGACGAGAAATACAACTCTCGTCCAAATCGATTTTATTTAAAGTTGCAAAAGATTTGGGATAAACCACCACCACTGCCACTCCCATTATTACAGCTTCAACAAACACTGTGGCCGGCGCGGCGGCACCACCACCGCTTGCTGACGCCATTATCAAAATCGTCTGACGATCACTTAAACTATTCCACAGCTAGTTTTGAAATTTTTAGATATTCATGTTTTCATGTGTTTAAGCGTCTATGCATTGCATAATTTTCTGTTGACAAAATCATCACTATTTCCTAGTGTATTTAATGAGGTGAATCTCCGATCATCGACTGTCAAACTGCTTAACTGGATTTATGATCTTTAAAAAGTTGGTGCAGCAACCCTTCAAATGACGTCATTAGTGCAGTTCAAAGTGTCTCTTGATTGCAACCATAAAAGCTGAATTAAGTAGATTAGGTCGCTTAGACAGGTTCACTGTAAAGCTGTCATGATCTCTGAATATGGACCAAGCAAAGTGGATAGTCTTGTTATTATTTAAAAAAAATGCGGTTATTATAATTAAGTGTGACCAAAATGCATTTATGGTGTTTCCATGTAATAGTTGCTAGGTGGAATTCATCAATGAAAATTATGATATGATTATGTTGATCGCTTCAAAAAAAAACAACAAATATTGAGTTAATTTGTTTGTTTTTGTTTAACTTGATATCAGAATAAATTTAAGTGCTCTGATCAATAAGATTTATTAGGTGATTTTAAAAGATTTTGAAAATATTTGTTTGAGTCTTGGATACAAAAAAATATTTGCCTCTTGTCTGGCGTTACATAAAGTTAATTGTTTTTAAATTTTACAGTTTCGTTTTGTTATTTATTTGATAGATAGTTAGATACATTATTCGATGAAATGACCTTTTTTGTGTGATTTATAGGTTTCAATTTCATCTTAAGTATTTTAATGTTTGATTATACAATTTTTATGTGGATAATGTTGTATGCAGTTCGATAAGAAATAAAATTTCCATAAAAAAAGGTCGAAGTGGAATTTACAACTTTACGTTTACATGGCTTCTTTTTTCGAATATAAATAACTGATTGACAAATGTTCAAATTTTCCATACACCAGCTACCTACATCAGATTTTTCCACTTCGGTTTCAAGTTGAGCAATAAGAAATGTAGCATGGAAAAATATATATTGAATATTTTAGTTTTTATTTCACACGATTATGATATAAGAAAAAAAAAATAAAAAAAAATTATAGAATATAAATTAAAGATGAAACTTTGGAAATTTTAAAAGCCTACTTTTAAGAATATATTTACTTGATTTAGTTCGGAACAGTATATTTTCCACGAAAATAAAAAAAATGTGTAAAGTAAAATACTCCTACAGCTTTAACTACCCTTGAATTTTATAAAAAGTTTTCGATGACTTTTGGGCGCCAGTTATAGCTATCATTGAAACTCATCATTGAAATTTTTAATGATTGATTTTGAGGCATTAAGAAAGCAAAATAATTCATTATTTTAATGAAGAAATGAAGCTCAAGACTTAATTAATATTTTTAGTAAGAAAAATTCAAATAGGCCCAACTTTCCACATAAAATTACTTTTAAGATTCCAATGATCATTGGTAAGGTAGTTCAATCATTGAAAAAAGAAAAGCTTCTTTATGTGGAAAGTTGGGCCTATTGGAATTTTTTCTTTTTTACTAGAAATATTAATTAAGTCTTGAGCTTTATTAGTCCATCAAAATAGTAAATTATTTGCTTTCTAATTTAATTTTGGTGGCACAACAGCTCGTTTAGAACCAACCAAGGCCTAGTGACTTACAACTCTCAACCATTCCTGTGTGCGTATTTTTGGCAGGAATGGAGGGGACCTACAATTTTATTTGCCGAGTCCCAACGGCTAGATGAGAAGCACTTATTCATGACAAGTATACTTTTGAAGGATTTGTCAGTTCCTCGCAAGAGGCAGTACCTCGCGAAAAAAACATTTCTGTGTTTAGATGGCAGCGGTTGGGAATCGAACCCAGACCTTAGACATGACAGTCCTACGCACTAACCATCATGCCACGAGGTACTACGCCCAATCCCAAAACTAATAGTATCCCTTAATTAAGAACTTTTTTCTTATTTTTCCTCAATTTAAAAAAAATAATAGTAAACGCTAGGGAAGACTGAAGACGATAAAAGTTTATCTCACAATTTGTCTGTCTATCTGTCTATCTTTCTGTGTGTCTATCAGTCTGTTTGACTAAGGCCTAAACAGCTGGGTCTATTATACAAAGTGGTTTTTGGTGACTCTCCCCCGCTTTGTTTTTCTTAGAACCGAAAATAACGGTAAAATTTTATTTTGCTCAGCTCCATAAGTTATAAAAAAATAAGGCTATCTTGCTCTAATGTTTAAATTGCTTAAAACAAATATGCCACTTGATTACTTGAAAAAATATTTATATATGTTGTACATATTCTAATTTTTCAAGTACAGTTCTTCGTCCTCTGATTGCAAGAACTAGGTAACTCAATCTTAAAATTTTTGGTGATAGCAAAGTTCATAGAGACCTTGCTGCTAGAGCACGATTGAAAGTATAAATTTTATGTTTCTCACACTTCCCAAATATCTTATATATGTATTTATTTGGTAAGCAAAAATTGGACGAAAAGTATTCAAAATTGCACAAAATAATAACGTTTTTGCTGAGATAATGTAAAAATTGAAAATTGAGTTACCTAGTTCTTCTATGAAAGAAAAAAATAAATCGTTAGGCCGATTTTCTTAAAAAGTAACTTTTTATGTATGAAAAATTGGTTAAATTTTTCAAAAAATTTGGTAAGTCAATTCTAAGTATTTATTAATATAGCTTTGTTCAAAAACAATATTTTGAAAAAAATGTATCCACCCGTTTTTGAAATTCATATTAAATTATCAAAAAAAAATATTAAAAAATATTAAAAATATTTTTTTAGTTCAAAATTGATTTCTTAAAAAATATGAGATGCAATATCATTGACATTTAATAGGAACTTTTCAAAAGAATTTGATCGACATCGGATGAGAAAATTGAAAACAAAAAAAAAACGTTGTATGGAAGGTACCATTGATAACACTTTTTGGTACAAAAAATGATTAAATACCATACCTATGTACGTACGTACAGCAATATATGTATTTAGATTCGCACAAAAAAAAAATTCAAGATAACAATCAAACATGACATTTCGATGATAGAGAGCACCAAAACAGTGGATGGAAAAACTCTGCCTCCCTGTCTGTTTGTCTGACTGTCTGTTCACCTACAGTCTAAACGGCTTGATCGAGTTTCTTAAGACTTGGTACACGTTTTTTCCATGAATTTTTTCTACAATTTTGCAAAATTCAATAAATATTTTATGAATGCGATATTTTAACAAAAACTTGAGATCTTGTAACTGCGAAATTATAAAAACAGGATTATAAATTTGCGAGATTTCGTTTTTCGAGATTTAAAGAAAAACTACTTGACTTTGTGCTGCCCCCAAAAATTCAATAAACCCTATGAAACCATGTTTTTAATGAACTTTCTAAACACGAAAAATATGGGCTTGATTGTATTGTTTGCAAGTCAAACAATATTTGCATGATTGTAAACATAATTATTTCTCTTGATTCTAAAAGTTTAAAAAAAAGTGCATGGAAGTAAAGGGTTTTTCAACAGGGACGCTGCAAAAGAAGAGCAACAGGGACAGTAAACGACGCAATATTTCTTGCCACTCTTTTGACATTTCTCTTCAGTAAAGTTTACCATTTCACGATGGAAAGATATACGAGCCAACAACGAGTCGAAATTATTAAAATTTACTATCGAAATTCGGAGTCAGTGGCCTAAACGTTAAGAGCGCTACGTCCAATTTATGGTCGTCATAATCGTCCTAGCAGATAACAATTGAGCGTACGAATATCGAACGTGAAATTGCAGCAGTATCGGCCGATTTATGCTTGAAAACCGTCGAAAATTGGGTTCAGCGTCTGGACTTCTGCAAGCGTGCCCGTGGTGGCCATTCAAAAGAAATCGAGTTCCATACATAAAACGTACTTTCACAGGAATAAAGAATTTCATTGTTATCAACAGGCGTTTTTGTTTTATTTAAAAAAAACTTTTGTAGCGCCCTTATTAAAAAAACCCAATATTTGCAGCCTTATAACCAAACAAAATTGCCCTAACAATATTATTAAATCTGTAACGAGGATTAGAGGATTGCTTTACTTAATTTTGAAATCTGAATTTTGAAAATTGAATATTTATTAAACACTTTTTTCATTGTTAGAAGATTTTTTCTTAAGAATACAATTCTGGTCTAATAGATATCTACAACATGATATTGTTGTATTGCCGTTGTTTGTTAGTTTTCAATCGTTATGAACGTTATTTTCAAGCGCTTTTGTCAATTTACTATAAATGGGTTTTCTGTAGAAATTTATTTTAAATTAGATTCACTATATTCAATTAAGTTTATCATTTTTGAACTCATTAGTTATCTTATACCAACTCTCCTTTGTTAAAAGAGCTATAAATCCAGCCAATAAATTTTGTGGTATTGCCTTTGGGTAAGTAAGTTGTTTTTGTTTCATTCAAAAAGGTTCAAAAAGCCTCCTGTTGAAAGTATTTGTTTACTTTCCTCTGCGAGGCCTTAATGAGACAATTAAATTTTTTTAGATATTACAGACAGTTTTGGTGATATAAAAAACATATAAAGTTTTTATTACCTATTTATTAGCTCTGTAGATGGTTTGCATACTAAACACTTTATTACCATGATCTGATAAGATGCTTCGTATAGGCACACAAAACGATTCCTATTGATTATTTATCAATTATTCGAAAAAGTCTGCATCTTAATATAAGCTGAATCGGAAAAAAATTCTTTGTTTATTAAGGAAGACAATCGGTTACAAAACTTTACATTTGTTTTGTAATTTCAAAATAATATAATTTCATTGCTTAATAGTTTCAAGCTTACAAGATATAAAAAAAAAACAGCACATTAAAAACAATTCAAAGCCGGATATATTGGCTTAACCATGGCACAAAACTAAAAGACTAAAAATATTTGTGCTTTCTTGATTCAAAGACAAAAAAAATGACATTCCTATACTATTTGAGTCCAAGAGAAAAAAATTACTAAACAATATAATGTGCAAAACAATAAAAATCATTAATATTTTTTTTTTTTTATTCAAGTTCCGAATAACTTGTAAGTTGATACTTTGAAGTGAAAATACCTTGAGGTTTCTTCTGTTCAATGTGTACCTATAGAAAAATTATCTTTTTTTGCCATGGCATCATCCCTAAAATTATGAAAGATGATGTCAATATTGGCAAACAAAAAATAATCAAATTAAAAATTTGTCACTTTGTCAAGAAACAAAAAAACTGCAAACTATAGCTATTTTATAATTTATCAGTATTATACCTAAAAATATGTAGTTAAATCTTTTTGACCCAAGCCGTGGTTTCTCTAATTTGAATGGCTAAAATGCGAAGGAGGACTACTAATTTAAAGAAATATTAAAACAAAAATATGAAAATGATAAAAAAAAATATCAGCTTAGGTGATGTAATTAAATGAGTCGGAGATAAATGTGCAAATAATAGTCGACGGCTAATGGCGCCATTAAAAAAAATGTCCAATTTGTCTTAAATTTGTATTAGTGTCACTTTGCCACAGCAATATAAGCTGTATTTTTATATAACAATAAATATTTTTTGGATTCAAAACAATATTGCATGATATTTATTTTATAGCAAATGACCATTCCTGCGTGGCGTAAAGCTCCTTAGTTTGTATATAATATCGACCCAAAGGAATAATTCAATAAATTAATGGAGAAACCCAAATATTAAAAAAGATCACATTATTGGGTGACATTCTGCAGAAGGTAGAAAATAAAAAAAAAGATGACCGTAGTTTTAATCTTAACGTTTATTTAAAGTGTCACAAATCAAAAATCTTGAGTTTTCAGTAGAAGCAAGAAACTGATCTGAGGAAGTATTGTTTGTTTAACAATTTCAATTCTGGGGAAGTATAAAATGTTAAACTAAGAAATAAGCAATTTAAGGGCTCTGAACCTTTGGCACCTCATATATGGGAAATTTGATATTTTAGAATGTCATCTAATTGGTCAGTAATTGGTCAAGAAAGGTCAACTAGTCCTAGAAATTGGTCAGCCCTTGATAACTAGTTATAAAGACTTAAAGTTTCTCAAGGTCACTCAAGGTCACGCGTGATTTTTGGCACCTCATTTATGGGAAATTTACAAAAAAAAGATGCCATCTGAAAGATTTGTGGATAGTGATAAAAGGTCAACTATTTTCAGTAATTGGTCAGCTATAGTTTTTTTTCTATGAATTTTCAAAACTCGTTTCAAGGTCACAAAAAAAACTTTTGGCACCTCATTTGAGTCATTTCAACAAAACAAGTATGCCATTTGAAAGGCCATTTCACGGTCATAAAAGGTCAGCTATTTTCAGAAATTGGTCAGGCATAGTTTTTTTTTAATGAATTTTTAATTTATTTTAAAAAAAATTTCAAGGTCATAGCGATTTTTGGCACCTCATTTATGGGAAATTTGCAAAAAATATATACCATCTGAAAGATCTCTAGATCTATATAAAAGGTCAGCTATTTTCAATAATTGGTCAGCGATAGATTTTTTTTAATAATTTTTTTTTTAATTTCAAGGTCATAGCGATTTTTGGCACCTCATTTATGGGAAATTTGGGAAAATTGCATGCCATCTGAAACATCTCTAGATCTATATAAAAGGTCAGCTAGTTTCAGTAATTGGTCAGCGATAGATTATTTTTTACGATTTAAACAAAAAAAAAAATTCAAGGTCACGAACGATTTTTGGCACCTCATTTGGGTAATTTTCCAAAAAAAAATATACTATGCGATAGGTTACTCGGTCATCATAAAAGGTCAGTTAGATTCAGTAATTGGTCAGTCATATTTTTTTTTAATTAATTCTTAAAGTATTTGTATGTAGGTCACAGTATAGATAGATTAGGGTAATTTAAAAATTTTTTAAATAGATATAGATACAATAGATTCTGAGAAAATCATGGTGGATTAAATTTTGTCAAAAAATTTATTAAAATTTCCATAATCGATGGGTACGATTTGAGTTTGGCTGCATCTCTTCTTTAAGAAACCAAGTTTTTGAGGTGCCGGGATAAGGGAATGACCGCCATCTTGAAAAAGAAAGTGTTTGGTTTAATCCACCATGATTTTCTCAGAATCTATTGTATCTATATCTATTTAAAAAATTTTTAAATTACCCTAATCTATCTATACTGTGACCTACATACAAATACTTTAAGAATTAATTAAAAAAAAAATATGACTGACCAATTACTGAATCTAACTGACCTTTTATGATGACCGAGTAACCTATCGCATAGTATATTTTTTTTTGGAAAATTACCCAAATGAGGTGCCAAAAATCGTTCGTGACCTTGAATTTTTTTTTTTGTTTAAATCGTAAAAAATAATCTATCGCTGACCAATTACTGAAACTAGCTGACCTTTTATATAGATCTAGAGATGTTTCAGATGGCATGCAATTTTCCCAAATTTCCCATAAATGAGGTGCCAAAAATCGCTATGACCTTGAACAAAAATTCAAAAATTCATTAAAAAAAATCTATGGCTGACCAATTACTAAAACTAGCTGACCTTTTATATAGATCAAGAGATCCTTCAGAATGTATGCAATTTTCCCAAATTTCCCATAAATGAGGTGCCAAAAATCGCTATGACCTTGAAATTTAAAAAAAAATTATTAAAAAAAATCTATCGCTGACCAATTATTGAAAATAGCTGACCTTTTATATAGATCTAGAGATCTTTCAGATGGTATATATTTTTTGCAAATTTCCCATAAATGAGGTGCCAAAAATCGCTATGACCTTGAAATTTTTTTTAAAATAAATTAAAAATTCATTAAAAAAAAACTATGCCTGACCAATTTCTGAAAATAGCTGACCTTTTATGACCGTGAAATGGCCTTTCAAATGGCATACTTGTTTTTTTGAAATGACTCAAATGAGGTGCCAAAAGTTTTTTTTGTGACCTTGAAACGAGTTTTGAAAATTCATAGAAAAAAAACTATAGCTGACCAATTACTGAAAATAGTTGACCTTTTATCACTATCCACAAATCTTTCAGATGGCATCTTTTTTTTGTAAATTTCCCATAAATGAGGTGCCAAAAATCACGCGTGACCTTGAGTGACCTTGAGAAACTTTAAGTCTTTATAACTAGTTATCAAGGGCTGACCAATTTCTAGGACTAGTTGACCTTTCTTGACCAATTACTGACCAATTAGATGACATTCTAAAATATCAAATTTCCCATATATGAGGTGCCAAAGGTTCAGAGCCCAATTTAAGCTAGAAGAATTAGGCTACTATCAAACCACGTACACAGTGTAACAGGAATTGATTTTACATTAATGACATTTTTGAGGATTTCTGATGATTTTTTCAATAAGAAATTCATGAATTAGTGTCAATTTCGACAATTTTGCTAACTTATTGTGATAGAAAATCATTTTTCATCTTATGAAAAAGAGAAAAATTTGTTGCGCACTTAATTTGTTTTATACCTCTTGACCTGTCTTTACCTTTGCAATATAAACTTAAATTTATTCTAAATATTATTTCAATCCTTGTTTCAAACTTTTTCCATTAAAAGTGTGCGAGATCATCTAAGTCTTGGAATTAAACCTGAGTTTACTCAGAAACGTGTTTTCCAGTTTAGGTTGACTTCGAGTAAGCTCACCCAATTTGGTGAGTAGTAAAAGTTATTGTCAGTTTAATTTCGTTGTGGAGCCATCTCTATTCTCATGAGTGAATGGCTTATAAGGCTGATATCTATATTGTCGCACATCGATGACCCTAGATTTTTGACAACTAAAAGGTAATAAAGTTAATCCTCAATGAAAACCTTGTTCTGAAAATTTGATTTGGTTGTTAGATAGCAGAGTTGAGAAGTAATGATGAAAATAGTTCAATTTCAATTATTTGTAATTAAAATGTCCAAACGCGTTTTCGATTACTTTTAAATGTGTAGATATTCAATAAGTAAGTACATGAAATTGAAGAGAGTCAATTACTTGTAATTCAAATCACATTAATGTAATTGAAAACAAAAGTAATCATCAAAAATTTGTAGTCACTACTTTTTTCAGTAATCATTAGACAAGATGAAATTAACTAATTCTTTTTGTCACTTACATTTTTCGTGATATTGAAATGTTTAATTTTTGTACGTTTGTTGTTTTAAACTTATGAACATATATTTCTTCTTTTTCATTTGGTTTTTAATTTTCTGTTGTCTTTAAATACTCTTCTCTTGAATATAATTAAATTAATCTTAATAAAACGGGAAAATTTGTACTAGCATTTTTGTCTATTTGGCTATTATTATTTTTACTTTTATTATTAGAATTTTATTCATGAAGCTCCACGAAAAGAAATTATTTTAGAATGACTATTGATAGTTTTTAATTATTAATAACTTTTTCTTAATTTCTTTCAATTAATTTTCCTTGTGTTTTTCTTAAAATAATTCTTTTTTCACTTTTAATTGTTTAATAATGAAAACATGTAATGAATTACAATCCAAGTATAATCAATTACCTTCAAGGGAGTTGGGAGTTGACACAGTGCCTTCCATCAATTTTCGTCGAAAAACCCAGTACTATTTTTAATTAGATGTAATTTGTGAGTATATTTTTTCAATTATAAATACAGGTATTTGAAATATATGTTTTTTCAATTACAATTATGTGTAATTGCAAGTAGGGTGGCAGTTATAGCTATCATTGAAACTTATCATTGAAAATTTTAGTGATTGCTTTTGAGACATTTAGAAAGCAAAATCATTTGTTATTTTGATGGACAAATGAAGTTCACACTTAATTAATATTTCAGGTTAAGAAAAACTTCAAATAGCCCCAACTTTCCACATAAAACACTTCTCTTTTTTCAATGATTAAACCACCTTACCAATGATCATTGAAATCTTAGAAGTCATGGCTCCGTGAAACAACTCCCCAAAATTTGTATGGAAATGGGAAGCTTTTTTTCAAATGAAAGATCTCCCCAAAATTGGGGATTTATTTCATGTCTTTTTGGGGACCTTTTTCATTTTTAAATTGAGAGGTAATTTCATGATGAAATAATTCTTCAAAATATGCCATAAAAGAAGTCCCCAAAAATATTCTGTTCTATTTATTATATTTCTTTTCGATTTATGCTTCACCAATACATTAACAAATAGAACAATCTAAAATCAGGAATAAAGGAAAAAGAAATTCAAAGCAACTGCGTGGGGGGTGTCTTTTCAGTTTGGGGACTTATTACATGCCTTTCTGGGGATTTATTTCATCTTTGAAGTTGGGAACTTAATCCAAAATGCAAAAACTCCCCAATTGGGCACTAATTTCTTTTGTTTGGGGAGTTATTTCATTTTTCACGGAGCCAAAAGTCATATCATGTAGAAAGTTGGGCCAATTTGAAATTTTTATTTTACTTCAAATATTAATTAAGAACTTTATTTGTTCATCAAAATAACTAAAGATTTTGCTTTCTTAATGTCTCAAAATCAATCATTAAAATTTTCAATGATGAGTTTCAATGATAGCTTTAACTGGCACCTTAAAAAGTTCAATTACTAATTACATGGAATTGAATATTTTAATAAATTACAGAAAGAAGCCATTTGAATTTTAATTTTAGGAAATGCTTAAAACGTTAAAACAAATTTTTCCACCAAAATTCAGCTTTGTCGCAATTTTTTCGAAGTAAAAGTTAATTTTTGCGGGCTATTGTAAAATTGGAAAATAGTTTGAAGAAGAGAACAAATCCAAGGCCAAAATCATCTTATAATGAATGTTCGTTTTCCTGCCTTAACATAAAAATGTAGATTTTTTTGAATTTATTTTAACTAACATGTGTGTCTATGTTAAAATATAAATAAAATTAATAAAAACGATTTATTAATTTTTGGCGCTTATCCCTTTCTTCATACTGCCATTTTATTTACTTTTATTAAAAAAAAATATTTTATTGTTTTGATGCAAAAATAAAGACCTTCTTATATTTCTAGCTAAAAACAATTCCTATTCACAAAAAAGACTGAATATTTCAATGATCATTGGTAAGATAGTTCAATCTCTGAAAAAATAAAACTCATTTTATGTGAATGGCTGAGTCCGAATTATTTTTCCAAACTGCTTTTAATGGCCTTAAGTCCCACAAATTGAAGTTTTGTTCGGCTTATACTCACTTGGACTCATCGTGAAATAGTGAAGGCTACAAAATATTTTACATTCTGTTCAATATTTAAGGACCTTAAAGTTCTACTCATAAATTTACTTCTCTGAGCACTCAATTTAATCGTTTGTTTTGCCAACTCTTCGTTAGGTTTTTTAAGGCTATAAACCAGAAAATCTTAGGACCCTAATACATCCCATGTAAGGATTAATTTAAAAAAAAACATCAAAAAACATTAAGGAGCATATATGCCTCGATTTTAAAATGTAATTGAATTTTTAATATCAGTATTCTTTGGCTCCAAAACCAAGGTAGGTATATATTTTGACGATAAACTTTTTGATTCCATTACATCTAATTTGCCCAACAAAAATGTTACGTACCTTTTGGTGTTCATTCCAATGCCGTTTTTGTCAGCCTAATTTACACAAATGCACTCATTTGATAAGAAACAAACAATGAAAGATAAATCAACTTATAAATTCATTCAACATTAAGCAACTGTCAACTTTGTTTTGATTGAAAAATGTTTAACCAAATCATAAGCCAACAATATTTTTAAGAAATAAAAATAAAGAAACCTTAAAATACCACCCAACTCAATAAAGATCAATAACTGAATGACCATAACAACACCATTTTACACTATCTTCTGTCTTGTGAAATTACAGAGTCCAGCTTTTAGAGATGTCATAAATAATCGTCTCTATTACAAAAGCATTTGAATTAAATTATCGTTCTTTTTTTAAAATAAAACAATTTTCATTTTACAAACAAATAACATTTTATCTATGGAAATACCCGACATACTTCAAAAACCAGTTATCAAGGATATCACAAAATCAAAATCCTACCCCTTCCATGGTTAAGAAAACAAAAACAAATATGTATTTGTTACAAAATTAAAAAAACCTTTGATGTTACTAGCACATTTCACTGATTAAATTTTGTTTTGATCAAACTTAATAAAGCCAACCCATCATCCAACGCATCTTTTGATGTGGCCCGAAGCCAATCTTCATAACTCAGTTTTAACGTCTTTATCCGGTTAACTCCCAAAAGCAACACTAGACAATCAGCGCCATTATTGCCTCATATCGGCAATTATTAAAATTATTTTTTTCTCTTCTATGTAAAAACACAGACACAACTGCCTGAAGATTTTGTGTCACCAATGAATGCCGATGATTAAATCGAAGAGACAAATAAACGCCCACACACATAACACCATGATTCCTCGGGAATCCCTATTAATTATACTAATTTGGATAATTTCTTTTATGGTTTGGTTATTAATGATTCGATTCGTAATTTCAAGTTTACAGATAACGGTCTTTACGAACAGTGGGGTTTAAAATCACAAGAATATAAAATTAATTTCTAATCAGGAAAGTAAAACTCTTCCAAGCTTTCACAATTTTTGGATTTGTTTCATCTTCTTTATCAATACATTAAGTAGAAGGAGATTTTGTGTTCAATAAACTTAAAAACTACAAACTTTCTTAAGAGATTTTGCCGAAATGTTCACAATTTGTTTTTTTGTCAGTGGAAAGGTTAAGAAAGTATAGTCACGTCCACTTTTCCATGAAACTTTGACATTCTAGGTTCGTTTGTTGATGTTTATCCAGGTTTTTTTGACAATCGCAAGAACAGTCAAAATAACCTATTTGTTTCGTTTCTCAAAACTAACCAGAGGGCTCTCAATTGTGCTGTTGGGATAAGCAAGAAACAAAATTTGTTTCAAAAATGAATAAGAACAAACTACTGTTTCCATTTCTATTTCCTACTTTTATTTTTTTTTATTTATTTAAGTGAATTTTTGTTCCATTTTTTATCTCCATTTCAAAAATAATAGAATTATCTGCAGCACATGAAACCACCACAATAAAAAAATTCAACAGAGCTTGGCCACTTTGACAGTTTATTCCTTACCTACCTGGGGTGAGTCCCCAGCGAAAAACCTTCAGAAAATAAAGAAATATGTCGTCAGGGTGAGTTCAGATTTTTCAAAAAACGCTTTAAGGTGACTTCAGGGCTCAACGAACAAAGCTTTCCTTAACAAAACACAAATGGTTATTTTTGGAAAACCGCCTCTTGCAGCCATTTTTAGGTTGGTTGAACTTTCTCCCTATTATGGGATTTAAAAAAGCTACCAATGTCTAATTAAGTCTAGAAACTAAAACAAGTTTTTTTTTTAAATTCTGGCTTTTGCCCAGTGAGTGAGAAAAATATTCCATATTTTATGGTTAAACAATCCACTGTGTGTCGCGTGTCGCCACGCACGGTGCCATTGTCAGTACGATTGTAGTGGTGGCTTTGTATTAATATGAGTTAAGATGTTGGGGCGGTCGTTAAAATTTTGATTTCAATGGTGGCAGCGCGCCATAATAAAAAATTAACTACAAATGAGTCTGAGATATTAAATTAACAAATGCGGATCTCCGAAATTCGATCTAAATGCATTTAGTACGGCTTCTTCAAGTTTGCAACTGATTATCTTAGAAAATTTAAATGTAGATAGTTTTTTTTTATTTATTTTATTATTTATTTTCAATTAATTCAACAAATTTAATATTATTTTCAACGTCTATTTTTGGTTAGTTTTTTGTTTAATTTAATTTTGAAGGCCATTGCTTAATGTAAAAAACTATCCATTGTTTTAAAGGTAAATCTAGATCAAATGTTAAACCCCCAACTTTAATGTTCAAAGATTTTGGTAAAGCGTAATTAAGTATTTGAAATGAAATATGTGTTTCATAATCTACCATGTATGTAGGAGTACTTACTTTTTATGAGCTATTGTATGCAAAAAAAAAGGTTTTAGCGTATTTTAAAGAAGATTTCTTTGGAAAATTGCTAACGCTTGTTTTATTTGCTTTAACTTTACTATAATATAGTTTCTCCCACTAGAGATAGATAGAGTTATTCTTATTACAAACTATGGTGTTTGCGTCTGCGTCCATACGTCCATTTAATAACTTGACAAAATGTAACTAGGTATATGCAAGAAAAAATTCAAAATCATTGGAGCGGTTTTCTTTAAAAAAAACTTCTTTTTAATACATATACCTATAAACATTTGGTAACATTTAAAAAAAGATTATTTGCAATGCCAGTTAAGAGTATTTATTAATATACAGTCAAATTTCCATAACTCGAACATCTTTAAGTCAAATTTCTTTTCTTTTCAACTTTATTCTCATGAATTTTGTCCTGCCTATATTTCGAACTTCTGTAACTCGAATTTCTCTATTTTTCGAAGTTTTTAAATTGCGTTTGATGCCGAAAAGTATCTTTAACTCGAAATTTGTCTCTTATTTATTTTTTTTTACCACTAACTTACTATGACTATTTTGTACGTTTACTCGGTAGATACACTCTTAACTCTTTGCTCTAAATCGGAACACCCCCTTTTGTTTCAATTTGTAATAAATTTCGAAAGTTTTTTTGAGGAAGGTTAGAGAGAGAGAAGGCTGAGGTTAGAGTTTGTCGGTTTTTTATTTGAATTTTGGTTTTGGACGAGTTTAAAGTTTGTATGAGCAGAAGGTATTAGTTTGTTGGAAAAGAAGGAATTCACGAAGAAAGTTAGGAGGAAAGCTAGAGCATTTGACTTTCGAACAAAAAATTAAGTTGGCAGTGGTGTTAAAAAAATATGACCATAAAATTTGGTTTACCTCAGAGTCCACTTTCCATACTGAAGAACAGAAACAGGACAAGAAAACAAATTCTAAGACTTTACAGAACAAACAATAAGAAAAAGAACCTTAAATATGAATCTGTCTCCAAATGGCCAGGAATAAAAAACTTCCTAGTTTCAGGGACAAATTAAATTTAAAAAAAATTAAAACTTGATAATTTTGATTCATTTCCTTAAATCGAAGCTTCTATAACTCGTTTTTTTTTTCATTTTGAGAGTTTGACTAATGGAAGTTCCACTGTACATTTATTAACCTTGTTCCAAAAAATTCATTTCCCCCTTTTTTGAAATAGTGAGTTTTCAAAAAAGTAAAGTTGTATTTATTTTTTTTTTTTTCAAAATATTGTTATGGAGTTTTATTAACATTTTAAAGTTTCTTCTTTGCGTACAATTTATTATTTAAATCGGCTGAGCCATCAATGAGCACTTAACCAGGCTGTCTCGCAACATCAATTGTTCCGACAAGTCTCGAAAACTAAGGTTCTGCAAAAGATCTAAATTTCTAAACTGTAAAAAAAACATTGCCAATCTAGGCTATAAATAATGATGAGGTAAACATGTATTTTCCACGGTTTTACGTATTCAAAATGTATAAGAACAAAGTTTTTTTAAGCATTTAATGTCAATTTGACGGAGGGGAAATCTTAGGTGGGACAATCTTAAGATTCTCTCAACTGTTTAAAAAATATGTATTAAAGGTAATTCTCTTACTCTTACAATAGTTGGTTGCGTAGCTTATTTCAGATCACTGCGTGAAAAAAGTTATTAACTTATTATTACCCACATCATATACATTTTTTTACTACAAAAATTCACAACGACATCGAATAACTTTTTATTGGTAAATTTGTAAGACCAGTTTTTATAGATTTGTTTCATACTGAAATGCACAAACACAAAACCCTGGAAACGAACGACTTTTTCGCACAGTGATTTGAAATAGCTGCCATAATGACTATTGTAGCACATGCAAATACCTTTCCAATTGATTCTTAGACCACCTTTCATACATTTTTACCGATTGTCCTTTTTTGTCTAATTTATTTCCGAATAAAATATCAGTTCTCAAGTAAGATTTTTTGCCCCACTTAAAAAAAAAATCGATGTGCGCTCAGAAATTATTGTAACGGGTGATTTTTTAAGAGGTTTAGAACTTAAAAAAAAAAAAAACAGAAAAAATTCGAAAAAATGAATAAAATATTTATTTGAATCGATAGTTTGAACCTTGCAATTTAATGTTTAAAGATAATTTCATGCAAATGTTGACCGCGGCTGCGTCTCAGGTAGCCCATCCGCTGAGTCCAATTTTGGCATACTCTTTCACACATATCGGCCGGTATCTCACGAATGAATGCATGGATGTTGGCTTCCAGTGCGTCAATCGAAGCGGGCTTGTCCCTATAGACATTAGCTTTGACATACCCCCACAAAAAATAATCTAATGGTGTCAAATCGCACGATCTAGGCGGCCAATTGACCGGCCCGAAACGTGAAATTAACTGTTCACCAAACTCGCCTCGCAATTGCGCCATTGTTTCGCGTGCTGTGTGGCATGTGGCACCGTCTTGTTGAAACCACATATCATGCAAGTCAAGAACTTCCATTTCGGGCAAAAAAAAGTTTGTTATCATCGCTCGGTAGCGTTCACCATTGACAGTAACGCTGCGATTCGCATCATCTTTGAAGAAATATGGCCCAATAATGCCGCCGGCCCATAAACCGCACCAAACAGTGGCTTTTTCGGGATGCATTGGTAGCTGTTGCAATGCTTCTGGCTGATCTTCACTCCAAATGCGGCAATTATGCTTATTTACGTATCCATTCAACCAAAAATGAGCCTCATCGCTGAACACAATTTTTCGATAAAAAAGCGGATCCTCGGCCAGCTTTCCAAGAGCCCATTCACCAAAAATTCGGCGTTGTGGTAGGTCGGCTGGCTTTAGTTCTTGCACCAGCTGTATCTTAAAAGGCTTTACACCCAAATCCTTCCGCAAAATTTTCCACGTAGTGCTGTAACAAAGGCCTAACTGCTGGGAACGGCGCCGAATCGACATTTCGCGGTCTTCTGTCACACTAGCTGATACGGCCGCAATATTTTCTTCACTACGCACAGTACGTAAACGTGTTGGTGGTTTAATGTCCAACAAAGTAAATTTGGTGCGTAATTTGGTCACAATCTTCCGAATAGACTGCTCAGAAGGTCGAGAATGCCGACCATAAAATGGAAGCAGCGCGCGATGAACATTTCGAACCGAGCACGAATTTTGATAGTAAAATTCAATAATTTGCAAGCGTTGTTCATTTGTAAGACGATCCATGGTTAAATTGCAAACCAAACTGAAGCTGTTTGACAGTGACACAAGGTACTAAACACACGTCAGCTGTCAAAACCAGTGTTGCCAAAACCAAACCAGCTAAAAAATCACCCGTTATTTGCTTTTTTTCCAAATATTTATGAACAAATGCTCTGCAATGGTACGGTGACCATATTTCTGGGATTAAAATCCGGGGACAGAAACTAAAGCAAAAGATATGAAAAAATAAGACTTTTCCATAACTTTCAACTTCTAAAAAACAAATTTTAAAAAATACTAACATGAAAACAAACGAAAAAAATTATTTGAAGGTGATAACTTCAACGAAAAAAAGCAAACGTACGTACAGATACAGACATCTCTCTAAAAATGATGGATTCCGATTCTAGGGAGCTCGAAACGTAGGTATGTCAAAATTTTCGATTCGACAAATGGGACCAATTCCAATAACTTCCAATGGAAAGTTAAGAAGTTCTTAAAGAGAGATTAACAATAAATTAAATTAATATCTTCACAAAATATCAAACTATAAACAATTACCTACGAAATTAAAACTTTAAACTTTTAATTTCATTTTGAAAGTAATTCAGTCTTCTGTTAGCAAAACAACTAAGAGTTTTTCAAAGCAGTTAGAAAATCAGAGTCAGCTGAAAAAAACTCAACCGTTAGTTTAGTTCAGAAGAAGGTTTTCAGTCAATCTTTCAGTTATCAAAAATCTTTTTATATCAATGTGCAAGACCGTGACACTATTGATATTACCATGTTACGCTTTTCAAAATCAACTAGCTAGGCTAGTGCAAATCGAACCAATTTTCCAATATTTTTTTGTTTTCACAAGTGTTTTTTAGTAAATGAATAGAATAATGAATGCATTCAGTGGGCCAGTACACACATTTTCTTAATTTACTTATTTATGTGAAATAAAAGAAACTTCAACTTGTACGTCCCGGCTTTCTTAAAAAATAAACCGAGACAGGCTATAGAAAAACGAGACAGTTCTGGGAAGCCCCATACGGATGGTCACCCTATGCATTGGTCATTATAAGTATTTTTAATAGCTCCATTATTAAGGACCTTCTACAAATTAATAAAGAAATAAAGTAATATTTTTTTTTAGAATTATTAACCACTTAAAGTTACATCAATAAAGTTAAGGCATCTACATAGGTAGATACCACATCAGTAAATTTTGTTCTGCTGTCAAAACAATTTAATAAAAAATATTTCCCGCTATCATTATAACTCAAATTAAGCCATCACTTAAATTCCAAAGAAACAAATTCAACACTTTCATCAGACAAACAAACCTACAATTTTGTTTTTGATTGTGACACAATATTCATGCAAATTGTCACCATTTAATAAAATATTGTATAAATTATATTAAATTTATATTTTACAAAACACTAAATCTTTTCACACCATTAATGGTGCGGGTGTCATTTGAATATTATAGGCATATCTACACAAATGGCACCCTCATCATGACATTCCGATCATAATTCCAATTGGTCAATCTATTATTGTGTTGATTGAGTTCCACACCAAGCAACACTGTTAACCAAATTAATTTTGTTTTTGTTTTTTTTTTTTTTTTTTGTTATAAAACGACTGAATTTTTGAAATTATTTTTTTTTTTAATTTTATTTTTGAGGCTTTTATGATTATATAATTTTACATATATTTATGCACAGTAAACAAAAACAACAATGAGTCTATAATAATGATGATATAACAATTTAACAATAGAACAATGCGCATCACATTCTACAGCGCACTGGGAGGCAAATACGAGTCGTCGGGTGTTCTTTGACCTCCTTGATTGTAGTCATAGCCACCATTTGTAGCAACACCATCCAAAGCACCAATAACTGAGCTGACTGGAGCTGTTCCTTGATCGGAGAATTCACTGGTTCCTCCAAGTTTGTCGTATTGACCTTAAAGAAATAGAACACACACACAAAAACATATTAATAACCGAACTGGGTTGTGAAGTTAGGTCAAATAGAATACTCACTTTGGATTTCCTTTTGAGCAACTGCAGCTTCCTCGGGAGTCTTGTATTTGATGAAGAAGACTTCTGGTTTGCTGGGCTGTGTTGGTGCTGGAGTGGCAATATCATTGACATCTAATTCGTTCTCCTTCTGACTGAGAACATAGATGACAGTCTTCTCCTCTTGTGGTGCATATTCCGCGGACAAACGAACGTTATTGTTGGATGACGATGGAGCCTTGATGAAGACAACACGGTAGTTCTTCTGAGGTCGTCCAAGCACGAAATGTTTGGTCCTTCCTGCATTTTCGTTATCCTCAGGGGCGGAATGCAGATAGAATTGTTTACTGATAAGAGGTTCTTGTGCAGCTGCATCCGGTGGTAGATATTTGTTGCCTCCTTGCGATAGTGATCCTATTTGAATTGGTCCTTGTGCTTGTAATCCAAAATTAGAACTTCCAGAGGTTTGGTAGTTGTATTGAGGGCGAGCGATACCGACGGCGAGAAGCGAACTTAATATCACAAGAACACGCATTTTGAAAATATGTAATTATTGGTAGAAGGATAATTAAAAAATTATGTAACAATTAAAATTCGTGCAGCTATTAGCTGAATATGCTTTGCGAGACAGAAGAGTTCGTTAACTGATGCTTCTTGTAGTGCAGACATTCAATTTATATACACAAGATTGTCTGTAGATACAAAATCCGATCTAATCACGGCTTAAAAACCACTCTTCGTTGATTGGCGAAGAGTGTTTGATGATTCACACAGAAGCAACATGGCTTTGTTGTTATAGGTCACAAAGGCGACGACGACGAGCTGCATATATTTTGAATCCATCAATAAAACAAACGTGCAAAGGTTGTTCTTCAAATTTGGTCTTGCTCTTGATTTTTGAAGATTTTATTTGATCACTCTCTCCACTCTGTTTGTCTTTTATGGTTGATGTAGTTTTAAATCAGTGATGCCAATGTTTTTATACAAAAAAAAGTATTAATGAGAAAATGAACAGAATTTCAGCAAATGAAGAGATGGCAAGAAAGCCATTTTTAAAATTTGGCAACTTTAAGCTCACTAGAGCTTTGGTTTTAAAAGTGTTGAGAAGTTTAAAAAAAAATGTTTCTTAACTTAAGATACTAAAAATGCATTACAAAAATAAGTTGTATCCCTAAATTAAATTAAATTTTGTGGCACAATAGCTCGTGGAGAACCACGCCCTATAGTGACTTACAACTTTCAACCATTCATGCAAGAATGGAGTGGTCCTACAATTTTTTGCCAAGTCCGAACAACTTATAGATGAGAAGCACTTTTTCATGACATACTCTTGTATACTCTTGAAAAATTTGTTAATTCCTCACAAGAGGCAGTATCCAGTGCTGTCGACGGTACTGCAAATGCAGTACTTGTATTGCTTACACGTACTGCCGTACTGCTCTCCTCTGTTTTGTATTGTTTTTAAAATTTTGTATTCACAATTAATTCTTTTCATATATTTCATTCAAATTTCCATTTTCAATTTTAATTTCTTGTTTGTTGTTGAACTGTCTAAAAAAAGACATTTTGGTGAATTTGTCAAGAAAACTCAGTCCCATACTGGCTCTAAAGAATAAAAGGTAGTACAAACTTGTATCCTTTAAAATCACTGTAAACATAAGCAAATCCGCACACAGGAATGGTTGAGAGTTGTCAATCATTTGGCCCTGGTTTTCCACGAGCTGTTGCACCACTGAATTGATTTTTGCTGGTGGTTGAACATTTTCAAAAAAGCTTTGATCTAAAAGTTTCATTTTTTTGAGATACGTCCTTTGCACTTAGAAGGGCAGTATAAGGGAAATTAATTAAATTAAAAAAATAACGCAACTCTCTAAATAATTGCTTTGAACTCTTATCTAAAAAACAACTTTAACAATTTTTGTAAACAAAATTTTAGTTCTTATTTTAAATTAAAATATTTTTGTTTTAAATTTATCAAAGGAAAAAAGTTTTCAAATGTTTTGAATTTGAAAAAATAATAAAGTGAGAGTAAACACATTAAATTTTTTAAGTAACTTAACTGCTGATTAAAATTGACTTAACCATCTACTACGATTTGCCACTCCTACTCAATTTTGTACTATATCTGCAACTACTACTAAGAATTGTTAGTACTATATCTGCTACACATGTATTAATTTCACATACCTGCCTTAAACAGATGTATCAGCTGTGAGATATCAAAAATATTCAGAATTTCATTAAGAAATTCAGAAGAAATATAATCCAGCCATTTGCATAACGTTTAGTATGCTCACTGGGCATACTCTTCATCATCATAATATTGACCAAAACCTAATCTGTGGTGCTTCTGGAGATTGCCCGTGCTGAACGATTGGATTGGAATTTTTAGTCGTAGTTTTTTCTCATTATGTTTTTTTTTTTCTTTTTTATTTAATTTTAATAATAATTTATGGAATTAAGTGCAAAATTATTTTATTAAGTGTTTGAATATGCCATTAAGGCGGCTTCTTTAAAAGCCTGTTGGTCATTAAGAAGAGAAAAAAAAACCCAATTCGAAGAATATTGTAATATCGATCAGGTCTTGTGATGGCATTGCTTATAATATGTTTTTATTGAATGTTTTTAAATAAATCGACTAATTCGTTTATTTATTAATATGACCACCAACACCAATCTGGTCATTATATTGAGAAAGACAAAGTAATTTAAATGTTTTTTTTGTGGTTGAACTGAATTCAACGCCCGCCTGCATTTTTTTTCGTTTAATGTTTAGAGACGTGATAAACATTTGAGCTTATCACCTTACGATTATTATTTTTCTAGGCCTATAATCATTATTTTTTGTTTGTTTTTATTTTAGATAAATAGTTTATTTGGTCATCATTGAATTATATGTTAGGAGTTGGGTTTTTTGTGTTAGCAAATCGTGCCGGAAGGTGGTATGTTTTTTTTCGTATACAATTTGAATAAAATTAGTTTTTGTCCGTTGTATCTGGGGTAGAAACATAATGTAAGGTTTATAAAGTGATCATTTGTATGTTTTCAGGAACTGCTCTGTTCAATAGGATGTTAGAGCAAATTTTATTTCACAGTCTATGTAAATGATAAAAAAAAACACATTTCAATTTAATATCAATCAACAGCAGTTTAATTTTACATTAATATTAATTATGCAAATAAGTAAAGTTTATGTGCTCAATAAAGGTAATTTAAAGTCTGAATATTTTCACCCATTTTTTTTGTTTGTTTTACACAAATTGTATAATAAAATGTGTTTCAATGGCATTCCAAAAAAAGCGCCACAGTTAAAAACAAAAAAAAAATACATAAAACATTTTTAGTTGGAGAAACCTACGCTGAGGCCGCTCCCAAAACTTCTCAGAATTTTCGGTCATAATAGTGACAATATTAATTTGATAATTGAGATCTTGTGTCGAAGGCGTGTATCTGGACAATACACAAAGTTCTAATGTCAACTAACACACCAAGACCGCGATTTTGTATTGTAAGGGTTGGGGTCTTGTGATATCTCGGGCTTATGCGAATAAGCTAAGGCCAAAGCAAAAAGTCATCACAATTTAAAAAGAGCAATGACCTGCCATCAGAGCAGTGGGGGCCATTTGCTGAATATTTTATTCCATATACTTAATCGGAACATATCTTCTTTACAATGTAATAGAAATATCACAACTCACTCAAAAAGTACGTATTTTCATGTTTAAGTGAACTCTTATTGAGACAGGTGTCTTATCTTAAAATACTTATATTACTTCAATTACAAGAACATGTACATATTAAATTTAAGTTTTTGTTTGTTTGAAATATAAGAAATCTTTTTGAAAATGAACACAATTTGAAGAGAAAATTCTTTTGTTTAAATTGAGTGACTGAATGTTATTTAATTTAATTCAAAGTTCAAATGAGTTCAACTACAAATCATATTCAGGGGGTTCCGGTTAAAATATCGGATAGTTATCCGACACTTGTTTTTTTTTTTTATAAATAAATTTAAATTTAAAGGAAACCACTTTCGTTTTGTTTTTGTGGAATTATTTAGTTAGGGTATTAAATCTGTAAAAGCATTTCGCTACATCTTCTAAAGCTTAGTTTATATAATTCAAAGCGAAGTGAAATTAAATTTGAAATGAAACAGGGAATGGTTTAAAATCCCGACAGTTGAAAATAAAAAGGTTATCACTCTTATGATGATTGTCAATAATTATCAACTTGATAATTGATAAACATTGAAATATGATATTTCCAAAGTCAATTGTTAAAAAACTGATCGATCCAACGGTCTACATAATTTTCAATGATAAAAACATTTTATCAATCTCAATGTTAAGTATAAATATATTAAAATTCAATATTTATCAATGATCAACTGATAATTATTGATCTAATTTATTTTGCTACGCATCTGAGAATCAAATTCCATCATGACATTTTTTTTTTTTTTGAGACAAATTTGTTCCTTCTTGTCACCAAAATATAATTGCATTTAATTTTTGACAGTTTTTCACGCCTAGGAAAATAAATTATATGAAAACTACATGTATGTGAAGTTAGCAGGACAATATTGGTAATTAAGGTATTAATTGCGAATTAGTTACGCAAAAATCCAATTAATTGCGTTTTTTGTTTGCGAAAAAATGGTTGTCCCTAACTTTATAATGAACTTAGCACAACAATTTTCTCTAAAATTAAGATAAATGATTTGAAGAAATGTTTATGTTATGAAAAAATTAATCACGAATTAGTTATGCAGACAAAAAATTGATTGCATTTTTGGTTTGCAAAAGAGTTGGTGTCCTGCTTACTTCATATGAACTTTACAGGACAACATTCTCAAAAAAGCAGATAAATTGTAAGAAAAGTGGGTTACTGAAGACTAATTACAAAATTGCGAATTAGATAGTAAAAAAAAAAATTAATTGCACTTTTTGCTTGCGAAAAATGGGTGTCCAGCTTACTTCATATGAACTTAGCAGGGCATTTTTTTTCAAAAATGCAGTTAAACTATTAGAAAAAAGATATGGTTGTTGAGAACTGCTAAATTCACATAAAAATCGTAATACGCCCAATTTTTCGTAAATGAACAAAAAATTATATTTGTTTGCAAAACTGATTTGCAATTAATAAGTTCTTAACAAACAAATTTTCTTCGGATCGTTTATCTGTATTTTTGAAAAAGTTGTCCTGCTTAGTTCATATGAAGTCAGCAGCAACCCATTTTTTCGCAAACCAAAAACGCAACACAAATTTTGTTTGTGTAATTAATTTGCAATTAATTAATTCTCAACAACGATCTTTTTTTAATATTTTATCTGCATTTTTGAGAAAAATGCTTTTTTTGCGTACCTAATTCGCAATTAAATAGCAACTAACGATAGGATACTTTTCTTACCGTAATTTCCAAAAGTGTCCTGCAAACTTCATATAACGGGTGATTTTTTAAGAGGTTTAGAACTTTAAAAAAAATTCGAAAAAATGAATGAAATATTTATTTGAATCGATAGTTTGAACCTTGCAATTTAATGTTTAAAGATAATTTCATGCAATGTTGACCGCGGCTGCGTCTCAGGTAGCCCATCCGCTGAGTCCAATTTTGGCATACTCTTTCACACATATCGGCCGGTATCTCACGAATGAATGCATGGATGTTGGCTTCCAGTGCGTCAATCGAAGCGGGCTTGTCCCTATAGACATTAGCCTTGACATACCCCCACAAAAAATAATCTAATGGTGTCAAATCGCACGATCTAGGCGGCCAATTGACCGGCCCGAAACGTGAAATTAACTGTTCACCAAACTCGCCTCGCAATTGCGCCATTGTTTCGCGTGCTGTGTGGCATGTGGCACCGTCTTGTTGAAACCACATATCATGCAAGTCAAGAACTTCCATTTCGGGCAAAAAAAAGTTTGTTATCATCGCTCGGTAGCGTTCACCATTGACAGTAACGCTGCGATTCGCATCATCTTTGAAGAAATATGGCCCAATAATGCCGCCGGCCCATAAACCGCACCAAACAGTGGCTTTTTCGGGATGCATTGGTAGCTGTTGCAATGCTTCTGGCTGATCTTCACTCCAAATGCGGCAATTATGCTTATTTACGTACCCATTCAACCAAAAATGAGCCTCATCGCTGAACACAAGCAGCGCGCGATGAACATTTCGAACCGAGCACGAATTTTGAATAGTAAAATTCAATAATTTGCAAGCGTTGTTCATTTGTAAGACGATCCATGGTTAAATTGCAAACCAAACTGAACCTGTTTGACAGTGACACAAGGTACTAAACACACGTCAACTGTCAAAACCAGTGTTGCCAAAACCAAACCAGCTAAAAAATCACCCGTTACATGAAAACTTCAGTTCACATGGATAAGCTAATTTTAAGGAAGAAACGTCTTACAACTGAAATAGTCGATAATGACATTACACTCCTTCCCTTTTTTTAATTTCTAATTAAGTTTCTCTCTTTTAACAATACTCGTATTTTTGTTGAAATTCTTGATTGCCTGTAAGGTTTTGACCTTTTAAAATGCCTACTTTTACAAATATTTTTTCGGTTTAGTAGTCTTGTTTTTTTTGGATGGCAACCCTTTTGATTGTGCTGAGTTATAACTTATTTTTTATTGCACTGAATAATTTTTGTTTGGGTTTCCGAGGGATAGCCACTTTTTTTATACAAAATTGGCAGAAATTACATACAATTAGATGGAATTATTTAGTTAAAGTTTAATTATAATTTAATTGCCAAGGTTATTACATCCACGGCACTGAAATTAAGACTGTTTAGTAAAGTCACTTCTCAATGCTAATGGGAAAATTAATTCCAAGAAAATGTTATCTTATGATGTTAAAAGGAATATAAATTTCAAAAAATCAACCAACAACGTTTTAACATATTTAGAAAATAATACCTCGTTACAGACAAATAAATTTGTGATACACTTTCTTCGAATGAAAACTTATCAAAACATTTCGTAATTGTTTCCAGGATCGATTACAATCACATGTGTAATTGACTTTTTCCAATAACAATTACATGTTATTTGTAATATTGAAAGTTTTCAATTAAAGATACATATAATTTGTAATTGATAATTTCAATTAATAATTATATGTATGTAATTGGAAAAAGTAATTGAAGAACAAAAATTAGCTGACAAATTCGGTAATGATTACTTTTTTTGTAATCATTACACTCAAATGGAAATTGACTACACAAAATATTAATTATAGATATTTAACAAATATAATCGACATTTTTTGGAGTCAATTAAATTTTTGTGTAATTATTACAAGAAAAAAAGTAATCATTACAGCTTTTTTAATTACCTAATTTTAAAATATTTGTTTATTTTTAAATTAGGTTCATGTAACCTGTAATTGAAATTTTAAATTACAATTACAAGTAAGCAGTAATTGAACGTTTTCAGTTGCAAATTACTTGTAATGATTACTACCCAATTCTGCTCTTAAAGTACAAGAAATTAAATGACTGTTGAAAAATAGTGTCTTTTAAAAATCCAACATACAAACGTCCTTGAACTAAAACAAAATGGCGGTTCAGTAGGAAATATTCTGAATATCTCTTTCAAACTTTCTGGTAGATACATTTACCAGCAACTTAGTGTTTGAACCAAGGAAATTCTCTTGATCAGCGGTTCCAAATCATTTTACCGCGGAAAATTTACCAGGGAAGAATTACTCGAGGAACACTTCGTTGCGCGTATGCCATTTTTCGCAGTTTTATGTAGCCCTAGCTAATGTAGTTTTTGCATTCTATTTCATTCAAGAACCAAAGTAACTTCAGCAAAAAAATACAATTTTCAAAATAATAATTGTTTTTTTAGTAAATAGCATCGAATATTTTTTTTTTTAAGAGAACAATATGACTGTTTTGTTTGGCATAGTGCTGGGATATCTAGTTGAATCTATAGCAACTGCAAACCGAATATCTGGCTCTGCATTGAGATGGGATCTATTTTTCGTTTTGATTCCATCGTAAACAGAGAATCCTGATTCGCACATTTATGTTGTCGTTGGTGGCTTGGAATTACTTTGGCTTTATCTGACAATATTTTGAATTCGTCCGTCAACATACACCACACCAGAATTCTGATAAAGATTTCTTCATGACAAAATTTGCTTTTATCGTAGAATCTTTTTTTAAATCAATCATACACTCAAACTGCACGAAGTCAAAGAAATTGAATAGACTCTCGCAACAAAGTGAGTTAAGCTAATTTAATTTATGTTTACCCACATAAGAAGAGTAAATAAGATATGAAATCGATAAGTAAGTTAATATTTTTGTACAGCTCTAAAAAGCTATACCTTTGTATGTAAATTAACTGAAAAATGAAAATGTAAAAAAAAATTTTCTGATTTAAAGATAATACTTTCCAATGACAAACACATTTATATCCGGTGTTACAATCACCAAAAATATAGGCCTTTAAAAAAAAATTTAATATGTCTGATGTTCAACTTGATTTGACAAAATGTGTTGCATATATTTAAGACATTAAGTTAATTAAACACGCGTACTAAAGTTGTGATACAAAATAATCTCGTTAACATATAAAAATTAATTATTTTTCTGTTTGTTCATTGTTTTTTTAATAAAAGTAAATGACAATCTAAGTTTTCTTGTTAAACAGTTTTTTTTTTGTTTGCAAATAATCCTCATGTCTGTAAAAGGCCTTCACCTAATATTTTAAGATTATAAAAATAAAAACATATTTTCATCCGGAGTCGTGTATAAATTTTCATTAAAAATGCATAAATTCTTGGATTTTATTTATTGGTTTTCTTTGCATTTTGGACAGCAACAACATAATCGCTATTGACCATGGTGGTAGTCGACACTTAGGTATATTTTCGAATTGGTATGCAAGAATTTTAATTTATTTTTGCACGTTAATGCAAAATTAATAAAATCACTAAGAAAATTAATTTTAATTTATGTGATTAAAAATAGAGAAGACAATTCCTGATTGCTCGATGCATTATACATAGAGATATTTTAAATTGATTTTTTTTTATTTAATTTATTCGTATTAAAGGAATACAAAAAGAACCGGTAAAATGGAACGTGGTGACATTTTAATGAGCTGCGATAAAAAGAGGACATATTTTAAGTAAAACAAAAATCAAAATTATAAAAATTTAAAACTATTTACATATTATTTTCGCGGAAATTACCGCATTAAAATCAAGAAATATTTTTATACTTATTTCTTCTTCTCAACGTTTCGAAAAAAAAGAAAAGAAAAATTAGACTTCTCGTGGTCTCATGGTATTAGATGAACGTTCGATGGATGTTCTTCATATAATATTAATATTGCGATGAATTTAAATAAATACATAAATATTCAAACATAACCAATTAATATAAAAATGTTTAGTAAATTTTTGAGGAAGTGTAATAATTTCTAGTAAATAAACCAATAAAAATAGTAAGTGAAATTCTTAAAAAGGTCCTAACTCAAGAAACTAATGATGCAGATACCTATGGTAGGTATATATAATATGGAGAAGAACTTAAAAATGTCTTTTTGATTTTCCTGAACGGGGTCTTTTGCTTTCAGTGAACTCATTTCATAATTTTTTATTTAATAAATATTCGAAAATAAATTCATCATAATCACTAGAAAACGAAGATACTTCTGGTTTTGAATCGTTGGTCGTCTAATGCCAAACCAAATCTTTCAGAAGCATTCGAAACGCTTCCTAAAATGCTTTACATTAATTTAATTATTAATTACACACAGTTTTGTAGGGTAGTTTCTTGACGACTACCTAACTAATGAAGAAATTATTTGAATTTTTTCATTGCTTGAGAGTGTTCCTGAGTGAAATGTTGATTTCATGAAAAAAATTATGAAGCGTGAACTTATCCGATCAAAACGATAAAGATGTTTATTAACAGAAAAACTTGTTTTCTAGGACATCATTGGAGAAAATTTTTAATTTGTGCTCTATTATTTGGTAAAAACCTCTAAAAAAGCGAGAATATATCGAAAAAGACTGTTTTGTTAAGCGAATGTAAGCTACTGTAGCAGTTTTTGCAAAAAATATTTAATAATACAATATTTCATATTTTTATTAAGACACTATTGAAGAAAATTTTTAATTTTGTTTCTTATAGAAATTTTAATGATACAAAAAAATGCTTGTACATTTTGAAAAAAAAGAAACCTTTTTTACAATAAATTTCTTAAACGGTATCTTTTTGAACATTTTTTTTTTTGTGATTGTAGAAAAATAATACGCCTACAAGTGACCAATGAGTAAAATAAAAAGTTTTATAAGACAAAGCATCCGATGAAAGTGAAAAAACTGTTCTTATAGTTATATGCAAAAAAAATTAGCAAAAGACTGGGTTTTTTTTCAGTGCAATACATTCCCAAAAGAGGACTTTCCTCTCAAATAGAGGACTGATAATTACCATAAGTGGGGCAAATTTTGGATTTGTGGAGAGCAAAACAAAAATCAAGGAAATTGACATCATGATAATAGAAAACATGAAAAAAGAAGATCCCACAATTCTGTCTGTCTGTCTGGGCTCTAGATCTTTGGCACCTCATATTGGGAAATTTGATATTTGAGAATGCCATCTAATTGGTCAGTAATTGGTCAGAAAAAGTCAACTGGTCCTAGAAATTGGTCAGCCCTAGATAACTTGTAATAAAAGCTTAAAGTTTCTCAAGGTCATTCAAGGTCATGCGTGATTTCTGGCACCTCATTAAAGCAAAATGTACAAAAAAAAGTATACCATCTAAAAGATCTCTAGATCGTGATAAAATGTCAACCATTTACAGTAGATAATAGGTAAGCTATAGTTTTTGTCTATGAATTTATAAAATTCGTTTCAAGGTCACAAAAAAAAAAAACTTTTGGCACCTCATTTGGGTCATTCCAAAAATTAAGGATGCCATTTGAGATGCCACTTCATAGTCATGAAAGGTCAGCTATTTTCAGTAATTGGTCAACCATACATATTTTTTAATGAATTATTAATGAATCTAGAAAAAAATTCAAAGACATTGCAATTTTTTGACACTTCATTTATGGGAAATTTGCAAAACAATTTTACCATCTCAAAGATCTCTAGATCTTTATAAAAGATCAGCCATAGATTTTTGTAATGCATTTTTAAAAGTTTTCAAAGTCATAGCGAATTTTGGCCCTGCATTAGTGGGAAATTTGCAAAAATTGTATACCATCTAAAGGATCTCTAGATCTATATAAAAAGTCTGCTAATTTTTGTAATTGGTCAGCTATACCAATTCTAGATTCTAGATTCTTTTTTACGATTTTTAAAAGTTTAAAAGTCACGAACGATTTTTGGCACCTCATTTGGATTATTAAAAAAAATATACTCTCTTGTAGATTATTAGATCATTATAAAATTTCAGTAAGTTTCAGTAATTGGTCAGCCATAGATTTGTTGTTATGAATTTTTATCATTATTCCAAAAATCATTCTTGACCTTGAAAAAAAATCGTAAAAAAGAATCTATAGGTGACTAATTATTGAAACTAGCTGACCTTTTCTAAAGATCTTAAGGCCTTTCAGGTGGTATAAATTTTTGCAAATTTCCCACTAATAAGGGGCCATAAATCACTATCACCTTAAAAACTTTTAAAAATTCATTAAAAAATCTATGACCATGAAGTGGGCCTCTCAAATGGCATACTTAATTTTTTGGAATGACCCAAATGAGGTGCCAAAAGTTTTTTTCTTGTGACCTTAAAACAAATTTTTAAAATTCATAGAAAAAGAAACTATGGCTGACCAATTACTGTAAATGGTTGACCTTTTATCATGCACGATCTAAAATTTCCTATAAATTTCCCTTAAATGAGGTGCCAGAAATCGCGCGTGACCTTGATTGACCTTGAAAAACTTAAAGCCTTTATTTTAAGCTATCTAGGGCTGATCAATTTCTAGGATTAGTTGACCTTTTCTGTCCAGTTACTGACCAATTAGATAGCATTCTCAAATATCAATTTTCCCATATATACGAGGTGCCAAAGGTTCATAGCCGTCTGCCTTCTGTATCTCAACGCTCGACCTACAACAGTTTTTAGTTTAGCACAGACACACATATTAGTAAAAAGAAACCAACGAAAATCAATTTATTTGACCTTTTTTGCCCTTGGAATATTTCCCTTCTTCAAACTTTTTGCCAATTTCACGGATATAATAATAAACATTTATTTTTTTAATAGTCCAGATATTTAAAATTACTGTCATCTAATTATGTATGTACATTAAGATAAGTATTTATTTTTATTTCTGTACATAATTTTAAAGATGTTGTTGTAATTATCTTATAGCTATAATACGGTTTTATTAACTTTTATGATAAAAATGAAAGTGAAAAATGAAACAAAAGAAAAGTTATAAGGATACAATTTCTGGACATACATTTTTGAATTCAAATAAAATTATTTAAAATTTTATTTTTCGACTTATTCCCTTCTACATATTGCCTATTCACTAAAGCAATATTTGCCCTCATTTTTTTAACTCAAGGTTTTTTTGAAAGTTCCTAGAGGATAAATTAATTTTGTTTCTTAGCTCCAAAAAAAAAACAGTTCTTGGCCTGCAACATTTAAATAAAAGTCTATTCATCTTAAAAACGGCTACAAAATGTTCATTCCTCATAGGTAAATACTTTACTAAATTTAATGGCGCAAAATTTTAAACACTTAAAACCAACACTAAATTACTTTTAAAATGAGAGTATACTCTAAATAAATTTTTAGAGCGAGAGCCGGCTCTTTTTCAAATTTAAACGAGATAAAATATACTTTAAAGCACTCGTCTGACTTTAAAAGCAGCAAAACCCTTCTATATCTCATAAAAAGTGTACTTTATCCATAGAAAAAGTAATTTCATGAAAAAGAATTACCTAAAGGAAAATGTTTTCAAAAGTTTTTTTTAGCATTTATACGACTTTAGACATTATAAAATTAGGATGAATCCAACTAAGGAAGTTTCAATTTTGCAATATTGTGCACACACATACACTGTACCTACAACTCAACTAAATTGCAACAATTCCCAAGGAATTGACACAACATTTTTTTTTATTAAATCAGTTATATAAATTTTGTCTTCTTGTAAATTAAAGTATATATTGTGTTCATTTTAAATTTATTTCTGTTGTAGCTGTGTCTCTTTCTTCATCTGCCAGATTTGGGCTTGTTTAACCCAAATTTGCTTACGTTACGTTGCGGAGTTCTCTCTAATTAGAAGAGTTGATAAATGCGTTTAAAATTAAGGAATAGTTAGACAAGTGTTTGAAGCAAAACAACTACGTTAACTAGAGCCGGTTCTATTCCTTAAACGAGCATTGCTTAGAATTTTGCGCTAATGTTACCTGTACCAAAATACAACTCTGCAAAAAAATTAAATTTAATGTCTCAGTAGTTGTATTTTCCTTAAGGAATAATTATCATATAAAATACAACGATTCCCCATATTAAGCGAAATAAACTAAATGGATACGGATATATTCAACGGAGTCATTTTTGATCTGGAAAAAACTGTCTCACTGTTAGTTATTATTACTTCCTTTTTAATTAAACACTAAAAAACTTAAATATTACAACTTATCATTTTTGTTAAACTCAAATTACTAAAAACTCAAAAATCGTAATAAAGTAATAAAAAATAGTTTCTCATTCGTATTTGCTCGTTCGCCTCTAAATGTTATACTCACATTTAAATTAGCCATCGTTCAGGGACGTAACATCTTCGTTAATTATGGCTCCGCCATCCATAAACTTAATTTGTTTTTATTAAATTTATGGCAAAATCAAATGTTTAGTTAATGCATTTTTTTATTAAGTTTTTTTCTTCTATTAATTAATTCAAAAAGTAGAATAATTAATAAAATAATAGCATAGATGTCCTTAGATTTATCTTTCGCTTTTAAGCACGTCCACATGAATAGAAATAGTAATCTTAATCTTATTAATGATTTTTATATGAAAATAAAATAATAAAATATTTAAAATATCTGTAACACAAATGCGAAATTTATATAGACTAATAACTTTCTTCAAATGTATGCATCCCACACTTTATATTCAAGTTATTCAATTTTAACAAAAAGATGAGAAATAAGCTATTAAATATTATTGGTATATTTCATATTTGTATGGTTTTATTGAAATATTTTTGCATATATAGTTTGTTATTTTTTTTGCATTGCTAATTTTATGACTTTTTTTTATTAACTTGGTTTTGTTTGAAAAGGCACGTAACTTAGAAGGGGAAATATTTTTCACAAGATTTAGATCCATTTACGAGTATATGAATTAATTAATGACTAAGTCTAAGTAGGCATTTAATGCGTATACTTAGGTACCTACAAAATTATTGAGAGTAAATTGTTTAAAAATTAAAGAAAAAATCACTCATTGGGTGATATACATATTAATGAATTTTTAAGTATATGCTATTTTTGAAATGCATAAAAATGCAGTAAATGCCGAAATTTAAGTATTTACTTCAGGCCTTAGTATTAACTTATTTTGGATGAATTCTATTAGTAAATTCTTTATTCCGTATGCATAAGAACTAGTAAGTACTTTTTTTTTCTAGTAAGTACTTGAATTTTTCCAAGTTTCAGAAAAGCAACGTGAACCATAGTTCATACTTTCTTGGTTTTAGCCCGCCATGAAGGAGTTGTGAAACCAAAAATTAGCAATCTTGAGTCTTATTTTAAGGAAAAATCAGGTCTCTATGTTTTTTTTTTGACACCTTGCTCCCTTTTGCTATTAGTTTCCGAAGAACTTAAGTATTTAATTGGATAAATCTAGTACCTTCTGAAGTATTTATCATCTAGTATAAATTACAAATAAACACAGTAAATACTGCAAATTTTACATTTTACTAGAAGTTGTAGGAATTACTTTAAACTTTTACTTCTAGTAAGTACTTCTGTTTTATACATATCACCCATTGTCTTATAAATATAAAGAAATCACAAAATATAAACTTGATGCATAGCTAGTTCAAATCAGTGTCTTCAGTTAAAAACTATAAAGATTGTCAATTCAAAATAATTGCTCAGATTTTCCTTCACAAAAAAAAAACAGTAAAAAAAAAGAATTTTGTGTTTTTATCAAGTTTATCACTATATTCTAATATTTTTGTACATAAAGAATTTTTTATAAGTTTTTTTTAATACAATATCAGGAGAACAAAATTATTATAACATTTTTACTTGCGATAAAATGTGAACATTGATACTATAGTATGGTATAGGCAAGTAAGTTAAAAAAATTGAAATTCAGATAAAATTGAAAAAGGTGAAAAAATGGGTCACAAAAAAAAAAAAAAAACAGTCAACATAAAGAATTTTGTGTTTTTGTCAAGCTTATCACTATATTCTTATTTTTGTACACGATGATTTTTTTTTAAGTTTTATTTTTTTAATACAATATCAGGAGAACAAAATTATTACCACATTTTTACTTGCGATAAAATGTGAACATTGAAACTATAATATGACAGCGGGCAAGTCAGCAAAAAAAAAAATTGAAATTCAGATTTCAATATTCTTTCTGTCTGTTTAATCAAAAGCCTAAAAAGGTTCAATGATTTGTTCTAAACTTGATATAAAGTGGTTTTTGGCCATTCTCTCACACGTTTTTTTTAATTAATAGCTCCACAACTATTGTTAAAAAGAAACTACATATATGAAATTGCTTTAAATAGCTTCCTTTGGGGGAAAATAATTTCTTAGCAAATGGATATTAATAGTACATACTCGTAGTAGAAGTATTCTACGTAAATTGGTAATCAGATGAGAAATTTAAAAAGTTGTTTCCGAGATAAATTTTGTATGGAAATGTGAAGCTACTCATATCCTCGGTTACTTAATAACGACCATTTGTTTCCATTTATACATTTGCCCATCGGATTATTTTCAATATGGCCAACAATTCAATTTGTTGCTCCTATGTGGTTTTTATGCTTTATGATTTGAAGTTATTTCCATAGAAGAGGTATTTTAAGATTTCGTTAGCAAATAAAAACTTTCAAAACAGAATAATCGTCATTTATAATTTTAAGGTTGGACCTGTCCCGCACGTAACGCTAAGAGTACATTTTCTTACCTTACTCCCATTTTAAAAAAGAAATCAGTTTATCTAATGTAATTTAAATCTGAAAGAAATTAAAATATTTTTTTTAATAGATTTTGTGAAATTCCACTTCAAAAGTTGTCGCACACGTAACGCTTGATAATCCTTTATCATAAAAAAGTCTTGCATTTCTTTTTCTCAGTTATTTTTGTTTTGTTATTTTTAGCTTAAAAAAACTCGTAAGCAGCAAATTATAATTGTTGATTAATTATTTTTCACCTTAAATAATATCTAAGTTACCTTACACAAACTGTAAAAATGAAGATACAAAAAGCTTAAAAAATCCTGATATAACTATTTTCAGATTGCAAGTAGTGATGGTACATTTGTTAGGATTAAATATAAATATACTTATGAAAACATTACACACTTCTTTAGTATTTCGATGCTCAGAGTGTCTAAAAAGTCACATTTTTTAGTGTTACAATATTTTTGTAGGCGAAAACATATAGGTCTTTTTAGGAAAATACATACTTAAATTATTGAAAAATCCGTTTTATTAATATTTTGATGTAAAACCTTATAACTTAACATTTTTTATGCTATACTTACAAAATTTGATTTTAAGGAAAAAATACTCCTCAATTAATAGCATTTAGAGCAACCAGAAAATAAAGCACGAACATTTCAACATAACTAAAGTTAATTCAAGTTTCTATAAAACGGGCTCTGGACCTTTAGCACCTCATAAATGCGAAATTTGATATTTGAGAACGCATCTAATTGGCCAGTTATTTGTCAGAAAAGGTCAACTAGTTCTAGAAATTAGACCACAGCCCTAGATAACTTGTAATTGTAGCTTAAAGTTTCTCAAGGTCACGCTCGATTTCTGGCTCCTAATTTAAAGGAAATTTACAAAAAACAGTATACCATCCGAAAGATCTCTAGATCATGAAAAAAGGTCAACTATTTACAGTAATTGGTCAGCCATAGTTTTTTTTTCTATGAATTTTCAAAATTCATTTCAAGGTCACAAAAAAATTTTTTGGCACCTCATCTGGGTCATTTTAAAAATTTAAGTTTGCCATTTGAAAGGCAACTTCATGGTGGTAAAATGTCAGCTATTTTTAGTGAATGGTCAACCATACATTTCTTTTTTATGAATTGTTGATGAATGTAAAAAAAAATTCAAGGTCATTGGGAAATTTGCAAAAATTGCTTACCATCTGAAGGATCTCTAGATCTATGTAAAAGGCCAGCTAGTTTCAGTAATTGGTCAGCTATAGATGCTTTTTAACGATTTTAAAATTTTTTTTCAAGGTCACGAACTTTTTAGGTATATAATGATAAAAATTCATAACAACAAATCAATGGCTGGCTAATTAATACAACTAAAAGACCTTTAATAATAATCTTGTTTACTAATCAGAGAGTATATTTTTTTTTTTGAAATTAATCAAATGAGGTTCCAAAAATCGTCTGTGACCTTGAAAAAAAAAATTAAAATTGTAAAAAAAGATTCAATAGCTGACCAATTGCTGAATCTAGCTGACTTCTTATAAGATCTTAAGCCCTTTCAGGTGGTATTAATTTTTTGCAAATTTCCCATAAATAAGGTGCCAAAAATCACAATGACCTTCATTTTTTTAATTCATTAAAAATTCATTAAAACATATGTTTTGTTGACCAATTACTGAAAAAAGCTGACCTATTATGACCATGAAGTGGCCTTTTAAATGAAATACTTAATTTTTTTAAATGACCCAAATGAGGTGTCAAATGTTTTATTTTCACCTTGAAAAGAATTTTGAAAATTCAAAAAACAAATTATGGCTGACCAATTACTGTTAATAGTAGACCTTTCATCATGATCTAGAGATCTTTCGGATTATATAATTTTTTTTGTAAATTTCCCTTAAATGAGGTGCCAAAATCACTCGTGACCTTGCGTGACCTTAAGAAACCTTATGCCATTATTAAAAGTTAACTAGGGCTGACCAATTTCTAGGACTGGTTGACCTTTTATGACCAATTAGATTGCATTCTCAAATATCAAATATCCCATATATGAGATGACAAAGGTCCAGAGCCTATGAAACGGACTCCAACTAAGTCTAAATGAAATGTTATACTTAATACAAGTATTAACAAATTTGCGGTTCTAAAGAATAGATTTGAAAATATTAATTTCATAGGATCCCGCACGTAACGGGGTACTAAATTTATTTTAAATATTATTTTTCTCGTAGTTTCCTAAATTTTAACTTGGTCATAATTTTGAGAAGTCTATAAGAATATAGTCAAAGTTCTTAAGTGCATTTTCAACTTTGGGTTTTTTTGAACTTGTTCGCTCACAACAAAAATTTAATACGATGGTAGTTTTGATGTCCCACATGTAATACTCAGCAAAATTGAGATTGCACCAAGATACTTGCAAATATTTAAAAAAAAATATTTTTCTAAAGCGTAAACATTATTTTGGTGTATCTTTCCAAGACGAAATATTTTAGAATCGGGTTTAAGTTTAAATTCCCACAAGTAACAATAGAATACTCCAATAATATCCAATAGAGTCATACTGATTTTAAAATTAAAATAAATACAAAATAAAATATCCAAAAACTCTCAAAAAGTTCAAACAGTATTGTGTACCACAGTTATTGAAAAAATATTTTTTTTATTAAAAAAAATTAAAATTTTATGCATAAATAACGGTATTTTCTATTTCATTTTCAAATGTTTACAAGCATTAGAAGAAAATCACTTTTTTCAAAAACTACCAATCCGATATTTTGATAATTTTTTTTCTGTCTGTTTTAACTCAGACGGTTGACAACAAAATAAAAAAAATTACAGCAAGGAACTATGAACAATAAGATTAATAAATTGTTTTTACAAAAACATCCAATATTTTATAACAAAACAACATATTAAAATTTTCAAAAAAATATTTAATAAATTTTTGAGAAAAAAAAACATTCCAAATATTTAAAAAAAAATTCGATATTTCAAAAACAGCTTGATATTTTCACAGTTTTATTTCTTCGATCATATTAATTAAAACCTAAAACTAAATATTTTGAAATTTTAATTAGATATGCAAAATAAATTTTTCGTTGTAGTGATTTTCAAATAAAGTGTTCCTATTCATATTTGTGTATTGAATGCAGATTGAATTATTTTAATTCAGTTAAGGCTATAAAAGAGTTGTTTAAGCCATTTACAGAATGAGTTCCATGTTTTTAAATATTTTTCTTTCGTAATATCCAAGTTACAACTATGTACCATTGACACAACCATGAACTTAAATATTATGAGAAACTAAAGCTGAAAGCGAATTCCGGTTAAAACGAATACCCTCGAAGTTGCATTGATATTTTGTTTGCGATGCACTGTTAAATCACTTATGACTATCACTATGGATTTTGATATTTTGAATAGCCTTTACTCAAGCTTTGGACGCCTCTACTTAATTTTGCTATTACTCACTCCCAAAATCTACTGAGGGCTCTTGGTCTATCTGGATTTGTTATTGAAAAACTCTAAAAAAAATTGTAAGTTTAATTTTCAAAGTCCAAAGGAAAAATGTTTTAATATCTTATTAATAATATAATGAAGTAGTTTTCCTTAAAACAACATCAATGTCGGTTATTTCCTCCGCCTGTAGGCCGCTGGTGGAAGGTAACTAGCCTGCGGCTGAATATTTCCAATTTGTTGACCTTGATTCTGACCACTGGAAAAACCTGTCACCTGTGATGAACTTTGAGCAGAAGAACTAGATGCCGCATTACTTTGTCCACCCAGACTTCCTATAACAGACTGAAGTGGCACATTTCCTTGATTCGAGAAATCCGATGAGCCTCCCAATTTATCGTATTGAGCTAAAATTGATTAAAAATTCCTTCTTATTAATAAATACTCTTTAAGAAATTTTTAACTTAAACCATTTACCTTGAATAACATGCTGAGCATGAATTGCTTCTTGAGGGGTATTGTACTTAATAAAGAAGACATCGGGCTTATTAAGTGCAGTTGGTGCTGGTGTTACAACATCCGTGGATATATCCAAATCATTTGTTTTCTTGGAGAGAACATAAATTGCAGTTCGTTCTTGTGAAGGTGCAACCTTAGCAATTATTTTGGCTCTGGTGGATGTTGATGATGGCGCATTTATAAAAACCACACGGTAGTTTGTTGTTGGGCGACCTATTGTAATGTAACGTACAATTTCTTGATTGTCATGGTCCTCGGGAGCACTGTGAAGGTAGAAATGTTTTGTTATAATTGGAGCTAGTTGTTGATATTGCTGTGCATATTGCTGATTTGTTCCAATTCCAATTCCACTTCCAATATATCCCTGGCCCACTCCTCCGGTGAAACTTTGTCCAAATCCTGAAACTCCTCCTTGACTAATTGATCCTCCAGTATTTAAACTTGAATCTCCACCAATATTATTACCGCTTGTATAACCTATTCCACCAAAACTTCCTGCATTGGAAACACTCGATGATGCAGCTGAGGTAGATGAAGCAGCTGAAGCTGATGAAATTGTTCCCACATTATAATCAGGTGCCAAAAAGTTTCCTGAGCCATAGGATGAAGACGGTGCTCCTGATGCAGGTGGTATATATGACGTCGATGCTATTGGTGGTGCCAACAGATTTGATCCGCTATTATAGTCGGGGTTGTATTGATATCCAAGACTGACATCTGGCCTTGCTGAGACTGAAACTACTATAACACAGCAGACAAGTACCTAGGCATGAAAAATTCTGTGTTATCCCTTAATTTAGTAACTTTTTATGAAATCTTACCAAAAACGTATTCATATTGTGCTCAGCAAACTACAAGCCCAAGTCCTAAACTAAAACTGACACCATAACAACAGTATTTCAACAACTTTATATCAACCAAAATTAGATACGAGACATAACAAGTCCATCATAAAAAAACATTATAAACTTAAGTGCAAATATGTAGAAAAAAAAAATTAAAATCTTGACTTAAATATTAAGTCTCTCAAAACCCGACAGCATTGCCGAAAAATTTATTATTAAAAATAAAAATATTTTCTCAGCGAACAAACTAACTATATAATCAATTTAAATGTACTAATTGCTCTTTAGCAAAGAAAAAAAGACTTGCAAGAGAGGTGCAAATTTGTGTGATATTTCGATAGAGTTTTTTTATTGCATTCGGTGGGATTCCATGCATATACCACCACTCAAGCATTACCTTCAAAATATATCGATTTCATTGTCAGATGAAACCAATTAGCAGGCTTCAAAATTTGTTTAGATTTTTCTGAGTCATTTTTTTTTGTTGTTGTTGTTGTCAATTTTGTCTGAGATATCTCTTTTGTTCTTACAGATGGTTGGCAAGCGCTTAGAGATGGGAATCGTCTTCAGTTTTGGGAATACCGAAAAGCCCTGGTATATGCTCAAACACATCATGGGGTCTTTCCCTACTTCAAGATGTCTGTTGAAAACAGGTTAGTACATATGTTCTTGAAATATTTAGTAGGTATACTCGTACGTAATAAATTTTTTTTTTAATTTGAGTATTTTTTTGTAGATTAAATGAACCATATGACTACATTATAACTCTTGATGCTGGAGATGTGGGATTACCGGATGAGTTCTTTTACAATGTTGACACTAATGATGAAGTGAGTTACTTGTTTATTTTAATGTTATTAAAAATAACTGATATTCAAAAAAAAATGTGATTTGAAGTACCTACCCATTTTTACTTGATAGGTAGGTACTATAGAGTAAATTTTGGATTTGTGCCAAAAAATTCGAGATAAAAATCAAACTTGACATTACGATGATAGAGAACACCAAAGAAAGTGTTTGGCAAAGTTCTGTTTGTGTCTGTCTGTCTGTATCTCGATTTACAGGCTAAACTAATGACGCGATCGTCTTCAAAACTTAAGGCATTTTGGTGATTCTCAAAATTTTACTAACTCAAAAAGTAACGGTACTTGCCAAACAACAATTTAAGAAAATCTTATTTAATATCAATAAAATATAATATCAATAAAAGTGCATACCGAAATTTAAAAAATTGGATTGTTAAAAATTGATTAAGGTTTTTTTTTTTTGAAAATTCAATATTTCGAAAAGGAGTAGAAGAAATTTTTTCATAGTAGGTTTATAGATGTATATTAATAGATACTCAAAAAATATTCCAAATATTTTTTTAAAAATGTTACAAAAATTTTATATATAAAAATTATTAAAAAAAAAATCGCTCCAACGATGTTATTTTTTTTTTTTTTTGCATTTCAAGTAATCAAATTGCATACTTGTTTTTAAGCTCTTAGTATCAATTTGCGATTTGCTTATACCACTAAAAGAACGGTTCTGTAACTATCTTACACATATCAAAAGTTCTTAAGTTTCAATAAGGAACTTGAACATAAGAGTTCATGCGATCCAGTCGTGCATTTTTTTTTTGTTAATATTCAATATGTGTTTTTTGACAAAGGTATTAATTGTGTGTACTTTTTTTTTTTTAAATCTCTTGCCTGAAGATCAACCAGGCCATAATCCATTTTCGAATATTTTATGAAATATACTTCTAACATATCTTCTCTCGAGGTGTAAAATCTTAAATACATAAGTGACAGTATGTTTTAAACTGTTCCCACTGTGCACTTTTCGCCACGGTATTTTTTGTTTTCAATTTTAGTCTGTTTTGGACATGTCCAAATGTGCCCCTTATCCACTATCTGAAAGTGTCCCAAGATGACCTTAAAACTAAAAATTTAATATTTTTTTGAAAAAAATGTTAAACAGTAAAATAATTGTTTAATAACACCACGCAACAACTATAACAATTAAGAACTTTTTCTACGTTGATCCCAGCTAGTTCTGTTTATAAACGCTTAGGTCTTAGATCGGCAAAAAATACAACGGGTACCGTAAAACAAACTTTTATTTTTATTTATTTATTAAAAGATGATATCGTCAAAAATGTCATCAGACATGTAAAGGGTGATTTTTTAGCTGGTTTGGTTTTGGCAACACTGGTTTTGACAGCTGACGTGTGTTTAGTACCTTGTGTCACTGTCAAACAGCTTCAGTTTGGTTTGCAATTTAACCATGGATCGTCTTACAAATGAACAACGCTTGCAAATTATTGAATTTTACTATCAAAATTCGTGCTCGGTTCGAAATGTTCATCGCGCTTTTTATCGAAAAATTGTGTTCAGCGATGAGGCTCATTTTTGGTTGAATGGGTACGTAAATAAGCATAATTGCCGCATTTGGAGTGAAAATCAGCCAGAAGCATTGCAACAGCTACCAATGCATCCCGAAAAAGCCACTGTTTGGTGCGGTTTATGGGCCGGCGGCATTATTGGGCCATATTTCTTCAAAGATGATGCGAATCGCAGCGTTACTGTCAATGGTGAACGCTACCGAGCGATGATAACAAACTTTTTTTTGCCCGAAATGGAAGTTCTTGACTTGCATGATATGTGGTTTCAATAAGACGGTGCCACATGCCACACAGCACGCGAAACAATGGCGCAATTGCGAGGCGAGTTTGGTGAACAGTTAATTTCACGTTTCCGGCCGGTCAATTGGCCGCCTAGATCGTGCGATTTGACACCATTATATTATTTTTTGTGGGGGTATGTCAAGGCTAATGTCTATAGGGACAAGCCCGCTTCGATTGACGCACTGGAAGCCAACATCCATGTATTCATTCGTGAGATACCGGCCGATATGTGTGAAAGAGTATGCCAAAATTGGACTCATCTTTAAACATTAAATTGCAAGGTTCAAACTATCGATTCAAATAAATATTTCATTAATTTTTTTGAATTTTTTGTGTTTTTTTTTTTAAGTTCTAAACCTCTTAAAAAATCACCCGTTATTTGAGGAAGATTTGCCACTATACAATTGTGCTTTAGTATTAAAAAGTATTTACTTTGGTACATTTTTGGCTGTTGTCCTATGCTGCACCTGTCCTAAACTACCCCCTTCTACCCTACTTTAACCACACAAAGTTTTAAAAATAAATTATTAAACAAAAATAAAAACAAATAATTATTTTTATTAAAAAAACAATATTTGTTGTATTTTTCAACATTTTCAAACATTTTTGTGTTCGATTAAATATTTATTTATAAAAGCATTTTATATTTAAAAGAAAGAGAGTAGAAAAGTCTTAATGACGTTATCTTTTAATTAAAATTAGTTAGATTTTTTTCAAAATTTAATTTATTTTAAAATTTTTAGTTTGAAAATGATTTTTTTCTAAATTTAAGCTTGTAATTTAAATTTTGAGTTTAAAAATGATTTTCAAAAAAATATTCTTAAAAACAGTTTGATTTGAATTTTTTTTTTTGTAGAGAACTGTGCGTTTTACCTAAAGTGGGGGCTCCCATTTTTTTGTTAAAGAAAATTAAATTTATTATAAAAAAACAAAAACTATCAAAACAAAAGGGATACTACAAAATTTTCCCAGAAACAAGCTTTTCATTGTTGAGCCTAGTACGCAGATCGAGCTAAAATTTCTCTACCATACAAAATTCTCTCCAAAATTTGGCCAAGCTAAAACTAAGCCAAGCATTTTAGCCGAGAGGTACGCAGCTCCAGCTAAAGAATCAAATTTTTGTTTCTTACTGTACGGCACACATCTGTCAAAATTAAGAGCGTGAAATAATTGTTCGGCACATTAGTTGACGGTGTTCACATTGGACTGAAAAACTGGATTTTTTTTTGACGTTTCAGTATTTACATCTTCCTTTACTGAAGAAGTGGGAGCGAGATGTGAATACTGAAACGTCAAAAAAAATCCAGTTTTTCAGTCAAATGTGAACACCGTTATTCTCGAGCTAAATTGTTGCAGGTTCTTTTATTTGTGAGATTAACGTGATCTTTACATTTTGAAATTGAAAATTAAGAACGAAAAATATTAATGGAATGCCGAAGAAAAAAGTCTATTCTAGTTGATTATTTTCACTTGAAATATAAAAATAAAATTCTTTGAAATTGTTGAATAAAATTTCTTTTCTTTTTTTTGTGATGTATTCTCCACAACAATTTATGTCAAAATTTAGCTAGGATTTTAGCTGGTACTTGGAGCAAAATTTTAGCTACTAGGCTAAGACGTCAAAAAAATTGATCAAGAAAATAAATTTTAAGGTTATTTATATTTAAATAACATTTGTATAGATTTTTTGACCTGTAAAAAGAAATGTTCAAATTTTCATAGGAATTATTTTTTTTGCTAACACATTTTTTATTCTCCGAACAAAAGAAATCGAAAATTGGATCTTCTTTTAAAGGATGAAAAATAGGAATACAAAGGCTGATAAACCAACAAGTTTCATGGCCAGAGTTATAAAAGAATGCAATCTTTTGTGAATGCAATCATTCATTTATTGAACTAAAATAAAATATTGCATTCTTTGACTATACTTTGAAACTGCGATTTTAAATTCTGCAGACACAACTCATTTGACATTGAAATGATTTCAATCATTTTTCCACCATTTATTTTATAACAATCAATTGATTGAAATCTTTTAGGAATTCATGCATTATTTTGCTTCTTTTTAATTTGTTTGCATTATTTTGCATTGTTGCTATTCATTTGTATTTTTTGCATTCCTTTCAATTCTGCTTGGATTTATTTACTTTTTTTTCATTCTTTTGATTTCTCTAACAATCTTTTAACTCACATTAACTAATAAGTGAGGTAAAAGAAAACTTTAATTAATAATTCATAAGTATTCAAAGGAATTCAATTAAATGAAAGGAGTGCAAGAGAAGACAAGACAATACAAATGAAAACAGATGCAAGGAGTGTGAATGAATGCAATGAATGAAAAAGCATGCGAACGAATGCAATAGAGTATTTATTGTTGTTATATTAATTATTTATAAATCATTATTTTATACTTAAAAGCTTTTCGCTTCTATTCGCATAATTTCTGCTAATCTTGCTAATTTTTATTTTATTTTCAAGGTTGTTGTTGCATATAAAATGTTGCTTCGTGATTTTGCAATCAATATGGGTAAGTCAATCATGCATTTTTACCAATTATGTAATTTATTAAATAAATAATATAAGGAATTTAGTTTGATGTTAAACATTATTTAAGTCTAAGAAAAGGTTTTGTGTTCTGGAAATAGATATTTAACCAATTTGCATTTAAATTATTAATCTTTGCCGTTATAGTCTGAAATGTGACTGAAAGATTATATGTCTCATCTCGATCCAAATCGATAGCTTTAGTCTATACCAAATAAATCACTAATTAAACAAGCTATTCAAAGGTTCTTTGGTTATGAAATGCATTTTTCTGATGCATTTATTTGATATTTTTATGAAAAATTAATTAATTAATTTAAGAAGAGAAAAAACTTTTTTCGAATTTTTATCTTTATTTTTAGTAAATTTTTCCTACTGAATTCATATGAAGTTAACAGGGCACCCGGTGTTTCACAAACTAAAAGAGCAATGCATTTTTTTTGCATAACTAATTCGCAATTAACTATAACAATTGAAACACGAGTATTATATTTTTATAATGAATTTCCAAAAGTGTCTCGCTAACTTCATATACACAAATTATTTTCAAAAATGACTTCAATCTATGATTCCTTTTAACAAGGAAATTTTGAAAAATCATAAGCTTAAACATTTTAAGGACTTTTGCTAAATCAATCTCTTGAAACCCGTCTGAGATTTAAATTTTAGTGTCCTTATTAATATCAAGTTTTAATTTTATTAAAGTACATACTTAAATTTCTTGCACTTTTACAGGAGTTGTGACTCAGGAAGCTGAACTTTTTGCTGATGAAATATTTCACTACGAGAAACGTATTGTAAATAATATTCTCTCAGTACAATCATCTAGTCAAAGAAAACTTAATGAAATCAAAACAATACAAGAAATTAAAATTATAGCTCCATCGGTAAGTAAAGTGTAATTTTTGATAATTTTTTTTTATTAATACAAATTCAACTAGCTTCCTATTTTTGAGTCACTTCAAGCCATATTTCCGCAAATAAAAATCACAGATGATACAGAAGTTCTAGTTCGTGATTTAGATGTTTTACATGAGATGTCAATTGTAGTTTCTACATCTGATAAAAAGTATGTAGAATATTTCTTTTAATTGAAAGCTTTCACCTTAAATTTGTAATAATTTGTTTATTAATTTAGGCCCCTTAATAATTTCATCATTTGGTCACTGGCAAGAAAAATCTTACCTCATCTATCGAAGGAATATCGAATTCTTATTGAAAATTTTGACAATGCGATTTATGGTAAGATTGTTGCTATTAACAAAGAAGTTCTTTTTTTATAAATTTTCGAATAAATTTATAGGAAAAACAGCAAGATATCCTCGTTGGATGGTTTGTGCAAAAATAGTTCGTGATTGGCTTCCATTTTCGGTTGATGCGTTGCGAGAAAATCCTGATCTGCTGAAGGTAAATATATTAAATTCAGAAAAAAAATATACTCATTCATACATACGTATATAAAACAAACTATTATATTTGTTTATATTTTGATATAGTCAGAAAGTGATAGCCAAACGAATCTTTTTCGACAAAAATCATACTCATTTCCAAATAAAACCTATGGTAATGATGAATTTATGCAATTGATGTTTTATACACTTCGCAATCAAGTGGCAAGTTCCATTTTAGAAGCCAGCTGGATTGAACCTTCTTTGAAAACTTTCATTCACGATAAGGTTTGTTATTAAATAAAATAATCTTTGTGCCTAAGAAATTGTTTTGTTTTTTTTTTTTTTTATTTCTTAAATTAAGTTGGCATCAACACGCCTTCAAATTGGAATACCATCAGAAATTCTTCAAACAAAATCTTATATTGATGAATATTATAAAAGTTTGATGTTGTATAATCTTTACTTCGTTGAGCATTTGGAGTCAATTTGGAAATTTAGAAAACTAAGATTGCAAGATAAATTGAAATCACAAAGTATTATTGATATGTAAGTATATTTTTTTTATTTCATCATATTAGCCCTACAAAGCCTTTGGAATTACTTTAGTTTTGAAATCACAACCAATTTGTAACTGATGATTCCAAATTATATCTTTGAAAAAACACAACATTCATTTAATTATAAAGTATAAGGCCCATTTGCTGATACGAGCCTTAAATATTTAAGAAGAATAAAGCACTTATGTCACAATTTAAGCAGAGGAAAAAGTAGAACGTGAGCTTTTAAAGTAGAACGTAAATGCTTAAGTTTTGTATGAGCAAATGGGTCTAAGTTCCTTAATACGATAAGATTGTAAGCGTTAAAGTGAGAAGAATTACTAAAAATTTATGTTAAAATTCATTATTAGTACCTACCTAAATATTTAAAAAGAAATGGGTTTTAAAAATTTAGGAATGCAAAAGTATAGGGTGTTCCAACAAAATTCTCCATTTTAAATAATTCAAAAAGTGGTGGTTTTGGTTAATATTGTAATACAATTTCTTTTCTCAGCTACAGGAGTGATAGTTTTACTTGATCTTTTTGAACACACGGGTTGAATTTTTCAAATCACTAATCAGCTTAAAACATTATAAAAATATCGGTTAAATTCGCTATAGACGGGGAAAACGGTGTACACAGTAGGTACGATCAGTACAAATTTCCGGTCATCTGCTGATTTTATTAGTTTTAGATATGAATATAATTTTTTTTTGTTATGGTTTGAAAATTGTCTCCTTATTTTATAACCAACAATAAATTTTTGTGTTAACTTGAAGTTCTCATGATGCGAATAAAATGCTTTTCCAAATAGCTTTTTATGGTCCTTAGTCCTACAAATTGGCCGTCCAGCTTACTCACTTGGGCTCATCAGTGACATAATGAGGGTCTTTGTCATACGCAATTTGTAATAAATTCCGTTTAACTTACATGAATTATTTTACAAAAAACCACTTTAAACTATATCTAATAAGATTAGAATTCATAATCATTAAGCTGGACATTTTTTTCACCGTTTTTTATAAACATAATTTTGTTTTCAGTATTTTGGATTTTATTTTTGAGGTATTTAACTACTTAAATCAAATTTTGATGGTTTATATATAATTGAGTTAAATTTGAAACACTTAAAACAAAATATAATTTTATTTTTTTTTTTCAATATTAAAAAACAGCCATATTTACTACTGTTCTTTAAAAAAGAATAATTTTTGCTTTCGGTAACTTTTTAAAAAATACTTCCATATGTGTATACTAGGGTGGTCTTTAAATTGGACGTAGTCTTGGATAGCCCTCATTCGATTCAAAACATTGAAAAACAATTTAATTATTTCACCACTTTTTTTATTTTATTTTACCCACTGGTCTCCCTATTTTCACTTTAAGGTACTAATTATGGGTAAAGGATTATTCTTATAAAACGCTAAAATAAATCAGAATTTATAGATTAGATTCAGACAAGAAAAAATAGTTTTGGAAATAGTTCAGTCGGGAGGGTTAATTTTCTAGAAATATAGGTAAAAACAGAAAAAAATTATTTAAAAAAAACAGGAACACTTACAATGCCACGCCTTAGCTTTTTTTAAGGCCACGATTCCATTCCATAATATGCTTCCTAAATAAAGTTTTTATTTTAAATAGTTTTTGAAAGCATTTTGTTAAGTAATGCTAATTTGTCTTCTTTACTTTTTTTCTGAATATGATATTTTGAAAGGGATAGCAAAAATTAAATCGAGTTTTAATCCAGATCCTGATGGAATTCCCCCCTTCATTATTAAGCAATGTCAACTTTCTTTAGCTCTTCCACTTCAAATTCTTTTCAACCTTTCTCTGTCTACTGGCGTTTTTCTTCATGAATGGAAATTTTCATATATAACTCCAGTTCACAAAGCGGGTCAAAAGAACTTAGTTGTAAATTACAGGGGAATTTCTAAAATATCTGCAATTCCGAAGTTGTTTGAACTTATTGTGAGAGATCACTTGTTCTTTATCATCAAAGAACGTATTTGCGATGAACAACATGGGTTTATGCCTGGTAGATCCACTGCAACCAATCTAATGCTATATTCTAGATATGTAACTGATGCTTTGGAATCTAGGTATCAAGTTGATACAGTCTATACAGATTTTGTTAAGGCATTTGATACTAACGGGTGATTTTTTAGCTGGTTTGGTTTTGGCAACACTGGTTTTGACAGCTGACGTGTGTTTAGTACCTTGTGTCACTGTCAAACAGCTTCAGTTTGGTTTGCAATTTAACCATGGATCGTCTTACAAATGAACAACGCTTGCAAATTATTGAATTTTACTATCAAAATTCGTGCTCGTTTCGAAATGTTCATCGCGCGCTGCTTCCATTTTATGGTCGGCATTCTCGACCTTCTGAGCAGTCTATTCGGAAGATTGTGACCAAATTTCGCACCAAATTTACTTTGTTGGACATTAAACCACCAACACGTTTACGTACTATGCGTAGTGAAGAAAATATTGCGGCCGTATCAGCTAGTGTGACAGAAGACCGCGAAATATCGATTCGGCGCCGTTCCCAGCAGTTAGGCCTTTGTTACAGCACTACGTGGAAAATTTTGCGGAAGGATTTGGGCGTAAAGCCTTTTAAGATACAGCTGGTGCAAGAACTAAAGCCAGCCGACCTACCACAACGCCGAATTTTTAGTGAATGGGCTCTTGGAAAGCTGGCCGAGGATCCGCTTTTTTATCGAAAAATTGTGTTCAGCGATGAGGCTCATTTTTGGTTGAATGGGTACGTAAATAAGCATAATTGCCGCATTTGGAGTGAAGATCAGCCAGAAGCATTGCAACAGCTACCAATGCATCCCGAAAAAGCCACTGTTTGGTGCGGTTTATGGGCCGGCGGCATTATTGGGCCATATTTCTTCAAAGATGATGCGAATCGCAGCGTTACTGTCAATGGTGAACGCTACCGAGCGATGATAACAAACTTTTTTTTGCCCGAAATGGAAGTTCTTGACTTGCATGATATGTGGTTTTAACAAGACGGTGCCACATGCCACACAGCACGCGAAACAATGGCGCAATTGCGAGGCGAGTTTGGTGAACAGTTAATTTCACGTTTCGGGCCGGTCAATTGGCCGCCTAGATCGTGCGATTTGACACCATTAGATTATTTTTTGTGGGGGTATGTCAAGGCTAATGTCTATAGGGACAAGCCCGCTTCGATTGACGCACTGGAAGCCAACATCCATGCATTCATTCGTCAGATACCGGCCGATATGTGTGAAAGAGTATGCCAAAATTGGACTCAGCGGATGGGCTACCTGAGACGCAGCCGCGGTCAACATTTGCATGAAATTATCTTTAAACATTAAATTGCAAGGTTCAAAATATCGATTCAAATAAATATTTCATTCATTTTTTCGAATTTTTTGTGTTTTTTTTTTTTTAAAGTTTTAAACCTCTTAAAAAATCACCCGTTATTTGCCATTCCTTATTACTGAGTAAATTGAAATCCATTGGAATTCATGGACAACTTCTGAATTGGTTATTCAGCTATCTTTCTGATAGGACACAGTGTGTTAAACTTGGAAATACTTTTTCGAAAACAATAAAAGTTCTTTCTGGAGTGCCTCAAGGTAGTCATCTTGGACCTCTTTTATTTAATATATTTATAAATGACATTCCACTTCTCCTAAAACATGCTTCCTGTTTAATTTATGCAGATGATATTAAGTTGTTTATGTGCATTAAAAAAGCATCAGATCTGTACAATCTTCAAAACGATTTGAACTCGTTTGAGGATTGGTGCCAGCAAAATTTGTTACCTTTGAATATTGATAAGTGTTATGTTTTTACAGCCCATCGTATTTTAGCCCCAATGATGCACAACTATACAAATCTGAGATTCGTGATCTTGGAGTCATTTTTGATAGCAAGTTGTCATTTTCCTTACACATTGATTATATCATTGCAAAGGCAAACTCTATGCTTGGTTTTGTCAAGCGAAACTGCAGTGAGTTTTCTAACCCATATGCTTTAAAATCAGTTTATATGTCCTTAGTTCGTCCAATTCTTGAATATTGTTCGATTGTTTGGTGTCCTTCCACTTCGACTAGTATTAATCGCATTGAAAGAGTTCAAAAAGCATTCACAAGATTTATGGTAAGACAAGTTAAATGGAGAATTGATACTCCTTCATATCGTTCAAGATGTGCCTTAATTGGCCTTGACTCTTTAGAGAAAAGACGTTCTGTTCAATGCTTGTTGTTTGTTCATGATGTTTTTTCTTATAGAATTAAAAGTCCAGCAATTGTTCAAATCTTTGAAATTTATGTACCAGAAAGGAGAATGCGCCAGCGTCATTTTTTGAACAACCCTAGCCATAGGTTTAATTATGGATTTAATGAATCATTCACTAGGTGTATAAGAATTTATAATAATTTTTGTTATGAAATTGATTTATCAATGAATAGACTTGATTATAAAACTAAAATTTTAAATTTAGTGAATTAACTTTAAAAAGATTCTTCAATATTGTTAGTAGTCTGTAAGATATAAAATCTGTAGATGAATGAATAAATAAATAAATAAATAAATAAATATTTTTTATCTTAAAAAATTATATTTGTTTGTTTTTTAATTTTTAAGTTTCAAAATTATTTTTTCAAAAACTGTTTAAAATAAAAACTTTATTTAGGAAGCATATTATGGAATGGACTTGTGGCTTTAAGAAAAGCTGAGGCATGGCATTGCAAGTGTTCGCGTTTTTTTTTAAATAATTTTTTCTGCATTGATCCAAATTTAGAGAAAATAACCCCTCCCGCCTAAACGGGAGAAAATAGACCCCCCTCCAATACTATTTTTTTTTCTCGTCTAGATCTTATCTATACCCTCAGATTGTTTTTTTCACGTATTATGGGAATCACCCTAACTTCATAGATAGTACCTTAAAGTGAAAACAGGGAGACCAGGGGGTGAAATAAAAATCTGAAAAAATTAGGAAAACATTTTTTTTATGTAGAACCATTTGATGCCTGTCCATCTCGGAATTTCAAAAAAAACAATATACGGACCACCCTAGAGTATACTAGCTTTGTGATGCACTTTAGTGGAAGAACGGGATTTAATATTTAATACAAATTTGATCCAACCAGATTCGACCCCGCTTCGAATATGAATTTAAAAAGAACGTCTTTCCACTACGAGCTCGAGACTGTAGCTTGATACACAGCCTGATCACCAAGCAACCAAAATGATTTTCTTGAACTTACAGTTTTTTGGCGATTACATAATATAGGTAATATAGGGGAAATAAATTTGTTTAGCTCCAAAAAAACCGGTATAGTAAGTTGCCATACAACTTTCAAGGAAAAGCTTGGTTATTTTAAAAACGGCTGTAACGATTTTGATAAAAAATCAGTGCACAGATGTTAGCGTATTGTACTTTCTCTTAAACATTTGCTTCTCAAAAACTGTTGCAAACGGTTTTTTAAAACGGCTCCTCTCATTTTAATCAAATTTCTAATTTTGCGTATGGTAGAGTCGGCACCCGACAACTTAAAAGAAAATATGCAAAAGTATACATTTTTTTTTTAATTTTTCAGATATTTATAAACTCTTTTCCTAATTTATGATATTATGATTTATCAACGTACAGGCGGAGTTTAATATTTTTTCAAATGTGTTTACTATTTTTTTAAAGGTTTTTAAAAAAAATGTGAAAAAGTGTCGTATGTGCCCCAACACGGGGCTATGAAAATTAGGTCAGAACTTCAATTCAATGAAAATTTATATTTTATCGAAAAACATATCGAACTGATAGTTGTTACAAAGGTATGTAACACAATTAGCATTCATTAACATACAAAACTTTTATAATATTATTTTTGTTTTAATAATATGGTTTTCATCTATTTCGATTACATCCCTAATTGCATTTTTCATCGCAACTTCGTGTAAAGCTGTTTGAATCGCTTTTTTTTTTACTAAACGCGAACCATTATCTTCAACCAACTACCAACAGTAAAAGTTACATTTAAGCACCATTTTTGGTAGATTTTACAAAGAAAGGGTAACTGTGGCAGTCTGTCAGATTTACTAATTTGTTGTAATAAGATATTACAAATTGCAATAGGTAAGTTATCTACACTTACACAATAGTCTAAGAAATTTTCCCAAAAAATTATAGTCGATGGCGTTCCAAACTTTTTTTCTTTTTGACATGGATTTGAAACTGATAGCTAATATAATTGACATGGGTCCCACAAAATGGGCGTTTTAAAAACTTTGCTAGGCCAATTTCCCAAAAAATGTATTTGTATAAAATTTTCACTAAAAACTATTTTTTTTTAAAGAAAACGTGGCAGTGGGCGGATAGTAATTGTGTTGGTTTCTCGTCCTAATAATAATCAAGCCTAAAAATGTCATCAAAATTGGTTCATTGGTTTAGTTTTTAGGGAATTTAGTCCACTCTCTGGTGCCGCACTGTGCGGCGCTTAATGAGTACGGGATATCATATTATATTTTCACCATTTATCTTTAGTGATTTTTTATTATTTCACTTTGTGCGAATAATAAAACGTTATGAAAGTTTAATGTTGACAATTGAAAAATGTCAACAAATTTTAAAATGAAACCTCATGTTGGAAGACCCTGTATTTTCAAACAACATTTTAAATCATTAAAACATCCTATTATTAGAAGAGTATTTTATAAAAAATTATTTTGTGTTATATTTTCTGCAGGATTGTGTTGGATATGTATGCCACCGACAACGTCAAGCCTATTACCTACTCAACAACATTGAATATGATTTTAATATCAAAGCATCTTTCACAATCCAAATATTATGACTACAGATATTCAATGTAAGTATCGATAAATTGTGATGCAGGTGCTTGTTTTTTTAATTAAAATTACTTTATCTTCCATGTAGTCCAATAAATTTTGCCCGAGTTGGAGCAGACATAGTCGAAAAACTCATTGAAACGGTGTCCATATTCGAAAGCCAGTACAGATTTACCTCAAAGTCAACCAACTCTATGGAAGAGAGTATCTTCAAAATAAATGCCCAATGTATGGAAGAAGTCACAGGTGATATTGATTTATCCGAAAATTCCTTGAGTTCCTTTCATACCACAATGAGTGCAGCTAGAATAACAGCAAAGGCTTTAACAAGATTTATTCAATCAATTGATGATGCTGCTCCAATTACTGGAGCTTCAATAGATCCAAGCTTGACTTACGAAAATTTACAGCTTACGAATCGTAAGCGACTTGCTGGGCTGCGATCACTAAATGAAAACGAACTATTTACGCTAGCATATATGCAGAAACACTGTAGTACACCTATTGCTGATAAAGACTATGCCAGAATAAAACCACATGTTGAGAAAAAACTAGCTGAAATGTATTTGTAAGTTGAAAATAATTAAATTTTTGATTATAAATTGATTTTGTTTGTTTTTTTTTTTTTTAAGATTCAATGCAACTTGGAGACATATTCAATTCCTGCCAAGATCATCAAGTTGTTCTGTCAATGAAAACACATGCACAAATATATTATAGGAATAAAATTGGTCAGTTTTAATATATTGTTTATTAGATTACACTTTATTTGGTTTTAATTTGCCTAAGCAAATGTCTACAAAAAAGTTTATAAGTTATTATATTTAAATAGTTTTAAGATATTTAAAAAAAAAATTGTTAATGTATTCATAAAATGTAATTCACAATTATAATAAATTATCAAAGTCGCTACTAGCTCTAAGATGCCTTAATTAAATTAATGTAAGAAATAAATGGCCATTTATAAAAATCTAAGCAGACTGAAATCCGATTGGAAAAATAATAAAAACTAAAATCTAGTTCTACATCTTAAAAATGTGTTGCTTTTTTATGTAGAGACAAATTAATTTAATTTTCAATATTAGAATTATTTTCTTACTTTAGGTTTGGATAATCTTTCAATGGGAATGGTTTCAAAAAAGTGCTGTCGGAAATACTTGAGTTGTGTTAAATATTTTTGGAATAAGTTATTTTGAGGATCGATGAATATTATTATTGACACCACAAAAGGGCTTCAGTATTGTTCAATTGAAAAAGTTGGAATGTAAACAAAAAATTTATTTGAATAAATTAAGGAATCAGGAAATGTTGTCAGATTTTTTAAGAAGAGAGGAGTCTAATTAAAAAAAAACTTCGAGTCTTTAATAGTCCCACTCTTCCGTGTGATCCAAAAACAAATACTTTAACAAACATTTTTTTTAAGGTTGGTACATAAATGCATTTAATTAATTTAGTTTGAATTCATCCAAAATGAGACCATAAGATATTTTGAGGGCTTAAGCGCCTTGAGCCAAGATACACACATTAGGTGGGTCCTTATATTGTTTTTTTTTTTTTAATTCCGAGATGGATAAGCATAAAATGGCACCATATAAAAAAATATTCCTAATTTTTTCAGATTTTTACTTTACCTCCCTACCACTAGGACTCCCTGCTTTCACTTTAAGGTACTAATTATGTGGTTAGAGTGATTCTTATAAAACGCATAAGACAATCTGAGGGTATTGTTTAGATTCAGACAAGACGGGGGTCTAATTCCCCCCGTTCTGGTGGGAGAGGTAATTTTTTAAAAAAATTGGCTCAAAACATAAAAAAATTATTTAAAAAAAAAGACGTGAATACTTAAAATGTCTCGCCTTAACTTTTTTCAAAGCCATAATTCTGTTCTATAATATGCTTCCTAATATACTTTTTGAAAAAATAATTTTAGTTTTAAAAAATCATATTTTTTTTATTATTTAAGTTGGAAAATTATTTTTTCAAAAGCTATTTTTAAAAAAAAACTTTATTTAAGAAGCATATTATAGATTAGAGTTGTGGCTTTCAAAAAATTATAGCGTGGCACTGCAAGTGTTCCTGTTTTTTTTTTTTTAATAATTTTTAGACGCGGCTGAAATAAAAATCTTAAAATATTAGGGAAATTGTTTTTCAATGTTTTGAATCCAATGGGGGCTATCCAAGACTATGTTCAATTTAAGGACCGTCCTAGTACATATACATACCTTTCTTTAACTAAACAAGCTTAACTTGTACATATATACATATATTAAAGTGGTCCTAAAATTGGACATAGTCTTGGGAAGCCCTCATTCGATTTAAAACGTGGAAAAACAATTTACTTAATTTTTTCAGATTTTTTTTGTCAAACACTTAGTCTCACTTTTTAACTTTATGGTGCTAAATAGGGTCTTTTTCCCCCCCATTCAGATGGGAGAAGTAATTTTCTAAAAAGTTATCTCAAAATAAAAAAAAGATTGGGAGTATTGAAAATTGCTTCAGCTACCTGTTTGTAGAAAAAAAATTCTTTCTAAAATTTACGGTTTTTGAGATATTTGTCAAAAAACCATTTTCTGGACCTTTGACCTCTTAAAACTGACCTAGCGGTCATCAGATCTTTGAGGACGTTTCTCAGATTATAAGTAACATCAATTCCAAAGTGCATACCAAAAATCAGCCTGATACAATTTTTTTCTTTCCTTTGGCATTTTTATGTCTATTCTTACTATGCTATTAGTTTCTTGTAGTTTTGTTCACTGAAAAAAAAGCAATGTTTGCTGAATTATTTTACAAAACCAAATAAATATCAATTGTAAACCAGTTATAAGATTTTATTAACCCAAAGCCAATACCATTTTGTGTGATCTCAGGATATTTGAGACAAAAAAAAATTTCAACAATTTTTGGTACAGTTCCTTTTAGTTTTATTTTGGTATAAAAATCTATACATTTGTCGAATTTTCTTGCAAATCCTAAAAATTATTAATTATAAACTATTTGTTCTCTAGATATTTGACAAAAAAATTTCGACAGTTTTTGGTAAAAATTTCTTGTAGTTTATTCGCTTTAAAAAGCTGTTCATTCAATGTCTATACTAATTTTATCAATTATTTACTACAAACTATAATGTATGGAATAAAACTACTCCGAAGACAATATCATTGTTAATTTTGTTATTTAATAATAAACTGGAATTTGATATATTTTCACATTTTTACCAATTTTTTATTAAGTTAATATGCGTAGAATGAAATAAACCCGAAGTCGAAAGTATCATTCGTTCTCAAGATTTTCGAGATTAAAGAAATTTAACAACGTCTCTTTTAAGCAGGTCATGCACGACAGAGCCAAAGAACCAAATGGTCCCATGCCGATCCAAAATCGGTTGTGTGTGGGGTGAATCGACCGCCGAGGCATTTGGATTTTCAGCCAATCTGAAATCCAACCGAGCCAAATGAATCGGATTGCTCGGTGAAGTGTGGCCAGATTTAAATTGCTTTAATAAAAAAAACTAGTCAGTGAATTTTTTTGAAAGTCCTTTTTGAACGTCTTTCAATTTCTATTTATAAAATAAAATTCATCTGAAGTCGATATCTTCATTCAGTCTTGAGATATGTATATGGAGAACAAAAAATGCAAAAGAACGTACGAAAGTACGTACAAACACAGACATCTCCCTAAAAATGATGGATTCCAATTAAAGGGAGCTCGAAACATGAAGATACATACATACATATGTACACATGTCAAAATTTTTGATTCGACAAATCGGATCAATTACAATCACTTTCAATAATTAATTAAAAAAAGGGAACCCTTGTACTGCTACGTTAAAGCTATTTTAAAAGCAACTAGCCCATTCACCAATCTGCTTTTGAAATAAAGTTTATATTGTTAATAGTTTTTTTAAAAAATATTATTTTCTAACTATGTATGTATGTATGTATGTATTATTTTTTTTTTATTTTAAGTTTGAATGTTATGTCTTGTGACTTTAAAAAAAAAGCTAAAGCGTAGTATTGTAAGTTGTTTTATTTTTCTAATTTTTTTCTATTTTGAGTCGACTTTTTAGAAAACTACCCCGGGGGGGGGGGGGAGGGTGGTGGTAGACCCCCTCCAACACAATTTTTTTTCGTCTTAACCTAATCTATTGATCTCTGAGCTCTGATTTTTGTCCGTGTTATAAGAATCACCCTTAACCAGTAATTATTTTAAAGCAAAAAAGGATGACAAAGGGACTGACCTGAAGATCTCAAAAAAATATTTTTTTTTCTTTTTAAAACCATTTGATACCTAATTAGACCTATTCAACTCGGAATTAAAAAAATAAAAACAATATACCAACCACCCTAGTATAAATACCTTTATTTGGTTCTCAGAAACGTCTCAAACGATTTGCATGAAATTTTCAGAGTATGTTCTAGTGAACGATTAAAAAATAAACAAAGATTGATGCATTCAGGTCAAAAAACAAATAAATCCATTTTTAGACGAAGTATAGGGTGATTTTTTAAGAGGTTTAGAACTTAAAAAAAAAAACAGAAAAAATTCGAAAAAATTAATAAAATATTTATTTGAATCGATAGTTTGAACCTTGCAATTTAATGTTTAAAGATAATTTCATGCAAATGTTGACCGCGGCTGCGTCTCAGGTAGCCCATCCGCTGAGTCCAATTTTGGCATTCTCTTTCACACATATCGGCCGGTATCTCACGAATGAATGCATGGATGTTGGCTTCCAGTGCGTCAATCGAAGCGGGCTTGTCCCTATAGACATTAGCCTTGACATACCTCCACAAAAAATAATCTAATGGTGTCAAATCGCACGATCTAGGCGGCCAATTGACCGGCCCGAAACGTGAAATTAACTGTTCACCAAACTCGCCTCGCAATTGCGCCATTGTTTCGCGTGCTGTGTGGCATGTGGCACCGTCTTGTTGAAACCACATATCATGCAAGTCAAGAACTTCCATTTCGGGCAAAAAAAAGTTTGTTATCATCGCTCGGTAGCGTTCACCATTGACAGTAACGCTGCGATTCGCATCATCTTTGAAGAAATATGGCCCAATAATGCCGCCGGCCCATAAACCGCACCAAACAGTGGCTTTTTCGGGATGCATTGGTAGCTGTTGCAATGCTTCTGGCTGATCTTTACTCCAAATGCGGCAGTTATGCTTATTTACGTACCCATTCAACCAAAAATGAGCCTCATCGCTGAACACAATTTTTCGATAAAAAAGCGGATCCTCGGCCAGCTTTCCAAGAGCCCATTCACCGAAAATTCGGCGTTGTGGTAGGTCGGCTGGCTTTAGTTCTTGCACCAGCTGTATCTTAAAAGGCTTTACGCCCAAATCCTTCCGCAAAATTTTCCACGTAGTGCTGTAACTAAGGCCTAACTGCTGGGAACGGCGCCGAATCGACATTTCGCGGTCTTCTGTCACACTAGCTGATACGGCCGCAATATTTTCTTCACTACGCACAGTACGTAAACGTGTTGGTGGTTTAATGTCCAACAAAGTAAATTTGGTGCGAAATTTGTTCACAATCTTCCGAATAGACTGCTCAGAAGGTCGAGAATGCCGACCCTAAAATGGAAGCAGCGCGCGATGAACATTTCGAACCGAGCACGAATTTTGATAGTAAAATTCAATAATTTGCAAGCATTGTTCATTTGTAAGACGATCCATGGTTAAATTGCAAACCAAACTGAAGCTGTTTGACAGTGACACAAGGTACTAAACACACGTTAGCTGTCAAAACCAGTGTTGCCAAAACCAAACCAGCTAAAAAATCACCCGTTATTTTTTTTATGCAGAAACAACAAAAAAAATCCAGTTCCATTTGGTGTAGATACTCAAACACTGCAATTTTGTCTTGTTTTTGCACGGCATGTGAAAAACTTGAAAAAAGCAAACATTGTAAAAGGTACCGAATTTTTGGATATTTGGAGTCTCAAACAATGCTTCAGCTTACAAGATATGATAATAAATTTTTAAAACAGACCAGTTTTTTTATTTGTTCTATTTTTTGGAATCTACTGAAATAATTTGAATATAAAATTTATGGCGTATCCACTTTTATTATTTATAGGTTTATGGAACGGGCTTTAACAATTTGTATGCATTTTTCAGACATTTTGTATATTCGCAGGGAAAAAAACCATAGAGTGATTTTATTAAAATCTCATTTTCGCATTTTTTGGAAACGTCTCTACAACGATTTGAATGAAATTTTGAAGGTTTGTTCTTTCAAAGGAGAACAAACCAGAATTAGGGTTTGTAGAATCCACTCTCTGCCTCTTGGGTTTTCGAAACGGGTTTGTTTATTTCATTTCTCGAAAATGACTTAAATGATTTTGATAATCTTTTCAGAGTTTGTTTTCATGAAAAAAAAAATATAATGGTTTAAAGAACATTTGCCCAATACCACACCCACTTTTATAAATATTGGTTTCTCAAAAACGACTGTAATGATTAGTATAAAGTATTCAGGGTTTGTTTGTATGAGCAACCATACAAATTAAGAAGTTATTTTAATCTAATCTACACACCACCACAGTTACTTTTTAGGAAACAAATTGTATACAAATTATTTTCTGTATAATTTAGTTTTTGTAAATTTGGCATCGAGTCCATTTTTCTTGCTTGTAAATTTGTACATTGTATGTTGGTCTCTTAAAACTATGGCTCTACATACTTGTTCAGTTTCTAAGAAAAGAACCAAATGATTTGGACGATATCAAATAAAACACGGTTTCAAATCCACTACCCACTTCCACGTTCGTTTTTAATTAATTTTTTTAAATTTAATTTTCTTGATTTAAATTTTGTATTTTAATAATATTAAGCCACTGAAGATAAGATAGATAGTTGACACGTGAACTAGAACTATTTCAATCTAAAGCTGGCCATACACAAACAAGTCATGTCGATATATTTTTAGCTCTGTTGGATCTCAGATTTTCTGAAGATCCAAATCCCACACACGATGGCTTTAAGATAGGCATAAGACTATTTGGCTCTATTGTGTATGACTAGCTTAAGAGATTGTACTTCTCTATCAACTAAGCGTATTTAAAAGACGCCGACGACGTACCATCAGAAGGCCAAGACTCATAAAGGGTATTTTTTTTTTTGACGTGTGGTTTTTAATCTGGCATTACTATTTTTGGATTTAGTCTTTTTGACAGCTGTCACTTGAATTATGCTAAATTTGGTTTGCCATTTCATAATGAATAGACTAACTGCTGTGCAACTTTGCAAATCGTGGAAATAAATTATAAAAATAATGGTTCGGTTTGTGCGACGAATCGCGAAATAATCAATTTATATTTAAAGAAACTTTTGGTTTGGAACGCATACAAACAAATATTTGCATCCATATTTAAAGAATTTTTTACTATATGTCAGTTCTTAGCGTAAGGCTCTTTTGAAATACAAATTTTTGAAAGCATCAGATCTGATTTTTGAATTTGCAAGCAACTGCTTTAATAGTTGTAGGTGGAAAAGAAGAATCCCATCTGAATTTTAATGAAAAGAAATAAAAATAATTTGGTTGGAGTGGTTTAAAAAAAATGTTGTTTTTGTATATAATATTAAATTCTTGAAATATTTTCAAGGATATATTTTGGTATGAAAATAATGAATATTGAAATAGAATTAAAAAAAATTGTCAACCCATTTTTGAGAAAATTTTCCAAATAAAATAATTTTGAAATTTTTAAGAAAATAAAAAAAAAATAGTTTGATTTTTTGTTTTTACTATTTATGTTTCTTATAGAAGCTTTTTTAGAAAATGGTTTTCCCGTCTATGGTAGTCTTTACTTAAAATTATTTATTGAAAAGTTGTGAAGTAATTTCCTAATCGAGTTTTTTAGTTAAAAATCACTGAAGTGAAAAATAGATCTGAGCACTTATAGTTAAAAATGTTTTAGAATTCTGATGTTGCAAAAATAATAGTGTTTTCGATTGCTCTCAAAAAATAGATTTCAGAGCTCAAAAGCCGAAAGTTGAAGAACTTGCATCGAAGGTATAAAACGAAATAAAACATTTTTTTGCTAGCGAATAAATATATTATTTTACTCGACTAAGCTCTATAAGCTATTTTCAAAATTTCCAATTATCCATATAAAGTAAAACACAGTTATAAATATTTTAATTTATTTTTTTCATAGAGGAATGTGTGGATTGATTTTTATTCGCAGCGATTTTTAACGGTTATAAAACATTTTATAATCTTAACAACGGTATTTAATAATAATAATAATATATATATCTAATATATATTATTTTTTTTTTAAATAATAATTTACATTATTCATTTATCCAAAAAAATTATTTCTTTTACTTTTTTTTTCTGGCGCTTAATTTTTATAATAAATTTATTTATTTATTTATTTTATTATATTTAAATATTTATAAATTGTATGCTTTACGCATTATTGTATTCTCATTTTATTTTTGGTAATTTGTTTTTATTTTATTTTATTTTTTACATAAATAAATTTAATAAAAATATATTAAATAAATTGATTAGTTTATACTTTATATTTTCGTATTTTATCTAGATTTATAATTATTTTTATTTTTATCGAATGCACTTTTTTTACGACGAATTTTATAGTATCAATGTTGTTTAAAAATTATTTATTATTTTTTTTTTTTTGCTTTTGTTTTTAATTTATCGCAAGAGTTTTGACGAATTTGTTTTCCGACTGTTTGATTTTATTTTCGTATGGTTGTTCGTTTTTCTTTTCTTTTTGGTTTGTTTGCTTATAAACTTTTGTTTTGTAATATACAGCTGAAGTATGCTGTTAAATAATTAAATAATGTATTTAAGTTTCATGCAAAATACATCGTTAGAGATTTTTGTTTGGATATTTTTAGTTATACGCAATATAGAACCGATTTGTTGTTTTTTATTTTTTGTATTGCTTACTAAATTCATGAACCATGTAGTTAAGTTGAATTTTATTCATTTTTTATTTGGTTAATAATAACTATGATGCGTATTAGTAATGCATGTTCTCTGTACTAAAAATGTTGTCGTTTGCTATAAATGATTTTTTTTTATTTGTTCAATAGGTTATGATTTTGATATTGTTTACCAATTAATTTGCAATGTAATATATTTTTTTCTTTTTCTTTTAAATTATATTTGAAGGCAATCGGATTAAAAAAATCAATTTATTTATAAAAAACAAAAACAAGAAAATATTTTCGACGAATGAGAATAATTTGAAAAGGTTTATCTATCCTTTTATTCTTTTTTTTTTATTAAAATTTGCTTTTATTGTTAATTAATTTTTTGTTTAATTTTTAAATTAATTTTACTACTATTTCCAGTCTTTGAATAATAAATTTGTTGCTAATGATAAGGTTTATTTTATTTTGTATATACATTTACAAATTGTAGGTAAACACATATATCTACATAAGTGTACATATATATGTTTAGCTTCTGCGCTCGTCAACGATACAGATTTATCGGCATTGTAATTTATATTGTAATTTAATGTAATTTTTAGTCCAATTTATGAAAACGTAGTGAAAAATTAAACAAACGTTTTATTTGTTTTTGACATCCGCAAGAGTGTAGCCAAGCTTTTTTTCTTAAAAAAAATGTGCTAGAGATATTGTGTAATTGTTGCTTTGAAGTATTCATAATTTTTAAAATTCTAAGAAAATCATGATTTTGGCGTTTTGTTATTTATTTATTAAAAATTTTTGTTTTGCTCTTCGTGTGTTTTTGATGTATTTTTTTTTCTTTGTTTTTGTAAGCTAATTAAACAGGTATTGAAAAGTCATTAATAAATTGATGAAGCATTAATTTGTTCATTTTTTTTTTAAAGATCTTTGTCGATATATAAAATAAATAAAGAAGAACAAAAATGTTTAAAGTTAAATTTTAATCAGATTTTTATTTTGGGTTGAATTAAATATTGTTAAAATTTCTATTTTATCAAATAAAAGAATTTTGAATCCTTATTTATCTGTATAAACATTTTTTTGTAACCTAGATGATGGCAAAACAGGGAATTAGCAACATTGGTACAGAATCTGATAGTTTAAGAAAAATTGTTTTTTATAACACGGATTTCTTAACGTTTTGTTGGATCTCAAGGAATAGTTTTAGTAGTTTGTTTTGCATTTTTAAAAATCTTTAGGCTTGCAGAATGAAAACAAGCTAAACTTTCTTAATTAAATTATTTAAAAATAAATTAATTTAAATTGTCTTGCCACCATCTATTCAAGCTTCCTCTCTTTACATTATTTACAATGAATTTTGGATACTGAAAACAATTTGGAAACAATCAAATCAGTATTAAGAATCCAAGAGTCAAAACAAATTGCATCGATATGTTGATTTCATTCTTAAGAATAAAATTTGAACACAAAAACTAGCTTAGAAAAATTAGGAAAAAATTTCAATTTTAACTTAAAAAAAAAAATAATAACAACAAAAATCAATTGATATGCATTTACTTACGAATTTTTTATATATAGTTTTTGTTCTATATTTATACTATATAACCATGTGTATTAAAATGAAAAAGCAAGCAATACTCTTATATAAAATTAATAATTTCCTAAAAACAAATACATACAATAAAAGGAAAAAAAAAACTAAAAACGTACTAAATCTATATACATTTTTTACAATACATGTTTTATTCCTATAATGTTGGTAATTCTAATATATAATCTGAATATTATTTACATTTTTTCTTTTTTTTTATATTTATTTATTAACTTCTGAAAAAATATATATTATTTATATTTATATGTTTATGTATATTTTATAAATTAATTCATAATCTATTTGTAAGCGTTTTTGTTTGGTTGTCATTTTTTTTTGTGTTTTTTTTTTTTAAGTTTTTTCTTCTTTTTTTTTTTTGTTTTACTTTTTGAGCTTTTCTATTTTAAGAAGAAAATTAATTTTATTCTACTGAATTTGTTACAAAAAATATAAATAAATATTAAAAAAATCAAAAATTATTTAATTGAATTGTTTTAAATACATTATGTTCCTAGTACATTATAAAAAAGAGACAATTTACTAATGTTAATTTATGAATTACAAAAATGGGTGGATAGCTTGAAATATCAAGGAATTTACATATATAATATACCTTTTTCTGTGCATAATTATTCTACGTTAAAACTACTACCGTGTTGATCTCTTATAGCATGCAGAATATTGTTAGTTGTAAATAAAAATTAAAAACGAACTTAACTATAGTACCTACTTCAAAATATGCAAATAATGAAAAAAATAAACAAATTTAAACAAATTAAATAATATCTGCGTTGAGCTATGAAACGAGTCTACGGACGGAGTGAAATTGGTCAGTTCGTTACAGCACCGTGAACCAGAAAAAAAAAATACACCTACATAAAATTTAATTATGAAACTATTACAAATTTCTACCAAAACTAAATTCTAAGAAGTATTTTTTTATGAAGTTATAAGTTTGCTATTTGACACAAGAAAATACTGACAGTTGATTTGAAACATGAAAATACTTCTCAATAAACAAATTTATAAAAAATTTTAACGCTAAATAAATCTATGAAGAAAACATTTAAAGGAGTTTCTTTAAGTTTGAATCATCACTCACCACAATGAATAAGTGCACGTGAATTATGTTTGTTTTTACTTTGTTCACTTTTATTTGCAAGTAATGTGGTGTACACAATACATTTTGTGCCTGCATTGTTCTTTCTGTTATTATTTATTGCACTTTCTTAGGAAACGAATTTACATATTAATAAATTAGTTTTGTTCAGGAATAATGTAGAGTATAAGTACTGTTGAAGCAATGGAACATCAAACGTTTATAGCATTAATCATTGCCTTACCATTATTTTGGACTAGTTTCGCATTTGTGTATAAAATGTGTGTAAATACCAGATTTTGGAAATATTTGAGATGTCTTACCCAACACTCTTTTAATTTTTTAAAATTATAATTCAAGAAATTCAATTACTAATTACGTGTAATTTAAAGCTGTCAATTACTTTCATTACTTAAAAACAAACTTAATCCTCAAAAAAGTGGTAATAATTCCAATTTTTAGCAATCATTAAACATTAATTAATTGCATTTATTTTTTGCGTAATTTTAATCAATAAAAACATAAGACAAAAACAGTCCATAAAACTGCAATCTAAGAAAAAAATTTCCTTCACTGTAATTAAAACAGTAATGAAGTATTTGTTTTTTTTTTCAATTATAATGCTAAGTAATTGCAATGGAAAAAATTCAAAAATAAATTACGTGTAATTGGATTGGGAGTTGAAATAAATTACTAAAAGTATTCATTATTTCCCAACTCTGATAAAAACAACTCCATGACAAATAATGCTTGGCTATGAAAAGATAGGTACATAATCCTTATTAACTTTTTTTTTACAATTAAGAATGTGTACAGTATAATTATGCCAAAATGCATAGTAATGTCATACCCGCAAATCTTCATAGTAGAGCATCTAAAAAGACGAAACCTCCAAAGAAAATTCTTCAGCTAGAATTCCTAAACGCCGCAATATCTTCAAAAAAATATTGAATTTTTATTTTAAAAATAAAAGTTCTATAACATAACAAAATTATAAAAAAATAAACTGAAATTGAAATTTGTGAAAGAAATTCCTCTTAATTTTTGGAAAAAAGAAAGTCTCCAAATTAAAATTAAAATAAGAAAATATACCAGAGCGTATTCCTGAAAAAAACTCACAACTCTCAATTTCAAGGGTATGATGTCCGAATTTAAATTTGAAAAATTTGTTGAATTATTTTGAAATATTTTCTAACTTAAAATTAAATAAAAATCAAAATCAAAACTAACAACTTAAATCAAAATTCATTGGAATAGAAAGATATAAATTAAATTTAAAAAATAAAAAAGCTATTCATTATAATATACTCGTACGTAAAACTAAACTAAAATGTTTAAAAACTTTTTGTCCACTCAATCAATGATACATTTATTGGGTGTCATTTTAATTGAGAAATTCGAAAAAATCTATTCATAATTTCTGCTGAGTAAACTGGTGACAAAGTTTGTCCTCTTTGATATACACCTAAAACCAAGTTTCAATCTTTTTATAAGACAAAAATTTGAAAATTTTACTAAATGAAATTATCAGCGACTCTTTTTACTATATTCCCTAGCTTTAAAAAAAAATATTTTATTCGAAATAAAATTAACATTATTTGTTTTGGTATTTAATCTAAATCATAATAAAAAGATCCTATGTTAAAAGGCACGATGAATTCCCCTTGTAAATTACTTTTAACTGACGTTTATTACCTGTGAGTTCATAGGCATGTTCTGGAAAATGAGATTTCAGAGCCTTTTTTTACACTTCAGAATTCTTTGTTGTAGTGAGCTTAAAGCAAGCTGCATTCTACAATCAGAGGCTCATCATGAGTGCAAGTGTTAGTAGTTAGTAGATTAAGTAAGCTAACTAACACAAGCACATAAATAAATAAATAAACATTAACAAAATTAAACAATTAAAAAACATACAATATTAGAAACATAATATAGAACATTTAAGAAAACAAAGTTAAAAATTCACGAGAGTGGAGCACTAGCGCGCAACAATGTTTTTAATCGAACTTTACTTAAGTTAAAATCAACAGAGGAAGCGTTTAAATTAAAAAATCTGCACATACGATTAAGAGGTTCGTGTATACCATAGTTAGTTCCATGAAAATGAACGTGAAAAGGTTCAAATCTTCGTAGATGGTGAGCTCCTCCGCGGAAGTTAATGCCTACACAGGCATACAAGTCAGCTGCACCAATTTCACCACTGATAAGTTGGTGGAAAAAATTGCCTTCAGCAATCTCAGTCTCGTGAACAGGATTCCACAGAAAAATTTCTGTCAAATTACAGAGGAAAGGAAATTGTGGATACGCTTGCTCACTTTTTGACGGATGACATTTTCTGAGCCCTCCGTGATCTCTTTTTTCTGAAAACGCTAAATTATTTCACTGAAAGATTAATTATGAAAAGTTTCAATTTATTTTGATTTCTATACAGAAAATAAATTTTGTGCATTGGAAATTTTATAATCAGCTGTATTATGAGCTGCACATGGAAACTATTTCACCCGAAAAAAAATTCTCCTGAACTTCTCTTAGCCCAAATTAAATATTAAATTTTCTTAAGTTTTTTAAATGAAATGTTTATAAATACAAAATACAATATTAGTAAATTTATTTTAGTCACTCCTAGAGTTCTTTTTTCACTCCTTTTCAACTACAAACACTCTCAAAGAGTTCTATTGGCTTCTCAGAATGTTGCTTGTCAAGAATTTTTCACTCCAGATTTCATTTAAGAGTTCGCTCTGAACGCCGGGAAATATACAAATAATGTTTATTCTTCGGATTAATTGTTAAAGTGATAACTGCTTGGAAAAATATTTGTTTTTTAACGGTAACATGTGTAGATTTTTGAAACACAAATCATCATATTTCATTCGATTCTAAAGGGAGAAAAAAAATTCGAAATACTCGTACGAATGGAAAATAAGATATGTGACTTAAGATTTTTATATAAAGCTGTTCATATTTTCTTGCATTGATTTCTTTGTCAGGGCGGTTAAATTCTTGAAATAAAAACTTTGACTTGATTGAGTTTTGCTCTGCAAAGCTTCGGCACACTCCCAAACCTTCCCTTAAGCTCAAATGTTTAGAATAAATCAAATGAATGACCCTCTTTTAACTATAAGTGAAAAATAATTAATGAACACAAATAAATATGTATTTATCTGGTACTTGTATTCCGTCTTACACAGCCATATCATCTTAGAGGCAAAAATGCTCGTTTCATTAGATAGTGTTGTTTTTGAGATAATGTCTTTAGTTTATAGAAATCACATTAGTTTTTACAATAAGATTTCTTGTTGAGCTTTAGACGTCTTAAGCGTTTAATAAACAAGAGTTAATTCAATAACGTACCGTACGAAGATGCGACTAACATTCTTTTATTTAATTAAGGATATATAAGCAGAATAAACACAATGATAAGTAGTTAAACTGCCGATTTGTTATTTAGCAACGAAATGCATTTCTTCAAACTTTTAAATCAAAAGAATTTGGGTTTGTGACTGCAAACAAACAACAACAAAAAAAGAAGAACAAAAATCAAACAAAATAAAAATAGAAAGAGAGAGAGAAAGAGAGAAAAAAGAAAACTCAAAATTGTAATTTTTTGTATATTTTTAATTAATTTAATTTCTTCACTTTTCTTACTTAAGTAAAAATTAAACAATTCAAAACGAACCTTAACTGTACTTAAAACGAAAATAACAATATCGGATTAAAGCAGTACCAGGAAAATTATAATTTAATTTATATTTTACAATTTTTGATTTATATAGAGTAATACAAAACCGATTTATATTGGAAATTAATTATATAAATTAAAAAAAAAAAATAATAAATTTAAAATGAAAATAAAATAATCAATTATAAGCAAATTGAATACACGAAATTATTTATGTTAAAATTTATTTACATTTTTTACAATATTATTTTCTACAATATAATTACATTAATATGTAGTTTATATATTTGAACACATTTATATTCCACAAAATATCGGTCGTGGCTTCATTTTATGTAATTGTTTGTTTTTTTTTTTTTAATTGTATTGTATTTTTATTTAATTATTCGCAGCGAATTTAATTTAATTTATACAAAAGTCAAAATGAGGATGCGTAATCAAATTAAAGAAAAATTCATACATACATATACATAATGCTAAATAAATTAAAGTGGATCACTTGGGAGTAGTAGTTTTAAGTCTTCGTACTTATAGGTATAAATATATAATACATAATGTAAAATTAAACTTAACATAAGAATTGTATCACCTTAAAAAAGCCTTAATTGCTTTGCCAACCACTATTTTTTTTTTCGATTTAATTTTAATAATATAAAATCCAAAAATCCACCACAACTTTTGCACATTTGATTAACCTATCTATCGTCAGGTATACAAACTTAACTAAAAACAAAAGGAAAAACTAAGCAAAATTCAGTAAAAATACTATGTAAATTTAAATCTACAATTTTTTTTTTTGTAAGATATCAAGACGAGTTAAATTTACATTGAATACTCTTAACAACATTCCTTTTTTTTTTAAATAAATTATTCTAGGTTTTTTTTTTAATTTCTGTTTCTAGTTTTTTTTCTTTTTTTTTTAATTTCAAATTTAAATAATCTTCATTTAATATTATTCCCAAGCCCTGCGATATTTTAAACTAACGTTTGCCCTATGTATTATTTTTATTGTATTTCTTAATTGATTTGATTTCTTTAATACGTTTGGATTTGGGCAAATTAAGATAGTATTTGTGTTTTTGTTATTTGGTTTTTTGTTTTTTTTTATTTTTGTAATTAATACCAGCGTTTTTTTTTTTGTTTATAGAACCTACAAATTGAAATTGATGGAAAGATAACATTTTGTAACGCACAGTTTGTTTTTTTCTTATTTTTGGTAATTTTGTATATTTTCGAAACTAATTGACTTATATTGAGAAAAAATCTAAAAAAACAAGAGACTGAAAATATAAAAAGAAAAAATATACCTATGTATTTTATTTGTTTATTTCAATTTAATTTTTTTCGGGTTTAATTTATTTTTTTTATTATTCTTTTTACATATTGAAGTATAATACTAAAATGTATTAAAATTTTTATAAACTATTTTATTTTCTGTTTTTTTGTTTTTGTTTATTTTCATTTATCTACACTTATGCATACCTACACGATTTTTGTTTTTAATTTAATTTATTAAATATTGTATTGGTGTTATGTTACAAACATAATTCAAAATAATATTTATTTTTTTTTTTTTGAAAATTATAATAAAATTATAATATTATTTTTTTTATGATATTAAGGTACACAATTATTGATTTATCATTTACAAATATTTTGTTTTTCTGGTTCTTTGAACGGATTTTATAACATTATTTTTAGTTTATGTTTTTTTTTTTATTGATTTCTACAAGTTTTGTTTAATGTTTCTTTTTTTTGTATTTTATCCAATTCTGTTTTTTTTTTGCAAATAATATTAAAAATGAAAGAAAAACCTCTTTTACATTATAGTTTTCTTCAAAAAAGAAATTGCAAATAATATAGCAACTCATTTCATCTGTTCCATACAAGTTTGAAAAAAAACTAAGTGCAATATACATAACTGAAAGTAAAACTATAATTAAATAGAGAAAAGATTTTTTTTAAAAGTTATAGCTTTATTTACACTTTTTACATGATTTTATATGAAAAATATGTCCTCTTATTTTTATTTTTTTAATTATTTTTATTACTATCCTAACAACCTTTTTAATTGCGGTACGTTAATAAAATACAAATTGAATTATGTTTATACAAAGAAATGAAAGAAAGAAATATTAAAAAATTACAGGTAGGTAAAAAAAAACTAGATATACACAAAGTCGATAAATTTCGTTTAACTCGAAACTTTAGAATTAGACCAGTTTATGTTTATGAGAGGTCAAAACTTTCGCTCCGTCAAAGATTGAGTAATGTCGCATTTACACGAGTGACAAATTGTCATTAATTCTTCTTTTTCACGCCATTTATGACAAACCCGTGTAAATGCTTTACAAATTTGTCATATTTTTCATAATAATCATCGATTAATTATTGACAGAGCCAATTTGCAATAAATATTGCCATTTAAATTAAGCCATATAGGTATACACACAGTGACAGCATTTTGCAAGTAATGACAATGAACTTGCTCTTTCTTGTCATTGTCAGTATATTGACAGAGTGTCACAACGCCATTGTTATGCCTTCTTGTAAATGAATGTCATTAATGATTTTAGTTAACCATTATTTTGCCGTTTAGTGACGAGAATTAATCGCAATTTGTAGTCCGGCGTAGGTGAGTTAAAACTTTGTTTTCTTCTGCACATATTTAACTGCCAAAATAATGATCTCTATTCATATGAGTTCTAAGACTGTTCAGATTTCTTTTCTTTAACAACCTTTCATATTTAATTTCCACCAAATGTCAAAAAATATTTTACTGTACAAAAAATGTGTGCGAGTAACTATAAAGTATTTTATTTTAATTTTAAAGAATGATTTGTAATTATTTTAAATTTTTAAAATATATGGTTTCAACCTTAACAAATTGTAATAAAGGTTAATTCAATGTAAAAAAAAAACTCAGAATACTTATAGGTTAGGTTAATAGATACTTGAGGAATGTCGAAAAAATTCTACAGAATTAATCCTCGGATAAATCGTGATACATCGATACCTTTGGCAGTTTAACTTATCCCCAAAAAGGTTAATGAAACACACCCCGGGTTCATAAATGAAAAATTTGTGTAGGTATCAGCACAAACAAAAGTTGTTTAAGAAAAGTAGTAGCTTCCATTCAATGCACTAATGCAGAAAACAAATAAAAATTGCTTGATAAATATTTCTAGCAGATGTTATATATGCCTGGAAAAATGGATCAGCCATTTCTGAGAAAAAAAGACTTCCTTTAATGGGTTTTTTAACTATCCAAGCCATACTGTAGTCCTCAATGCAAAAATAACAAAAATCAATCAATTTGATTATTTTCAATTCTTCAATTTTATAAAACTAAACAAAATATAAGGCTTTAATATTGCATTATTTGTTAAACTTTAATGAAAAACCATAAACGGAATCTTTTGATTCTTCGGAGATAGTATAATAAGAAAAACTGTTCCGGCAAGGAAGCAAGTAACGTGCTCATTGTGGTTACATAAGCAATTGAAGCATTATGGTCAAAACCGGATAACTGCACTTTTTGACCAAATATGTTTTTCGATGCAAAAATCCGCACTTAAAACTCAACTTCTTTGACTCTAAATTAGAAAATTGTAATTTTGTACTAGAGTTGTCTTGCTTTTGCACCGCAAGTGAAAAATTGGAAGAAGGCTAATATTGTTAGAGGTACCGAGTCTTTGGAGATTTAGTTTTCAAATGGTGCTCTAGCTTAAGAAAATATTATATTAAATTGAAAAACAACAGTTGATACAATGATTTGTCTGTGTATGATGAAGAAAACGAAGCGTTTATTTATTTTCACCAAAAAAACAAACAGCAAAAGCCAGACAACTCCAAAAACAAATATATTTATTTCTTATTGAAAAATTCGCTTTTAAAAAAAATTAACCTACTCAATGTTTTTCTATTGTCTTTCGAAGCAAAAATTTGTTTTTACGAATATTTTGTTTTATGGTTTTTAAAACAGTTTTTTTGTATTTTTCTCAACGTTTAAAATTATGGAGTTATGTTGTTTTTTCACCGGAGCTTCAATTTTACATTAATTTTCTTTAGTTATTTAATTTATAGAAACAGCTAAGCATGTGCAATTTAACGTTAATCAATTAAGATACAATACGTCATCATCACAACCATTAAAAATTCAAGCACATTTTTTGATAAATTAATGGTTTTAACTCTTAAACAAAAGAAATTGTAGTTAGAATATTAACACGCTTTTTACCAATTAAAATTTTATTTTAAAATTTTTGAAACACCATTTTTTCATTCAAATACTGCTTACTTTTTACTCAAAAGAGCCATTTTGTGAAGGTTAAGGTTTTGCCTCCATTATTTTTTTTTCTGTTCTGTTAAGTATGTTACATTCATATTTCAGTCAATGACAGAATTTATTTTGTTAAGATTCGATTAAATTCCTTTTATGAGACCATCAATTGTCATCAAAGTATTTTAAAACACCCTATACAAATGTTAAAAGTTTAAAGAATTTTTATAGAATTTCTCTCAGCGAAAATAAAATTATAATTTTGTCCTCGAAATATATTTGCGGTATGTTATGGTTTTCAAACTTAACAAATAGTTGCACCTGTCACATTCGACCAAGTCATACTTCCAAAATTAGAATCGTTATTGATTTTGTGAGAAAAACATACATACACAGTTCGGAATTAGATGGTTTAGTAAATTCTTTTAAGCTTTGAATCTGGCCATCAAAAAAATGCCACAAATACCACATACAAAAAAAAAATGATTTAAAGAGCATTTTATGGCAACAAGATTTTATAAATTTTTTAATAAAGTCACATGTCAAAAAGATTCGTTACTGCAAAACTCACGACTCGAGTGCAGAATTTTGACCTTTACCTTTGTATATGAACTTTGAAGCTCCATACAAAGCTTTTACCTTATTTTTCCATATTTTTAGTTGACCAGTTAGATTTTTTTTGAATATATATGATTTGATGTATAGACTTCTTCCTTAAAATTGAAATTTTACAAGTTTTGGATTTCTGAAATTAATACAAAAATGTTTTGTATTCAGCCTATTATAATCGGGATACCAAGGTCCAAGCAAGTCCTTAGTAACAATGAAACAAAAACATATGAAGCTTTTAGAATAATAGGTTTTCACGTTTGGAATAGTATAAAACACGATTTAGAATTATTTTGGTTGTCCCACAAGTCTTGAGATTGACTTATATTGAATAACATAAGTCTCACTGTATATTTTGATATTAAATTTTCTTTAAGTAAACTAAATAATCAAACGAGAGACAATAAAGGTTGTAAGGACAGTAGATCCAATTTTTGTTCTTCGATATGCGTATAGAATTATATTTTGCAATTTTGTTCCTTCAAAATTAAAAGACTAAGAAAATATTTTCAAAGAGAAATTTACGCTTGATAGCAAAAAATTCGATACCAAATTGGAAACAAATGAAAGCAAACGTGTATAGCCTGTAACAAAATAAAAAATAAAAAAAAAAATATATCCTGCAATGTTTCAATTTTCTTAGAAGCGTTAATATTAGCAACTTTATTTTATTTTACATATTAGTAAAGTTGTTTTGCTATAAAGCGTAAATAATCTTCATTTTCTTATTTTTTCTTATTTTTAAAATTTTTAGTTAATAAATAGCATTAATAAATCAGACAAATTGAAGTAAGCTGTACATAAAACAGACTCTTTTTTAACGTGGACGGTATTCAAAGCTGGCATTACATCTAGTATTTTTTATTTTTTATTTTGTTTTTATTTAATAAAAATCATAATATTTTTCAGTCCATATAAAAATTTAAATAAACTCGCAAAATTAAAATTTTGTGTAGAGCAGAAATTTAGGTAAAAAATGTGAGTTAAGTATTTTTTTATTTGTTTTTTAATATTTTTTATTTATACTTGTTGCTAATATCGTTATCGAAGAACTAATATTGAATATTTTTTTTTTTTAAATTTATTAGTTGTTATATTTTTGTTGTCATTTTGTAAATGCTTGAATCTATCATACAGACAATTTAGTTTATCAGTTTTTTTATTTTTTTTTTTTAAGTATTATATACCAAAATCATAAGAGCGTTTCATTTTCTATTTTCTGTGGCTTTTTTTTTTAAATTTTATTAATTTATTTATTCTTGCTATGTTAATATTTTAATTTACTCTCAAAGAATTTTATGCGTTATGGAATTTTAAGTGTATTAATTTAAACTAATTGAAATAATTTACAAACAAAATTAACTAAAACATAGTATTAGTTTTATTTTGGTTTAATTTCCACATTAATGATGATTAATTAGATACTTTTAATTTATTTGTTTTTTTTTTTATTTTGTTTAATATATTTGTACTTTTTTACCAGTTTTGAGGAGAAAAAAATAATATAGTAACTTTTTTATAGAAAAATTAAAATAAATAAAATGATAGTTTTTTTTTTTAATTTCTGTCTGGTTTAAGTTGGTTATAACATCTCTTTTTTTTTATATACATTATCTTTACAAAATTTACGATTATTTAAAATACTTTTCGCTTGTAAATTGTTTATTTATGTTTATTTGTTGTGTTTGTTGTCAATGTTTTGGGGTAATGTTAAGCTTAAGAACAGAAAAACTTGTTACTGTTGTTTTTTTTTTTTTAGAGAAAATCTTAACTTATTTAATTTATTGTGTATTGTGTTAATATAGTAACGTGTTGCTTAAAGAAAATTGGTCGAGATTTCCACAACCATAACTTCTTGGCCAGCTGTTTTGATAATAATTAATTTAAAAATTTTATACATTAAAAAAATGTTGCATTAGGCCATTTTAAAAAGGTCAAAATCAAATAATATAAATATAAATGTAATTTACTTTGCAATTTTATAAATGGGCAAGAATTTTTAAATTTTCAAATTAATATTATAATCATAATTATATAATTTTGTGTTCATTAAGATATGTAAAGTTTTCTCTTAGCAAAAACTTACCAATGAATTTGATTTCAAATTTATGTTTTCATTCAGAAAAAAGCCTTATGCTGACAATCAACATGGAATGTCTTCACAAATATTAGAAGTTTAAAATCTTATCCAACACCTTGTTCAAAATCGTATCATATGTAATACATATTTTAGTCTGATGCATACATACGAGTAGATGGTAAGTTTTTTTCTCATAAAATAATATTAAAGACGAGATCTTATTGTTCCAACTTTTATATCAACTTCATTCATTAAAATATAAATTCAAAACGACACGTCATATTTTCAACATTATATTTAGTATGGGAATACGTGTTAGGCGCGTTTTCTATAAGACTCTTTAGGCAGCCTTATGAAATTTTTACACTCAAACAATATGTTAATAAAACGTGAGGGTACATTTTTTGCTATTGTTCTAATTCAAAGCATACTTTCTTACAACTTGCCTGTACAAATTTTTGTTTTTTTTTTTTTGAAGAAAATATGCCTTTTTAATCGTTTGCAAACTTTGTCATAATTTTTTCAATTTGCTTTTGGCTGCATTAAAGTTCAATTTTGAGGTTAAAAAATTAAGTTTTACTGCAAGTATGGTGGTTAATATGATGTGTATCATATTCTGATGCCAATTTTTCTTCATAAACGAATGAAATTCCTCAATTTTCTTCAGTCATTATTACCTATACCGCCATTCGCGCTAATCGAGCTTGTAATAAATTAATTCGTTGGACTATGTCCATATTATTGATTTTGATCAAATGGAATAAATATTGGAATAGGAACATTATGAGAATATAACAACCACTATTGTTGAGCACTAAACAAACAAGAAATATCTTACATTACAGACATATTTTTTTAGCACCTACTTAACAAAATCTAACTTTTGTTCTTTTTTAGTTGGTAACACTTTTAAGCATTTTTTGCTTCTGAAAGAAGAATTTCTGTATCAGATTTTCTTTTATTTTAAGTGTCTACACTCAAAAAGAAATATACCAGATCAAAGTTATTAGAAATCAACATATTATCAGGTTGACATCAACTCAGTTGATCAGATCTTAGTTCTGATTTTAATCATTGATTTTTATCAACCAAAGTTACTTGTAAGCTCTGCATAATGCACTCAGAATAAGTATCAGGTAAAAATTACCAGAAATTAACAAATTATCAGGTTGTTATTATTAAACCCGGTTGATCAGTTCAAATATTCAACATGATACCAAATTTTAATGTTGTGTTTGACGATGGCACGCAAGCCACTTATTAAATTGACATGGCACATTTTTATTTCTACACTACTTTGAATAGTAATACTGTAAAACTAACATAAAATCATGATCATTTAACAGACATTTGATAGTACTTTTCTATATAATCTACATGATTCAAATGTTGAATTAATCCTGTATCTTTGTCTTTGTTACACTTGCACGTGAACCTGCATAAATTAACTATACATACTGTTAATCTAACCATGTTAGTCTGAGAAGCATTCTTAATACCCTTCTATATTAGCTGCGTATTTTTGCATGTCCATGTGGACATTGGAGAAAAGTAAAACTGGGACATTTCAACATTGGCCTTGAGTCTACCATTTTGTATTTAATTATTTTAACAACAAATATTTGACATGTCTATACAAATTATACATAACACAACGACAATAGAAGTCCGGCAATACCGTTTTTATTAGGACAAAAGTTAAATCCACTTAATTATCTGGACACATCTAACTCTATATGGACATAGTTGTTGTTGTATTTGACATGTTAATCACTTTGTTTTGTTGTCGCTTTTTTTCAGACAGAATTTACTGCAATGGCAAAAAAAAAACAGCTATTAAGCTTGCACGCCACCAAAAGCTAATGAATACAATTAATTTATATTAATAAGTCGGCGAATGTTGGTTTTATTGAACATAAACTGTAATTCTTGAAAAGTTAAAAAACTTTCGAGCGGACAATTGCTTGCCCGAAGAACAGAAAATTAAGAACTTCTACCCAGATTTGTTTTAACACTGGAGCGCCATTTTAAAACACGGATTAATCTAACTTACATGGTATTCAGGTTAAATAAATAAAAACCTTGTTAATTAAACATGAGACCCAGTTAATAATGATCAGGTAAATTTTTTTTAAAATAACTACGCGAGACGTTATGTCAATCCATTTTGTAGCTTATTTATATTTCTTAAGAAGATATTTCATGACCTTGCTCAGGTCTGGGCAGACTTTTATATTAACAAGATTCTCATGTTGAGATAAAATACATCTTTTTAAATCAACTGTGATATGCCACCAGGCTAATTTTACACTGAATATTTGTATGTAAGTTTATTGAAATAGTAACTGAAAATTTCTGTTTACCTTATATGGAAAGTGCACCTTGTTAATTTAAAATGATGCTTGTTAAATTTCACCGAGGGGAGTAACTAGGATTTTTACAATCAGCTCACTAACCCATTCCGACTGAGCTATAGGTGTACAAAGTGTGTCAAAAAAAGTCCAGCTCAATATTGAAAAATCATTTTGAAAAAATATGTGCCGAACATCTAACAACAAAATATTAAAAAATTATTTTCTTGTCTGTTATACCTATACCAATGTATGAAACATGAAGTCGTATTTCGGAAAAAAAAATGTCTTTACATTAATTTAATTTTTTTAAGTAGGTATAGATAAATAATAAAAAATCAAATAATAATAATTCATTCAAAAAAGTTGCCCATTTAACATTACAGAAATAAAAATATTTACAATTAATAAATTTGTCATTTGTTTCTTTAAATAAGAATTGCGAGTATTTATTGTTTTTTTTCATGTCACCAACGCGTTACTAATATTATTTTATTATTTACATAAATCAATGTTGTACAGTTATTTATACAACTACAACCTAAAAACAAAAATAAAAACCTTGGTGGAACTATTGTTTATATAAATTCAAAATTTAAAAGAAACCAAAAATATTTTTATTATATTTGTAAAAAGAAATTAACTATGTCGCTTGTGTTAAGGTAAGGTAGGTATTTAATTTGATTATTGTTTATTTTTTTTGTATATAAAAAAATATGTGTTTAGTTTTAGCTGAAGTTAAAGCTTATCGAAGATATTTTTTTTTTTTTCTTAAAAATGTATTTTAAGTTTTTATTTCATTTAAAAACGAACCTTTACAAGAAACAAACAAAGTAAGAAAGAGTGTCTGAAGAGTTTACTGCATGTTTTTTTGTTAAGATTTTAAGCATTAGTTACATTGATTTAATTTAAATTGTTTCGTTTTAGTTGTATTTTTATTTTTGTTTTTTTACTTTGTTAATTTATTAAAATCATATAAATCATTGTAAGCTATAGTATTAATTCAAAGAACTACATTTGCTGCTTTTTATTTGGATTTGTTATTCTTATGAAAGTTATATATTCTATTTTCTTTCTGAATCTTCTAAGATCTTTTCACGGCAGTATTTATTATCTAGCTTTTTTTTTGTTCTAATGATTTTTGTATTTAAATATAAATAGTGAAATTAATGTTTGATTTTGTTATTTTATTTTAAATTTTTTATAAAATAATAAAATTAAATATACCTATGAATATGATTGGATTCGTTTTTATTGTGTGGTAAATAAGTAAAAACTACATAAAGAAAGAAAAGAATAACAAATTTTATTTTGATGAAACTGAGATTCATGTATGGCATTTGGTTTTGAGTATTAAAAACGTATTTGTTTTTTTTTTTTTTTTCTAATTTCGGAATAGTTTTTGCTTTGATTCTTGTACGAAAAATGACGACAGAATATAATGAAATGTGAAATCACCGAAATGCTCTGACTTTATTTCTTTTATTACTTTATTTTATTTTTGGTAATAATTTTTTTGTAAGGTTGTTTTTTCTTTCATTTATTTTCAGCACTATTTTTCTGAACTGGTTGAGCTTACTATATTTAATAAATTATATAATTTACGATAATAATAATAATAATAACAATAATAATAATAATAATAATTACAATGTTGTTTTGTGATGATTTCTTTTGAATTTTTGTTGTTGTTGTTGTTAAACTAATGTGGATTTTTGATAACTGTTGTTTTTGTGTTCCATTTTTTTTTCCTAGTTTTGAAGACGTTGACTATTATTTTGCTTTTAGTTTTAAGATTGTTTTTGTTTTTCTTCCTTTTGTTTTCATAAATTATTTGTTGTAGTTATTTGGAACTGATTTTCATAATCATCATATTTTATTTTTTTTAATTAGATGTTGTTTTTTTTATATTAGATAAAACGTAGAGGTGATTTTACGGCGCAATATTATTTTTTTTTTTTATTAAGTGAATAATGTATTTTTGTTTCATTTTTATTTATTTATTTTTTGTTTTTTTTTCTTTAGATTTTGTTTTTTGATTTGAAATGTTTTCGATGTTTTCCTTATTAGACAGCTTTTGTCGGCTCTGGCATCCAACGAAACATTTCACAAGGCCAAAATATAGCACGTATCGTTTTTTTTACTGCAAAAGAAATTTTGTTTTATATTTTTTTTATAGATTTAATTGTATTATTTTCTTTTTATAAATAAATAAAGGCATTAAATAAATATTAATTGTGTACAAAACAATTAAGCTTTAAGCTAAAGCTTAAGCGGCTTTGATATTGATATAAGGTTAGAAGTTTTAACTACACAAACACTTTGTTTTGTTTGATTGAGGCCGGTTGTTTTTTTTTGCAATTTTTGCTTGTTTCATGATATTTAATATAATCCCCGCATTGGAAAATACTTACTTACCTACAATTCCAACCGGAGTAAGAATGATAATCGAACAAAACTAAAATATTATTTTTATTTTTTATCAATATCTTCCCTGCTTCATTCGTGTACTTCATTTTATATGTTTAAATATTTAAAAAAAAATATCTAGTAGAATGTAGACATGAAACATAATACAATGGAACTTGATAGATCGAATTTTATAAAACTTTAGCATTTTTTTGTGGACTTCTTTTTATTAAAGGATTAAAGGGCCAGACCCCTGTGATCTTCTCTTGGTTAGAGCCTTGATCACATACTTATAAGTACTACAAACATTTAAGTTGCCATCCCACATTAATTCAACCTTCGAAGTCAAAAAACTAAAATTAACAAGTTATAAAGAAGAACTCGGGTTGTATTATATAAAACTAAAATCAATATAACGAAACAAAAAAATGCAATAAAAAATACGACCACAATCAAAGAATACATATAGTGCAATACTTGCAGACCTGTAAACTTTCAAGTACAAGTACCAATCAAGTGCCCAGCACCTTGTACTTGTACTTGCACTTGAAAAAAGAACACGTACAATGTACTTGGCACTTGAAAACACCAAGTTAAAGTACATTTTCGAGTATTTTGTTTCGAGTACATGTGCTTGGTACTACTGTTATACTGCCCAGTACATTTTCAAGAACTTTCAAGTCCAAAAAGTCCATTTCAAGTTCTTTTCAAGGACAAGTCCTATTCAAGAACTTTTCAAGTACAATTCTATTTTAAGTACAAGTCAATTTCAAGTATTTTTCAAGTACAATTTATTGAGAAGTCTGGTTGAGCTATCGAATAATGACTATTTCAACTCAAAACCACAGATTACAACGGCTGATGGCTTCTCGTAGCCTTGGCGTCATTTCACTTAAGCCTTGCCATAGTCGTAATTATTCGTTAGCTAAAACAGACTACTCAACGAATTGTACTTGAAAATTTCTTGAAATTAACTTGTACTTGAAAGGGAATTGTACTTGAAAAGTAATTGAAATGGACTTGTACATGAAAATTTTGAAATTATACTGGGCAGTATTACAGTTCCAAGTACTTGAAACGAAGTACTTGAAAAAGTAATTACGTACTTAGTGTTTTTCAAGTACCAAGTTATTGTACTTGTTTTTTCAAATACAAGTACAAGTACAATTTACTGGGTACTAACAAAGAACTTAAGCACAAATGTACTAAAGTACTTTACAACTCTGAGTACGAGTATTGTATGATAATTTTCTCTATCAGCATTGATGAAGAAACAAAACTACATAAATACAAAAAGTGCTTTTGGCACGAAATAAATAATAAAATACCAAATTTTTGTTCATGCTAGATATTGCCTTTATTACTTTGAGGTTAATAAATAATGCCAACAATATTTATATAATTATTATTATTATTTGAGTGCAATATTATCCATAAATCCTGCAAAAAGCATAATTGATCATTGTTAAGAGATGAACATTCAACTGCAGCTTTTATACTCGTACATCGAGGGAATTATTATTTTTACACAATAAAATAACTTATTAAGCTTATTAAAGGCCAACTTTAAACTTAATATTTAAATCAGCTTTATTGTATTTGATTAAAAAAAAAAACAATAATTTACCCCTGTCGTGAAATCTGCCGACTGAGATCATATCCTTAATATTTCATTTTGATAATGGCGGAATCACAGAATCCGCTTTAGAAACTTTTTGTTATCGTATGTACAGAAGACATAGATTTGTTATTTTTTTCCAACCAAAAATAAAAAATAATATTTAATAAGAACAATGAAGATAATAGGTTTATTTAGGATAATTGCAAATTGTGTTTTTAAAAATAAAAGTATTCGCAGTGATAATTTTTGCAACTATTTTTAAAAACAAGTTTTTTTTAAAAATATTTTTAATATAGAGTTAAATATCTTGAAAAACGATCTATTCTAACCTAAAGAACAAAAATCTATTTATTTAGTATTTAGTTAAAATGTAGAATTTGATTTTTCTTATTACAAAAATTTCAGTTCCTTTTATATCGCAAAAAGTACAGGAGATTCTTGAAATATGTTCTATAGTTTAAATGAAAATATGTAAATCTAAAGTGTTTACAGCCTTTCTTCGAAATCAATGTAACTTTTTTAATAATCTAAATTTTGTTTAACTTATGTTTGAGTCTATAGAAAGTAGATATTTATTCTATACAAATTTAAAATATTTAATTTGTGTATGATTAGTTATAAGCACTTACCCAGTAGTCAAACGTCGGTTTCGATACTGACTGCTAATGCACTATTATGCCGTAACGTTAAGTTATTACTCCCAAGAGGCTGTTTAAAACCATTTTGTTGGTTGATTTGTTGTTGCTTATCAATCGACTGTTGTGCTCCTAAAAATGGAGCTTGACGCCCAGGATGTTCAGTCAGTCCTGGCGTTGAATCCACACCATCGTCTAAATCCATCATATCCGATGAGGATTCAGACAGTGATGATTTTTTTAAATGTTGACCTTAAAAAAAACATTTATAAATTATTTTATTTATTTAGTAAAATAAAAAAAATAACAAAATTAAAAAAAAAAGTTTTTAGTTCTATGTTTTGAAATTATTCATATTTTTTTTTAAATTTTATACATTTGTATTCCTAAAACACTATTTCATAAATCGATAAAAAATCAAAAGAGTTTGATGAACGTGGCCTGCTAGTACACTGCTGATGCAAAACGAAAAATCCCATATAAAAATGACACACAGGAATGATAAACGAAAAATTTTTTGTTGCTTTTCATTCTGCAGTACGCTGTTCGATGGACGAAATTGATAATTGTGTCATATTTTTTGGAGAAGTCTACACTCTTTTTTCGCTCACAATTCATTACTCAGGCCATTTATTGTGCCCGAAAAAGTGACATTTTTGTTTTTTCGTGTTTATTTTTGTTGTTTCTTCCATTTTCGCGTGGCTGTCAGTATTATTTTTTATTTTTTTTTTGTTTTCGTTGTCTTGTTGGAGACCAATAGCCACCGAACCGAAATCTCGATTTCGAGCAACAAGATTTCAAAATCTACTTGAATCGTTCAAACCACTCATAATCTAGATTCTGTCTGACATTTAAAAAGAATTTAAGTACTCATAGGAACTCTAAAAAAAGATCCATTGCAATCAGTCAAAGTCCCAGCACTCAATTTCACACATTTCACTTTTTCTTTGAATAAAACATAAAAAGGACCACAATCTGTTTACACTGTACTCATAAATATAAACTCTCTTCTATGGGAAAACTGTTATACGGGAGAGAAAAAAATAATAATTAAGTGTGAATAGGCCAATTAGAATTTAAGAAGATTTTGTGGAAATCTACTAGATTACGAAATCATAAAATGAATGGGAAATCTCGTTGATTTTCACCTGTTTTTTGACATTTGGCTCGAAATATAGTGTAAATTCACAAACGCATCGTTGCAGAGATGATGCACAATCGTTTCCGCCAAAAATTCATAAATGCATCAAACCCGCATCATTTTTTGCGTAACGTGTTCATTATTGCAAACTTGCATCAAGTGATACGCAATAAAAACTAATAATCAAGTAGATTTGTAATTCAAATTCATAAAATAAGTGATTTTGTTAATAATATGTAATTGGTAATTAATTATTATTCATTACATTTGAAAAATGTTATTAAAACACATTCAAATACACATTAGTCATTAAATTTATATTATGAATACAAACAAAATGTATTTTGAAAAAAAATATTGAATTTTTTTAAGTTGTATGAATCTTCAGAATTTTTTTTAATTCATTTAATTTAAAGTAATGGTAATGAAAGATGCTAATTCAATGGGCAAAGCCTTACCAACACTAACAGCCTTTTCACACTGAACCGAAATCTCAATTTTGAGAAACAATATTTCAAAATCTACTTGAATCATTCACACCACACATGTTCCAGATTCTGTCTGACATTTAAAAAACATTTACATAAGTGCTCATAGGAACTCTAAAAAAACGATCCATTGCAATCAGTCAAAGTCCCAGGGCACAGTTGCACATATTTTACTTATTCTTTGAATAAAACATAAAAAGGACCACAATCTGCTTACACTGTACTCTGTACTCATAAATATAAAATCTCTTTTTTCTATCTTCTCTCTTCCATAGGCAAACTGTTATACGGAAGAGAAAAAATGAGTAATTAAGTGTGATTCTGAATAAGCCAATTAGATTTAAAAAAGATTTGGTGAGAATCTACTAGATTACTAAATCTTTAAATGGATGGGAAATCTAGTTTATTTTGATGAGATTTCGGGCTTTTGGCTCGAAATATAGATTTTGATTCGGTGTGAAAAGGCTATAAGTATGATTGAAAAAATCCACGAATAGAATTTCTTTAATTTTTGCCCTTCAAGTTGCTTATTGCAAAACGTCGAGTGGAACAGAACTAAGAAATCAAAGCACATTAACATAATGTTTTGAAATGCATTATTTATTATTATCAATTCATAAAGAAATGGAAAAAAATGTTATCAGGCTTAAAGCCGTCAATAGACTTTCTCGATTTTTATTAAGGAGGCGGCTAAGTAGGTGTCGCAGCTTCTTGTCTTAAGTAAGTTTTTAAGTTCGCATCTGGCTATTTATATAAAAAATACCAGCTAACAGATTGTTGATAGCTAATAGATTTTTAAAAAACCTATTTTTGGTACCAAAACTAGCTTTAAGAAAAATGAACATATATTAATAACAATTTATCTTACCTAATGTACCAGGTAAGTATGGACAACTAGTAACATGGTTGAAGTTTTGGCTCTGCATCTCCTCCTGATCTGTTTCTCTATGATAGAAGTAATTGAAGTTACTGACGATGACTGGTACTGGAAGTGCGATTGTCAATACACCAGCAATGGCACATAGTGATCCCACAATTTTTCCCCAAACGCCGACCGGTCTATGTTATGACAATAACAAAATAAAAATACATAAATTATTTAATTAATTTTTTTTATATTCATTATTTTTTATATACGAGTATGTAGAATCAAGAAATGTTTGTTTTAATTTAAAACTATGAACAACGAAAAATGTGTTAAATATTTTAATAAACAGCCAACAAAATGAAATACCAAACAACGAGATAGATGGGTTTGATGCTAATACGATGAATAAACAACACCGATTTGTTTTTTGTTTAATATATTTTACAGAAGTGAGATGCGCCATTTACAAAGATAGTTGAAATTCTTTTTTTTTAATGCACATCAACATTAGTATATGTAGAAGGATGATTGAAATAGAGAGACATATAGTAAATAATTAAAAATTAAATAAACATTGATTCAATTGAGAATAAAATAAATACATAAATAAATAAATAATTTTAACAAAAAAATGCATAATGCTAATAAATTCGTATGTGAAATTCTTGCAGAAAAGCCACATGCGTTTGCAAACTTTTTGCTTCCCCTAAATAGATACATACATATAGGTACATGCAAACAAAATTGAAAGAAGTCTCAATGTATATAGAATTAAAAAAAAAAAAAATAATAAAAAGCCAATTCAAATGATAAAAATGAAAATAAATATAATTTAAATATTTTTAATAATGAAAAGAATTTTTTTTTTTAAAAGAACATAATGAAACGAGATGCAATAACTAACAATTTATTATTTAGCTATTATGTTGTTTTTTTTTAATAATTTATAATTAAAAAGAAATTTATATGTGATGTGTCCTAATTATTAAAAAAAAAAAACTGTTTCCCTTTTGCCCAGTGTATTGTTTTTGTAATGAGCTGTTAAAGTAGATTTTAAAGAGAAAATAAAACTATCATTTTTGCTTTCGAACAGATGCAAAGTTCTAATATTGTACTAAAGTTTCTGATAAAATTGTGTTGTTTTATAAGACATAATAAATGATGTGAACAAAAAACTTTGTGTTTTTAGATTTTTTTTTTTTTTTGAGTGCGGACTTAATATACTGTGGTGGAATCGAACTGTTGGTGTTTTTATTTGTTTTATTTGAATATTTCGAGTGAGTGTGATGATTTTTTTTTTGTCACCAGTGAAACCATGCATGAGAAACATAGTTTTTGGAAGATTTTGTAGAGTGTATGTATATGAGTATGAGAGTTGAAACAAAAACAAAATGAAAAGACATTATTTTTTTACATACAAAAGTAAGTTACTCTACATTTATGATTAAATATTTTATTTTCAAAATTTATTTCGTTTTAATAAGTTTTTTTTGTAATATTTTTGTTGATACTATAATAGAAGTAGTCACCTTTTATCTAGGAATAAGAACTACAGTGTTGCCTATAGCCATTTTTTCCAAAACAAAAACTAACTTTGGTATAAAAAGTTAGTCTTTTTAAAAAGGGTTATAAGTACACATTTGAATTCATAAAAGTGCTTTTGCTTAGTGTTAAAATACCTAATTAAAATTAATTTAGAATTTTACATTTTGATTTTGTTAAAAAAAGTGATCATTTTTTTTTTTTGTTTCTAATATAAATTGGCTTAAATATAATATTTTTACTGTTTGTATCGTAAGAATAATGAATTGGTTTGCCTAGTTTCCATTTTTAACTTTAAATTCATACAAATAAAAACAAACCTGTTTTCATACAAATAAAACCCACTTTCTTGAAAACTTTTTTTAAAACAATAAACTCTGATTTATGAAAAATTTGACAGATTTAAATAAAATCACGTTGCAGTCAAACAGTTGTTTCCATCTACTCTTAGAAGGTTATCCTCTGATCCTCTCTTCTCTTTATTGATTAAAATTTAAAGTCTGACATTTTTTAAGTAAGTAGTCAACATGTAAAAATTTGTTTATTATTCAATTTTTTGTTCATTTTTGGAGTTTTGTATGTTCTAAACGGACCTGTTAAGTAGGAATTTAAAGTACTTAAGGACTTCAGTTCTCTTAATTATAAGCACTAGTGGCTCACAATTTGTACCTTTTGTTCTTTGATACTAGTTCTCGAAAAAATGGCAAGTACGTGCCAGTATTTTTCAAGTATTTGTGGCAAAGTACAAAGTATACACAGTATTTATGAACCACAGTACTGAGGTGGTAGGTACTTTCATGTATATGTTAAGTACGCCAAGTGTATGGCCATTTTCTGAGCCAAACCTTTTTTTGGTGTACGAAGATCTAGTCAAGAAGGTGCTTGAAAGTACTGGTTACGTTCTTGAGTAAAGTGATATGAAAGAACAAGTTAAGTGGTTGAAAACTCTGGTCAAATACTTCAAAGTTGTGCTTAAGTATCTTCTTCAAAGTATTACCTAAGTACTTGAAAGTTCTGCTCAACTATTTGAAAGCACTGCTCATGTACTTAAAAGTACTGCTCACGTACTTGAAAGTTCTGCTCTTCTTAAGTACACAATAATACTCGATACTTTCGACGAAGGACTTGAGAAATACTGTTACTGGGTTTTTTTAAGTACCAGTAAGGAGAACTGAAGTTAAAGCACAAGCTAAAAGTTCTAGATGGTTGCGTTATTGGTCTAGTAAAATACTTTCAATGAAAAGGTTTAAGATTTAGCATTGAAGATGATTGGGACAATTTATTTAAAAAAGACTTAAAGGTGTAACGACTTTAATTGCATTACCGCTATTGCGATTTCTTATCAGAATTATCTATCAGTATTATTTTTATTTTTAATTTTCTTAAGAAATTTATTATTACTATGAAAGAAATAAATATGATTTTTTGTTATTTATTTCAACTTATAACGTGTGTTTTCTTTAGGAGTGTGGTTTTCAAAAAGAAATAAAATGCATATAACTTAATGTTATGGCCAAGAATTTAACTTTATTATAAAAATAAAGGTTTGCCATTATGTTTTCAAAATGATTTTGGGCAAGTTCACCTCGGACCGTATGTCAACAATAAGGCGCCGATTATCCTCTTCCAAAGCGTCAATCGTATCGAGCATATCTGTGAAGACAAGCAACATCACATACTCTTACAAAAAATAGTCGAGCGGTGCTAAATCGAACGATCTTGGAGGCCCACGACACGAGATAATACGCTCACCAAAAGATTCCTTCAAAAAATTCATTGTTTTGTTGGCTGTACGGAATGTAGAACCAAAGGTCATCAATATGAATATCATCCAATTCAGATACGAAAAAGTAATTAATAATGGTTCTATAGTGTTCCCCATTGACTGCAACATTATGGCCGGCTTCAATTTTGAAAAAATATTGACCAATGATTCCCTCTGCCCATAGAGCAAAACAAACAGTGACCAATTGAGGATGTAACGGCGTCTCAACAATGGCTTGTGGACTGTAATCACTCCAAATAAGATAATTTATCTTATTAACGTACCCATTCAAACAAAAATGAGCTTCATCGCTGAACAAAATTGATTGGTGGCCATCTCGTTTTGATAATAAATTTGCACGATTTGCAAACGTTGATCAGGAGTAAGTCTATTCCATTCATTATGAAATGGCAAACCAAATTAAGCATAAATCAAGTGATAGCTGTTAAAAAGACCAACTCCAAAAACAAAGAGGTATTGCCAGATTGAAAACTACACGCCTAGAAAAACACCCATGAATTGTAAGTAATTGAATTTCTTTAATTTTATTTTAAAGTACATACATAGTTGAAAAGCGTTAGGATTTTTTTGTATCATTATTTCGAAGCTCTGCCCTTTGATTCAACGAAACGAAGCGGAAAAATCTGGCTTATTGATGTTTGTTCCCTTTACACGATAAATAAATTAGTAAATTGATTTCGTAAACGAACGCATCTTTCGTGTACAGATCTTATCTTGTTTTAAATAAACCATACAAAATGGAAAACATTTGCAAATATTTTTCCGAAAAGATTAGATCTGTTTAGCAATGAAAAACGATACTAGTGAATTTCAAAATAGTGAACTATCCATATTAGTGAAAAAAGAAAATTTAATGTACAAACGTATTTTGAATAAAAATGTCTCGCAAGCATTTAACATTGCTTGAGAACACTAAAGAATTGTTTTTGATTGACCAGATTGAAGGCTTGGTTTAAGACTTAAATAAATGGAAAAATATTCCCATCGAACAAAATTCATCTTTAGAAACTCTCGGTCGAAAAAGTGAACAAACTCAAAAGAGTGAACTGGTCTGGCTTTTATTACTTACTTTACTATCAAGCGTCTGCAAAAATCGTTTGACAAACAAAATATCTAATAAATAAAATGAGCTATTATTCACAGTATTTAAGGCAAGACTATTTTAAGCTAAAGGTAGAACTTGAACAATCAGCAACCAAAGTGAGTGGCCGTAAGAAACCGAACGAAAACAAGAAATTCAGATGACGTGTACATAATGTGATTTAGTACTTTTCGTTTAGTTTCGTTAACTTTTACCGTCGAATGTGAGAGTGTTCACCGACCATTTTTCGTTATTGGAAAAATGCAAAAATCAATATGGTGGAAGCAAACAAAAAAAAATTTGGCACTTGGTAAATATTTTTCAATTATTTTATTCTGTTTGAAGATTGAGTGAAATCTGAAATTTCTTTGAATTGATTAACATACATTGAATTTTTGTGGTTTTGCAAAATAAATAAATAAAAGCCTATCGCTCCTTGTTTTGAATAAGTATGAACAAAACAAAAATTGAAAAACGATAACTATCAATAAAAAACGCTTATTCCACTTTTATTCCACAATTTTAGTAAAATTGAATAACTGAATAAGAGTAAAAAAAAAAATATTCGTGAAATAGTAACGGGTGATTTTTTAGCTGGTTTGGTTTTGGCAACAGTGGTTTTGACAGCTGACGTGTGTTTAGTACCTTGTGTCACTGTCAAACAGCTTCAGTTTGGTTTGCAATTTAACCATGGATCGTCTTACAAATGAACAACGCTTGCAAATTATTGAATTTTACTATCAAAATTCGTGCTCGGTTCGAAATGCTTTTTTATCGAAAAATTGTGTTCAGCGATGAGGCTCATTTTTGGTTGAATGGGTACGTAAATAAGCATAATTGCCGCATTTGGAGTGAAGATCAGCCAGAAGCATTGCAACAGCTACCAATGCATCCCGAAAAAGCCACTGTTTGGTGCGGTTTATGGGCCGGCGGCATTATTGGGCCATATTTCTTCAAAGATGATGCGAATCGCAGCGTTACTGTCAATGGTGAACGCTACCGAGCGATGATCACAAACTTTTTTTTGCCCGAAATGGAAGTTCTTGACTTGCATGATATGTGGTTTCAACAAGACGGTGCCACATGCCACACAGCACGCGAAACAATGGCGCAATTGCGAGGTGAGTTTGGTGAACAGTTAATTTCACGTTTCGGGCCGGTCAATTGGCCGCCTAGATCGTGCGATTTGACACCATTAGATTATTTTTTGTGGGGGTATGTCAAGGCTAATGTCTATAGGGACAAGCCCGCTTCGATTGACGCACTGGAAGCCAACATCCATGCATTCATTCGTGAGATACCGGCCGATATGTGTGAAAGAGTATGCCAAAATTGGACTCAGCGGATGGGCTACCTGAGACGCAGCCGCGGTCAACATTTGCATGAAATTATCTTTAAACATTAAATTGCAAGGTTCAAACTATAAATTCAAATAAATATTTCATTCATTTTTTCGAATTTTTTGTGTTTTTTTTTTTTAAAGTTCTAAACCTCTTAAAAAATCACCCGTTAAAATAACGTACAAGCCCTGTATAGTATCTTAAGATTTCAACCAAAGTTCGCAAGCTTGTTTTTTTCGTATGGGTTTTGACAGCTTGTTTATGTCTACCTAAATTATTATTGTTATGGAAAATTTAATTTAAAACCGGAAAAAAAGTGTGAAATCGGAGCATCAATGACATAGTAACAAATAAATAGTTACAAATAAACAAATCTATTTATTAATAACTTTTTGCTTTATATTCTTCAGAATCTACTGAAATCATTGTGCATAGAAAAAAAAATATTATCATAGAAACGTAAATCTGTTGATACTTATATCAATTAAAAAAAATCATACCAACACCAATAAAAAATGGATTCTACTGCTTATTCCTTTGCTAACCATCTGTTTCAGCTAAGTAAACGTCACTTACACGAATAAAACCTAACCGTTCGCTACTCCCCGTTTTTTAAACTGGCTGATATAGTTCATCCATTTTAAAAGTTTAAACTTTTAAACAATTTAAAATCATACCTGCTTACTAGAAAATCATTTTAATACGAGTATGTAGGATATTGGAAAATGTTGTTACTTTTTTGAGCAACTTCTGAAATTCTGGAGGTGGCGGTCAATTTCAGGGTTAGCAGAAGTCATTGAAACAAGGATATTAATTTAGTTATATATGATCGAAAATGATGTTTTGACTGTGATATTATTTTTTTTAGGTAACTATTGACAGTTTTAAATATTGTTTTAAATTATAGAAATCTTGTTTCATTTATTTTGTTATATTTATTTCTTTTTTTTTTGAAAAGTTGTTTTAAAGAATCAGCTTTTTTTTAAATACAAATTATACTGACTCGAAAATTAGGACCAAGCATACTGCGAAATGCAAAAATGGTCCTGCGATAAAAACTTGGCACAGTTAATCTTTTTTTATGAAACTAATCATATATGTAATTGCAAATTTACGAAAAAGAATACCACTACACAATTATTCAATCACAAAATTATATCTTAGTTACTTGGTTTCACTTTTAATAATTTTTGATGAAAGAATAAATTTTTAAAAACTTTAACAGAGGCTCTCAATAAACATAAATCTTGTTTAAGAAAAAAAGTAGCTTTTAAGACAATAACAATGTAACTATTCCCAAACTTATTAAAACGCTTATATTTTTTAATGTTTTAAGCCGTCACACTTATATTTAAATTTACTACATGATAGTGTGTATATTTAATGTATGTAGTGTTTTTTTTTATAATTCATAGTGAAATACTGAATAAAAAACTTTAACTTAATAAAACATTTCGTTATACTATTCAAGATGAAAAAGGTAGTAATGAGAGAGAGAAAGATAGAGATATGAAAACAAAACATATTTTTGAGCACTTCTATATATATTTTTTTTTTTTTTTTAATGTAAGTATATAGGTATGTAGTTTTGAATTTGTTTTAAAATTTAAAATAATTTATGAAATATGCAAAATAGATTTCTATAGAATATTTTTTTTTGTTTATTTAATTTTTTTTTTTTCAATAATTTATTAAAGATTTTCGAATAGATACTAAAAAAAATGTTAAGATATGATGAAGACAAATATAATTAAAACGAAACTAATTAACAAAAATTAGAAGTTAGAATAAATTAAATAAGGAAAGTTAAAAAACATATTTGTTTTTGTTTGCATACGTCATGTCACCATATCCAACAGTAGTCATGGTAACGACAGCCCACCAAAATGCGTCTGGTATAGACTTGAAGAAGGAATTTTCGCTTCCAGCTTCCGCAAAATAAACAGCCGATGAGAAGAGTACAACGCCTAAAATAAATTAAATTCGTTTTTGTGGGTTTTTTTTTCTTCTGTTTTTTTTTTTTTGTTTTTTGTTTTGATTTTGTTCTGGGTTGTTTTTTTTTTTTCATTTTCATAGATTTTTTAAATTTCTCTCTTGATTGTCTAAATAAACATAAAGTTATACGCTGTTAAAATGCTCTATTATTATATTGTTTGTCATTGTAAGGGGTTGAATAAAAATATTCACCCATTTGTTTCTATATTAAAAAAACAAACACTTAATGGTTATTTTAGTTGAGGAAAAAAAAAAAAGAAATGCTTTCTTAAACCTAGTTTTAAATAATTAATACAAAGCAAAATTATTCTAACTTTAAATACCTAACGCCATTAAAATAATAAACCATAAATTATAAACAAAACAAACAATAAAAACAAAATAAAAATAACAAAATTAAAAACCAAAATAAATTAAAACAACACAACAAAATATATAAATTAAACAAAACATAAATGCAGTTTAAGGAAAGAAGAATATTAATATACACAAATGTATATTTATATATATTTATATTTAATAGAAAGACTTCAAAAATTACGGGAGAGTAAAGAAGAGATTCATAACAAAACACATTAACACAATACGACGTGACCAATTTACACACGGATTCTTTGTTTTTTTTTTTTTGTAAATTTTAAATTAAACTTAAACAACGACTGTTTTTTTTTTCATTTTACAAATACGATTATACGAAATATCGAGAAATAATTTTTTTTTATATGTAAATAAATAGAAAATTTGATTTTACGACATTTTGTGTGTTAAAGCTTTTATACTTCGTTTAAATTATATTTATGTAATGTAATATTTATTCATATTAGAAACGTTTAGCGAAGAAATTGAGTCTGTTTGTACCTCATGTCACCGTATCCAACTGTGGTCATTGTGACCACAGCCCACCAAAATGCATCTGGTATTGATTTGAAGAAAGACATTTCGGCGCCAGCCTCCGCAAAATATACGGCAGATGAGAATAAAACGACGCCTTGTTTTGTGTGAGGAAATTTTGATTAAATTAGTATCAATGATAATTTTTGTTTGCACACAAATTTCTTATAATATTCAAATTTATTTCTTTTTTTTTTTTAGTTTCGTTTGAAAATATACTCTAAATCTGAGTTGCTAACTGTAATTAGGTTATACAATTTTTGATTGGAATATTGTTAATAAAACAAATTTTTGTTTGATTTAAACGTTTAATTAAAATAAGAATTAATTATTTATATTTTTATATTTTAAATAGCCTGATTATCTTAGCTTGATGTTCAAACAAAATCAAATGTCAATAGAAAATTTTTGGCTGTGACTTAAGCCCCTAATCATCGTAAGAAAATTTAAAATCACATACCATCAAAGCCTAGAGAGATAGAAACACCACACTTGGCTGGGTACTTCACATCGAAACTCGGCCTTCAACCTCAACATTGAAATTTATAAAAAAGGCCAACACATTAATTCATAACTCACAAAAGTTTTGCTGTACCGGCAACACTTTAATTCAGCCACTCAAATAGAATATATACGAGATTTGATGGCAATATTTATATGTAACAGTGCAAGGAGGTGTTTTTTGTTATAAATATATTTAAGAATGTTGAAAATTTGCTTTTTCTCCCATTTGATGTGTCAATTTTCTCGTTTGATTTCCCACAATTTACAAATTATTTAAATCAACTATCTACAATAAAAATGACAAAACAAATTTTTGAGTGCTGTAACCATTAGGGCTGGCCACGATACCAAACCCGGTAGCGTCAAAATCGAAAAACTTCAGTATCGGTCTTAAAATAAATAAATTTGGTGGCACAACAGCTCGTGGAGAACTAAGGCCTAGTGACTTACAACTCTCAACCATTCCTGTGTGCGTATTTTTGGCAGGAATGGAGGGGACCTACAATTTTTTGCCGAGTCCGAACGGCTTATTCATGACAAGTATACTCTTAGAGGATTTGTCAGTTCCTCGCAAGAGGCAGTACCTCGCGAAAAAAACATTTCTGTTTTTTTTGTCAGTATCGGTCTTGGTCTCGTATAACTTAGTCTCGTTTGGTTTCGTATAAAAAAGTCTGGTCTCGGTATCGGTATCGGTCTCGTCTGGTTTCGGTATTCGGTCTGATCTCAGTTGCAAACCAGAATAAAATGCAGAACTTGATTACATGTTCTTGATGTAGTAGTTGAACACGCCTGGTATTTTTAAGATTCGAAACAAAAATTATTATTAGAAAAGACATTTTTTTAACTGAAGTTTTTTTTTGTGGAAGTAACAATTTTTTAAAGACTTGCTTTACAATGTCTAAGTTAAGTTCCGATAAAGAATTCAACAGAAAATTTTGACGTGGGGTCATAAATTCACAGGAAAACAATGGACACAAATATTTTATGGATTTCCCTAAAGTCACTTTCTCACTTAAGAGAACCAAGTCTGAAAATTTCATTCAAATCGTTTCAAATAAAGCCAGCATAATTCAAATGGGCGTGGTAGTAGACAGTTGTTATTTTAATTATTGCCTAAAACTTCTCTCTGCTAAAGAGAAAAGCTCTGAAAATGTCATCTACATCATTAGAGCTTTTTCCGAGAAACCAGTTACAAAAATTGTTTGTTTGTAATAAATTAATAATAATATTCAAAAAACTATATCGGTAAATTTCGGTGCAAGAAATACGGTATCGTTTGGAATCGTCTCAGTATCGTTCGGAGCGGGTATCGTTTCGGTTTCCGATACCAATACCAAACGATATCGATACTTTTCTGGTGTCGTGGCCAGCCCTAGTAACCATTACGAGCAAAAATATAGATTTCCATGGATGCAGGGATTATTCTTAAAACTTTAAACTTTTAGTCCATATTCCATATTTTACACCTTTTGTACTAAATTTTTACTCCTACCACCCCAAAAGCTTTCTATTGGATATTCCTAATACTTAATGTTTTCGGAGTCTTTTTGTGTTTCCAATTTTAAGAAAGGGTAGATTTGGAACTGACTTAATACATACAAAGTGTCTCATTTGATTACTCGGCAAAAGTGATAAATGCATGAGGAAGCCATTTTGTTAAATAGCGTCATTGAGAAGTGTGTATGAAAATTTGACAAGGCGATGTTTTCATACTCTATTAAAATCAAAAACGAGTAGAACATTCAGAAACTCTTATTGAAAATGACATAAACTTGATACTAGTAGAATACATTATATTACGCAATATACACACCCAATATTGGTTTGTGTTTATTGGTGTGCTGCTAAAAATCAATTCTAACTTATTTGGGATTATCAAGTCTCTTAATCTTGAAAAATATGAATATCATGCCCGAAAAAGCTAATTAAGTTGTTACGTTATTGCAACAAGGAGTACATCGGTGGCTCGTCAGCTAAATGTAAGAAAATATTGCCGCTAAAAAATCTACAGAAGGTTCAGGGAAACTGTGGAGTTTGTGCAAAGACCAAGAATTGGACACTGAGAGAAATGACAGATTTGTCTTAGTGAATTTTTTTCATTGTTAGTGAATGGACTTTGGCTTTACTCCAAAACATCCTGAACAAAATTACTCACGCATCACACTACGGTTGGAAAGTTAACTAATGGGGGAGAGAAATGTTCACGGATGAGTCTAGAATGTGCCTACATGGAAGCAATTGTGGATGGCGACCGATTTGCATAATCCTTTTATGCCGAAACGGTGGCTTCCAGGGGACGATCAATTTTTACACAGGCATAGGCATTTCAATCGAAGGTAAAAATGAGCTAGGTTTTGTGGCCGATGGTAATTGTGGAGAAGTTTCGGTATATCTACGATATTCTAATGGGCCACATTGGCAAAGAATTCGTTATAATTCACGATAACGCTCATATAACGTGGGGTACTTAACAGTGAAGTTAACATTAAAAATGAGTTTAATCTTTTTTTTTTTTAATTTGGATCTTAATTTTTCTTGAAATGAAAATTAAACTACTAATTTGGGAGCCCAACTGCTAGTAAGTAAATGTAAAAAATGGTAAAATAGATATTTATTTTGATAGATTGCCATAGAAAGTGACGATTTTCGTTCAAAAAAATCATAATTTCTAAAATGACACGTCAGAAAAATACAAATTTCGCTTTTATAAATTATATTTGGCTCAAATCTGATAAGCACTTTCCAATATTTGTAAGCAAATCTTATCCGCAGTCAACTGTTTAATCACGGATCGATAATGTTTTTTTTTTTTCATAGCTTGCAGGCAAAAATGATTGAAAATATAAAATAGTCGTTGTAAACCACTAACTCTGATGAAGAAACAGTTTTTACTTTGAGTTGGAATAATTGAAGTTAATAACATCATAAGAATATGGAGAATTATGTATCTTTCAATAAAGAATCAGAAAACTTTTCATTTAGTGAAACAGATAAGGTGAAAATTAAAACAGTAGACGCTCGATTTAGTGATTCTTGAAAAAGTGAACTATTTACAAACGTGAACTCAGAAAATTGTATATAAAAATGTTTCAAAACATTGCTTGAGGGAACTGAGAAATTGTTACTCTTACCTGAATAAAACATACACACCAAACAAAATGTGCATTTTGGATGAAATATTCAAAAAGTCTTTTAAAACTCCCGCTCGAAAAAGTGAACAGTCTTAAAAAAGTGAAGAGGCCTTATTTGTATTACTTCACTATATCGAGCGTCTACTGAATTCTATAGTTGGCAAAATCCTGTTAAGAAATTGCTCTAAGCTTGCAAGCTTCATTGGATCAAATTGAAAGAGTATTTTTAAGTTGGGCGCCAATATCCTCATCAAAATCGCTTAACCTTTGAATGGTCGAAGAAATTGATTATGATTTATTTAACGTTCATCAGCAAATGACATGAAGCATTTCTCTTGGACTTCGATGAAGAATATAATCTAAGTTTTTTAGACGCAAAAGTTATTTTTATTTTGATTTGTTTCCACATTTTTTACCATCAGCCGGATTTTTATTACTGATTTAAAAGTTTTTTACATTTACAAAAACTGGTAAAAACTCAAACCGGCACAAAAAATTTATTCAGTTTAATTTTTATGCTCTTTAAACTCTTTATCCCATTTAGACACCTCTTTGCATAAGAAACTATTATCCTCATCACCTTTCAAAAAAGTCTGAAACACCCCATCGTCAAAAAATGATATCCTTTTTTTCCATTGGGGATATGGTACAGAGATTTATATAAACTAATTGAGGTCAAAAACTCAATCAAAAAGATTGCATGATTGTTGAGAAATTTGTATTAGAGTTTCTTTAAGATAGTAAGAAACTTTTCTATCACGTTATCCTCATGAGCTATCATACTGCAAGACTCTACTTGAAAACATTTCAGTAATGAATTCTCCACCAAGTTAAAGTAAAGTGGATATACGGTACTACTTCTACTGTAATAGATCTGTTTGCTCAGTTTCAAAATAATAATTCGATTTTGATAAGCATTTGGTTAAATTGACTTAAAAATAAAAGAGTTTGAACATCTCTACACTGTCAAAAACCCAGCCTTCTATGTTAATTGAAAATAATTTTATAAGCATAAAGATAAAATCGATATTTCATCAAATTCATATATGAATCAAATTATTTTCTATATCTACTAAAATTATCTACACAAAAGTAGTTTGATACTTAAAAAAATAAGTATTTAAACTCCAAAGTAACAAAATTTTAATTTTATAAATTTTGAATTATAAAACTTTTACGTAAAATAAAAATTAAAACTGAAAGAAATAAACATATCTCATGCTTTCTTTTGAGAAGAGATAAATTTTGCAATAAATTCTAACGAAGTAATTTCTGTTGGAATTTCCTATTTTTAAAGTTTTTCTCTTGTTTTACTTAAAAGAAAGTAAATTATAATAACTATTTGTTTCTTTTTAAAACTTTAATCCATATTTCGTATTATTAAAAAAAAAAATAGAATTTTTTCAACGGCTTTCAATTTTATATATTATGTACTTCCGCAAACTAAGAATCCACAATTTGTTTATATTTCTAGTATTTGTGCCTGCTTTGCTTAGAATACATTATTTTTGATTGTCTACTCAGCAACAAACAAAACATAAAAATATTATTTATTGATTTTAAAACAAAAACAAAAGAGGGTTATTTTTTGAGTTTTTTTTTTGTTTTTTGTTTTCATCAAGTGAAATTTCTTTTGAGAGATTGTTGCTACTTAATTTTTTTTTGCTTTCAATTTCCTAAAGTATGACAACTTCAAGTAAATTTGGAAATAAATGTCGGCAGTGTAGAATATATTTTAAAGTTAGACTTACCTATGAATAAGAAAAATATAAGTAAACCTAGTTCTCGCATTGAGGCTTTAAGTGTTCGTCCTAAAATTTGCAAGCCTTTCGAATGCCTCGACAATTTAAATATTCGAAATACTCGAACTAATCGTATCACTCGTAATATAGCCAAGGACATAGCCTGATTCGTTGACTTGTCCTAAAAAAAAAACAACAGTAAATTTGTATATATAAAAAAAACATTAATGTTATATCTATAAATACCTGGGGGCTAACAGGTGCTTTCGGGAGGTTTAACGTGTCTTCCTCCTCGGCAATAACAGTCGCTAATGTAATAAAGTAAGGAATGATTGCGATTATATCGATAACATTCATCACATCCCTGCAGAAATTTAACTTATTCGGACATGCGAAGAACCTTGTGAAAAAAAATTAAAAGTAAAAACCAGTTAACATTATTATAATTTTTTTTGCTTGCTATAACAATAAAGAAAACAATTTATTAAGAGAATATTATTACCTGACGCTAAGTTCAAAGGTAAACCATACAATACATATTGTTTCTATAAGGAAGAAAGGATCTGTTATGTCAGGCACCTCGTCTTCCTCGATTTTTGTTCCGTTTGTTGTTGTATTGAACACCTGAAATATATTTTAAGAATTTTTGTTTCCATTTTAGTATTGATTTGAAATATATTAGCAAATTATGCCATTTTATTGTTACAAAATAAATTTTGGTTCACATCAATAAAAGAAAAATATTAATTAAAGGAATTCTGTTTTTTACTTTATTAGTAAAAATTACCTATGATATTTTTTTTTTCTTACAAAAAAAAATATTTTATGTTCTAGCATCGTTTATTTTAAAAAGTAAGCGAGAACCTCTGACCATCTAAAATTTAAATTATGTTAGCATTTCAAGAATGAAAATATATAAATAATGTTTAAAATTTTCTGGCATTAAGAAGAAAAAGTATACTTAAAGCATACAAAAGCGTTAACCTGAAGGAGGACAGATATTTTAAATTATTTTGAGCTTAAGGTAATATTTTTTTAATCAATGTAATACAAAAAAAAAACGTTTTGAGCTGCTTTTTTGGTTTAGAAAGCATACTCTTATATTTAAGCTGATAAAAAAAGTCGTTATTTATTAAAAAAATAACTATATCTAAGTTTCTCTTGACTTCTCCTTCGAAAGTTTTGATCTGCAAAAAAACTAAAGTGTTATATTATGTAGGCTTTCTTTTACAAATTTTAAGGCAAGTGGACCCGTGCAAACGAAAATTCGGGGTAACAATCAAACATGACATTACGGTGATAGAGAACACCAATAAAGTGTGGCAAATTTCTGTCTGTCTGTTCGGCTACAACTTAAACGATTGGATCGATTTTCTTAAAACTTGGTTCATAGTGATTTTTGGTGATTCTGCCAACACTTTTTTCAATTTTTTAGAACTAAAAATGATGCTACCGACCATACATTCCTTCTTTTTAATTTTACATAAATTTTTTTGGTAAATAAATGGGAAATAATTTTTCAAAAAAATATTCATTTATGGTACCTCCAAAAGAATTTTTGTTTTTATTTTCGAATTTCTTCAAAACGATTATTTTGATTTTAATAATTTTTATATAGAAGCGTTTAAGCAATGCAAATAGATTTTCTTACTTAAATTTTCATTTTTTTTTTGATTTTTAAAAAATGTTCAAACATTTTTTTGAAAATGAAATATTATGAAAACTGAATTGTTATAAAATTCAGTACTTAAAGGCATTTTATACTTTGTAAGGTTTTCTACGAAAAAAATTTACTTTTATTAGAAAATAACGGCACTTTTCATACAAATGAGAAAAAAACCGTTAGGAAAAATATTTGTTTCTTAAGAACGGCTCCTACGATATTTATTAAACTTTTTTTTTGTCTGCTAAAATTAGTGCAATATACTAACAAAAATTATAAAAATTTCCAAATAGCAACTAAGTGCTTCTCATAGAACATATTTTTAAAAATTTTGAATTTTCTCATTATCGGCTGAAGAGATTAAGGTTATTTTTTCTAAATGTATAAATGTCAAATGAGATTAAAAAGGAGTGCATATTTAAATTTTCCAAAAATAAAGTCTGAATTCTTAAAAAAAGTTTTAATTTTTTTTCTTTGAATTCGATATCTCAAAAACGAGTCTACAATTATTTTTGAAATTTTACTTTTATATGCATATAAGTTAATACTTATGATTTGCATACTGAAAATTTTCCTCAAAAATGTTTTAAAAATTTGGTTTATAAAAAATTATTTTGTAACAAAACCATTTTGTAACGATTTTAAATATTTTTTTGCATAGCAATAATTTTCCTTAAAAATGTTTTAAGAATTTGATATATAATAAATAATGTTTAACCGCTCTAACGATTTTAAATATTTTTTTTGTCATACAATCATATTCAATCAAGAAGTAAAATGGCGTTCTTTTTTTTTTATTTAGAACTCTCAAAGAAGTTATTTTAGCTAATTTAAATATCGTATTTCATGCTTTTAAACATTTTTCTCTCATAATTTCCATGTTCTTACATAAATGCTATGTTCTTAAACTCTCAACTTAGTAGTAAGAGCAAGAACGTGCGACTCAACAGTGCATTTTATTTCTGTCCGCAGCCAGAAATTCACTCAAATATACTGATGGAGTAGCAAAAATACTTTGCACTCAGTAAAGATATAAACGTTTTGGCTTCTGAGTTTGAAGTCTACACAAAGCATGGTTCGACTGGTATTATAAAATAAAAGAATAGCAATTGAGTGGAGAGCGAAGTGAAAACAACGTCACCTTCCTAAAATTTATTTTTATGAAAGTACTTTCAATTTTTGTCATTTTGAAAATATCCAAAAAACCAAAGATCAATACGAATTTGAATAAGTTTGATACTCTTCCAAATAATTTTGGGAACAAGAAGAAAATCTCACGGTAAAAAGATTTTAAGGCATATTTGAGTTATACTCACAAAAAAAATATTAAAGCAATTTAAATTCCTAAAAGAAAGTCTAAAATTCACCAGTTTCTAATGTTGTCTAAGATGAAAATACAAAAATTTAAACAAGTTTAAACAAGCAAACTTTTTTTCTGCAGCCAAAAATGTGGCCTTGCATTTCAAAAAATTGAAAACAGTTTCTTTCTTTCTCTGTCTCGCAATTCGCCATTTTTTTAGGAACTAAAAATAATTGTATTACAATTTTTTACGCAATCTTATAAAATCCTATTTTTCTCTTGAAAACGGTTCGACGTTTTTAAAAAAAATTAATAAATTGCTTTGAGTGGAAAACAATATTATCAATGGTATCATACAATATTTTGATTTTCTTGAAATTGAGTGATTTTAATATTTTTTTTTTTTCAAAATCTTAATATTTCGAAAACGATTCAATATATTATCTTGAATCTTGGAAACAAACATTTTTTTTTTTTTAATTTTAAAAAACATTTTTTTTTCTCAAAAACAGCTCCTGTGATTTTGATCAAATTTGTTCAGTATGCTTCAATTCGTGCGATCTACTTCCAAATATTGAAAAAAAAATACAAAAAATATGTAGTTCTTTTGATTTTGAATTTTCATTATGGATTCAATGGATCTTATTTGGATTCCAATAAGCAAAAAATTAACAAAATATCTTGGAATTTTAAGAAAAAGTTTCCAAGTTATTTGATGGAAATTAACGAAAATTCTTGGTGGCCCCCTTGGTTACCTCAGCAAAATAGCATTTTGACGTTTTTTGAGATAATAATTGGTCTCATTTTCAAACAAAGGTACATACTTTGTATAAGTATCTCCTTTTTTGTTATCCTTTTTATTATTTTGCTAGCAGGTACATACATCTTACAAGTAGAAAAATAATGGGATCCTAAGATTATACAAAAACTTTACATCTTCCATTCCTACCCACGGCTCAGCCTTAAGCTAAAAGACCAATAGTTAATGTGACCCAGTCGTTTTTTCTTCTATTTTGTCTGCATTTAATTAAAACTAACATAAAATTATAGCATTTAGCCATCTTATAACTTATTGAAAAAAAAAAATGAAAATATATATTTTGTAATTTTATATTATATCCAACAAAACATTAAACTCAAAAATACCTACCGCTCAAAATAATCTATTAATACCTTTAACGCTCAGTACCTAATGATAAATTGCAACGCAAAATGAATTATATACATTGATATATATATGTGTATAACTATGTATATCTGTTTGAAGAACAAAAAAAAATATGACAACCTAGCGCTCAAGAAGATATTTTTCCAATACCTGTTCTCCTTCACAATTATTGTGTAAATCTGATAGCCGAATTTGAATGAAACGCTAAAATAAATAAATTAAATAAAAGACGTAAAATCAAAAAATAAAACAAAAAAAAAAAATATATATATAAAGAAAGAAATAAGAATTATTGATGTGATTTTTTGCCATTTTGGAAATAAAAGTATTTACAATAAAATAGTAGAAGATTGTTAAAAATATTAGGTAAGATTTATATTTTGTTTGTAATTTTTTGAATGAAATAATGAAGAGTTCATTATTTTATTAATATTTTAGTATTTAGAATAAGCAATTTTTTTTTCAAACAAATTTAAAGAATTAGAAGACAAATAAGTAAGCATCGATATACACACTAAAACTAAATAACTAAAATATTTCATGCAAATTTTACCTGTATTTCTATAGTTATTATTTTTAGCATTTTAATAAAAGATATATAAAAGCTAAATTTACTAATCTAAATTAATGCAAGAGTCGATCTTAATAAAGAACAACAAAAATTAGATCCATCAGAAGCTTTTATGGCAAACAATCATGTCAGAAAATATCAGTAATCGTTATGGTAAATGGATTACAGTAGCTGGAATTTTTGTATATATGCAAGCTTATGCAGTTTAACTAAAGTCTGTAATTATAACCCAAAAAAGCGTATTTTAGGGGTTAAATTCTTCAATTTATAATGATTTTTTGTAGTTGTAAGCTGTAACGACTGATTAGTCACACTGAATTGGAAACAGATGGCGGAAGATATGAGTATTTTAAAATGTTGCAGGTCAAAACAAGAGCAGCGAGCGAAGAGTAACAGTCATGAAGAAGGGAGGAGACGATGTTTCAGCGTCGAAAGAAGACAGCAGATATAGTCGCGCACACCTCAAAAAACCAAAGATTCAAAGAATTGAAACAACACATTGGAAGTTCTAAAAATAGTTTTAAGATCGGTAAACAGGATCTTTAAAGCAGTACAGTTAATATTTACTCCACAGATGATACCTTAGCAGAGAAAAAATATAACCTGGGAAACTGCTGGGAGGAGCCATCAATTGGTTTGATACTAACTCTTATACCCTCATGCCTCAACAAACTACAAAAACTCAATAATATATTTCCACAACAAGAAATTTTTGTTAAATTACTTCCAAAAAGATTTTCTGTAAACAATGAAAAATTTGAGCAGAAATTTCGGTCAAAATAGTGCACAAAATGCAACTGCTTTGCGGAAATTTGTGAAGAAACTTCATGAAACTAGTTTGCTGATTGATATGTACAAATATTTCTATATTCGTCTTATGTGCTAAATAAAGAATATTCTACCTGTTGCCGAAAGGGTGCACCTAAGCCCGAGAACTTCAATGCATAAGGCTTGGGCACTTTTGCACCTCATTTATTCAATATCAAAGGATAAGTCATCCTGATGGTGTGGAGTTGCATTTCGGTTGATAGGATGGCCCCACTGCAGGGCCGAACAAGGCAGTCTTTAGAGTAAAATAATTGTATTCCACAATAATGACGATGCGATGACTCATCACAAAGATACAGCTGTTAAAAAAGCACTAATAAAATTGAAAACTAAATCTGATTCCGTTAATTTGTTTGACTGGTGTTTAAACCAATATTGGTGAAAAATTCGAAACAGAGTATTAATATGGAAAAAGCGTGATTTACCTTAAAAAGTTTTTAAGGGCCCGTTTTTTCAGTGCAGGTTGACTCTGACCTAAATCAGAGTAAGGAAATCCTGAAAACAAATTGTCCACGAGTTAATTTAGCTACAGTTTTCCAGTTGAGGATTAACTTTATCTTTCAGTTGTGCAAAATTAAGGGCCATCGATGTGCGACACTATGAGCAGGATTTTCACTGCGGCGAAATCATCCCACGCTCTCGGTTAATCCTAAGTCAACTCCAGAAAAGTGTTGAAAAGTGTGTTTAGGGCCAGTTTTCGTTTTGGGGTTAAACCTTATTTAACATCAAAAAAGAATTTTTTAGGGCCAATTTTATAGTGCAAAATCATCCAAGTCTCGGGGTTAAACTTGAGTTAACTTAATGACCAAATGTAGTGCCTTTTTAGTTGTAACGCCACCCTAATTTTGATAGTGAAAGTTATTGTCAGTGCAATTCCGTTGTGGTGCAATCTCAATTCTCATGCGTAATGGAAGGTTTATATACATAGTGTTGCACATCGATGGCCCCAAATTTTTGACAGTTGAAAGATAAAGTTAATCCTCAACTGAAAAACTGTTTCTGATTTAACTCGAGGTTAATTTATTTTCAGGGTTAGCTTACTCTGGTTTAACTCAGAGTTAACCCTGAACTGAAAAACTGGCCCTTAGTCAGTTTAAATCCTAAGTTTACTTGGAGTTAGCTCAGCTACTTTGGTGAGTTAACTCAGGGACCAAATTGAGTGCCTTTTTGTTGTGGCGCCATCTTAATTTCTATAGTGAATGTTTTTGTCATTACAATACAGTAGTAGCACCATCTTCATTACGGGTTAAACTTATTTTCAGGATTAGATAACTCTGATTTAGCTAAGAGCCAGCTTTTCAGTTCAGGGTTAACTATGAATTAAATCTGAGTAAGCTAATCCTGAAAATAAATTAATCCTGAGTTAACTCAAAAACTGTTTTTCAGTTGAGGATTACCTTCATCTTCCAACTGTCAAAAATCTAGGGCCATCGATGTCCGACACTATGGTTTCACCCCTCCTACGCCCTTACGGCTCCGGAATAGAGATGACGCCCCAACAGAATTGCACTGACAATAACTTTCATTATCGAAATCAAGATGCTGCCACAGCTGAAAAGGCACTCAATTGAGTACCTGAGTTAACTCACCAAAGTAGCTGAGTTAACATCGAGTTTATTCACCAAAGTAGCTGAAATAACTTCGAGTTAACTTAAGATTTTTTTTGACTAAAAAACTCGTTTCTTGAATTAATTCAAGATAATTTTTCACGGAAAAACTGGCCCTAAGTGTGAACACTGAACTGAAAAATTGGCCCTATGTGTATCAAACTTCTATGCCTTTCACGCATCGGGATAGAGATGGCGCCACAACGGAATTGCAGTGACGATAACTTTCACGATGGAACCACGGCTAAAAAGGCAAAACTGTACATTTCTATCAATTTTAGTATTACAAAGTATTGCCCAAGTTCATATTCCAAATAAAATTGGACTTAAATTGGTAGAAATTGGTAGATTTGAGAAGTTATCAAACAGACTTAATACAATGCCAACCTTGAAGAAAGTATCCAAAATCTTGTATTAAATATTATTTGACTACAATGTTGTGCTCAACTTTTTTTTAGGAAACTGTAATGCTTGGAAACGAGTTGGTTCTTAAAAAAAAAATGCTGAATCAAATTGTTGTACACATCATTAGTTGTTCCTTAAATTTACTTAAACAAAAAATTTTTTAAGAGTAATATTTCTAATTAACAGGAATACATTCAACAAACAAAAAATGCAAATATTCATGCAAAACATTCGTGTTATTTGTTTTAATATAATTTCCTTATTTTTTTTTTCTTTTAAGTAAGGAGGTCTTATCAAAAGTTGAAATTCTCTTAGTGAATAATCCAATCGTGTTTATAGAGAAAGCGAAGCTTGTATTTCAAAGCAAATTTGAATATTATTATTGTCCTCTTGCTGGACATTGTTACGGGTCTCCTACAAAAATAAATATCTAATCAATTATTTTACATATTTTCATTTCAATTTATTTAAATAAAAAATTTAATTTTGTTTGCATTACGTTGGTATATAAAGTTTAATAAAAAACAAAGAAACAATACCTACCTATTAATTTGTTTAAAAACTAAGTATTACTTTCAGGTTCAGCTGAAAAGACTATATAACATATTAATTTCATAAATTAATTAAAAATAAGAATAATTACTAAAAAGAACTATATTAAACGAAACCAACAACAAAAAAAAAACAAATATAGAATTAGATTAAAAGTATTATTACAATGCCATGAAATTGGCACGCCAGCATTGGGCGATTATATAAGAAAGTAAGTTCTTAGTTTAGATAATGTAGCAAGTGAGATTTTGAAGTTTAAAATGGGATACATTTCATAGTAGATAGGCTGTATAATGATTGTTTAATACTGTAGATTGGGATGTTTGGTGGTAGACAGTGATTATTTGATAGAGAAAATATTTAAATTCACGTTTTTTTTTTAATATTTAAACATAAATTAGAAAATATAGAATTAAAAATAAAAAAAAAAACAAACTTAAGAAGGAAATCAAGATGATTTAACTTAAAATTAAGTTTTATAAACTATAGAATTAACATAACAAATTCACTTACCGATAGAAGTCTTACATCTTTTACCCCTCTTAAAATATTATTAAATTTACTAACATTTGTTGTTTTTTTTTAAATATTTTTTTCTTGAAAAAAGAACACTTAATTTTAATGTTCCAGTCGAAATTGTTTACAACATAACAATATCATATAAGCTACTTACCACCAAATATCTTAATCTATTCTATCAAAACATTTTAATCACCTATCTACTGCTTAGTAAATATCCTTATTTCTAAATTTATAAATTGATTTTTTTTTGTGTTTTATAATTAAATTTTTATCGTTGACGTCCAGGTATATAAAGGAGATTTTTTTATTTAAAGTTTTTTTTTTATGGCAGACCCTTTATGCGCTCAGAATCGAAGAGAATGAAGGCTTGATAAGCAAGGATTTACTTCCTTATATATATATGTATATTCATTGATATATTTAAATAAAATTAATTATTTGTAGTGTAGTTAAAATTGAAAACAAAAAAATATACATTGAAAGCATGATCGAGTGGAAAAATTATTTAAGCATACGAAAAATAAGGATACATGCACGCTTAGCAAACAGAGGCATTTTATTTTGTTGTTGTTGTTTGTATTTTTTTTTTAATTTTAAAGGGCACCAAGGATATTTATTTAATTGGGGGTTGCTCTGTTTTAAAAACGATCGAGCTTTCTTGGGTGGATAAAATTATTAATTTATTCGTATATTTTAAAGTTTTCCAATAAATTTTGATTGTTTTTGCTTTTTTTTTTTTAAATAATGATTTACATTTCCAAACTATACCCACTGCACTGGTTACAATTACAAAAATATAAGTCAACTCGGAAAATATTTAGCGAATTGTACCACCATATGTGTATATTATATATGAATATACTCGTACATGTGACATTTCAAAATTAGGTTCAATAAGAAAAAAATTATGTATATTATTTTTTTTTTTTTCAAAGATTAGCAACGCCATCTTGTACACAAAATTATAAAACAAGCATTTTAAGCAAAAATTAATTTGTTTATAACATAATAGCACTGTAAGTGGCGTCAAAAATACAATGTGAATATTAGGAAAAAAGTTGCGTAGGTATATATATATTTATTTTATTGGAAAATTTAAACAACTATAAATAATTATTATTGCCTTGTTTTTAAAGTTATTTTAAGAAAATACAAAAAAAAAAAGTATAAAAATTACAAACATTTATGCGATAAAATTGATTTTTAATTGTGTTTTTTTTTTTCAATAAAAAAAAGATACGAAACCAACCATTTGGTTTTGTTTAAGTTTTAATTAAAAAGTTAAAATAAAAAAAACATTTATTAATTCACAATGCTTTATCACATTGAAATTGTATAATAAGTAAGCTTTCAATTCTTTAAATAAGTTGTGTGTTTTGTTTTTTTTTTTTTTAATAAATATTTTAAAACGCTTGCGCCATTAAAAGAGGATTTAAAAAAAAAATGATAAACAAGGCATCTTAAGAGATTTGAGTGAAAAAGTTTTGTCACAGTTTTAAGTTTAAAAAAATATTAATAGAAACAGTTGCTGTACTATCAAATTTTCTTGGTAATTATTTGCAAAAGGGGGTTGCCTACTGATTTTGATGACCTTGAAATATGTTATCAGGAATATTGTCCTGAGTAATTTACTACAGCGGCTTTGTTGTTGTGTTTTTTTTATAAACTGTCAACATTGCTACTTGAATATAATTTTTGTTATTAGAAAAAAAGCGTAAAAGAAACGATTTTTTTTTTTGTTTTTGAAAGATTACTAATCCAAAATCAGTTTGGTCGCACAAAAATATTTCACCAGTATTCTGATTCTAGCTTAGATTTATTTTAAAGCACGATATGAAATGTGAGTTTTTGGCAAGTGGATGTCAAGAAAGTTACTCTATATCAAAACTTAATGACTAGAGACTAGACGAATTATTTATATGAACATAAGCATACCAATATCAAAGTGAAAGGTGATTTCAATACTCTTAAGTTGATCAGATATAGAAACTATTAATTACTAAGTCAAATGATGTCTACCAATATTAAATCTTTTTCTCTTTGTCAGATTTCATCATTTATTAAGAAATTATATGTTATTTAATTACAAAATTAACTAAGAGTTCATTAAATCATTCAATTCGTGATAGAAATTGCTCTCTGAATTCAATCAAATCCTACCGCACAATTAAAAATATATTGCCCTAGTAAAAAAAAAATTAAATCAATCTGAATCTAATTGTTTTTCGGTCTTTAATAGCTGTTTCAAAAACTCCTTTAATTAAAGAATCTCTATTGTATTTAGACAATACTTAATTCTTAACCAAGAAAATCCTACCAACGCCAAAAAATATGAAATTGTTGTTCTTCAGAAATTCGGTATTTCCTATTAAGTGCCTAAGAATACTTCGTTGAATTCATTACGAGCTATTAAAAAAGTTATATACTGCTTCTAGAATTTACATGACTCAATATTAAAGGCATTCCACCAAATTTCTTCATTTACTATTTTTTTTTTTTTTTTTAAATTTCATACTTTTATAGTTTTTTCCCAACTTGACTTTACTTGCTATTATTTAGTATTTTTTTCTACATTTTTTGAATAGAAAGAAGCTTCAGAAGAGTATTTAGCGAAGGGAAGTAGAGTTAAAGAAGTAGTGGCTTAAACCGATTGGTACAAAATTCCAACTCTATTGTGCACGCTAAGAGATCTAGCTTAATGACAATTTCCTGGATTCTAAGAAATTTGTTTTCAAGTTTTCAAAGGAAATTGAAGTTTTTATTTTATTTTTCACCTAATTTCAAAATTATTCCTTAATATTGAAATCCTAAATAAAATTTGAAAAAAAAAGTATCTATTATAATAACAAAATTTGTTTTATATAAAAAATTACTCAAAAAAATAACCATGATAGCATGTATCGAGGTAATCGAACTCAATGGGGAGACCCCTTTTGTAGATAATTACCTTATTCCTAAATTCAGTTGAACATTTCACCAATTGAATGCAAATAAAGTTCAAATTATTTCATAGAAATAAAAACTCACCTTATAATGCTTAAATTCGGGTAATGTTTCTAGACAAAATATAACAATTGATAGCAGTATAACAAATACACTAATTATGGCTACAACTCTGGCGGCTTGCGAACTCTCTGGATACTCGAATAGTAACCAGACTTTTCTTTGATTCTCATTATCCGGCAGGGGTCTTTCTTCCTCCTTAATAAAGCCTTCATCCTCTCTGTAAAAGTTTAAATCCATATGTTACAATATTTTAATGCTCAATTTTGTATGTATGTGTGTGTGTGTATAATGTTGATTGATTTATGTGTTATTTAATTTTTTTTTTGTAAATTTTTTTGTTTTATTAATTCTGACCTGAATTTATTAATTGCTTGATCACCTAATTCATAAAATTTAATTTCTTCACTAAATACATCTAAAGGGACATTGACCGGCCTTCGCAGCCGACCACCTGAAAACATTATTGGAAGAAGAAAAAAATGTATATTTAAATGCATTTTCTACATTTATGTACAAATAGTTTTTTTTATAAGCTTACTTAAATATATTTTGTTTAAATTTCAACTTACCGCTTTGATAGTAGTATAAAATTGCATCGAAGCTCGGCCGACTACGGTCAAAAAAATATTCATTTCTTAGCGGGTCAAAGTACCGTAATCTCCGAGCTGGATCCCCTAACAGCGTATCAGGGAATTGATTCAACGTTCGTAGTTGTGTTTCAAACCTCAACCCGCTTACCTGAAATGTAAGAAAAATTTTATAAAATGTTTTTATTTGTGCATTTTATGATGTAAGAAAAATAAAAAAAAAAAATAAACAAGAAACACAGAGTATTAAACCTGTCATCCCATATAATACTCAAGAACCTATAAAAACTCTTTGTGAATTGTTTCCTTTTGTTCAAAACAACACAAAATGTGATGTTGGCTGCAGGCGATGTGGAATAAGTGCAAGACTTGGCAAGCAATATATATGAGAGGAAATAGAGAAAATATTGCTGAAACAATACTGTGCAAAAGTATGAAATTGTTAAGGCGTATTAAAATATCAACGTTTTTTAAAATTAAGTTAACATTAAGTTCAAATTTTCGACGGAACTTGATTTGATCAAAAATGTTTCGCAATTTACTCTCAATTGACTATGCATTTATGTATAAGGTTTAACATACATACAGACACACAAGGGTGTGTACAATACTTGCACAAAAAAACACAAAAAAAATCTGAGATATTATCGAAAAAATCGAAGAGGAATTTCATCATCATTCATAACTTTGAGAACATCTGGATTTTGCAAAGAGAGAACGTAGGTAATTTTTTCGACTATCGTGACTGTCTAGCTATTCTGTCGGTTTCACCCCAATGAAGGGAGGTTAATATAAGGTATAGACTAGTACAATTTGAAGTCCATAAATACCTACCACCAAATATTATAAATTCACCTCGAGGTCTTTCCAGCACCTCTGCGTACTGCATAAACCTAAATTGCAGGTGCACTAGGAAATTAGTGGTAATTCTCTTCTTCAATAGTACCTACCACTATTTCCGAAGTGAAAGCTCAGTTTCAATAACTGTTTGCTGGGTTACTGCCAAAGGGTCTTTTGTAACACCTCTTGCTCTGATTACGGATGGTTCTGAATTATCTTTGCAAAATTAAATTTATGTTTTTGTATTGTATAAAGCCTGTGTACGGTTAAACTGTTACAAAGCTAGTTCATAAAATATCATATTTTTTTTGGGTAAAAGGCCTTATGTAACATTCACATAACTGACAAGCTGTTTATATAATTATCTTCCATTTCACGGTTTATTTTGACTTCATTGTGTTCAATTGGTCTTAAGTTTGCCAATATTTGCAGCTATCTACCCCCGAGGGCTGAGGCTGGTTAATAATGGTAATCGTTCACCACCTGCAGCTTGAACTATACCACGAACCGCTCTTTATCCATTCAATAAGAGTAACTGGCTGAACATAATGGACATAGCACTGTCAAAATTAAAAGACACACAAATAGTTCATAGTGCTTAAATATATAGTTTTGATTGTTAAAATACATCAAACCAATCCAAAGAAAAATAGCAATCGACTATTATTACTGCTATTACTTTAATGCTTTTCGTTTCATTAAAAGGATCACTTTTATAAAAAAGTTTCATCCAGACAATTTTGTGTATAAGATATCGTCGGCTTTTGAAACTGGTTGATAGAGCCAAAAGGAATCATGGCTCAGTTTCAAACCATTTATATCGGAATTCAATGATTTTTTACATTGCATTGTGCGTTTTTCTTTCGTTAGCTCTGAGCACATCTGCATGGAGTAGAGCTCGAGCTATCAGAGTAAGCTCTGAGCAGAGAATTATCAGAGCTCTTTTCAACGTTCGTTCAACGTTCTAACTTTTAATAATGACTTTTAATTTCCATCTAAAACCAGCCAAATACTCGAAAAATTCAAAAATATGGACTGAAATTGATGTGTTGAACGCGCCCATTTAAAACATTTAAAATTAATAAAAACAAGAGTGAAGTTGACTGCGGCCAGCTATTTGATGCATTCGGTGTTTGTATTTTGACTTCATTAAGCGTACTCCGACTCTGAGCTAGCTCTGATTAAAAAAAAAAAAACACACAATTTGAGCGCTCTGAGTCCTGTTACATAAAAAAGAAACACAGATCTTTTTTGACTTCTTTTGCTCAGTACTATGCTTGGAGCTAAAACGATAAATGTTATTTAAGGACCTTCGAGGTTTTGACAGAAAGCCGATGATATAAAGGGTCTTAACAAAATCGTAAGAGCTGCTTTAAGAAAAAATATAAAAACATAAACCCTTATATTAGTGCTAACTATGATCTTAGCCCCTATAGATGGTATATACGTAGTCGTACAAAATCTTTAACGATGAAATATTTAAAAGGGGTTACGTTCGAATGACCAAGCAAAAAATATCGAGGGATCGCCTTTTTTGCAAGTTAAAATACCAACTTAATTTTGACCACAGTACACAAATAGAAGTTATTATATTCCGGAGGTTGTCAAAGTTGGAACTGTCCGAGATTTAAAAATGGCTGTGAACGTGAGGACGAAAACAACACAACAAATTGAAATTGTCAGATCTGATGATCAGATCAAAATGTCGAATCTTAAGATTTCAACTGCGTTGAAATCTCAATTCATAAAATCTAATCTCGAACACGGTCGAAATTTTGCAAATGGAGATTTTGAGATTTTGGAAAAGCGACTTTTGAAAAAGTTGGTAATTTTTTTTTTTTTGATTTTTTGATCAGTAGAAATTTTTTTTGAGAAAATTAAAATTGGCTTTATGAAGCCGATATTTCAAAAATCAGTACCCGGTTTATTAAAAAGAAATAAAAATTAATAGAACAATAACATTTTTATGGAATTTTGGTCAGTTTTTTAATACTTTTAAATTGCAAAATTGTTGAAACTACTTGGAAGCATTAGATTAAAAATAATAAAAATAGTGAAGTTATTAAACAAAGAGGCTAGGTGTGACCCATACTGGTAGTTTGCAATTCATGCTCTTGAAAACTATAGAGGCCCGATATTATTTTATCATTCAAAAATCAGTTATTCAAGATCTTCGAAAATGTTTGTAAGTGATTTGATTATGCATGTGTTCACCTGATTATGCAATCAGGTGAACACCAAAGATTGTTTTATCTTCGTGAAATTAAAGTCAACAACATTTTTTAACTAGGCGCCAGTTAAAGCTGTCATTGAAACTAGTCATTGAAAACTTTAATGACCGGAGTCGAAAGCATCAATTACTATAGAGATATTCGTGATATTCAAGACTTTTTAAATTTAAAAAAGCTTTTTTAAATTGCTTCGTAAAAAAAACCACTAATTGAATTTTTGCAAGTAAAAATTACTATATATAAAATAAAATTCATCCGAAGTCTATATCTTTATTTGATCTTGAGATATAGTGAACGAAAAAAAATAAAGAACGTACGAACAATTCCAATTCTAAGGAGCTCGAAACGTGAAAATAAGTCAAAATCTTCGATTTAACATATGGGAGCAATTAAAATAATTTATTTTGGAAAGCTAATAAATGGCAACATCCCAAGTCTTTTAAAAGTCTTTTTCAAAAAATAAGCGATTTTCTTAGCTACTACGATTTCATTAGAGTCGAAATGAGGTAGTTTCGTTTGGCATCTCATTTCATTTTTGAATTTCAACTGACTTTTAAACGTTTTTTGTTGTTGTTTTTTTGTTTCTGCTTCGACGTTTTTATACAAATTTTTTTTCAGAGCTCTTCAAACTGTACCCAATTGGGTGTGTTTGCTAGGTTTTGACTTAATTTCCTACCTAATTCCGTACAAATTTGGGTGAAATTATCTCATGTCGAAATCTGAATTTGTTTGGGAAGTGAGATCATTTCGTATGGAATTTGGAAATTTCCAACGAAACTACCTCATTTGGTCTAATGAAAACGTAATATTACTTTGTGAAATTGAAAATCTAAACTGAGAAAAACCCACTAGCAACAGCTTAAACGACATCTATGTATATGCCACAAAGAGTCCAGAGATTCAATAGCGACTTGACTGACTTCACTAAGAACGGTTAACTTGAGTTAATATCACCTTTTCTTTGAGCTGATATATGTACATAAAATCGTAAGCTGTACTAAAAAAATTCCAACGGGAAATTTAGAATTTTTTGTTCACATCACTGTTAGTTTGTACTTGAATGCCATTTTAATTTAGATATTTGAGCTCAGATTAACCTAGATCTGTGTTAAGCAAAAAATATTTGATGCAAACATGCACATTTATTAGGTACCTCTTATGGAAAATGCATGAAGCTGTTAAAAATTAATTGTACAATTTGCCCATTGGCATTGATTGATATTTATTAAGGGGTATTCTCACTCCTCTTGCAAAAAAAAAACAAGGTAAAATAGCAATTGGAAAGATTCAAATTGGTATCTAAAGAGAAACTTGATAGCTGATTGAAATCAAAACGAAACAAATTTGCCAAAGTCTCTCTCATAACAATGATGCAACAATCTGGTTCAAAGTGGCTTTTTCAAAAACGATACCAGCGAGAGAAACAAAGACGAAAGCAGACAATTCAAAGGATTAGGTACATCTGGTGCATGATAAAATATATACCTACCTACAAATCGGCTTCTAGTTCAAGACAGGATATTGAAATGAATAAGGGTTTTTAGATAAACAATCAATATGGTTGGTGTAGAAACTTGCTAGCTTACTTTCTTTAGCATAATGGTCAAATGTATGGTTTCGTTGTGGATGAGAAAATTCAAATTAGGAACTCTTAAATAAAAGATTTTCCTTCCTTTCAAGTTCTGAAAAAAAATCTTAATTTACAGCTCATTCCTGCTATTGGATGGCTAAAGATTTAAGACATTCTTTCGTTGATTTGAATCTGAATACAAAAAGAAACCCACAAGTCCAAATTTAATTTTCAAACTATGGTGCAATTATTTTGAAGATGCAAATAAGACAGTTTTTTCCCGTATCACCCTAACATATAAATTTAAAAAAAAATAATATAACGAAAGTAATTTTACTAAGTAGGTACAATTCTACTTACATTTATTACGACTCTTTCACAAAAATCGTGGTCATGAGGAATGGGTTCAAAGTGCTGAGGTCCTGCGCTGAATCCATGACCAGCCCCCCCTTCTTCGTCTTGACTGCTCAATTTGGGTAAAGACCTAAAGAAAATAACAAAAGAATATCAATTATTAAATGGAAAATTCTTTGAAATAAAAACAAACAAACTAGAAGAATTACTTTATCAATTGAAATAATAGAATGTTAGATTTGTCATCATTTTTGTTGGCAATGTTTTCTAACGACAATCAATTTATTAAAAACTTACTTTGGTTACTTTTTTTTATGAAACTTGACAAAAAAATTTGAAATTAATGAAAGAAAATTAATTGGTGTAGTCGTAGTGTAATCTTAGCCTATCCAAAATATGTATTCAGAAAAGTGAACTTATATAGAAATCTTAAGATTACATGATGTAACTATGGCAAAAAAAAAAAATGCAATTTTCCTTCAATTTTATGAAGTATTTTTGTCATAATTTACGAATACACAAATGAAAAATCTCCCAAAAATCCTCAAAACATCAATTTATATTATTTGGAGATTCCGCAGTGTAATTTCATTTCGTTGAATTTTCAATGTCAGTTTCTGAGAGCTTTGTTTTTGAAACATTGTTTTGCAAATCATTTTAAAATACCTGGTGATATGATGATTGTAGTAATAAATGTTTTATGAATATTTGTACTTTAAATTTCATAGTAAACTGTTGTTTTTTTTTTTTTGTGTCGATAATAAAACAATAATAATCGAAACCAAAAGAAAATATTTATGTATTTTTTTTTTTTTTGCTTTTTCCCATCATCGTACAAAATGTAAACTAACTTTGCAATAAAACATGTGCTCATGATGGTGTTTAGGTAGAAGTACATATGTATATTGTTTTCATGACGTTCCTTGTACTTGAAAAATACACTCTATTTTCATATTTGATTATTTTTGTATAAACATTGTTTTGCGGGTTATTTTACTTATAGAATGACGTTCTATATAGGATCGAAAAAAATTTTATTGATAGCTCATGAAATCTATTTTTATTAACTTAAGGAAAGTATCTTTTGGTAGAATAATTACTCACTTCAAGAGAGTTTATTATTTTCGGGTTTGATTGAAACTCAATTTAAATAATGACACAGATGTTTTCAAAAAAAAAAATTAAATGTACCTTATAACGTTTGGGGTGATAAAAAAATGTACGAAAATCTTTAAGTGTAGATGATGAATAGATATCCAAATAGAATTCATCATTCAAGTTAATGGTTGGTTGTTACTCAAAAATTATAATAATAAACTTAGTAGATAAGTATTCAAAAACTCAAACAATTTTTGGAAATATCCGGTTTTGGCATTGATGATTTATTGAAATATACATATTTTTTTTCTTTTTTGAAAAGCTACTAGCATCGATTGGAACATTGATGTATTTCAGATGATTTTAAAAGAAAATGTTTTAGAAAACTTCTACAATACAAATTAAATAAAAAATAAAAATTATTTAAAATGTATATTTAAGATAATCTTTAAATTATTTAAAAAAAAAACTTTAGTTAAAAGTATCACAATATTTATTATTTAAAATTAACAATACGTTTCGGGTATCAAATCCATCTTTGTGCTTAATCAGTAGAATCTCAAAAATAAGGAATTCGGAATACTGACTATCACAACTTCATTGTTATATAATTTTATTCAACAATTTTAGAAATAATAGATTTATGTTAGAATCAAAAAGTTTATTTTTGTGATATAACATATAAGCTCTTATGCTTTCTCGTTTATAACATTAAAAGCTAATACTTGTCCTAGGTAATTCTACTTCTCCTTTTTTGAGACACCCACTTAATAAAAAAAAATAATAAACTTAGCGAGTAACGAACGAGTATTACTTATCGCGGGGTTAAAGCTCCATAAGCCAAAAGTACATAATGGGCTTTTGGGTCACTTGGTTAAGTTAGAAGTCCAAACATGTATTATGAACTTATAACCCACCTTAGTAGGCCAAAAGTCCGGAAAAATTCTTATCCACTACTGGCTCAGAGTTTATGGACTTTTGGACCACTTAGATGAGCCAAAAGTCCATAACAATATGAAATGATACAGTTAATATTATCGTTGGATATATAGGAAAAATTCGAAGTTACTTTAAATCCAGATTAATTAAATGCACAATAAACTTTGCATACACCCAACCTTGCACCTACCCCAAATCCTATAGTGAGGCCAAGTAGGGGGCAATATGCCCCCCCCCCTGAAATATACTTCATTGTTTATCCCCGTGAATTATTCGTAAATAAACAGTGAGGTATGTTTGCAACCCCCCTGCTTGGGCTCACTATAGGATTTGGGGTTGGTGCGAGGTTGCGTGTTTGCAAAGTTTCTGTTGCATTTTTAGACTAAAGTATGGACTTTTGACCCACTTTCTGAAAAAAAAACTATGAACTTTCGATCCACTTCCCTCTGGGGGAGCTCATCCAAGTGAGCCAAAAGCCCATTATGGACTTTTGGCTCATGGACTTTTAACCCTGCGCCGTATTACTATAGCTAATAAAAATTACATATTATTGTTTTTGTGGAACACCAGTTGCGTCTTTATGTCCATTTTGAACGTAAGAAAAAAAGATAAGTAGAATAATTTTGGACATACATATATTAATTTTACAATTTTTCTTATTTGTTATTTTCTAAAAATTTCAAATCGTCAATAGAAATCACAGAAGTCGTTTATAAAATTTTGGCCCTGAAAGGAATATCTCAAGTTGTTCACAAAATCATTCCACATTTAAGAAGTTTCTTATATAATACAAATTCTATATACCATCGAAATAAACCAGCCAAGTAGAACCCCAGCATTAAGATTGGACTTCCACATTTTGTTTCTTTGTGAAATCCCATCCCATTTACCATTATTTTTTGAGGGTTTTTAATACTTTTTTTAAATAATATTGTTAAATGTGCCCAGATGTACATAAGGGTGGTAGTTATATTGGGTTTTTTGAGTTTTCATTTTGTTCAGAGCATGTAGGTTGGAAGTAAATGTAAAAAATCCTATGGGAGAGGGAATTCTTTCCCTAAAGTTCATTGTTATGGTTTACTTTCAAATTAGGTTTATTTTGAAGAAGAGTGTTGACAAAAAATTGTTTCAACTCAAAACTTAGAAGAAAAATTAAATTTTTATTTTTTTTATTTGAAAACAATTTTTGTTGAATTCATTTATAAAAAGAACTTAATTTGAAAAAAAATCATAAGAATGGACAACCCCTATAGGGGTTGAAACTAAGAATCCGACAAAATTAAGGATTTTTTTTACTTCATTTGTAGTCGATTTAAGTCCTTCCAATATGACTTTTTTCTATATCAACCACCCCACTGAACATATATTTCAATTTTCTGAATATCTCAAACTGATTCCTGATGTTTTGCTGTATACATATTTGAACTAAATTTTCAAAAACAAAAAAAGTTAATCGATCTCGTTTTAGAGACCGTCCTACGATTTCAATTGAGAACCTATGTAATGAAATTTTACAAATTTCGGCCTTAAAAACTAAGCCAGTGAATTCGAAATTGTTCTTCGTCAGTAATTTTATTTTATAGATAGAAGTTTCAATGCATGCAAAAAGCATTAAAAAAAAAACAATGATTTACCATACTAATTTAAAAAAAACGGTATTAAATCTTGTTAGTCTCGAATATCTTAAGATGCTTTCTAGCTTAAATTAATTATATTCTGCGCATTTAAAAAGATATAAGAAATTGGTCAAAATATGAAAATATTATATCAACTTCCAATTTTTTAACCAAATATGTTTTACTTTGTCAAGATTTTTTTTTCGTCTCTTATATCTTGAGGACAAATTGATAGAATTATCAAAAAATTTGACATGAAAACTAATTGTTTTTTTTTTTTCAAACCAAAAAAAAAAACTACAAGAAACAATTGAATATGAAGAAAATTTAAAAAGAAAATTCTTCTGTTTGAGTGGAGTGACCGAATTTATAATTCAAGGTAAAAGTTCAAATGAGCTCAATGGAGTTGAGCTCAATGGAGTTGAGCTCATTTGAACTTTTAACTTGAATTATAGCTACAAAAAACTTTACCAAAAATTCCTAAACTAATTTTTTCTTCTCAAATATCTTGAAAACAACCAATGATGTTAGTTTTTGGGTTAGTTTCATTCTACTCACAAATCTTCACTTGTCTTCACTTGATACTGCACATTAACTACCTAATAATGTTTTGTGAAATCTTGAATTGCGGATTTTTTAATAATAAAATAACATCGGGCCTCTAGCTTTCGAGGGCACCAATGGGCAGTTACCAGTAAGGGTCGCACCTAGCCTCTTTTTTTTGGGGTAGGTAGGATACCATCGAAAAAAAAAAACGAATTGATGCTATTCACGACCACACCCCTTAACTCTACCCCGATTTGGCAGTGAATCTTTCTCGCTATCCTCCAGTGCAAAATATCCATGGGTAACCTAGACCCTAAATTAAATTAAACCCGAAGCATAACATTGAAGAAGGGTCAGAAGAGCATACATAGCAACTTATGTCTGAAGCATATCCTATGGTAAAAGAAAGGATCTTCAATCAAAGATGATCTTGTGGACTTAAGTACACCAGCACTTAACAAAGCAATCAATGTTATAGATGAATTTATAATTCAAAAACAGCTAACATGTGCTTACTACAGTAGATTTTCGATCTTTTCCATTGAATTTCCTAAGCATTTTCCTACACCTTTACCACTTCATCCACATACAAAATATCTAGTACTTAAAAAAAAAAACATACAAAACTCCTAGAAAAATTAGCGCCCAATATTTTGATGTTTAAAATTTCCCAATATCCTTGATACTAATTGAGGTTTGCTATTTCTTATCCCAAAAAAAAAACCTCGTCGTCAGCGATCTTCAGCCTATTTTTTGTCCCATTTTTCAAATAACCATTGTTAAAAATGGTGTCCTTATTAGATCCATAATCGTCTTTCCAAACATTTTAATTTCTGATCGAAGTAATCTTTTTCCAGATATCATGGCAAACTGATGCTAAAGGCCAGTTTTTCAGTGAGAAATCATCCTAGTCCCGAGGTTAAACCTGAGTTAACTCCAGAAACGTGTTAAACAGTAAACTACAAAGTTATAACTCAGCTACTTTGGTGGGTTAACTCAAGGACCAAATTGTGTGCCTTTTCAGCTTGTGCTATCACGATTTCGTAGAGGCGTCATGTCGATTCCGAAACGTGAAAGGCGTTAGAGAAGTGGTATCCATAGTTTCGCACATTGATGGCATTATATTTTTGACAACTGAAAGATAAAGTTATTCTTCAACTGAAAAACTATTTCTGAATTAACTCAGGGTTAATTTAATTTCAAGGATTAGCTAACTCTGAATTAACCCAGAACTGAAAAACTGGCCCTAAGAAGTATATCGTACATATAAGGATCAAAGGTTCATGAAGAGACTAAAACCCACTTTCGGTGCAGGGAAACAATTCCACGGACATCTGCTCCATACGGGAGTTTATTCCATCATAAGTAGGGATCTGTTTCACTTTTCAAAGTGCAATTTATTCTCACCTAAAGAGGAATTTATTGCACTTTTTAGTGAGAAAGATCTCCAAATGGAGAGTTGAGATTTTTCCCACTTGGTATCAGACTCAACTTCACTTCTTTTTCTCTGATTCATTCTTATAGGAGGTATTTTTTAATCATTCTTTAAATCTAGATTCCTTAAATGCAAAAGAAACTTCGCATACACCTAACCTCGCACCCACCCCAAATCCAATAATGAGCCCAAGCAGGAGGGTTGCATACATACCTCACTATTTATTCCTCATAATGCTGGCGTATTTCTGTATGAATCAATACATTTTCTATTTCTATTTCTATTTGTACAATGAATCAATGAATATCCTAAATTCCAAATTTTAGGTGGGAAAAAATTCAACAAAATTTCGAGTGCAATTAGTTCCGTCTCGTGGTGAGAATAAATTGCACTTTGGAAAGTGGATTAGATTCCTACTTATGATGGAATAAACTTCCATGTGGAGCAGATGCCCGTGGAATTATTTCACTGCACCCCCAGTTTCACGGTGGAAGTTTAAACTCCACTTTAAGTGTAAATTTTAGTTCAGTAGAACAATTGAACTTAGTTCAAGGCTTAAACGAGACTGTCAAAATAGGGCTAGGTTCAACAAAATTCAGGGTAAGTTTACTCGCAGTTCAAACTAACATATTTCTTTTATTTCTCTCATAATATTCTTAACCACTCTTACTTCCACATAACACAGAATAGTCATATTATTTAGTATCCCATAGATATAGTTACCTACCTTACAAAACTTAATTAACTATTAAGCTTGGTAAAAATAAACAGAGCGTGGTATAACATAAAGGAAATAAAATTATCGCACACTCTTCAAATACAATAATCTATTTTTTGATTGAATTCACTGCAATTGTCATAGTTATTGAACGTCAGATAGAGATGTGACATCTATCTACTCGTACATAGGTACCTGTTCAGCACACAAGATATTGTATCTATGTATCTTATCAAAATGATGAATGTCGATTGTGACGTCAGTTTGCCGTAACATAATTACATTTTTCTATTTTTATAATAGAAACTTTTGTACTGCTTATATTTTACCTTCCAACTCTTTTATGTGCCGACATTTCTATATATACCTATATACGTCGTTTGTATATAGATTGAAAATTTTAAAACGACCTAGGCTATATATAGGTATTTATGTACATCTAAATGCATATTTCTCAATGACATTGCTGCCGACAACATAGGGCAACCGACCGATCCAAAGACGTCGACGACGTGCGACAACAACGTGCATTGTTTGTTGCAAGGCAATCATATGTATATACCTACATACATATCAACGAGTGTATATAAATATAGATAAGGTATTTCTATGTATAGACTCTACATAGTATAGATTCTCAGTGACGTCAAATCTGTACTACTAACTGAAAAATACACCATCAGTCAGTACCTATGTCTTATTTACCTACGCAATTTCGGTACATAAGATGCAACACATATTATATCGATACCTAGTGCCCTAGTGACCATTTTTGGATCAATGAAAAGTTCATTGCTTTGGGTTGGATGCCACTTAGCCAGCTGCAGTATACAGCACATAAAGCCCGAGCTGGGTTTCATTGATGCAAACGCTCACTGGCTGCTGCGCTGCGCTCCATAGAATCCATTCGCATAAATGCCGGGTAAAAAATATGCTGAGAAGCTTGTAGGTTAAAGAGTGGCATAGCGCGGTGAGCGGCAAGTAGTGCATCGGGGTATGAATGACGACGATGATGATGATAATGGGGTGGGTGGAGATGGTGGGTGTTGTATGCTTTGCAGCATAATATGGGTCATGGTGTGACGTCACTGTGACCTATTTACTGCACTTTGCACTTATCTACACCAACACCAACTTATGGCTTCGAATGCTATCAAAAGTAACTGTCTGTCGGTAGAGTTTCTTATATTTTTGATCGGTCTTTTTCGGATTTACCTATTTACGTACAAAGTAGTACATATAGCTCGTTATATACAAAAAAAAAACAACAACACCTATACAAATGCAGGCCAAAGTAACCACAACCGAATGTCGGCTATTTACACAAAAAGTGCATTGGCTGAGCTAAAAATAGATTCGTATTGAAACGAAAATAACTTCGTTCGTTTAAACATAGAAAGTTTTATTTTTCATTTTTTTTTTGTATTTCAATGAATTGCAAGTTTCTCCTTGAATGATACAAGAGAAGTATATCTGCATCTGTAGAAATCGTGTATAAGTTCATGAAATATCTGTGTCTTTGGGAAAACATGTTTACAAGGGGTTTGTTTGAGAAAGGACATTATTTATAAATGTACCTACCTACTACATATTGAAGAGGTGCCGAGGGAAATGGATGCGATGCAGCTTACAGATATTGATAAAAATTGACATGTGAAATGCTTGCAAAACAATAATGGATAAATGACATTATCTCTGATTGTTTCAATCGTATAGCCTAGAAAACTATTTAAGGACCATCATGATGTGTGAGGTGGAATGGTGGAATGGGGTGGGGTGGTGTAAGTAAAATGAACATTTTTGTTTATACATTTGCACGTGGTCGGTATGTACACATACACACGCAGGTATAATGATTTAGAAATTTTCTTTAAATGCTGCCAAATTAATAACTAAAACCATCTTTATTTTTGCAGCAATAAGGGGTTGTGTGGGAAAAACATTTTAAGTGCCCCACTTGTCCGAGATTGTTGAGAACATAATGGGGCGAAAGCATCTTAAGAAAAACAACAACAACAAAAATTGTGTAGCACTTGAATTTCCTCTCTTTTTTGTATAGAAGAGTGTATAGTCACTTACATGTCCTTAAGAATTCTTTTGAGTACCTACCTATGCACAGCCCATGTAGAGAGTATCAATTTTTATGTTTGTTTTGAAAAAAAGAAAAGAGTCTCTCAATGTTATAAAACAAATCAAAATAAAGGTTTTGTGAAAAAAAAAAACACTTGCCATTTAAAAATGAAAATAAGACGTTTCTTTTGAATACAATATAATCGTATTTGGTGTTGTTTTTCAATATAACACAGGCAAAAATATGTCCACTGCCGTAATTATTTAATATTATTTTACATTTTTAAATGTAAAAACAATGTTTTCATTTATTTAAAAAAGATAGGATCTAAATATTGGCGACAGGAATTCAGCTACAGATTTTCTTACGATCATTAAAAATAAATTTATTACTTATTTTGAATAAAACAAAAGCTGACAAATCACATTTAACAAATTTAACAATTTTTAAACATTAAAAATTACAACTAAAAAATTCAGTTTTGAGCTAGAAATATATTCAAATTCACATGGATTCAGATAAATGGTATTCTTTTTCGAAGTGTGGTTTTCAATCTGGCAATACTTTTTTCGGAGTTCGTCTTTTTGACAGCTGTCACTTGATATATGCTCAGTTTGGTTTTGCATTACATAATGAAGAGACTTACTCCTAAACAACGTTTGAAATTCATGCAAATTTATTATCAAAATAATGGTTCGGTTTGCACGATGCCAACGACAGTCAACGAAACAATCAATTTATTGAAGAAAACTTTTGGTTAGCGCATTATCTCATGTCGTGGGTATGTGGCCTGGCTTCTGGCTACCAAGATAGTGCGATTTAACACCGCTGGAATATTTTTTGTGGAGTTATGTGAAGTCACTTGTCTACGCAGATAAGCCCGAGGCGATTGACACTTTGGAAGAGAAAATCCGGTGCGTTATTGCTGACATACCGTCCCAACTGCTGCAAAAAGTGGTCGAAAATTGTGCCCCTTGGCTGGAATTTATTCAAGCCAGCCGAGGTGACCACTTGTCCGAAATCATTTTTAAAACATAATGACAAACCTTTATCTTTATAATAAAGCTTACTTCTTGGCCATAACATTAAATTATATGCGCTTTATTTTTTCTTGAAAACGACACGTCTAAAAAAAAAAACACCCTTTATATGTAAGTACAAAATGGTATGCCTCCGAACGGAATACCTATTTTGCTATAAAATAGAATTCATTTTCTAGAAAGTAAAGGTATTATAGTTATTTGAATTATGACGTTATTATGTCTAACTTGCAAAATGTATATTTGTGGATTTTAGGGAAACCAGAAAGCTGTATAACTTTGCTATTATTACATTGAAAACAATAATCATTAAATCGACCATTTATTTTGGTTAAGTGTAATTAACGGGTGATTTTTTAGCTGGTTCGGTTTTGGCAACACTGGTTTTGACAGCTGACGTGTGTTTAGTACCTTGTGTCACTGTCAAACAGCTTCAGTTTGGTTTGCAATTTAACCATGGATCGTCTTACAAATGAACATCGCTTGCAAATTATTGAATTTTACTATCAAAATTCGTGCTCGGTTCGAAATGTTCATCGCGCGCTGCTTCCATTTTATGGTGAGGCTCATTTTTGGTTGAATGGGTACGTAAATAAGCATAATTGCCGCATTTGGAGTGAAGATCAGCCAGAAGCATTGCAACAGCTACCAATGCATCCCGAAAAAGCCACTGTTTGGTGCGGTTTATGGGCCGGCGGCATTATTGGGCCATATTTCTTCAAAGATGATGCGAATCGCAGCGTTACTGTCAATGGTGAACGCTACCGAGCGATGATAACAAACTTTTTTTTGCCCGAAATGGAAGTTCTTGACTTGCATGATATGTGGTTTAAACAAGACGGTGCCACATGCCACACAGCACGCGAAACAATGGCGCAATTGCGAGGCGAGTTTGGTGAACAGTTAATTTCACGTTTCGGGCCGGTCAATTGGCCGCCTAGATCGTGCGATTTGACACCATTAGATTATTTTTTGTGGGGGTATGTCAAGGCTAATGTCTATAGGGACAAGCCCGCTTCGATTGACGCACTGGAAGCCAACATCCATGCATTCATTCGTGAGATACCGGCCGATATGTGTGAAAGAGTATGCCAAAATTGGACTCAGCGGATGGGCTACCTGAGACGCAGCCGCGGTCAACATTTGCATGAAATTATCTTTAAACATTAAATTGCAAGGTTTAAACTATCGATTCAAATAAATATTTCATTAATTTTTTCGAATTTTTGTGTTTTTTTTTTTTAAGTTCTAAACCTCTTAAAAAATCACCCTTTATATGAAATTGGAGTCTTTTATTTAATATGTTCTATTTTAGGATCAAAATAAAAATGCACAAAAAACACCATAAGATCCACTTAAAGAAAAATAAAATAAAAATAAAAATTCCTGAATAAAATCGAATTGAAATTTTCCTTACACTCCATAAAAGCTTTCTACCGTTTCTCTTGTTGCATTAATTGCTACGCACGACTGCTGACACATTTCTGAAGAATATCAGAGCTGTTTTGTTGTTTTTCAAAAAATCAATTTACTTTTACATTTTGAAAAGCGAAAATCAATTTGATTTTTAACTTTTTCGGGTGGCCGAATTAATTACTTTAACCAAATTTTTGATAGTCGACTTTCTAGTTATAAAAAGTGTTTAAGTACAAGAAAGCAATGGAGAAATTGTGAGAAATCTTCAACTCAAATATAAACTGTTGAAATGCCAAAACCTAGTACTCTAATAAGGATATGCTGACGATAATACAGCGAAAAAATATTCATTCATAGGAGATTCATTAATTAAAAAAATTAAAACAAATTTTAGGTCTTATGCACAGCCAAGCTGTAATGAGAGAAACAACAACAAAATTACGTGTTTATTTACGCAGCTAATGCAAAACGAAAAATCTCAAACAAAAATGGTACAACTAAACTCATGAACGAAAAATTTTGTTCTTTATTTCGCTCTGCAGTACGCTGTTCGATGAGCGAAATTGTAGCAGATTAATTGGAGAAGTCTACACTCATGTATTTTTCGTGCATTTCCATTCGTTTTAATTTCGTTCTCTTGTTGAAGACCAACTTAAAAATATTTTTTCGTATCAGCTTAATCGAAAAATATAATTTTATAAGAGTAAATATAAATATAAATATAAATATAAATATAAATATAAATATAAATATAAATATAAATATAAATATAAATATAAATATAAATATAAATATAAATATAAATATAAATATAAATATAAATATAAATATAAATATAAATATAAATATAAATATAAATATAAATATAAATATAAATATAAATATAAATATAAATATAAATATAAATATAAATATAAATATAAATATAAATATAAATATAAATATAAATATAAATATAAATATAAATATAAATATAAATATAAATATAAATATAAATATAAATATAAATATAAATATAAATATAAATATAAATATAAATATAAATATAAATATAAATATAAATATAAATATAAATATAAATATAAATATAAATATAAATATAAATATAAATATAAATATAAATATAAATATAAATATAAATATAAATATAAATATAAATATAAATATAAATATAAATATAAATATAAATATAAATATAAATATAAATATAAATATAAATATAAATATAAATATAAATATAAATATAAATATAAATATAAATATAAATATAAATATAAATATAAATATAAATATAAATATAAATATAAATATAAATATAAATATAAATATAAATATAAATATAAATATAAATATAAATATATATATAAATATAAATATAAATATAAATATAAATATAATATAAATATAAATATAAATATAAATATAAATATAAATATAAATATAAATATAAATATAAATATAAATATAAATATAAATATAAATATAAATATAAATATAAATATAAATATAAATATAAATATAAATATAAATATAAATATAAATATAAATATAAATATAAATATAAATATAAATATAAATATAAATATAAATATAAATATAAATATAAATATAAATATAAATATAAATATAAATATAAATATAAATATAAATATAAATATAAATATAAATATAAATATAAATATAAATATAAATATAAATATAAATATAAATATAAATATAAATATAAATATAAATATAAATATAAATATAAATATAAATATAAATATAAATATAAATATAAATATAAATATAAATATAAATATAAATATAAATATAAATATAAATATAAATATAAATATAAATATAAATATAAATATAAATATAAATATAAATATAAATATAAATATAAATATAAATATAAATATAAATATAAATATAAATATAAATATAAATATAAATATAAATATAAATATAAATATAAATATAAATATAAATATAAATATAAATATAAATATAAATATAAATATAAATATAAATATAAATATAAATATAAATATAAATATAAATATAAATATAAATATAAATATAAATATAAATATAAATATAAATATAAATATAAATATAAATATATATCAGTAAATGTGTAACATGAAAATTGTGACCTAATGGCCACCTTACATTGATTGAGGGTTGATCGATTTCTTTAAAATTCAAAATATATTTTGAATTACTATCCAAATTTCAAGAAAATTCTAGTTGTATATCTAAATGTACTACCAACGTTTAGGCATGTGGTATAAGCTGAATTCAAATTTGGACACCAAGAAAATCAAAAGCTAATTTAAAGTGGAATTTATACAAAATAAAACAAAAAAAGTCAATATAGAACGGTTTGGATTTAATCATATTCAAAATTTAGACAATAGTCAAAATCGATAATAACGATGACGTCAGTTATAATGTAACGTAATATAAGTAATTGCATACAAGTCTTAAAGGATATAGCTATTGACTGAGCCTATTATATTAATTAATGACTTTACGACTTAGTTAGAAGATTCTTAAAAGTTTTTAAAATTAGAAATTTGAAGCATATATATGTAGCATATCGTAAACTAAATGTTTTAATAACTTCACTTTTACAAATTAAATAGAAAAGCAAAAAAACTAAAACAAATTAACATAAGGTTCCTTAAAAAAACGTATGTTAAAACTATTTCCTTAATTAAATTTTCATCACATGACATTTTTAATTTTTTATTAATAAATAACAAAAACATGAAAAAGGGTTCAAAAAAGCAAGTACTAAATAAACTTAGTCGGTGATGTGAAAAGAATTATTTACATTAAACAAATCACTATAAATGAATAAAAATAACATCACTGGTCCATAAAATTGAGCTCTTTTTTATATCATCAAAACCAAAGCTATACTTTTTCGTAGGTTTGATATTTCGGTGTGAAACATAATCTCAAATAAAGCGAAATAAAATTTTGCTCGCATTTCTGGAATTAAATATCTCTAAAACTTGATGCGATGGAGAAAATATGGGGTCAGACTCAAATTCAGGGCACCAAACGAACTGGAAAAATACACTTCGCTTCCGTTAAAAAACTTTTCTGACTACAATGGATTACTGAAATTTAAATTACGAAAGCTACTTTTCCAAAAACCAGTTATGGCATGTATGTATTTAATTTTTGAGAGTATATGAAAAAATTCATGTTTTTTTCATTTTTCAGTAGTAAAAAATGAAACAAAAAATTACCATTAGACCAAGTAAAAAAATATTAACAGAATTAGGTCACAAATGACCAAAATGACAAACGTGGTTAAAAGTATCAATTTTTCATGCTTTTTTGTTAGATGTAAATCACTGCAATTTATTTATAAGAAATTAAAAACGATTCTCTGTCATTTAATCTTAGCCCATTGCCTTTTATCTTAATAATCAAATTAAATAAAGTAAAGATATGAGCTTCAAGTGAATCTCATGTTTTTTTTTTTTGAAATTTGACTGTTGGTGTCCGCATTTCCTTAATTTATAAATATTTTTCAGTATGGTGCATTTTGAATTATATATCGTATTTTATAAAATTAAATAATTGTTCTAAATAATCAAATTGGAGTTAAAAAAACTAACCACAGTATATTCCTCGTTCTACAAGAAATCAGATCATTATATAAAAGTCAAGTTGGAAGTCTGAGGAAAAATTACAGGAAATTATTTTTCATTATAATAAATTAATTGAAGCAGGTTTACTCAGACATATACACTGGAAAAATGCTTTCTTCAACCCTTCACCCCACCAAGGGTGATAAAGAAAAAAATTAGCGGGACTTTGGTATTCGATATGAAAACGCATGCACCTAAAATCCCTCATACACATATTTTGATTATGTATCCAACCCATTATTTGTTGGCTCTTAGACTAACAATAAGTTTAACAACAAAACTAAAAAAATTGGTCTTAGAATCACCTGTTAGTCATTGACGAGAAATTTGATAGGGCATAGCTTATACCAATTTTCGTCAAGTTTTGATATTTGAATTATCTGCAATTCCGTTATATGTGAAAAAGTCTTTTATTCTTAACATCCGTAGAGTTTTAAAAAAAAAATTTGAATTTAAATACAAAAATCGTGAAAAAATATACTTCGAATAAATTAAGTCTAGGCTGCCTGAGCACTAACTTACATACATTATGTGAAAAAATTAGACGTAAGAATTGTACTGACTCCTGAATCAGATTTGTTATCAACTTTTTTTTTGTGTATATATGCCTTTATTCTTAGCAAAAATACAGTGGTCAGTATACCTTCCCCCCTCTTAAGAATACATTTCTGGGTGTAGAGTAGCTACAGAAAAAACAAAAAATGAAATTTCTATAGATTTAAAAAACAAATTATGTATGGCGTATGAGTGATATTTTGTGCACGAAGATATTTTTTATTTTTTTTTTTTTCAGTAAAAAAAATAATTTAATAACCAACAATGCTTATTTGATTTTCCGAATAGCTTCTTATCATAATAAAGACCAAGGTTTCATATTAATTACCAAATATTAAATAAAACACTCAAGGAAAAATGCAGTAAATGCAACTGTTGTCTTAGAGTTTATTTGTCTCCGACAAAAAAAAAGTGCAACTTATTGACCTGTCTGCATAATTAAGGAATCGCTATATAAAACTTTTACTTCTTGATTTTACTTTTTAATTTGACATTTGGTCAGATCTTTAATATGTACAAATACTCCATTATAGACATCTACTCCGTCGAATAACGTTTAAGATCTGAAGCTTCCATGTGACAAATCCCTTAGAAAATTACAAATTCTACATCTTACTCATAAAGAAAAATAATATTGTGGCAGGTATGCAGATTCTTTAAAATGTATACAATTAATGTAGGTAGGTATTTATCTCAATGAATGTCCATCATGGTTGCAACCTAGTTTCTCAAAATGAATTTACCTCCAGGGAGAAATGAGAAGAAAAAGAGATACAAATTCGACACATAAATAAAACTAATATAGAAACCAAACCAAGGAAAACAGCTAAAAATGTAGGTACTTTATCTTATACTGTAAGCCTAAAAAGCGCACTTGATTTTTTCTTCATTTTTTTTTTACTATCTCATTTGTCCTTTTTCAGTTTTATTATTTTTTTTTGTTGTTGTTGTTGTATCCTACCAACTAAAGTGGCTGAAAAATTATTTTTTCCCATCCAGAATAGCATTTTCTCTTTTTGCAGATACAAACATGTCCTCACTTACGCTTGAATGCCTAAATTATATGACACCAATACCACTGAACAAAAGCATTTCGCTTTGGGTATTAAACCAACAGAATCTAAGAAAAAAAAAAGTATTCCAACAATACACCTCATAATCATGGAAGAAGAACACCACGATAAAGCAAAATGAGAAAAGATTTTCGTTCACAATTCAAAAAAAAAAAAAATATGTAGAAAAGCATAAAAATAAGGAGCACCAACTAACTGACAGGTATCATTACACCTGCGCGCTTCGGCAAGTTGAACTTTATCCCGGCTCGGTGACTTTTGCAATTGTAAAACACTAAAGCTTTTTACCAAACCCTAAAAGAATGATGGAAGGGGGTGGCGGGTGTCCATATTCAGCCCAACCACCACCCCTCAAGGACCAAACTCAACATGCGGCAGTGTGTACTGACTGAAACCGAAACAAATTTTCACACAGACGCAGTCAAGTGACTTCAATTCACTGTTCAAGAGGGAGACAGAGAGTTGAGCTCAATAATGTTTCAACTTTGACTGCACGGCACGACACGACACGGCATGGCATGGCACAATGATGATGAAAGATAAGAAAATGAAAGAACACACCATACGCACACAGTCTCAAGTTGGGAGGAACAAATAGAATGAGGAATAAAATGAATAAGACCTATAATACCCAGCAATGAAAATAGAAGTATAACAGCACAAATACAAGAGCAAAAGACCGAGTGTCCTTTTGTGTTGTTCTTAGTTGTGCAACCACAAAATAATAATCTTAAGGTTTGGGTACTTACTCTTTTGGAATAAAAACACACATTTATTACAGAATCCAGTGCATTAAGTGAAAGTTATACTAATTTGTCGCAATTTTTAAAGAAGTATTTTACTATTTTGGGTATTTTCTGATTGAGGGTTTTTTCCACTTCCAATGATTTTTTTTGTCTCACTTTTCATAGGAAATAGAAAGGACATATAAGTTGAGGAGCATTATTGAAAAAGTAAGTGCCTTTATAGGTGTTTTCTTCTTTCTTATGCTTGTTTCAAGGGCAACAGAACTTAATCGCAATCCTGCAAACATTTGGCATAAGGGCGATTTATGTTTTAAAAAAGAATAAGGATTCGATAACAAACAAGATTATAGTAATACTCGTACCTATAAGACATCTAACTTCAATTTTTGTTTATGATTAATATAACAAAAAAACAGTACATAGTACCTACACAAGAAAAGGTTTATCTTTCAAAAAACGAACATGTTTAGATAAAGTAGGTTAATTGAAATTGGACTTTTTCTAATATATATGGGATTTTCTTAGTCGTATCTTCTTGTCCAAGAGAACTGAGCTCAATGCTGTGAAAATAATGCTAACATTTTCAAAGACATCATACATATTTTCTGAGCAAATCACATTTCTTGAATGGTGAAAAATTGTATCTAAGTATGCAAGTACTAAGTGCAGAGCTTGTGTATTGAGATGTGAGGTTACATTTTAATAAAAAAACTAAAAAAAATACGGCAATACATTTACTCAATAGATACAAATCTAAATATGAAATCACAAAATACCTCAATCAACAAAATCTGTAGTGAATACAGAATAATTGTACAAAATACATTACTTTTGGCCGTCTACAGTGAAATTTGTAACGATTTCAGAAAAATTTAAAAACCACCATCTGAATAGAAAAAAATTAAATAATGATCACAGTTAGTCATTTAATGAGTACATGCAATGCGTTCTAAATCAATAAAATATGTACTGATTACACGTGTTACTTTTTAATAAATTGTTTTGGCCAAAATTTGGATGACAGTTCGATTAAATGCACACCTTTTTTTTGGAGCAGCGACCCAAGGAAATCGCCTGTGAAGGACGAACTTTTAGCTTTTCTCTCCAGCCAATACGTTTCTTCTTTGCTGTTAATTATTAAGAACTTAAAGTAGGAATCAACTGATTCATAAATTTTTTTTTTAAATTTTTATACACAATAATATCTAAACTTTTTGGAAATTGGGTCATAAAATGAGTTATTAATTGAAGAAAATTAAAAATCAAATAGAAGGAGGTGCCATCAATAACGATTTTTCAAGAAAAGGTCTCTGATCAAAAGGTTTCTTTAAATAATTCTTTATTTCATTTTACTCTGTGGAACAGTTTTTGAGAAACAAAAATTTGTTATACCTATTCATATTCATTCAGCTAGAAAAGGTAAGGTAAATGAAATAAAAGTTTGGGGAGGAATACTAAAAAAACACTTCTACCAAATTTAAATACAATCTACGAAGCCTTTGAAACTCTAGCTGAACAGACAGACAGAAGAGTTGTGGGACCAATATTGTTCATCTTTTCTGCCATTGTAATTTCAGGTTTGATCAATATTTCGAGTTCGAATCGAATTCTTTTAAGAACAAAGCTGTTGTACCTTGATGTGTATACCGTGACTCAAAAAGTCTTTAAACATTTTAATCAAATAGCTAAGTGCAATTAGCAACAGGTAATAGTTTGTTATTTAACTTTAAACTCTTAAATGAAAATAAGAAAAAAAGCCAACACTACACAAGTTAAAATAAGAATCCACCAAATAAAAAACCATAAAATATTAACCACAAGGACCATACATTTAAAAAAAATAAAAAACACAGTTTTTTCTTTTTTTGATAAACTGTTAAATTATAATTTTTATTTAATATACATATGATATTAAAATTGGCAAATTCGTTTAAGGTGAATTTCAAGAAAGAAAAAAAACTGTGTTTTTATTTCTTTACACCCACCAAATATTTTCTTAATCTGGTTTGAAAACCAAAATTAAACATTAAACATTTCACATGAACAGAATAATACTGACTGAAATACCATTTTATCATCAGAATTTCGTTTTTCAGTAATTTAATCTTCATGTAGTTGTGGTACTAACTGCATTTAGTTCTGTAAAGTTAATGGTCAAGCACCAAAAAGAAAGCACTTCCAAATGCTGAGTATCATAGTGGCCTATAGCATTCAGGCCAATTTAGCACTTGCATTTGTTCTTTTTGCCTTGAAATGCTATAGGGGTCACGAACAAATGTCTATGCATAAATCATTCTTTACTAGTATCTTTCAATATCAGGCATATTAATGTATTTGATAATACAAGTCAATAGAACTCTCTCTTCGTGTACACATATAAAATGATTTTACTTATGTATTTTGTCCAGTCGACCTTACTGATAAAATATTTACAGACCATAGAATACACCAGAAACTGAGAGGAAGAAAGGAACAATTACGTTCAAGGTTTTTTTATTTTTGAATAATGTTTGGTTGGTAATAATCAAGCTTAGCACTAAAAATGCTTCTAAATTCACACTTGCGTTTCTAAGAAAGCACTTTTCAAAATATTTCGTACTCTTTTCACTGAGAAATTAAGCGGAATTTTATAATTTAATTTTTAAAACTTTTTGTATTAAATTAAAATTAAATTAAAAATCAAAACAAAAAAATTTTAAAAAAATTAAAAAAGAAGCTGTGAAAAAAAATCAGAGTTTCTTTCTTAACTGCGGATAACTTTGTTTGGAACAAAAATAGGGTCAAGACATCTCGAACAAAAAGAAATTGCTATCAAAAAGTCGTGTTTATTCAAGACTTACAGAGATGAAGCCATTCAAATCTTGCCATGCATTTTGGTCAAAACCCTATTTCTTGGTACTGCATAGGAAATATATATACTTTCACAATGTTAAATGCCAAACGGAATATACATTCAAACAATTTAAATATTTTTTTTTTCAATTTCAAATTAACTGTTAAAGAGTATAGATAATAGAAACACCTTTCTAAATAGACTGAAGGATAAATGGCTTAAGATTCATAGCTTCAGTTATACAAGAGATCTCCTTTTTCACAATAAATTTTAAAGTGATAATATTTCGATAGAAAAAATATCCTGAAACTACCTTTCCAAGAATTTAACTCAATGTTTTATATCCTGATGGGATGCTCATTAGCAGCGATTATTAAAAATATAGAGCTCTTTGCATTCACCTCACTATAATGTATCACAACTTACAAGGGATATTTCAAGGACTTTAAATGATGAAGATATTTCGTTAGAACCTGAATTTATATATTTTAATTATTTTCTTACCTAGAAACAAAAATGGATAGAATTAATGAAAAATTAAATTTATTTGAAAAAAGTATTTTCTTAATTATCAATCTACTTTACTTAATTTCTTCTTCAAAGTGCCATAGTGGCCTTATTTAAGAACAGTAAACCTTCTGGCCTACACACATATGTAAGTGACATTCAGACAATCAGTATGTTGGCTAAATTAGCGTAACTTTTTGATATTTGATGCATAACTGTCTCTTAAATATAAATATATAAAATCCATTTGTTTTAATATAAATCAAGTTTAAAGAAGTAATTTTATTTTATAACATAAGTTGGGTATCATTTTTAAATAATTAAATTTTTTTAATAGCGAACATTTTTTTTTAATTTTTTGGTGTATGTACGAGTATAATAAACAGCAATAAGCCTTAAACAATTAATTTATTGTTTGAATGTTTAAAAAAAAAAATCTATATAAAAACGTCCATGAAACTTAAAATTTATGACAGTGTCGCATTTTAGCAGACAAACTGTCTCTATGTAGTGTGTCCAAATAAATTCGAAAAATAATTATAATTTTAAATACAAATCTAAAAACAAAGATGAATATTTATTTAAAGCACTTTAGGGGCTATTGGTTAAAGTAACAGAAACCATTGTAATACATCAATTAAAAACTTGAGAAAAATGATGAGTGGCGAAATGTCAAGGTGCTAGATAAGTGCTTTATAATAAAGATCTCATACAATATATTCACTAAAAGTGTTTTTTCTAATGTTCTAATATTAAATCAGTTTTTGTTTTCTATGAAAAATAATATGAAGAAGAGTAAAGAATGATGATTACTCTTTGATCGCGTAAATTGATTTTCTTTAAACCAAAACGTTTTATTTGCTTGTGTTTTTGAACTATTCAAAGGTTTCATACATAGTCATTACCCCTTCATCCATTAAATTAGGTCTAAGATGGAAAATGAAGGGTAAATTTAAGATGAAGCAGTATTTCTTTCGACAGTTGATATCTCAGCAAAATTCAATGTTATTGAAATTAAATCATTCGAAGAAATATGCTTAACAAAAAATTGGAACAAATTTTAAAACAGTAAAAATGTACTACTGGTAGTGTTTTCAAAGGGCTACAAAAAATTAAGGAAGCGGCCAGATCACCATAACATAAATTAATATTATTATTATATAAATCATTTTTTGAAACAAAATAAATTTTTGGCCAATATTTTGACCCTTTTTGATCTTACTATCCCTGTCCCCATCCTTTTTTGAAATTTATCACAGGGTTGTCATGTCTTAAACAAGATTCATAGCCCAATTAAGAAATTTTTATAGCCTAAAACTGGAGCCGCAAAAATAGCCCAAATAGTAGCCCAATAACAATCAAAAAAATTTCTCAAAACATAACATAAATTTCTGGCCAATATTGTGACTTTCATTTTTCTTACTATCCCTGTCCTCATCCTCTTTTGAAATTTGTCACTACCAGGGTTTCCATGCCTTAAACAAGATTCATAGTACAATTTAGAAATGTTTGTAGCCCAAAATCGGAACTGAAAAATAGCCCAAATTGTAGCCTAATAACGATCAAATTAGTATTTTAATCACAATTTATTTTTAAATAAATAAAAATAAATAAAAAATAAAAATAAATAAAATAAAACATATTTTTTGCTCATAAAAAAAATAAGAATTCAAATGAAAATTCATTGCAAAAAGTTAAATCTAGTGTTTCCTAACGTGGGACCCACGACCCACGAGGGGGCAATTCAATCTTTTGTAACGTTAAATTAGTGGAATTTGAGAATCCTAGCATGGGTTTTATTTTTTTTTTTGTATGCCCACTAGCATAAACTACACCCCTTTTGGTAAAAAAAAACTAAAAGAAACATTTATTTTCAAAGAAAACAACTTTATCTCCTTTTATCCACTATTTGAAAAAGAAGAGAATATTGAAACTCGTCAACAACCCGACCAAATTTCTCTCAGATGTAGGACCAGAAAAGATAAACTAATTAATTAAACACATTCTCTTTCCTTCTCAAATTACCTCCCCTAACGACCTGTCCCACCTTTAGGACCGATGTCTACAGAACCATCGGCCCGTCCAGGCAGGAGTCGAAAAGGGTGTCCGCTCGCGTTGGTATCCGAAGGCCTGATATTTGCCATGCTTAGCTCGTCGATGGGGGGGGGGTCGTTGATACAAGCGAAACGGACGGTGTTACCTTTTTCAGGCCTAAGTCTCTGATGAAGTTCGACTGGTATATTTCCATCTTGTGGCGGGACCCGAAATTAGTTCCCATTTCTTGTTTTATATTTTGGATTTTTTTTTTTTTTTTTGACAAACGTTATTGATGTGAGGACATATGTAGATGGTCGTGTCCTCTGAGCTTCTCTACCCTCCCTTTATAGCATCCAAAAAAAAATCTTGGAATACTCCAACGCCATTGCTCTTATAGCTCAAAAAAAATTCTGTATGCAACAGCCCTTATTCACAAAGGAGAAGTTATTTACTTCTCCTCAAAATTCAGTTAAACATTTACTCTTCCTTTCCTTCTCTCCCTCATTCATTTCCCAAACTACCCCTTTTTAACCTTCCATATTGAAACTATTCAATTACAAAAACAAATATAAATTTAAAAAAAATTATTTTTGTACGAAACGGAACTATCATAGGAAATGATAAAAGAAATAATGAATATAATTAGTCTCTACGTCGAATATTCCAATACCCCTCTACAGCTGGAAACAGGAAGTGAACAAACAAAAAAAAATAAATCGGTAATATTTTTATTGTTATAATTTTTAATAGTTCTCTTCAAGTGTGTAATTTGATTTCGAATAAAATCATCCTATGAATAATTTTACAAAAAAAAATATAACAAAAAAGCATCTCCATACATCGGAATAGAATCGATATATATATACATAGGTAAGTATATAAAAGTTAAATAAAAGGGGTACCACCCCAACAACAACGAAAGACCAAACAAAAATTTCTTAAAGATTGATTCGATACTCATTAAATATTTTTCCGGTGCCTACACTCTTTTCACTTCAATTCAAATATGTTTTACTTTAATACTTTTAAGTTCTCCTTTACTTTTTATTTTCCTTTTTTTTTCTCTCTTTTTTTTTTTTTAAAGCTTCCCAACTTTTGGCTAAATAAGCTTCTTCCGTTTACTAATAATCATTTTCATTTAATTAAGTAATTATTCATTTAAAAAAAATCAATTTTTTATAGAAGGTAATAAAATAAACCACTTACCGAATCTCCCAGATGATGTGCACAGCATTCTGATGAGATCGAGGATGTACATATGTTGCTAAACGTAGTTTGATTAAAAGCACTGAAGTAATTTTGAAATAGGACACAAGGTTTTTAATGTTCGGACAGACAGTTCAGTTTAAAGATCGTATTTCTTTTTCTTATTCTCTATCTTTTCTTCTTTTTTTTTTTTTTTAAAAACCGAAATTTGAAAAATGAATACGCGATCGCGATGGATGGGATGTTACACTTCTTTCTATCTTACCAACTACGACTTAACACTTCTTTTTAATTTGGGCCGAACTTATGCCTATTTTCCTTTTCCTTTTTTTTTTTTTTATAAGGCTTTGAACTTAAAGCTCTTACCCTAAAAGTGAACTATCAAATCTTTGCTATGCACTCACTTGCCGATAAATCTACTTAAAAAAAAATTTGCTTTAAATTTCATTGACTTTCATTGAGTTTTTTGTTAATCAATAAATTACGTTATTTAGTTTTTTCTTTCGTTTATAAATCAAATTTTGATTTAGTTTGTTTTTATACTTCAGTCCAATCTGTGTCTCCAAAACAAATATAAAATTTTAAATTCTCCCTTCTAGGTATTCACATGTGTAAGTAGGTTTTCCTTTTTATTACTTTTTTTTTTTTGTCATTAAAAAAAAAATAACTTATCTTTTCTTTAATAATATTTCTTTTCCCTTATTTATAGGTAAGTTAGCGGACAGTTTCAGTTCGTTTCTAATTTTTTTTTTTTTTGTTATAGATTTATCACTCTTTTCAGCTTTAACTATCTGTTTTCATCTTTACTAAAATTTCTTTCCAGCATTATTTAACTTATAATTTCTTTTCTTCTTTCTAGGCCCTCAGCTTCAATTTAAGATTCTTATTAACTTTTCGTTTTGTTCAACTAATTACTTTTTTTTCCTTTTAGCACTTTTTACTTTTACTTAAAAATAATCACCATCACGTCTTTAAATTTCCTATCCAGGGTTTAATTATTCTTTAAATTTAACTTTTTTTCTCTTATTTTTTTTTTTTTTAACACTGCTTATAGGAAATTTCTCACTGATATCCTCTTGTTTCCTTTTTCTTTTACAGGCACCAAAGAAATTTGTTTCCCTTCTGGAAGTGATCCTCCTACGCCGGTGTCACTTGATAACACCAAGAGCAATCGACGGTACAGCTTCGTTTCTCCTAGGCAACAGCTGACTTTTCCTATTCGAGAATTTTTAAGGGATGAAATTTGGGAGTTAAACCCTATACCTCATTTAAAATGGAATTTTTATTTTACCTATTCGAGAATTATGTGAACTAGTCTCTTTTGGGCAACCTAATCATCCTCGACCGAGTTCTGGAGAAGGGTCTCTTATGGACTGCTGGAGTTTAACTCCAGAGACACACCGATGATATGACTTCTTTTGATCAGCTAAGTCTCCTAGATTTTACTCTTTGGTCTAGAGCTTGAATGGCCAAGGATGGGGTATCTTTTTGAGGACAAATAGACGATAAGTCTTCGCTAAGATTAAATCCAAATGTGAAGAGAATGTTCACTGATCGATTAATGCTTCAATTGGAAATTATGCATCATAATTCTTACCTTTAATTTTAAAGTAAATTTCAGGAATCTTTCCTGGCTTGAAGCCCTGATCGCCTTGGATCTTTTCTCTTTATTCTCATAGACAGAACAATTTCACTTCCTCCTTCAGATTCCTAAATAAAGAATGACCTTTCGCAACAAATTGTTTTTTTTTTTTTTTTGATTTCCTGAAATGCTCCTGTCTAGAGTCCTGAGCAAAAAAAAAACTTCGATGCTCTTGGGAGGGAAAACTTAATCTTCCTATCACGTGGAAATTATCGTGATGGGCAGCAAGGAAAAGGCTCGGATGGCTGGGAATTTCCTTTTTTCTAATAAAAAAGAAATTGGTGAATTTATATAATCTTTACTAACCGTAAGAGATTATGTATGTACGAGAAATAGTACCTACTTTTTTTGGATTTGTAAACTCCTTGGTAGAAATCCCTGATTGATTTGATGTCGGATTCCCCACCGGTTTAATGTTCTTTTTATTTTTTTCTTTTTTTAACTTTACTTTTTTCTTTTTTATTCAAGGTTTTTTTTTTTTTTTGTTTTCTATTTTTCGTTTGTTTCGTTTGACTAATTACTTGGTCGTTTAGAAATGACAACCTACTGGGCCAACGATTAGATGATGAAAAGAATTCATTCACACCACGAGGACGAGCACTTTCAATTCTCTTTTCTTTGGAACCGGAGGAATAGAAACAAGAACGGATATCAAAGACGAATCGGTACGGGACGGCTCGGAACATAGGGTTGGCATTCCTGAACTTATCGCCTGCCGAAACTTTTGACCTCCTACACAGGGTTTTAAGCTTAATGCGCATGCGAGTTTTTTTTTTTTTGAGGTCTAGGTGTTAGTGTTCACACCGGTGGGATTTCCAATGAGAAAATTTATTCTTGTTTTACTTCGAATGGTGTTATTATTATTTTTTTTTGTTTGTATAAATGTTAATTTTCAATTTTATATGAAATAAATTAATTATTTGGAAAGACTTTTGTTATAAAATTGAAATGAAAATCTGCATTGTATTTTAGCGCCAGTATAATGGACTTCTTTTAGTTAAGCAAAAAAAATATTGCGTATCGGTTGGAGGGTAAGACCGTTTCCTACAAAACATATCCTTTTAGTCACAGGCTCCCTGTTATTAAAAGGATATGAAAAGAAACTTCTACCTACTAAAAGAAATTGATGAATCCAAGAGTCTCATGTTCAGCTGAGAAAGCCGGGCAAATACTGAAAACTATGACTAATTTGGTAGAGCTTCGATTATTTTTTTAAATCTTTTGAGTGTGTCACCGCTTTATTACCTTTTGCATCAATAACCTCATACAAATTATTTCCAATTATTTTGCAAACTGTTACCTTAACAAATTTTGGGCAGAGTTTAGCGTTGAGATGCTTGGCCGCGTCACTCAAAAGGAAATTGCGCTTAAATAGCACATCACCTACTTGGTATGATACCACTCTACTTCGCAAATTATAAGTTTTTTCGTAAGACTCGTGAGTTCTCTCTAAGGATGATTTCAGATACGTGTGTAACACATTCATCCTAGCAGCTTTTGGGAGCCAATCTATTTCGGAGTGGTTTAGTCCGCCAAGCTCACGCAGAAGTTTGTAATCTGCTCCGTGTTCTATGATTCGATGCCCGAATAGAGCTTCGTAGGGAGACATGCCGATAGCGGAATGTACAGTAGAGCGTAGAGCGCTTCCGATTGAGGGTAAGTTTACATCCCAGTTCGTTTGTCCGGGGTCAATGTAAGCGCGGATAGCGGCCAGGATGGAGCGGTTTACTCGCTCGCTCGCGTTCGCCTGTGGCGAATATACCGCGGTTCGGTAATGCATTATGCCGAAAGTTTTAATCATTTTCGAAAATTCGTGACTTATAAATTGACTTCCATTGTCTGAAAAAATACTTTCAGGGACCCCAAAAATAAGGAATATGTCCTCCTGCAAAAATTTTATAACTGATTGTACATTGGCTTTTCGAAGAGGTTTGACAAAGACGAATTTCGTCAACTGATCTAGTACAATAAATATTTGTGTGTTCCCGTTTTTTGACCGTGGGTAAGGGCCCAAGAAATCAATATAAAGATGTTGAAATGGCCTAGCTACGGAGAAGGATTTACCCATTTCCGCTCTAAGAATGCTGTTCGGTGCTTTAGTAGTTTTACATATTTCACAATTTTCAAGATACTGCTTAACCTGAGATGCCATATTCGGCCAAAAATACTGTTGCCGCAATTTGTAGAGGGTTTTCGCGATACCGCCATGTGAAGCGCTAGGTGGACAATGAGCTAGTGAAATCAAACGGTTTGTCAGCGCAGCTGGAATCCATAATTTCCAGACTAAATCATCTTGTAGTGGATTTCCTGTGCAATGTCTGACCTTCTTATATACGAAACCGTCCGAAACTTGAAGGTCAGGAAGCTGGTCTTTATTTTGTCCGATATGCTCAATGATTTGAAGATATTCTTCCGATTTGAAGCTCGGATCCTCCAAATCTACATGAAGAACATCGGTAAGATGCGTTGACATCGACTCCGGTGGGCATACCGTTGAATGTAGAGCCTCTACCTCATAAACTCGGGATAGAGCATCTGGTACTACATTCAAGGTACCCTTCCGGTGTTCGATCCCAAAATCGAACCCTTGCAGTTTGAGACTCCAGCGCGCTAACCTCCCCGTTGGATCCCTCAGACTCATTAGCCACTTCAGGCTGGAGTGATCTGTGATCACTGTAAATCTATAACCTTCGACATACGGTCGAAATTTTTGTATTCCTCTAACGGCTGCTAGGCATTCACGCTCAGTGACTGAGTAGTTCTTCTGAGCTGAGTTCAATTTCTGTGAATAATAGTAAATGGGTCGTTCAGCTCCATTTTCGTCTTTTTGACATAACACACACCCGATACCCGATGCTGATGCATCACAGAGAATTATGAATTCTTTCGTAAAGTCAGGGTTCGTGAGAACTAAGTCTGATGTCAAGGCTGACTTAATCGCTTCGAACGCTTTTTCCGCTTCTTTGCCAAATTCAAACCTTTTTCCTTTTTTCAAGGTGTCGGTCATGGGTGCTGCAAGCGTCGAAAAATTACCTACGAACCTACGGTACCACCCTGCCATACCGAGAAATCTTCGGACTTGCTTTGGCGTTTTCGGCACCGGAAATTCAAGGATTGCGGCCACTTTTCCCGGATCTGGCTTCAAACAACCCTGCCCAACTATGTAGCCCAGGTACTGGAGTTCCTTGAAGCAGAACTTCGATTTCTCGACGTTTATCGTCAAGCCAGCTTCAAGTAACCTTTTCCCCATTATGCCTAGAATCCTAATATGTTCTTCGAAGTTTCTAGATATGACTAATAAATCGTCTAGGTAGACGAAAACTTGCTCTCGCAATTCCGTAGGTACAACTAAATTCATTAAATATGTAAGACTTTGGGCGGCATTGGAAAGACCAAAAGGCATCACTTTAAACTGGTAGAGTGGTCTACCCGGAACAGTAAAAGCCGTCTTTTCCCGTGAACTTTTCTCCAGCGGTATCTGCCAGTACGCATCTTTCAGGTCCACACTAGAAATGAAGTGAGTTTCTGAAAGTCGTGCTAACAGTCCCTCTATATGAGCAATTGGGCTTGCATTTTTCTTCGTTACTTGGTTCACCTTCCGAAAGTCCAAGCACAGGCGGTTTTTTCCAGGTTTTCGTACCAGTACGACTGGAGAAGACCATGCGCTGGAACTTTCTTCGATGACCCCCAAAGCAAGCATGCGATCCAATTCCTCATACACCAGGGCTTGTATCGCTGGAGAAATGGGATAGTGACGTTGCTTGATGGGTTTTGCCTCTCCCGTGTCAATTACATGTTCTACTAAATGAGTCTTTCCTAAGCCTTTCGTGGTAAACGACGGAAACTGGCTGATTATTTCACGCAGTGAATCACGTTGTTGATCAGATAGATCGCATTCAACTGAATTTACTACTTTGCTGACGGTCTTGTTGTTAATGGATATTTCTGAGATTATATGAGGAGCTAGCTGGAAAATCCTCCAGAAATCCACTCCTAAGTATAGCTGTTGGGTCAACGTTGGCACGACGAACAAATTCATGACGTTGGCTTTGCCTCGGTAATGGATTTCCGTCGTCACCATGCCAACAATGGATTGCTTCTGACCGTCTGCGGTGGAGATAGAAGACGAAAATTTTTTTAACGGGATTTGATTTTCTTTTAGGAATTCAAGAGCGCCACTTCCGAGGCAGCTAACACTCGCCCCTGAATCGAGTAAACCGAGAAGTTTCCTACCAATAATTTCAACTGTTACATATGGGCGTGGATCATCTCCTGACACACTCACGGTTGTGGCTGCCACAGACTTATACAGCTCTTTCTTTTTCTTCATCCGCTTGCGCAACTTTTTAACTTTTTCAGAAGCAGATGGGAACGTTACTATTCTTTTTCGGGCCTCGTAGTATTCTTTAATTCGTTGGTGGATTGATTTTCTTGGAACGTTGGATTTCATTTCATTTGATATCTGAAGCTTATTCTGAGATCCTTCTCTTTGTTTTAACTCTTCAGACGTATGTCGTAGTAAGGTAATTAAAGGTAAATTTCGTTCGGTTTTCTCTAATTTTCCGGGTTTTCTGTCCTCGAGCGATTCCCCCCGGTCGAAGGATTGCTCGATGACCGGTTTCCCGAACATCTCTCGCAATTAGGTGTGATCACATTATCGCGACCGCACCTGAAACAAAAAAGATTCCGTTTAGGGCTGTCACACTCTCTAAACGAATGTCCCTCCGCCTTACAATTCCAACATTTAAGTATATTGGCTTCCCTTTGGTAGGCCTCAACTTTCGCGGGAATTGTAAAGTCCAGGTCTTCCAACGAGTTCTCTAACTCATTGACCTGACGTCGAAATGGTTGCGTGGACACTTGATTCGGTGGAAATTTGGTTTTAAGCGGTTCATTTCCGTTTAGGAACTTTTCGATTCTACGACATACGTAGACCATCTCTGGCAAACTATGGGTACTGAAAGTTACCAATAGCTCTCCTATTCTACGTCGCACGTTCTGCTTGATAAGCTCTATCATCTCTTTTACTGGTTTGGGTGTCCGTAACCTCGAATTAAACTTTATAAGGTCGTCATAGAAATCATCAAAACTCTCATTCGGTAATTGCTTTCGATCAATCATTTTTCGAGACAACTCACTATCTGTCTCCAGACTCCTGTATTGCTCTATAAGAGCCAAACGTAATGTTGACCATGAAGCACGAGGATGGTTTTTTAGGAACATCCAGTACCACGTTTCCACGCGACCACTAACAAAATGATGAAAATTTTGAACAATTTCCATCCAGGTTACATTGTAACTGTCCTTAACTCGATCTAAGCGAAATAGGAAGTCATCGATGGACATATTTTTATGATCAAATTTTATCCCCCATTTGTGGTAATGTGGGAAACGTGGTATTGAATGCGACGGGGATGGAATAGGATCTTGAACTGGATTAGTTTGATCAGCTGTCAGAGGTGAAACATTCAAATTCATATTGCTCAATTGAGCAAGAAAGTTGTCGACGTTTGAGCCACGAGCCATGTCAACAGGATGTATGTCCTGTCCATCCGTAAGAAGTACATTTGAGGAAGGGGCAGGAGCCTCTCTTTGTTGCGAACGAAAATCAACAGTTTGTGCTACAGGAGTGGTCACATTATACCGTCCTCGCGTATCTCGAGTGTTCGGAGGTTGAGCAGGAGCTGGGGCAGGAGTGACACTAGCAAGAGTTTCTCTCACTATCGTCCTTACTTGATCTAACAGGTCAGTGTGACTGCGTTCAAGCTCATCTCGTATAAACCGTTGGTCTTCGGTTCTTTTGAGACCTACAGTTGCTGTGACAACCTCTTGTATATACCTTTCGAAGTGTTCCTGATCTTTAGAGGTATTGCCGTTTCTAGGACTAGAAGATCTTCTATTGCCGACATTATATTGTTCATTTGATTCGTTATGACCACTGGTGTCATTAGGGTGGGTTACTATCGGCAAGGATTCCTCTCCTACCTGTGTTGGATTTTCGCCACCATCATCTTTCGAAGGAGAACGTTGCCTACTTGTTCCTGCCTTTTCTCTCGTACTTTTGCTACGTCCTCTGGTAGACATCGTGTGTAATTTTATTTCAGATTTTTGAGGTCGAAAACTAAAACTATTTTATTTGTTTTACTTAATCCTAGTTAAAAATTTTTTTTATTTGTTTATAAGTAAGTCGAGTTAATCCAAAAACACGAATAATTGTAAGAATCGTTCGTATTTAAAACCAAAAACTTTAATTCAAAAACAAAATCCAAAAAAAAAAGAAAATTCTTCTACCAAAAAAAAAACTCTTTAAGCTTTATAGCTCAAGTAAGCAACAAAAAAAACTTGTTTTTTTTTTTTTCAAAAAAAAAATAATATACTCGTACCTACTAAAATATTTTCCAAATTAACTGATATACTGACTTGGGAAATGAATTTGGGAAGTGAAGGAGTCCTTAACTGAAACATTGGGTCCTCAACTCTCGAAAGAAAAGTGAGAATCCAAAAAAAAAATCAGAGAAATAATTTTCAGGAATTATTATCTCTAAGAACGTATGTATGTATGTCGTCTCAAAAAAAAATTGTTTGTTTCATCTAAACATATAAACACTAAATGCCTCAAAATGAAACAACTGGTAAAAGTCATGAACAATGCCTAGCCTACCGGATAACATAAAGAGTCATTCCATGTTCTTTAGACGAAACGGAAAATTAGTAAGTTCTTCATCGATTATTTTAGATGAGGTTGAATTGGTGAAATACTTCTCTTTCTTTACCATGAAGTTTCAAGTTTCCGCGACAGTCGTAGATCAGGTAAGTTATCCTTAACCTACCGGACGAAAGCTTTTATCTCCATGTAGCACAAGGAACTATAACAACAAAAACAAATATTTATTCCTTGAAATCTTACTATCAGCGCTATCTGCCACTCAAAAATATATCGATCTAAGCTCGGACGCTGTAAATGGTAAGAATTCCTGTGTTGGGTATAAACGTAAGTAAACCACGTTGCAGCAAACAGGAGTCAAAAAAAATTTCAACTCCTTGGACAACTGTAGCTAACTCTTACGCAATGGTGACAATTACACTTTGAATTAACTTTCAACCTCAAAAACAAAACTTTTTTTTCTTTTTTTTTTTTTTTTTAACTAAAAAAAAATCCAAATTTTATATTAAATTTTTCAATCAAAACTTGACAAAAAAGAATATTGGTCACTAAATTTCGGGCCCCACGTTGGGCGCCATCTGTAACGTTAAATTAGTGGAATTTGAGAATCCTAGCATGGGTTTTATTTTTTTTTTTGTATGCCCACTAGCATAAACTACACCCCTTTTGGTAAAAAAAAACTAAAAGAAACATTTATTTTCAAAGAAAACAACTTTATCTCCTTTTATCCACTATTTGAAAAAGAAGAGAATATTGAAACTCGTCAACAACCCGACCAAATTTCTCTCAGATGTAGGACCAGAAAAGATAAACTAATTAATTAAACACATTCTCTTTCCTTCTCAAATTACCTCCCCTAACGACCTGTCCCACCTTTAGGACCGATGTCTACAGAACCATCGGCCCGTCCAGGCAGGAGTCGAAAAGGGTGTCCGCTCGCGTTGGTATCCGAAGGCCTGATATTTGCCATGCTTAGCTCGTCGATGGGGGGGGGGTCGTTGATACAAGCGAAACGGACGGTGTTACCTTTTTCAGGCCTAAGTCTCTGATGAAGTTCGACTGGTATATTTCCATCTTGTGGCGGGACCCGAAATTAGTTCCCATTTCTTGTTTTATATTTTGGATTTTTTTTTTTTTTTTTGACAAACGTTATTGATGTGAGGACATATGTAGATGGTCGTGTCCTCTGAGCTTCTCTACCCTCCCTTTATAGCATCCAAAAAAAAATCTTGGAATACTCCAACGCCATTGCTCTTATAGCTCAAAAAAAATTCTGTATGCAACAGCCCTTATTCACAAAGGAGAAGTTATTTACTTCTCCTCAAAATTCAGTTAAACATTTACTCTTCCTTTCCTTCTCTCCCTCATTCATTTCCCAAACTACCCCTTTTTAACCTTCCATATTGAAACTATTCAATTACAAAAACAAATATAAATTTAAAAAAAATTATTTTTGTACGAAACGGAACTATCATAGGAAATGATAAAAGAAATAATGAATATAATTAGTCTCTACGTCGAATATTCCAATACCCCTCTACAGCTGGAAACAGGAAGTGAACAAACAAAAAAAAATAAATCGGTAATATTTTTATTGTTATAATTTTTAATAGTTCTCTTCAAGTGTGTAATTTGATTTCGAATAAAATCATCCTATGAATAATTTTACAAAAAAAAATATAACAAAAAAGCATCTCCATACATCGGAATAGAATCGATATATATATACATAGGTAAGTATATAAAAGTTAAATAAAAGGGGTACCACCCCAACAACAACGAAAGACCAAACAAAAATTTCTTAAAGATTGATTCGATACTCATTAAATATTTTTCCGGTGCCTACACTCTTTTCACTTCAATTCAAATATGTTTTACTTTAATACTTTTAAGTTCTCCTTTACTTTTTATTTTCCTTTTTTTTTCTCTCTTTTTTTTTTTTTAAAGCTTCCCAACTTTTGGCTAAATAAGCTTCTTCCGTTTACTAATAATCATTTTCATTTAATTAAGTAATTATTCATTTAAAAAAAATCAATTTTTTATAGAAGGTAATAAAATAAACCACTTACCGAATCTCCCAGATGATGTGCACAGCATTCTGATGAGATCGAGGATGTACATATGTTGCTAAACGTAGTTTGATTAAAAGCACTGAAGTAATTTTGAAATAGGACACAAGGTTTTTAATGTTCGGACAGACAGTTCAGTTTAAAGATCGTATTTCTTTTTCTTATTCTCTATCTTTTCTTCTTTTTTTTTTTTTTTAAAAACCGAAATTTGAAAAATGAATACGCGATCGCGATGGATGGGATGTTACACTTCTTTCTATCTTACCAACTACGACTTAACACTTCTTTTTAATTTGGGCCGAACTTATGCCTATTTTCCTTTTCCTTTTTTTTTTTTTTATAAGGCTTTGAACTTAAAGCTCTTACCCTAAAAGTGAACTATCAAATCTTTGCTATGCACTCACTTGCCGATAAATCTACTTAAAAAAAAATTTGCTTTAAATTTCATTGACTTTCATTGAGTTTTTTGTTAATCAATAAATTACGTTATTTAGTTTTTTCTTTCGTTTATAAATCAAATTTTGATTTAGTTTGTTTTTATACTTCAGTCCAATCTGTGTCTCCAAAACAAATATAAAATTTTAAATTCTCCCTTCTAGGTATTCACATGTGTAAGTAGGTTTTCCTTTTTATTACTTTTTTTTTTTTGTCATTAAAAAAAAAATAACTTATCTTTTCTTTAATAATATTTCTTTTCCCTTATTTATAGGTAAGTTAGCGGACAGTTTCAGTTCGTTTCTAATTTTTTTTTTTTTTGTTATAGATTTATCACTCTTTTCAGCTTTAACTATCTGTTTTCATCTTTACTAAAATTTCTTTCCAGCATTATTTAACTTATAATTTCTTTTCTTCTTTCTAGGCCCTCAGCTTCAATTTAAGATTCTTATTAACTTTTCGTTTTGTTCAACTAATTACTTTTTTTTCCTTTTAGCACTTTTTACTTTTACTTAAAAATAATCACCATCACGTCTTTAAATTTCCTATCCAGGGTTTAATTATTCTTTAAATTTAACTTTTTTTCTCTTATTTTTTTTTTTTTTAACACTGCTTATAGGAAATTTCTCACTGATATCCTCTTGTTTCCTTTTTCTTTTACAGGCACCAAAGAAATTTGTTTCCCTTCTGGAAGTGATCCTCCTACGCCGGTGTCACTTGATAACACCAAGAGCAATCGACGGTACAGCTTCGTTTCTCCTAGGCAACAGCTGACTTTTCCTATTCGAGAATTTTTAAGGGATGAAATTTGGGAGTTAAACCCTATACCTCATTTAAAATGGAATTTTTATTTTACCTATTCGAGAATTATGTGAACTAGTCTCTTTTGGGCAACCTAATCATCCTCGACCGAGTTCTGGAGAAGGGTCTCTTATGGACTGCTGGAGTTTAACTCCAGAGACACACCGATGATATGACTTCTTTTGATCAGCTAAGTCTCCTAGATTTTACTCTTTGGTCTAGAGCTTGAATGGCCAAGGATGGGGTATCTTTTTGAGGACAAATAGACGATAAGTCTTCGCTAAGATTAAATCCAAATGTGAAGAGAATGTTCACTGATCGATTAATGCTTCAATTGGAAATTATGCATCATAATTCTTACCTTTAATTTTAAAGTAAATTTCAGGAATCTTTCCTGGCTTGAAGCCCTGATCGCCTTGGATCTTTTCTCTTTATTCTCATAGACAGAACAATTTCACTTCCTCCTTCAGATTCCTAAATAAAGAATGACCTTTCGCAACAAATTGTTTTTTTTTTTTTTTTGATTTCCTGAAATGCTCCTGTCTAGAGTCCTGAGCAAAAAAAAAACTTCGATGCTCTTGGGAGGGAAAACTTAATCTTCCTATCACGTGGAAATTATCGTGATGGGCAGCAAGGAAAAGGCTCGGATGGCTGGGAATTTCCTTTTTTCTAATAAAAAAGAAATTGGTGAATTTATATAATCTTTACTAACCGTAAGAGATTATGTATGTACGAGAAATAGTACCTACTTTTTTTGGATTTGTAAACTCCTTGGTAGAAATCCCTGATTGATTTGATGTCGGATTCCCCACCGGTTTAATGTTCTTTTTATTTTTTTCTTTTTTTAACTTTACTTTTTTCTTTTTTATTCAAGGTTTTTTTTTTTTTTGTTTTCTATTTTTCGTTTGTTTCGTTTGACTAATTACTTGGTCGTTTAGAAATGACAACCTACTGGGCCAACGATTAGATGATGAAAAGAATTCATTCACACCACGAGGACGAGCACTTTCAATTCTCTTTTCTTTGGAACCGGAGGAATAGAAACAAGAACGGATATCAAAGACGAATCGGTACGGGACGGCTCGGAACATAGGGTTGGCATTCCTGAACTTATCGCCTGCCGAAACTTTTGACCTCCTACACAGGGTTTTAAGCTTAATGCGCATGCGAGTTTTTTTTTTTTTGAGGTCTAGGTGTTAGTGTTCACACCGGTGGGATTTCCAATGAGAAAATTTATTCTTGTTTTACTTCGAATGGTGTTATTATTATTTTTTTTTGTTTGTATAAATGTTAATTTTCAATTTTATATGAAATAAATTAATTATTTGGAAAGACTTTTGTTATAAAATTGAAATGAAAATCTGCATTGTATTTTAGCGCCAGTATAATGGACTTCTTTTAGTTAAGCAAAAAAAATATTGCGTATCGGTTGGAGGGTAAGACCGTTTCCTACACTTTCAGGAGTAGAATTTTACATTCTGGTGCTTCACACACATTTTAAATGTCAATAATAAAAGAGTGCAAAGGAAAAATATAATTTTTCCGGAAGCAAATACGAAGATCTTTGGCGGGCAAAGATCTTTTATTTGCTGACTCCAATAAAATCAAAAAAGGAGATAAAAGCTCCCATTAAAAAGTAATTTTACTTTTTAAAAGTAAATGGTTGATAATGACTGTTTTTTTTGACTATTTTATAGGTAAGACATTGCCTCTCAAAAAAGACCCTCTGGCCAAAGATATTGTCTTTTTTGATTTTTGGTCCCAATGAATAAGCAAACATTTTCACCACCTTTCATCGACGTACTAGTTTTGCAAAGGGTTTCATGGAAGTAGTTCAAAATGTTTCCATTTTGTTGAAAAAGACACCCTTTTACTACAAATATTTTTGTAGACTTTCTTGATTCTTATTACTTATAGCAAATTAAATATGTGGACCAGATTTCATCACTATACTGTTGAAATTTGATGAAATTTTACTTGTTTCACTTACAATTCAGTCTTTGTTTATGAAAAAGGCAACACCTTTTTTTAATTTGATTGTATCGAGTTCATTTTTATTTAATAAGATTGGGCCCTAAAAAACACCCTTAAATCATGTGCCATATGCTTAGATTATACCAAGATAAATATTTGAGTTTGTTAAATTTTCATATTCCCCCTCCCCAACCACTTTGAAAGTGAATTTTTATTAAAACCGAAATAGGTTCTTCAATTAAATTTGGATACAACTTAGTAAATAGTTGAATTCTGCTTCGAAGCAATCTTTAAATTTTAATAATATAACAATTTTTCTTACTCTTTTTGGCTTTTTAAATTTCCCTTCCCAAATGGCTTTTTTCACACTCTTCGTGCAAGGAGAGGGGAGGGGGAAAATCAATAATGCGGTCCTATGGTGACAAGAACAAGGGTGCTAAATCCAACGAAAGTTCTCTGCTCATAGTCCGACCTCTGGTTCTCGATTTATAGGCCAATGTATGAAACAAGTGGCAACCCTTTTCTCGTTCTTCTGACAATGTTGCCACCTTGGCATGTTTGAATATTAAAAATTATTTATGATGGGGGGACATAAACATGTTTTTTTATTAATGATTAATGTATAAAAAAAAAATCCCCCTAGATTATATTTGGGCTCTTAGAAGCCCAATTTTATCATTGGGCTGTCATACTGAAATTGTTTTCGGCAATTTCAGAATTTTTTTCATGCAACAAATTTTCATATTGCATTATTTTTTTTTTGTAATGCAAAATGTTTTTCTGTTTGCATAAACATTTTTATAAATGCATTCAATTAAATTTTTGAGCTATCATTAAATCTGTTTTTTAAAGCAAAATGCAGTTTTTTCCACTGAAATTTTAACAACCCTGCTCGAAAACTAAATTTAATTAACTAAAAAAGCAACACAATAGAGAAAAAATGAATGCTTGCCAGAGTTCTTTAAACATGATCAAGGAAATAGGTGGATTAATGAAATTTTATGAAAATACAAAAATAAAAAGTCTCATGGTAGTCTCGAACCGAGGTTCAAAAACGAGATACAATCGTTTTAGAAACGCGCAGGGAAACGCATTGCCGAGAAAGTAGATGTAGAATGTAGCCATCAAAGCGGCAGGTGATGACTAACTGCCTGAACAGAATGAAAGACGGACCTGAAAAAGATGTTAAAAACAATGCAGCTGAAACTGCAAGAGTTGAACAAATTTTTACTTCCACTGCAACATTTTTGACATCTTTGCCAGCTCAGTCCCTCAATTTGTCCAGGCAATGAGTTCTAAATAAATGTACTAGCTCTTTTCCGAATACATCAACTGTAGAAGCATATCACACTCTATTTCGACAAAATTTTATTCATACCTCATAATGTAATCCTGGCCTTACATAGCCCACTATTGACCAAATATAATAATTACGGCAGATAATGGAAAAAAATACAGGAATTTAGAGTTGAACTTTTCTTTGATTTCATAGCTTCGTATTGCAAAAGCGATATCTAGTTTTGGCATCCCTATTAACCCTAGAAAGATTTCCTTATTTTTTAGTAATGAAAAGATAAACTTGAGCCTGCGAGGCGCACAATTAAAAAAACTTTAACAAAATTAAATAAATATTTTTGTACTACTACATTTTTTTGTTATACATCATTATCAATTAAGTAAAACATAAATAAATTTATTATTAATAAAAAGGGATTAAATAAATCCATAACAAGAAGGAACATAAGGATGGACTTTTTAAATCCATAAATCTTCTTTACTAAAATATCAATAATCCATAGAAGTTAAGCGCAACGCATTGCCAAAACATAAAAACTGTAGTACTTCCCGAGCCGGAATGATCATATCTCGCAAGTGTTGATCAACGACAGGTGTAGTTGGCTTCAAAGAACAAGTTTGTTCGAGCGTGCGTCGGTCAAAAAAATAAACCAATATAAACATTTCGCGGGCGCCTCTGGGCCTCAGTTTATCTTTCTAGGGTTAAACTGGTCCGTTTGTGCAAGTAGATTATTGGGAAAACTTACGTAGCTCCATCAAGGTCAGAAACGACGTCACCAAAACCTTCGATCTCAAAAAGTGTAAGCCCTATATGCGATATGAGTTGTCATGTAATTGGGGACAGCTTTTTGTACTCACTACACATTTTTAAATTGCTAATTGTCTGTAATTCGTACTTGATTATTATTAATGGCAATTTTACATTTAGATTACAATCTTATTATAAGTGAAGACCTTACAATCTTTTCCACACACTGATTGACCACAGAGTAGGTACTAGTTCAAAAATGCAAAAGTTAAAATGTAAGCCATAAAATGTTTAACATTTCGTGTTAAAAATTAAATTTTGTTCGAAATGGACCGATATCTACCCACTAAAACTTTATCATTTCTTATAATTTTTCTTAATTTTTAGCGGAAAGCATATTTTTCGAGATTTTTATAAAATTAGAATATTTAAGCGCTTGCAATATTAATTTTCAGCTGTTTTTAAATTTTTTCAAAACCTACAAACTAAATGGCTGGACCGATTAATATAAGACCAGGTACTAATGCAAGGCTTTTTAAAATTTGTCATGTATTACCAAAAATAGGATCTTTGACCAAACTGCAGAAGTTGTCAAGAAATTGAATAGTTTGAATAGCTATATCTCTGTCAATTTTAAATAACAACTACTTTTTGAACATTTCATATTAAATATTTTAGGCTCTTTTTTATTGTTTAAGTATGCCATTAAAGTATTTTCCTCCAAAAAACGTTATGCACTATTTAGAACAAAAAATTTAGATGTTTTTGATTTTTTGAAATATTTTTATGTTTTTTTGTTATTATTTCTTGTTTAATTTCCATCTATTTTGATAAGAAATTTAGTTTTGAACAAAAAGTTGTATGCGTTAAAATGTCAATTTCATTTTAGTTTCTACCAAACATATTGAAAAATGTTCAGTGTGACCGTTTTCTCAGAAACTCATGGGTGAATTTAGTAGATAGCATTTTCGGTTGGCCAAATAAACAAATTCAATTATAAAAGCCTTCCACGTAATTGTTTCTTTTTAAAAGGTATATTCAATAGCCTACAGAAATTATTTGAAATTTAAAGCAAAAAATTATGCTTTTAGTTGTTAAATTAATTTGTTTGAATCAACCTACCAAAACAGATATTGGCTATGTAAAATGATACGTAACTTAAATGGACTCAATCCAAAGTATGGGTACATGACTCTCGGGCAATATAAAATTTATCAAAATCGGTTGAATATGTTTTGAAAAAATGGAACAACTAATTTTTTCAAGTGTAAAAAATATGTTTTTAACATTTTTCTAAAATTATTTTTAACTTTTATTCCTGCATTTGTTTACGATCAATTTTTTCAGAACATCAGGACAGTAGTTTAAATTTAAAATTTGACATCAATTTTAACTCAATTTATTATTTATTTTATGGCTATGGTCAACGAAAGAATGAGGAGGTAATTATTATAAAAGATTTAAATCACAAAGATTTACTAATTGGCACTAGAAATACATAAGTTTAATGTATAATGTATATGACCTCCTTTTAAATGTAATTTAACCAATTTTTATTATTTATTATATTAAATTATTAAAAATGCATACGCATTGCAATGAAAATAAGTATAATTTATCGAGACCATCGATAAATTTCTGTTGTTAAGGATAAACATACTTTCGAGATAAAACAAAAAACAGCTTTCATGAGCTATCTGTAACAACATTTTACAACCATTCATCCTACTTTTACATATACCTTCATACTATAATTGTATGCATACATACCTACATCAAATATTCTGGTATGTATGCCTGTAAAGTTTTTTTTTTTTTTTGTATTTATACTTTAGCAAAGTCTTTATTTTATAGAGAAGTCTTTCAGTATAGTTCGAAGGAATGAGATTTTATTTATAAAGGACACCATGTTAAATTGCTTTGTCACATTTTATGTTCATGGAAAACAGGATTTTAAGAAGATTCCGATTGCATGTCTTAATAGTTGCGATTAAAAGTCTCAATGTCATGTTAAATAAAGCAATCGATTTTAATTGAACATTTTGCTCCTTGAGCTTGACTTTTAATCCTATTAATAATGTAGTCTTATTAAATATAGGGCGTGGTTAACTAAATAAAAAGATTACGGGTTCTTTTTTTTTTATTAGGTGAAATATGATTTACTATTTTGTTTAGCAAATCCATGCATGAATGATTTTTTAATGAAATATTGTAATATTATCTAGATAAAAATAAAATCCAATTCAATTTGAAATCTAACTTAAAATTCTTGAATTTTGTTAAGATATTTAAAAATGGTTTTCAGCTTTTATTTAAATAGTTGTGGAGATTGGAGAATTATTATAAACATGGGTAAAACTATTCAGTAAACTTTGGATGGTTTAGATTTTTTTAAGTTTGTTCAAGATATTTAAGTAATTTTGTTCCTATTTCAAAATGGGAATCTTCTAAGGAATTCGCTTTCATTATTCTAATGTTCTAATTTTAATACTATTTGCTTAGTGTATTTATAGTAAGTTTCAAAAACTTAATATTTCTGAATTTAAAAAACCAAGCAAAAAATTTTATTCGAATTTTGAGTTTGTTGTTACTTTTTTGCAATTCGGTTTTTAAAGCGTTCGAGTTTTGTCTAAAAATTAAGCATGCTTTATTCATCAAAAACATTTTTACTTACTATATATAGAAATAATATATATACCCATCTATTAAATATGTACATAAAATAAAAATTGAACTGAAAAATTGAAAAAAAAAAAGATAAATGTCTGAAAATGCTTGCTGTGGTTGTTCTAGTTTTTAAGCAGTTTATAAGTAGTTTTAAGTAGCTATAAGTAGGTTTAATTAGCTTTTATTTTGTTTTATGTAGTTTGTAAGTTTTATATAAAACCAAAACGTTTAAGATACCGTCTTTTGTAAAATAAAAACCAATTTGAATGTAAGTACTGGGTGGCGCACGAATCGTGCTACAAAAATAAAACGTAATCACTTTTTTTCTGTATGAGTCATCGGCTTATTTTTATTTTTATTTTGTAGGTTACTATTTAGATTTATAAAAATGGATGCTTGGGATACGGAGAAAAGAATTTGGATAGTGCAACGGTACCATGCTTTGCAGTCCGTCATTTCCGTCCAAAGAGAATTTAGGCGGTAGTTTGGCGGTAATCCCCCGAGTAGATGGACCATTATGAGGTCTGTAAACATGTTTGCCGAATCTGGAAGCATCCCACGAAGGCCGTACCATCGAGATGCCAATGTTCGGGTTCAGAATACAATCGCAGCAGTAGCATCTGCAATACAGGCCAATCCGAGCGTTTCGACCCGAAACTTATCGGGGCAAATTGGAGTTAGTAGACGGATACTTCATAACGATTTAAACTTGTTTCCGTACAAAGTCCAAATTACTAGCAAGTTAAACCCTCAGGATTTGCCTGTTCGCCTGGAATTTTGCCAAAAAATGATATCAATGGCCGAAGAAGACAACACATTGATCAATTGTTTGTTCATGTCTGATCAGGCCCATTTTGATCTTAACGGCAATGTAAACAAGCAAAATTGCCGTATATGGAATGAGTCTAATCCAGAAATGCTCCATGAGACGGAACTGCACCCAGAACGAGTCACTGTGTGGTGCGCAGTTTCATCAAGGTGTATTGTCGGGCCGTACTTCTTTGAAGAAAACAGTGTAACCGTTACTGTCAATGGGGACCGTTATTTAAAGATGTTGAAGGAGTTTTTTTTACCCAGAACTGCGCCGAAGACGTATACCATTCAACAGCGTTTGGTTTCAGCAAGATGGAGCAACTGCACATATAGCCAGACCAGTTATGGCGGAGCTAAACAAAACATTCGCAAACAAATCAATTTCTAGGAACTCCACTCTTCGCTGGCCCCCAAGGTCACCTGACCTGACTGCACCAGACTTCTTTTTATGGGGTTATGTCAAGCAAGAGGTGTATAAAACGATGCCCAGGAATTTAACTGAATTAAAGCAGTCCATAACGACAATAATTGAGGCGATCCCAACTTCAACTCTTCAGGCCGCAATGAATAATTTTTTGATCAGGTGCCGCATATGCGTGGGAGAGCGTGGAGGTCATTTGCGGTCTATAATCTTTAAAAACAACTAACTATTTAAAATAAAATTTAATTTTCTAACCAATAAAAAAAAAAATGAAATAGATCGATTAAAAAAAAAGTTATTTGAATTTCTTATTGTAGCACAATTGGTGCGCCACCCTGTATTTAACACGTTTTCTTTTATTTTAAAGCCAAATTAAGTTATTTTAGCTAGCAATATTGTGAAAAACGAGTTTTAAACTCAAAATTAAAATAAGAATTAATATTTTGTGGTAAATTCTTTACTAATTTCAATCGAGAAAAAACTTCCAAACGAACCCAAATTAAAAATCTAATTCTCAAACTAGTCCAAAGGGAGAATAGGGCAAAACGGTCTACAAGACCAATTAAAAATAAAACATTTGTCATTGGAAAGGTATTTTTATGTACCACAATAGTTACTATAAAAGTTTATTCCAAGTCGCTGAGTGATTCGCTTATTTTTACCCTCGTCACATTATTTTCTTTTCTACAAAAAACCACCAAAACAGCGTGTGTCACTATTGTATCCGTTCCATTTTATCTCTAGATTTTGACAAAAATGACAAGTATTTTAGACACACTTACTAGTTGATGTACCTTCTTATAGTGAGTTAGTTCTTCATCTTGTTTTATTGAGAAAATTTTACATTTATTCACAGATAAAAGATAGTTTTTGTTTTATTTGTGTTTATAAATACTAGCAATGGTAAATAAAACACAAATACCATTAAACAATTTTATTTAACATAATATTAGTTAGTTATTATTTATTATTATTACCTTTCACGTTGAAGAGGGGGCGAAGCTGTTGATAAATTTTCACCGCTTAATGGCTGCTCCTGCCGCGGCCTTAGAACTGGAGTCAAGCCCCATCGTTCAATGAATTCTATGCGGGAAATGGTTGACACCGAACTAGATGGCGTATTTTGCTGCTCAATTTTATAATCCAAATGAATTTAGATTTTCAAGATATTATCTCTTTTTCATTCTCATGAATTTATTAAAATTATTTTGATTTTTTTTATTAATTTTACGAATTTTTTCTTATTATTTTTTTTACTTTTTAATTTTCTTTTTTAATATTTTGATATTTTTAGTTGTGCAGATTTAATTCCACATCACGTATTCATGTAGGATTTATTTTTGATATTTTGTACTCACTTAAAATTATTTTTTAATATTTTATTAAAAACTAATAACTTTTATTATTATATTTGTTTTTGTTTTTTTTTTGTTTACTAAGGGATTCTAAAAAAATCAATTGAGAAATATTTTAATATTATTTTGTTATTTTTGTTTTACTAAAAAGGTTCCACATACGCCCCAGTGACTTGTTCTTATGAAACTTTCATAACACAAAGCATTTGCAGAGATTTATGTACATAATGGACATATACCCATCTTTATATACATGCATACATACATATATTGTTTTCTGTTTGAATTCTGGAAATTTGTAAGAAAAAAAAAATCATAGACAGATTTTTTAAGATTATAAACGTGACCTATAAAATAAAGTTTCATATACAAAAAGCATGTGTTGCAGAATCTTGTGTATTTTTAACTTTAATGACTCTCAAACCTCTTTCATGGAAAAGTTTATAAAACTTAAATGAACTTTCTTGAAATTTTTTAACGAATGTGAATGTCACATTGTATTGTTTACCTGTCATGTTTTTCTTAAGAAAAGTTTGTGCAGTGAATTATAAGCTTTAGGAACATACAATTTTACATCAAAGTGAAAGTGTTTTTTTTTTTGCAAAAGAAAAGATTCATAGCCAAATAGCTAATAATTCTTTATATCAAATAAATAAAAATTAAGCCACATTACATGATACACGTGTTTTTTTTTTTTTAAATTAAATCAGTCAGTGTGAAGGCAATAAATATTAATATAATTGATAAAATATTAATTTACATGGGCTATGCATGAGAAAGATTTTAAATGTTTTTCTCATTGAAGAAACAATCATTAATTTAGTGAAATTTTATTTAATTTGACAGGAATTGACTTTTTGAATCAGATTTATGTTAATATCAAACGAAGCATTTTTCAGTTTAAATTAATAAAGAGACAGTTTGAGAATAAATTATTGAAGTAGACAATGAAAAAGAACAGTATTTTATCTTTTTACTTTTACAGGTGCGTGCCCATTTGAAGAAACTTCACTTGACAATTCTCAAGAGTAATACTTGGGTTTTAAAGTGCGCGTTTACTTGAGACTTAAAGACCTGCAAAAAGACTTTTAGCAGTTCTTGAGAGCAAATTCGCGAGTGGACATAATCTAGAATCTAGATAGTAGTGAGTTGATTTTTGATTCTAGGCATTATTTGAACTTTTTGATAGTTACTCGTGTGTGGACATTCGTTTTGATCCTTATCTGACTGGCTGAACTGGCAAAATTGCAACACTATTCGTATTGGATGATGCCAGAAGATATAACATAACAGTGGACATTGAAGGAAGAAAATCAACTTGTAGAGTTATTTGCGACTTTTTCAAAACTACTGATGAAACGTTTCGCTAAAGAAACGAAAATTTAAAACTGAGCTTTTAGATTTCTTTTGAAATATCTAAGATATAAATTGACGAAAAATTCAATTTGAAGCTCCATTGTAAGAGCAGACCTCACACCAAATTGGCAATGATACGATAGTTCCAGGTTTTTTTTACATTTGTTCCTTAGAAAAAAATACCCAAGACTTTAACATTTACAACTAATCGCTTCTAAGAATATATTTTAATTCCAATAATTCATATGAACCCGAAAAATATTAATAAAAAAAAGACTTTAAAAAAATTCGGATTTTTAACGTTCAGAAAAAAATTTGAAAAACAGGACATGGATAAATTGAACACAAATTTATGTTAAAACAAATTGTCATTTACAAAGAAAGCCGATTTATTTAAAAAATGCGCTTTTCAAATTGATTTAAGTTTCACATTGAAATCTAATAGTTCTTTTTCTATAAAAAGAGCATTTTCAATTCAAATACACACAATTTTTGATCTGAGGAGTGTTCGAATGGTTTTCCTGTTATTTTAGTCAGATTACTTGAATTGTTTGATAAAGATAAAATTTCCCAAATTCTTCACATTATTATTGAATATAGCTAATTCGCACGTTAACTGAAAAAGTTTGTCATATAATCCAAAAAAAACTGACAATTACTAAAAATTGCATTAGATATCAGGAGGATAAAACATCAACATCATTTATACCTTCAGAAACTCATGGAACTATTCTACAATTAAGTGGCAAAGTAGTCAAATTAAAGGAGTAGGTAAAATATAGAATCACACTTTATAGTAAGCTCAGCTGGAGAGCACATATCAAAATTAATGTCGGAATAGCAAATAAAGCAAATAAGGTGTAATTACTAGGCACAAAATTGATGAATTAGCAGAGGATGGAAGTCTGTGATGTGTCAGCCCTTTAAATGTAGATTGGGAGCCAGACAAGCAAACAAGCAAACATTTGAAAAAAAAAATCAAAATCTCGCTCACGAATAATCACTTATTGAGCTTAGAATGGGTAGTAGCATTAGGTGCTATCGTTCAGCTTTACTTGACACGAGTGACGTGAAATAAGGCCCAACGAAATAAAGCCTAAAATAAAAAATTTGGCCTTATTTCGTTTTCAATATGAAAATAACGCCAAATTTTTGATTCAGCTTTATTTCGCTTTTGAAAACGAAATAAAACCAATTTGGCTCTGTTTCGTTATCAAGTTTTATTTGCAAAACACCAAGATAAAAAATTGTTTATCCTGTCGCACAGACAAGCTGCACTCCAAGCACGTATGGAAGTGTGTGTGATGAAGACTGAAATAAATCAATGATAATAATAATGTACTTCTGGGGAGTTACAAGATAATCAAGAACAGTTTAAATCCTGAAGCTTAAAAAAACAACACTTTCAGAATAAAAGCAGACGTCCTGCTCATTAGAAGCCGAAACAAACATATCTGATATTTTTTGGCCTGGTCAGTAGTTTTACATATAGACTCTACAATATTCATATGGTAACATATTGATATTTGTACGTGTGATGCAATAACGACAAGACGTCTAGTAGTTAGGTTCCCAAATAGAAAAGGGCAAACAATTCTGCTTAAAAAGTGTTCTATAAACGACCAAAATTGCCGGAATTAGGAAAATACCAATCCACATGAGGTTCACTAAGTGGCGATACATTTCCATAAGGCATTGTCATCACTATCAACGGAAAGTGATACCGACCCGTAAAAACGAGTTTCTTTTAACTCAAATAAGATGATATGGATGTGAATGATATGTTGTTTTAACTAAGTGGTACTGCGTGCCACAACAAAATAGATCCTTCACAAGCGATTTGGAGACATGGTTATCTTACAGAGATGCTTCGTCAACTAGCTAGTAAGTATAGACTTTTTCTGGTAACTCACAGTTCTATGTTGCAAATGAAAGGAGCCTTCAAAGTCCCAGTAAAACCACGGAAGTCATTCGAACGATGTTATATTTTACACAAAGTTATATCATTGCCAGGCCTTTTGAATAAAATATAAAAATCGTTGATATCTATGGCACAACTTTGTTTTGTTATTTGCTTTTGATGAGATCTTTACAACTTTGCTCGAAATTAAGATTTTGATGCAGTGTCAAATACTTTTTTTTAAAGTTTTGATCCACAAAAAGCTCCACTGTTAGGCAAACATTGCTGTTTTGATATTCAGTCAAAATGAATTATTGCGGATTAATAATAGAAAACAAAAAGAAACCACAAATGAAAACGTCATTTCGAAAACGAATAGATACACAATCCACCATTTTTTGACGTTTTCAATTTCGATATCTCTTCATTCAATTCGACTGAACATCAGAATAACCACCATACTGTCAATTTAATTTGGGAGTTCAGAGTACTCCCAATGCACCATAGTTTTAAAGGCATTCAATTGACTGATACAAGTTTTGTCTCTGTTTTTTTTTTCTGTTTCCAATTTCATAAAGGAGTAGACACGGATAAAGTTTAAAAACTATTCAAAATTATAAATCGTTAAAGAATCCATTTTGTAAAAGTGCTTTTTCATTTGAGAGTACTTTTAATACAATAGTCACTCGATAGTCACTCTCGGATAGCTGCAGACCGCTCTGTGAGCTAATATCTTGATTATGGCTGCTTACAAGTTTAACTCTTTAGAACAGCTTGAGAGTTATGGTTCCAGTCTTGTTCCTCTCAAATGGACTGTCCATAGTGTTTGTGCTCAAATCGGAGATGTTTTTGTATAACTTATTGGATTAAAGAGAGTAATTCAACATCATGGATCTTTGGGAATTTTTCTCTTTCTTGAAATGAAAATTTTGGTTGTTTTTACCGAGTAAAACATTAATTCGATAAAAAAAAAATATTTTCACATAAAAACATCAGCATCAAACTACTGGAGAGTCTAATGCATAATTCGTTTCTTAGATAGGTAGTATGTCATTTTCGTTTGAGATTTGGGAGTACTCCTATTGCACTATTTTAGTACTACTCTAAATTAACGATTGACTGCTGCCAGTTATGCTTTCAGATTCTTTATCAGTTTCTGATTTCATGAAGGAGTAGACAACGAAAACACACTCACAAGCACATAGATTAAATTGAAAAACTAAATCATTTGAAGTTTGTGTATTCACAATAGCAACTACAATTTTTTGTATATTTTATTCAATTCAAAAAGACATACAACAGTCAAGAAATGCACATAAGTCATGACTTCCTGATTTGTCAAAAGATATTGAATATATATTTCAAAATACTGTCGAATATGAAAGATCAGTTTGACAGATTTGTCTGTAAATAAATAAATCATAGGTATTTGTGTTTAAGGAATTGTGCTTCATACTAATGACGAGAGCTTTTTTCATTGTAATATTACTTTTATAATCATATCTTAGACTAATGAAGCTTTTGCAAATGAAAAAATGTTTTGTCATGACAAAGATACAAATTTAATAAAAAAAAACAAATTGTTTGAAATTGTATAATTGCAAAAAAAATCTTTTCAAAATTGACTGCTCCAAGACCAAAAACAATCTTAAATTTTCCATATTACCGACAGAAACATTTTCACACCAATTTAATTTACTAACAATGTCCAAATTGACTCAAAGATAAAATAAAAAAAAAAAAATAAACCAACTTAAACCTATAAGAACCTACAAATTATCACTGCACATACATATATATTTATATGTATACAAGTATGTAAAAGAAAAAGCAAAACAACACAATAAAAAGGAGAAAAAAAAACTGTAGGTATCTCTGCAAATGTATGCGTTGGGAAAAATCGCACAAAAACTATCTTCACACATCGTAGCTAGATTGAAACAAATTTTTTTTTTTTTTTTTGATTATTTGGAAAATTGCATTTTGATTTCGAAAATCATTTTCTGATAAAATCAACACTATTTTTAGAGAATTAGTATTCACAATGGTTAATATCAAACACACACACACACAAATCAAAAATCGTCGTAAATACACAAAAGATTTTCAATAATATTTGAATTTTTAAGAACAATTTTGTGGGTTGTAGATATCGAGGGAATTTCTTGAAAAATGTTGAATATTAGTTCGAAAATTGATGCGAATGCTTAAGAGGGAATCCAACCCCCTTTTTGTCCTTCACAAAGGCACTCGTGGCAAACAAATAATAAACAATCAATTCACAATGTTTACATTTTGTGGTATTTTGTTGTTTCTATTTTGTTTAGTTTTATTTTTATTTGTGTTTTTTTCTTTAATTTATTTCGAGTGGGCTATGGTTTTTTTTTTGCAATTTTAGTTTCGGCTAAAAATTCAAAATTTCGATTTTCCTTCGCGTAAAAGTGACAAATGGAGTAACACATTCGAAAAAGAACAATTTTTTTTCACGGTTGGATTAAGAGATTTTCTTTTCTATTAGATACTCTATGGTGTTTCAACACGCATATTATCTCAGAAAAGATACACTGCACAGACACACTGAAACACTGAAAATAATAATTATCACTGCTCACTGGTGGCGCTGTATCCTTTTTGGCTAAGGCAAGCACACATACAATTCATATAAGTGTGGTGTATTTGTGTTTGTGCACCTATAATTATTGTACACACTCATCTGCAGCACTTTGTGTTAGTTGGACACACTTTTGCTAGTGAAAGAAAATAACTTTAAGATACTCGTTGTCGTTGTCGTAGCGCTCGTAGGTATCTTTCACGAAAAGGAATTCACATTTTCCTTTCGAGAGAAGGAAATCCTTTCTTCATCATCTGTTTCTGCACTAACACCCACAAATACACTTGAAAACACGACAGAGAGAAGATAGGTGAGCGAAAAAGCCGAACAGTGGGTGAGAGGTGGTGAAGGGGGGCTGGGTGGGTGAAAAGGGGGTGGTGTTTGGGAGGTGAGGCGTTTATATTTTATATCTCTTCACAGGGACTTTTGTTTGACAATATTTGTGTTATAACACGCATGGTTTACGAAGACCAACCGTCGCTCGTCGTCGCTCGTCGCCGTCGTCGATGTCTGAAAGTTCAGCACTTCACCGAAAAAAAAAAAAAGAAAACGATATACGTACGAGTGTACTTCAACAAGGACTCATAATATGCGCAAATTTGAATTAATTTTTATTTTTAATGTTTTATTTATTGATTCGAATGGCCATTAATGAGTTTCATATAAAATTCATTAATGCACTGGGGAGTTGTTTTTTTTTTTTAATATTTTTTTTATTCGCCAGGATACTTCCGCACTATGTATCTAGGGAGCAGGATTTTTTCGCGTGATTGTAGGTATTGTGTGTGGTCTATGTACTTCTGAAGCACATATACGACACTACGACAAAGAGAGGATATGTACACTTGTAATAGGAGTAAAAGAGGCAGAAAAAGCGGTACAGCAGAATAGGTCCATCATCATCATCATCATCATCATCATCACATCATCATTATCATCATCATTATTGTCATCATCATTATCATCATCATATCAAAGGATAGAGAAAATTCAAGGTAAAGTAATACGATTTTTTACATCTTATGTTAATTGCAATGCTATATTGCAGTGCAACTTCTCATTATCGTCGTCGTTGTTGTTTTGTTGTTGTTGTTCTTCTTCTTCTTGTCACAACTCATGTTACTGTTATTGTTTGTGTTATAGCATTTTGAAGTATCCTCCTTGGCTATAGTTATCCTTTCTCATTTCACTTGTGTCGAGTTTTTTTTTTTTCTTTTTCTTTTTTCTTGTGTGTGTTATTCATCGTCCTGCCAACCTCTCAAGAGTTAAATTTAGACCATCAAATTGTTTTTTTTTTTGTTTTATACAAAATTTAGACCATAAACAGTAATTATGATGCTGAAGACATTAATGATGAAAAATTCCATCTTTGATGAAATACGTTTTTTTTTTTCAATTTATTTGTATTGAATCACAAAAACAAAAACTCAAACGGAAGGATAATAAATACATACAATGAAATTTTCACTGAATCAAAATTTGTATACTAACGTTGTTAAATATAATATACATATATATATATCTACATATATAAAAAACAAATGATGTTTTCACTGAAGTATTTTATCTTATAAGAATATATTGTTATCGTATTTAAATAAATATGTACTATATATTTAAATGTAGCATTTATTGAACACGTTCAATGGATATATATTGTGTTTTGTGTGATATATATTAGAATGATATGTAGCATTATGTCTTTTTTTTTTTTTTTGGTTGTAAATTATAACTTTATCAACTTCTTTTCACATTTTGGCTTAGTTAAATATTTGTGTATATTTTCTTTTATTTTTATTAAAATTTATGTATTAAGAAAAAACACTTTTGGAAATGAAGAAGATTTTAACGCGACTAATTGCAGATAAAAAAAATACTGAATATAGTCTTTTTTGTCAAGCTGTGTAGCTATAGCAGCATACGGCGGGAAAAGTATTTGAATGGAATAGAATGGTTTTTCGTATGAAATCTTCTGCGAATGGAAAGATGGACTTTTTTTGTTCGTATATAAAACTTGATGTGTGTTTTTAAGTTCGAAAAAGCTTTTTGGAATTTTTCGATTTCGTGTATACAATTATGTAGATACACTTTGCACTCATGCTTATAAAGGAGTGTATGTTTCTTTTTCCAGTTTTCATTTTTTTTTTTTTTTTTTTTTTTTTGTATTTTGGGTGAGATGTTGTTATATAGGTGCTTTACGAGATGTTTGTACTTTTAGTTTAGAAGATGGAAAAGGATCTATTTTGTTTTATTTTGAGAACATAATTTACAATACAATAATTATATTGTAAATGAGCATCGTTTTTCTAATAAGGGAATAGAGGAAAAATGAGAATTAAATTCCTTAATCTAGGATTAAGCTAACTTTCATTAATATTTAGATGCCAAGTGATTCAGTACAATCAATATGAAACTTAGTGTAAGACAAAAGATTATAAGGTTTAAATTACAGTAAATGCTGATGGATATCAGTATAGGTGCTCTCATCGCATACAATTAACTTGTGAGATAAGTAAATGGTTTTCCAATAGGGACGGGTCAATTTTGACAGTTTGTTGTTTATTTATTCAGCCAGTGATGCCAAATCAAAATTTGATGGTAAATCATCGAGCTACATGCAAAAATAATACTTAAAACAAAAAAGCTTATGATATATCTTTCGCCACTGAATACCATCATCGTGTGATTTAATCCCGTAAGACTTTTTCTGGTAGAGTTTTCTAAATTCGCAGGACTATGTCATAAGATATAATTAACCACTGCTTCAAAATGTCAACATAACGCAGACTATCCCTAAAATAGGGTGATATGCATAAAACGGAAGTACTTTCTAGTAGTAAAAGGTTAAAGTAATTTCTATAACTTCTAGTAAGAGGTTCAATTAGAAGTATTTACTGAATTTCGTATGCATACAAATTAGCTTATACTACACTCAGAGAAAAAAGTCAGGTAAATAATTAACCTGGGCTCTGTTAAATTTACAAGGTGCATAGTCCCATATAAAGTTACAGACATTTCAGAAATTTACCTGATTTTATTAACCTTATATTAAGTGTTAAATTAGCCTGGTGGCCTATATTATCATAATCAAGTTGATTTAAGAAGATGAACTATTATCTTAACACTGAATTCTGGTTAACAAGAAATTTCGAGAAGAATATAGCGCTAGTTTAACCTGAGATCAGGTTTTTTTCAACACTGCTTGTTATGAATTTCTATTTTACCACAAATCAGGTTGAAGTAACATTATAGTTAATACGATGGCCTAAGCATTTACTATTTTTTTTTTTTTAACACATACTAAAGGGGTTGTGGCTACCCTTAAAATGATTGAACACAGTGCGAGCGTTAGGAAAATAGGGAAAGATTCAAGAGGAAATACCGATGCACATTGGTTTTGTAGTTCTGAATATCAAAATGGGAGGGAAATACAGAGTCAGGTAAAGCATTCCACATTCGGGTAGTGCGACTAAAAAAAGAATCTATACTTAACAGTACGTCCGAAATTAGGCTCAAGGGTAAACTGATGAGCATTCCTAGAAGTACGAGTATTACGGCGGAATTGTTTAAGGGGAGAAATGCAACTGGCTAATTCACTAGAACATGCCGGTAAAAATAGCGATAAAATAATGATAGACACGAAATATTGCGGCGGTGTTCGAGAGATGCAATTTCTTCCGTTATAGCTCTACCACCTATCATTTTTAAAGCTCTATTTTGAATTCTATCTAATAGACTTAATTGGGTCTTAGGAGCACCCGCCCAGATATGAGAATTATACTCAAGCTTTGGACGAATGAAGGCTTTATAAATTGCAGCCAGATCAGAAGAGGAGAAAAACTTTTTGCATCTTCGAAGAAAACCTAAACATTTTGCAGCGTTTTTGGCGATGTCGAATATATGATCATTCCACAGAAGGTGGTCTGTGATGCACATACCTAGAACTGAAAGATGTTCGGTTTCCTCGATGCAAGTGCCACTCATGGATAGTGGCAAAAGGGGTGGATTTTGCTTCAACGTCAGAAGACAGCATTGAGTTTTCGAAGCATTAAATTCTACACGATTTTTTATTCCCCATTCGACAATGCTGCTAAGATCAGAATAATTTAATGAGCTTATCATAAGCTGCCGTTCAAATTCCACATCCGAAGAAAAAGGAAGTGAATCTTGAAACGAATATGAAAAGCTGAGGGTACTGTCGTCTGCAAAACAATTTAAAGGATTGAAAGTTTCATACAAAAAAACATTTATAAAAATGAGAAAATGAAGAGAGTCGGAGACAAAACGGAGCCCTGGGGGACACCAGCATTTATTTTATGAATGTCAGACTTGAACCCATCCAACACAACTTGTATTTTATTTACTATGTTTTATGCATATCACCCATAGTCAGATATATGCACCAGGTTCATGGAAAAATGAACCTTTTGGATGATCAAAAACCTATCTTTTTCGGTACAACATGGATTACATTTTTTTGGTTGGTTTTTGTAAACTTTTCCTGCTTAACTGTTTTTATGAAAATTTTGAATACCATCCATTTCACTAGAAAATGTAATTTTTAACAAAAAGTAGGTCATACCGAAAATATTTAAAAGTGGGGTGTGACCATTCTCTCCGAAAGGCATGGGTAAATTAAGTATGAATTAAGCTTATGGGTCAAACAAGACATATTAAATAATTAAAACACACTGACATACTTGTTCCTTTCATATAAATCGTGAGCTTCGTATGACAACCTTTGCCGCTCCAGACGTTCTGCTACATCTGACATCTCTAGATAGTTTTTATCAAACAGGTGGCTGCAAGTACATCCATATGCTTAAGCTTCCTCACGATAGACCAACAATATAATTGGCTATTCGATCATTCTGAATTCATTCGGATCACTACCAAGGCACCAAGCCACATTGATTACACCATCCCAAGACCACAATCCTTGAAGAACTGTCTGGGAAGATATGCCTTCCTGGGATGATGAATCGGTTCATATCTTCATAAACGGGTCGAAAATTGATAATGGGTGGGTTGCGCTGTGTGCTCCAAAAGACTTAAATTTGAAATCTCATTCTCCCTTCTTAATCATTGTTACGTGTTCCAGGTGGAACAGATATCCGCATCTCTTGGATAGTCAAGTAGCTATCAAATCTCTGGAATCGGTCTCTACTAAATGTATAACAGCCCTAATGCTGATGGGGCATAGGGACATCCCAGTTAAATGTAAGGCCGATGAACTCTCCAAATGTGGAACAACTCTACCTCTTCTACCTAGCAAGGCAGATATTAGTGTACCCATCGCTGCATGTAAGCTTATGCTGAAACAAGATGCAATAGAAAGAACAAACCTTAGGTGGAACAATATTACCCCCTTTTTGGCAACAAAACAAATCTGGTCAATAATGGATTTAAAGCGATCTAAATGTTTGATATCTCTAAGAAGATTCTTGTGATCTAATAAATATAGGCAGTCTATTACGCTTCATAAGAAGCTCCAAATAGTTCAGCAAATAAGGAAAAGGGTTACCTAGATTTATGTGGTGTCACAATGGTCAAAGTGTATCAATCTTTACGACTTCCACTTGCCACTTCAGCCTAACCTAACTTAGTTATTCCTCTATACCCCTCACTTCCAGTCAATTTCAATAGCGAGTTTCTGCAAGTTCGAATACCTATTTTGGTTACTAGTTCATAAAATATTCACCTTGGAACTTAGACAAAAAGTCAGCTGCCTTGAAAGAAGGTCAATAGAAGAATCGACTTTTATCGACTTGTCGATATTTTTTCCCAATATGTACTTAGTAAATCCAAAAAAGTCGATAAAATCGACTTTTTATCCTGTCAACATTTTAACAATTTGACATTCTTTCTGTTGTTCATTTCAATTTAACGTAACGTAACTTAAAATACATCGCTCTGTTTGCACGGAATCAACATTTAAAAAAAAATTAAGATTATGTTTAAAATACATTTTCTTCTGATCGCCTTATTCGATTTATGACAATATCTTTGATCAACGAAAGCCAATTTTATTGCATTTGAAATTGACAAACACGCTCTCTGGCTTTTCAGTCGTCTACTCGATTTTTGTACTGCTCAGTTACACCGTAGATGATGTATTCAAATATGTGACCTTTTGGAAACTTGAGTATGGAACACAATGTGAACCAAGTGAAATTTGTATTTGCGTTTTCAAACATAAGACTTTTGCAGTTTGCGTTTACTAATATTCCGCAAACACATTTTTGAAGCAAATGACGTATTAGAAAGCACATATTACTTTCAAAATATTGTTTTCTTAAAAATCGACTTTGAAATCTCGATTCATAAAATGCCGATCACAGTCGAAATTTTGGTGAAATTCTATCTTTTTTTTTTTTGGTCAGTCGTTCGTCGTTTTTATTTTTGCTACCAAGATAATAAAAATCGACCTTAACGTTATATCGTACCCAAATCCATTTCAGGTGTTTGTCAATATAATAGCAAATTTCTCAATTTTTTCTACGAAAGCTTGCCTTCACGTCAATGTGTCGCCTTTCATGAAACGTGGCGAGCCATTCGCGGTGCGGCATGGTGCCCTTAACAGCCTCATTGTCCCACTCCTTGACATGGCCCTGGTCCTAGGACACTTCCTTGTGGTACACCTGCTTCAATTTTCTTTAGTTCCAAGTAATTTTGATAGTACCGTACTTTAAAGAGTCGGTTCGTAACGTAGGATTTCAGTATTTCGAATTACTGCCTGAAAGGTTCCTATGCAGTTTGTTCTCAAGTTCTAAGTGCCAAACCTTGTCAAAGGCTTGAGCAACATCTACGAATATAGCCGAGTATACTTGTTTTTCTTCAAGTGCCATTTTCACAACATCTATAACCCGATGATTTGATGACATTTTTTTCAAAATCTGAGCAGTTATGAGATCGTACCTTGGTAATTTATTGTTAGACAACTTATGCTCACACATGCTTCTTACTTCTTTTAACAAACTCTATGGAATTTGTAGCAGCATGATGTCACTTGGACCATCAAAGAGGATGTAGTTTATTTTAATAGCTTAAAATATATCATTTAAAAGGTAAATGAGGATCATTTTAAAGGCAATCACAGCTTAACTTATGCAAAAACGTTTCACAAATATGTCCTTAGCAAGAAAAAAAAATAAAATTTTCTTTTCCAAAATTGTTTAATATCGGATTTTCCAATAAGAGATAACACGTTCTCTAAATTGATTGTGACATTCACTCTGTGTGGCTTGTGGCGCCGTCCTGTTGAAACCACATGTCCTCCAAGTCAATATCATCCAATTGGGGCCAAAAACATTCGGTTATCATTGAACGGTAGCGATCCCCATTCACAGTAACGTGCCGGTCTTGATCATCACGGAAGAAGTACGGCCCAATGACGCCGCCGGCCCATAAACCACACCAAACCGTAATTTTTTCGGGATGCAATGATGGCTCATGGAGTACGTGTAGATTGCTGCCTGACCAATACCGCATATTTTGTTTATTGACGAAGGCATTCAGCCAGAAATGAGCCTCATCGCTGAAGATGATTTTTCCATGAAAATCCGAATCATTTTCAAGTTGTTGCTCAGCCCAATTCACGAACATACGACGCTTCTGGTGGTCAAGCGGCTTCAGTTCTTGCGTCAATTTAATCTTGTAAGGATGTAGGCCAAGATCTTTTCGCAGAATTCGCCACAACGATGTCTCAGAGATGCCCAACGCTTGACACATTTGGGCTGTCTGCAACTGAAGCCTCAGCGGCAGCAATTTTCTCGACACTACGGGGACTTCTTTGTCTCAGTATCACGGGAACATTTTGTACTGAGCCTGTGGATTCAAATTTTTCCACTAGACGCTCAATTCATGATCTGCTCAATTCGTTGATTTCCTAGGATGATTATGACGACCATAAATTGGACGTAGCTGTCTTAACGTTGAGGCCACTGACTCCGAATTTCGGTAGTAAATTTTTAATAATTTCGACTCGTTGTTGGCTTGTAACTATATCTTTCCATCGTGAAATGGTAAACCTTACTGAAGAGAAATGTCAAAAGAGCGACAAGAAATATGGCGTCGTTTGCTGTCCCTGTCGCTCTACTTTTGTAGCGTCCCTATTCAAAAACCCTTTATATGTATGTATCTAGGAAAGTGAAATAAAAATTGGTGGATCTTTTCCTCAAATAAACTGATAAGCAGTCTTTAACGCTAATTAACGTACACCTACCTACAGATACAGAGTTTAGAAAAAAGTTTTTGAGAAAATGTTAACGAATCCTACCACAATCTATAAATGATTCTTGAATTGCAGAGCCGAAACGTACGTCACGCACGGAAATTCCTGGGTACGTATGCTATCAGCCGTTCTTAGTTGGGAGATCGATTTCAAAAATCAATTTCTTTTCAAATATGGAAACTTCTGAGTTTGTAAAAAACGTTGTATAAATTATAATGGGATTGATGATCCATAAGATAGCCAAAGAAAATGGGTTAGTTGGTTCACAAATATAAAACAAAGACTGAAACTTCTGGGGAAAAAATTTTATTTTTATTTTTCCAGTAAAATAATTTTCGAATAAATGATCTCATAAAATTTTGTTCATCAGTGTGAATAATTCTGAAAAGAATTTTGAATACAATTTTTTTAGCAAGAAATCAAATTTTTTCTTGATATTTTTTTTTTATTTTGTTTCATACAAAAATTAGGTGAATTGAGAATTATTTTGACAACAAAAGTGATGCATTTTTCAGAGAACTTATTTCTAAAAATAATGCCATGAAATCTTCAAAAGCTGAACCAGATAATTGCTTTAGTGTGTTTATAACATTGATACATTAAATCAATATCGGTCTAAGACCCCACTTTCTCCGAATAAAAGAATAAATAAATTCAATTTAAAAAAAATAAACTCTGTTAATTCTAACAATTTACACAAACGAAAAATTGTTAAACATAAGTATATTTTCAGAGCAAAACTAAAAAAAAAAAACAAAATAAAAATTGTATCGCTTTGGTTTCCACTCAAACGATATGTACAAATTTATTATGAGAGCTCTTGAGAATTTAAATATTATATTACTCTCCAGAGAATAATAAAAAAATAAGTTTTAAAACACACAGGTAGATACTCGAACTAGTATGGCAGGCGACCATAAAATTACCAAATATTCACAAAACTACTGGTCGCACAAGGTCTTTTTTTGGGGAAACGAATCCGCGAGTCTTTCCACTTTTATATAATTAGGGATTTAGTTAGAAATTTAAATAAACATGAAAAAAAGTGGTGTCACTTTCAAAGCTGTAAGTATTTGATATGATTTTGTTCATATTAATTTATAAAAAGAACACTTGTTATTAGAAGAACTAAAGTATATTTTTATTTTTTTTTCTATTAAATAATATAAAATAAAAGTTCGACGCGTTCCGTCCTATTTAATATTTAATATGCAATTTAAAAAAAAAACTTTAAATCTACTTTGAACTACTGAAAATACACTACTATTTTGAAAATTTGGATTATGTCTGACTAATGGGGAATCATGCTATAGTTGTCCAAGAAACAAATTAAACAATATAAAATTAAACTTTGATATATAACATAAAATTATTCTGACAACTTTTAGGTGGTTGTAGGGCCCCACCATAGATGTCTGGCAGATTGATAAATATTGTGAAATAGTTACAAAAACGCTAGCATTTCTACTTAACCATATAAATTAAAAAATTAGTTTGATAAATTTAAAGTGCCTGGCTGACAAATGTCCCACTGTATAGGTGTCTGATGCAAGCTTTGAAAATATATTTTAAAAGTTGTCTGAAGAACAACATATTATATAAAATTCAGCTTTGATACTGTAACGTAAATTTGATGATATTTGGCATCTTCAAATGTGCCGGGTTAGTAAATGTCTGGTAAGTGTCAAGTTAAGTTTATCATAACTTTGATAAAGTAACGTAGTTTTTTTTTACCTTCAGCACTTAATACCTCCGAAACACATCCGAGTTAAAGATCCGTATTATCCATTCAAAATATTTTCTGTGAATATACACTGGATTACCTACTCCAGGGTGCATTCAAATTTAAAAAATCAGCTTTCGAAGGGCTGGATACGATACCAGAAAAGTCTCGGTATCGTTTGGTGTCAGTATCGGAAACCAAAGAATTACCGAGGCATTACCATGCTCCAAAGTATTTGAAACGATAGCGAGACGATACCGACCCGATAACGTACTTTTGGGGCACAAATTCATCGATATGTTCGGTAGTATCGTCTGGTATTGGCAGAAAAAATGTATTTTGAATATTATAGTTAAATTATTACAAATAAATAATTCTTCTAATGGGTTTTACGGAAACGACTCTAACAATTTGAATGACAGTTTCACAGTTTTTTTTCTTAAGTGGAGAGAGTTTTAAAGTGATTATTTAAATTAGAGCCCCCCATTTTCACTGCCATATTTCTTTTGGCTTGTTTCTCTGAACAAGGCCTACCAGACGTCCTCTTTTTACGGCACAAGTTCCCTGTTTGAACAAAAATATTGTCCTCTTTTCTTATTTCTCGCTTTCTTTCAAGCGAGAATTTTTTAATTTTTAAAATTTATGGTTAAATTAAACTAATCTTGAGAAATTTTCTAGGGATGTTATTATTGTGAAGGTCTTATTAATTGAGAAATAGATTACTTTTGTCTAGTTCAGTTTATATTTTTTTGAGGGCTCAGAGAATTTTCCCAATTTTATTTGACGACAAATAAAAAAAATTTTGGATTCGTCTGCTCAGCAGAGCGCTCTGAAATATAAAGTGAACAATTTTATTTCTTCGTTTATTATTTTATTATTTTTGTATTTATTCTTGTATTAAGTCAGGAAACGTCGCACTTTTAAAAGGCCGTCGTTTAGAAGCACAGATCCTAAAATAGTAGCGAAGTGCGACTAAAGTTAAACAACGGTAACATTGTTTTCAAGTAATAAAAACTTTAATTCAATGTTAACATAATTTCAAAAGCATGTCTTTCACCCAGTTTCATGAATATTTGTTACATTATAAGGACAAATTTCCTCAAATGAAAAGTATTTTATTATATTATATTTTAAGTTCTATAACAACAGCTTATGATTTCAAAAATTTGGTTTTACTTTATTAAAGCAAAAAGATTTTTGTCTTGAAGTGTCCTCTTTCTAGAAGTTGAAGATCTGGTCAACCTACTCTGAACCCAATCGTTTACATTAAATTTTCAGACTCAGCTGGCGGAAGAACTTTAGTGAAATCCACCAACTGCCACTCATACTTTTTCTTACATCTTGGTTTCTTGGAAACGGCTCCAATGATTGCAACAACCCCTCAAAACCTATTATTGATATGAACTACAAAAGTATACAAATATGACTTGACTTTTTATGCCGTTGGTTATTAGACTACATTAGATTTAACTCTACTGTAACACTACGATCGGCACGTACCAGTCTGGCTTCAGGCCAGGCAGATCAACGACCAAATCTTCACAATGAGGCAAATCCTGGAAAAGACTAACGAATTTCAAGTTGAAACCCACCATCTTTTCATCGACTTCAAGGCTGCATATGATAGCATAAGTCACCAAGAGCTTCTATTGGCGATGTCGGAACTAAGGATCCCAAAAAAACTGATCCAGCTATGCCGCATGACGTTACAAAATACGCGGTGCAACGTGCAAATGGGTAATAGCTCATCCGAGCTATTCCAGACATGTACAGGGTTCAGACAAGGAGATTCCCTATCATGTGACTTCTTCAACCTAGTCCTGGAGCAGATAGTTTGCAAGAGTGGTGTTAATCTGGAAGGCACTATCTTCAACAGTTCTTCGCAACTACTTGGCTATGCGAACGACATTGACATCATCGGCCGCTCCAAGGGAGCTGTACTAGAAGCATTCACAGCTATTGATGAACAGGCGAAACGCGTTGGTCTTGAATGAGGACAAAACAAAGTATATGCTATCAACAAACAAAGCTTCATCTGTCCATCGCCTAGGACAAAACGTCACTGTTGGTAGCAGTAATTTCGAGGTAGTCAAGGAGTTCACCTACCTCGGAACAAACATCAACCCCACGAATGACACCTTAGTGGAAATTAAACGGAGAATTACACTATTGAACCGCTGCTACTTCAGTTTGGCCAAGCAAATGGGTTCAAAACTCCTCTCCCGAAAGACAAAGTGCACGTTATACAAAACGATGAATTTTACCAGTTCTACTCTACGCTGCCGAGTGCTGGACGATAAGTAAAAAAGGGGAATTGATACTGGGCACTTTCGAGAGAAAAATTCTTGGGTGGATATTTGGTCCAATATGCGAGGAGAGCGAATGAAGGAGATGATTTAATCGTGAACTATACGAGCTGCAATAAGATGTGGATGTAGTCCAAAGAGCCAAAACACGTCGACTACACTGGCTCGGCCACATCGAGCGAATGGATAACAACGCTCCAGCCAAAAAAATCTTCGAATATCAGCCCCCAGGTTCGAGACGACCAGGAAGACCGAACCTCCGCTACAGGGATCAGGTGGTTTCCGACGCAACAACGCTTGGTCTCGATGACTGGAGGGATGGAAGACTGCAATATTTCAGACAGACCCACCATCGATTGGTAAGGTAATTATGTTATGTATGTAAGAGAAAAATGTCAGAAATCTTTTGAGTAGGTACATGCCTTGTTTACTTATTTTTAAGGGTGCCTTCAGTGCTTAGCACTATCTTCCAAATTAATTATTAATAAAACTCAAAATGGCGATTAAAGAATCAAGCTGAAAAAAAAAAACAACCCCATCTGATTTCATAAACAAATATGAAATTTATGCAAACATATATTCAAAACGTTTAAATGGCTTTAAACATTTTTAACGAAAAATTTGGGTAGGTATGCCATATTAAAATATTAATTTTTATGTGTATAAAAAAAAATAAATTTATAAAAAGTTTTCAATACATTTTTGAGATATCAAGACAAGATTTGAGACAAACAAAAAATGACAACAGTTTTTGGTAAAGATTTGTTGCTGTCTTCTTTAATAAAACTATATTATTATAAACTAGTGTTTAGAATTTGATTCACCCGAAGCCAATATCATTATTTGTTCTCAAGATGTTCGATCTTAAAAAAACTTTTCCAACTATTTCCAGCAAATATTAAAAAAAAAAATTCTCATATTTTTACCAATTTTTTACTACGTCAATATGCGCAGAATAAAGCCCGAAGGTCATTTGCTTTCAATATATTCGAGACTTAAAAAATTAAATAAAGTTTTTTGTCTTAAAGTGGTATATTAAAAACAACAGCTTTTTAAATTTTTTAAAGTCCTTTCCACACTTAACGACATTGTTATATATAAAATAAAATTTATTTAAAGTCAATATTCTGATTCGTTCTTGAGATATGGTCAACGAAAAATAGGAACGTCACGATGAAAGGGACTTACGTACAAGCACAGACATATCTCTTTTAAATGATGGATTCAGGGAGCTTGAAACGTGAAGATATGTCAACATTTTTCGATTGAACAAATTGGACTAAATCCAATAATTTCCAATGGGAAGCTTAAAAATTTTTCATTTCTATTAATAGAAGCTTAGTTTAAAACTTTTTTATAGTAGGTAGGTACGTAGAATATCTTATTGAAATGAAAATTCTATCAAAATTGTTTTCAATTTTTCAAAATTGTATGAAAAGATCACGATATGGTAGGACAACAACCTCAAATCAGATTTGAGACGGTGGTATTTCACACGAGACACAAGATACACCGCTACTAAAAATATTACGAGAAAGTCAATGTTCTGATTGATTCTGATCTAGCCGAATCATCGGTCCCTACTCCATTCAAAAGGCATTATCATAACTGTAAATGGCTAGCGCTACAGATAAGCAACATCTTGTGCCCTCTAGTGGAAGATATGAATAGCAAGACAATATGGTTTAAAGCCTTAACTCACACAGCAATGCACCGCACGATTTTTCGCAGCATAAATACGTACGTATGGACCGTGGCGTATACATTTTACAAAGAGAAAGAACAGTTCACACGACGTATGTACATTTTCCGTTATGTTTTATACTGCCGGTTGGGTTTCATACTGCAAAAACGTGTGGTACATTGCCGGCGTGTGAACTAGGGCTTACAGAATGGCTGGTGGCAACACAGTGACAGTGAATGCCACGATGAACATTCTGTAAGAATGATTTGAGGGCTGGTTAAATCATGCACTCTCTTATCAATTTATTCAATCATTCCTATTTTCTTAGCTTAGAAAGGAGGAGGACACAAACAATTATTCATTCCCTAACGCGAATTAGGCCTTCAATAGACAACTTGTCCGGTTTATAACTTTTCTTATTGATATGATAAGCATGTGATATTATTCCAGTATTTATCATTTCACCAAATTCACCACTTCAACATAACTGTGGTGGTCTTCTAATTAAGGTGTCACATAAATTCAATGTTCTATGAAATGTGTGCGAACGGGGAACTTAGAGAGTTAAAGTTATCCTCTCGTTAACACACGTCAGAGACCACAATACATTTTTTAAAAAGAATTTTGTATGTTTATGTTTATTTGCTATGGTGGTTACTGCTTTACGTTAAAAAAAAAAATCCTAAACATGAAACTAAAAAAAAATATTGTCACTGTTATTGCTTGACAGAATAATCCCAGGTATCCATATTCGTGCAAGTTACAGCTCTTCTGTTTGGGTGTGATTTGATTATAACAAATGTAAGTGTCATCTCAAAATAATAACCTTACTGATGGTATTATTTAACACTTTCAGGAAAAGCGGAAGCATCATTGGAAAAGACCAGAAAACTATAAGCTTAAAAAACAGAGAAATTTTAAGTATTCTAAACGAAATTTCATAAATTTTGACCGAATGAATTTCTCAGAACTCGTGAACTTGATAGGAGCTGAGTGATCAAAAGAAAAAAATTGCTTTGCTCTAATTTTTGCAAAATGAAATTACTTTCAACACACATTAATCATCCTTTGAGAGAAAATGTTTGTTAAAGTTCAAATTATATTTAAGAAAAAAAAAAAAAAAAGACCTCAAAATGATACACAAACAAAAAAACAAATGAGATTTTACGACCAATATCTAAAAATATCACCACATGGATTTTTTGGCGTGCAATGTGTGAAATTTCATGGAAAATTAAACAATTTAAAACAATGTAGACGCATAAAAAACTAAAACCATCGCTGTTTAGTATAACTTATTATTTATTTACAGTGTTTCTTCTTAGATCTTACCTGAGAAGTAAAGCATCATTATCTCTTGATGAGATAAATATATATTCTTAAAAGTTAGAGAATGCGCGAGAGATGTCAGGCAGTGTTTGTTTTCCTTAGAGCTCGGATGTTTTTTTTTTGTTTCCAATTTCAAGAGTACCTACCTATAGGTGAGAGAGTGCGATGGAAAAAGGAATATTTCCAGTTTTCGAAATTGACTGGAAAATAAACTTCTTAAGCTTTTTCATTGTCGAATTTGATTGGAAATTCCAAAACATTTTCGGCATGGAATTGAAATGAGAGGAAAATAGAAAAAAACGCGCATGACATTGGTGTGTAAGCTCCAATAAGATCCAACACGCGACATTGCTTATAGCTTGAAACTTTACGGTTTAACAGCTTTTTTGTTAGCTTAGGCTTGAAGCAGGTCTATTGTATGGATGTATTGCAGGGTGTTGATGAGGATTTTCAAGAAATCCAAAGAAGAACAAAAATGTCGCCAAAATCAACAACAACAACAACAACAATACCGAAAGTTAAAACTTTTTCGTTTACATTTCCCTAATTGCTGTAGGTTAAGTCTTACACTCCATGTGTACATCACAGAGCTCCTGCCACTCTCAAGTTCTTTATAGTTTGTTGTAGTTGATTTATTTTTAGCCCTCTACTTCTCAGCTCAGAATTCACCTTCAGCGATTTCCCATGGCAATGCAGCAACAAAGTATATTCACGCGCCCGAAGTGACAAGATACTTGGATGCTTGCAAACTTGGACATTTTCACTAGTATGATGAATATGTAAAATGTTTACATCCGATATTCAACTTGCATAGATAGAAAAAGAGGGAATCCATGTGGTGTTTTATATATATTTTTTTTTTTAATTCATAATAAAAGATACAATGAGAAATGTTTCTCTATATCGTTGGATGGATGTTGTTTGTTTGTTTATTTTGTTTTATGCTCAATATGCCCCTTGCTGAGCCTTGAAACTATTGCTTCTCAATGAACATCTATTTTGGATAAGCTTTTTAAATTTAGACACAAGAATAGGTTACATGGATTGCCTTGGGGATGGAAATAAAATGCCGGACAATAACATGATGTAGTGTTGTTTGAAGTATCGGTGATTGCTTTTTTATGTTTAAATAAAGAGTTGCCGTTGCCTTTTAATATTTTAGTCAATAGTTTGATATTATTTATTTGTTTTTGCATTAATATAAAGTGTCAATTAATATCCACACTATGTATACAATTATATAGGTATGTACTTGAACATATATGTCAGTTGGATCTTTGGTGAAAGTTAAATAATGAGGACCAAACACATTTTAAAAAACATGATAAGAAGTTCGTCTGCATTAAGATCTATTATCAATGAGTGGCACGGAATCGGCTGCATTGAAAATTGATAGCTGATAGTCAAGATCATGAATTTAGCTATATTCAAGATGATAACCAATTTGACAATCGCTATTTTGTGACTGATTTCATGTGACACCACCAATTAAGATTTCGTTTTTATAAAACTTCAAGATTTTGCATCTAACTGCATTGAAATCAAAATTGTAAGCCTATTTAAAAGTTTGTAAAAATAAATATCTTGAATATTATTGTTCAAAAAGCATTTTTTTTTTTTTTTTAAGTTTATATTTATTTGGTTGATTTGCACATTTTAAGGTAATGTTAAAAACAGTGAAATATATTTTTGAGAAAGACACTTAAGGGTCTTTAATAACACATTTTTGCAATTATAATTCTCTTTTCTTTATTGAATTTCACAGTAAAGATTCAACCACAATGTTCACAAAAACCCACACTGTTTTCCATCCAGAACAAAGAATTATAAGGTTCCCGAAAATCATGGACGAAACTCTTGAAAAAAAGGAAATATCTTATTTACAGAAAAAGCTAAATATGCAGCGTAAATATATTTGCTATAATTATAATTCTACATAACGGTTAGTTATGCATTCGTCAAAAAAAAAAAATACCTCGAGATTTCGATCAGACCTGTCATTACGATGAAAGAGAAAACAAAAAAAGTGGCTCTCACAAATCTGTGTCTGTCTGTTCAGCTACACTAATACGGTACAAAGCTAGTTTCTGGTGACTCTCCCCACAACTTTTTTTCTAAGAACTAAAAATAACGGTACCTATCTGCCATACAAATTGTTAACTGATTTTACAAATTATTATTTTTCTCGCCTAAAACGTCTAAGCAAGTTCTAAATTTTCTTTAGTAAAGACTACCATTGGAAAGAAAAACTATTTTTCAAAAAAAGATTATTAATGGTAAGTCCCAAAAAAACATTTTTTTTTTATTTTCAATTTCATTCAAAACTGAATTTCGGATTTCAATAATTTCTTTTATACAGAAGCTTCGAAGAATTATATATTTATTATTATTATTTTTTAACAAAATTGTCAAAAAAAATATTTCTACTATTTTTTAAGAAATATTCACATTTTTTTTTTGAAAATTAAATATTTTATAAACTACCTATAAAATCGATTTTTTTGACATTTCTTAAAACAATTTAATAAAAAAGTTTTACTTTTGAGAAAAAATAATGGTTAAAAAACCGTAAGAGAAAATTTTTTTTTTTTAAAAACATAATTAAATACTAAAAAATTGAATATCAATTTTTTTCATAAAAATATTTTAAGAATTTATTATCAAAAAATATTTTTTTTAAACCACTTTAACGATTTTATAATTTTTTTTTTTTCATACCATATTTTATCAAGAATTAAGATTAATTTTTTGAACTAAAACTATCAAAGGGGCTGTTTAAGTAATTTAAATCACAAAAAATAAACATTAAAAAAAAAACGAAGTTCTTATATGTACTAAAACCTATATGTAAAAATCAGCCATGAAAAGTAATGAGATCTAAAATATATGCCAACTACTAAGTTCAAAAAGTTTTTAATATTAAAAATACTAAGTAGAGTAATATTGAAGAAACAACTCCAAATTATGAGAGAAATTTGGAGGTTTCCAAGTTTTCATACATTTTAAATCTTGAATAACTTAGTAATTAAGAGAACACCATTCTAGTAAAGCAACCAAAATTCAATCTGTAATAAATCAAACCCATGGAGATTTTGAGAAAATGAATGAATGCCACGCCCCTTGAATGGAAAATCAATTTTTTTGTTTCTTTCCTTATACATATGATACGAGTATACAAGCTTTAAATGCACTTCAAACCCTACCTCACCACCAATGCTCACCATTCTATGACAACTGCAAGAGCACCATATAATTGATAATAATTTTAAGAACTTGTAAGGATACCATTCACCTGAGCTAGGGTATCCATCGCATCTCTTTAAAAGAGAATACGATTGCTGCAGATAATACCAAGAATTTGCAAATTTATTACCAAAACAATGGTTCGGTTTGCGCAACGCATGGCAAAGCAATCCATTTATTGAAGGTAACTTTTGGTGAGGCCCTGAATATTTTCTTCCTAGGCGTCAATCATCTTGGGCTTGTCTGAGTAGACAAGCGACCCAACGACTCAAAATAATGCCTTCACCAAAAGCTTAATTTTATTAATTGATTGTTTCGCGATGCGTCGTGCGAACCGAACCATTATTTTGGTAAAAAATTTATACGATTTGCAAACGTAGTTCACGAGTAAGTCTATTCATTATGAAATGGCAAATCAAACTGAGCATAAATCAAGTGACAGCTGTCAAAAAAACCAACTCCGAATAAAGTATTGCCTGATTGAAAATCACACGCCTAAAAAAACACCTTTTATTAAAAATGTTTTTGATATTGTTCTCAAACTGAAATTTTATCCTTTCATAATGAAACCAAAATAAAAAACACAGCAAATTTTAATTGCTGGATTTCGTTATGTATTGGAGTCTATCCAAAACCTGAGCCGCAACATTTGAAACTGGCCCTTATTGTTTTAGAATACTTTTCCTTACTTATAATGATTAAAAGCGATTTAGAAAACAGAATGTAATTTTTTATTGCAGAATTTATATTTGTCTGTTTCGGAATTTATGTTATTTACACTTTATTTAAGTTTTACTTTTTTTTGTATATCATCTCTTTTTATTTTCTATTTGAAAGTTCTCTTCTTGTGAAGGTACAAGTTGGACACCCTACTCTGAGCAATAAATTCCCATGTTTATTAACTTGTATCCTCGTATGCTCTTCAAAGTTCAAACCGATCTGCCAATTTTACCACTTTTCCACATTCGAAAGTGCCCCATATAATTTAAAAGAATTTTTGAGAAAGTGGGTGGATGCCACACCCACTGAATAGAAAATTGCATATTTTCGATTTTATTATTTGTATGCACTACAAGATTAGGAAGTGCTGCATAATTCTGATGAGCTGTCAGTAAGTGAGAGAGTCAGTCAGTATGGTTTAAGTGATTTTTGAAGTCCTTATCTCAGATCAGATATCACTTATTTTAAGGAGAAGACATTAAGTGAACCTACTGTGATCAGCTATACTGTGAACTTGAAGTTTTTGAACTTATTGGTAAAGTTAGAAGGTGATCGAAAATCACCGGCGTTTGTTACAGTAAAAAGCGTGTAAGCCGTGAAACTTTAAACAATTTAATTTTAAACAATATTTTTATGAGAACAATATAGCTGCCTAACTTTTCTGGCTCAAATTATTGTGAGAATTTATTCAATCATAAAACATAGTTTAACATAGATCCTCACAATTATTTTAGGTTAGCAATAACTGAGTCTAAAGAGGAGGATTGCACTTTATTTTCTCTTATTTATTTAATCCACCATCAACAATTAGCAGTATATATCTATCTATTTTTAGAATATTTAAAATTTGAACAAGTTTCTGTCTAAGTACATATCGTCCCCTGATTGCAGGAACTAGGTAATTCTATTTTCAGTTTTTGAAATATCTCTACAAAAACGCTATTATTTTGTGCAATTTTAAAGACTTTTCGTCCAATTTTTGTCTACCAAAGAAAAAAAATAAGATATTTTTAAAGTTTGAGAAACATAAAAATTTAACTTTCAGTCGTTCTCTAGTAGCAAGGTATCTATAAACATTGCCATCTCCAAAATTTTTAAAATTGAGTTACCTAGTTCTTGCAATCAGAGGACGGTATTTCATATACAACACATAATACACATATTTAAAATATTCATTTCCTCCAGAAAGAATGGAAATTAAACTATTTTAAATGAATATATTATTCAAATGTTTGTTTTGCTTAAAAAAAAAAAAACAAAAAAAAAACACAACTACAAAACTCATGCTTTTCATTGTCCTTGTCAGCAATCATGGGCAAAAAAAAAACTATAATTTTAAAATGTCGCCAAACTGACCACATTTAAAATTTCAAACCAACAACTACAAGCCATGGACCATATTTTGTGTTTAAATTTCAGGAAGAGGCAGCACCAAATGCAGCAGAAATGAAATAATTTTCCTCAAATTCATTTTAGATTGCGACAGTTTGCCGCCAAGAAAAAAAAACTACATGTACTTTGTACTTTTAAAATGTTAAATGTATGTAGATAATATTCAATGCAGGTCATTTTGGATTGTTTTGTATATTTTGCAATTTCCTTGTTCGTTATTTCACCATTATACTGGTGTTTATTTCTCACCTACACAAAAAAACTTTTCACATAAAAAGAAATCAGCTTTATTTAGCACTATTGTCTATTCCAGTTCCTAGTTTTTGGTACTCTAATTAAATCTAAACAGATGGGTACTTATCTTTCTAAATTAATAATGTATTAATTTATACATAATATTTTTTTATAAACAACTTGAAAATTCTTTAATTTCTGTCCCATAGGTAAGTTGAACTATTTTTTAAAATATCCAAATATTTTCAAGACTTCAAACACAAGAATTAGCGTGGCATCGTCTACCAGTGAATTATAAAAAAAAAAATATTTATGCGAAAATTTATTTATGAGACAAATTGATGGGCAATGCTGATAGCTGATTGTTGTCATCTGTTGATAGTGAAATGGAAAATACGAAAAACAAAATGAAAAAAAAAAAATAATTCCAAACGTTTTAAGGTGATGAAAGGGCATCTTAAGCTTTTTTTATTTTAAGCTCATTGATTTGGTCTAGTTTTTTAAGATCATAAATTGTAAAAATAATGTATATTTGGAGACTTTGTTGTCCCTTTACATTTTTGGTCACTATCTTGGCAGAAATATTTTGGTTTCCAACATTTTCTTTATATAATTTGTTTTCAATAGAATTTATAAAGCATTTAAATCTTATAAAAATATGCAGGGGCAGGTGAACCCCAACAAATAAATGTGTTAACTTTTTTGAAGAATTTTACAATAAATCCCTTTAAAATAATGATAAAACAACAAAATACAATACAATACGATTTTGTATTCGTTTTCAAACCTAAAATTTATAAGATGAATGAAACATAATCCTTTAAATCATTAATTCTAGATGTAATATAACAAGTCGGAAAATAATGGAAAAAAACACAAGGAAAGAAAATTATACGGTAGTTGTGTTTTTCTAAGTGCTTAGAAAACTGTACCCCCTACTACAAGATTTATGCTGAAAAATTTACATGAAAGTATGTTTTTACAAGCCCAAATGAAATTGGATGAAAAAAAAAAAACAAAATTGAGACTTATGTATATTACCTAAGCAACTTGAATGCATTTATTCAGAGCCGTTAAGAGGAAGAATTATTAAAGCTGGGCAAAGTAATCCCACCAATAATAGAATTAAATATAGAATTAAATATAAATACAATGCAAGACTGCGTCGCACGTTCTTGCTCTTATATTCAAAACGCTGAGTTTTTAAAAAAATTATATTTAAAGGCAAGGAAATAATGAGAAAATAAATTTTAAAAGTATGAAATACCATATTGAAGTTAACTAAAACAACTTATTTGAGAACTTGAGATGTAAAAACCCGATATGCTTCATTTTTATTCATATATCTATATGAAATTCTTCAAAATATTTTCTTGATAAGCAAATCTTAAGTATTTACTTATGTGCATATAAAAATTAAATTTTAAAAAAAATTCCCAACCCGTTTTTGAGACATCGAATTAAAAAAAAAAATTTTAATTTGTTTTAAGAATTCAAAAACTTTTTTTTTTTTATTTTTGATATGCAATATTTTAACTTACGATATGTAGGTACTATAAGGCAAGTTTTGGATTTTTGAAAAAAAAATGTTTTGAGATAACAATCAAACATGATATTACGATGATAGAGATACCAAAAAAGTGGATGGCAATCTGTTTGGCTATCTGTCTGCTCGGCTACAGCCTAAACGGCTGGAACGATTTTCTTAAGACTTGGCACATAGTTGTTTTTAAACTAAAAATAATGGTACCTGTTATAAATTTTTTTTTAACAGTTTTACTAAATCTTATTTTTCTTAAAAGCGGCTTCACAACTTTCCTTAAAAAAAAATAATAAATTTTGTTTGGTAAAAGCTACCTTCAGAAGGAGAACCATCTTTCAAAAAAATTGTATCAATGGTACGTCCCTAATGAACCATTTTTTTTAATTAAAAATAATATAGTAGCACACAAAAAGTTTTATATAAATCGGTAGAGCCGTTTTTAAGAAAAAATATTTTCCTTAAAGGTTTTTTAACATTTGTATGGAAGGTACCCATTTTTTCATAAAAGTAATATAAATCTCAAAATATTTGAAACAGTTCAAAAAATCCATAAATACCGAGTTTTTTTAAAAATCATAGATGCAAATTAAAAAAAAGTTTTTGATATTCATTTTAACATATTTGAAAATTTCGGCAAAACAAAACTATTTATCGAAAAATTTATGATGAGAAAAATGCATCAACAATCGAATGTCATTTAAAATAAAAAGCACGACTGGGTCACAAGTACTTGCTCTTATGTTAAAGGTGCTGAGGGTTCAGAAAATTATACATGTGTAAGAACATGGATATTACGAGAGAAAAAATGTTTAATAGCATGAAATACGATATTTAAGTTAGTTAAAATAACTTCGTTGAGAGTTTGAAAAAAGAACGCCATCTTAATTCTTTACTGAATATGATTGAATGGACAGAAAAATTTTAAATTGTTGAAGCGGTTTTCTTAAAAAAATAATTTTTATATATAAAATTCTTAAATCATTTTTAAGGAAAACTTTTGGTACATTTTTTTAAGTTTAAAAACTTTTTTTGAAAGTTTGATATCCAATATTATTTTATGTTATCTGAAATTTGCGTATGAAAAGTTGGTCTTAATCCGTTCAGACGATAACGAGAAAATTCAAAATAAAAAACACGTTCTATGACAGGTGTAGTACCTGTTGCAAAGTCCAACATTTTATAACTTTTTGAAGAAGATCGAATTAATTCTGTCACATGGATAAAGTTTAATCAAAATCGTAGGAGTCATTTTTGAGAAAGGTACCGTTATTTTCTCATATATTTAAATTTTTTTGTAAACATATTTTTGAGAACACAAAAAAACTTTTAAGTACCGAGTTTCAAAAATATCAATCATATCGTTTTAGAAATATTTGATTTTCAAAAAAAAAATTTAAACATTTTTTAAAATCCGAAAATCATTTTTTTGTAATTTAAGTACAAAAATATATATTTATATGTATATATGTAAACGAAAAAAATATTGAAATCAGTCATAAAAATAAAAAAAAATATTCTCTTCTTCTTCTTATTAATGGTACCTTTAAAATAATTTTCCACGCAAAAGAAGCCTTTACTAAAAGCAATTTATTGATTTTTTTTTAAGAAAAGTTGTTGAGTTAAGAAAAATACGATTATGTTAAATTTAAAAAAAAATGTATGGCAGGTACCGTTATTTTGGGTTCTAAAAAATTGAAAAAAAAACGTGTGGGCATAGTCACTAAAAACCACTTTGTACCAAGTTTGAAGAAAATCGATCGGGCCGTTTAGGCTGTACACGAACAGACAGACAGATAGAATTGTGCCATCTACGTTTTTGGTGTTCTCTATCATCGTTATGTCACGTTTGATTGTTATCTAAAATCAATTTATCCATTTCGCAAGTAAAAAGTGAACTTGGGTAAGTGTTCAAGAGATGGAATCTAAATTATAATAGAATATTTTCTTTAAAGTATGAAATTTAATTATTATATTCGAAAAGACATCTATTAAAGGTTTTTTAGATTAAAAAATACTTTCTGAATTCTTGACCAAATTCATATTACATATTACAAGGCAGTATAGACAGATTTGAATTAATTAATTGAAAAAAAAAAAATTAATAATGTTTGAAGAAATGCCAATTGCGTTAAATTTTTGGTTAAATTTGATCCCAGTTAAATTTTATCCTCTCTTACCTCAATAATGTCAAAATTTACCCATGGGATCAAATTTAATCTTACTTTTAACGCAATTAACACATGGCCTAAGAAAACAAAACCATTTGTCGATCTTTCATATATTGGTTCAACAGTATAGGTTTTAGTGCGGTAAGAATCCCACGCTTAGTACCCATTCTTACCAAAATTGTTTTTGAAGATTTCCATTGGGTGAACAAAACAAAAATATTTAGTTGTAGATTGGACTAGTCATAAAGTCGTTTTCTAAAATATGAATTAAGTTTTCAGAAAAAGAATGGAGTTTCTTAAAAATCCAAAAATAACTTTTTGAAAATTTTTATTACACAATACTATTTATATTTCCTCTTGGAGCTTTCGCCTTCCGCATAAAAATAATGTTGAAATCAGTAAATTAGTTTTTGGTTATATGCTAAACCATTAAAAACTGCATTTACTGCATTAATAACATAAATAATAACATTTTAAACGCATACAGATACCACTTCAATTTCTTTCAGCTTGAAGCCTTGAAGTAAATTTCCAAAATTATAAAAATGGCAATTTCAAAGATTGTTGTTGTACAGGATGTCTCGGAATCCATGCCTGATATAAAATCAGAAAAAAATTGCCTGAAAAATTGTTAAAGTACAACTTTAAAAGCATCAGTCAAATTTTGTGAAAATACCACATTAACACTGACACACTGAGACACAGATTGATTGTCGTTTGCTTAGTACTAAGTTGATACTAAATACCTTGTAACATTATTTTCTTATACTTTAAAGCCAGTATGCGACAGAGATTTCTCGATAAATTCTGTAAAATTGCTCTTTTGAGACAGTAAAAAAAAAAAAAAAAAATACCAGATAAAAATGAAATGTTGAATTAAAAATATGAAAAGAAATGCCATCGCTATTATTGTTCGATACATATTTTGATTGTGAACAAAAAATTCCAAAACACAACACAAAAAGCAAAATGCAGTAAAAAATAGAGGTGAGCAGTATGGCAGTAGGCACTAGGTGAACGCAATAAAAGTATTGCAATTACAGTACGTTCGACAGCACTGCTCTCCAATGCTGCCCATAAGGTAAGTCCAGACCTCTTGTGGAGGATAGTAGATAAAGCAATAATTTAATTGGTTTTTCTTTAATTGATGAAAGTCGAATATTCAATGAATATTTTTGTTTATAAATAAGAAATTTCAGTTCACTATTTACCCCTGAGTTAATAGTTAACAAGTGAGTAAGAGGTGAATTAAGCGCTTCTCATCAATAGGTTCTTTTTAATTCGAGGAGAGGGATGTTTGACCCAGTTGTGGATCTAATTTATTTTCTTTAAATAGAGTAATTTAAATTCTATTCACAAATATACAAAAATGTTTAAAAAAAAAACTTAAAAAATTAACTATAAATTCAGCAGTGTTTTGATTATGCCATTTGAATTGATTTAAAATTTATTTATACCTATTTGAGTTAAAATGTGTTCATTATTTTTGTAAACTACCCTGTATGATTACAATAAACAGGGTTCATTCATATAATAATGCACACTTAATTGCATTCAATGCAAAAAGCTTATTTCTTGATTGATTTTAGCTTATTGACATTCTTTTACAAACAACAATTTTATTAAGTATTCATTTAGATGTAATCGAAGATACGAGTATAATGATAAATAAGATGGACTAAAACCAACCCTTTTGCAGTTTGTTCAAAAGGAGACATTAAAAAGGAAAATCTATTATAAAAAAAAGAATTACAAAAATAGTTAAAGTTAAATAAATATTAAGAGTAATGTGAGAATGAAAACAGAGAGAGCTTTATTGAAATAAAAATAGAAATTGGGGTAAGTTAAAGAGAATATAAGTAAAACATAGAATTACTCAAATGAAGAGAAGTTTTTTTTTTTATATGAGTTTATATCGTTTGGTGAGTGTAATTAAGAACATTTTAAAGCATTGTTTAGTCAGGTTTGCTGCTGCTTTAGACCTTGAGTTTTGAATTATAAATTTAAAAAGAAAAACTTTATTTCAGATGATTTGCAAGGTTTTTTTTTTTTAAATAAGACATTATTTTGTTAACATGTGCAAATTTTTGCACAGTTCACCCGGAAAGTAAAAAACAAAATTTAACTACGCAATTTTGTATACCTAACCTTATTTTCAGTTGGTAATTTTAACCGAAGACTTTTGATAAACAATTGACAAATATTTTCTTATATTTCGAAATATTTTAATTTATTTTTTCCTTTTTGCAAAGTATTTAACCAAATTAATCCATTATAATGGAACTTATAATGAATGAACAAAAATTTAAGTATTAAGCTTATTAAAAGAGGCTCAATTAGTAGAAATATAATGAAACTATTTATACTTATGTAAAAAATGCATTACATCTTTGACTCTGCAATAATTTTAACATTTAAATATGTATGTATAGCTTAACGTTTTTGCTAAATTAAAATTGAAGATCCATCTAAACGTCTATTAAAAGACAAGTTATAATTTTGAAGCTCGTAAAATTGATATTTTCAAGGTTTTGATTTCGAAAAATTAAAATCAATTTAAGGGTTAAAAACACAATTGAATGCCTCTGCTGATTTTCTTGTAGGATTAATTTCTCATGAATCACAAACATTTTGTCAAGATAAATAATTGTATGTACAAACATTATTTTTCAAATTTCTAAAATTTCCCATAAAATTTTGCTTTTTGAAAACTAAAATAAATGGAAAAGTTTTCTTCTATGAAATTTGCTATTTCTCCTCATTTATTTGTGTAAAAGAATGTAACATTAAGCTTTTATCATAAACCTTCTTAACCTTGAAGATACAACAGATAGAACAAAAGTTTTATTTTTTTCTTACAACCAACCATGTCGGTTAGGTTGAAGGTTATTTTAGGTATGACGGCATTTTCTTCCACTGATTCTATTGGTTGGCGATGAACCTTGACTTCCCATTTTGTTTGATGGATAAATCTTTGGTTTTTGAAATATCTTAATTAATTTGAAAAAAGATTTGTGAAACTTGTGCAGTATGTTACGTGTGTGATACATTCAAGTAATTGCCTTATGCCTTTTCAGTTTTCACTAGAGCCAAAATAAGGTAGTTTCAAAAATCACAAAAAAAGTGCTTTCATATGTTATTTGGTAATTTCTTTTGACAGCACATTTAATTTTAGAGTTTTAACTAACTGATAAGAAATTTTGTTTGTGGTTTTTTTCTTTGAACTTCCATTGAGCATTGACATTTTTATACAAAACCTTTTCAGAGCTCTTCAAACTGTCGCCAATTGGGTGTGTTCAATAGGTTTTGACTTAATTTCCAACCTAATATTATGTTTCAAATGAGGTAGTTTCGCAAATCACAGAAAAAGAGTTTTTATCTGTAATTTTGTAATTTTGTTTGACAGGTCATTTCATTTTTGAATTTCAACCGGCTGTTAATCGTTTTTGTTGTTTTTTTTTTGTTTCGGCTTTGACATTTTCGTACAAAATATTTCCAGAACTCTTCAAACTATGCCGAATTGGGTGTGTTCATTAGGTTTCGACTTTGTTTTCAACCTTAAATAAGATGATTTCGTATCAAATTTGGAAATTTTCAGCAAAATTACCTTATTTTTCAAACAAAATTTATAGACAAAAATATGGTGTTGCGCTTTGATTCTTATGTATATCTCAAAAACAAACTTATTCATTTTAAAATTATTATTTTAAGGTTTTCGCTAAAACCTGTTTTCGAACGTAAAGAAATGTGAGAGATAGATATGTACAGTTTTCAGATTACCATCTCCAAGACCTACTTTTTTTTAAGCGTACACAAGAAAATCCATACAAAATATTTTTGGTGCACACGAGAGATACGACCACAATTTCATATTTAAAATTGGGAGTGGCAAAAATTCTGGTTTAAAAATTCAATATACATATAAATGTTCTTAAAAATTCTGCTTCTTTCTGATAAAATTTCTCTTTTTAAAGTTCTAATTTTCAAAATTCAAGGATTGAAGTTGTATACACCACTGATCTCTATGATACAAAATGTATGGAAAACAGAAAACTAAAAATCAATGCCCGAATTAAAAAAAAAAATTCCAAGAAAAAATAGTTTGTTTTATCAGTTGCGTAGCGTGGACTTGTGCAGCCAATTTTTGCCATCACTTAAATTTAAAAAAAAAAATCTTTGAAACTACAAATTTTTGGTTTGAGCTAAAATTTAGCATTTAAAAAGCTATCTGCTTATCATCAAAAAAAAAACTTGAAATGCACTATTTACACTTGAACTACAAATTAACTACTACCCACAAAGCTACTAAATAAATTTTTGAATGAAAAATTAACCTTTAAAAATGTACAATTTTAAGGAACCATGTGAGTTATGATTCAGTTTAATTTTAGCGGAAACTTAAATATTTTTAAAATCGTTGAAGCTACAAAATCGGGGTTTGAGAGTTAAATAGTTAAAATCTTATTTGCATATTTTTTTAGATACTTATCAATTACTTCAGAAAAAATTCAGTGGAATTTTTTGGGATAATAAAGAACTAGGGCTCCAAATCTAAGATTTGTTCATCAAATTAGCATTAGATTAGCTAAAAATTCAGATACAAAAATAATTTTATACCAAATTATTGAAATTAAATAAAAATCTAAGCTAAGCTGTTTTCACCTATTCCCTGCACTTGGTGGGGAAGAAATACAATGCAAATGGCTTAAGAAACGTTTAACTGTTTCAGAAAATTGTGTTTTGGAGTAAGGTACTGCTGTACTGTTTACCTTACTCCAATACTGCCAAATACCTTGGATTGACTTTGGATGCAAAGCTAAAATGGGAAGAGCATATCAAAAAGAAAAGAAAAGAACTAAACTTGAAGTACAAAATAATGTACTGGTTACTAAGAAAGAACTCTGACTTATCTATCCAGAACAAACGAATGTTGTATAAGCAAGTATTGAAACCCGTTTGGACATTCAACTATGGGGCTGTACACAAAAAACAAATGCTGAACCCATCCAAAAATTCCAAAGCAAGGTCCTTCGTGGAATAATAAATGACCCTAGGTATATAAGAAATAGCGATCTACATTGTGATTCAAATTGAAATGATTACAGAAGTGGTACAGAAACAGGCTGTATCACACAATCAGAGATTGCAAAGACATACCAACTCCGAAATGGAGACCGTCTTTAATGTACGAGTCAATGTTTGGAGATTAAGAAGAAACAAGCCTCATGAGCAGATGGTCTTAAAGCTATGGGAAGGTGTTATAACTTTAAACTTCCCACAATGTGATTTATAAATTAAGAAAGAAAAATCATTTGTCGATCTTTCATAGATTGGTCCTTATTTACCGGTGGTTTTAGTGCGGTAAGAGTCACACACTACTCAGTACCAATTCTTACCGAGTGTCTTTTTGAAGATTTTCATGGGATGAAAAAAAAAAAGAAAATAAAAAGTGATATTAGATCAAAATGCACTTTTTTTCATTTAAAAATTAGTTCGTACCTCATCTTTCAATACATTAATTGTCAAATTCTACTAAAGGATGGCTAAGATGTCCACGGATTAAAGAATCTCAAATAAATCAGAAATTTTCTAAGCTTTTTTTACTTCTCCAGACAAAAGTGGATTTTAAGGAAGCGGTGACATTTCTGTCAAAATACACGATTTTCGTCAAAATATAATTCATCTTTCATCTGCGAGTCCACCAACTGTCAAATTCTATTAAAGGATTCCTATACCCCGTGGACGTATTAAAAAAAACCTCTTAAAAGATAGAAATGGTTGAAGCTTCTTACTGCTCCGGAAAATGGTTATTTTAGGTAATTTGGGTGACATTTGTATCGAAATACAATTTGGAAAATGTTAGGTCTGATATATCCCGAAACAATATCGTTTAAACCTTGAACTGAGTTCAATTGTTGTTGTTGAACCAAACGTAGAGTTTAAACTTCCACTTCGAGACATAAAATTAAAATATTTTGTTTTTATTTTTAGTATACAAATAATTTTTTTCAAAAAATATTAACCATAAAACAGTAACGGATCTACAGCAGATTTGATTCGAACGTGCAAGCGAATTAACCAAAATATAAGATTCACGATCAAATCTAAAATAAAACGAATCATATTTTATTGTTCTAAAAATGTTTACCACTTTTATGTTTTGTTACAATGAAGGAACATAAGTTATAGAAGTACCCAAATAATTAAGAAGCTTAAAATTGGAACAGGAATCATCGAAAAATAAAAAAAGCTTCAATTCATATTAAGAGTTGATTCCACATTAACTGGCTCTTCATTAAAAAATAAATAACTTTAAACCGGAAATAATAATCATAAAATATTCAAAACATTTCCAAAGCGGAAAAATAATTAAATTAATTTGTTAAAACTATATAGTATTTCACAGTTGGAACTACTGAGTTTATTTACTGATTCCAGAAGTCATTTTTGGTAAGCGTAAGTTGGAAGAGCCCTGTAGGTATAGGTAATTGTATTTATTTTTTGTCAATCATCTTGCTCTATCTATACTCAGATCACGTATTGATGTAACTTGATAATAACTCAGACTTACAAACAACTCAGAATTAAAAACAAACAAATGAATGCGCAGTTGATTAAATGGTAGGTCTCACACCCATAAAAAAGTATGTATCTACACATAATGTTTATGAATGGCTCACTAAAACAAAAATTTGTACAAGGTGGCCCAAAATTAATCATCCTATCAGAGGATGCCATAGTTTCTGCAAATGACGTCGTACGTCAATCATATTTGAAATTTTTAAAAAAAGATATCTATAGAATATTTTTGGAAAAATAATGAACCGCTATGCTCCCCAAGAGCGTGGAATAATTGCGTCTATTTTTTTACTCAAAATCAGTCAGTAGTAATATCCCGATTTTGTCATTTGCCATGGCCAGCAAGATCGCCTGATTTAACCATCCCAGACTTTTTCCTTTAAGTCACGGGCTTATGTCAACAAGCCTTAGACAATCGCAGCTCTAAAGGAGAATATTCAACATGAATGCGAACTTTTATCGGAAGTCTTGAAAAAAGTCGTGCAAAATGCGATAAAACGGGCACAAATGTGTATCAACACTGGCGACAGCAACTTGTCAGATATAATATTTTTTACTTGACAGAACAAATTCTAAAGGCTTAAATAAACATTATCTATTAACCAAAATCAATTTTTTTTTATTTGGGTAAAAAGTTATTCAAAAACAAAACCGGGTGACTAATTTTGCGCCGCCTTGTATAATCAAACTGATAAATATGTGGAAGTAGGAATATTGTTGTGATCAAACGTCAAACAAAACTTTATTCAATTTCAAAAATATTCGAATACCAAAATTATTAGTAAAATTGTGTATCAAACCTATATAAAAACTAAAAATTTATTTTTTAAGCTCATTTTGAGTTTTTATTTATATAAATAAATTCTCGGTACTCTACGGATTTTGTATTACAATAACAGTTAATAGGGTGGTTTTAAGTCAAAACTACTTGGACCCAAGAGTAAAGCTCTTCGAAGGTGATTCCAAGCTGTAACCACAGGTCATACAAGGATTATACAAAAATAAATAAGCTACAATTGGAGTGAAAAATTATCTCACTTTATATTGCGAAAGACTTCTTGTTGCTAGTTACACTTCGCGTGAGAAATTATTGCACTTCTATATGAACATAATTTTCTTTTTTGCAATCACTTACTAAGTTATTGCTTTTACGTGAAATTCATATTTTGCCACACCAATACACACCTCTTAACATCTCTCACACCTGTTACATTTTCAACTAAAATTTCAAATCCCTTTTTCAAAGTTTTATTCCTCATTTCTAACTGGAACTAAAGATCAGCCATCTTCAATGATTCACTTTTACCAAGAGCTAGAAAACTTTGGATTGGTATTATTTATAAGAATGACTAACCAGATCTTGTTCCCCCTTAGCTCACATTTTAAGATATTGTTAAATACAATTTTCGATGTTGACTAAGATGAAAATATTTAACTTCAATGCCTGTTTAACTCCCACTTTGTGGCCATCTAAGTATGTACATTACTATAGCCAATTTGTTATAAGGAATCCCGTGAGTAACTCAAGTTTTCCTCAAATATGGCTAAATTAAGAAAATTCTATTTTTACTTAAAGATTGACCTTTAGCCATTTGAATGAGTTGAGTGAGCCATTTTTTTATTTGGAATTATCTTTTCGCTTGCATGTGTAAATGTCTTTAAAAACATTTTCATTTGAAAAATCATTTCGTTTATCATGTTTCATTTCAAAGCTCAAAGCAAAACTACATTATTATAAGTATGTATGTATTTTATATATGTATATATGTACATTGCACATACATAAATAATGTTCGACAACAAACGAAAGCTTATATCATGATTGGGTGTTAAGTTCTATCGAACACTGTCAATTACTTAAGTAGCCAATAATTAGTTCATATCAAAGAAAACGAATGCCAAGTAATTTAGTAGAAGAAAACAAAAGAAATATTTTATATCCTTCTTGGGTGTGGCACAGAAACTTAGGACCACTCATCAAAAATGGCAATTTGAGAAAATTAGATAGTAACATACAACACTAACATTATTTGCTTGGAAATAAAAATTCTAGTAAATAAATTAACTATAATGTGATTTGCTAAAAGCTTAAAACCTAGACGTCATCTTTGGTTTAACTGAATTCCTTTAGCTTTTTTAATAGGATTTTCTGACTGTTCTACATCTTCTTGATTTCAATCGAATATGAAAACATAGTGTTGTCATAGTTACACACACATTTCTGAATGATGCTATTTTACAAAATGGCTTCTTTAAGTATTTATCATTTTTGACAAGTAACGGGTGATTTTTTAGCTGGTTTGGTTTTGGCAACACTGGTTTTGACAGCTGACGTGTGTTTAGTACCTTGTGTCACTATCAAACAGCTTCAGTTTATTTTGCAATTTAACCATGAATCGTCTTACAAATGAACAACGCTTGCAAATTATTGAATTTTACTATCAAAATTCGTGCTCGGTTCGAAATGTTCATCGCGCGCTGCTTCCATTTTATGGTCGGCATTCTCGACCATCTGAGCAGTCTATTCGGAAGATTGTGACCAAATTTCGCACCAAATTTACTTTGTTGGACATTAAACCACCAACACGTTTACATACTGTGCGTAGTGAAGAAAATATTGCGGCCGTATCAGCTAGTGTGACAGAAGACCGCGAAATGTCGATTCGGCGCCGTTCCCAGCAGTTAGGCCTTTGTTACAGCACTACGTGGAAAATTTTGCGGAAGGATTTGGGCGTAAAGCCTTTTAAGATACAGCTGGTGCAAGAACTAAAGCCAGCCGACCTACCACAACGCCGAATTTTTGGTAAATGGGCTCTTGGAAAGCTGGCCGAGGATCCGCTTTTTTATCGAAAAATTGTGTTCAGCGATGAGGCTCATATTTGGTTGAATGGGTACGTAAATAAGCATAATTGCCGCATTTGGAGTGAAGATCAGCCAGAAGCATTGCAACAGCTACCAATGCATCCCGAAAAAGCCACTGTTTGGTGCGGTTTATGGGCCGGCGGCATTATTGGGCCATATTTCTTCAAAGATGATGCGAATCGCAGCGTTACTGTCAATGGTGAACGCTACCGAGCGATGATAACAAACTTTTTTTTGCCCAAAATGGAAGTTCTTGACTTGCATGATATGTGGTTTCAACAAGACGGTGCCACATGCCACACAGCACGCGAAACAATGGCGCAATTGCGAGGCGAGTTTGGTGAACAGTTAATTTCACGTTTCGGGCCGGTCAATTGGCCGCCTAGATCGTGCGATTTGACACCATTAGATTATTTTTTGTGGGGGTATGTCAAGGATAATGTCTATAGGGACAAGCCCGCTTCGATTGACGCACTGGAAGCCAACATCCATGCATCCATTCGTGAGATACCGGCCGATATGTGTGAAAGAGTATGCCAAAATTGGACTCAGCGGATGGGCTACCTGAGACGCAGCCGCGGTCAACATTTGCATGAAATTATCTTTAAACATTAAATTGCAAGGTTCAAACTATCGATTCAAATAAATATTTCATTCATTTTTTCGAATTTTTTGTGTTTTTTTTTTAAAAAAGTTCTAAGCCTCTTAAAAAATCACCCGTTAGTTTGACGAAAATCTTTATATATGCAAGGGTTCCAAATCTTTCTTGATATCAGAAACAGAAAAAGACTTCTGAAAAGACTGACTGACTGAAAACAGTCAATCGTGCTCTGAACGTCCAATCGAAAATAACACAAAATCGAAAAAGTTAAAAATGCTTTAGCTGAATTGGTAACTTACTTAAAATTTTGAGCTTATGAACTTCAAATTTGGAAATATCAGGTCTAATTTTTGAGTCATTAATTGTGCGTTAAGTAATTATTGGAATATTCGTTGAATTATGAAATAAATTCATTGACACCATGAAAGATTTGTTCTTTGACAAACAGCTTAATTTTATCCGAAGCTGGTTTTTAAATCATTAATAAACAATGTTCTGCAAGGGAAAATAGGTACATAATATGAATTTTGAAATCTAGCATTCTGTTTTTTGAGCTCCTATACGATTTAGCATTATGAATTTTGAGATTATGGCATCACTGATTGTTAGTCACTAGACCCTGGCTCTCCACGAGCTGTTGCGCCACCAAATTTATTTTTAATATTAAAATAACGCTACCAACAGATTTACAACATTTTTTTTTTTCAAATTGAATCATTTTTTTGAGTTAAAATAATACTGGCGTTATATTTTCAGGGAATTTTACAAGAATGTAATGAATATTGAGTTAGAAAAAAAAAGAATTTTTGCATTTTCTTCTGCATTAAACAAATAAATAAGAGTATTGATGTAAGTATTTACATGCTCTGGAAATTTTGTTTTCTCATTTGGAAATGGCCTTAAATAATCTTGTTTAAAACCATTCATAAAATTCATTTGGAAGTAGCGTTTATTTTGGAACACAGCATGCAGAACAGATAAGTTTTGAATTTTGTTGTTATCAAGGGTTAAGGCTACCAGATTTAAAATGATGAAAATGCGGACATCGTGAGTGTTTTAGTGGTGATGGCAATTGTTCAAGAAGGTCTTGAAAAATATAATACCACAACATTTTTTTTACCAACAAAAAAAATAAAAAAATATAACTTATCAACCAAAATAAGTTAACGAGAACTTAAAATGGGTGTATTCACAGAGAATTTTTTTTTTTAATATTTAATAAAAATATGAATATAGTTTTGAATTGAATATTTTCTCTTTTCAATTTGTTACTCAATAAGGGAGACAGAGGTATGTAAAGGAGGGCAATTTTGGTATAAAAAGACGACTGTCCCCCAAAGGGGACCTAAAGGGGGACGTCTGGTAACTTTTTTCGAAAAAGGTTGTTTTAGAAAATAAAAAAGTATCTAATTTCATTCAAGTTTTTATTTTTCATTTTATAAAAAACCATCTGTTGTTTTCCATAATTTGTATTTATAAGAGCCATCTTAATGCTTGCATGTTGCATGGCAATTTCTACATACATTCGTTTGGATTGAAATTGAAAAAAAAAAAATAAATTAAATTGAAATTGGAATAGAGCTGCTTTGATTTTAAATTGGAATAAAGCAGTCTAGTCAATTTGTGCTCAAAAAGGCTCTTAGTGAACAAATTGTGGGGTAGTTTTGATTTTGGCCTTCTATTATGTTTTCGGGGGTACCGAATCCAAATCTGGGGCTTGCGACTAAAATTTCATGACGTAACATGGAAAAAATGCATAAAATTATTTTTTGGGAATTTTTCAAGGGCTAGAATGACTATAACGATTTCTCGAAGATGAATAAAGGCATTTGAAAATCAAAAAGAGTTCTGAAGTTAAATGTTGAATATTTAGAATGATTATAAACATTTTTTTGAAAAAACTATCTCGACAAAATATATAACCCCAAATTTGCATAAAAAAGGTATTTTTATATCTCTAGATTCGAATATTGAAGTTCGAAAAACGTGAAAGCTAGACCGATTTTAAGGGGCAAAATCAAAACTACCCCACAATTTGCAGATTAAAAGTAAGTAAAATATGACTGGGCTATAGATTTTTTGATTCAAAAACTTCTGAGGAATGAACTGAAATCTGGTATTTATTAAAACCAGTTTAATAGGGGAAAACGGGTTGAGGTCATAGTTCTGTATGTGTCAAAATTTATATTGCAAAATTCTGTTTTCCAAAACTCAGGATTTCAAAATTCTGTAGAACCGAAATTCTGTAAGTGTCAAAATTGTGTATTTCAAAATTCTATAAATCTATAATTCTGTATTTCAAAGTTCTAGATTCAAAAATTCTGTAAATGATAAAAGAAAATTTGCTTTGATAATGAAAAAAATGCGCAGTTTTCTTCATTATCAAAACAATTTTTCTTTCATCATTTACATATTTTTGGGATACAGAAATTGTTTTGATAGTTAAAAAAGTGCGTTCTTATCCTAGTATTTAGACACGATTCTAAAAAATATTTTATTTATAAAAATAAAAATTTATCAACTTTGACTCGTTCTACAAGGAAACTCATGCAAATGAAATAATTTCTTCGATTACTTGACTTCCAAATATTTGTTAATTCCCTTTTTCATAAACGGGCTACTGGCCGAAGGACATGGGCACCTTAGCAAATTTGCTTTTTCAGGGAGCTTTTATTTGAGAAATTGAGAAATCTTTCAACAGCTATGAAAAGTACCTATCATCTTTGGCCTTTCGGACTCAGCACAAAATTATTAGTCACTTTGATTCCAGCCATGTGCACAGTATTGGTTGGAGGTATAATAAGTCACTTAATCGTTCCTCGATCTGTCAAGCCACCAGATTTATTTTATTAATCAAATAAGAAGAAACGAGCCAATTACAACACATTTCGAAACTAGTTGATAAATACATGAATTTCCAGCAAAACTATAAAAACAAAGTAAAGCAGTTTGAAATTTCACGATTATGTTGATTTACCCACAATCAGCTTATTGAGTTCAAATATTGAATCCATGGTTAAGCAAATTTAACTCACCAACTTTGGCGAATTAACGGAGATTTAACAATTGATGGTTCAGACATTAAATTGGTTTCTTAAACATACTTGAATCTTGAACCATCGTTGAACCTCAGTTATTCTTCGGAAATCAATCAGTAACAATTGCTGATTCACGGATCAAAATTTGAACCACGTTTGTACAACTGGAACTAATAAAAGTTAGTAGGGAGGGAAGTCTAAATTCGAATTGACGAAATATTAGAATTTTAGAAAACAGAATTTTAGATTTAAAGAAGAATACAGAATTTTGGAAACAGAATGTTGGCTCTTACAGAATTTTGGTCAAACAGAATTTTGGAATACAGAATAACGACCCGTTCCCGGGGAAAGCACATATAAAATGTTCAATGTTGCTTTAAAATTTAAGTTAAAATGTTTTTACTAATATAATCTAAAAATTATATCATTGGACAAAATTTTAGCGCAGACTAAGAAAAATTCGATTTTCTTTAAATTTAAATTTTACAGGAATTTTTTATTTTATTTTAAAGAAATCAGAAAGACATGCCAACTTACAATTATCTGTGTATGGATCATCCTTTTACGTATGTAGTAAAACATACTGTTATTATTATTGTAATTATTTATTGGGGAGCAAAAAGCGATCTCATTCAGTTCTAGGATTTGGTTCCAAATAATAGTCCGTGAGCTTGGCTTAAAATTGAGTATTTTAAACCTAATCATGCTCTTTTTATATTATGTAGGTAATTTAAATACTTAGCTATAACCTTATGTTACTTTAATTTAATATTTGTTCAACATTGTTAAGAAATAAGAAATTAAATTTCAAATATCGAACCAACAAAAAAAAAAATTAAAATTAAATAAAAGAAAATTCCTATAAAACTAATGGAATCGACAATTAAATTATTGAATTTACTGGTAACGTTTTTTCTTAGATTAGCTGGTAAGGCATGTAGGTAGGTAAGTCTGAAAGCTCCAGACAAAAACATACTTTTATATTGTGCACTCATATACCTACGTAATAGTGTTTTTGTTTCTTTTCACCTATTCAATCAAAAGACTCATCAGCTTAAGTGTGGAACAGTGCAAAAACATAAAACAGAGAAACAAAAATTAACCCATCAACATTACACTCCCATAAAAATATCCCAAGCTATGCACAAAACCCCTAATGCATGGTATTAGATTAGGTAAATCACATTTTTCCGCACGAAACCTCATCAACTGCAATAAAACGAAATCCATTTAGGTATAGTAGTTTGCTTTATGCAATTAAATTGTTCTTTCGTGGAAATCCAATAAGCTTTTCCCGGAGAGAAAAATAAAAAAAAAATATTTGTATTCAATTTGTTTGTAATTATTTATACCTTCATATTGCGATACACATTTTTTAATTTCCGGCAGTAAAAAATAAAATTACCCTAAAAAAAAGAATTACTAAAGAAGACAACCTTTTCCTTACATAACAATTAGCCTGACTGTGCTGAAAAAAAATCACACAACATACCTAACTATCTAAAAAAAAAAGGATGTATCTGCCAAAAGAAGGACATATCCATGATAAAATTCGACTCCTTCAGAAGAAATCCCAAAAATATATCGCTGGCAAAATGCCAATTCTTCTTCTTTTTTTTTTATTTTGCCATCATGTCGTCGTGGGTTATTTTTTTTTTTTTGTGTGTGTTGTTACACACATTCTTGTTTCTGCGTATAATTTTCATACAATCTGCAGTTTTATCTAACTTTTGTGACATAACAAGGATTTTGTAATTGAAAAAAAAAATTGTACTAAAATTCAACATAAATTATAGCCAAATTCGCAATATTGGTTTGTGTGTAATTGTGTAAAATAAATTTATATGCATTTTAATCACCCATCAAATGAAGGCCGGTCCTTTTGCTTCTCTTGGTATTTACGAAATTCCTCCTTTTGTTCACGTTGCTCTGCTTGATGTTGGTGTTGCTGTTGTGTTTTCTTGCGCTGGTGACGATCCTCACCAAGGCCATAAAGACCGGCTACCGCAGCCATTATTTACAATCAATGCCAATTCAATGACAATTTTCTTAATTTTACACACACATCATATTAATTTTCTTTTGCTTTGTTTTTGTTCTGTTGCTCTTTGTTAAAGACTTTTGCTCATAATTTATTTTTTTGTTTTTGTTTTATTATTTTTCATCTACTCCAATCGTATCTCTTATAACACGTCACTTTAAAGAAATCAAAATGAAACATGATTTTTATAAATTTTGTTCACTGACAAACAACTTCCGTTTCCGCTTTCGTCATTTTGAACAAAAAAAAAATATATTGTTGTCTCTGCAAAAAAAAGGACACTTTGTTTAGTGTTGCCTATTTTCGCATGGTAGGTATGCTATTGGATTTCTTTTATGTGTCATCCCCAAAGAACAAACAAATAAAAAAAAAATAAAACAACAACAGTTAAAAAAAAAAAAAAATAACAAAAACTGTCACAAAAAGTATGAGTAAAAAAATAAAAGAACAGACTTTCAATTGCTTCCGTGATACAAGAAAAAAAAGTCCCACAAATAACCTGATGAAAAGTATACAACGACAGCGAATGAAAAAAAAAAATTATACACTAAAGGAGCCTTTTTATCGATTTATATGCAACTAAGGATAACAACAACAACAAAAACAAAAACACTATGCTTGATTTGTGTTGGGCTATTTTTCATCATTTATTATTAAATCGCACGAGTACACACTCTCAGAAATTTGATAACATACTCTATACCACCAACTGAACTGAAAAAAAGGACGAAAAAACAGACCGACCGACGACAACGACGACGACTACGACGGCAACGTGCTGTCTAAGGTATTGTACATGTGAGATATGGATTATCCACTGGTGATGGTGTACAGGTAGAACTTCTTCCACGAGAGTGCTAGTACCGGTGGTGGTGGTAGAGACGCGGTCTTCATGCCACTACACACTGACTAGTGGAAGGAATTTTTTTTTTATATTTTGTAATGAAAGCATAGAAACGAACAAAAACCGACTTTAACACTGTAAATTAAAAATAAAACAAAGAAACACGTATGTGGCTGACACATAAAAAGAACCAACTGCCTCCTAAGATTCACAAGCATAAAACAATAAAAAGGATATTCTAACACTCATAGGTGGGTACTCAAAAAAAAATCCCACAATCTTTGTTAGCACAGTTTCTTATTCCGAGCGTTCGTATCCAAATTGATTTTTGAAAAACACACAATTTTTCAGTGAATTATTTTGATTTATTTCAACCACAACAACTGTCACCACTTTCACTGGTGTGTGTCCTTAACAACTATGTACGTAAGTACCATTTGACTTAGGGAAATTTATCCTTGCTTGATGGTGGGCTTTGAAATGTTGTATTAAAAACAATGAATTGCTGTGACAACAACCACTCGCAGTCTTAGAATTAGTATACACATGCCTGTGTGTGTGTGTGTATGCGTATAGGTGTATGTGTGTTTAATTCATGGCAGAACAGAAAAAATGTGTTTCATTTCACTAAAGACCACAATTGCAGTTGTTTGTTGCCTCTAATACGCCTTTCAACCCTCAATCAGCACTTGTCACTTTAATTTTCTTTTCTTTCTTGCAATTAGATATATCACCACTGTTTATATTGGAAGGTAGTTTGATTGTGTTCTTTCATTAGAATAATTTTTTTAATTTATTTTCCTTTTATTAATACAGAGAGCGAGTGAGAGAAAAGGACACGTTTATTCGGTTACTAAATAAGTACTGTCAAAACGCAATAACACCAACCATCACAACCGAAAAGCTGCTGCTGCCACTGCTAATGGTTGCCCTATACTGTTTTTGATTCTCTTAGTTTCTATTCCTAACTCCACATGTTTTCAACGTTCTACCACGGCGGCGGCACACAACTCACAGTACATAGAGTGCGTTATTATAATAATAACTTTTTTTTTGGTAATGCGCTTACATTATGTGTGTCAGAGTCGATTGAATATTATATGTAAGGAACAATACATTAATAACAACACCAAAACAGCAACAACGACAAGAAGAAGAACAGAAAAAAAATACACACTCGTTCAATAAACCGCTTTTTGGCTAATGTTTTGATGCCATTTGTTCGTTTCCGGTATGGACTGTACTTTCAGTAGATTTTTTTGTATTGTGTTTTTGTTTTTGTTGGAAGCGAAACCGTTCAGGATGTACTAGTAACATACCTTGATGTGCTCTCGATTTCTTCTGAGCTTCATTACAGAGAAAAAACGTTTATTTAAATTCCCGAAATAAAAAGTTCAGCAGCAACAACAACAATAAGACCACCATAACACTATACACAGCCTCACCATCCTCCCAAAAGGATATAACCAAATAACACCGCACTACGCAAAGAACCAAAAAATAAGAAGAAGCAGCAGAAGAAGCAGCAGGACCATCCAACAATCCAACCACCATCATCATCATCATCATCAACAACATCATCATCGTCATCCAGTAGCAGAATCCAAAGCAGAAGCTGCAAGCAGAGCAGCAGCAAAAGTGATGAAAAAAGAAAGGAAAATAAAACAAAATATCATCACACACACACACACATACTCCGAGGACGAAGGAAGAGGAGATTTGCAGAAAGGACATCAAAGAAAATAAGGCAAAATTGAGGTAGGTGCATCACTACTGTTGTATCTAGGTTGGTTTCGGCGGGCAACATACAGCCACTCTGTATCTGTACAGTGCGGTAGAAGTAGATACTCTTCTAACCCAATTTCTGAATCTAAATGTTTTTTTTTTCCTTTCATTTTTTTTTCTAGCTTTTTTTGTTCTTTTTTTCCATGCTTCCTTTAACAGTGGGGTTTTGTGAATTCAATGCAGTTCAGAGTTCAACCCCTTTTATAAGTTCGTTTTCAGTATGTGGCGCTCTTAATTATTCATCTCGGTGAACTAAATATTTTAGGTCCTCTTTCTCTTTCTCTATTTTTTCATTTCATTTTTCTCTTTCTGCTATTTATTTTAATTTGTCCTTGCGGATAGAAAAAAAAATGTCTTAAATTTGTCATTTCTTTTAAAATTCAATTTATTTTTTTTTTTACTTGTTCTCTTAATTTATTTAAAGCTCTTTTAGACATTATATTACTTAACTCGGCAAGTTAATAACGTTAACTGTGAAGGAGTCCTTGTGTTACTTATGTTTTTTGGGTAAAAGTTGCCTTTTTTAACATGAAGCTATAAAAGCTTTCAAAACTTTTTATGACAGAACAAAGAACCTCTATCTATTTTAAGAGAGTAGGTGTAGTATATTTCTGTTCTCTTATTTCTGATGCGTAAATTTTTTTTTTTTTGTGTTGGTCTTTTACTGGGACATCCCTTAAGTTTGAAAAACGATTTATGCGGTTTAATTGAATTTTATAACAATTTTTTTTTGTTGAAATTGACATCCCACAAATGGGCATGCTCAATTCTTTTGACACACGTGTGTGACTCATGGTCATTTATGTCTCTCTATTTCTTTATCTCTCTTTGGAGTGATAAAGTTGAAAAATAAACGTCCCTTTAATTTTTGAAGTTCATTTAATAAAGTACACGTGTTTAAATGTTACTTTTTTTTTCAATTTTATATTTAAATGATTTTGGCGGAGCTATTGAGTTTTATGTGAAATAGCTCACGATGACAAAGAGAAAAATAAAAATGATAATTATTTTGGGTTACCAAAACCTTCAGGTTCTTTTTGGCTCGAATTCATTACCAAATTACAAACTATACCTACCTACTTATTCCATCTAGCTTCAATGATTTGAAAAATTACTTTTTTTTAGAATAATAGCTGTCGCATTAAGTGTTCTACTTTATTTGCCATTTATAAAGATATAATTTAAAGGGTCAGTATTATATAGTTTTTGGATGTACGCCAATTGAAATCAATTGCGTATATGAGCTTTGAAACTAGATTTTCTTCTTATTTAAATGGATGGATGCCTATTATTGATTTAAATAAGAGGAAAGTTTTTTTTTAGAGAAATTTTTAGAGTCGATTATAACCGTAGTCGAGGTATATTAAATCATTACTCTGCAAAAATTTAAAAATTTAAGAGTATTAAAAATGATTTAATGAGGTCGAAACCATAGCAATTTAATAGTTAATTTATATACCAACGTGTATGTGTGTATGTTATGCAATGATTACGATTTTGAATTGATTTATTATTTGTGAATATGAGCCAATTTTAGAAAGAACAATCGTCTTAGAGTAGACTTATTGGTTTTGAATGAACCTACATACGAATGTTCCTATTTCAGCCTTAAGAAAAGTAACGATAAATAAGTCCTTAGATTAAAGGTCTGGGCATAATAGGATTTGAAACGCCTAAAGTGTTCGATATCTCAAAACCGATTTCACATACATTTTTTAATTGGTTGCATTTAAAGGAAATTCTTTAAAAAGTTCCTAACCCGACTCATTTAACATAAAAATATTTTTTTTCAAAAGTTGCATGCACAAGAAATTAAATATTAGTCATTTCTTCCGCATATATTCTGCCTGTTCCAAATACTTATACTCAATTAAAAACAGATATATTCAAATGCCCAAATTATTCTAAGGAATTTATGTTTGGTTTTAATTTCTAAGGAATTTTTTTCTGTAGGCACACAGATATTTCTAGGAAATACAATAAGTTAATTTCAGATGAATGTTTTTGATTTTTACTTTTGAAAAAATTAGATTTTTGAGTTATTCTAGCATAAAAGTTTTAAGGGAACAGGGGCCGAACTACCGCATCAGTTATCGAGAAAAACGTGACTGAATTATGTGAGTTTGGCACTCACTCACTCGTTCACTGAAGCGGTTATTCGACCCTAGGTTTCTATTGCAACAGTAAAGGTTATGTATAGGTTATAATAATAAAAATGAAAATGAGGGCCTTAAAGAAAAAATATTACGTACAAGAGTTTTTATTATTGAACATGTTTTTTTAAGATTAAGGTAAAACCAAAAATGCAACTAAATTCACCTATGCGTTGCTGAGAGAATGGTCGCTATGGGCACTTTTTAATATATTTTGTATAACTTGAAAACTGAGCTAGATTTTACAATTTAACTCTTAAAACTTTTTATTCAAAATAAAATTTTCTATCAAAATGGATGGTTTATAACCAAATTTCAGAAGGAAAATTAAACAAAAACCAACCAATAAAATCGAAAAATTTAAGATTTAAAATTTTTATATGGCGCATATTCTTTTTTTGGAACAAGAATTGGCTCAAACATTTTTTTCAAACAAAACAAAATAGTTTCTTGCTAGTCAAACAACTAAATTTTGAAATAAATTAGTCAAGTAGCATACATAAAATGGTTTAATTTAATCAAACTAAAAGAAAATGACACAATAGAGACAAATATAACAATAAATGTTTCTTCCGGTTCTTTTAATATTGCCTAAATAATTGATTTAAATGAACTTAAAATTGCATAATTTTGTATGCATGTAGCCTACAAGGAATCAAGTCAAATGGATAATTTACCCTGATAAAAACCAGAAGCATCACAAATGCGTGTAATTACATTTAATTTATGGTAAAACATTACAACAACAAAATCAAAAAGCTCAATCCCACACTTTTTAACAACATTTATTCTTTAAGCTACGAAAGAAACTTATTATTTCACAAAACTAAAAAAATATGTTTTTAAGTAAGTTTGCGCCAGTATACTTACTATGTATACAATGTTAATGTAAACAAAATTTTAAAAGAAAAATTACAATTATGGCTCATCTCATAAAGTTTTTATGAAACAGTTGCAATTTTAAGCATTTGTCATTGTAAACAAAAATATGCAGTTGGTTCACTGTGGCGTATGAAAATTTTTCTTTTAAGTTGTAATGTTTTAAATTTGCAAACAATTGTTTTCTGATAAAAATAAAAGCAAATAAAATTAACAAAAAATCCTGATAGTTTTTTGAATGTATCCATTTCATTGATATTGAAAAAAAAAATTGTGACATTTATTCTGCTTACATATTCAAAGAGGCTATAATAATGAGCCTTAGCTTTTGTTGAGGATAAAAAATGTTTGAATAAAGGACTTTTACAACTTGTATGTTGTTTTAATTCAATTTTTTGTGGAAGTACTCGTATTAACGGGAAATATAAACAAAATGATCCGTTTTGGTTTAAGAGGTATTTTGCTCAAAAAAAAATTACTTAAAAAGAGAAAAAATATTATTAAATAACAACCGTAACATTAACAAACAAAGTTTAGGTACATTTTTTCTTTCTTCTACTTCTTTTTTTCAATACAATTTTTTAGTGAACAGTTTTTGAAGACTTTATTTTCAAAGTTAAGAAGATATAAGATGGAAAACTGATTTTTTAAAAACTTTTCACAAAAACAAATTTATTTAAAAACAATTAAAGAGGAGATTTTAGCTTTACAACATAGCGTGATATGCATAAAACGGAAGTACTTACTAGAAGTAAAAAGTTAAAGTAATTACTATAACTTCTAGTAGAAGGTTAAATTTTAAGTATTTACTGCATTTCTTATGCATATAAAAATTAGTTTATACTAGCTGGAAAATAATTTCAGAAGATAGTAGATTCATCCAGATAAATACTTTAATTCATCGGAAATTAATAGTAAATACTTATTTTCCATAAAAATGTTCGTGTTAAACTGCTAATTGTTACATTTTGGCTGATTTTGTTCTTTTAACTATATAGTACGAGTAAGTAAGGCTGCCAAGCTTAGCTTACTTTCATACAAGAGTAATACCACCCTTGAGTATGATTGTTTATGTGTGTAATTTTTCTTGGACGATACGAAACGGTCATTTTCGTAGGGTGATGACATTAAACATAAGCCAAAGTGAGTCTCAAAATATTTATTTAACCTTAAGCTAGAAGCTTTGAGACTGTTTATAAGTTAATAAAAACTTAAAACTGAAATCGAACTTAAGATCGAGATCAACACAGAAAAGCTAAAGAAAAAAACCCAGAGGTGAATAAAACGAGAGAAGTCACTTAACCAATCTGCGTTTTCTTTGTTTCAATTGGGTAAATATTTCGTTTAAATTATTGAGAGTGTTCCGGACTGAGCAAAACCAGTTATTTGCTAACTTTTTTTTTCATATACATGACTAATTTATTTCACTTTCATTAGAAACATTTATATATAAGGCTTTGTATTTTTAGTAATTGGTCACTTTAAGGCGCACTAAACAAACTATTTTGTAAAAGTTACTGATCTTAACTTCCAAATTTCTGTCAAAAAGTTTCGCTTTAAGAATTAAAAATGTCAATATCAATTTATACAATTATGATTATATATCTAATCAATTAAGATCAAAAATAAAAAAAGGCTGGGTGCAACCCACAATGGCAACTTTGATGTTATTTTATTATTAAAAAATTGCCTATTCAAGGTCTTCAAAAACATTTTCTTCAATTTCTTACATTTTCTTCTTCTTCAATATGCAATCAAGTGAAGTTTTGAGAAGAACAAATTATTTAACAATTTTTAGCAAGGTTTCTTTGTAACAAAACCAATCAAATATCAATTATGAACTAGTGTATAAAATTTTGATTAACCCGAAGCCAATATAATTTTTTGAAATCTCAGAATATTTGAGATCAAAAAAATGTCAACAATTTTTGGTATTCAGAACTGAAAACCGCAACCATTTTGAATGCTCGATTCGTTAAATATTTGTATTTAATGGATTGCGGAAAAATTCAGTAAAATAACATTCGATGCAAAAAAACCTAAAAGGTTTTTGTTTTCAGTTTTGGAAAGCTCTTAAAAATTTCAATACTTAATTTTTTGTTTAAATCTTCTTAAAGACTTTGCTTTGGAAATATCGCCATCCAAAGACATTAAGAAAGGTAGTTGGGAGCAGAAAATCGTTAAAATCAGGCAAAGTCGCTTTGGATACAAATATTTTACCAAACAGACGATGAAAAATTTTTTTTTTGGCATATTTGGAAAGGTGGGTTAATTTTCTATTCAGCACTGAAAAACGGATCCATTTCTTAAGCTTGATTTAGAAAATATTGTCATTCAAAGCCAATAAAATAGGTATTTGGACGCAGAAAATCAGTAAAATCACTTTGGAGCGAATATTTCCTCAACCAGACTATGAAAAAAAAATTTGGATTCGATGTATCGATAGGGTTTGAATAGACCTTTCCATTAAAGTACGGCAAGATTTATTTTATTAACTTTGAAAAAAATTTACGCAAACTTACACAAGTCTTCGTAAGTCCACGCCAGTCTACGCATGTTTTCGCAACTCTACGCAAGTCTACGCTTGTATACGCAAGTCTACGCAATTATACGCAAGTATATGCAAGTAACTTTGGATGCGCATATTTCAAGAACTAGGCATTGTAGACGGTTCTAGTTTCCAGAAAGAAGTTTAACAAGCTTTTTTTAAATTTGTATAATAAAAAAATCACTCATTTTATTTTCTTGAAAGTCCTTTCTGCACGTATTGAAACTACTTTCTATAAAATAAAACTAATCCGAAGTCGATATCTTCATTGGTTCTTGAGATATGGTGAACGAAAAAAAGCGAAGCAATGTAAAAACATACAAACGTACGAAAGTATGAACGACATCTCTCCAAAAATGACTTGAAACGTGAAGATTTGTCAAAATCTTCGATTCGACAAATGGGACCATAGTGACAATAACTTCCAATGAGAAGTTAATAAATTGAATAAATATTCACTAAAAATAAAAAATTGGCAAACAAAATACGGTTAGATACAAAAATTGATTGTCAAAGTCAAAAACAAAACATGCTATAGTGTTAGCTTCATTCGCTTTGCGAAACAGCCATTTTCACCATATTTTCATTTGCTTAAAGGCTTTTACTAAATAACAGAGCATAAAACTATTTTTTGTTTTCCAATGATGTCATAGAGAAAATGTTTTTCTATCCATATAGATAGACACCTTAATCACTTTGATCGGACAAGTTCACTCTTCACAATCTTTTTCGTGAATCACTATTTCACTCCGGAACACTCTAAATACATGTAATTCAAAACGAAAACGCTTCTCCTCAAGTGTAGAACTAATTTTAATTGCAAAACACATATCCCTTGTGATTTTTAAAACATCAAGATGCGTGTTTTATATCAACTTAACAACAATTGAGTTTACCTACCTATTTTAATATTAACCACGTCATCCCTCTTAAGACCTTGAAACCTATTGCTCATTATGAAGTTGTAGCCAAAATATTATTTGAAATTTAATTAATATTTAAAAGAAATTGTATAAAAGTGTGTTAAAAAAAATGAATTATTTTTTTTAAATTCTGTGTATTTATTTTAATATCAAGATATTATTTAATATTTTATTTATATTTTATAAAAAAAACTCTTACCAACAAAATGTTCACAAATATAAGAGTACTTTACCATTTTTGGTAAAAATGTTATTTAATACGTACCTGTAAAAAAAGAAAAAAAAAAGAGAATATTTAGTAAAAAAATCAAATAGAAAATGTTGTATAAAATTTATTATTAAGAAGTATATGATTAAAATTGCTGATTGTTTTTTTTAGCAATTGTATTTGCACAAAAATTTTATTATTCTAAGGGAAATTAATTTTCGAACCAATTCATAATGATTATCATTCATTGCTTTTTTAAAATCTACAGCAGGCAAGCATTGCATTTTTTTCTTATATCAACTACGTGTGTAAGTATAGTATAATGTATGTGTGAGTGTTAAGTGTTGTCTTAATGCATTTTTTTTTTGTAGAATTTATATATTTTTATGATTGATTTGATATATCTTACTTGGTGTAGTTGTGTTATCATAAAGTGTTGGAAACTGTGTGTTTCAAATGTTTTTCTAAAATAAATTTAAGAATTTTTGAATATAAAAAAATATAATCATTCCTTGAAATGCAATACTCACCTTTTTTGTTAAAGTTAAACATATTTGAAAAAATTATATAAGCTATTTGTATTTGAAGTTTGTTTTGTTGTCATGCAATCCCCAAAATAAGAATAAAAGGTTTTTCATTTTCCATTTATAGAATGGAAAATTAAAAAATACTGGTTATAGATTTGGAATTAGTCTAAGGGACTTGTTTAATCTTAAATGACATGTTACAAGTTTTTTAGTTAAATATTTCAATATGGATTTGATCAGCTTTTCTTCTAATTTAATTTTCATTCTTTCAATTTAAAAAAAAATTCTTCTATTATATTAAGTTTTGTACAATTTTTCAAAATTCAAAAGAACGAAGGTACTATTGTCGGTTTTCTGCCTAAAACTTCGTATGTCCAAACTAAAAGATCGATTCGATTGACCTTTAGAATTACATAACAACAACAGTTGTTATGCTATAGATGAACTTTTCTTAAGCGTAATAGGTGCATTTAGAGTTAAAACCGTCATCCCTTGCACAAGCCCTTTTTTATCCTTTCATTTCAAAGCCCCTGGCTACCTACCCGTGTACCTTCTCGTACCATATAAAAAAAACAAAATTTTAAACATTTAAAACCAACTTTAAATTACTTTTAAAACGGCATTCCACTCTTAATTCAAATTTTAGAAAAAGAATCAGAAAGCAGGTATGCTAAGATTATACGCAACTATTATTTTACAAACAAAAAAAGTTGAAGAAAACTATTTTTAGAACTTTTTTCAATAAATCGATCTTGAATTTCGAAATATTGCAGCGATATACAATATAAAAGTGATGAAAAGCTAATAATTAAAAAGGATGAACAAAAATATCCTTGTCTCATTTAATAATAAATATAGAAATAACAATGGAATAGCGAAGTACTCAGTTGGCAAAAATATTACAATATTACATTGAGTTTGTAAGAGAATTCGATTGGAAATATAAATAGAAACGATGGTAATTTTGGTTAAAAAAAATGCATATTGGATAAGTAATTGTCTTGGGGTTGGTTATTTTCTTTTGATTTATAATTTTTTTTAAATACCCTAGACCACGTTATGACATTTTGAATTTGGTACGTAATATTGCAGCTCAAATCAAACAATCAAAATATATCACGTTGTGAATTCTTGCAATTTCAAAATCTTGCAGTTAAAAGATCCCGCTTTAAGTAGTCCCGCAGTTACAAAATTTTGGTAACTTAATCTTGCAGAATTAAATCTCGCAAGCTTTAATTGCATTGCAACTTACAAATTTATACAAAATCTTGTACGAGATTTAGATTAAATAAATTAATTTGTTACAGTCGAATTAAACTTTGCGAGATTTTCTCCCCTTTGCAAAAAAAAAATGGGTGTCACCTTTCCGGTATGATTTTTTAATTGCGAAATTATGAAAAGTAAGTTACTTATTTGGGAGAATTTTCTTTTTTGAGAATTTTAATAAAAATACGAGATTTCGGATTGCGGAATTTCACAAATGAGGTGTCAAAAATCGTAGATGACTTTGATAAACTTACATAAACCATTGATTACAAATCTTATGTGGCCTACCAAATAATCTTTTTCGCAAATATCATTTATAAGGGGTGCCAAGATCTCAAAGACAAAGTTTGACATCCATAGGCAAGTAAATTGCGGTCAACTTTTTTGCTCCCTGTTGTTATACCATCATGAAGCAAGTTAAGGTCTCGATTACCGCATTTTGCGGGAGTTAATGATAAATTAATGAGCTAAAATTTAAAAGGATTTTTTTAATTTGGAGCAGATTATGGGAGTGTGCCACCTGAAAACAGAATAGTTTTTCGCAAGGTACTGCCTCTTGCGAATAACTGACAAATCCTCCAAGAGTATACTTCTCATGAATAAGTGCTATTCATCTAGCCGTTTAGACTCTGCAAAAATTGTTTCCTCCATTCCTGCCGAAAACACGTACACAGGAATGGTTGAGAGTTGTTAGTCACTGGGCCCTGGTTCACCACGATCTGTTGGGCCACGAAATTTTAAATTTTATGGGACTGTGTCATTTAAATAATAGAAAACCCTTTGTGAGAAACACCCTTATGTACATAGTTTTTCAAGATTCCATTAAATTTTTCAAAAGGTCTTCTATTTCAGAGGCTGATTCTTCTTTCATTTCCGAAGTCAAATTTTCATAAATGTTTTTATTTAACAAGAAATATATGCATATATATTTTTAGTCACTTCAAATCTCTTGCAGCATTTTCCAGTCAACTGAATTCTCGTTCAACTCGAAATTATTGCTTTTAATCATAACCAGAGATTATTATTTATATATTTATAAATTCTTGTCCCAAAATTTTGAAGTTCTCTTCTAGGTAAATGTATTTAATATCTTTTGTCTCAATTTTTGAGGAGCCTAAAATCACCCGATTTCAAAACCAAACCAAATAGCCCAAAATGGGATTAATCGCAAATCACAATTTGAAGGAGCGAGTGAAAAGTTCGAGGAGCGCAATTGGTGATAAATGGTCTGTTCAGGCAACCCTGTTTCCGACTCTAAATTAGAAAAACGCAATTTTGTCCCAGAGATGTCTTGTTTTTGCACCGTACGTGAAAAATTTTAAAAATGCAAATATTGTTTTATATATATTGAATCTTTGGAGGTTTGACTTTCAAACGGGGCTTCAGCTTACAAAATATTTTAATAAATTGAAAAACAGCAGTTAGTGCTATGATTTGTTTGTGATGAATTAAGAAAAGGAAGCCTTCATTTATTTTGACAAAAAAACGGAAGAAAATGTCCATAACTTAAAAAAAAATAATTTCTTTTTTAGTAAAAAATTTACTTTAAAAAAAATTGAACTTATTGAATGTGTTTTTTTATTGTCTTTCAAAGAAAAATTGAGTTTTTAAAAATATTTTATTTTTCGATTTTTAAAACAGTTTTTTTAATTTTTTTCAACAATTTTAACGACCACCCTAATATACATATGACATTTTCACTCACTGTTCCACGGCATAAACTTGCATAAATCAATGGGCAACAATTCTTAACAATTTGTGTTTGGCTACATCACCTCAGTAAAAAATACTGTTTTTAAAATATCCACAGTTGGGTAAATGACCACCATCTTGAAAAAAGTGTGATTTTTTTGTCTATATTTAATTATTCAATTGAATTTCATTTAACAACAAAATGACGAAAAAGTAACACTTTGGAAGTAAAATTACTCAAAAAAATTAACTATAAATCAATTGATCTAGAAGTAATAGCGGCTCAAAGTTGGGTTTTTAATGTTGGTATTGTAAAATAAATGGACAAAGTACAGTGTTATATATATTTTAACAACCGTAAGTTTTTCTTCAAAAATTTAACAAGAAAATTTTATAGCTCATACAAATTTTACAAGAAAAAAAATATTAAATTGTTTTGTCATAAGAGTAACAAATTTTAAGAAAAACGCGTATAAACGGGTTCATTAAACACATAGAGAAGTTCCGTTATATTTAGAAAAAAAATCTTACTATAACGTATATGAATGTCTATCTCAAAACCTGTTGCTCCATCGAAAAAAAATTGTAAGGTACATATAAAATCTTTTTTGTGAAGAATTTTAAGCTCTAAAAAATTATTTCGTGAATTTTTGAAAACTTTAAATAACATTAATAAGAAAAACTGAGCTTTGTCTCTTTGACAATAAAAAATTAAAAGGCCAACTTGGAGCCGCCTTATCTATTTTTAAGTTTAATTAACTCATAGATTAGATTTAAAGAAATAGGCAAAAACAGATTTGTACTCCCTTTGAACAAAGCTAAATAATTTAGCCATAACCCGAACTTAGAACAAAAAAGCCTAATTTTCCTAGAAAATTATGAAAGAGTAATTTTTACTAATGAAAAAAAATTTAAACAATAAAAATCCCTGCCAAAGGTAGAAACTCTAAGAGCCATTTCGATTTTTAAGTACTGTTATAATCTTGTTTGCACGGAATTGAAATTTTTTTTTTAAATAAAACAAAAGTTAAGTTTACAATTTAGTTCAATCGAAGACGAAGTTTTGAACATTTGTTTAAGTTTCTAATTTTTACCTACTCACACAATATTTGTGTTCAGCATTCAACTGTTGCTAGATAAAACTGGAGTTTAGCTGATAAGGTTTCATTATAATATACTCCTGATTTGAATAATAACAGCCTAAGCAACATCTATGAATATGCCCATATGAAAGAAGGAACGAATTCATGCTTTTTACATGAATGTATTGTCACTTATTGAAGATTGAACAGATGTGAGGATTTTAATTTAAGTTTTGTTACTTAATGCAAGCTTTAACTTCTTATATGTTGTTAAAAAGTAAAATATTTTCGTAGCAAGTTTTGCTTCTAAAAATATGGATTCCAAAATTATGCATATATCAATAATATGTCAGTTATTACCAAAGCCTTAAAAATTCAAATTTTGATGGAACACATTTTACATGTGAAGGGTTTAGGGGAAGAACGACTAGGTTCACTTTAAAAAAAAAAAATACTCAAAATACTTCCAATTGAATTTCTATTTAAACAAAGTGAATTTCAAAAACGGTTTAACGACTGGAAGGATATACGTGAAGTGCGCCACAGTGTGTTCGTACATACATACAAAAAATAAAAATAAATTTGGTTGCACAACAGCTTGTAAAAAACCAAAGCCTAGTGACTTACAACTCTCAACCATTCCTATGTGCGTATTATTGGCAGGAATGGAGGGGACCTACAATCTTTTGTCGAGTCTGAACGGCTAGATGAGAAGCACTTATTCATGACAAGTTTGTTGGATTTGTTTGGATTTGGATTTTTTGTAAAAAAATATGAAAAACATGTAAGGTAATGTCATTTACAGCTATGTATATCATATGCACATTTAGCAAACATGTTCGTTTCCATTTTTAATTTGGAAAAAGCGTAAACATTTTATTTTCAGGCATTTTTTCTTTTTTTGTTGGGAAAAAATCACAAAAATTAATTTGTGGCGTTTTTTCCATTACAACAAATTCTGGCCTTTTTTCATGATTCTAAAAGGAAAATTGCCAACAAAAAAAAATTCGAAAAAAAAAAAAAAAAAAATTCGGAATATACGCCAAACTTTTTGAGTTCCTTTTTATAAATAAAAAAGCCTTAACATTGTATGGAGAATTTTGTTTTTTTTTTCCATTTTGATTTTTTGGCGTAGTTTCCTATGGTGTTATTTCAGGAAGCCGTTTTCTCATAATAAACTGCTTTCGTTTTGGAGGCTGAGTTTGTGGTAAAATAATGAGCTAGTATTTCACAGGCTATTTTTTTTTTTATTTGGAAAAAATTAGGGGGTGCTTCCTTTAAAGCAAAACAGTGATCTTTTTAAGCGCCACCCTAATAACATATATATTAACAACATTCTCAATTTTGATAATTTACTTTCCTTATAAAATTTTAAATATAAAAAGAATAAAATAGACTTTTTTTTTAATTTACAGTCTAAATTGTGCAGAATTTATTTTATACCTACTTTCAAATTTGTAGGATTCAAAATAAGCAGACTTATGTTCAACCACATAGTACCACTACACCGGTGGAAGGTACAGGGTGGCGCACGAATCGTGCTACAAAAATAAAACGTAATAACTTTTTTTCTGTCTGAGTAATCGGCTTATTTTTTTTTTTATTTTGTAGGTTACTATTTAGATTTATAAAAATGGATGCTTGGGATACGGAGAAAAGAATTTGGATGGTGCAACGGTACCATGCATTGCAGTCCGTCATTTCCGTCCAAAGAGAATTAAGGTGGGAGTTTGGCGGTAATCCCCCGAGTAGATGGACCATTATGAGGTTTGTAAACATGTTTGCCGAATCTAGAAGCATCGCACGAAGGCCGTACCATCGAGATGCCAATGTTCGGGTTCAGGATACAATCGCAGCAGTAGCATCTGCAATACAGGCCAATCCGAGAGTTTCGACCCGAAACTTATCGGGGCAAATTGGAGTTAGTAGACGGTCATTACAACGGATACTTCATGACCATTTAAACTTGTTTCCGTACAAAGTCCAAATTACTAGCAAGTTAAACCCTCAGGATTTGCCTGTTCGCCTGGAATTTTGCCAAAAAATGATATCAATGGCCGAAGAAGACAACACATTGATCAATTGTTTGTTCATGTCTGATGAGGCCCATTTTGATCTTAACGGCAATGTAAACAAGCAAAATTGCCGTATATGGAATGAGTCTAATCCAGAAATGCTCCATGAGACGGAACTGCACCCAGAACGAGTCACTGTGTGGTGCGCAGTTTCATCAAGGCGTATTGTCGGGCCGTACTTCTTTCAAGAAAACGGTGTAACCGTTACTGTCAATGGGGACCGTTATTTAAAGATGTTGAAGGAGTTTTTTTTATCCAGAACTCCGCCGAAGACGTATACCATTCAACAGCGTTTGGTTTCAGCAAGATGGAGCAACTGCACATATAGCCAGACCAGTTATGGCGGAGCTAAACAAAAAATTCGCAAACAAATTAATTTCTAGGAACTCCACTCGTCGCTGGCCCCCAAGGTCACCTGACCTGACTGCACCAGACTTCTTTTTATGGGGTTATATCAAGCAAGAAGTGTATAAAACGAAGCCCAGGAATTTAACTGAATTAAAGCAGTCCATAACGACAATAATTGAGGCGATCCCAACTTCAACTCTTCAGGCCGCAATGAATAATTTTTTGATCAGGTGCCGCATATGCGTGGGAGAGCGTGGAGGTCATTTGCGGTCTATAATCTTTAAAAACAACTAACTATTTAAAATAAAATTTAATTTTCTAACCAATAAAAAAAAAAATAAATGAAATACATCGATTAAAAAAAAAGTTATTTGAATTTCTTATTGTAGCACAATTGGTGCCCTGTATTTGGCCTAATAATACTACTGATCAGCTCGTTCACGAGAATGTTTTATGTCCAACAATCATAGATACATGCATTCTGCTAAGACTATTTTCCCCAATAATTAAAAAATTTCATTCAACCATTTTTGAAAGAAAATTTGTTTTCAAATAAGAGTACATATATACGTAAGTATATTTTAGTTCATGTATAGTGTTTTTAAAAATTTTGGTATTGGTTTAAAAGCACATTAAACATTCAACAAATATTATATTAGTCAATAATTGAAAAAAAAAATATATCAAAATAATAACGTATTTTTTATATAATTATGTAAATAAAACCACAGATTTATTTTGTTTTTTTTTTTTTAATGTTTGTACATGATTTTTATTTTAAAACTTACCCTCCTGCAACAAGTATCATCTGCATATTGTTATTTATGTGATGAATCCATGTTTTTTGTGATATTCAGTTTTGACATATTTTTGATGCTTCTACATAACATGAATGACACTGACTTTATAGATATATATAATATATATATAGGTATAGATGTATATTAAAAATATATAAATATATATAAATGTTCATCATTCGGTGCGGCAATTACAAAACAATACAACTTGCGATATTGCATATTTAAAATAAAATATTTTCATAAACATTATTATATGTATTAGCATTTTTTTGTGGATATATTTTTTTTTTTTAATTCAGTTTATGGGCAATGGAGATTTTTTTAATTTTTAATTTTTGTGTTTTTTTTATTTTTCATTCCTGACATTCACAACATTTTCCAATTTTACAATGATTAACAATCATTTGCGGATAGATATAAAAGAAAAATAAAAAGAAGAAATAATTTGATTATATAATAAGGAAGTTAAGGGAAAATAATAATAATGCAAGAGAGAAAAATAAGTTTAATTGGATTTGTTAATTAAATGAAGATTAATTATCAAGCTTAAAATGAGTATGAGAGTTTGAGAGGCATTAAAAATTGCATGCAAAAGGTTAAACATAAAAGAACTAATGTATAGTTAAACGAAAAACTTTCCAACTTGTCTTCATTTATAGTTTTATTATTTTTATTTCTTAAGAGATTTAAATATTTATATATATAAGTTACAGCAAAACAATAAACAAATATGGAAAAATTATTGATTTAATTTTTAAACTTATTATTTGGTATATTTTTGTAATAAAGATTTTTAGTAACAATTTTACTAAAATTTTCTTTTTCCAGAGTAATCCTAACTATCTTATAATGTTATCAAGCATTTAAATATCTTTTTAATAACTAAATACTTTGTATGGGTATATTTAAATTTTGTAAAAAAAAGTACTTCTACCAACCATCAATTACTATGAGAATTCAAAAATTCTGAATCTAAACTAAAAGTTATTAAGGAAAAAAATGTGTCGATAGTTGCTGGGTCTTGTAAATAATCCGGTAGCCTAAGACTATAAATATACAGCTTAGACTTAATATTAAAAATCAGTCAATCTTGGAGAAAAAAAGAAATTCATCTAAGTATCCACATCTATTTGAATTCAAGGCCATGAACGACAGAATTTCTATTTTGAAAAACGGGAATAAAGTGAATCCTATTAGCCACAAATTTAGCATTGATATGAACTCCTGCAAAAAGAACTGACAATTCTCCTAAAGTTGACAAAAAAGGGTCTCCTACCATCACCGCACAGAGTCTCCTTATTAAAGTGTACTAAAGATGTCAAAACTAAGATCAACATGGAGCTTTAACCATATTTTGCACAGAACTATTTGTGGAAGATGACGATGTAAAGCATAAGCTGATTCATCAAAAATTGAAGAAAATTTTCAGTTTTGACAAAACCACTGTGTACTGTCATCACCCAAAAAGGTAACGTACTGCCTTTTATTTCCAACAATTGTCTGGTTTTAGTTTTGAGTAAAAGTACGTATACGCCACAGTGTACAATTTTTAAAAAGAGCTTTTTTTATTTGAAAAAAAGGACACAAGTTCAATGGTCAGCGGACAGATTATAAATAATTAGCCAAAATATATTTCTGAGGTCTCAGAGGGCTCAGAGGACACAAAAATTCCTCACTCTTTCCCTACAAAAATAAGACTGATTTTTTTGTATTCACATGCTCAATTTTTTTTCGGTCGCAGTAAATTACATACGAAAAATAGAGTTAATAGAAAATAGAGTTTAATCAACGATTCATGGACTTGAAAAAATATCAGAGCAAAAAAGGTGAAGACAAATATCATCTTAAGAATTTAATTTTTAAGCTTTAAAACATCAAATGCACACTTTTGACAGATTTACCTCTGTTCATTAACTTCTTATAACTACCAATTTTAGTTCGAAGTCCGGTCAATTTTATTTTCTTATATATACAAACTTTGACAAAGATTTTAACTAAAATTAGTAAAAATGGTCAGATTTAGGATTTAAAAGATCAGGTATAATCTATAACATTATTAATCTGAGAGTTAATAAAAAATCTTTTCAAAAAAAAGCCTAGCAGTTATTGCATTCATGTTGTTGCAGAAACACCTGTCGAAAATGTATAGTAATACTTATATAATAAGCAAAGGTGTTATAGCGTTGAACAACATTTAGAAATCAACAAATTTAGTTTTGAAAATCAAAACTCTTTTCAAGAAAAATTTCAGGATGAACAAGCAAAAACGAGATGAAAAATTAACTATTTGGAGAGATTTGTGTCTGATAGAACTATTAGTCTGAAATTATTCCAAAACGAACCAAGCATTGCTATTGCCGTCAAAGACACAGTGGTGTAGGCATTATTTTGTTCATGTCGAAGAAGGTATAATTAGCTAACATTTATGTTCAAAACCAGGTTTTTATGAGCAAGATTGGTGTTTTTGGCATACCCATTTTAAATTTTGAAACTATAAGATGGCACCCCTTGAACTTCTAAAAAAATTTAAATTTCCTTATTATTTTTTTCTTTGTTCAAGAATGAATCATACACCCAGTTTGAGCGTATCATATCTTATAAGTTTATCAAAATAACCACAAACTTAATCATTTTTCTTTTATAGAGCAATGCCTCTACCTATCTCTTTTATTTAAATTATTGGTCCATGTGCCATCTCAGTCCGTAATACAGACATCTTTGGCTCATAACAAGTTTTTTTCAGCCTAGACAATGCTATTTTGGCTGCCATAAGTTTCGCTTGGAACAAGCTATACTAACTAAGAAGGTGCAAGGAGACATCTCCGTCATCATTTTTCGATCAGTCTGTGTTAGAATGTATTGATCTATCTTCCAAGAAAGCCATGGTGTAGTCAATGTAACTTGGGAGTGATCTGCATTAATTCATAATGAAAGAATGGCTAGTGTTATTGATGATTGTAAGAAACGTTTAAGGCAAGTGACTTAATGAGTATTAGAAGCCACCTATTTGCTTAAAAATGTCTAGAGGTATCAGATGGAGCAGAACGACTAAAGAGGTAAAAAGCGTTGCACGAAGTGCTTACTCATGCTTAGTTTCACTTTGATAGATCACGATTTGGTCTTTTAACGACAAAACTGACAGTTCATTTTCAGTTTTTCCTTAATCAAACTAAATGAAACAAAATCGACGCATATAAACTTTACAAACAAAAAAATAAACAATGTTCCTATTCTTATAAACAGTACAACAGTACCTTACTCCAATACTGCCAAATACCTTGGAATGACTTTGGATGCAAAGCTTAAATGGAAAGAGCACATCAAAAAGAAAAAAGACGAACTAAACTTGAAGTACAGAAAAATGTACTGGTTACTAGGAAAGAACTCTGACCTATCTATCCAGAACAAACTAATGTTATATAAGCAAGTACTGAAACCCGTTTGGACATATGGCATCCAACTATGGGGCTGTACAAAGAAAACAAATGCTGAACCCATCCAAAAATTCCAAAGCAAGGTCCTTCGCGGAATAATAAATGCCCCTTGGTATATAAGAAATAGCGATCTACATCGTGACCTTCAAATTGAAATGGTTACAGAAGTGGTTAAAAAACACGCTGTATCACACAATCAGCGACTGTAAAGTCATACCAACTCCGAAATGGAGACCGTCTTAAATGTACGAGACAATGTTCGGAGATTAAGAAGAACCAAGCCTCATGAGCTGATGGTCTAAAAGCTATGGAAAGTGTTATAACTTAAACTTCCCACAATGCGACTGATAAATTAAGAAAGAAAAATCATTTGTCGATCTTTCATAGATTGGTCCTGATTCACCGGTGGTTTTAGTGCGGTAAGAGTCCCACACTACTTGGTACCGATTCTTACCGAGTGTCTTCTGAAGATTTCCATCGGATAATAAAAAAAAAAAAAAAAAAAAAAAAAATTTGTGTCCTTAATTGACAAACAATCGTTGTTCAAGTTTCAAAGGCAAGGAAAATTTGACAACTATTTCCATTTGTTTCGTCTTCTATGAACAGACACACATTCTAAATGAGCAAATTTTCTAAGCTGTTAGTCCTCTCAAATATATACGGGATATAGGTTATGTGTTGTGATCAATCATTTCACAGTCTTATTTTATGTCTTTTTTTCTTCTCTTTTGATAAAAAATCCGCCGAATTATCAAATGGCACTCAAATTGCACTAGATTTAATTTAAGATCAAATAAGTTTCTTTGATTGATAAAGAAATAAAACATGTTGCCAAAACAAATATGTTTCAGTTTAAGACAAAGCAACTTTTTATTTTTCAATTAAACTATTTCCACTTGTCTTTTAAATTTGTTGTCGTATATTGATGAACAATTTTTGTCAGTTCAAAGAAAACCAACTTTGGAGAATTTCCATTTGTCGTTTTGTGAAATGTTGCAAAAATGCGTCTTTCGTCAATTGGTAAATGACGAGTGAAAACCTCGCATTATGCTCAAATAGTCTGATAGTTGGACTTTGCTTAGTATGTCTCAATTTTACCACTTAATATCATGAGTAATCCAACATACTGCCACACTATAAGTGAAAATCGATCAAATCACCAATGTTTGTGTATAGGAAGTAAGGGATATGTGGTTGATGGGCCCATAGTTCAAAATGGCTTTTTTATGAAAAAAGTAGGTACTACTGAGGCCTTTTCGACTTCAGTTTGTAAACAAGGTTTCCAGCTTAACTTTTTATTCAAAATAAGACCCAAATATTGTTTGAACCTCGCGACATAATGGTCAGTGCGTTGGACTGTCATGCCAAAGGTCTGGGTTCGATTTACAGCAACTGCCACTTAAACAAAAAAAAAAAAACAGAAATATTTGCCGAGGTACAGCCGCTTGCCAGGAACTGACAAATCCTCCAAGAGCATACCTGTCATAAAAAAGTTCTTGTCATCTAGCTGTTTAGAATTGACAAGAAATTGTGGGTCCCCAGCATCACTGCCAACAACACAAACACAGGAATGGTTGAGAGTAGTAAGTCACTAGGTCCTGGTTAACCACGAGCTGCACACTCGTCAGAACAATGGGTTATCTTATTTCAATCCTTCTAGAGCAACAAATCTTTTTGAGAAATTATGTACTTACAGCCCAAAAAATTGGCTCACGCTTTAAGTCACTTTATTTGAACCAAACAATGTTGAATGTTTTAGTTATCAAAGAAAAACTGCAAAAATAGAATGTATCAGCTGCCAGTTTGGCATAGCATTTTACAAAAAAAAATGTTTTGTTAAACATAAAGCGAAAGATGGATTTGGAAAATCTGCAGCCTTTGGCTAGACCAAATTGAGCATCAAATTCTCTAGTTGCAACTATTTGTTTCATATTTGCAAAACTGAGCAAAATGAACATTATTATACCCAAAAATCGTAAATGAACACACTAAGAGGTCAGTTATTTTATCGAGAATCTATCGCAAATATTTCTAAATTGCACAATTTGTAAATTTGAAAAATAGATCAGTGACCACCATTTTTATTTCGTTATATTGCCACTTGAAAGATCAATCTTGCTCTACCGAATTTGAAATAAATACTTTACGCTTGAAATAACTGTGCAAAGCTCCCACGTCAACACTTGGGGCACAATTTTTCAAAAGTCGGTCCAACTACTCGCTTACGCGGGCGATATTGACATAATCAGACTTAGCCAAAACGTCATTTAAGACAGCTATAATTTTGAGATGGTCAGAGACTTTTTCTACCTAGGCTCCACTATAAACTCAGCGAACGATACCAGTGGTGAGATCAAACGAAGAATTACTCTTGCCAATCGCTATTTCTTGGGCTAAGAAGGCAAATGAGAAACTAACCCCCCTTTTCGAGCAACTAAAGTATCCCTGTATAAGACGCTTATCATCCCGGTCCATATGTATGGTACAAGGACATGGATGCTATTAACGAAGATGAGATCACTTTTGGCTGTTTTGAGAGGAAAATTTTCCAGGTGATGTTTTGTCCCGCCTACATAGATAGGGAATGGAGGATAAATATACAACTACGAACTGTACGGGCAGTACAGCGATCTAGTCAATAAAGTGAAAAGCCAACGGCTGGAATGACTGTGTCACCTGAGCGAATGGACAACAATGCTCCGGAAAGACTTTGAATCCAACCCCGTGTGACGGCACAGTAGGGAAAGGCAGCGCAACAGGTGGCACACGCAAGTGAAAGAGGACCTCAATTAACTTGGCGTGCGAAACTGGAGACCGTATGCTAGAAATCGAGCCGGCTGGTAGAAGCTTGTTAGTTGAGGCCCTGACCCAACCCGAACTGTAGTAACACCTCAAGTAGGTAAGTAATACATTACACATAACTCTACTTGGATTTGAACTCACAACCCTCCAGTTGCGCAGCATGTATGCAACCCCTAGGCCAATCTGCCTTACAAAACGTTGGTGTCACATATTAATGATTTTATTTATCTCTGCGACAAAAAAGTCGTAATTTAGGAATTTGTTGGTGATTTGCAACTATTCTCATGAATTTGCAAATTGCGACAAAAAAATGTAAATCAGTGATTGTGCAATGTTAATTACTATATAAAATTTTTACAAATCAATATTTTTAAATGCTGTTTGTGAAATTATTCTTTTGGAGGGTAAATTTTGCCAAAAAAGTTGTATTTTACTATGAAAAGTACGAGCCTGAATCATGGATTTTAATTGAAAATCACAAAGAAACAATCCCAATGCTTGAAGAGGCAAGACCCTCTAAGCCATTACGTAGTAAAAGGCCTGAATGTCACAAAATGTTTCTTCGATTACAAAAAATGTGTTGATAAATTCACGTGCAACTTGTTTTATTTATATTGAAAAATAAACCGTCCTCATTGACCTCTCAGGCTTAAATAAAAACATCTCCACTTAGCCCAAAAAAGATGTTTTTTTTATATTCTTTTCATTTAAAACTAGAATTCCTTTATAAGCCAATTAATCAGATAGCGTTCAAGTTATAGATAAAATAAATAACGTTTGTTTTCCTAAAATGGTAAGTAGATACCCACTTGAGGTTTCTCTTGAATATTTAGCCACTCAAGCAAGAGTGTTTTCAAATAAATAAATCAATAATTCAAATAACAATTTTAACATTCCAACTTTAAATCTCAAAAATATTCCATTTCATTATTTACCTTCGTTAAGTTATTTTTTGGATTATTTAAAAAAAACTGGAAAGTTTATAATCAATTATTAAAGCTTTCTTAAAGGATGCATTTAAACTAATATAAATATAAACTTATTCATTTATTTTCATGCCAATTAACAATAAAAATTTAAATTATTCATGCTGACAGGCAGTACATTGACTTTGATATTTAATAACAACAGAAAAAAAAAAACAAAACAATAAAGAAATACAAACATATTTATACATTAATTTTTTTTGTAATAATAAATGAATAATGTATAAAATGTGATCTAAATGTATATAAGTATCTTTACCGAGTTAATTTGAAAAATCATATCTGCCTGCATGTGAACACAAAAGCCCAGGCACATGGCGAAGATGACAACAATGACAAATAATGCACACAATAGAATTGTTCTAAACGTTTAACGGTACACAACCAATATGACTTCTCTATTATTTATGTTTTTTTTTTTTGTATAATATAACTATAGGTAGGTACTACTGACTGATATGATGATGAGCTGAAGATGTGCCTCTTAGACACCGATTAAATAAATGTAGGTATATGAGAGGCGTGACTTTGGTTTTGTGATGGATATCATGTTGAGTATAAAACATAGACACATACGAGTATCCAGGTACATAATTCTATGTAAAATGATGATTTATTTAGATGATGAGTCGAGAATTAAACTATGAAGCTATATGGAGCCAAACAACGAAATATTATTCTGATGAGTTATTAGTGCGAATGATTAAAATTATAGGTATAGAACAAGGAGAAACAGGAGGAAATAAGACTAACATTATTCGTTATTAACATCCTTTTTCTATCATTTGTGTCAAAATAACAATTGTATGCTCTCCAACAACGAAGGGATGCTGTTTTTTTTTCAATCCGAGATGACACACACGACGACGACGACGACGAACTTGTTAGAGTTCATCAAAATTGCCTTTTTTGACATTTGTGACGTGCATCTGCATTGTTTTTTTTTGTTTTTCCATTGGAATGTTGTGTTTGTTATTAGACTTTTTTGTTTTTATTTTTAGCTTTTTTTTAGGTTCAAAGGGAAAGGATATCCTTGCTTCTTTGTCGAAAGAACAAACACATCCATACATTGCACACAAATTGCACAGAGAATGAATAGAAAGTGAAGTGTGTGATGTCGACGAGTATAGGTACAAACAAAAAACATACGCACACACACACACACTCTCACCCGCGCGCCGATTTCAAACGCGTTCTTTTTGAATTCGAACTACCTCGACCCATATCAAATACACCCAAAAGCAAAAGCACATGTCAGCCTCAGCTTGGTAGATTTCCATTTTAAATTTCACTTGCTCTGCTCACTCTTTGCTCTCTGGTTGTTGGTTTTGTTTCTTCATATTTTTTTTTTTAACTGTTGTTTCACTCACGACAAAATACACGGTCTGTCTCACTCTCTTTGTTGTTGTCTCCTCGAAAATATCCTTTTAGTTTTCACTTTTCACATTTGGGATTTGGCACTCGACGGTTAGTGGAACGAAACTCACGCGAAAACCACATTTTTTTCACTTTGTATTCCTTTCTTCTACTTCTCTATGATGCACATGCATTTGAAGGTTATTCAAGGGGTGGCGAAGCAGAAGTAGAACCAAAACCAGCACAAGTACAAAGTGTTGGTGGTTTTGTTTATTGAATGGCATTTTTGTTTTTATACTTGTTTTTGTTGTTTGTGTATTTTTATTCTTAAAAATCAGGACAGAAGTAGAAACATTGTAGATACGACGTATAGGTAGGTAGGTGTATCTGTCTGGTTTTAAATTGAATTTAAAATGGCAAAGGAACACATAAAACACTCACACAAAATAAGGATATTTTTATTTCCTTATTTTATTTTTAAGCTTTTGAAGTTAGATATTTTTTTTTTTGTTTAGGAAGATTGCGTGTTTTGAAAGTAAGGGAAGAAAGTATATCACATATTTTATTTATTTGTACTTAAATAATTTATTTTTATATTATTTTTTTTTTTGTTAACAAAGCGTTGAAATAAATTTAAAATAAAATTTGGCAAGTTTGTTTTTTTTTAAGTTATTATATAACTCTGTTTTGTATATGAAAATATTTTGTTGTTATATAAATATAATTTATAATTATATTTTGTATTTTTATATTATAGTTAAGACGGAAGAATTTTAGTTTATTATTATTTTTATTCGTTGAGTTTTGGTTTGTTTTAATAAATAAAGCGAAGCATAGTAGAAATTATATTTATTTTTTTTTTATAAAGAATATTTTGCAAGTTTTTAAATTGTATGAAGTTCTTAAATAAAAAAATATTCTTTTTATTTCTGTAGAATTTTTTTTGTTTATACAGGTTTATTATTTTTTTTTTTTGTAGTGAAGTTTGACAGAGAAATTATTGTTTGTTTTTTGTTTTTAAGGCAGTTTGGTGAATTTGTTTAAATTTCTTTCTTTTTTTTTTAACAAAATAACATTTGCAGGGTATGTAGCATATTCAAAAATAAGAATTTCATGTAGACGTAAGTTTTATTTTTGTTTGATTAAGTTTTTATTTTTTGATTTATGGACGGGCTGTTACGATTTATTTTTTTTTTTTTTAATTAAAAAATAAAACCTTTAATTTTATTTTATTGTTTATTTCACATCACTTAAAATATAGTTAGGTGTATTTATTTGTTAAAGAAAAAAAATTGAAAAGAAAATTTTTCATAACTATTATTTGTTTTTTGTCATCCACTGTTTTTTGCAGGATATGCATTTCATTTTATAGGTAGGTATGTATTTTTCGTTTTTCCTTCACTTTTGCTTCAAATACAAACAAAAAGAAGAAATAATAATTGTGATCTATCGTATTTTTTTTTCAAGGTTATAGAAGTTCTGTAAATAGTATTTGTGTTTCTGTAATAAGTTTAGTTTTGTTTAATCAAATGGAAGCGAAATAACAATAAAGCTATATTTAACACAACAATTGCGAGTATTTAGGTGAGATTCACAACAGAATAAGAGTAATGGAATAGATTTTTTTTATTATCACATTTTATTTTTTTTTATTTTCTTCTTAATTATAGAAACAGAGTTTTAAATCTTAATTAAGTGATATTTAGTGGAATTTTTTTTTAATCAGTCACAAGTTCAAGAATACAATTTAAAAAAAAACATAAAGAAACCCACACACACACATATTCATTTTGACACAGATTTTGTTGTTGCTTTTATTTGTTTGTTATATTTTTCACTTTATTCGTCCTTGGGTGGAACTTGCCATTTTTTTTTTTTTTTTATTTGCTTTGCTTTTTCCTCTTTGAATTATTTTTCTTCGTTCTACCAAAAGAAGAAAAAAAAGGACCAGTTATAGAATGAAATATATCTTTAAAAAATCCACCACAAAGACATTCAGACGAAAAACCGAGAATCCAGAATGATAATTATTATGAAATACAGCAAAAATTCGAAATAAAAGAATAAAAAACACACACCACAATTCGCACTCGAAGGATTTGAATTTTTAAATAACTATTTTAGTTCACAGTAGTTGCATTGAATTGAATTGTTTTGCTTTTTTTGTTTGGTAGATTTTGACATGAAAATAATGCTGTGGCTCGTGGTGTCCTAGGTCTCCTGTTGGTGTATATCTTATGTAATATGGGTGAAAAAAGGATGTTCACAAGAACTTCACCACGCTCTTTTTGTTGTTCTATTTCTCAAGCAACAACAGTTTATTTCAATTAGATTTTGCACTGATGTTTTATTGTTTTTTTTCACATTTTGGCAAATGGAAATTTTATTATAACTGTAGGACACTTTTTTTCTATTTTCCCTTTGAGAGGTTAAAAAAATAAAAGGATTACAACACTCCACAACAAATTAGAGTACAGATCGTATGAAAGGACGGACACAAATCGTTTTTCATTTTCATATTTTTTCTTTTTTAGTTTTATTTAATTTTTGAGTGTTATGCAGCTGAGAACGATTTACGATAGACAGAAAAAAAGGTTTGTATATTTTATTATTGTTTCTCGCCGTAATCGTCGTTGTCGTTGTTGCCACTGATGGGGGAGAGCTCTATAGCTCCATTGGATGACACTCTTGATATCGAAAATATAATAGACTAAACGGATGTTGCACGATTTTCACACTCAAGCTCAAGGATGCACTATTATAGGTTGATTCTTGATTTTGTTTTGTTTGAATTTAAAATAGTTTATACACGATGCAGATGCAATTTTTGGTATATAATTGGTTTAATAATTTGAAAAACAAAACGAAAACAAAATATACTTTATCTCATATAGTTTTGAGTTGCCTCTATTCCAGATAGTCTAAAGTCAGAAGTGTGTACAAAGAGTAAATCAACAACATGCCGAAAAATGAATGGCAGTGCGCTTGCTCCATCTAGTGGGGAGAATTTATACAAAAATACAACACACTAGCAGAGCGGCGGCACCACCAGAGCTAGGTGTACTAATACCATCATATGGTGAACCAATATCATCTTCATTAACTCCAAACCTCATAATCATCATCATCAATATAGCTAACGGTATTCAGATTCAGATTCAGATTCATAGGGAATGTTATTTCTTTGGCGGGTTTTATAGTAGACTTGGGGGTGTTTAATGGTACCTATCACACACAATATGCGTGAATATTATTTATGTGTGTGTGGGTGGGTGAATTTTAAATGGTCCTCTCAGCTGGAAACAATGAGTGTATAGTAAAGTTATTGGGTAGCTATCTTTTTCAGATTTGTGTGTTGTTATTGTTTTTTTTACCGATTGAACCGATTCAATTTAATTTTCTTGCACAATGTACACACGGATACGCGGAAATGCTCCACTGACATATTTTCAACCGAAAACACCGACCGAGACGATGCAGAAAATGGAATTCAATTCATCGAATAATCGCATTTTTGTGATATTTATTTGTTGGAAAATGCTGAGTGATTGATTTTAATTACCACCAGATGGGGTAGGTTTTCACAGTGACATTCACTTTTCTTCACAAATGATGCACAATTAAATGCAGACTGAAATTGAATGCACATTTAACAAACTTTGATGTGAATTTTGCAACTTGCAAACAGATTTATTAAAAAAAAAATATTTTAAAATTACACTCATTCACAAACACACACTACTATAAAAGGAGAGTCATTTCCTGTGAAAGGTGTTATACAATTTTCAGATTTTTTTTTGTTGCACATGTAGCACGTGTGCATGAGTTGTCACTTCAGGTAACAAAAAAAAAATATATAAAAAAATAACGAGGATAAATATGCGAAACGAATAAGAGTCAGCAAAGATGGCGTCGTCGTGTCCTTTGATATAAATTATATTTTTTTTTCTTTCGAATATTTGATTTGAAGGTACTTTAGAGATCCTCACACGACACGACGGCATGTACCTATAACTTGAAGTCACTTTGAACTATCAGAGCCGAACCGCATTCTCCTGTGTATTAGGTTAGCAAAAAAAAATTCCTCAAAAGCACCTTGTGCACGTCGTTGTCGTCCAAATAGAAGCCAGTTAAAAAAAAAAACATAATATCGAACGAGGAGGACACAAAAAAATTGTCATAAATAAAAAACAAACAAAAAATTCCGCAAAAGTTTAGCTGCAATGGCAACACTTTGTTGCCATTTTGCACCACAGCAGATGGACGTGGGCTAACCCATTCCTATACCGAAAACAACCCCACGGAACCCCCACCCTCACCCCCTATTGTACAACAGGCCTCCTCTTTCTCTTTCTGCTTTATAAATGGAATGTTTTGGAACTTATTTTTATGCACTGCAGCATATAACTAAAGGATAATTTTATTTAGGATATCCTTATATTCTTTGGAATGTTTGTTTTACGCCACCTTCGTCCCATAACCACTATTGCTACCACCCATAGCTATAGTCACCACCGTGACCCCCATCCCTATCACCACTGCCACTATAACACCTCCACTATACCACCACAACCTCCTCCACTTATACCTAAGTGGAGTGGAGTAGCTATCTTCTAGACTCTTGCCAATTTGTGGTTGTACGGTGATTGGGTGCCAAAGTACACAACCAGCCACAATAATAAAATTAAATAATATTTTAAGTTGCCTTTTTTTCTTGTTTGTTTCATTGTAATGTAAATAATATGCTTAATTGCATCCAGGCAATTTCTTAAATGAAGATATTACAAAAATATCCTTATCCTACATATGCAGTCTGTACACCATATACATCAAGTTTTTTTTAAATGAAGACTTTAATGAAGACTTTTAGTGAAATAAGTAATGTATTCACCTATTTAAAGAAATCTTTGTTGGTCACGATTGAGCTAGGAATATAAACAAGAAACTGCTCTTAAGAATTAAATTAAGGTGACCATCCATCTGTTTCTTTTAAAAGGTCAGTTTCATCAGGAAACATAACAGAACAAAATTTGAAGATCAATATAGATCAGTAGGTAATAAAAGTGAACAAACAGAGAAAAAACCTTGAAAATTAAGACGGTAGCTAAATTTATCGGTAGTCAGAAAATATTTTTCTTTGGTTAATGATAAAAATAATAAAAAATTAAGCGAATACAAAAAAAAATCCATACCTTTGCACCAAGAATTGGCAGAGGAATATACGAGTAGTATTTAGAAATTGGTAATTTTTTGGAAAATTAAATCATGGAAACTTTTCTCTATGAAAAAGTTAGCAAGCAAAGACATGGTCCTTGAATCTAATTGTTAACAAATTTTTCAATTTTAATCAAATGAAACGATGATGAAGTAGTGTTTACCATGTCGATACCTTCCCGTAAGCATATATTAAGCGACGTTTGAAAAATTTAAAAAGGCATCGAAAATAACCTCTTGTTTAGTTATTTATTTGTGTATTTAAAAAAAAAATAGAACCTGATTTTCTACTCAAATTTCCTTTAAATATCTGTTTATTATTACAAAATACACAAATAAATAACTGAACAAGAGGTTTTTAAAAATGTTTATTTATAATATTGAAAATATAGCTCAATTCATTGTTACGGGAAGGTATCGATGTCATCTTTTTATCTATTTATTGATGTACCTTGAACATTCGATGAAGCTTAAAATGCTTTACCATCATCATTTCAGACACACAATTTTTTTAAAAGAAGTTTCTTTCATTACGCTAGGCTTCTCGTGATCGTCGTTTATAAAAAGAAGTTGGGTTTTATCATAAAGGAAGTGATTCCTTTTTGTTGGTTGCCTTTAATTTTCGGTGAAATAAACAAGAAAAACCATAGTTTTTTACACTAAATTTGAAAATTTAGCTGTTATCTGCTAGGAGAATAATTGCATGAAATCAATACATATTTGTGGAACTAAACTAAAAAATCCATGTTTTACACATTATACAGTGTTGTATGATTTATTAATTTGACAAAAAACCTTTTCTATCAGCAAGCACAAAAGTTTTTTCAAACAAAAAATAAAATAAAATGCACAAGTATGTCGCATAGAAAAATGAACTACACAATGAAATTCGTTCTTTCAATTACATAAAAAACTCGTGAAATATGTAGATGAAAGCTTTATAAGAAGAATGTAGTTTTATTATTTGAGGAAAAGTGATAATATAACAAAAATAATTTAAAATCGTTTGAGCAGTATTCTTAAAATTTAATTTCTTATATAAAATATTTTGGTATCATTTTTTAAAACAAAAATTTGGTTTGCTAGTTTTGAACATTTATTAATACTCAGTTGAAAACTTAGTTCCAAAAACTCACCACCCGTTCTTGAAATATGAAATGAATTGTTTTTATTCAAAATATGTATTTTTTTTTTAATTTTGATATGCGATATAATTGACATTTTAAGGGTGGTTTTGACTAAAAATTTTGGTTGAAATCGACTAAGCGGCTAATAAGCAAATCGAAACAACCATTATATGGAAGTTAAAGTTTGTTAAATAGCGGGTTTCATTAAAAAAAAAATATATTTATTTATTTATTTGAAATTAAACTATTTTTATCAGACTTGATGGGTAAGACTAAAAAAAAACCCTCACATTTCTATCGGTCTATTTAATTTTCATAATCTTGTTTTTTTTTCAAAACCGGCTGCAAAATTTTACTTGCAAAAAATTCAATAAATTGTTTTTGTAAGAACGGTACTAAAAACAACTATTTTTTTTTTCGATTTTTTTGAAAATGGTTTGACTGATCATTAAATTGTTTTCATTCATAAGATTTTTAAAAATACACTATAGTCAAAAAAATTAACGAAACGATTTTATTTTATTTTGTTTACTATTTTTTAGAACAGTTATGTATATCTTAGTGATGAATGGTCGTATTGAGTTGAAACACAAAACATTATATACTTTTATGTTTTGATATTTGTTGGCAAATAATTTTTTTAGCTTTTACAACTTCAGTTCAATTTTTTTGTCGTACAATTTTAATTTTGCAGAGTTTTATCCGACTTTTAAGGAAACAAAATACATTTGGCTTTGATTACGAATATCTCAAATGATCACATATAAAAATAAATTTTTGACAATTTAAGTCAAATTTGTACAAGATGTTTTTTTAATCTTTTTAGAAATCATTTTATTTTTTACCCTTCTCCGTTATTTAAAAAAAAAAGTACTTAAAACCGTCTTTTTTGTGGTGTTTCGGTAAATATCTTATCTTTTTTTTCAAATTTGCAAAACTTTTATTGATATTTTATTTTAATTATTGACTTTTATAGCATCAACATTCCTGCTAGTATTGAAATTGATTCACCGAACTATTTTTCTTCACAAAATTTACAAAGTCTTATAAACCAAAAAAGGAACAAATTGTGTTTTTGTGTGGGTAAAATACCCACTCGAAACTTGACGGTATTTTTAAAATAAAAATTAATCATACCAAAATTTAAAAATAAATAACATTTCAGAATGTTGTACAAGAAATCATGAATTTCATCAGAAATCATAAGTATTAGCCCAGGAAAATTAGGATTTCACTTCGAAAAATTTCCAACAAAGCCGAATTTTGGTGAGATTTGTTTTGGCGTCTTTTGAAAAAATTATATTTGCAGAGATATTTACAAAAAACTTGTTTCTCCCTTTTCCACCTTTTCCAGTATAAGATCAAAAGTGTTACTTTGACACGAACTTTAACATTAATAAACTTACTGAGTTTGTTTATAGCTTATTTTTTAGATAATTTTGCTATCTAAACATTTTCAGTTTATGATTTTGTTCTGAAAAGAAATCCAATCGTTGAATAAAAACCAAATCATTTTCTTTTTCAAGATGGTGGATGGTTACCCAAATCGTACAAAAAATTATTCTCATCTCATGAAATTTTAATGGATTTTTTGACAAAATTTGCCCCACCATGGTTTTCTCTGAGTCTATTGATTGTATGAAAAAAAGTATGTTAATCTTCTTTGTGTAAAATTATATAAACTACAATCTGCACTACTGATAGTTTTCGAGGAATTGAGAACAAAACTGGATTTTATCCCCTTTTACACTCCCTACAAAATTTTGCCCTGACCCAAATTTACGGAACTTTTCAGGAAATGCTTTAGAAATCAAAACAAAGCTCTCCGCCAAAATTCAGCTAGAATAGAATTACAAGATGGCTCGATAGAAGAATGTAAGCCCAACAATTTAAAATTTTAGTACCTACTCGAGCTAAACATGATCTGCCGGGCCTGTTATCTGTCATTATATTTTATTGACTCAGAAAAAAATCGTCCATAGAAATGAGGACCTTCAAGAATATGAAAAAAGTTGTGTGTTATTTCTTGCATTACCTCCAAAAAAAACTCCATATTCTGTTGGATTTTTTGTTATCGGGAGAAAAAGTATTTTTTTATGAATTTGCACTCAATATGACCCATTCAACAATTTTTAACTTAAGATAAAAGATTAGACAACAGACAATGCTTAACAAAAACAATACACAATTTTATGTTCAATACTTAAGTCAAAGTTCAAAATTTAAAGGAAACTGTAAGAAATTTCATCTTAAAAGTTTTGTAGATAAAGTTAACAAAAACAAACCTGAAAAAGTCGAAAAACCACAGTGATTTCTTAAGTTTTTATAAAATTTCGTATTGGAGCTAAATTAGGTCCAATACATGCTTAGAAAATAAATAAGAAGCTAATGGCTTTAATAAAGCATAGTTAAAAGTCTTTTTTCTTCAAAATTGAAAAAGATATTCACATTCAAACTTCATCATTTTTCGGTACTACAGTAGACGCTCGATTGAGTGAATATCGTTATAGTGAATTATCCTGTTGTTTAACGTTTAAAAAATGAAAAAACTTTCACATCGAACATAATGTGCATTTTGGATCAAACTAAATATTTGAAAGGCTTTGAAAACTCCCACTCAAAAAAGTGAACAATCTTGAAAGAGTGAACGGGCCTGGTTTTTATTACTTGACTATATCGAGCGTCTACTGTAAATGCCAAATTTCACATTCGTATAAATATTGAAGTCAAGATTTTGTTAAAATATAATGACATTATAATTAAAGAGAACATTTTAAAAGAAGGTTTTGAATAATATAAGACTATGTATAAGGTGCAAGGAAAGATTAAATTATCATGTAGTACAAGCAAAAAACTTCTTTATTTTAAACTAGAAGGCGGAGGAAGTCGTTATATATTTTTCGAATTCTTTTTATTTTGTTTTGTTTTAGTTATGGATATCAAAAACGAAGATAAACGTAATCAGAGAACTCACTCCCAGAAGTTATAGGAGATTAGGAGACTGAGAGATACACCTTGTCTGTGAATCAGAAATGAATACGAAGTGTGATCTGCATCAGGAGTGGAATTTCTACTTATTCGTAAAGTGAATGATGTATTCCACGCTAAGCAGCACATCATGTAAGGGAAACAAATCTGATCAGGATCACCCATTTTCACCACATTCCGAAGAAATTGAAAACAACTGAGGTGTTTAAATGATAGAGCTGTGCATTCTACAATAATTCAGGAAGTGAAAGTCTACACTTTTGACAGCATGCAAAAATGAGTCTCTGATTTCTTGTTCCTCTCACTTTTTTAATTGTATGTTTTCAAAAATCAAAATTAAAACACTTGTCGCAATTCAAGAAATAGAAAACAGTTGACCTTGATCCCAAATTTGAATAAAAGGGGCTCTTCCAATTATAAAAATTCCTTCACATATGACTGGTAGAAGAGAGCGCTTAACCCAGTTCTATCAGTCCTTCTTATTTCAATATTGATTCGCGGCATCTCAATTTCACAATTTCCATCTCACCTGAATTTATCATTCTAAGAGCCAATTCAAAATATCTAGAGTGTGAGCACGTTACACAAAAAAAAAACATGGCATCATGCAGACATTCATGAATTTACATATATTTTAATCCTCACTAAACTTGTAGTTACATTCTATAAAGAGATTTGTATCACACAAAAAAAATGTTTTGACAAAATAACAAGCCACACAATTACTTAAACCAGAAGGCACAACGGAAATAACTGTTTTTTCAATAGTGTTAAGTACATAATGCAAAGCGAAAATTCACATCCTGTTTTAGTTTTACCCGGTATTAGAATTAGCATTTTTGTTTTATTTTATTTAAAAATACAAATAACCCAACAAGCACTTAGGTATAGCATGCACTTTTGTATCTCAAAATATTTATCCACTTATACCTACCATAAAACTGAATCTATTTTTGCTTTACAAAACGAACAAAAGGATTCAAATTGAAAAAAAAATATTTAAAAACATTTTTGAAAGGGATTGCAAATAAAGTTGTATTGATTTTGGATCTCTGCCATATGACCAAAGGCAAATGAATCGAATGAAAAGTCACATTTTTCATGTTGTAAGATTCAAAGATAAAATTGTGGTAATCTGTTAATTGTTCTCACTTGCTTTGTTTGATTGTTACTTTGTTCCTTTGGGAATCGGGGGCAAAAATGAACAAGGAAAAATTGAAGAATATTGCCCATTTGGAGGATATAGATGTTTTTTCTATATAAATATGAGAGTATTAGCAGGTATGCAGACATTTTATTTGCAATTGAAAGAAACACACAAAAAAAAGCTTGGTAAAATGCACTTGCATATAATTATATACTAGCTTAGCTAGCTTATTTTATAATTAAGAAAAAAACGTTCGTCAGTTCGTGTACATATTACTTTATTTTAACTTTACATTTTTGTGTCGACTTAAAAATAACTTTCGACCTTCATTTTTGTTTTAATTTGCTAAAATTTAGTCATTTTAATATCGCTACTATACAGTCAAAAAGGGTTTTCCATTATTTTTATTTTGTTTAAGAAAATACCGAAAAATGCCACATTTTAGCATCCTTTTATCATTTCACGTTCGTGTCTATCTGCGTCTTTTTGTTTGAGTTTTTGGTTAAAAAAAATACCACTTCCCAATAAGATAGTAATTTTAAAATCGAAACATAGTTTAGGTTAGGTAGAAGTGGCTGTCAGTAAATTAAAACTGACACACTTAGACCAGAGTTGGTCCATTGTGGTGCCACATTAATCTGGAAAACTCCTTCCTTACTCAACTCTAAACATAACGTAGAACAATTTTTTGTTGTATGGGCTCTAGGTCATATTTAACAAATAAATTCTTACTGTCATGACGCTTCATCCATGTATACGTAGAACTGTATGAAAGCATGTTTTCAGAAAGATCATTTAAAAAAACTAGGGCTAAATCACTGTATATTGTAGAACCTCGTGACATGATGTTTAGTGCGTAGGACTGTCATGCCAAAGGTCTGGGTTCGATTTCCAGCCGCTGCCACCTAAAAAAACAGAAATGTTTTTTTCTGAGGTACTGCCTCTTGCGAGGAACTGACAAATCCTCCAAGAGTATACTTGTCATTAATAAGTGCTTTCTCATCTAGCCGTTCGGACTCGGCAAAAATTCATTCCATTCACTCCATTCCTGTCAAAAATACGCACCAGGAATGGTTGAGAGTTGTAAGTCACTAAGCCTTGGTTCTCCACGAGCTGTTGTGCCACCAAATATATTTAATTTAATGGCTAAATCACAGGGCCGTTCCTTTCCCTAAGAACACCTGGGACAAGTGCAAAGAAGCCACCTTTTTTGCTAATTCAGAATTTGTAAAAAAAAAAACTAATATCAAATCGTGTTACCACCGTAGCAAAAAGAATACCAACATATTTCGGTAGGTAAACCAGTTGAAATATCGCCTTATATCGACTTTCTTGTATGCTAGAATACCTATTTTGGTTACTAATTCATAAAATTCTTACCTTCGAACTTAGACAAAAAGTCAGCTGCCTTGAAAGAAAGTCTAGAAAAGGAACGAATTTTATCGATTTGTAGATATTTTTTTCCAACAGTAAGGAAGTGCATACAAAAAAGTCGATATAAATCGACAGCGTTGGCACTAGTGATAATTAGGGCTGGTCACGATCAGGCTTGCCAGGTTGGGCTATTTATCGGAAATTGAGCTATCTCTTTCCAAAATTGCCGACAACGGTTTCAGTGTGACAGCCCAATCATAATTGGGCTACTAATAGCCCAAATCATATCTTGGCCGATATTTTTTTTCGTATAAGTAAATCAAAAATAAAACACTTTCCTCCCTCCAAACATATTCTTTAAGCATCCCACAACTATCCACCATGTTTTATTCACTGAATAGTCCCCCATTACATGATGATTCTTTGCGTCAAACCCTTTTCAAAAGGTGCAATATGAAAGTTCGAATGGAGTCTTAGGCAAAGAACCGTCGTTTAATAGGGGGCATAATATTCATTTGCTTTGACATTTCAAATCAACTGCAACAAACTTCACTTCAGTTTTTAAACAGAATTCGTAAATTCTTCTTTCTTTTATGAACAATATTTTCCATTGTCTTTTAAAATAAAAATAAATTGTAATTTAAGTTATGAGAAATTTTGTATTATTGTTATTGAGCTGCTTTTTTGGCTCCGATTTTGGGCTACAATAAATTCTAAATTGGGCTATCGAACTAGTTCAAGACAAGGTAACCCTGGTCACGATACCCGAAAAGTATCGGTATCGTTTGGTATCAGTATAGGAAACTGAAAGAATACCAAGACGATACCAGCTCCAAAACGATTCTGAAACGATACCAAATGATAACGCTTTTTTCCCAAAATTTACCAATAGTATACTCGTAGTAGTACCGTTGTGCATCGGCAGAAAATATAGTTTTTTGAATATTATTATTAATTTATTACTAAAAAAACGGTTTCTCAGAAAAGGCTCTAATGATTTAGATAACATTTTCAGATTAGCATTTTCTCTTTAGCAGGTAAAAGGTTTAGGCAGTAATTTTAATTACAACTGCCCACTGCCACGCCCATTTGACATATGCGGGCTTTCTCTGAAATCAACGATTTTAATGAAATTTGCAGACTTGATTCTCTTAAGTGAGAAATTGACTTTAGTGAAATCCATAAAATATTTGTATGCATTGTTTTCCTGTGAACTTATGATCATGCTTCAAAATTTGTATGTCAAATTTCTTATCGAAAATTTACTTAGATTTAAGGAAATTCTAAAGTCAGCAAAAAAAGCTCCAGTTAAAAAAAATTGTTTTTGTAATAAATCTTAATCTTTAATTTTCATAAATCTTAAAAATACCAAGCGAGTTCAACTACAAGATCAAGACCATGTTACCAAGTCGTGCATTTTATTCTGGTTGGTGACCCAGACCAAACCGATACCGAGACGAGACTTTGTTATACAAGACCAAACGATACTGACATTTTTTGATCTTGCGATACCGAGACGATACTTATAAAATTATCGTTTGGTTTGGTACCGTGGCCAGCCCTAGTGATAGTCCAAAAATTTTCAAATTTTGTATCATGACCTTTATATTAGTACAGTCTTATATTCAAGGCATTGATATGTTTTAAGAACATTATATGAAAAGACAAGGAAATTATGAGAGAAAAATGTTTAAAGCATAAAATACGATATTTATGCAGTTTTCGATTCGATTTTCGGATTGATCTACTCCCTTTTGATTCCAATTGAATATGAAAACATAATGTTGTCAAAATAACACACACACTTCTGAATGACTTCTTGTCTTCAAGCATTTATCACTTTTGACAAGTAGTCCGACAAAAAACAGTATATGTATGCGTAAGTTCCAAATCTACTCCTTATTTAAATCAGGAACAGAAAAAGACTCCAAAAACATCACTCGGAACAGCCAATCGAAGGCTTTTGGAGTAGTAGGAGTCAAAATGGAGCCGAAAAGGAGCACGCCGAACGTCCAAACGAAAACGACATTAAATTAGCTAAAAAAAATCGTTGAGAGTTTAAGATGAAAAAAAAGCCATCTTTATTCTTTATTGAATATTAATGTATGGACAAGAAAAATTTAAATAGTAGGAGCGGTTTTTTTTTTTTAAATATTTTTTTTTTATAAATAAAACTCTTTAGCCATTCTCAAAGAAAACTTTTGGTACGCAAATCTTAAGTATTTATTTATGTGCATACAAAAATTAAATTTGAAAAAAATTGTCAACCTGTTTTTGCTAAACGAATTTCTTAAAACAAATTTAAACTTTGTTTTGTTTTAAATTCAAAAACTTTTATTTTACAGATATGCAATCATATTAGAAATTTTTATATAAAAAACTAATCAAAATCTGTTTAGCCGATATTCAGAAAATTCAAATTAGGGAAAACGTTCTATGAGAGCTATATACTTTTAGTAATTGCTATTTTAAAATTTTTATATTGTATGGTAGTAGGTCAAACTAGTTTTGACATACAGAAAAAATTTTATAAAAATCGTTGAAGCCTTTTTTAAGAAAAAAAATATTTTTATTTTTTCATGAAAGTAGAATTTTTGTTGAAATACTTTAGAAAGTGTAAATGAAACTTTTAAATACAGAGTTTTATAAAAATCGATCATATAGTTTTCAAATATTTGATTTTCAAAAAAAAAGATGGTTACATTTACTAAAAATTAAAAAAAATATAATTTTTTTCAATTTAAGTACACAAAAATATTATTAGTTTTTGAAAGCTTCTGTATAAAAAAAAATTATTGAAATCAGTCAAACAGTTTTGAAGAAAATCGAAAATTAAAAAATGGTTCTTTGAGAGATACCTACCTTGAAGAGGCATATTTTGAAAAATGGTTCCCCACCAAAGAAAAGCTTTTACTTAAAGTAATTTATTGATTTTTTTTAGAAAAGTTGTCAAGCCTATTTTAAGAAAAAAAATTATGTAAAATTGCCAAAATGGTATGGCAGGTACCGATATTTTTGGTTGTACAAAAAAAATTCAAAAAACATGTAGGCATAATTACCAAAAACCATTATGTACCAAGTTTGAAGAAAATCGATCGGGCCACTTAGGCTAGGCTGTAGACGAACAGACAGACCGATAGACAGAATTGTGCCTCCTACTTTTTTGGTATATTCTCTGTCATCGTAATGTCATGTTTGATTGCAATCTCAATTTTGTTTTGCATGAATCCAAAACTTGCGTTATATGTATGTAGTACCTATGTATGTTTATCACAAGTAAAATAAAAATGTAATAGTTACATATTAAATTGACTGTCATTACATTTCTCAATATATAATCATTTTTACGGCGTTTCCACTGGTGACAGTTAAAAAATTTTCAAAGTTTTTTGACACTTGCTTTTTATAATAGTCCAAATTTGTAAAGGTGTTTTTCTGCAATTTATACTTTTCTAATCATAACTTTTCTATTACGGTAAATAAGAAAAATTGATATTTTGTCATGAAAAATCAATTTTCATTTCAATTTCCTAAATCAATTAATTTGTATGTTGTTGGTGAAGGTCCAAAATATCCAAAAATTCAAAATTGTCCGCCGAGTTCAAGGTCATACTTTCTTAACAAGTTTGATCAAAATCTCGAGTTTATTTTTTTTACCAATGCTTAACTTGCCATTTGATATGATTATATAATTTTATTAATGAGCCAATAATTGTCATCTTTAATACTCGGCCACTCTGTAAATCTGAGTCACCCTTAAGAGCAAGGGCGGCGTGCCACCCAGTTGTGAATTTTTACTCAAAAGCTACTATGGCAAACTTTTAGCAGTAGAAAATATTTTTTTTAGTCGTCGGTTACTGTTTATGTAATCGTACACCTAGATACTTTTTGACTGATAAATATTTTTTGATCAACTATCAAATATAGAAAACAATTATTCCTTTTAGGACAGTTATAAGTTTGTCAAGTTTTCATTATGACTAACATGAAGCAGTTAGTGCTTTTAAATGAAAACAGTGTAACATCCGCATAGAAGAACAAACAAACGTTTAATTAATATTATTATCGCCAACTCACGTTCTGAAGACCAAATTCATCAACATTACTTTACATTTTTATTAATTTTATACTCTTTAGGTACTCAACCACTAACCACATACTCTGCGTCATAAGAGTGGGTTCAGATTTTAACTATAATTTCTTTAGTCTTGAAACATGAGCTGCAACTGCAAGTCACACGATAATTTATTTTCAAAAAATAGAACACATGTTAATTGTGACTAAACGTACTTTAACTATGAATGAGATGACCATGGTGTGGTGCATCCACTATACTTTTTGTAATTGCAATGACAGAAAACTACAGAATGTAAGGTCCCCTTAAATATTTTGGAAGGTTAGTTTAAAATAAAAGAAAATAAGATTTTTTGTATACTAAGAGAAAAATGGAGTCGAGATTTAAATGACGTCAGTTATTTTACCGTCAACAATGTCAGCAAAATCGTTTTGCCAAAATACATAAGCATAAACACTTTTATATTTTGTTTTTTTAATCTCAATATGGCTGTAAGCCTGTGTGGCAACTTGTTATATTTTAATAATTATGTTGGGCAGAAAATTTCTTCATAACTTTTTCTTTCACATCCAGATGCTTTGAAATGTTGTTAAATATTTATTCAAATTTCTTTTACAGTGAATTTTTTTGTTTTTGAAAATCTAATCCGAAATTTTTGAAATCGTATGAATACCCAATACTAATAATATTTTTGGCAATACTCCATTATGTCAAAAAATAAATCTTAATTTTTGCTCCGATATTCAGGTGGAGAACTTTGAAAAAATTTTCATTTTGAGAAAAATCAATTCATCAGTTATCAATATTTTTCAAAATAAATGTACATATGTAAAAAAAGAATGGTACACATTTAAGGTTCCAATACAAAAATTATAGTATTTTTTTAAGAGTTTTATTTTGAATTATTATATTAACCGCTATCAGTCCTGATTGATACCATTATTGGTAACATTAATTGAGTTTGAAAGCCGTGTTATAATAAAAGCAAACGTTTATTCACATAAATGGCTGGTTGAGTGGACATTAAACTTATAATTGTTTTTTGATGATAAATGTATTATATCCTTTAATATTTCAGAACATACATACAATAATTAATATTTATTTAACAATAAATTAACTTAATAACTTACATGTACATGGCAAATCAAAAATCAAAGCAGAATTAAATTTGTATACCACAACTTTTTCAATTAAGATTATTAAAAGATAATTTATTTATTTATTTATTCAGATAAAAAAACAAAACAATCACACAATACAAAAAATTGATGATGAACTCAATAGTTAATGTTTGTATATGAAAGCAATTAATTAAATTGTCTCTATACTTGCTTAACTGTCTAGATACCACTATGCTTAATTTGATACTAATTTATTTTGTGGAGAGGTAGAAAGCAAAAATATGAACTCATTTGAATATTTTATAAAATTTTGAACTCTCCGAAATAAAACGAACTAAACAATAAAAAAAAAAACAAAAACAATCTCTGCATTTTCAATTAAAACTCGTTCCGATGTACAAAACCGAAACGGAACAACATCAATCTGTTCTTGAACGAGTTGACAGTAGAACACATCATAAGATTGTCATTAATGATTAGTATTTTGACCTTACAGGGTGTGTAAATTATTATTTTTTCTTTTTTTTTGAAAACGTGGTTTAAAGCCCTCATAATTTATTCCTGTATTGCAAATAAAAATTTATGAATTTTAAACAATTTAAACGTGTTAATGTATTAAGATTTAAATTAAGCTCATATTAGGCGTTTTTTTTTTTAGTTTTATATAAATAGTATAGTGAGAAATTCCCAACAAAATGCATCCGCAGTTGCCTAAATTTTTGTATTTGAAATATGGTCTTCTGGTAGCTGTCAGAACACAAAAGTGAATTTAATGAAAGTTAAAAGTAGAAATAAACCAAAATAATTAACAAAAACCAACTTATTTTCAAGTAAAATAGGAAATATAACCACGAGTATACAATGTATATAATAAACGGTTTAAATTGAGTATTTTTTTTACCATTTTAAGGTTTGAAAATTTGAAATTTTGCAGCTATAATAAAAAAAGGTGTAGGGCTTCGTTGGTAGAATATGGTCAGAATAAAAAAGTCATTATTTAGTCTCCTTTTACACGAGGACTTTGTAGTGGATTTACGAAATTAAATGAGTGCGAAGTTAAACTCAACTGCTTTTTTTATTTAATATCATTTAATTTTGGAAAAAAATCAGTGGTCAAAAGTAATTGTATAATAGCAGACTTATTATTATTACAGACATGGAGTATATATGTCACTATTTTTTATAATTTAATAATAATTATAAAAAGGACAAGATTGTATTTAAATGTAAGTTGTTAGTTTTCGATTGGTTATTTTAACTCACCAATTTAGCGGATAAACCCAGCTTCAACGATAGTTAAAGTATGTGATAGTAGACAATTATGCTTTAGCCATCCTTGAACTTCAGTTACTTCCAGTTGTAAAAACGTGGTTCAAATTTGATTCAATTGATCCAGAGTTCGGCATTTTCACTCATTTATTTCGGCTGATTAACAGGGATTCAACGATGGTTTAAACTTCAAGTATGTTGTTATAATCAATTAAAAGCGCTTAAACCATCGTTGAAACGCAGTTAAACCGCTAAAAACTGGTGAGATCAAATTATTGAATCACGAATCAAAACTTGAACCCTGTTTGTACAACTGGCTCTGAACTGGCTCTCAACTGGCTCTTAGTCCGCCCAAGGCAGTGAGTTAGAATTTTTGAATATCGGACTAAAATTTTTGTCAAATCCTTTTTGTCCAAGATTACACAGTTTTACTTATTTTGACTTTACGTTAAAGTGCATTTCGTATTAGCAGCGAATAGCGAATTGCGAATGATCGTTAATTTTTTACATTCAATTCACACAAGAAAATAAAATGTAAGCCCAATAAAGCTAAAGGAGCTAAAAAAATGTGGAGTTAAATTCGATCGAATTTTTCATTCACTGCTGTGTGAAATGCGTTCTGATGTTGTGAATTGCGAGTAAACTTTTTGTAGTTGTCATTATATATCCAAGGTGGCTTTAATATATAAAAATGCTTAATTTTACAATTGAAAATAATTTAAGGCCATTAATATTTTTTTTTAATAAAACAACGATGCACATATGAAAGACCCTGTTCAGTCTGTGATTACTCACTACGAAATGTCCCTAGTCTACGAACACAGCCATCAAGAATTCGAGATGCATAAAAGTATCAGTCGTACCAATAACGAAACATAAAAATTATATTCAATCGAGTTCGGTACTCGAAGAAAAGCCAAAAGTTTATCCGCAGCAGAATTCCACTTAACCTTTTATTTTTGTTTTTGTCATTGGTATAAAATTCCACTGTTGTACCAATAGCTTTCCCAAAAAAACATGCCTATTTACTGTTATTTCTTTAAAAAATACTATTATAAGAACTTACTTCACACTATATTTTTATCATTTAAATTAAGTAGAATAATAATTTTGTTTTAACAAAATTTTATTACTTTTTTGTTTGAAGCGGAAAATTTGTTAGAAAGTGAAAAAAGAGTAGATGCCCCACAAATTCTTTCTTTACTACTTTTAAAAAATTAGATAGAATTTTTTTTTAAATATCTTAGATTTAAATATATGACGTGACTGTGAACTCAATCAGAATAAAAGATAAATTAAATTTTTTGACAGAACCAAGTGGTGTGCAATTTAAAAAATAGAGTAGCTCATCTATTAATTCAGTAATTAGTTAAAAACGTGTGTTTTAGTTTCAATATTGTTCAGTTGTGAAAGTAAAAGTGGTGAAAGTCTTTAAATGCAACCCCGTGGGACGGCGCAGTAGAGGAAGACAGCGCAACAGGTGGCTCACCCAAGTGGAAGAGGATCTCAACCAACATGACTGCGAAACTTGAGACAGCTAGCTAGAAACCCAGCCAGCTGGAAGGGATTTGTTGGTTGACGCCCTGATCCACCCTGGACTGTAGCGCCACCTTAAATAAGTAAGTAAGTATTGTTCAGTTGCGGAAAATTTAAAACTGGCGGGTGGCAATGGTGCAGGGAAACGCCTTGATCTCAATACACTATGTCAAATCTTTCTTATCTTTCTACACTTTCTAACTTGTTCCGTGCAGTTCAGGTTGCGTTTGAGAAGACCTAAGGTCTTACAGGCAAAAAGTTCATATAGTTCAAATTAATAGTTAAAAAAATACCGAGTCGTACCAAAGTAGAACCCATTGTAAAATGGGTGATGTGAAATATACCCAAGACGAAATAAAGCCAAAAATACAAAATATGGCCTTATTTAATTTTGAATACAAAAATAACGCCAAATTTTTGTATTTAATGTAGAAAACAAAATCAGACCAATGTGGTTTTATTTCTTTTTATGTTTTTTTTTTTGCAGGCTACTACTGTTTTGGTTAAGAGATTTTTCTTTGATTATTATTTTCAGAATCTTTCAAGCTAAATTTCGCGGTGAACCATTTGTATGTGTTTTAGTTTTGAAGTTCAGTGTGCAAATGATGAAAATAAAACCGTGCGATTTTCTGTGATATTCGTAACACCATCTCAAATTAGGGAAAGCACAATGGCACATCGGTATGTTCCTCTTTCCACACATGAGTCTCAAGCTCGAGTGAAAGTTGCAGCCTAGCTGGGACAAGATAATTTTGCCAATAGCCTTGCCAGGTTTTGAAAACAGCATCTGCATCAAAAATGCATTAGCAGAATGTTCTTAAACGTAAACTGCAAAAGCCTTTTGTACAAAAAAGGCAAATATAAATTTATCTGCATTGTGTTCGATAATGCATTTAGCTATAGTTTTATGCGCGAAAAACATATCGATACCTTCCTATAAGAAAGTATTCAGCGATATTTGAAAAAAAAAATTAATATGTTTTTGTGTTTAAAAAATAAAAAAAAAAACTCGAACAGGATTTTAATTCAAAATCCCTTTAAAAATCCGTTTAGTATTGCAAAATACACAAATAAAAATTAAACATGAGTTTTTTTTAAATTTTAATTTAAAATTTTGAAAATTTCAAATTGTCAAAAAATGACAATCATTTCACAATCGACTTGATGTTGACTTGGCCATTTCGAAAACAAATTCAAACCAAATTCTCTTTGGCTGACTGGAGTAGTTATTCCTGGTTTCTCTCTAATCCTCTTCTTCTTCTACAGAAGTTCCAAAAACGCATCTACAGAAGTGACAAAACATATCTGCAGCACGTTTGCACGCATGGCTTCGTTTCTACCCGCACTTATGTGCATACGCAATCATAAAAAGCACTCAATCATCCTTTGACCCATTTCTTGAAAGTTATCAATTATTTTTATACAAAAATATAGTTATTTTTTTTTTTTGGGAATCGAACCTAGATTTTCGTCACTAACCATTATGCCACGAGGTACAATAGGCTTATTATCAATCGAATTGCTTACTAAATTATTTTTTTTTTTAAATACTCGGAAAACATCTTAAAAAACAATTTTGAAAAGTTTTAAATTCTTTCAAAAAATCTTAGAATTTTAACATATTGGGTTAAATCAAAGGCATAATACCGTCATAGAAGTAAGCAGCAACGTAGAAACATAAAAGGTCAAAAGATTGTTTGAAATAAATTATTTAACAATTAGCCTAAAATATTTATCTTTTAGTATAATTTTTCTGAAAGTAATTTTCTCACGTGTAAATAAAACATATTTTCCTACTTTATGATTATAAAAATGTCATCACCCCAAATCTTAATCTTAAAAATAAAAAAACAAAAACAAAAAACGAAATTAAAGAAGGAAGTAGCTACAGCGAAATTATTCAAAATACAAGTTCAAGTATTCGTATATTTCCTAGAATGAGATCGCGTGACTAAATAGTTTTTGGCTTCCTCAAAAAAAAAAGAAGAAAAAAACACAAAACCGCTTATCGATTAACGCACATTCTACCACATTTACCTAACTATTATAATTTTTTGGGCTATATATGTTTCAATGTTGGCATAATAGAGTTAACCAAAAGGAATTTCATTTCCATACAACAACAAAAATTAAAACACTTTGGCATAGAACTTCAAATACTACCTACCATCAATTATTGCCTCCACGTGTTGGCATTGTAAATACATACACTAAGGTCATGCATTGCGCCGAAACTTAAGCCATTTCACTTGAGAAGGAATTTAAACCTTGATTTACAATAAATCACAATTTCAACCTTCTTGGGTATGTAAGACCCATGCAAATAAACGGAATAACAATTTTCCTACATTTGGGCTTTTTTTGTCAAGGAGTTTTTCTGAAGGAATCCAAAGTAGGATATATGTACACACATACAGTGATGTGCAAAAAATACTGTGTTGCTTATGCATTTTATATGTGATATAGAAAAGCCTGGAGGGTATAATTTATCTTTCGTAGGAAAATCAAAATTCAAAATAAGTGGATTCCACAAATGCAGTTTATTAGTCTGCCTGTATGTCTTTCTGTCTGGCTTTTTGTCTGTCTGATTATTCCAATGACACTTTTTATTGTAGTTTTTTTGTCGAAAATAAGGGAATTACACTCTTTTTTTAGGTTTTTAACAAAATCTTACATTTCTCAAAAATTACTTAATTTAAGTTTTCTTTGAAAAAGTTTTTTCCCAAAATTTTTATTTTACCTTCCAATGTCATAATTTTGATAGGTACAGAATCTTCAAACAAGTTTAAAGAGTATTGTGTGCCAAAATTTTCGAAAATATTCCATTTTTTTTTTAACTCAGTATTTTAAAAGCATCACAGTTGATTTTAATAAACTTGATATTTTATTAATTTTGCAAATAATATAGAATCTTAAAAACAAAGATGTAACTTTCAAAAATAAAGCACTAATTACTAATTAAATTTTAAGAAATTGTTTAGAAACCGTTTATTTTACCTAAAAACGGTTCTTACAATTCTAATGAAATGTTTTGCTATTGGTATAAGTTATTACAACCTACAACTTAATACAAAAAAATGTTCAATTATTAAAAGTACCTACTGATTTTCACTTGTGATAAAGGTACGTACTTTAGTAGTACCTCGTGGCATGATGGTAGGTGCGTTGGACAGTCATGCCGAAGGTCTGGGTTCTTTTCCTAGCCGCTGCCATCTAAAAACAGAAATGTTTTTTCCGAGGTACTGCCTATTGCGAGGAACTGATAGATCCAAGAAAAAGTGCTTCTCATTCAGGCGGTCGGAATCCGAAAAAAATTGTAGGTCCTCTTCGTTACTGGCAAAAACACGAACATAGGAATGGTTGAGAGTTGTAAGTCACTAGGCCCTACTTCTCTACGAGCTGTTGCAACGCCAAATTTTATTTATGTATTTATAGGTATTGAAGGGTAAGTTTTAGACTCGTGCAAACAAAAAAATTTGAGATAACAATCAAACATGACATTCCGATAATAGAAAACACTAAAAAAGTGGGTGAAAAAATTCTGTCTGTCTGTCTTTATGTATTTGGATCTAAGTCGTTACACTGGTCCTTCTTAGCATTGATCGTCCCAAGGCTAACCAAATGAAGTGATTTTCTTTAAATTTTGAGCTTAAGGCTTTTTGGTCATTTTCGAGAGGAGAAATTGAAATTTTGCTTACCTCAAAAATAACAGTACTTTCCATACATACGTTAAGGAAAATTTAATTTATCTCAAGAACAGCTCCAACAATTTTGATAAACAAAAATCAGTGTGTTATTGAACGTATGGTGTACTTTTTAATAATTTTTTTTACCAAAACCCGTTACTAACGGTACCTGCCATATAAAGGTTATTTTTATTTTGGGTTTTCTCATTAACGACTTAACCGATTGCTATCAAAATTTGTATGCTACTTTTTTTAAAGTTCCTTTTAAATGTAAATAAAATTGCTCACCAAAATTTAAAAAAAAAAATTTTTGTATTTTTAAAAAAACATTAGGTACTTATTTTTTTATTTTTTTTTTAGTTACCAGAATTTAATATAAGAAATTAATTTTTAATAAAACCGCCCTAACGATTTTAAATTTTTGTTGCATTCATTCATATTTTTTCAAGTAATTAAATGGCATACTTTTTTTGTGCTCTTAGTATCTTACGAGTTGTTAAACCATTAAAAGGACGATTTAGATGCTTTTATATTTTTATATTTATTTCTGAAATTACTTGCATATTTTAAAGTTTTTAGTTTCAAGCAACTTGAACATAACGCATGTACGTGCGATCCAGTCTAGTGTTTTATTTTATTTTAAATTTTAGCATTTTCGGCACATCATATTTACTTATACAAATCTCAAAAAGTTTTGAAATTATATTGCTTTTGAACATTTTCAAAAAAAAATTCTTAAAAAAAAATTTCAAAATTTTTTTGAAAAACTTATATTATCACAAAAAAATGTTTATTACTTCTTTCGAATTTAATTTTCAGTAATTTGCAGTGTTTGCTAAAAACTAAATTTTTTCTTAAAAAATATTTAAGAATTTTATAAAAATTAATTTATCAAAAAACAACTCAAACAATTTTTACTGGCGATACAAATGATACCGACTGTTAAATAAATTTATATCGAGAATTTGATCACACTTGTCATTACGATAATAGGGAAGACGAAAAAAGGGGGTTCCACAATTGTCTATCGGTCTGTCCGTTTGGCAACAGCCTAAGCGGCTGAATCAATTTTGTTTGAACTTGGTGTATAGTGTGGTGATTTTACCAACATGTTTTTTTAATTTTTTAGAGCTGAAAATAACGGTATCTGCCATACAATATTTTTAGCAATTTTACAAATTCTTAGTCTGCTCAAAAAGTCAAAACAGCTGCACAACATTTCTTGAAAAAAATGTCAGTAAATTTCTTTTAGTAAAGGCAGCTTTTGGATGGAAAATAATTTTTCAAAAAATGGTTATAAATAGTGTACTTCCCAAGGAGGAACGTTTTTATTTTCTTCAAAACAGAATTTCTGATTTCAATTATTTGTTTTATACATAGGTGCAGAAGCTTGTACGCAATATAGAATTTTTTTCTTAGCAAAATTGTAACAATAATATTTTAAGATTTTTAAAAATTGTTCAAATTCTTTTTTTTTAAAGAATTTTTTGAAAACTATATCGTCGATTTATATAAACATGGTTGTAAGGATTTTTATTTAATACGTAACTTCTCCTACTATTTTTACAAAACATTTTTTTTTATGCTTAAATTAGAGCGATCTTCTGCTATAAATTATAAAATTTTCAAATAACATCATAGAAGTTTTTTTAATTTTGAATTTTCTGAATATCAACTGAACAGATTGAAACTAATTTTTATACACAAATTTCAAATAACAATTAAATAAAAGGCATACCAATATTAAAAGAAAAAAATGTATTTATATAAAAAAAATCCTACAAAAACGGCCCTAACGAATAATTTTTGTCCATACTTCATACATAATCAATCAAGAATTAAGATGGTGTGTTCTTTTTTATCCCAAAGTATAAGAAAAGTTGTTTTAGCTAATTAAAATTTTAGCATGAAGCTCTTAAACATTTTTTCTGTTCCATACAATTTTCTAAAGCCCTTAGCGTCTTGGACATAAGAGAATGTACGTGTGACTTAGTCATGCATTTTATTGTAAATTTTACTAGCTATTTTCAACTCAAACTTTTTGATTAGTTGTTTTAGTTAATTCAAGTATCAAAATTCATGCTCTTAAGCATCGAATGAACATAAAAAGCTAATAAGTTGCACACAGTTATTTATTTATTTATTTTAATAATAAGTGCTTCCAACAAGTAAAAATAATATAGCACGTTCCAAAAATTTTATAAAAACCTTTTTTTAAACGAAAAAATAACTAAGAACGCAAATTATTTTTACCCTTACACTTTCCCAAGAAGAATGACTTCCTGTGTTCAGCATTTAGACTGTACCCACGCCTAAATTATAAATAATTTGATACAATCAAAATTGAACAGCACTATTAAGTGTAAGTGTTTATTAAATCAAAGAAGGTCATTAACACAATATTTTATGTCCTCGAAAAAAGGAACAGTAAGTTGGACATTAATTTGAAATTAAATGATTCCTGAAAATTTGATTTGCAAAACGCTTAAGGACATTATTATTCATAATGAAATGCCATGATAAGCTTAGAAGTCTTTTTTTTTTTTTTTTTTTTTGTATCCTTGAAGAAAATAACAAAATCAATACAACTGCCCTTAAGTCGTAAAATGCAAAATTCACCACTCTATTCTCTGCTTCTATTCGCTTTGCTTCAATTCAATCCAATATCAAACATAATTTGAAAGATTTCTCCTTCACCTGAATAAATTTAAGTTGCCTCAAAGAATAGGTTAGATTTATCATACCAATATACTGATGACGTCACAAAGGACCTTCACTTTAAAAATTCATTAAGCGATTATTCCAAATTGCCCCCCATATGCATTTATGTACATATGTATATAGAACAGATAGTTCTATCTGAACAATCGCATTGGGTAATGAAGTCTGAAAAACACCACATAAGCCATCAAACAGATACATATGCATGCATGTACAGTACATGTACATACATATTTAGAGAAAGGTTAAATTTGTGCACATAAGGATATATTATTACCTATATGATCTCGTAAACTATTAGCACGAAACATGAATAAATTATTAAAGCAAAAGGACTTTACCACAATTAAAAAATAAAAAAGCAAAAAAAAAAAAACATTTTTATAAAAAAAATGACATTGACACACATAATGACACGCGAATACTTGTGTAAGTAGGCGGTTGGTTAATTTGCAAACAATTTTTTTCTACTCATAATATTTTTATTGTGCAGAGTGCAGAGACTTTTTAGTTAATGGTGAAAAAGAAAAACACAAATATGCTATAAGAAGTATATCCTTGGATGTTGTGGATATAGTGCTCAATCACGCACAAGTTTAAACTCATATCTAATTATCTGTTGAGGTTGAATGGGTGGGTTAATTGTAGGACTAACGGTCATATATTGGTCGTAAATAAGTCCATGACCAATATTAATTTAAACGTACATAGAAAAGGTATCCCCAGGACAAATTGATTTCAATTATTTAACAAGGACATAAGCTGTTGTAATGATTCACTTTATTTTAAAACATCCAGTTTAACTTGTGTTTAATAATAAAGTATTACTTCCTTTTGGTTATTTGCAATTGATTGATCGTCCTTATAAGAATTATGCATGACCAACAGATTGGCTCAGAGCTGTCAGTTGGAATAAACAAAAATGCAGAGTGTTTAAAAGCAAATGCAAAGAAATTGTTTCAAAACTACGATCTAGGACATACTCGTATTACTCCTAAAACATAATACCTGTGTCTTACTTCCCATAGATTAATCTTCAACTTTCTAGTTTGAAAACCTTTTTTAATCTTGATTTAATCGTGTTTTAGTTCTATAAATGCATATTTGGGTATACCTATTTCGATGGCTTTTTGAAATTACCTTGGATTATATTTTCTAAAAAAGGGCTCCCAAAATCTTTATACAAATTGCACTGTTACGGGTACATCTAATAAAAAAGTTGGAATTTTCTACTGAAGATTATGGGCGTTTTGCTTTTTGAATTCTGAATAGAGCTCTGAATAGAGTCCGAGCATATGTCAAGCATGATCATCTTATGAACCAAGCGTGTTCCGAGCGCTCTGAATTATTTTTGAAATACACCCTGAGCACAAGCTGTCGAATGATTGTGTTTAGCATTTAACTCTGTCAGCTCAACTATCTTATTCCAAGCTCATAGAGCGCACTCTAAACAAGCTCAAAACAGGCTCAGAACGAAAAAAGAACACACATTTTTAGCTTTGAACGCTCAGTGCTAAAAAGAACTACAACTTTTTTTTACCTTTCAGGCTTAGCTTTGAACTTAAAAAGAAAAGCACCTTATGATAATGGGGTAAGGTTGATTATTTTTATTAGCGATATTGTATGATGAAGAGAAGGTATATCGAACTCGAAATTTTTTATCAAACTCAGTAATTTTTTTAGAACCAAAAATGATGATGCCTGACAAACAATTTTCTTAGCAATTTTACCTTAATAGTCTTTGAGTGGAAAACATTTTTTAATAGGTAGTACCTCCCAAAGAACGATATCCTTGATTTTCGATTTTCTTGAAAAAAAATATGACTGATTTAAATAATTTTTGTATGCATAAACTATTTATAAATTTTCAAACAAAATTTGTTTGCAAATTTAAAAATTACATGCAATGTTTTCGAGAACATACTCATGCAGCCAACAGTCTACGAAAGGTACCACTGCTGACCAAAAAAAAATTGTAACAAATAGATTAAAATTTGCAAAGGAACATTTTGAAATATCCTGCGGTCAGACGAGTCCACGATTGTTTTATATGGAGGAAAGGGATATCGTCAATAAACATACAGGGCGCAACATATGGATAGCAGCACTTACATTTTTTAATAAAACCAACTACTTTTGGCACTTTTTTAAATGGAAACATACGAAATTGAATATTAAGTCACAAGATGAGATAGCCATCCTGAGATTAAGTTAAATTTTATCTGATTTCTTAAAGCCGATGAAGTTTTGTGAGCGAATTTGGTTTACTTTTGCTAAAATTATAGTTTTTTTTTCGTAACATTAAAACAGCCTCTCTTGGCTTTTTTGCCATTTTAAGTAAAAATTTGCCAATTGTATTAATGAAAATATATTGAGGAGTGGTAAGACCATGATAATTGATGGTTTTTAAATTTTATTTTTTTAAATAAGCAGGAAAAATCGCAAACTGTACCGAAAATTGGAAAAATTGAGTTTTAGAACGATAAATTACTGTCTCATCGCTTTGAAGCTCGGAAAATTTTTGGGAAATCCAAAATTGGTTATTAATTAATTAAAAGATACATTTTCATAAGGAATGGTGGCACGTCCGCTATTCTATCAAATCAGACACGGGGACTATCTGAACAAGGTAAGATAGAAAACTGGGTAAGAAGTGAACTAAATGGCTATAAGCCGGGTAAAAGCCCGGTAAAAAGTGTTGATCACATGAAGGGCCTAAACTTAACGAAACTCAATGAAAAAAATTCCATTTACCAGTGTGATTTTTCTACATCTTCTTAATTTACAACAAACCACATTGTATGAAATACTGATACCAGCATCCAACTCAGGAATTTTACAACAAATATTTTTCAGGTGAACAAAAGTTTAACTTTTGGACGCAGAAGGAAGGTAAAACACTATTGTCCCTAGTGAAGAAAGGAAAAGTTGATTTTACCATCCCATCAAAAATATGAGAGGCAAGTTTTGATATTCGGTGTTGTCTCTCTTTATAGCATAATTAGTTAAGTTTTCCTGAACTAAAAAATGACAACGAGATTCTATAAAATTTCATATAAGAAACATTCTTGCGGCAGTTTCATGATATTTTCAAATACCTTCCGATTGTATTTGAAAATCAGTAGAACAATGGTCCGAATCATACAGCATTTGAAGTTAAACTTTTTGGAAAGCAAAACTGAACATTAACTCCCCTTTCCACCCTTCTATTTAGATTTCGATATTATGGAAAATATATTGGGTTGGCTAAAACAAAAAACTTATGTGGACGTGAAGTAGTACTCAAGTAAAAAAGAGCCAATTGAAGGCATCAAAGTAACCTAGAAGTTTCCTAGAGCACCATTTCATCAAACCTATTGAAATATGTTTAAGATTCTTTTAAAGCTCGGATTTTTTGTTTACAAAAATTTAAACATAACTTAACATTCAATTATTGCAGCATTAAACTACAAACAGCTTTTTAAAGCTCTCTGGTAACAGTTTTTATGATTGCGTCTTAAAAGCACCTTGAATGATCTACTTATCTACTTGAACAGAAACGAGTCGAACCCAATCATTTCAACGTTTTCAAGAAATTTGTAATTGTTTTAATTGATGTCACCAGTTTAATTCTTTAAAATTGAAAAAAAAATCATTTCGATTTAGAGATTTTAAAAAATGGCAATCTATCAAAATTTGTTGAAATTCTTTCAGAGAGAAGGAAATTTCCAAAAAGTTTGGTGGTAAATAATTAACCTGTGCCTTGTAAGATCAACAAGGTGCACCATCCCATAGAACGTAACAGACATTTCAGAAATTCACCTGATTTTAATAACCTTATATTCAGTATTAACACAACCTGGTGGCCTTGATTAAGAAGATTACATGTTATTTTAACAGTAGGTAATTCTAGTAAATAAGAAATTTTGACAAGAATATAGTGCTTATTTTAACTAAGATCGTGTTTTTATAACACTTTATGATATAAATTTCTCTTTTACTACAATTCAGGTTGAACTAACTTTTTATATGGTCATCTTTACAATGTTTACCTATTTAATTTTACCTTTCATCATGTTAAAGAAGCATCCTGTCCATTCATTTCAACAAGGCACCAGTGTTGAAAAGCACACACACTCGCCATCAAAAAAAAAATGATTTAAATTTAACCTGGACTCCTTTAAAGTAACACTCTGCCAGTTCATCCAAATATAATTATTTGAATTTAATGTGGCCGCCTGTTAGAGTAGCCCTCTACCAATGTTTAAATACACACTCAAGCCAGCCAAATAAAATAAGTTTCAACTTACTGAAATTTGGCAAAAGTTTTTTGTGAAACAAAGTATGTGTGAAATTCTCAGTTCAAAACTGATTAGGGTTTCACAAAGTATTTTAAAAAAAAAATAATAAATTTCTATATTTTCAGAATAATGCAAAACAAATTGGACGATAAGCAGCGTTAGAGATGGGACCAAGACTCATGGATTCAAGACATAATATATACAGGATACAGCTTTGATTCAACATTTAATCTTGTTAAAATAACTCCAGAATTTCGTTTTAAATTTACAGGACACTAAGTAATGTTTATTTAACTAGATTTTCATGTAAAATTTAACAGATTTTCAGGTAAAATTTACAATTTTATTTGAATGAACATTAACAAGATGTCATGCAGATTTTACCTGCAACCTACATTGATTAAACACGACATTAGAATCAGGTATCTGGTAAAGCAGTTAACATAATCTACCGTGTTGAAAAATAACAATCTGAAAATCATACTAAACCAGAAATACGTTAGTTGTACCTGCTTTATTCTCTGAGTTTGGTATCAGACATATAACGGTTTTTTGGGTTTTTGACTTTCTTATTAAAGGTTCAACCGATCTAAATAAAAAATTCTATGGAAAAAATACTTTAAAATGTCAATAAAATTGAATATCAAAATTTAAAAAAAAAAATAAATTTTGGTTTTAAGAAAATATTTATTTCAAAAACAGGTTGATGAATTGTATTGAAACTAAGTTAGTAAATGTATTTTTATAAATACTCTAAATTGGCGTAGCAAACCTTTTTGAAGAAAATGGTTCTAAATTTTAATATATAAAAAATTATTTTTTTAAGAAATGCACTATTTAAATTTTTTTTTGTATATATTCATATTTTGACAAATGGCATACTTGTTTTTAATATCAAAATTATTCAACCGGTTAAAGAACGATTAAAATGTTTTTTCTATTACTTTTTCTATAACTAGTTACTTGCATTCCTTAAAAGTTCTTAAGTCCCAAGCAACTTGAACATCAGAGCAAGTACATGCAATCCAGTTGTGCATTTCATTTTTAATGAGTCTGCCCCTGATTTGAATTTCACCCTTGTCAAAGGGTATAACTTACCAAAATTACTTTATAAAGCATACGAAATTTCAAAGAATTATTTTTCATAAAACATAAAACATATGGATGGATGTTTGAAGTTTTCCCATCAGTACCCTAGGCCTGGCCAAATAATACTTCCTTATTAGAACGATATAACTACTTGTTAAAATATATGTCTAAGGATTGAAAAAAAATCCTTTCATCTAAACCATAATTATTAGCTTAACATTGGACAATGAAAAATATTGTAAAATTTCCATAACGAAAAAAAATAAAAAGGCATTTGTTAAATGTCAAAAGTAGAAACAATACAATTAATTTTTCTTTTAATTAAAACATTTTCTTTTTTGGAGAGTTTGATGTCGATTTTTCAAAAAAAAAATAAAATACCGTATTTCCTTTATCTGAAATTCTAGACAATATTGTGAAACTCAGTGAAATCGAGTTTATAAAAATCAATATACTTTGTGAAAGGTATTTTAGGGAATGTCATAAAAATACACTGAACCAAAATTTGAAACAAATCCCCCTTTATAAAATGTAAGGCTCGACTGTAGCCTCATCATTAAACATAAGCAGACTTAATCAATAGTATTAAGTGGATACAAAAGTATTGTTGTTATGATCGTTATTCTCATAAATAAAACTGCACCAAGCAACGTGGAATTAGTGTACTCATTGAAATTTTGACCCATTGCTACTACAATAGACTCTCAATATATTGAAGGAATAAAAAAAGGCTTGTTCACTCTTTCGAGATTTTTCACTTTTTTGAGCGACAGTTTAAGAAGGCATTCTAAAGATGAATTTGTTCCAAAATGCACATTGTTCGATGTGAATGTTTTTACATTTATTTAAGTGTTAATACAGTTTTCAGTCACGTTTAAGCAAAAAAAAAAACAGAAACAATTCCTCAATGTCTTCAAGCGATGTTGAATGCTTGGAAGACATTTTTATAAAAAAAAAAACAAACATTTTTTCTTAAATGTGTATTTTGACTGTTATGGATAGTTCACTATTTCGAAATTCACTAAATTGAGCGTGTACTGTATTTATAAGAAAGTATTATCCATGGTATCAATCGGTGTTGTGAATAAAATAAACCTAATATGCATTTTGGAAAAAAAAAATATAATCCAAAAAAGCTTAGGGGCGTACTGCAGTCTATTCGAAAAAAAACTCGAATAGACAAAAGTTAGTCATAAAACTTTTGAAAGAATTCAACTTAAAAAAATGCATAAATAATAATCAAATAGAAAAATATTTATTAGTAAAAATTTGCAATATCGATAGTCCACTTTAAGTTTTTTCGACTTACGACATTTTCATAAACAAAAACACTAAAATTGCTTTTATCTAAACTTCTTCTGAATTTAATCAGACATTTGAAAATTTTCAGTTGCACCAATGTAGAAAAGGGATATTTTAGGGACATTTTAATTAAATTGTGTTTGCCTCACATCCCTGGATAAAAAAGAAGAGATTGTTTCACTCGCACATGCGAAGTGTATGAGAAAAAGTGAAACAGCATTATGGATAAGGTGAACATTATTCTGACAGCAAAATATCAACTGTTAATGACTGGAATAGCTAAAACAAAAAAGAGTTTTAAAATTTAATGAGACAAAAACGATCTTTTAGTGCAAAAGGGCATTTAAAATTTTCTTAGATTTAAAAGCATTTGGTGAAACCAAAAATCATCATTTAAAGGCTAAATGGCTTTTAAAATAATTTAAAAAAAGTCTTCCGTGAAATTAGATATTGAAGTCGATTTAAGACTCTCTCAATAAAAAACCCTTAATAACTTCAACAAGAAATTTGTTTGTTATAACTTTTATCCATGTACACTTAATTATTATTATTAATTTTACAAACACAAAACCTAATCAGAACTGTCATAATGTAGATATAATTATTTCCTTGCATCAAGGCGCAAAAACAATCAATCAGCTTGTGCGTTAACAAAAAAAAAAACTAAACTAAAATAATAATAAATCTACGAAAACTTAACGTTGACTTTTCCATTTATAAATATCTACAAAAACTTCTGAGTTCTCACAAAGAATATTATTGTGCGTATTCGTACACATGTTCGAATCAAATGCTAAAAAGGATATACATATAAATCGGTGCCTTGGCGTCTTCTTGTCTGTAACTATTATTAGATTGAAATTTTATCGATTCTATACGTCAGCTTGTGCGAAACGCCTTCTTATATATGTATAAGTAAGTATATATATATGTAAATTATTCAAAAGTAAAAATTCAAGAGAATTGGGTGGGGAAGGGTAGAGTTTGTATTATGAAGGTAACTGGCCTTTCAATGGGATGGACAAAAAATAACAATTAAAAAGTGCAATAAGGCGGTCAACGCACAATAAAAAAGAAAAATTTAAAAAAAAAGTAATTTAGATGAAATAAAAGAATTTTTGGAATATAAAAATATTAAACGAGTAAAGGTTTATATACTTTTCCATTGAATCCTTGTTCTTTGACGATGACTTATGTCGCCTAGGCCGCTGCATTAAAGGATCGTCCAACTGCTTGCCGCCACCTCCTTGCGCCCGTATACTACTCGGTGGCGGCCCTGATGACTTTTTTGCCGCCTTTTTCTCCTTCGGGGCCTGCTCCTTAATAGTGCTTTGCTTAGACACCGCCGCTGCCGTTGTGCCTTTTTTGCGACCACCAATGGTGCCAAAAAGTCTGCGCTTCTTTTTCTCGTTCCCACGACCGCCACCACCCCCAGCCCAATCGTCATACTGACTAAAATTGCTGTCAAGGTCTGTTGCAATGCTCCCAGTCCCGGCCCCCTTTTCACAAGGGAACTGATATGTATTCAGGGTATTCAAGGTGGTCGAAGTCAATTGACGGCTAAGGTGATTATTGTTCAACTGATTTTCGTCTATGATAATCGGTATATTGGTGGTAGTGGTAATGTTAGTGTTGAGGTCATATGAATTTGGATTCACATAGATATGGTTATTATTTAGCAAATTTGATTCACGTTGTTGTTGCTGTTGTTGTTGTTGTTGTTGTTGCTGTTGTGGTTGATTTAGTTGTTGTTGTTGTGATGGTGGTTGAACTGGGATATGTTGCGGAACAGCATCAGCATTGTTATTTTGTTGGTCATCATTGGTTGCATGTTGCTGCTGGCGCGCCTGCTGTCTTTGACTGGTTGCTGTTGTTGATGTGCAACTACTGCAACATTCACATGTTCCACAGCCAGGGGCACCCATTTTTATGTTTTTCTTAAATCTAAATTTTCTTATAGCAAAACCGAAAAATTGTTCCAAAAATACTGGAAAGCCACTAATTTATCACAGTTTTTTTTTATGAAATTTCTTTTCGAACACTATTAAGCGAGTATAATTTAGTACTAAGCATTATTTTTATCAAAAAAAAAACGTTTCAAAAATGCATTGGATTATCAAAAGCGCGCAAAGCAACTGTTGCAATATATTTCAAAAAGTGTCAAAAATTGTTGTTTTTTTAATTTTGTGCACAATTTATGGAGATAAAATATAAAGCATCATCAAAAAGCTATTTTTTTTTTTTCTTTAATTTTTAAATTACACAATTCGATTTCGAAAAACCGCTGAAACTTTTCATCAATCACAGGCTCAAGTCAGGACATTCACTTAAAGTGCACATAGTTGTAGGTTTGTTTTTGAACGCGCATCAGCAACAGTTGCGTTTTCAAATGTAAATAGGTATAGGTAAGTAAAAATTCAAAAACCGTTAAAAACCTCATTTATCAATTTCGAATATGACTCATATGAAGATCTACCGTTACTAAACCAAATGTGTAAACTGAACGAGCGCCATAGTAATTTCAAAAATGTAGAAAATCCGTTAAAAAATAGATACTTGTGCACTATTGTTAAATTTATTTTTAATTTAAAAAAATTACAATTTATTAATTTAAATTATTATTTTTTGTCAAAACATCACTTGCACTTTCGCTGCACGCATTTAGCGGAGCGGAGAGTTCATTTTGAATTCATTTGAAGAACACACATATTCACTTGACACATCGCCACCATCACCTTCAAACAACTGTCATTTGCTATTTTTATTTTTTTGTTGCTTTTTTTTTTGAAAATTTTTACATTTAACGGTCTTTGGGGTTACTTGTAACGACGTTTCGTAACCATCAACTAACTAACTGAAATATCGTTAGTCAAGTGGAGCAACCGAATTCGAAATATACCCATATCCTTTTTTAGTAGTAGTAGTTTTTTTTTTTTTTTATTCTTACTTTTTTTTATTTTTTTGCTTTTGTCCTCTTGCTATAGGTTTGTGTTTTGTTCTTGTGCTGTTCGTCGTGTCGTGGTTGCTGCTGGTTCTGCTGCTGCTGGCTGGTAGGTATAACGTTGCTAGTCGTAGAGTCGGCACAGGATGAAAGAGTGTATAGTTTTGAAATCGTGTCCTGATGTGTACACACAGCAGCGTTTCTTTCCTTATTATTAAGTTTGTATGAGTGTTATGGTATGGTTTCGATTTTCATGGTAGATGGCAACGATGACGATGATGATGACGACGACGACAACAAGGACGATGTTGATGGGATTTATGCTTGTGTATTATATAGAACAGTAGAGAAGAAGGGAATGTGAATAATTTTTCGGGTTTGCTCTTTGTATATTCGTCGTGCTATGCTAGTTTTAGCAATGATTATGATCCGGGTGTTGTTTCCGGTTGTGGTAGCGCTATGCCGAGCCACACTGTAGGTATAGTGTATATGTACGGTCGAAAGGACATGCGAATAAAAATTCACTATTATTGTGTCTTTCATGTGTTATTTATTTTATTTGTTTTTTTTTTGTTTTTGTTTCCCAATGATAATAGCTTTTTACCTTACCAAATTAAACAATCTTGTTTTTATTTTATTTAAAATAAAATAATAGAGATACCTACTCGAACATCAGGTGACCATATTTGTAAGAGTTGAATAAAATGACAGTTTTTGCATAAAAAAAAATGTTCAACCAGGCTTGAAAATTATAAATCCAGTGTTTTAATGAAATATATTTTAAAAATCAGAATTCTACCAAATAGGCTAAGAGTCGGGGTACCTACCTTCTTTTTTTTCTATTATTTATAACTGAAATGATTTTTTGATGGAATATATTGACGCGTGTCCCCTAATTTAAACTTTAAGTTGGCAGAACTAAGAGAGCGTCAGTCGCCATCTTGTAAACAAGTTTTATCAAATATCTCGTACACCATGCATCGTACGAAGAAAAAATTTATTTTTTGAAAGCCAATTTTCCATTCTTTTATGTTGAGTGTTTTATTTTTAAATCAAATTGTTTTCAAAAAAAGATTTTAGAGAAATTAAATTAAAAAGTCTATATATTTTTGAAAACAATGATTTTACAATAAAATCACAACTTTTTTCACAAATACATACATATTTAATTATTACATTTTAATATTTAATTTCTCAAATTTTATAAAGAAAATAACTTGATTTTACAAACAAATAAGACAAAAAGAGTGGAATGAAAAGGAATGGAATGGAATGGAATGAAAACTTTCCAACAAATTTACATTTTTTGTCGTGCGATACACGGTTCACGAGATATGTATTTGATAAAACACGTTTTCCAAGATGGCGGTTGACGGTGGTACCCACCCGTCTCACCAACTTGGATTTGCATTCAGTTGGGGGACACCCTTTAACATAAACCAACCAGAAAATCAGTCAATCAACCTACTTTTTTCCTGTACCATTGATATTTTATGATTTTTACATGAGAAAAAACAATTAGAAGAAGGTTTTTATTGTAAGTCAAGGTACAGACAGACAAAATTTCAGACAGGAGCAAATTTGGAACGGACTGATTTTTAGTTGGTATTAAAGGTACCTTCTTATAATCTGAGAAAAGTCCTCAACTATGGCTGCCATTACCGTTATAAGAGTTCGATGGTAAGGAAAAAGGAGTTTTGCTAAATATCTCGAAAACGTAATAATTTGGTAGCTGTGGTAATTTATCACAAAAAATGTTTATGGAATTTTGTTTGTACAATGAACCACTAAGAAGCTATAGCCTTCAAATTTGTCCATGTGTTTCCCAAAATTTTGCACTTTCTTCCATCACAAGTCCAAGCGCCAGGTGCATTTTTTTATAATCGTTTAAAAATCAATAACTTCTTAACGACTAATGTTCCTAAAGAAATTAATATTTTTTGGGGGGGGGGGGATTACCTCAGTTACCTCAGAATTGTTTTTTCAGAGAACCAGTTAAATAGGTACGAAATTGATACTGTATGACAAGTCACGATTTGTTCATTACACAACACAATTGCCAGTTCCTTTCCACTTATGTTTTCAATTAACACAAAATCATTTGTTTTTTCAAAGATGTCATTCAATAAGGCAACTGACAGCTGACATTTCCCATCGCGGCCTTTTTCCAACCACAGAGTGCAGGGGAGAGGGAAATTGAGATATTTTAAAATGTGGTTCTATGATTTTAAGCAAGCTTAATCCAACAAGAATTCTTGCGTAAGCTTCCGACATCTGGTTCTCGATTTATAGGCCAATGTATGTAGCATTTCGGAGTTTAAGTCTGGTATAAAAAGTCAGGTGCCAGGTGCGTGTTTGTACTATTGTTAAAGAGTTGTAACTTCCTAACGGTAAATGTAACGGATAAACTTCATTTAAGTTTTTTATGGGAAATTACCTCAGCTAACTATTTGTGGAACAACTTTTTGTTCTGAAACTTACCGTTTTTCAGATATTTGTCAAAAACCGATTTTATTGACCTTTTACCCCTTAAAAGTGACCTAGCGGTCATTAGATTTTTGAGGACTTTTTTCGAATTATAGGTAACACCTATTCCAACGTGACGTGCATACCAAAAATCAGCCTGTTACAAATGTTTTCCTTTAAAAAGTCCATTCTTACTGGGCTATCAGACAAGCTTCACGTAACGTGTTTTATTCTGACGTCTCTCATTCATATCTCAACTCTTGAAAAGAAACAGATGGCCAAGTGAGGTAGAAGTTTTTAATTTGTCCCATTTTACCATTTCTTTCTTACCATGAAATAGGAGTGAAATAAAAAAGTTTTTTCCATGGAACATTATCATCATTTGAATGGATGGAAGAAAGCTTTATTTTATGGTCACTATTTCAGAGTCTTACTTTTTTTCTTAACTTTTGATAGCAAAATCGGTCAAAATTCTAAAAATCAAGCCGAAATTTTCAAAAGAATTAAAAAGCTCTGACTCAGTTGGCCATCTCTTTTTTCTCCAGAGATCAGAGTGAAATACAAATGAGAATCGTCAAAGTAAGTCGCCTCATGTGAAGATTGTCTAAGAACCATTATGGACAAAACAAGTTGGAAATATATTTCCTCTGTCAGTCAAAAAAAGTGACATTTCATTTGTCAATTTATTTATTTATTCAGAAACTTATAAGAAATAAAACTTTTTTTTCTACTCGCTGTTTTCATATATTTTGCTTTTTGTATAACCCGACAAATAGCCCAGGCAAAATTAAAAGGTTCTAGTTGGCTTGATATTGTGTTTTCATATTTTTGATGCATTCCCCATGTAGAACTAATGATTTTTACAAAATATCAACTTCAGCATGACAAAGTAATCCGAAAATAGTTGTTTAAATTATTTCGTATACTTTTTCACTGTTCAACAGTGTCATTATTTGAAATTTTTCCTTGAACTTCTAAGAAAAACTCTAAAGGTTTTTTTTCCAAAATGGTAGGTTTGGCCGCTCCATAGGACAAAGGGTTTGTTGGTTATTTCCGATAAAAAAAAAAAACAATACCTGCCAGCGTTGCCAACTGAGGCTTAGAAATCTAGACCAAAAAGTGTTATTCTGCACAAAAAGTCACTTTTTAGATAAAAACTGTTATGATCTGCAATTCAAAGGAACACAAATACTTTTTTAAAAATCAGGTTATGATTTCAAGGACCAACGATCTGTTGGAATAAACCTACTTATGAAACTAAAATGTTATCAATTTTATTCCCTTAAAGAATTCTGTGTGTGATTTCATAATTTTATTTTATTTTTGGAAACACATTTTGTTTTTTGGCAAGGTTTTTTTTTCGAGTGAGTCATTTTTTCGTCCGAAGTTGTTGGAAACGCTGGTACCCTGCTGAAAATGGCTCCACAAGTTTTCTCACATTTTTCTATTTTCTTTAAAACTGTATGAATAATAATACAAAAATATACAGATGTTTAAAGAAAATTAAATAAGTATTGCGTACCAAAATTTTCAAAAAAAAACATTTATTGGATTTTTTAAAATAAGTAATCAAAAATTTTTGTTGAAAACTCATTGGTTAGCAAAAAGTTTTTTTAGCTTCTTTTAGCATGATTTAAGAAAACATTCTGTTTTTATGAAACAAAATACTTTATTTTCCTATTATCTTCATACATTTTTTTTTGGTTTGCTAATATTATATAGTGGGGTCCATAAAACATAATTAAAATTTACACTGAGCAACAATTAATATAGAACGGCTTTTGTTATAGTTTGAATTTGTTTCACTATCGGCTTTATTAATTGAAACTTTTTTTCTTATATAAAAATTTGAAACAATCAGAAATAATAATCCATATACATTTTTTTTTTCAAATTTTGGTATCCCAAAAATGGGTTGGCGATTTTTTTTTTATTTGCATTACTAAAATTTTTTCTTAAAAATATTTTATAAATATAAATAATATATTTTTTTTAAAACCGCTCCAACGATTTTTAATTTTTACATTCGATATAGCTACTAAAGGGCAAGTTTTGGATTCGTGCGAAAAAAAAATTCGAGATAACAATCAAACATGACATTATGATCACATGACATGACATTTAGAGAACACGAAAAAAGCGGGTGGTACAAATCTGTTTGTCTGTCTGTCTGTCTTTCCGTATATCGACCTACAGCATAAACCACTGAAGCAATTTTCTTCAAATTTAGAACTTAAATTTTTTTTGTAATTTTCCAGAGGAGAAATTTAAATTTTGTTTTAGCACCAAAAATAACGGTACTTAACCGTACTTGCCCTGCAACTGTAAATGAAAACAAACAATTTGGATTTAAAAAAAATCAGTGTTATATTGAAGGTATGGTGTACTTTCTGATAGGAAAAAATTTACCGGAAACCGTTATGAACAGTACCTCCATAAAATGGTTTTTTTAGTTTTTGATTTTCTCATTAACGGCTAAATCGATTTCAGTAAAAAAAATTATGCCAAACCTCTCTTAAAATTTCAATAATATTTCATATCAAAATTTTGAAAAAAATTAATCTTGGATTTTAAAAATATATTAATTTTTTTGTGAAATTCAATGTTTGAATAATAAGTTGATGATTTTTTTGTAAACTAAGTTTAATAATATATTTAATACATACTCAAAATTGGCATATTTTTTTTTATAATCACTTCCATATTTTAAAAGTTCTTGATTTCAAGCAACTTGAACATAAGAGCAAGTACGTGCACCCAATCGTGCATTTTTATATTCTGGACTTACAAATAATTTGTTTTCGCAACAAGATTCAATGTTGAATCGCCTGAAATCTTTATTTTATTCCCATAAGCTGCAATTCAGGTTGCATTTAAAAAGATCTAAGGTCTCACAGACATATACATAGTTAAAATAATTTTTAAAGAAAATTGCTCTAAATTTAATGATGAAATTAATATTTTATTTTATTTTATTTTTTAAGATCTTTAAATAAGTAGACTTGCTTCCACCCTTTAAAACTTTAAAAACGAAAAAATATCATATTCCCATGTGAAATAAAAGAAAAATGGTCACCATATTCATACACCGCAATGTTTAAATTGTTGCCACAATGATTCATCCTTTTTTCGATAGAAGTGAGTTCATGGAGCAAACAAGCGAATTTCTGTGTTTTTTTTTTTATTTTGTTTTTGTTTTCGGTTTTTCTATCCCCTAAAAAAACAAGGACATCAATAAGTTGAATAGGCTCCTGACCTCCAAATTATTTCATCTCACTCACACATACACAAAACATACCTGCAACTAATAAAATAGGACACGAATATGGGAAAAGTCTCTTAAAAGAATAGCTGCAGTAGCTTTCTTCTGGAGTAGAGATCTGAAGAAGTAGTGAAGACGCGCAAGGAATGAGCAAACAATATGAGCGATGCGATGTGATTTGATTTTGTCTATGCTGTCGAGATAAACCATCTTGAGGATAATGTTCAGTTCATTCCAATGAATGCGAATTTTCAATTCAAGATGCAAGTTGGCCTTAGCTACAGAAAATTCAATTTAGTTTCTTCGAAAAATAAAAATCAAAGCACGTAAATAAAAAAGAACCTTCCTAACCAACCAACCTAAGTTCTTCTTTTTTTTTTTGCACAAACATTAATTTTCCTGTTTCTAGGTAACCATAGTAAATTAGTTTTTCTTGTGTTTTCTTTTTAGCTACTTTGTTATGGTTAGAGGGATGAAAGCTTCGTGCTTTCTGTATAAGGATATGCTAATATTTTGGCGCCGGCTGACTAATTCGTAGCGTTTGAGTTGTGTACGATTAAGTATAAGGATTTTCGTACTATTTTGACCTTCAACAATTGATCGGTGGTACATACAACAATATAGTTATAGTTTATAGCTTATGTATGGCAATCAAAGTTATTTTCTTTGTTCTTAAAAAAAAAAAAAAAGATGAAGGGGTAGTTTTTCGTATGGTTTTTCATGACTGTTTGTTGTTTTATTATTATTTTTTGTATTTATATTCTCAGGGTAGTTAAATAGTGCTTGTGGTTGGGTGTTGTTGTGTCAAAGTAGAAGATTGTGAGAGTCGAGTTCTTATTTATGTGCATATATTGTTACCTTTGGCAAAAGAAACACACTACTTTTGGAACACCTTCGATCTAATATGGCTCATAAATATGAAACCTTTGATTTTTATTAGCTTCATAAAGTGATGTGCAAAATCGGTTCAGAGTGTATTTTTTCGATGTCGCGCATTTGGCAGAAAAATGACAACGTGACAATTTGCGGGAAATAACGAAATTTTATTTTATTCTTCATGCCTACCTACCCTACATACATACATACAGATCTGTGGTGTTTAGTAGAAATATCATAACTCCGTACAAAAATTTACGTCCTTACATTCACTTTCCATTGAGCTAGAACATAAAACGAGTGAAACAATTTTTTTTCAAATAAGAATTGAAACATAATTTTTCAAAGAACAAGTTCATAAATGTTTAAAAGTTTAAAAAAATCGGTCAACCTGTTAAGGCTCTTGCTTGATGTGAAGTGGACGTAAAGACGCAAATTATATTGTAAAGTTTTATAAAGAAATTTATTAATGGCGTATAAGGCAAACATATTCAGGCAAAGAGCAAGCTAGTAGCATAGAAGAATGGGTGGCTTATTTTTTTAAATAAATAACTTTAACAATGGCCAAGTTGTCATTTAGAATTTATTTTACTAAGCATATAACGTCATAAGTGAAGTGTCGATTTTCTTAAAACATGGTACCTACAAAGTGGTTTTTCGTTATTCTGTTATTATTATTTTTAGAACTAAAAATAACAGTACCTGCCATACAATTTTTTAAAATGTTATTTTTCCAAAACAAACAACATTTCCTTAAAAAAAATTATAATATACATTTTCTAAAAGCTACCTTTGGATGAGAAACCATTTTTCAAAAAGTGGTTACTAAGGATACTTCCCGAAGAACCATTTTTTTAATGATTTTCTTCAAAATGTTATTTTAATTTCAATGTTTTTTTTTTTTTTGAAAATAAAATATTTTTATAAAAATCGGTATTTAAGGGTTTTTTTAACAGATTTTTTATCTGCTTAAATAAGTGCAATAAACTACTAAAAATTAAAAAAAATTACAAATAGCAACTAATTATAGTACTTTTCGTAAAACAATTTTTTTTAAATTTTGAATTTTATCATTTTTGGCTCAACAGATTTATACTAATTTTTTATATACAAAATTCAAATAAAATTAAAAAAATTTTAAAAATGTTTCAAATTTCTTTTTGAAAATTCGATATATTTCAAAAATAGGTTGACAATATTTTTTAAACTTTATTTTATATGCGGATAAATCAATACTTATGATTTGCATACCAAAAATGTTCCCTAGAAATGTTCTAAGAATATATAAGAAATTATTTTATAAAACAACCGCTCCAACTATTTAAACATTTTTTTTCCATATAATTATATTCAATCAAGAATTAAAATGGCGTTCTTTTTAAATTAGTGCGATCAACAATTATTTTAATTTGAGTTTTCCTACTATTTGCTGAACGGCTAAATTTAGAAAAAAAAATTTTAAAATTAAATTTAGAAAAAAAATTATATAAAGTTTTCAAATAAAACCATTGCATATCAAAATTTTCAAAAAAGAAAATTTTGAATTTTTTTAAACGGATTTCAAAGACTTTTTTGAAAAATTTGATATGTCAAAAAGGGGGTTGTCAACTTTTTTTTTTAATTTTTATGGGATATTTGAAAAAAAAAAACTTCCATCTAATTGGTCAGTAATAATTGGTCAGAAAATTTCAACCAATCCTAAAAATTGGTCAGCCCTAGATTACTTGTAATCATGGTTTAAAGTTTCCTTATTTATAGAAAATTTAAATAAAAAGTATACAGTCTGAAAAGTCTCTAGATCGTGAAAAAATTTCGAGTTTTTTGTTAGTAATAAATTTTCAAAATTTGTTTCAAGTTCACTATAAAAATGTTGGCACCTCATTTGGGTCATTCAAAAAAGCCATTTTAAAGACCACCTCACGGTCATAAGATGGTTACCTATTTTCAGTAATTGGTCAACCATACATAGTTTTTTGTGAATTTTTATTGAATTTGAAACAAAAGTCAAGATCATAGCTATTTTTGGTACCTCAGGTTAAGGGAAATTTGTGAAAATTCTTTGCCATCTGAAAGATCTTTAGATCTTTATAAAAGTTCAATAAGTTTTAAAAATTGGTCAGCCACAGAATTTTCAAAATGAATTTTTTGTAATTTTGTTCGAAGGTCATTAGGATTTTTGGCACCTCATTTATAGGAAATTTGCAAAAAAATACCACTTAAAAGACCCTAAGATCTATATAAATGGTCAGCTAGTTTGAGTTCTTGGTCAGCTATAGATTCTTTTTTACGATTTTTTAAAGATTATTTTTTCTAGGTCACCAACAATTTTTGGCCCTCATTTGAGTAATTTTATGAAAAAAATTAAACCTTCTGATAGGTTTCTAGATTCCCATGAAAGTTTCAGTATTGGTCGGCAATAGATTTTTTAGTATGAATTTTTAAACTTAAGCCAAAAAAAATTCGTGACCATGAAACACAAAATTTTTTATCGTAAAAAAGAATCTATAGCTGACTAATCACTGAAAATAGCTGACCATTTTAAATAGATCTAAGAACCTTTCAGGTGGTATTAAGTTTTTTGCAAATTTCCTATTAATGAGGTGCCAAAAATCACACGTGACCTTGAGACACTTTAAGCCTTGATTGCAAGTTATCTAGGGCTGACCCATTTCTAGGACAAGTTGATTTTTTCTGATTAATAAGTGACAAATTTGATCCCATTTTCGCTTTCCCATAGATTAGGTGCAAAAGGTCCAGTGCTAAGATTTGTATACCAAAATTTTTCCAAAAAATGTTTGAGAATTTGATACTTCAATTGTTTTAAAAACCACTCCAACGATTATATTTTTTTTTAATTTACAATAGTATTGGGTCAAGTATTTAGTTCATCTCAAACTATTTAAGTATTTGTCTCTATCTCTATATAAAACATTAAATTACAAAAAAATAGTTAAATTACAAACAAAATAAAGGCCAACTTTAGAAAAATATGCCTCTTTATATATATTTATTATTCAAATTTAAAAAAAAAGCCTGATTTGTAGAAATTTTGAAGAAAAAAAACACAAAAACAAGAAGTGAAAAAAGTTTATACTAATTTTTTTTTAATTTCTTGCAGTTACCTTTAGGTTAACAAAGGACAACAATTCAAAACGGTCTGCAAGACAAATAACGAAACCACCGAAACCACTTATTTTTACAAATTCTCCATCATAAGTAAGTTTTGACCAAAACTTTTTGTTTTGTATAACTTAAGCTAAGGCATTCACGTTGAGACAGTCGTAGGGACGGTCGCAAGGTTCTTAGAGATTTTCAACGAACTTCAGTACAAACGTGGTCAATTCACAATAAAACTTATCAATTTGCCATAGAAAATCTCTACGATTCTACGACAGTCCTTACGACAGTTTCATCGTGAATGGCCGGCCTTACAGATTTCGGACTCAAAAACCATATGCAAAATTGTGCCATAAGATTGATCGATTTTTATTTAAACTAAGTTATTGAATATGTATTGAATTTATTCCAAAGTCAATGATGTTACTGACGCCCTATAACCCAACCTGGGTTAAAGGACCACGACGATGATAGTTGATGTTTTCGAAGCAATATGCATTGATAACCCCATTTTTATTCTGAAACCGGCCCTGGTTTTGATTAATTACCGGAAGTTTGTTTGTGAACGCATGAGAAAAAAAAGAAAAGGAAAAAAATTACCAATGTCAGACAACATTTTTCATATTGCGTGATTTTACAAATTGTAAGTTAAAAATGAGAAGAAGTCATGCAAGTAAAGTAATGCGCAGAAATAAATATTTTCAACTCATTGTGCCAGTGGAATTATTTACCAACTCTTTCAGCTCTGTAGTTTGTTTTTACTTTCCATAGTTAATTTAAGCTCCATATCTTTAAAGTCATATTTTCAAAATATATTTAAATAAAGCACAAAATATTACTTGAGGAATTTTCAGAGAAAATAAGTCGAATCTAAGTTTCTGATTTTTTTTTTTTCATTTCTAAATAAGCATTTTATTCAACTACAGAAATAAATTCCATTCCAAATGAACCACGTATCAAAAAGAAATGCGAAATTCTAACGATCCGTCCATAAATTTTGTGTTGCATTTTCTTCCCTCTACAGGCCGTAGGTTACAAATATCAATACCTTCCACTTGACTTAAGCTAATTGATCCAATAAGTCGATGATTTTTCCCTCAACGATGTCAAATGAAACTTAAAAAAAAAAAAAATTGAATATTAGTGTGGATGGGGAGCATATATTTTCTTATTATAGAGCTCATATTTATGTATGAATTCATGCACATGAATAGCCTCAGTACGGAAACATAAACAAAAATAACCCTCAACTTGGCCAGAAAGTTGTTTGGCCATGTGTTGAAAAAAAAGCAACCATCCACCATAATCGGAAGCAAATATAATTTGAAATGAATAAAATAGAAAAATTTAAACTGGATTTTTCATATTTTTCATTTCAATGCAACCTGTTTTTTATTTGAAGAAACTAAATACATACATATGTAGATTTCGATCGAATGTGACATTATGGTTCCTTGGGATTCTTTGAAATAGATTTTAAAATTTTTTTAAGGACAGCCAGAAATTTTATAAAAATATGAGTTTTTTGCAATATCAGATTATCCCGATACTTAGAAGGACTAGTTTGAAGTGAAACTTTTAGCCAATGGCACGTTTTTTTTGGAGTGTTTCTGTTAAATTTTGGTCAAAACCGGCCAACAACTACACATTGAAGGCAATACAAAAATCACCAGTAGTCCCAATAAATAAATAAATTTTGTGGCCTAACAGCTCGTGGAGAACCTTGGTTCTAGTGAGTTACAGCTCTCAACCAATCATGTGTGCGTGTTGTTGGCAGGAATGGAGAGGACCTACAATTTTTTGCCTAGTTCGAACGGCTGGCTAAGAAGCACTTATTCATGACAAGTATACTCTTGGAGGATTTGTCAGTTCCTCGCAAGAGGCAGTACCTCGGAAAAAACATTTCTGTTTTTTGGTGGCAGCGGCTGGGAATCGAATCCACCCCTTTGGCATGACGATCTTGCAAATTTACACCAAATGGATGTAGTCAAATACTTTAAAAATAGGCATATTAACTGCGGTTTTTTTTGCCTGTCAATATGGACTTTGGTGAAAAGAATGCAATCGGGATATTTCAAGTTTCAACATTTATTTACCCAATTATCAATGAACATTTAACATTTCTATATAAATTATCGATAGCAAAGCGGCAATGGTAGTCTGGCAATACCGTTTTTATTGAGACAACTTATCCAGTAACTTATCTGGGCATAGTTGTTGTAGTATTTGACACGTAAATTGCTTTGCTATGTTGTCAATTTTGTCAGCCAATTTTATTTTGACTTGCAAAAAAACACAAATATTATGTCTCCTTTGGGCAATGTTGCCAGATACTCTGGGAGGAGTGGAGTCCAATTTAGACCTGAAATTACCCGCTCATAAATTAACAAACTAAAATTTGTCGGTACATTAATATATTTCTTTAAAATGAGATGTTTTTTCCTAATTTTGTTTTTACTTATATAAGGGGATTCGTTTAAAATAACGGGTGATTTTTTAGCTGGTTTGGTTTTGGCTGACGTGTGTTTAGTACCTTGTGTCACTGTCAAACAGCTTCAGTTTGGTTTGCAATTTAACCATGGAAATGTTCATCGCGCGCTTTTTATCGAAAAATTGTGTTCAGCGATGAGGCTCATTTTTGGTTGAATGGGTACGTAAATAAGCATAATTGCCGCACTTGGAGTGAAGATCAGCCAGAAGCATTGCAACAGCTACCAATGCATCCCGAAAAAGCCACTGTTTGGTGCGGTTTATGGGCCGGCGGCATTATTGGGCCATATTTCTTCAAAGATGATGCGAATCGCAGCGTTACTGTCAATGGTGAACGCTACCGAGCGATGATAACAAACTTTTTTTTGCCCGAAATGGAAGTTCTTGACTTGCATGATATGTGGTTTCAACAAGACGGTGCCACATGCCACACAGCACGCGAAACAATGGCGCAATTGCGAGGCGAGTTTGGTGAACAGTTAATTTCACTTTTCGGGCCGGTCAATTGGCCGCCTAGATCGTGCGATTTGACACCATTAGATTATTTTTTGTGGGGGTATGTCAAGGCTAATGTCTATAGGGACAAGCCCGCTTCGATTGACGCACTGGAAGCCAACATCCATGCATTCATTCGTGAGATACCGGCCGATATGTGTGAAAGAGTATGCCAAAATTGGACTCAGCGGATGGGCTACCTGAGACGCAGCCGCGGTCAACATTTGCATGAAATTATCTTTAAACATTAAATTGCAAGGTTTAAACTATCGATTCAAATAAATATTTCATTCATTTTTTCGAATTTTTTGTGTTTTTTTTTTTTAAGTTCTAAACCTCTTAAAATATCACCCTTTACATAAGAAAACTTGAGAGAGTAGGTTGGTTCAAGAAAAAAAACCGTACAGTAGGGGAGTCGATTTCCATCCGTTTTGGCGGAAGGGGGAATTTTATGAAAAATCTACTTAAAACAGAATAAAAATGATTAAAGAACAATGGTAAATCTTACAATGTCATGCTATACTGTTTTGGGAAAACTAGAAATCTCTTCTTATATTTTCATTTAAAAACAAGTTGTGTAAGTGAATAATTTTTGAAAAATTAATTTTCGAAATTTAAAAAAAAAAAGTAATCTAATTCCAAACTAATTTTTTTCAAAATATTATAGAATTAATAATATAATTTTTGATTTCAAAATTATCTAAAAAATGAGCTATTAACGAACTCTGTTGATTTATTAATCTTAAAGTTATAGCGTCTCAAAGTAAGACATTTTACTTCGTACTGTAATCGGACAAAAAACGGTTTTTTTGTTAATATTTCAGCCGAAATAATTTTAAAAAAAAAACTAATGAGTTTGTATTTATGCTCATAAGGTTTTGAACAAAAAAGATAACAATTTTTTTTTGTAGGAGCAATAGCTTTTGAGAAAAACGCGCACAAATGCGCTCATTACTTATTTTACCAAGGCAAAATGAAGAAAAAAATTCATTACAGCGAAAAGCTCTAATTATAACGTTTGTGCACGTTTTTCTTGAAATCTGTTGCCCCTACGAAAAAAAGTGTTATAAACTTTTTTTGTTCAAAAATTTAATGAGCATTAATATAAACTCATTAGTTTTTTTTTTTTTTTTTTGATTATTTCGGCTTAAATATTAACAAAAAACCATTTTTTGTCTGATTAGAGAACAAAATAAAAAGTCTTACTTTGACACGCTATTACTTCATGATTAATAAACCTACAGAGTTCGTTAAAAGCTTTTTTTTAGATAATTTGATATTGTCTAAAAGATATTTTCTCATGATTTAACTGTAAAAAGAAATTTCATCGAGTTGTTGAACAAAAACCAAATCACTCTCTTTTTTCAAGATGGCGGTCTTCCCCTTACCCCGGCACCCCAAAAACTTAGTTTCATAAAGAAAAGATGAAGCCAAACTCAAACCGTACAAAAACTTTAGCCCATCGATTATAGAAATTTAAAAAAAATTTTTGACAAAATTTACTCCGCCCTGAAGTTCTTGCATGATTTTCTCAGAATCTATTGCTTGTGTGAAAAAAAGTATGTTATCTTTTTATGTAGAATGACATAAGCTACAATTTGTATCTTCACATTTTTTTTCAAAAAAAACTTATAGTTTTCGAGAAATTAAAAAAAAAAACTAAATTTTACCCCCTAAAAAATTAAGCCCCGGCCCAAATTTACGGAACTTTTCAGGAAATGCTTAAGACGTCAAAACAAAGCTCTCTACCAGAATTCAGCTTTGTCGGAATTTTTTCGAAGTGAAAGTCTAATTTTCCTGAGCTAAAAAAACCTTCATTTAAATTTTGTTTGTAATTACTCGTAAATCCCAGATGATGCTTTAATCTAATTGAAAAAAAGGTTTTACAAATAAGTAAATAAATAAATATGTATGTAAGAACAGAAACAAATAATAAATAAGTTTCAAAGAAAATAAATAAATAAATGAATAAATGAATGAATAAATATATAAGTAAATAAATAAATGAATTAATTAATAAATTAATAAATAAATAAAACAAAAAAAATTAATATAAACTGGATTAACTAGATTTCTCCTTTTTTATTGAGGCTTGAGTTCAATTTAAGAAAATTGTCCTGCATGCCTACCTGTCACCCAAATGAGGACATTCTGTTCAAAACTTATTTCTGAATTGCATATCAAATCGTCGACACAAAACGATGGCAAGAACTGACAGACATGCATTATTACTACGGTTTAACGGTAAGTTCCAGTCGGGAAGCACGGAGAAAACCCAAATCACCGGAGAACAGAGATAGAGCCAATAGAATGACCATCACATAAGAACCTTAAATTGTGTGTTTATTTTTTTTTTTTAAACTGGATATCTAAATTCTTTAATATGCTGAAACTTTGGTCACGGATACACTCCGGTTCAGCTGATTA